>JAZHRO010000019.1:22043750-23502500 GCA_037157565.1 Thalassia testudinum | reverse complement strand
CTCTCAAAAGGGGTGGCTTCTCTTTTAGGCACACCTCAAGATCTCCTCTTGTAGATCTTGGGTGTGCTCCATTGATGGTAGAAAAGACCATCCACCACCATACAAAAATTGACGACCTCATTGGCACTCCCAACATGCTGGTTCATTGTTTTATATTTTTTCTTCTTCTTTATGATTCTTTATGTTTTATGCGATCTATATTCTCTACTTGATTAGAATAGACGTTGGATTGAAGTTTTGAATCTTATTTTTTATCTCGACATGTTGATTGAATAATAGTGTTTGCATTTGTCTTATCGTATCGTTAAGATTGTTTTCAAATGTTGTACATCCTATTGGTTAGAGTGCTTCCTGATTTGAAAAAGGAGAAAAGGTAAAAAAAAAAAAATATATATATATATAAAAGAAATATAACTCAAGAAGAGATATCGAACATGATTTTCAAAGTGAAAATAACCTAATCGATTGATTCAACACGTTACCTCTTTGAGGAAGAAAATTATCGGAACTCCTACTATTGACAAAGAAAATATGAATTTAAGAGTTTCGTTAATAAAAAAAATAATATACAATTAGGCGTATAACGACGAAATTTTACAACTTAGATATCACCAAAAGCAGGTTCTTTTTATCTTGTTGGAAAATTTGGAATGCATTTTATTATCACATAACGTTATCTATTTCAAACTTATTCTAAATTTTGCAAATTCCATTTACGTAATCTCCTTATGTTAAGCATACGATGGTGTATTATTAGTTTGCCTCCTCCGCCCTCCTTCTCCAATGAAATTCGTAGTTCTACCACTAAGATATTGTTACTCTCATTCCACAAGTTGACATCTTCGAATGGTCGACGTTGCTCATCTGATTTTAATACCCCAATGACAACTTCGTCGCCCACTTCGAATGGCTATCCTCTCTCAAGTTTGCAGTTGCATTCGTACACCGAGTGGTCGGACAGTGTGATCGGGGGTGTGATCGCCATCTCTCTCACAGGAAGGAAAAGGACGAGTTGACAAATAAAACTTCTTAAGCTATAAACTCTCGAATTCTCATTTGTGGCAATGCGGTTGTTCTTGCTACGGAGGCAATCTTCATACATTAGGATCAATTCCTCAGCAACCTACTTCAATTGCACCAACAACAAATAGGATATAAATAAATAAGATCTAGAATTGTAACCAACCTACCTTGCAATAAAAGAATAGGAGGATTCTACACCAACTTGAACATAGACTTTGCTTTCAGATCCAAAGAATTAGGTGGCAATCACTTGTTTGAAAGTGGAACAAACTCATCATGAACGTAATCCTTCCTTAGAAGGCAATCGATCGAGCTCTTAGAAGGGACATGTTATTCCTTTGTTTAGCAATTAAAGGACTTATTGTATGAGTCTATAATTATCTTATTGGTGGATGAATATTTCTTCTCCTAGGTGGTTAATTTTTAGAAGAGAATCATAATACTTTAAACACAAGGCAAACTCAATTGCTAAATCATGTAGCAAATTTATTGCATGGTCTATTGTTTAGTATTGTAAATGCTCTCATTATCTCATTGTTTCTGAGGAAATTTTTGATTGCAATCCTCCATTTGCATACCATATCTAATGAAAGTTGATTGAATTTTATTGAGGACAATCTACAATGATCTTGTGCCATTAAGTTACAAATAGTACTCATTTGAAGACATGGGCACCACTTATAAATTGTCCATCATCTTTGGTGCAAAATTTAATTATTGAATATTATTGATCTCACCGATTTGGAGGACCACTCCAAAAGTGTTTATGAAGTGTGGCAATTGGCACCTCCACGATTGCCATTTGAGGATCGACGCTTACATATAAGGTAAAGTGATCTCCAAGAGTAGTTCACTTTACTATGTACCCATATGTATTATGACTCTTGATTTCTTTGAAATAATGCTAAAAGTTTGAAAAGAGAGAGAGTGCATGTCATAGTCATAGGGAGCTACCTCCCATTGTCCTCCCCCACCTCACCCCAACCTCCACCAACCCTACTTCCTAACATGCATCTCCAATCCTATGGTACTTTCCTACGTTAGAAACATCATTGGTTGCTCTCATCTCTTTGCTACAAGGAATGACAAGTGAAAGATGTGCCTCCTTCGACCTAGAAGGTTATATATCTCTCTGGTGGCAGAAAATGGGAAACTTGTCGATCAATATAGCTCACATATGACCCACCACATATGTGTTGGATCATGATCCAACATGTGGATTAGTTTTTGCATTTACAAATAGATATAATTAAATAACATATGGATTATGAACTGTTATCTTTAATGCCCAAATTTTATAAAGTGATCAACTAAGGTTAATATCTTTGGTTTGGGCATAAACTGCAAAAGAGAGGTGTGGTTTTATTAAAACAAATGTGCAAAGACCTATTTGTGAATTATATCTCCTTGATGGGTGATGAGCTTCAGAAGGTCACCAAAAAATTTATACGGGTGGGAGGCGCTACTTAGCCATTATCATCCGTCACATAGGAGGGAAGATCAACAATCAATAAGCAAGCACAAAGGAAAACAGGGATTTGATGATCCAGTTCCACCGCAAGGGGTGTCATCTGTGGGGAGTATGGTGCTCTCAACTATGCACTATAATCTTTGGAATTACAAGATTTGCTCTCCCTCTCTGGGGGGGACACCCTTTCACTGGGGGCCTCTTTCTTTATTTATAACATAGGCAGAACCCTCACTTTATAACCTCTAGTACCCCTTCTGTCAGACTACTTGTCCACTGTGAGGGTATAGGTGGTCAAGTCCATCTTATTGTATCTTCTACTGAGGCTGTACCGAATCTTTTAGCAGGCTAGGCAGGTTCTGGTTGGGATCCGGCTAGTCATAGGCAGGACAAGCGGTGTCGGTTTCGCCTGTTTACCCTATTGTCGGGTAGCCGGATCCGCTGTCAGGTTGTGTGTGGAGTTTTGGATCTGAAGATAATTTTTGCCCCTCATTATATACCCCCACTCTCTAGCTAGTGTGAACCGCTGAAAGAGTAGTGAGAATGCCTAAAACTTCGTGATAGATAATGCTCCCAGATGTTCTTCCAACTGTGCTGTAGTGGGGAGAACATTTATGATGGAGGAGGCCATCCCACCTATAGCCAGGGGTCCGATGCGGGCAGGTGATGGTAGACAGGAAGAGATGGGTCTTCGCCAAGGGGCCGTCGAAAGTGGGTCGGCTAGAGGTTGAGGGTGTATTAGTCGTGACGCTGCACTATCACCTACGTCGTTGAAGATGAGCAGGGTTGAAGACATGGGGCGAGACCGTTGAGTCGTGATGACTGGTGCTGGCATTTTCTTTGTACCAGCATGTCTCTTTTCAGTTGTAATTTAGCTGGAGACAATAATCCAGGGAATGTAACAGCCGATGTTTGTTATGAAGGAAGACTTTTTCGTTCCTTGTATCAAGAACTTCTCATATGACAAGTGTGAGGAACTATTTTTCTGGTTTGGATTTTTTTGCTCGCACGGGTTATGTGAGTCGCATTTTACAAGTCTTAGTCTTGTGTGTACTTTCGTCGAGTTTTAGGAGATGCATGTAGTAGTATAGTCAACAAAAATACTACAGCAATTAAATTTGTAAAGTGCTTGAAAATAAGGAATGAGTCTGAGGTTGTTCGTAGGGAGCAAAAATGGAATTCACACACTAATCACAATATAGAAACAATGAGCACAAAGATAAAAATATGCAATGAATATTAGTAATTAAAAATATATTCAATAACAACCCAAATTGTATCTCAGGAAAGAAAGGGATAAAAAGAATATAAGGGATTATAAAAATGGTGATTTAGATCACCAATTAATTCCCCACATTAAGCACATATCCCAAGGAAATCAGCTACTCAATATCTCAACAGTGGTTAGAACCACTTATCCCTCAATTAGCCATGTAGGAATAGATATCAAATAACTCCACAGTACCTCAACCAATATCAGACGTCAGGTATAATCCCCAGATGACTTAAGTGATCACAGTGCCACACAAGTCACAAGGCCTTCAGCAAGGCACAACACAGCATCAGGAATGCCCAAGTGTTGGCATGTACGGGCATGATTCCTGAGGCAAAACCTACCCCTACCCCTTCAAATATGTTTCTCTTTCTTCCTAAAGTGGGTTACAGCAAATTGAGTAGTTGAGTATACAGGTCAGAGGTCCAGGCTCACCAGGTGTGTGAGGTGAGTGAGCAATGCGTAGGTCACGTGAGTGAAAGGGATCTCATCCCGTGTCTGAGGCGATAAGGCAATGGCAGCATTTGATTTTATGTGCTGCTGTGAATTTATCCCATACGATGTGGGACTAAAGGTGCCTTCTCCTTTGTGAGCAGCTGCAGCAGATTGAAGTGTCTGATTCGAGCAGCTGGGGACCTCTTTCATTGAATTGATGGCTTGGACTCCTGTGTGGATGGGTTCTATGTGCAGCGGAAGTTGGGTTGAGGTCGAAGATGGTCGGAAGGCAGCGGTTAGCTGAAGACAACGGTGATGGCGACAATGGTGGTTCTCCGATCAAACCCTGAAAGACAAAATATGGCCTTACGGCCCTATTAAAATTGCTCAGGACCTTCGTCGAACCATGGTGAGTGTGGTGAGGGTGGCAGTGTGGTGAATAATGGTCTATGAAGGGTGGTTGTAACGACCCGATTCCCGAATCCCTACGAGACACGAGAATCGGACCGACTCGACTAATCCCAAGACCCAGTCGTCCAACGAGAAAGTAACCAAAAGAGCAGTAAAATAAACCACATTCACCATATATATAACTAGCAGTAACAATATACAGCAGTAAAGAAAGGAAATACTATAGTATACACCACCCCAACAAAAGAGAAATAAACATGTACATAACATGAAGCTTACAATAAAGAGAGCACAGGGAGTAACAAAAAATTACTCACTACAGCGAAAAGAAAAGTACAGAAGGTACTACAGGTAACACTACTGGGTTCTACTAGGCCCAGCGCCCTCTGCAGCCGCTGACTCTGGCTGCTCAACACCTAGTCCTAAAAAGGTAACAAGGGTGACACGTCAGCGAAACGCTGAGTAGAGTAGCAACTAAAAGCTAAAACAAGTAGTAGAGTGTACAGTAACTGTTATATTTTTTCTTTCTTTATTTATATTTTTCCATTTATTCACTGTTGATTTATTTATCAGATCTTTCTCTTGATCTTGAAGGTTCCTCGTGGGAACGATCTTGATTGCAGTCTTTTCCAAAAAGTAGAAGTAACATGTGGTGCTCTCCTGGCCGGGAGAGTACCCCGTGGTGGTCCTACCCTCAGTCAACCACCCCAAGGTCGCTGGCAGACGTAACGGCGACTACAGCACGCGCGATAAGCGCACGGGTAGCTACCCCGCACTGGCACGCGATCAGTCGTTTCCGTTAACGGGTGCGCCCAAAGCACAGCACAGAACCAGTATAAGGCAGAGCCCTCTCAGTAATAGGGGTCCAGCCCCTCCACAGTAACCAAACAGGGGTCCTGCCTCTCCACAATTCGTGCACCCTCGCCTGACTACCCTGGTTTGCCCCGTGGGCCTAACAAGTCGGTGTAGGAGGGCTAGCAGAACCCCGAGGCCTGTGGGGTAGCTAGTGCCCTCCCTACACTAGTAGCTCTCCTCGGTACTGTGTACACGAGAGCCAAAAGTCAGTACAAAGTGGCCAGACCTAACCCCGGGTCCCTGGGGCGCTAGCTCCGCTTTGCACTAAATAGGGGGACAGTTGCTCTCCTTTGTACTCCGTACTCAAAGCCAGCTCACTTCCACAATTCTATTTCATTCACTTTCTAGGAGTTCTACTCCTAATTTCCCGTAGGGTTCAGGCTCTTTTAACTCAGCCAATTTAAGTTTCACCGTTCCAGGTTTATATCCATACAATTCATGTTCTCAACTGTATTTATTCGTTCATAACAGGCAGTTGTTAACCAATTTACAGGCAGTTATCATTTCCTTTCCACTTTTCCAATACTGCAATGTATATATTCAACTAGTTTTCCAGTCCTAGGATTCATGCCATACCCTAGGATATATCATTCAGTCTAGTTTTCCAGTCCTAAGATTCATGCAATACCCTAGGATCTACCATTCAATCTAATTTCTCAGTCCTAGGGTTCATGTAATGCCCTAGACTCTATCAATTATTTCATAATTGTACAAATTTTGTTAAATAAATTAAAGGGCCACTCTACCCGCGAAACCGAGAGTACTGGGGGTGTGGTCGGCAATCCCGCGCGCCTCCGCAACCCCCACAGCTGTAACAGAATGAGGTCCTAACAAAAGGATCAATCACAAGGAGTTTCTCATAATAGTACACAATTACTGTAAACAGGTAGAGGAAATAAATCTGGAAAGAGCGAAACTTGAAACGCAGAAAACAGACTCCGAATGGACCCTAAACGGGTCAAAAACGACGAGTCTGCCCAAAATTAGACGTCTGGAACTTCTTCCAAACGTCTTAAAAGGTTGATCAGGTCATACCTCGGTCTGCGCAGTCCTTCAGACGTCCAGAAGCCCGCTGATCGTCTGGTCCTAGTTCCCAAACGTCTGATTATCACCCCGGACGTCTGGAGGTCCACTTCGTCGTCTGGTACTGTGGCCAGACGTCTGATCCGTGTGGGATGGCGAGCCCTCCGCCCTCCCGAACAGAACCTGCACACACACACACCCTCTCTCATCACGAAGAGGCGCAAAAGAACGCGGCGGACGGCTGCATTGCCGTACACGCGTAAAAAGGAGATGGTAGGAAAATATTGTACCTGTCAAACGTCTGGACCTTCCTCTAGACGTCTTCGGCGTCGTCTGGACGTGAGTCTAGACGTCTGATTCTGGGAAATTTTCCCATAATCAGGACCCTTTTCGCTCTCCGCCCGCGACGCACGGCCGCGCCGCGCCGCATCCGCCTGCTGCCCGAGCTGCAGCAGCTCCTCCGGGCCACCCCAAGCTCACTGCTCTCCCGCCAGCCGGCTCTAGCTGCCCTGGCAAGCTCGCACCTTCGTGGTCGAGCTTTCTTCTTCCTCTCGCAACACACCTTCCCGCACGCTCGCAGCAGCCGCTGCTGCCGCACTCGCTCACTCACGCTCTCACTGGCAGGGAGAAGGAGAAGAGAAGATGGTGGAGTGAGGGTGAGGGAGAGGGGGAGCGTTCTTATAAGGCAGCCGCGGGGAGAGAGATGAAGGAAAGCGGCACCTGCAGGGAGAGAAAAATGAAGGCTACGGGTTCAGTCTGCGCGCGCAGGCGCGCAAACGTGAACCCGTACGCCGAAAAAATTTATTACCATACATCTGGGAAGGGTTCCAGACATCTTAAACTACGTCTGATGCCCATGTTCGTAACAGTGGTCGAAGTCGGAGATGGCAGAGGTTTATTAATATGTTTGGTGGGGGTGTAGAGTGGCTAATAATCCTAATTAGGTTAGGGCTTTTAGTCTCTGTGTGGTGAGGAAGGATGTGGTGGTGTTGGCGGAGTGATTGATGGTCGGTAGTGGTTAGGTGTCGTCGGTCAGCTTCGCCGGAGGCGTTACTGGCCTTGGAGAAGACAGAGAAGGGAGATGATATGTTGGTTGCATTAGGGTTGGAAGGGGTTGGATCTAACCTACAGAAGAAGAGAAAGAGAGAGAGAGATTAGCTATGGAGGAAGGGGAGGGAAGTTGGCACCAGCTATGATAGGCCAACACCGGAGAAAATGAATGCTCCAGTGGTGAGGATGGCGAGGAGGAAAGGTCAAGCCTGCTTGGTATGGTGAGGAGCTGAAGGATTTGGGGAATATGTTCCCTCTGCCTAGTGTATGTGGCAGAGGGTGACGAAGGAAGAACGAGGAGTTCACCGGAGCTTAGTCAGAGTAGATTGGGGAAGGAGGAGAAGAGAGTTTTCTGGCCTAAAACCTTGCTAAGGAGGACGATCTAGAGTTGGGGGTTCTTTTATAGGGCTCAAGATCGAGCTCTAAGCTTGGAAGGAGGCTTGGATTGCTCAGGTTTTTAGCGAGAAAAATCCCTGAAATCTTGAGTTCGTCTGAGCTCTAGAGCTTGATTTAGAGATCAAGAGGCGATTCGAGAGATTAAGAATCTCCTCTAGGTCCTTTCCTACACATTTGGAGGTGATTGGCTTTGATTCTAGGGAGAAAACCTCCCTCGAATCTCACTGAAGGTGCATTCCCACTGCTAATGGCAATAGGTACCTAATTGAAAAAAATGACGAGAAATTAGGGACCCATTTGCAAAGAATTCAAAGGCTAATGGGGTAAATGTAAGAAATAGAGTTTTAAAGGGTTAAATTGTAAACTAGGTTAAGATGGACTCTGATTGAGCCCAAATTTTTGCATTAACCTATTTTGGACTCAGGGAATCTAATGGTGAAGTTGGATTTCAATTTTTACCATGTTTTATTGGGAAATTTTGACAAAAGCCCAAATTAGGGTAGAATCTCGTCTGAAACTTTGTTTTAGGTCAAAATGGGTTTAGATGGTCAAACCAAGGGTACTAAAACTCTTATAATATTTTTATATGAATTTTAGGAGGTTTATATTAATTTTATCTTGACCAAAATCTCTTCAATTTAAGCAGGTTTGAAATTAGGGTTTTGTGTTCTGATTTAGTTCTCGAAACGCATAAAACCCTGTTTCTGCCTGTGTTAACCCACTTTTTTATCTTTAATGCTCATTTGACCTTTAATTAACCCCTGGGTGACCCCTTGGTTACTCTGCATTCATGATGTGATGTTCAAACTGTAAAATTAGCCCTATTTTAATGTTTTCTTCTCAGAATGGATTTGAGTGGAATTACCATCCTCAGGTGATTATTCAGGAGCATTTGTCACCTGATTCTGACTAATTTAAATAGTTATGACAAATGATGGTGTTATCATCACTTATCTTGATCCCCTTCATTCGCTCGAACGACTTAGCAAAGAGTATTGTCCTATTACTCCCATTTGGCTGATTATTGGCAAGGCCGAATGGGATGCTTGTGGAGAGGGATATTCGAGGTAGTGGCTAGGCACACATGGCTTGCACCTGTAATGGCATAGGCAGGTGACCCTTGTAGATCCTCTTACGGTCTTCATTCCGACTAACCGCCTGACACCCTATCCACCCATCTTCACCTGGTGCACGGGGTAATTGTGTCGACCATGGGTGGAATCAGTGCCTTGGCTGCACCTTACTTGCATGTTGGGGCGGGTAAACGTAGTCCCCTTAGTAGGTGGGGGTGACACGCTCTCGTTGGGTGAGAGGTTGCGTCGAAGCTATTTGGTGTGTAGTGCTTGTTCCCCGCAAAATGGTTGGGCCAGGGGTAATTGTCGCGAATGCCTTGCCTTTGGACGACCTTCCTCGCAAGGTGGCGAGAGGAGGGGGTGGAGAATCCCTACCTATCTTGGCAACTTTCAAGCAGGACACCCTAGTCCATTGCGCATTCCTCCGGAGTCGGTTGCTGACAAGATTTGCTAAAGAAGAGTCTGGCGGGTGCTCGAGCTCTGCCTGCATCTCTTGGGCCCTTTTTCTTGGTGCCTAGGAGCGAAGGGGATGAGGCCGCCTTGGCGTCACTGTCCCAAGTCCTTCTGTTGAGGATCGAGGGAACTTAGGGCTCCTCGTGTTAGGACATGTCCCTCTGACTGGGGGATATTTGGTTGGGTCTCTTAGGAGATCCTCTGGTTGGGATAGGTCCATCCTTGTTGGTAATCGTTACGTGTCCGGCATGGGGGTTGGGTAGAAGCACCCGATGCAGAGGTACTTGGGTGCCAATCCTTGACGAGGGAGCCTTGAGGTAGGCTTTTCCGGTGAAGCTTGTGTACATGCCCTGTTTAGGAGCGCCGCTTCCCTTGAGAGATCCCTTTCCTAGATGAGCTAGACAGCGTCATCAAGGTAGACTCGAGTAGTCGAGGCTGAAGAGCCTGGCTAAATTCCTGTGAGGGTTATCTCGGACCTGGTTGTTGAACTACGATTCGTTACCTTGTCCTTTCTGCAGAGGCGAAGACTTAGAAGTTGGTTGCCAGGTGGCCAACTGTGTCCGCAAAAGCGATAGCGGCCTAGCCATTTTCTGGATGCGGTCATTCTACTGCTGGGCTCGTTCTTATCACACGTGGACGAGGAGCAATTCTATCACAGTGGCCACGGGGTGTAATACCGCCAGATGTTTTCCCGCCCGGCTGTTCCCCCGGATAGGGCAAGCACAGGGGGGTTGTTTTCATGGGTGGACCCTTGAAGGTGACCACCGCCCAGAGCCTTCCTTAGAGGGCGACAATGGAGGTGAGCTAACCTCGAAAGGTGGTAACAATAGCAGCCCGAAGGGGAGTCGACATTGGAAGGTGGCAATGAAGGGGAGCTGATCTTGGAAGGTGGCAACGAGCTGACCCTGAAAGAGCTGGCGCTCGAACTCTTTCTACCCGAAGTCCGAAGGCCCACCAAGCAGTGCTTGGGGCGTAGGAGCCCAAGCTCATGTTATTTCCATTATGCGACGTTGTGTCTCCTGCGACACGGGGCGCTAGGGTCCCGATTCCTATCAGCCTTTGTGCCCAGTATGGTGGTCGTTGGGTGAGGTGGCCTGAACCCCCACCATTCGCTCTAGTGGGTAGATGCCTCTAAGGGTGGGGAGGCCAAGACTTTGCCAGTGGGTGGTGTCTGGAACCTCAAGGCGCATGGACCTGAGTCCTTAACGGTTTGAGGAGCTGGCATCATAGTTGTTGGAACGTAGGGCGCTTGAGCCCTGGTTCCACCATTCTCTAGGGAGGGCATTCTAGCAGCTAATAAGCGGGGCGTGAGTGCCTCTCTTTGCATTCATGCTAGTCGTCGAGGGTTGTTTTTCCGGCCTTGAGAGGCGGCCATTCTCAGGATTGCTGGGCGGGTTTGTCCGAGCCCAACCATCCTGAAGAGATGACCTACCAACCTGAATAGGTGGCGGTGGAAGGGAACGTCGGGCGGGTCCATCCGAGTTCGGGCCGACCTTAAGAGGTGGAAATACAACGAACGTCGGGCTCGTCTGCCCGAGTTTGGGTTGACCTTAAGAGGTGGCCTGCAGATCCTAAGAGGTAGCAATACAACAAACGTTGGGCTCGTCCTCCAGAGCTTGGGCCGACCTTAAGAGGTGGCCTATCGGCCTTAAGAGGTGGCAATATAAGGAATGTCGAAAGCATCTGTCCGAGTTCGTGCCAAACTTAAGAGGTGGCATGTTGGTTTTAAGATGCGGCAAGATAAAGAACGTCGAATGCATTCGTCCAAGTTCGAGTCGACCTTAAGAAGTGGCCTGCTGGCCTTAAGAGGCAGGAATATAACGAACGCCAGGTACATCTGTTCGAGCTCAAGCCACCTTAATAGGTGGCCTGCCAACCTTAAGAGGCGGCAAGATAATGAACATCAAATGTGTTTGTCCAAGTTCAGGCTGACCTTAAGAGGCGGTGTGCCCATCTTAAGTGGCGGCAAGATAAAGAAGGTCAATGAGTTTGGGCCTACCTTAAGAGGTGGCTTGTCGGCCTTAAGAGGCGGTGTAACGACCCAATTCCCGAATCCCTACGAGACACGAGAATCGGACCAACTCGACTAATCCCAAGACCCAGTCGTCCAACGAGAAAGTAACCAAAAGAGCAGCAAAATAAACCACATTCACCATGTCTATAACTAGCAGTAACAAAATATAGCAGTAGAGAAAAGAAATAGTACAGTATACACTACCACAACAGTAGAGAAATAAACATATACATAAACATGAAGCTTACAATAAAGAGGGTACAGGGGAAAAACAAAACTACTCACAACAACAGCAAAAAGTACAGAAGGTACTACAGGTAACCCTACTGAGCTCTACTAGGCCCAGCACCCTCCGCAGCCGCTGACTCTGGCTGCTTAACACCTGTCCTGAAAAGGCAACAAGGGTGACACGTCAGCAAAACGCTGAGTAGAGTGGCAACTAAAAGCTAAAAGAAGCAGTAGAGTGTACAGTAGCTGTTATATTTTTACTTTCTTTCCTTATATTTTCCATTTATTCACTGTTGATTATTTCTCAGATCCTTCTCTTGATATCGAATGTTCCTCGTAGGAACGATCTTGATTGCAGTCTTTCCCGAAAGGTAGAAGTAACACGTGGTGCTCTCCTGGCCGGGAGAGTCCCCCGTGGTGGTCCTACCCTCAGTCAACCACCCCAAGGTCGTTGACAGACGTAACGGTGACTATGGCACGCGCGATAAACGCACGGGTAGCTACCCCGCACTGGCACGCGGTCAGTCGTTTCCGTTAATGGGTGCGCCCAAAGCACAGCACGAAACCAGTATAGGGCAGAGCCCTCTCAGTAACAGGAGCCCAACCCCTCCACAGTAACCAAACAGGGGTCTTGCCCCTCCACAGTCTGCGCACCCTCGCCTGACTACCCTGGTTTGCCCAGTGGGCCTAGCAAGTCGGTGTAGGTGAGCTAGTAGAACCCCCGGGCCCGTGGGGTAGCTAGTGCTCTCCCTACACTAGTAGCTCTCCTTGGTACTGTGTATGCGAGGGCCAAAAGTCGGTACAAAGTGGCCAGACCTAACCCCGGGTCCCTGGGGCGGCTAGCTCTGCTTTGCACTAAACAGGGGGACAGTTGCTCTCCTTGGTACTCCGTACTCGAGGGCCAACTCACTTCCCCAATTCTATCCCATTTCCTTTGCAGGAGTTCTACTCCTAATTCCCCGTATGGTTCAAGCTCTTTTAACCCAGCCAATTTAGGTTTCACCATTCCGGGTTTATGTCCATACAATTCATGTTCTCATCCGTAATTATCCATTTATAATAGGCAGCTGTTAGCCAATTTACAGGTAGTTATCATTTCCTTTCCACTTTTCCAAGACTGCAATGTATATATTCAACTAGTTTTCCAATCCTAGGATTCATGCCATACCCTAGGATCTATCATTCAATCTAGTTTTCTAGTCCTAGGATTCATGCAATACCCTAGGATCTACCATTCAATCTAATTCCTCAGTCCGAGGGTTCATGCAATGCCCTAGACTCTATCAATTGTTTCATAATTGTACAAATCTTGTTAAATAATTTAAAGGCCACTCTACCTGCGAAATCGGGAGTACTGGGGGCGTGGTCGGCAATCCCGCGCACCTCCGCAACCCCCTGAGTCGCAACGGAACGGGGTCCTAACACAAGGATCAACACAAGGAGTTTCTCAGAACGGTATACAATTGTCGTAAATAGGTAGAGGAAATAAATCTGGAACGAACGCAACTTGAAATGCGAAAAACGAACTCCGAACGGATCCTAAACGGGCCAAAAATGACGAGTCTGTCCAAAATCAGACTTCTGGAACTTCTTCCAAACGTCTTAAAACGTCGATCATGCCATACCTTCTTCTACGCAGTCCTTCAGAAGTCAAGAAGCTCGCTGGATCATCTGAAGTCAGTTTCCAGACGTCCGATTGTCACCCCGAACGTCTGAAGGACCTCTCCGTCGTCTGGTACTATGGCCAGACGTCTGATCTGCGTGGGATGGCGAGCCCTCGTTCCCTCCCGAACAACACCTACACACACACACAACCGCTCTCATCACGAAGAGGAGCAGAGAACGCGGCGGACGGCTGCATGGCCATACACGCGTAAATAGAAGAAGATAGGAAAATATAGTACCTGTCAGATGTCTGGACCTGCCTCCAGACGCCTTACGCGTCGTCTGGACGTAAGTCCAAACGTCTGATTCTGGGAAATTTTCCAAGAATCAGGACCCGGTTCGTCCTCCGCCCGCGACGCACGGTCGCGCCGCGCCGCGTCCACCTGCTGCCCAAGCTGCAGCAGCTCCTCCGCGACACGCCATGCTCGCTGCTCTCTCGCCGGCCGGCTCTAGCTGCCCGGCAAGCTCGCACCCTCGCGGTCGAGCTTCTTCTTCCTCTTGCAGCAGCTTCTCTCCCCACACGCTTGCAGCAGCCGCTCTGCCGCTCTCGCTCGCTCGCACTCTCGCTGGCAGGGAGAAGGAGAAGATGGGTGGAAGGGAGTGGTGTGATGTGAGGGAGAGGAGGGGTATATGTAGGCACGAGGGGGGCTCTGCAAGTTGGCGGGGGAAGAAAGAAAGAGAAGAGGGCGGCTGGGAATCAGTCTGCACGCGCATGCACGCATATTCGCTCTCGTACGCACGCAAAATTAATTTCCAGACGTCTTGGAAGGCGTCCAGACGTCTGATCAGACGTCTGGGCCAACTCCCAGACGTCTTAAAGTGGTCTTGGTGCCTCGGGCCTTAACAGGCGGCAATATAACCAACGTCGGGTGAGTCCGTCTGAGTTTGTGGCAACCTTAAGAGGTGGCTTGCCGGCCTTAAGAGGTAGCAAGATAAGGAACGTCGGGTGCGTTCGTCTGAGTTCGCGCCAACCATTAGCGGTGGCGTGCTGGCCTTAAGAGGCGGTAAGATAAAAAACGTCGAACGCATCTATCCGAGTTCGGGCCAACCTTAAGAGGTGGCCTGCTGGCCTTAAGAAGCAACAATATGAGGAACGTCGGACGCGTTTGTCCGAGTTTGAGCCGACTTTAAGAGGTGGCCTATTGACCTAAAGAGGCGGCCATATGAGGAACATCGGATGCGTCCATCCAAGTTTGAGCCGACCTTAACAGGTGGCTCGACGGGTCGATGTCTGGTCCCTATCATTCAACCGAGGCGAATTGCTGGGCGAGAGCGTGGGGCGAATGCCGCTTCTTGCGCATGGAGGCCAACCATTGCAAGGGATAAGTCCCTGCCCCTGGTAGGACAAGTCAGACTTCTTATTATCGTTGTGGTACGATGGAGTCCCCAAATGTCAAGTCCGATGGTTACGGAATTACTCCTTGCGCGGTAGGTACTGCATGTGTAGGAGGTGTCCAGCATCGACCACCCTCAAGGGGTGATTTCGCCATTGCAAGATCGCAAATCATACTACAACGATGAGTTTTTCCAAACTCAAATCCATTTACGTAGATTTTTCCATTCAACATTTTGGCACAGTTACCAGGGAGGTGACGCTCATTGATTTTTTGCATTTTCCCGCCTTACTTATCTTTTACCTCACTTCTCTCCTTTCTTATTGTGATTGCAGGTACTCTCTTGAGACGGGCAAAAGCGGTAGATTGGAGTAAATTGATGTTGAAGGGTCTGTAAGTTTACCCTCACCTCCCTACCTACTAGATTTCATTCGATCACTTAATAACACAAACCCTAATTAACCTAGGAGTTCTCATAAACCCTAAGGTTAGTTTTGATTGTTTGGTTGTCACCTCCACCCGCCTCTCCCTCCGCTTATATAAAGAAAAAAATTTAAAAAAATATTATAGAGGTACACAACCTCTTCTGATTCTTCATACTCAACCGGTAACTCGATCTTTGGGACTGGTACACTCATCAACACATAGTTGAGTAGAAATCAGATTAGGTAATCACTTGTGTGCCTAATTAAGTGGTGCATCAGGCCAATTGTTTGAGTTATTTGGGCCGCACTACTTCAACTAAAAACAACTCATCAAGTAGCTACCACATAGGTTCAACTTTTAGGGATTTACCAGGCACTCCACATTCTTTTAAGCTTTAAAGGAAAACATCTTCACCTATGCTTTCAAAACCTGGTGTGCCAACTGAACTTGATTGAATACACCTAAAGTTGAATTCTAAAAGCTGCTAAGCACGATTTAAATCCTAAAATTCACCACATCCAAAAAATAATCTTGCTTGAAAATCATTGGTTGTGCACACACACATATATCAATCAATCGTTAAGAGCACAACCCAGATAAAGGACCCATCACATTCCAAAGCACATTAAAACCTAACCCTAATTAAAATAGAGTAGACGTTGGCCTTAAGGATTGGACTCGCTCTTCGGAGCCCAGTTCGAGATTATTTTCGATTAGTCTATTTTTATTATTCAATCTGATGTCTAGCTAGGGGAGCAAAATCAAACGATCGCAGCTGGGGGGTACACTAGGAACCGGAGGCGCAAGCCAAAGGAAGAACCTTCTCCCTAGCCCCTCCCTCTAATTGGTTGGATTGAATGGAAAGAAGTAGATCAAATCATTTCTTTATCTCAAGATAGGTTCAGGGAGTCTGTAGGTCTTTAGGCTAGCCTACTTAAGGACAGGTTTGTTTGTTTGTATTATAGGGTGCCTTTCTTCCTCCTGTTCTATCATGGATCCTTCCACATCCTATTTGCATTTCCACTCCTACCCTCCTACCACTACTTATTCCCAAAATGATTATTATTCCAACCAGACTTATTCTCATCCATCTTCTAGTAGGGATAATCCTGATTGGGGATACAGTTCAGGACCTTTGTGTTTAGGGTCTAACCCTGGACACCATAATCTTGATTCTTATCCTTTTCTAAGCTACATTGATTATAGATCACAACCCTCATTTGGACAACCTAATATGATCTACAATCAAGAAAGATATGCTGATCCTTACCCTTCCCCAGATTATACTCCTTATAGGTCATCACCTCCTTATGGACAACTAGAAGTGACCTATTATCAGGGAGGGTATCAAGAACCTCAATTCCTTGACTTCCCCAAATTGAACCCAAACCCACCCAACCCTGAACCAAACCATTTGGTTCAGGTTAACCAGGTCCAAGATAAGGTGTTGGCTAACTTAGGGAATATCATACAATCTTTAGAAGCTCAGCCAACACCTTTCACTGAAGAATTGGAGCTCCTGATTAAAATGATTGACGATCTTAACAAGTATTTGTTGGATTAGCTCCAGGATGTTAAGGATAAAGGCCCGGGTGAGTTTTTACTTGGGAAGTTATCAAAATTGAGGATGAGATTTGTGATTGCTCTAGTCCAATCTTGGGAGGATTCCTAGGATGAACCCCTGACAGGAGAGTCAATGTTAGAATCTGCTCAAGCACCTATAGGGGGGGACACATTTTACGAGACCAGGGTTGACAAGGTTGTTCTAGAGCAATTAAATAAGGATGAATTGATTTCTTCACCTGAGATCCTTGAGCCAAGGTATGAGGAAATGTATGTCTCCATGGAACAGAAAGTGATTGATGATTTTGAGGCATACATTAATGTTGATTTAGAATTCTTTGATTCTGAAGGTAAAGAATCATTATGTGAAGTCTCACATGAGTTTACAGAACATGATTTAATGAGACAACTGGGCCTGAGGAATTCGATGAATCATTTGATGGCCCTAAAATTGAGGAATTTGATCTTGTTGGGGCTCGCTTGGCAGATTCAGATCCTATTATTAAGGATTCAATTCAAAGCCCCATTCCTCAACCACACCTCATTGAGCATGTTGATGATTTTGATTTTGAGATCACTAGACCCAAGTCAATTTTGATTCAACCATCAATCTTTGACTTGAAAATTTTAAATGGGGTAATTATCATGCAAGAGGTCCCAGAATCTAAAATCCTGAAAGAGGAGGATAGGAATTAAGAAATGATGATTTCGAAAGCTAATTCTAGAGGAAGTAAAAGATTGAGTCTAAGGGTGCCTATTTGTCTGAAACCACCAACCTTCTACCAGGACCCTTATGACATCTTTGATTTAGAGGATGTCCAACCCAAGCGCACATTCATTGATCATCCTTTTGAGCTTGATCTCTCAGTAACCCGACTTTTTTGGTCTTGGGTTGCATCCTCACAAATCGCAGGCCTGACCCCACTTGCATATTGATCTCAATTTTTGGATAATTTTTATCCAGAACCTTAGATATACTCGACTATGGGACATGGGTCTGCACCACAATCTGGTCCACATCTGTGGACACCTACTGGTAGGTCCTGAGGTGAATCTTTTTATTCTCATTCTGACCTGCACTTGTGAATTCTTTGTTTCTTCTTCTTTGTATAATGTGCCTAGCTGAAGGCACTAAATTTAGCACGTATACAATTTCTTTTCATCTCGGAGTCGACCTGTTATTCACGCAATTTAGGTACTTTCTACTCTACTCCACTCAGTTTCATATCTTTTTAATTCAATGAGGACATTACATTAGATAGGTATGGGGGGTGGATATTCATCTTTGAATTATTTTGTCATCTCTGTATATTCTTTTTATTTTATTTATTAAAAAAAATTTAAAAAAAATTATGGAATTAGGAAAGAGAACTTGGGCTTTAGAAAATTTTCAATCTTAGAGAATAAAACTGTATGACTTGAACACTTAAACCCTTTAGATCTTCAGGTTTAATTAGCCTGAGTGTCTACTAAAATGTGGACCTGTTTATCGAGTCCTCGCCATTCTAAATTCAAATTTTAATTTGTTAAATAAGTTGGGTGATAAGTATACGACTCATCGACTCGCCCTCTGATTCGAGGGGATTTTAAATCTAGGCATCTACACACTATTTGCACTGACTTATTTTTCGACAATTTTAATGAAAATTGAGTAGCCAATGAACCTTCTAGGGTAGTATGGCTGGTAAGTTATCATTGGTAATAGCTCATTGGTAGGTTGTTCAGAGCCCGGTCACACGACCATTCTTTTCCTGCTGCCTTCAGGTAAATCTTAGATCATGGAAGCCACCTACTTAGAAAAAAAAAAGAAAAATATCGAAAAAGAAAAAAAATATATAGAAAAGGAGAAAAGAAAAGAAAAAAATAAATAAGCCACACTTCACCACATGAGTATGGCTGGCAAGTTATCGTAGGTAATAACCCATTGGTAGGTTTTCCAGATCCCAACTTAAGAAATGCATGTATAATTCCTAAACACTTAAGAAGAAGCAGAGAAGTAGAATAAGCCGGGGAGATATATACTGGGTTCACCCTTGTGCTAACCTCATAAAAAGAAAAGTAGGGAGGAAGCTACTGGTTGAATAGATACACCTTTAGGCAGAATTTCTTTTCAGGGTCACCTAGGGGCGTAGAAACTCGAAGTCCGTTCTAATCACCGATCAGTGAGCCTATCACATTTCACACATAAAGATGCTTAGATCTTAGGGTTCTCTTCGAGTCTTGGGTGGGTTAAGTGGCCGTAGAAAGCTGCTCTGAAACCCTAAACTCAAAATCCAAAAAAAAAAGAAAGGAAGAAAAAGAAGAAAAAGATCCTTATTTGAATAAGGCGAGGGCTTGAGGCGGTCTGCATTTTGGCAAACACCTGGGCGTTGTTGTGTCTCTATAGTTCAAGTCGTAGTTGAAATTCATAAGTGTTGAAGAATAACTATTGTCCAAGAAATCTAACCTAATTCTTTTATAAATAGCATGTAGTTTTGCTAGGGACTAGCAAAAGATAGGCATGGGGGTGTGATGTAAACAAGTTTGTATCACATAAACCGTCTATTTTTGCACGTTATTAGACATATAGTTGCATTATACATTATAAATATTACATAGCATGCATCATCATGCATTTAAGATAGATTGTATAAAATTTAGGTTAATTTCTCCTTTTTATGGTCAGGTGATAGGGCGACATTTAATCGGGGCCTCGAATTGAAGATCCAACCATACGAATCTGATCAGGACGATGATTGGAGTTCAACAACTCCAAGATCACCCCAATCGGACTTCCGTAGCATCAGATGCAGTTTGAGAAAGATCAGAGGTCAAGGGGCCAAGATGGTGTAAATCCGTACATCAGATGACAAATCTGACCACACGGATGGGTTCAGATCGACGGTCATAGCCCAACGGCGTGAAAATCGATCCAATCCGACATCCGTGGCACCATCTACAACACATAGAAAATGGACGGCTAAGATGGCTCCACGTGGTGCCATCTCAGCCGCCCAAGTTGCTTAAGGTCACTCGCAAGACTTCCCCTCCACCCGCTCAAGCAAATCCCAACCGTCGATTAAAGATCTAACGGCTGAGATTCAATCTCAGCCGCGCTTCATAGAGATAAGAGATTAAACGCTCGAGTGATCTCGGTCGTTGGATGTTTATCCAATGGTTGCGAGCGCTTGAGTGTAAAATCAAAAGTGCCACAAAGAATGGTTGATAGTGTAGTGGTTAAGAACTTCGTACACACAGGGGTCGAGCGATTGAGCCCCCTCCGCCGCGCTTCCTTCTCACGCACAAGGGCTCGATTGAGTCGTCTGATCTCGAGCAAACAGCGAAGAGGCAAGCCACGTCGCGCATAGCGCGAACACGTGATTAGACGCACGAGGATCACATGCGATCGTACGTGCTTCAGCGCGTGCTCTCATCTCGATCAACGCATGATCTCGGCCCTCCATTAGTGATTAAACAGCTGAGATGCGGTCGCGCGGTATGCATGAAGAAGAAGCGGTGTGCGTGCATTTTAAGCCATCCCATCTCTCGATCGGACGACTAAGGATGCACGTACGTGCGTAGGCGTTGAGGCGCGGGGAAAGGAGGAGGCACGGCGTGCACGCAAACTATGCCCATGTTCAGGGGCTTTAGTGATGCTTAAATCTGTCACTAAAGACTCTGAATTAATGTTTTCAAGCATGAAATGACCAAATTGCCCTCAATCCGTACAACTATAAAAGGAGACCCCTACCACTCGAATTTCTCATCCCTTTCTCTCTTCTCTCACCCCCTCCAAAGCTCTAAAAGCTTGTCCCAAGCCGGGATGCTCCATTAGAGTTAAAAATACAAAATTTCCACCTTCTCACCTCCTTCGTGGAGCATCCTGCAGTTGTCTTCTCATCGCCATTCGGGAAGCGAATCCCATTGCGACATTGTCCTGCCCTGTTCTCCATCATCCGTCGTCATTCTCCTTTGCCTCGCATCTCACCGCCTTCGTCCGGGCACTCCGTCAACGTGGCTCGTCCTCTAAGCAGTCGTCGAGGAGGATAACTTCTCTCCACCTTCTTTTTACTGCTTTCTTGTTGTAAGATTTCCTGCTTTCTACTGTAGTGCTTAGTTGTAATAGACATCATTCTGTGATTATGAAATCCATGTCTATTCTATCTCTATTTTGTCATTATTTGTAATATTCTCTCTCTCTTCTATTCATTATTGTTTAAGTAGATAGCTAGTTTAGATTCATTTCGACCAGCTAATCTGCTTTGTGACAAATAAAACAAACGTGATTTTTAATTAAATGTCTGCCTCCCTATGCTCGACCTGGAATTTCTTTTGAGTTTTGGTAAAATTTATCTGTTGACGTTTTTCTCGCAAATCACACTACAACGACGAGTTTTTCTAAACTCAAATCTTTTTGTGACGATTTTCCCACTCATCATGCCCCAGTCCTTGATACCCTTACGAGCTACTTTTGGGTGCGTTGGCCTCTCCTGGGGGGAGGGGGGGTTGCCCTTGGACCTTTAGAAGGAATGAGATTCCCCCTTACCTCGATGAGCTTGATAGCGACGTGAGGAAGAGGGAGAAGGCGGGGAATGCTACAATTGAAGATTTGGCTATGATCCCGAAGTCACTTGGCAGATCAACTGGGTTAACCCCTCGCTGGATTGCGTGGACTTGGTTAGCCCTTCCATTCTTTGTATAGGCTTCTTGGGCCGCTTCTGCTCAACCCAGAGGAGTTTGCGCTAGGCTGTCGTGCCACTACGTGCTGTTTTCACCCTCTAAAGTGGTCAGGTGCATATCGAGAGGATCTGGCAGTGGGTGTACATCGGTGGTTAGCAGGCTAGGCCACCTAATGCCGTCAACGTGGTCGCCTTAGGTGTGGTAACCTGGTTGAGGTGCCCGTTCTCGTCCAAGTGGGTTAGAGGAGGGTTGTTCCCTTCCTCTCTCTTTTCTTGATTGCCAAAGGGTCGTGACCGGAAAGGCCAATGGGAGAAGAGGAAGGTAGTCCTATTGGAGCGGTGGATGCACTATGGGCGCATCGACCCGGAAGGGGTGGCTTGAAAGGTAGCTCGACCTGAGCATCTCGGAACACTACAGGCGCTACCGCTGGAAGTTAGTCATGCAGGTTGTTGACTTGTCTCGAATGACGTTACTCCCGGAGGTTGCTTCGACCTTTCTGCTGACGTGCTTGAGAGGTTAGAGGTGAGGACCTCGAGCCATCACAGGAGTCGCGATGGAGACTTCCGCTTGGTCCATGGCAAGGGGAGCGCATTTTTCGAAGGGCTAGGGGCTGCCCTGACGGGGGAGGCTTTCACTGAAGCAAGCCTAGACTCTCCGTCAAATTACACGGGGAGGCTTGGGCTGATGAAGATTGATGGGAGGTACCTAGGGAGAGTCGAGTTAGAAGGAACGACTCGCTTGCTTAGAGTGACATCGACTCAAGGTTACCTTAACCTCTATGCTGGTGTGCTCAGGTGATAGGAGGAGAGGACCTCGGGTAGCACGAGTGTTACTGCCAAGATTCAGCGGCAATGTCCACTGGACGGGGAACCGGGGTGACACGACCTGCCTACTCAGGCAAGGTGTTGACCAGCCTGGATCTCAGTTTGCCAAGGAAACCGCATCGGCTACTTGCAATTGCCGGGACCCCTTCTAGAGGTGGTCCCTCAGGCACTTTACAAGCCTTCCATCCCCTCGCTCAACGGAGCTTGGGAGCAACGGGTCCTAACTTACGGACTGGCCCCCTTTAAGCATGCCCGCTTGGTTCATGGCCAGGGGGTGTGTTCTCCAAGGGACTCCTACCCGACATGGCCTGTAATAGAGAGCCTTCGGGAGCCGGCTGCTATTTCAGGGAAGGAAGCCCTTTACTTATGGAAGGGGCCCCTTCCACAGGTGGGTGCAGGGGTGCGCTTATCCGAGGGTATTCTTGCCTTCAACGGAACTATCGTTGCCACTGTGTTCCTCGGCTGATCCACGAGAGGGGTTATCTCACTCCATGGTTTCTTGTTGGGTACCTTGCCGCGTGGTAGAGGGCGTTGCGCCCGTGCTTATGAGCTAAATGGTCTGACTCGGGGTGTCGAAGGATCATCGCCTCACGGAGCCTCCCTCGAGGTCTTTTCCCTTGTTTGGAGTGCTAAGCCTCAGGCTAATCCTAGTAAGACCGAGCGGGCTCAGTCTTCCGCCGCTCGACTTCTGACAACCTCTTAGGGTTGTCTCCGATCCTTATGCGCTTGGCGAAGCACTCCTGGGACTTTCCCACCATGCCTTTGGGGGAGCTAATAGATTGTCCAACTGGCCAGGCAACTATCCGCAAGCACCGCCTGAAGTGCCAGGCGGAATCTCCTCTTAGGGTGGCCGAGCGTCAGCTCTACCCAAGGATGGCTCCTAAGGGCATGGTGTATGAGCTAGGGTCCACCGTTCCTTTGTGCTAGGCCTTGATTGGTTCTTTAAGTGCTTCCAGTGAGGGACCTCCATTCCCTCCTTCCCAAGCAGGCAGGCGGTATGTTACGACCCGGTTCCTGAATCCCTATAGGACCCGAGACCGGCTCAACTTGACTAATCCCAAGACCCAGTCATCCAACAAGAAATAACCGAGAAGCAAGAAAATAAACCACATTCACTATTCATGGTAACAACAGTAAAAGTGTACAAGCAGTAAAGGAAGTAAAAGCTACTAATCAGTACATACCACCACAACAACAGGAAAGTTGAACAAAAGTACAATAAAAGAAACAGTAAACAAAGTCTGAAACTCACTAACAGAAAGGAAGTATAGCAACAGTAAGACTACGGCTGGGCTCGACGGGGCCCAGTGATTGCACCGCAAAAATACACCAACAAGTGTGCCGTCTTGTGCTATTTCCTAGCATTACCAGTGCATATTAGGTATCCATAGTCGCATTTGTAAAAATACACGCATGCATGCATTTAATTGAGAGGGGAGGAGAGTGAAATAAATGACCTTGAAATTTACATTTTTCCTCAAGTGCTGCTTTGCAAAATTCACCATCTTTATTTTTTATTTTTATTTGACTTTGAATTCTTCCTGCAGCTGCAAGACATGGCCTCTTCTTCCTCACGCCATGCTCTGCACAGCAGCTTGCCTTGCAGCAAGCACTCCCTGCCGGCCATGCACAGTCAGGGCATGGCTATGCATGCCTTCTTCCTCTTTAAATAGGCTCAGCTTGCTTCTTTGCAAAGTGAGCCTGGTCCACGCCAAGAAAACACCACAGCAGCTTCTTCTCCAGGCCATCTCCTCCCCCTCTCCCTCCATACGCAGCCTCTCCTCTCTGAGGAGCCACTCTGCGGGCAGGAGTACCTCACTGTGGTGCAAAGCCACCACCGTGAGTCCACCACCGCCTAGCTCATCAAAGAGCTGGTGGGTGTGGTGGTTCTCTCTTCCCTGTCTCGATGTTTAGCCACTTCCGCCATTGCCACAAAGCTTCAAGCTTTGAAGCTCAACTGGCCACCGCACGCCCCTACAGCAGCCGGCCAAGCTCCACCACACATGCCAGCAGGACACCCGCGCCCCTCTCCGCGCACCCTGTCGCGCTCCTTCGCCCGCGGCCCAGCCCTCTCCGCGCACTCTATTGCACACCGCCTCTCTTTCTTTTTCGATATTTTTCTTTTTTTTTTCTAAGTAGGTGGCTTCCATGATCTAAGATTTACCTGAAGGCAGTAGGAAAAGAATGGTCGTGTGACCGGGCTCTGAACAACCTACCAATGAGCTATTACCAACGATAACTTACCAGCCATACTACCCTAGAAGGTTCATTGGCTACTCAATTTTCATTAAAATTGTCGAAAAATAAGTCAGTGCAAATAGTGTGTAGATGCCTAGATTTAAAATCCCCTCGAATCAGAGGGCGAGTCGATGAGTCGTATACTTATCACCCAACTTATTTAACAAATTAAAATTTGAATTTAGAATGGCGAGGACTCGATAAACAGGTCCACATTTTAGTAGACACTCAGGCTAATTAAACCTGAAGATCTAAAGGGTTTAAGTGTTCAAGTCATACAGTTTTATTCTCTAAGATTGAAAATTTTCTAAAGCCCAAGTTCTCTTTCCTAATTCCATAATTTTTTTTAAATTTTTTTTAATAAATAAAATAAAAAGAATCTACAGAGATGACAAAATAATTCAAAGATGAATATCCACCCCCCATACCTATCTAATGTAATGTCCTCATTGAATTAAAAAGATATGAAACTGAGTGGAGTAGAGTAGAAAGTACCTAAATTGCGTGAATAACAGGTCGACTCCGAGATGAAAAGAAATTGTATACGTGCTAAATTTAGTGCCTTCAGCTAGGCACATTATACAAAGAAGAAGAAACAAAGAATTCACAAGTGCAGGTCAGAATGAGAATAAAAAGATTCACCTCAGGACCTACCAGCAGGTGTCCACAGATGTGGACCAGATTGTGGTGCAGACCCATGCCCCATAGTCGAGTATATCTAAGGTTCTGGATAAAAATTATCCAAAAATTGAGATCAATATGCAAGTGGGGTCAGGCCTGCGATTTGTGAGGATGCAACCCAAGACCAAAAAGTCGGGTTACTGAGAGATCAAGCTCAAAAGGATGATCAATGAATGTGCGCTTGGGTTGGACATCCTCTAAATCAAAGATGTCATAAGGGTCCTGGTAGAAGGTTGGTGGTTTCAGACAAATAGGCACCCTTAGACTCGATCTTTTACTTCCTCTAGAATTAGCTTTCGAAATCATCATTTCTTAATTCCTATCCTCCTCTTTCAGGATTTTAGATTCTGGGACCTCTTGCATGATAATTACCCCATTTAAAATTTTCAAGTCAAAGATTGATGGTTGAATCAAAATTGACTTGGGTCTAGTGATCTCAAAATCAAAATCATCAACATGCTCAATGAGGTGTGGTTGAGGAGTGGGGCTTTGAATTGAATCCTTAATAATAGGATCTGAATCTGCCAAGCGAGCCCCAACAAGATCAAATTCCTCAATTTTAGGGCCATCAAATGATTCATCGAATTCCTCAAGCCCAGTTGTCTCATTAAATCATGTTCTGTAAACTCATGTGAGACTTCACATAATGATTCTTTACCTTCAGAATCAAAGAATTCTAAATCAACATTAATGTATGCCTCAAAATCATCAATCACTTTCTGTTCCATGGAGACATACATTTCCTCATACCTCGGCTCAAGGATCTCAGGTGAAGAAATCAATTCATCCTTATTTAATTGCTCTAGAACAACCTGGTCAACCCTGGTCTCGTAAAATGTGTCCCCCCTATAGGTGCCTGAGCAGATTCTAACATTGACTCTCCTGTCAGGGGTTCATCCTAGGAATCCTCCCAAGATTGGACTAGAGCAATCACAAATCTCATCCTCAATTTTGATAACTTCCCAAGTAAAAACTCACCCGAGCCTTTATCCTTAACATCCTGGAGCTAATCCAACAAATACTTGTTAAGATCGTCAATCATTTTAATCAGGAGCTCCAATTCTTCAGTGAAAGGTGTTGGCTGAGCTTCTAAAGATTGTATGATATTCCCTAAGTTAGCCAACACCTTATCTTGGACCTGGTTAACCTGAACCAAATGGTTTGGTTCAGGGTTGGGTGGGTTTGGGTTCAATTTGGGGAAGTCAAGGAATTGAGGTTCTTGATACCCTCCCTGATAATAGGTCACTTCTAGTTGTCCATAAGGAGGTGATGACCTATAAGGAGTATAATCTGGGGAAGGGTAAGGATCAGCATATCTTTCTTGATTGTAGATCATATTAGGTTGTCCAAATGAGGGCTGTGATCTATAATCAATGTAGCTTAGAAAAGGATAAGAATCAAGATTATGGTGTCCAGGGTTAGACCCTAAACACAAAGGTCCTGAACTGTATCCCCAATCAGGATTATCCCTACTAGAAGATGGATAAGAATAAGTCTGGTTGGAATAATAATCATTTTGGGAATAAGTAGTGGTAGGAGGGTAGGAGTGGAAATGCAAATAGGATGTGGAAGGATCCATGATAGAACAGGAGGAAGAAAGGCACCCTATAATACAAACAAACAAACCTGTCCTTAAGTAGGCTAGCCTAAAGACCTACAGACTCCCTGAACCTATCTTGAGATAAAGAAATGATTTGATCTACTTCTTTCCATTCAATCCAACCAATTAGAGGGAGGGGCTAGGGAGAAGGTTCTTCCTTTGGCTTGCGCCTCCGGTTCCTAGTGTACCCCCCAGCTGCGATCGTTTGATTTTGCTCCCCTAGCTAGACATCAGATTGAATAATAAAAATAGACTAATCGAAAATAATCTCGAACTGGGCTCCGAAGAGCGAGTCCAATCCTTAAGGCCAACGTCTACTCTATTTTAATTAGGGTTAGGTTTTAATGTGCTTTGGAATGTGATGGGTCCTTTATCTGGGTTGTGCTCTTAACGATTGATTGATATATGTGTGTGTGCACAACCAATGATTTTCAAGCAAGATTATTTTTTGGATGTGGTGAATTTTAGGATTTAAATCGTGCTTAGCAGCTTTTAGAATTCAACTTTAGGTGTATTCAATCAAGTTCAGTTGGCACACCAGGTTTTGAAAGCATAGGTGAAGATGTTTTCCTTTAAAGCTTAAAAGAATGTGGAGTGCCTGGTAAATCCCTAAAAGTTGAACCTATGTGGTAGCTACTTGATGAGTTGTTTTTAGTTGAAGTAGTGCGGCCCAAATAACTCAAACAATTGGCCTGATGCACCACTTAATTAGGCACACAAGTGATTACCTAATCTGATTTCTACTCAACTATGTGTTGATGAGTGTACCAGTCCCAAAGATCGAGTTACCGGTTGAGTATGAAGAATCAGAAGAGGTTGTGTACCTCTATAATATTTTTTTAAATTTTTTTCTTTATATAAGCGGAGGGAGAGGCGGGTGGAGGTGACAACCAAACAATCAAAACTAACCTTAGGGTTTATGAGAACTCCTAGGTTAATTAGGGTTTGTGTTATTAAGTGATCGAATGAAATCTAGTAGGTAGGGAGGTGAGGGTAAACTTACAGACCCTTCAACATCAATTTACTCCAATCTACCGCTTTTGCCCGTCTCAAGAGAGTACCTGCAATCACAATAAGAAAGGAGAGAAGTGAGGTAAAAGATAAGTAAGGCGGGAAAATGCAAAAAATCAATGAGCGTCACCTCCCTGGTAACTGTGCCAAAATGTTGAATGGAAAAATCTACGTAAATGGATTTGAGTTTGGAAAAACTCATCGTTGTAGTATGATTTGCGATCTTGCAATGGCGAAATCACCCCTTGAGGGTGGTCGATGCTGGACACCTCCTACACATGCAGTACCTACCGCGCAAGGAGTAATTCCGTAACCATCGGACTTGACATTTGGGGACTCCATCGTACCACAACGATAATAAGAAGTCTGACTTGTCCTACCAGGGGCAGGGACTTATCCCTTGCAATGGTTGGCCTCCATGCGCAAGAAGCGGCATTCGCCCCACGCTCTCGCCCAGCAATTCGCCTCGGTTGAATGATAGGGACCAGACATCGACCCGTCGAGCCACCTGTTAAGGTCGGCTCAAACTTGGATGGACGCATCCGATGTTCCTCATATGGCTGCCTCTTTAGGTCAATAGGCCACCTCTTAAAGTCGGCTCAAACTCGGACAAACGCGTCCGACGTTCCTCATATTGTTGCTTCTTAAGGCCAGCAGGCCACCTCTTAAGGTTGGCCCGAACTCGGATAGATGCGTTCGACGTTTTTTATCTTACCGCCTCTTAAGGCCAGCACGCCACCGCTAATGGTTGGCGCGAACTCAGACGAACGCACCCGACGTTCCTTATCTTGCTACCTCTTAAGGCCGGCAAGCCACCTCTTAAGGTTGCCACAAACTCAGACGGACTCACCCGACGTTGGTTATATTGCCGCCTGTTAAGGCCCGAGGCACCAAGACCACTTTAAGACGTCTGGGAGTTGGCCCAGACGTCTGATCAGACGTCTGGACGCCTTCCAAGACGTCTGGAAATTAATTTTGCGTGCGTACGAGAGCGAATATGCGTGCATGCGCGTGCAGACTAATTCCCAGCCGCCCTCTTCTCTTTCTTTCTTCCCCCGCCAACTTGCAGAGCCCCCCTCGTGCCTACATATACCCCTCCTCTCCCTCACATCACACCACTCCCTTCCACCCGTCTTCTTCTACCTGCCAGCGAGAGTGCAAGCGAGCAAGAGCGACAGAGCGGCTGCTGCAAGTGTGTGGGGAGAGAAGCTGCTGCAAGAGGAAGAAGAACCTTGACCGCGAGGGTGCGAGCTTTCCGGGGTAGCTAGAGCCGGCCGGCGGGAGAGCAGCGAGCGTGGGGTGTCATGGAGGAGCTGCTGCAGCTCGGGCAGCAGGCGGACGCGGCGCGGCGCGGCTGTGCGTCGCGGGCGAAGGACGAATCGGGTCTTGATTCTGGGAAAATTTCCCAAAATCAGACATTTGGACTTACGTCCACACGACACGTAAGGTGTCTGGAGGCAGGTCCAGACGTCTGACAGGTACTATATTTTCCTATCTTCTTCTATTTACGTGTGTATGGCCATGCAGCCGTCCGCCACGTTCTCTGCGCCTCTTCGTGATGAGAGCGGTTGCGTGTGTGTGCAGGTATTGTTCGGGAGGGCGCGAGGGCTCACCATCCCACGCGGATCAGACATCTGGCCACAGTACCAGACGACGGAGAGGTCCTCCAGACGTCCAGGGTGACAATCGGACGTCTGGAAACTGACTTCAAACGATCCAGCGAGCTTCTGGACGTCTGACGGACTGTGCAGAAGAAGGTATGGCATGATCGACGTTTTAAGACGTCTAGAAGAAGTTCCAGACGTCTGATTTTGGACAGACTCATCATTTTTGTCCCGTTTAGGGTCCGTTCGGAGTTCGTTTTCCGCGTTTCAAGTTGCATTCGTTCCAGATTTATTTCCTCTATCTGTTTACAGCAATTGTATACCATTCTGAGAAGCTCCTTGTGTTGATCCTTGTGTTAGGACCCCATTCCGTTGTGACTCAGGGGGTTGCAGAGGCGCGCGGGATTGCCGACCACGCCCCCAGTACTCCCGATTTCGCAGGTAGAGTGGCCTTTAAATTATTTAACAAGATTTGTACAATTATGAAACAATTGATAGAGTCTAGCGCATTGCATGAACCCTCGGACTGAGGAATTAGATTGAATGGTAGATCCTAGGGTATTGCATGAATCCTAGGACTAGAAAACTAGATTGAATGATAGATCCTAGGGTATGGCATGAATCCTAGGACTGGAAAACTAGTTGAATATATACATTGCAGTCTTGGAAAAGTGGAAAGGAAATGATAACTACCTGTAAATTGGCTAACAGCTGCCTATTATAAATGGATAATTACGGATGAGAACATGAATTGTATGGACATAAACCCGGAACGATGAAACCTAAATTGGCTGGGTTAAAAGAGCTTGAACCCTACGGGGAATTAGGAGTAGAACTCCTGGAAAGGAAATGGGATAGAATTGGGGAAGTGAGTTGGCCCTCGAGTACGGAGTACCAAGGAAAGCAACTGTCCCCCTGTTTAGTGCAAAGCGGAGCTAGCCGCCCCAGGGACCTGGGGTTAGGTCTGGCCACTTTGTACCGACTTTTGGACCTCGCATACACAGTACTAAGGAGAGCTACTAGTGTAGGGAGAGATAGCTACCCCACAGGCCCAGGGGTTCTGCTAGCTCACCTACACCGACTTGTTAGGCCCACTGGGAAAACTAGGGTAGTCAGGCGAGGGTGCACGGACTGTGGAGGGGCAAGACCCCTGTTTGGTTACTGTGGAGGGGTTGGGCCCTTGTTACTGAGAGGGCTCTGCCCTATACTAGTTCTGTGCTGTGCTTTGGGCGCACCCATTAACGGAAACGACTGACCGTGTGCCAATGCGGGGTAGCTACCCAAGTGTTTATCGTGCGTGCCGTAGTCACCGTTACGTTTGTCAACGACCTTGGGGTGGTTGACTGAGGGTAGGACCACCATGGGGGACTCTCCCGGCCAAGAGAGCACCACGTGTTACTTCTACCTTTCGGGAAAGACTGCAATCAAGATCGTTTCTACGAGGAACGTTCGAGATCAAGAGAAGGATCTGAGAAATAATCAACAGTGAATAAATGGAAAATATAAGTAAAGAAAGTAAAAATATAACAGCTACTGTCCACTCTACTGCTTCTTTTAGCTTTTAGTTGCCACTCTACTCAGCGTTTTGCTGACGTGTCACCCTTGTTGCCTTTTCAGGACCAGGTGTTGAGCAGCCAGAGTCAGCGGCTGCGGAGGGTGCTGGGCCTAGTAGAGCCCAGTAGGGTTACCTGTAGTACCTTCTGTACTTTTTGCTGTTGTTGTGAGTAGTTTTGTTTTCCCCCTGTACCCTCTTTATTGTAAGCTTCATGTTTATGTATATGTTTATTTCTCTACTGTTGTGGTAGTGTATACTGTACTATTTCTTTTCTCTACTGCTATATTTTGTTACTGCTAGTTATAGACATGGTGAACGTGGTTTATTTTACTGCTCTTTTGGTTACTTTCTCGTTGGACGACTGGGTCTTGGGATTAGTCGAGTCGATCCAATTCTCGTGTCTCGTAGGGATTCGGGAATCGGGTCGTTACACCGCCTCTTAAGGCCGACAAGCCACCTCTTAAGGTAGGTCCAAACTCATTCGACTTTCTTTATCTTGCCGCCTCTTAAGATGGGCACACCGCCTCTTAAGGTCAGCCTGAACTTGGACAAACACATTTGATGTTCATTATCTTGCCGCCTCTTAAGGCTGGCAGGCCACCTATTAATGTGGCTTGAACTCTAACAGATGTACCTGACGTTCGTTATATTCCTGCCTCTTAAGGCCAGCAGGCCATTTCTTAAGGTCGACTCGAACTTGGACAAATGCATTTGATGTTCTTTATCTTGCCTCATCTTAAAACCAACATGCCACCTCTTAAGTTTGGCACGAACTCAGATAGATGCTTTCGACATTCCTTAAATTGCCACCTCTTAAGGTCGGCCCAAGCTCGGGAGGACGAGCCCAACGTTTGTTGTATTGCTACCTCTTAGGATCTGCAGGCCACCTCTTAAGGTCAACCCAAACTCGGGCAGACGAACCCGACGTTCGTTGTATTTCCACCTCTTAAGGTCGGCCCGAACTCGGACGGACCCGCCCGACGTTCCCTTCCACCGCCACCTATTCAAGTTGGCAGGTCATCTCTTCAGGATGGTTGGGCTTGAACGAACCCGCCCAGCAATCCTGAGAATGGCCACCTCTCAAGGCCGGAAAAACAACCCTCGATGACTAGCATGAATGCAAAGAGAGGCACTCACGCCCCGCTTATCAGCTGCTAGAATGCCCTCCCTGGAGAATGGTTGAACCAGGGCTCAAGCGCCCTACGTTCCAACAACTATGATGCCAGCTCCTCAAACCGGTAAGGACTCAGGTCCATGCGCCTTGAGGTTCCAGACACCACCCACTGGCAAAGTCTTGGCCGCCCCACCCTTAGAGGCATCTACCCACTAGAGCGAATGGTGGGGGTTTGGGCCACCTCACCCAACAACCACCATACTGGGCACAAAGGCTGATAGGAATCGGAACCCTAGCGCCCCGTGTCCCATGAGACACAACGTCGCATAATGCCAATAACACAAGCTTGGGCTCCTACGCCCCAAGCACTACTTGGTGCACCTTCGGACTCCGGGTAGAAAGAGTTCGAGCGCCAGCTCTTTCAAGGTCAGCTCGTTGCCACCTTCCAAGATCAGCTCCCCTTCATTGCCACCTTCCCTTTGGGCCACCTTCCAATGTCGACTCCCCTTCGGGCGGATATTGTTACCACCTTTCGAGGTTAGCTCACCTCCATTGTCGCCCTCTAAGGAAGGCTCTGGGCGGTGGTCACCTTCAAGGGTCCACCCATGAAAAAAACCCCCCTGTGCTTGCCTTGTCCCGGGGCACAGCCGAGCGAGAAAAATCTGGCGGTATTACACCCCGTGGCCACTGTGATAGAATTGCTCCTCGTCCACGTGTGATAAGAACGAGCCCAGCAGTAGAATGACCGCATCCAGAAAACGGCTAGGCCGCTAATCGCCTTTGTGGACACAGTTGGCCACCTAGCAACCAACTTCTAAGTCTTCGCCTCTGCAGAAAAGATAAGGTAACGAATCGCAGTTCAACAACCAGGTCCGAGATAACCCTCACAGGAATTTAGCCAGGCTCTTCAACCTCGACTACTCGAGTCTACATTGATGACGCTGTCTAGCTCGTCTAGGAAAGGGATCTCTCAAGGGAAGCGGTGCTCCTAAACAGGGCATGTACACAAGCTTCACCGGCAAAGCCTACCTCAAGGCTCCCTCGTCAAGGATTGGCACCCAAGTACCTCTGCATCGGGTGCTTCTACCCAACCCCCATGCCAGACACGTAACGATTACCACCAAGGATGGACCTATCCCAACCAGAGGATCTCTCAACAGACCCAACCAAATATCCCCCAGTCAGAGGGACATGTCCCAACACGAGGAGCCCTAAGTTCCCCCGATCCCCAACAGAAGGACTTGGGACAGTGACGCCAAGGCGGCCTCATCCCCTTCGCTCCTAGGCACCAAGAAAAAGCGCCCAAGCGATGCAGGCAGAGCTCGAGCACCCGCCAGACTCTGCTTTAGCAAATCTTGTCAGCAACCGACTCTGGAGGAATGCACAATGGACTAGGGCGTCCTGCTTGAAAGTTGCCAAGACAGGTAGGGATTCTCAACCCCCTCCTCTCGCCACCTTGCGAGGAAGGTCGTCCAAAGGCAAGGCATTCGCGACAATTGCCCCTGGCCCAACCGTTTTGCGGGGAACAAGTGCTACACACAAAATAGCTTCGACACAACCTCTCACCCAACGAGAGCGTGTCACCCCCACCTACTAAGGGGACTACGTTTACCCGCCCCAACATGCAAGTAAGGTGCGGCCAAGGCACTGATTCCACCCATGGCCGACACAATTACCTCGTGCACCAGGTGAAGATGGGTGGATAGGGTGTCAGGCGGTTAGTCGGAATGAAGACCGTAAAAGGATCTACAAGGGTCACCTTCCTATGCCATTACAGGTGCAAGCCATGTGTGCCTAGCCACTACCTCGAATATCCCTCTCCACAGGCATCCCATTCAACCTTGCCAATAATCAACCAAATGGGAGTAATAGGACAATACTCTATGCTAAGTCATTCTAGCGAATGAAGGGGATCAAGCTAAGTGATGATAACACCATCATTTGTCATAACTAGCTTAAATTAGTCAGAATCAGGTGACAAATGCTCCTGAATAATCACCTGAGGATGGTAATTCCACTCAAATCCATTCTGAGAAGAAAACATTAAAATAGGGTTAATTCTACAGTTTGATCACATCATGAATGCAGAGTAACCAAGGGGTCAACCAGGGGTTAATTAAAGGTCAAATCAGCATTAAAGATAAAAAAGTGGGTTAACACAGGCAGAAACAGGGTTTTACGCGTTTCGAGAACCAAATCAGAACACAAAACCCTAATTTCAAACCTGCTTAAATTGAAGAGATTTTGGTCAAGATAAAATTAATATAAACCTCCTAAAATTCATATAAAAATATTATAAGAGGTTTAGTACCCTTGGTTTGACCATCTAAACCCATTTTGACCTAAAACAAAGTTTCAGATGAGATTCTACCCTAATTTGGGCTTTTGTCAAAATTGCCCAGTAAAACATGGTAAAAATTGAAATCCAACTTCACCATTAGATTCCTTGAGTCAAAAATAGGTTAATGCCAAAATTTGGGCTCAATCAGAGTCCATCTTAACTTAGTTTACAATTTAGCCCTTTAAAACTCTATTTCTTACATTTACCCCATTAGCCTTTGAATTCTTTGCAAATGGGTCCCTAATTTCTCGTCATTTTTTTCACTTAGGTACCTACCGCCATTAGCAGTGGGAATGCACCTTCAGTGAGATTCGAGGGAGGTTTTCTCCCTAGAATCAAAGCCAATCACCGCCAAATGTGTAGGAAAGGACTTAGAGGAGATTCTTAATCTCTCGAATCGCCTCTTGATCTCTAAATCAAGCCCTAGAGCTCAGACGAACTCAAGATTTCAGGGAATTTTCTCGCTAAAAACCTGAGCAATCCAAGCCTCCTTCCAAGCTTAGAGCTCGATCTTGAGCCCTATAAAAGAACCCCCAACTCTAGATCGTCCTCCTTAGCAAGGTTTTAGGCCAGAAAACTCTCTTCTCCTCCTTCCCCAATCTACTCCGACCAAGCTCCGGCGAACTCCTCGTTCTTCCTTCGTCACCCTCTGCCACATACAATAGGCAGAGGGAACATCTTCCCCAAAGTCTTCAGCTCCTCACCATACCAAGCAGGCTCGACCTTTCCTCCTCGCCGTCCTCACCACTGGAGCATTCATTTTCTCCGGTGTTGGCCTATCATAGATGGTGCCAACTTCCCCCCCCTTCCTCCATAGCTAATCTCTCTCTCTCTTTCTCTTCTTCTGTAGGTTAGATCCAACCCCTTCCAACCCTAATGCAACCAACATATCATCTCCCTTCTCTGTCTTCTCCAAGGCCAGTAACGCCTCCGGCGAAGCTGACCGACGACGCCTAACCACTACCGACCATCAATCACTCCGTCAACACCACCACATCCTTCCTCACCACACAGAGACTAAAAGTCCTAACCTAATTAGGATTATTAGCCACTCTACACCCCCACCAAACATATCAATAAACCTCTGCCATCTCCGACTTCGACCACCATTACGAACATGGGCATCAGACGTAGTTTAAGACGTCTGGGAAGTGTCCCAGACGTCTGTCCAGACATCTGGAACCCTTCCCAGACGTCTGGAACCCTTCCCAGACGTCTGGTAATAAATTTTTTCAACGTACGGGTTCGAGCCTGTGCGCGCAGACTAAACCCGCAGCCTTCGTTTTTCTCTCCCTACAGGCGCCGCTTTCCTTCTTCTCTCTCCCCGTGGCTGCCTTATAAGAACGCTCCCCCTCTCCCTCACCCTCACTCCACCGTCTTCTCTTCTCCCTGCCAGCGAGAGCATGAGCAAGCGAGTGCGGCAGCAGCGGCTGCTGCGAGCGTGCGGGAAGGAGTGTTGCGAGAGGAAGAAGAAAGCTTGACCACGAAGGTGCGAGCTTGCGAGGGAAGCTAGAGCCAGCCGGCGGTAGAGCAGCGAGTGTGGGGTGGCGCGGAGGAGTTGCTGCAGCTCGGGCAGCAGGCGAACGCGGGCGGAGAGCGAAAAGGGTCCTGATTCTGGGAAAATTTCCCAGAATCAGACGTCTAGACTCACGTCCAGACGACGCCGAAGATGTCTAGAGGAAGGTCCAGACGTCTGACAGGTACAATATTTTCCTACCATCTCCTTTTTACGCATGTATGGCCATGCAACCGTCCGCCGCGTTCTTCTGTGCCTCTTCATGATGAGAGCGGGTGTGTGTGTGTGCAGGTTCTGTTCGGGAGGGCACGAGGGCTCGCCATCCCACACGGATCAGACATCTGGCCACAGTACCAGACGACGGAGAGGACCTCCAGATGTCCGGGGTGACAATCGAACGTCTGGGAACTAGGACCAGACGATCAGCGAGCTTCTGGATGTCTAAAGGACTGTGCAGACTGAGGTTTGACCTGATCAACCTTTTAAGACGTCTGGAAGAAGTTCCAGATGTCTGATTTTGGGCAGACTCGTCGTTTTTGACCCATTTAGGGTCCATTTGGAGTCTATTTTCTGCGTTTCAAGTTTCGTTCTTTCCAGATTTATTTCCTCTACCTGTTTATAGTAATTGTATACTATTCTGAGAAACTCCTTGTGATTGATCCTTGTGTTAGGACCCCGTTCCGTTGCGGCTGTGGGGGTTGAGGAGGCACGCGGGATTGTCGACAACGCCCCCAGTACTCCCGGTTTCGCGGGTAAAGTGGCCCTTTAATTTATTTAACAAAATTTGTACAATTATGAAACAATTGATAGAGTCTAGGGCATTGCATGAACCCTAGGACTGAGAAATTAGATTGAATGGTAGATCCTAGGGTATTGCATGAATCCTAGGACTGGAAAACTAGATTGAATGATATATCCTAGGGTATGGCATGAATCCTAGGACTGAAAACTAGTTGAATATATACATTGCAGTCTTGAAAAAGTGGAAAGGAAATGATAACTGCCTGTAAATTGGTTAACAGCTGCCTGTTATGAATGAATAAATACGGTTGAGAACATGAATTGTATGGATATAAACCTGGAACGGTGAAACCTAAATTGGCTGAGTTAAAAGAGCCTGAACCCTACGGGAAATTAGGAGTAGAACTCCTGGAAAGTGAATGAAATAGAATTGGGGAAGTGAGCTGGCTTTGAGTACGGAGTACCAAGGAGAGCAACTGTCCCCCTGTTTAGTGCAAAGCGGAGCTAGCCACCCCAGGGACCCGGGGTTAGGTCTGGCCACTTTGTACCAACTTTTGGCCCTCGTGTACACATTACCGAGGAGAGCTACTAGTGTAGGGAGAGCACTAGCTACCCCACAGGCCCCGGGGTTCTGCTAGCCCTCCTACACCGACTTGTTAGGCCCACGGCGCAAACCAGGGTAGTCAGGCGAGGGTGCACGAATTGTGGAGGGGCAGGACCCCTGTTTGGTTACTGTGGAGGGGCTGGACCCCTATTACTGAGAGGGCTCTGCCCTATACTGGTTCTGTGCTGTACTTTGGGCGCACCCGTTAACGGAAACGACTGACCGCGTGCCAATGCGGGGTAACTACCCATGCGCTTATCGCACGTGCTGTAGTCACCGTTACGTCTGCCAGCGACCTTGGGGTGGTTGACTGAGGGTAAGACCACCACGGGGTACTCTCCCGGCCAGGAGAGCACCACATGTTACTTCTACTTTTCGGAAAAGACTGCAATCAAGATCGTTCCCACGAGGAACCTTCAAGATCAAGGGAAGGATCTGATAAATAAATCAACAATGAATAAATGGAAAAATATAAATAAAGAAAGAAAAAATATAACAGTTACTGTACACTCTACTACTTCTTTTAGCTTTTAGTTGCTACTCTACTCAGTGTTTCGCTGACGTGTCACCCTTGTTACCTTTTAGGACCAGGTGTTGAATAGCCAGAGTCAACGGCTGCAGAGGGCGCTGGGCCTAGTAGAGCCCAGTAGTGTTACCTGTAGTACCTTCTCTACTTTTCTTTTCGCTGTAGTGAGTAGTTTTCTGTTACTCCCTGTACTCTCTTTATTGTAAGCTTCATGTTATGTACATGTTTATTTCTCTTTTGTTGGGGTGGTGTATACTATAGTATTTCCTTTCTTTACTGCTGTATATTGTTACTGCTAGTTATATACATGGTGAATGTGGTTTATTTTACTTCTCTTTGGTTACTTTCTCGTTGGACGACTGGGTCTTGGGATTAGTCAAGTCGGTCCAATTCTCATGTCTCGTAGGGATTCGGGAATCGGGTCGTTACAACCACCCTTCATAGACCATTATTCACCACACTGCCACCCTCACCACACTCACCATGGTTCGACGAAGGTCCTGAGAAATTTTAATAGGGCCGTAAGGCCATATTTTGTCTTTCAGGGTTTGATCGAAGAACCACCATTGTCGCCATCACCGTTGTCTTCAACTAACCGCTGCCTTCCGACCATCTTCTACCTCAACCCAACTTCCGCTGCACGTAGAACCCATCCACATAGGAGTCCAAGCCATCAATTCAATGAAAGAGGTCCCCAGCTGCTCGAATCAGACACTTCAATCTGCTGCAGCTGCTCACAAAGGAGAAGGCACCTTTAGTCCCACATCGTATGGGATAAATTCACAGTAGCACATAAAATCAAATGCCGCCATTGCCTTATCGCCTCAGACACGGGATGAGGTCCCTCTCACTCACGTGACCTACGCACTGCTCACTCACCTCACACACCTGGTGAGCCTGGACCTCTGACCTGTATACTCAACTACTCGATTAGCTGTAACCCACTTTAGGAAGAAAGAGAAACATATTTGAAGGGGTAGGGGTAGGTTTTGCCTCAGGAATCATGCCCGTACATGCCAACACTTGGGCATTCCTGATGTTGTGTTGTGCCTTGCTGAAGGCCTTGTGACTTGTGTGGAACTGTGATCACTTAAGTCATCTGGGGATTATACCTGACGTCTGATATTGGTTGAGGTACTGTGGAGTTATTTGATATCTATTCCTACATGGATAATTGAGGGATAAGTGGTTCTAACCACTGTTGAGATATTGATTAGCTGATTTCCTTGGGATATGTGCTTAATGTGGAGAATTAATTGGAGATCTAAATCACCATTTTTATAATCCCTTATATTCTTTTTATCCCTTTCTTTCCTGAGATACAATTTGGGTTGTTATTGAATATGTTTTTTATTACTAATATTCATTGCATATTTTTATCTTTGTGCTCATTGTTTCTATATTGTGATTAGTGTGTGAATTCCATTTTTACTCCCTACGAACAACCGCGGACTCATTCCTTATTTTCAAGCACTTTACAAATTTAATTGCTGTAGTATTTTTGTTGACTATACTACTACATGCATCTCCTAAAACTCGACAAAAGTACACACAAGACTAAGACTTGTAAAATGCGATTCACATAACCTGTGCGAGCAAAAAAATCAAAACCAGAAAAATAGTTCCTCACACTTGTCATACGAGAAGTTCTTGATACAAGGAACGAAAAAGTCTTCCTTCATAACAAACATCGGCTGTTACATTACCTGGATTATTGTCTCCAGCTAAATTACAACTGAAAAGAGACATGCTGGTACAAAGAAAATGCCAGCACCAGTCATCACGACTCAACGGTCTCGCCCCATGTCTTCAACCCTGCTCATCTTCAACGACGCAGGTGATAGTGCAGCGTCAAGACTGATAGACCCTACAGCCTCTGGCCGACCCACTTTCGATGGCCCCTTGGCAAAGACCCCTCTCTTCCTGTCTACCATCACCTGCCCGCATCGAACCCCTAGCTATAGGTGGGATGGCCTCCTCAACCCCATCTCCAGAGGAAGAATGGCTAACTAAGGAACCCGCAGGCGGAACGACAAGTCTTGTCGGGCCAAGACGGCGGCACGAGGCAGGAGGAGCGACTCAGACGTGCGGAGTACCCTCCTATATATCAGTGAGGTAGCCCATCTAGTCGAAGCCATAAGGCCTCTAGCAGCCCATTCCTATGGGGACCACTAGTTGAGCTCAACTACCTAGGCAGACATTACACCCGTCCCTGCCAGTGCCTCCGTTGAGCTCCAACCCACCTCTACTCGAGAAAATACACTCCCACCTGAGGAGCTATCGATAGTAGTAGCCCATGCTCCACCTCCGTGGAGTCATGAAGGAAGTCGAACAAAGTGGGAGAGCATCATGACTCCATAAAGGAGCGACCTTCCCCCAGGCCTCGGGCAGCACCTCCACGGCCTAGTGTTCGGCAGGTTCTCCACATGAGACTGAAGGGGACGACACCCTCAGCAAAATGTCCCTCACCTTACCTCCGCCTGGGCTCAGAAGAGTGGATGCAGCTTGCCTCCTCCCGTAGGATGCCCCACCAAGTTCACTCCGTGGACGCCTTAAGAGAGCATGCCCCACTCATTTACAGCTCCCCACTTGCTTCCTATTGAACTCCCCAGGAGCAAGATGACCCCTTCTTCTCACCTCACCACATAGTCCTCCCCCACTCAAGATGGACCCCCGATCGAGAGGGGCCATCGCAGCATTCGCAATCACCCAACAAAGAAAACCCCCAAAAGCTTGTGCTAGAAAATAAGGCAGAATAAGCACGCAGATGGGAGGATAAGCCACAATAGGCATATCGAAGCCCTTACCTCAACTCGTGTGTTGAGAGAAGGCACGAAGAGGGGCTCACCCTCGTCCAAAGAACCACACATAGTCACCCTTCAGCCACTCCACCGAATACACAGAAGTTCAACGACGAAGCTTTATCAAAGGAGCGAATGAAACGTAAACGTTCCTCCCCTCGATTGTTAAGTCCCTCAAGCACGGCGAAAGAGGACAAGAGCCTATGAAAAAGAAACCTACCACAGACCTCTACTTATAGCCCCACCTCATGGGCACTCGAGGGCAGTGGCATCTTTCCACCCCTCCCCTGCAATTCACAAGTTCCCAAGGAATCAAATCCCTAGAGATACAACACTAATTCCGCGGCAGTGCGACCACACTAATAAAATCGCTGGTCAAGGACCCCACGTGTTATTACACGCCAGACATTCAGACCGACGTCATAGAAAGCCTTTCACACCTTTCCAAGCAGGCACAATGCTTCAAGCCACGACCTCTCATGGCAATAAGAGTTAATACTTGCCTTAGCGTCTCAAATTTGGCAAAATGCCACCTCGAAGGCCGGCACAGGCTCGGGCTCATACACCCCACGCTCAAGCAATGTCACCTCCGAAGGCCGGCACGAGCTCGAGCTTATATGCCCCACATCCAGGTATTGCCACCTCCGAAGGCCGACATGGGCTCGTACTCATACGCCCTATGCCCACCTAATGTCGCCTCCAAAGGCCGGCACGGGCTCAGGCTCATAAGCCCCACACCCAATCAACATCGCCTCCGAAGGCCTGCACGGGCTCGAGCGCATACGCCCTACGCCCAACCAACGTCGCCTCCTAAGGCCAGCACGAACTCAGGCTCATTAGCCCCTAACAAGGGACCTCTTCCAAGCGATTGGAAGCAGGTGAAAGCCACCCAACTCCTCCATCATAAATGTTCTCCCCATTACAGCACAGTTGGAAGAACATCTAGGAGCATTATCTATCACGAAGTTTTAGGCATTCTCACTACTCTTTCAACGGTTCACACTAGCTAGAGAGTGGGGGTATATAATGAGGGGAAAAAATTATCCTCGGATCCAAAACTCCACACACAACCCGACAGCGGATCCGGCTACCCGACAACAGGGTAAACAGGTGAAATCGGCACCGCCTGTCCTGCCTATGACTAGCCGGATCCCAACCAGAACCTGCCTAGCCTGCCAAAAGATTCGGCACAGCCTCAGTAGAAGATACAATAAGATGGACTTGACCACCTATACCCTCACAGTGGACAAGTAGTCTGATAGAAGGGGTACTAGAGGTTATAAAGTGAGGGTTTTGCCTATGTTATAAATAAAGAAAGAGGCCCCCAGTGAAATGGTGTCCCCCCCCCCAGAGAGGGAGAGCAAATCTTGTAATTCCAAAGATTATAGTGCATATTTGAGAGCACCATCCTCCCCACAGATGTACACCCCTTGCGGTGGAACTGGATCATCAAATCCCTGTTTTCCTTTGTGCTTGCTTATTGATTGTCGATCTTCCCTCCTATGTGACGGATGATAATGGCTAAGTAGCGCCTCCCGCCCGTATAAATTTTTTGGCGACCTTCTGAAGCTCATCACCCATCAAGGAGATATAATTCACAAATAGGTCTTTGCACATTTATTTTAATAAAATCACACCTCTCTTTTGCAGTTTATGCCCAAACCAAAGATATTAACCTTAGTTGATCACTTTATAAAATTTGGGCATTAAAGATAACAGTTCATAATCCATATGTTATTTGATTATATCTATTTGTAAATGCAAAAACTAATCCACATGTTGGATCATGATCCAACACATATGTGGTGGGTCATATGTGAGCTATATTGATTGACGAGTTTCCCATTTTCTGCCACCAGAGAGATATATAACCTTCTAGGTCGAAGGAGGCACATCTTTCACTTGTCATTCCTTGTAGCAAAGAGATGAGAGCAACCAATGATGTTTCTAACGTAGGAAAGTACCATAGGATTGGAGATGCATGTTAGGAAGTAGGGTTGGTGGAGGTTGGGGTGAGGTGGGGGAGGACAATGGGAGGTAGCTCCCTATGACTATGACATGCACTCTCTCTCTTTTCAAACTTTTAGCATTATTTCAAAGAAATCAAGAGTCATAATACATATGGGTACATAGTAAAGTGAACTACTCTTGGAGATCACTTTACCTTATATGTAAGCGTCGATCCTCAAATGGTAATCGTGGAGGTGCCAATTGCCACACTTCATAAACACTTTTGGAGTGGTCCTCCAAATCGATGAGATCAATAATATTCAATAATTAAATTTTACACCAAAGATGATGGACAATTTATAAGTGGTGCCCATGTCTTCAAATGAGTACTATTTGTAACTTAATGGCACAAGATCATTGTAGATTGTCCTCAATAAAATTCAATCAACTTCCATTAGGTCTGGTATGCAAATGGAGGATTGCAATCAAGAATTTCCTCAGAAACAATGAGATAATGAGAGCATTTACAATACTAAACAATAGACCATGCAATAAATTTGCTACATGATTTAGCAATTGAGTTTGCCTTGTGTCTAAAGTATTATGATTCTCTTCTAAAAATTAACCACCTAGGAGAAGAAATATTCATCCACCAATAAGATAATTATAGACTCATACAATAAGTCCTTTAATTGCTAAACAAAGGAATAACATGCCCCTTCTAAGAGCTCGATCGATTGCCTTGTAAGGAAGGATTACGTTCATGATGAGTTTGTTCCACTTTCAAATAAGTGCTTGCCACCTAATTCTTTGGATCTGAAAGCAAAGTCTATGTTCAAGTTGGTGTAGAATCCTCCTATTCTTTTATTGCAAGGTAGGTTGGTTACAATTCTAGATCTTATTTATTTATATCCTATTTGTTGGTGCAATTGAAGTAGGTTGCTGAGGAATTGATCCTAATGTATGAAGATTGCATCCATAGCAAGAACAACCGCATTGCCACAAATGAGAATTTGAGAGTTTATAGCTTAAGAAGTTTTATTTGTCAACTCGTCCTTTTCCTTCCTGTGAGAGAAATGGCGATCACACCCCCGATCACACTGTCTGACCACTCGGTGTACGAATCCAACTGCAAACTTGAGAGAGGATAGCCATTCGAAGTGGGCGACGAAGTTGTCATCGGGGTATTAAAATTACAGTGTTGCACAATGACAAGAGTGAATGCATTGCGCCAATCGGCTTCTTTTTTTAATTTATTTTAAAAAAAATTTTTGGGTGGTGTCTATTTTTCTTTATAGAAAAAGAGCTATTAAACAGGTGTAAAAGTAATCCTCTTTATCTAGGATAAAGTGTCAAGCTTTCATTCAATAGAAGAGCATTCGAATACAAAATAAGAACCTAGCAGGGAAAGATCTGCGAGAAACATACTACAAAGCGTAAGATAAAAGGCACTCTCGAGATGAACAACAAGGTATCCGAATATTACAGACGCAAAGTGACAATACCATTATCATGTATAGCAAAAATTTTTAGGTCGTGTACGGAAAAGAGCCACGTAAAGATTACCATCAAGGTGAAACATCATCAGATGAGCAACGTCGACCATTCGAAGATGTCAACTCTGTGGAATGAGAGTAACAATATCTTAGTGGTAGAACTACGAATTTCATTGGAGAAGGAGGGCGGAGGAGGCAAACTAATAATACACCATCGTATGCTTAACATAAGGAGATTACGTAAATGGAATTTGCAAAATTTAGAATAAGTTTGAAATAGATAACGTTATGTGATAATAAAATGCATTCCAAATTTTCCAACAAGATAAAAAGAACCTGCTTTTGGTGATATCTAAGTTGTAAAATTTCGTCGTTATACGCCTAATTGTATATTATTTTTTTTATTAACGAAACTCTTAAATTCATATTTTCTTTGTCAATAGTAGGAGTTCCGATAATTTTCTTCCTCAAAGAGGTAACGTGTTGAATCAATCGATTAGGTTATTTTCACTTTGAAAATCATGTTCGATATCTCTTCTTGAGTTATATTTCTTTTATATTTTTTTTTATTTTTTTTTTTTTTACCTTTTCTCCTTTTTCAAATCAGGAAGCACTCTAACCAATAGGATGTACAACATTTGAAAACAATCTTAACGATACGATAAGACAAATGCAAACACTATTATTCAATCAACATGTCGAGATAAAAAATAAGATTCAAAACTTCAATCCAACGTCTATTCTAATCAAGTAGAGAATATAGATCGCATAAAACATAAAGAATCATAAAGAAGAAGAAAAAATATAAAACAATGAACCAGCATGTTGGGAGTGCCAATGAGGTCGTCAATTTTTGTATGGTGGTGGATGGTCTTTTCTACCATCAATGGAGCACACCCAAGATCTACAAGAGGAGATCTTGAGGTGTGCCTAAAAGAGAAGCCACCCCTTTTGAGAGGAGAAGAGGAGGAAGAAGGAGGGGTGTAAATGAAGATGGTGGTGGTGGGCAGCCTTTGGTGGTGAAGGTGGTGTTAGTTGGCCTTTGGAAGGTGAAGGAGTGGGTTGTGGAGTTGGAGGGTGGAGGAAGAAGATAGAAGAAAAATATGGAAGAAAAGGAAGGCTTGTTGTTGGTGGTGGATCATTTTAATAAAGATTAGATAGGTTAAGTTGTACCCTAGGTGTGGCTTAATTAAGATTAGGTTAATGAGGGTACATTTTAGGCTTAGGTGGTGGAGTAGGTTAAGGTTGAGCCTAATAGGAAATGGGCGCACCTAATTGAGTGGTTAAGTGAACTAGGTGATCCGTTCGGCTAACCAATTAGTCCAATTGATTTCTAAGGGTGAAATTGGGTGTGTAGGAAGGTTGCTAGGGGGGAATTGGCTTAGGTGTTGGCTAATTCTAATTTGGTGAAAGGTAATTGGGTTGGTTTGGTAAGGTTTAGGCTTAGATTTGGCCATTTGGTCAAAGATCATGAGTTTAGGCTTTGAGTGTAGGAATTGGGTTCAGGTTTTTCCTCCTCTTTCTTCTTCTCTCTTGCTTTTCTTCTCTTCTCCTCTCATTTTCTTGCACTTTATTCTTTTGTCTGGACTTCATAATTCTTCTCTGCTACATTATTCTGCATCTACATCTATGCTTGCTTTTCTCCTTCACCTATTGACTTGCTTCACAGAGTCAAAACATTGAATAATACTATATTTCGAACATTATTTTAAGTACAACTATACAAAAAGAATGTAATGTGTGCTATGCATGATATGAATGCAATATATATAATTTAAGCTAGCTTCCTAACCCAATTTAAGTAATTTAGAACCTATGATTACTATGCAATCACAAGATTAGTTTGATAATTTAGATTTCTAACTTTTCACCACAATAATAATAATACTTCTAAGAGAAATAATGCCTCCCTATTCTAAATTGCCTTTCTCACTACAAGAACAAAAAACTTTAGCAACATTTATTTAACGTCATCATAAGTGAAATAAATATTACCCTAAGTTTTTATAGACATTACAAAGATGTTGCTAAAATATCTTATCAAGTCCATCATTTTAGATATGTAATATTTAATTCAATTTGTAAAAATTAGAAGAAGTTAACAACGAACCTCCTAATAGATTCAGCAAATTTTAGATGTGGCAAAGGGAACGGCTCAACAAGAAGAAACACAAAGATTTAACATCATGGTATTGGAGTTTGAAAAGTTTCTTTGTGTAGAAAGGTGAGAACTAATTGTTGATCAAGGTTCAATAATGCATCAACCATGGAATTTTCTTCAATGATAAACTCAAAATCAAATCTTTTTCCCCTTAGAATTTGCCTTTTATTAATTTGCTGTCATGAGAATTTGATTAATAGGAAAAAACTTAACTTTCCAACAATTAGTGCTTGTAATATGACTTAAATATGAAAAGCAAAAAAGAGTAAGTCTAGCACTTAACCATGAACATATGAAATACATTTTCTTTTGAAAAGGGCTTGTGAAAAATATTTAATAATTTTATGAGTAAGAATTTTATAAAACTAAAGTAAAGAAAAGGATATTTTTGAACATTCACAAAAAGGAACAGAAATTAAGAGGGGGCAAAACGCAAAGGTCATGACTAAAATAAAGAATTATCATATAATATTGTAACAAGATTTAAAAAAATAAGGGGGACACCTTTAAAAAATAAAATGTCATATCTACCCCTTATTGGATTTCGTATGCCCGAGCCATCCGAATGATATAATATGATTACATGGCATCTGAATGAAATAAGTAGATTATTTTCTAGTACATGAATTTAGTCTCTTAGTACAAATAGGGTAATGTACTTAGTAAAATCAAATAAACCTGAAGTATATTAATTCAGAGATCTAAATTGTTTAAAGGATCTGATAGCACATCAACAATCCATCCAATTTGATCACTTGTTTCCAGTTTGAGTTGGGATGGCAACCTTCTCAAGTGGTTGTTGCTTGATTGACATTCTTGAATGGAGATTCAAAATTATCACACGGGTCGAGTTAAGGAGTCGACCTGATGAAACAGAAGATAGCCAAAGTCTTTCTCCAGTGTTGTCATGGATCAACCATATCCTTTCACCTGTGATAGTTTGTTCACTAATGCATGCATGCATTTGGTGGACCAATACTAGATGCACCCACTTTAGTGCTAATACTAGAAAACTAGTATATGCGAGAAGAGACAGGAGGAACATCGTCTCTTAAAGGAATCACACAAATTTGTCCCATAAGTGTATGTTGTAAGTTGGATGAAGGAGCACACTCCAAGTATATTAGGAAAGATAATTCCACATGTGGTCGTAGAGTCATGATTAGACTCAAACAAGAAAAGAGAAAAAAGATAGTCCTTTGGAAAGGGAGCTAGTCTTCGTTATCATCTTAATATTATAAAGAGATGTTAGAAATAATATTGTCCTAGGAGGAATGCTGGCTATCTAATGAGATTTGACCTCAAGATAATATTATCCTTGATGTGTGAAGGATTCATGGGTATTTGAAATACATAAGAAGGCATAGTGTCATAATTCCGCAAGTCCTAAAGTTTTCATTATTGACGTGATAAAATTAATAATGATTTTGATGGATTTTTACTTATAAGATAAATCAAATGTTATTTAAAGAGTTAAATTGCATTTGATTTTATAATTAATTGGCATAATTTAATTAGGTTACATCTAAATGATTTAGATTGTAATTAATTAATGTATAAATATTAAATTCAAACAATTCATAAGTTGTTATGGGTTTATCCTGCAAAATTTAAGTAGTAATTGATCTCTATCCAGGAAATCTAATCAAATTAGGATTAAGTTTGGAATTCCTATAAATATCTCCAAAAGCAAACCTTAAGAACCCAATTAATCACATCAATCTTTCCTACCATGAAGACATAGTAGGGAAGAAGAGTGACATTACCTCTTTCTGGTTCCTTTAGAATTAGACTTCTAAAGAAGTTTGGAAGCCCTCTTGGACATCCAACCACCCTTCTGGATGTCCAAGGAGTGTATCATATGGTTAGAATTGTTTTAGGCATTTGATCCCTATGGTCTCCCCTCTACCTTCTCTTCGTCAGGGGAACTTGACAAGGAAGGAAGAGGGAAAACATCGCCATTGATTCACAAAAAGGAGTTTACAAAATTCATTATGATTGATCATCCTCGACACGAAGGGTTTCATCCACCTATTGAAGAGGAGGGTTCCAAGGTGTGTCAGAACTTATTGTAGGAGGCACTACCTTAGTGGTGTTATTCTACATCATCCACAATCTATAAACTTGACTCGTGAGATCCTAAAACGATTGAAAAGTAGTTCCAATCATGTGGTTATGAATTTTAGGTGTTTTATTTTATATCTTGATTAGATTTTGGCATTGATTTGATTGTGTTTTTGAAAATTTAAAATGCTTGATTTACGCTTCCACAATGCCACCATGCAATCCGATTGTGTGCCAACACCCCCCCTTTTACTCTCTTCTTGTTTTGCCACTGCAACATCTTCATTTAAATCATGAGCAACAAGAGAAACCAATCAAAAACATAAACAATCATGATAATAATATGGTCATTATACTTAAAATGTCTAAATTATGGTAAGACCTAACTTAACATAGCTCATCGAAGGTGTAAATAGGCATATTAGGGTCAAATGTATTTATAAATAATTTATACATATTATAATAAATTTTCATTTATGCAAGAATACAGTGCGAAGTCGAAGCAAGAGGCTGGAAGAAGGGAATTAACACACATCTCTAGAAGGGCAGGATGCAGATTTTCCATAATACAGGGGCTTTAGTACAAAATGCCCTCCAATACCAAGGTCCAACTCTAATGTACCTAAGTTTCATTGGAATCTTGAGCAAGTTCCAAGGGAATGTGGGTATTAGTGTAAATTTCACAAGAAAGGGCCCACCTGCAAACAAATCCCATGTCAAAGGAAATCGACGCATGAGTAGCGCGCCTACCAGGTGCTCGGCACACATCATACAGACAGCCAATGCACGCATGTGATACATGCATGGAAAACCCGCACCAGTGCACCAGACTTGCCCTCCACGCACGTTTCCAGTGGCGTGCCTTAACCATTCTAGTTGTGTGAGCAATACGCGCGTGGGAAGCACACCCTTGCAAACACCCACACGTCATCAGCACCAAGCCCACTAGCACCTTCAAGTGCGTGCACCACGAGCGCTGGGCATGCGAGATCTTAATTTTTGCCCTTAAATCCTCTTCTTCCTCCACTCTATAAAGGCCATTGCCCCCTCCATTTCAAACCATCCCTTCCTATTCCAACTTCCTCCACTCTGGAGATTGGAAAACCTTTCTAAGCTCCAATTCTTTGATCCCAAAACATTGGGATGCACCATTAGAAAAAAAAATTGTCCATTTCCTCATCCCCATTCATGGAGCTCACTATGGCCGTCCTCTCGCCCTCTTCTAGGAAGTGGAACTCACCGGTCGCCAACCTTGCCGCCCCTCTGCTCGTCGTACTTCTCACCTTCGTCTTTTACCTCACCTCAATCATCCAAATCGATGTTGTGCGAATTATCTCCTAAGCAACTGTCGAAGGAGATAACACTCTTGTCTCTCTTTCTATTTCTGCTACTTATGTTTGAGTATTGTAGAACAAGCTTTTTTAGAAATATAAGCTGCCTCTCTCTCTCTTTCCTCTTTCTCCTAGTATAATTATTGTGACCATTTATTTTTAATAATTTTGCCTGTTGGTGCACTTTAAGTTGCTTTGCATATTATTACATTTTCCTCTCATGTAAATTAGTTCTTGTCATTCTCGCCATTTCCAACACACTCACGCTCACATTTTCCATCTCATTTTATTTATAACAATTTATAAAAATTATAAAATCAAAGATATAAAAAAGAAATAACTTTATGTGTATTTCTCTTTATAAATTGATCGCTTCCCCATATTTGACCTGGACTTACCTCTGATTATTTTATTTGATCATGAATTTCTGCAAACTACTGTGACCCGATTTTCAGAACCATTTTTCTACGAAAATTTTTCACCGATCAAATCACATAAAAATGCCATCATTTACATGGAAACCCTCCACAATGGGAGGGAAAAAACCATGGAAATGAGATGCCTAGTCCTCTTCTCTCAATGGAGGCTAGGATTTCTTTACTAAAAGGCACAAAATGAACTAGTTGTTTACATATATAGGGACGCATTATATGGATTCACACCCAATATCTATGCACCTGAATAAAACATCACTATTCAACACTCCCTCTCAAGTTGAGGTCGAGTGTCAAACATGCCCAACTTGTCAACATTCTTCTTGAAATTTGTTGTAGCAAGGCCCCTAGTGAAGATATCTACAACTAGGTCCTTTGACTTCATGTAGGGAAGACACAACTTTCTACGACCAATCTTTTCTTTTATAAAATGACGATCTAATTCCACATGATTTATTCAATCATGTAAAATTGGGTTGTAATTAGCTAGGTTGATCGTAGACTTATTATCACAATAATGCTTCATTGGAATGTCATTGCAATGTTAGAAAGGAAAATCTTCACTTAGAGCATCTCTATAACTCAAAGAGTAATCGCTATATATTTTGCCTCTACACATAATCTGGATGCAATAGATTGCTTTTTACTTCTCTTAATGATAACATTCCCTACTGATTGCACAGCAATCATAGGTCTTAATTGACCTAAATTAGGTTAGGACTTAGCATAAGTTAGGGTAATTCATGCATGCATAAGCATTACTAGCACCTTTATTATTTTATTTTATCTATGCATAAAATAATACTATAATGTACTGATTAGGTGCATTATGTCAATTACAGGTAATAAGCTGGATCTGAAGCTAGATCTGAAGAATAAAGAATAACTGTGTTGCAGCAGAGCAGGAGCGGAAGACCTAGATTAGATGTAGTAGATAATAATATAAGGGAGTTAAGGTATGTTATTCTATTAAGTAGGAATAAAGCAATAAATTATGAATAACTTAGGTCCATCCTAGCCCTAGGACAGCCTAGAAGCATCCCCAAGCTTTAGCCACCCTTAGATTAGGTCACCGCACCCTAAGAAATCCTAAAACCCCAATTCTAACCTCTATCTAAACATCCAAATGAGTTATAGGACGTCCAGAACCCTTAGCCAACTCCCGCACACCTTAAACCCACTTCTACGATGTTATTGAACGTCCAGACACTTGGTCAGACATCCAATTTCTGCAGAATGCCCAAGACAGAACCTAGAATCCCTCCTGACTCTAATTGGACGTCCAGACAACAAGTCTGGACTTCTGATTTTTCACTATAAGACGTCTGACACTATTATTAGACGTCTGATACTGTCTTCCAGTTCCTGTTTCGGAATTCAAGCCTTGATCTTGGATCTCTAGCTCCCTAAACCCAATTCTAACCCCATAGGAACCTAAATTAAGGTGTCCTAACCCTAGTACATCATTTCTAGACCTCCCTAAGGACCTAACTAGGTCCTCACTAAACCTAATTGACTTGGATCTTAGTCAATTCCATCATCCTATTCAATTGGACTCATTGAATCCAATTGAGCCTTGATCTCAGCACACACTATCCAATTGGACTCAGTGAGAGTCCAATTGACCTAGACCTGACTTAATTGAGTTATTTTACTCTCAATTAAGTTTTCACGCACCCAATTAAACTTATATTAAGTTTAATTGCACTTTACCTTAGTGAATTAGGGTTTACAACCCTAATTTGAGACCTACCTTGACCTAAACCCACTAGAACCTAACCTAATCAACCTAGCTACCTAAGTTTCGACCCACACACACCATCCACACGAAAATACCTAGCCTAGAGTTCTCTAGAACTCTCTACCATGTGGTGTTGCCTTGGTTGCTAAAATTAGCAACCAAGAGCCATTCAATTTTTAGATCCACATTTGGTGGATCTAAAAACCACCATCCATCCTCTCTCTCTCTCACCCTCCCACGAGCTCCCACCATAGGCCTCTCTAGAGAATTCCATAATTCTCTAGAGAGCTTCCCTTAGGTCTATAAAAATACCTAAGGGGTGGCCATTTGCATCCATTCACTCTTAGCTTCCATTTAGTTTAGCTACATTCCACCTCCACTCCACCTTCATGAGTTGCTTCACCATGGCCACCACCATCTCCATGCCAAGATGTTGGATCACCTCCTCAACCTCTCTCCAAGGGCTGGCCTAAGCACCATTGGCCGCCCCTCCTTCTCCTCTCAACCGCTCAAAGGCCATCGGAGCCACCTTCGAATGCCCTTATTTCTGCTAGATTAGATTATAGTTCTTCTTAGATTTACATTCTTTATTTACTTCTTAATAGTGTAGTTCCTTACTTCTCCCCCAATGATGCATGCAATATCCCCCCATAGATTCATGTATGCAGTCGTTTTCTAGTAGCAAGTAGTTTTATTTCCCTGTACAAGCATTTCTCTACCTCTGCTCTGCAACTCTAATATCATCATCATCTTTTATATATATAAATATATATGTTGAAAATCACCATGTGCCTAGTTATCATCCTTTGATGTGATTAAAGTTGCATATTTTAATTACTATCTTTTAACAACTAGCATGTCGTACATCAATACGTAAATCACCATGCACCGACATGAGATTTTAAGCAAGTAGAGCGAAAGAGATCGATTTCAAATCTGCATTTTCATAAACGCTCCCAGAGACGAATGATCGGGACTCAAGTCTCATTATCTTTATATATGTTTTTGTTGATCGTATTGCACACTATACTACGACGCTTTTTCTAATTTAATACGCGCTCTACAAGCCACAACAAAATGGCGCCATTGCCAGGGAGGCAACGACATTTTTTATTTAGATCTTTTAAGCCGTCACTGACTAATCTTCCTCTACTTGTCTTTTGATGTGCAGGAAAATAGGAAAAGCAGGAATCTGCGCACGTAACGAGCGCAGAATTAAAAAAAATCAGGTGCATATCTCATCTTAGATTAGGATTTTCCTTTCTAAACCCTAGATTAGATTTATTTAAAAAAAAATTTAAAAAAAACTATTTATTTTCATGAAAAAAGAAAAGAAATCAAAGAAAAAAAATCTAGGTAGTTAGATTACGTTTCTTTATGAATCCTAGGTTAGTTTTCAAAAAGCAAAAAAAAATTTGAAAATCCTTTGAAAAAAAAAAATCCTTCTTGAAAAGATAAATTTCAAAATTTTTTTGACACAAAAAAAATAAATTTGGTGGAAAGTTTAAATTTTAAACTCAAACACCTTTTAAAAGATTTCCCACTATTCTCTGATTTTCAGCCAGATTTCAAAGTCCAATTTAAAAATTCAATTGCCGAAAAATTAATGAGCGAAAAATTCTGAAATTTGAGTTATACCTTCATTTTCAAAACATCTTTCAAACATCACCATTCATTTGAAAAAATTCTAAGTACAAAATTTTAAAAAATTCGCGAAGTGCAAGGAGGTCAGACTGACTCAGATTTGAAATTTTTCAAAATTCAAAAAGCAATTTCGAGCAATCCGCGAATCTGTTTTGACTAAAAATGGTAGGGTTTGAAAGTTGATCTCATTGGCTTTAATTTCCACATTTTTCCCAAAATTTTGAAGATCATTTGATAATATTTCAATTTGAAAAATCGACCAGGGGTCAAAATTTCAAATCTGACCCCTTGACATTTAAAAATCTCTATAAATTCGATTGAAACAATAAAAATTATAAAAAAATATTCTCTGAAAAGATAATTGAAAAAGGAATCTACTTGACAAATTTCAACTTACTCTGATTCCAACTTGTATCAAAGAATTGGTCTTAATTTTATTGTCTGCTGAAGAAGAAACAAAAAAAAATCCTAGAATTGCATAAACCCTAAGTTACATCTTTAGGGTTACACTCTAGAGACCATACATTTGGGCTTTCTTAGACTTAATCAAGCCTATGATTTAGCCGGTGATCTTGGTCACCTTGCGGGCTACTCACCAAAAACCCCAATTGAAGAAAAAGGGCTAAAATTAATTTTAAAACACAAAATTAACCCGAATTCATTATCATACTACTAGGTGTTTTCAATCTCTCTTGGCAAACCTGATGACTAAGTCTGCAGGGTAGTGTCAAACGACCGTGGCCAAAGGGTAACAGAATCAGAGGCATAAACCAAAGGAAGAACCTTCCTCCTAATCCCTTCGTAACCAGACTGGCTGGGTTAGCTTGGGAAGCGGAAATCACTTTCAGGCGGTTGCACGATGAATTTTTCTTCAGGAATTCGAACTTAAAACAAAAAATCTAGTCATCCGATCGTAAGGACCATCTGATTGACAGGGCCTTAGCCTTGTCTGGCTTGGTGGTACGTTACCGCTTTGTTCGTCTTTATAATTATTATAGTTGTTATGGTATATAACAAAACGGTTACCAATCTAATACAATCTATTACTAGGAATGAAGAGTGTCCCGAGGTTGAACTCAAGGAGCAAACCAAAATTCTAGAAGCATATAAATTCACAATATATAAGGTTTTATAAAAAATTAAGAGAGAGAGAGAGAAAGAGAAAGAGAGTAATTGGCTTTTTCTTCTTCTCTTTCTTCAGCTACTCTTCTCTTCAACTTGTATTCTTCTTTTCTTCTTCTTCTTTCTTTCTCTTCTTCTTTGCTTCTTCTTCTCTTCTTTTCTTCTTCTTCAACCTGCCTTTCTTCTTCTTTCTTTTTTCTTCTTTTTCTAACAGCGGTTCCTCTTTCTTCTTCTTCTTTTAAATGTCTTCTTCTTTCTTCTTCTTCTTTCTTTCTCTTCTTCTTTGCTTCTTCTCTTCTTTTCTTCTTCTTCAACCTGCCTTTCTTCTTCTTTCTTCTTCTTTTTCTAACAACGGTTCCTCTTTCTTCTTCTTCTTCCTGTCTTCTTTCTTCTTCTTCAGCAACTGCAGTTCTTCTCTGCTCTGGCTGCTGACCCTCCGACGTCTGATTCAGTGCTCAGACAGCTTAACTGCGCAGTTGCTACAGTGTGGCTCCTCTTCTTTTCCTTCAGCTTCTTTTCTTCCTTTCTTCTTCTCTGCTTAGTCTTTCCTCTTTTCTTCTTTCCTGCGCACACATGCAAACATCAGCGCAAAACCTACCCCTTTCCTGTGTCTCTCTCTCTCTCTAGATCTCTCTTTGGAAAGCTCTCCCAGAGCCGGGTAATCGGGTCGGGTCGCGCGCCCAGGTCCAGGTGCACCGACGTGGGTGGTGCGCGAGGAGTGCACAGGAGTGTCGGGTCGGATCGCACCTGATCCATGTGGTGAGCTCACGGACGAGGGCGGTGATAGGTGAGGGACCTCACCCCGTGTGTATCGGAGGCAATCGGCTCATATCACAAAAATAATTTAAGTGTGGGCGTGAGGCCACACACTTACGAGGTGGGACTAAAGTCCCACCTCCGATCTCGGGCGCCCACAGGAGAAGGCTTCGTGCAATTGGGGCAGCAACGAAGGCTCGCGACCCCAATTGAGAACCTGGGTGTCTCTGCGGAAGTGCCCCATGCTGCCTGGGGCCTTTGCCTGGGGCCGAAGAAGTCTGAAGCTGCCTGCGAAGCAGCTCCTGCTGCTTGTCAATGGCGATAAGGAGGGTGAACCCTGAAATCACGAAGACGGCCTCACAGTCTCGTTAGACAACGCAGGGAGCTTCGCCAGAAGATGGCAAAGGCGGTGCGGGGGTCAGTGAGACGTGAGCATGCCTGTGGCCGTGCACCTAGGGCACACTGCGTGCGTAAGAGTGGGTGTGTTCGGGGGGTGGTCTGGAGGTGCTAGGAAGTGAATGGAGGGCGGATTCGGTGTCAGTGAGATGTCGCGGAGCTTAATGGGTAGCTGGCGAGGTGGATGGAGGCGTGGAGTGGCGAGAACGCCTCGTCGGAGAGCGGCCGGAGATGGGGAAGGTGGTGATGGACAGTGGCGATCGGTAGGTTAAAATGGTAAATTAAGAAGGGGAAATAACAGAGAGAGAGAGGAAAGTTTTTACCTACCTAATTGACGAAGAGGGATGGAGGCGTCGCTCGGCACGTACCTGCCGGCGTTGGGGACGAAGGTGCCTAGGAGGGGGTTATCGGTGACGAGGAGGAGATCTGAGGACGCCAGCTGGTGCGGCCTGACTTAGGAAGACGGGGCAGAGTGGACTCTACTGCAGGTATGGCAGCAGAGCGACGAGGAGGAGAGTTCGTCGGAAGCTTGGGCAATCTGACCGAAGAGAGAGGAGACGAAGTAGGGGGAGTTTCTCGGCCAAAACTAGCTTGTCTTAGACGATAGCCCCTGCCGCTCCTTATAAAGGCGCTGGCGAGGAGAGCGGCCCGAGGGAACGACGTGCAGAGCACGCCGGAGATGGCCGGAGAAGGAGCCCCATGCCTTTCGTGCGTTCGCACGAGAGGCATGGGTGGTTGCAGGACACAGGGGAGGGTCCCTGCGATAGAGGATGACGCAGGGAACCTCCCGTTCGTTCCTGAGAACGGGCGCCATGCCCTGCGCGGCGCCATCCTCCGCGCAAGGTTGAAGGAGGTATGGTGCTGCTCAGAATGGCAGGGAGGACCATTCTGCAAAGAACGACGAGAAAGATAGGGGGCAATGTGTAAGGGTTTCAAAAGATAAGGGTCAAAAAGTAATTCAAGAGGACCAATTTATAAAGTCGGTCAAGATGGTCTTTTCTTATGCCCAAATTTTTATATCATCCTAATTTGAACCTAAGGATTTTAATGGTGAAATTTTATTTTAGGTTTGACCATATTTGACTGGTCAATTTACGTAAAAACCCAAATTAGGTCATAAATTGGGCATAGTTCTCATTTTAGGTTAAAATAGGTTGCAAAGGCCAAATTGAAGGTTCTAAACCCTAGGGAATATTTTTCCATGAATTTTAGAGGGTTTAGTTAATTTTTATCCTGCCTCGAACCTCGTAAATTAAAGTGGATTTGTTTTAGGGTTACAGAATATCATTTAATTCCTAGAAGTTGCTATAATCCTTTTCAGATCAGATCATCCCACTTCCCTCCTTATTAAGCTTATTTGACCTGTGTTTAGACCCTTAATTACCCTGTTTGCATACTACATTGGTAAAATTACAGTTTTACCTCTTATGATTTATCTTATTCTTTAATTCAGAATTCTCTGAGTTAAGCTTCTCTTTAGGTTTTGTAGGAGCTTCTTCACACTTATTTAGATTAAATTGTGCTAGTTAGGGTTCATGATGAGGCTCTCATCACTTGGCTACACCAACCCAGGGGTTGGATGGTGTATGCAAGGAAGGAGGTCACTTAGACCTTGATTGGTTGGACCTTGGGAGCCGCTCCCATGGAGGCAAGTAACTTCGCCCGAGCCATCTTCTCCCCCACCTTCTTCTTCTATCTGCTTAGCCGCAATGGCCAACCCTAGATCTGGACCTAATCAGGATCTAGAAGAGATGGACCCACGAGCTTATCTGAGAGCTTGGGTCACTGAATCAGCTTAACCTTGGGATCAGAACCCAAGGTGGCGAAGATGACTTTTCTCTTCGCCTGATCCTTCTCCTCAGGTTATCGAAATGGTTAACCCATATCCTGACCCTGGATATTATGACCCATACCAGCCGGTCCCTCAAAGGACCGCATCTTATAACCCAGGATATGGATTTCATACTCCTGCATCTCACCCATGGAATATAGGTGCATATGCTACCCCTGGAACCCCTGAAGAACTACCAGTGCATATGCGACCGCATTACAAAATACAGAAAGCTATAGCTAGCGCTAAGGAAAAGGCCGCATCCTATCTACACGAAATCCAAGCTATCACTGAGTCGAACCAAAGACAAAGCTGGATTCCGTATCAACAAGTTGTGATGGAGCTCCTTCAGGGAATAGCAGGGATAACAAGGCTAATTGGACAAAATCGGGAAACTTAAGAACTACTGCTTTTGAAATATCAAGTGGAAAATAGCCTTGAAGACCTCAAAGAATCTAAAACGACTACGCCGGACGGACACACAGGAGATTCTCGGGGGCAGATGCCAGAAGATAATTCAGGGGAAGAAGAATCTAGCTTGGATATGATACAGGAGCAGGAAATATTGAGAATGGGTTCGTATGAGAACTCCATTCAAGAAACTGAGGAAAGGACCGATATCTCTAGGACTAAGCCACAATCGGATTATCCTGAATCCTGGGAGATACATCTTGGGTTAGATAACCCAACCATGATAAGGGAAGTAGATCCATTTGAGGATATGGATCTCGAGGCAAACATTATATGTGACACTTCTGATCAGCCTAAGCCACTTCCCATTGTAGGTGAACCTGTGCTAGATCCAACATCTTTTGATCTGCACTCTTCTTTCACCTACATACCTACTTCGAATGTTAGAGATTCTGAGATGACACTTTCTAACCCTGATCTTGACATCCGAAGACCAGAAGTAGCTATGGATGACTTGACCGAAGAAATAAATATGCTACCTGAGGTAGGAATTACTGAGGAACCCAATGCATATGAGGGTGAAGCTTTGAGCAGAATGAGCTGGGGACGCACCTACCATCCTAGTCAATCTAATGGATGGCTCGATTCAGAGCCAGAAGAGTCAGCTTCTGATGAATCAGATATGAGTACGGACAAGGACGAAGTAATTTCTGACGAGGATTTTAGTGACCTCCCCACAAATCTTCTACTTTCACAGATACCCCCATATGACCCAGAGCCTGGAGCGGAAGACCTAGATTAGATGTAGTAGATAATAATCTAAGGGAGTTAAGGTATGTTATTCTATTAAGTAGGAATAAAACAATAAATTGTGAATAACTTAGGTCCATCCTTTTCTTCTTTTTCTCTTTCTCTTCTTGTGCTAGCCCTAGGACAGCTTAGAAGCATCCCCAAGCCTTAGCCACCCTTAGGTTAGGTCACTGTACCCTAGCAAATCCTAAAGCCCTAATTCTAACCTCTATCTAAACATCCAGATGAGTTATAAGACGTCCAGAATCCTTAACCAACTCCTGCACACCTTAAACCCACTTCTACAGTGTTATTGGACGTCCAGACACTTGGTCAGACATCCAATTTCTGCAGAATGCCCAAGACAGAACCTAGAATCCCTCCTGACTCTGATTGGACGTCCAGACAACAAGTCTAGACTTCTGATTTTTCACTATAAGACGTCTGACACTATTATTAGACGTCTAATACTGTCTTCCAGTTCCTGTTTTGGAATTTAAACCTTGATCTTGGATCTCTAGCCCCTTAAACCCAATTCTAACCCCATAGGAACCTAAATTAAGGTGCCCTAACCCCAGTACATCACTTCTAGACCTCCCTAAGGACCTAATTAGGTCATCACTAAACCTAATTGACTTGGATCTTAGTCACTTCCATCAGCCTATTCAATTGGACTCATTGAGTCCAATTGAGCCTTGATCTCAGCACACACTATCCAATTGGACTCAGTGAGAGTCCAATTGACCTAGACCTGACTTAATTGAGTTATTTTACTCTCAATTAAGTTTTCACGCACCCAATTAAACTTATATTAAGTTTAATTGCACTTTACCTTAGTAAATTAGGGTTTACAACCCTAATTTGAGACCTACCTTGACCTAAACCCACTAGAACCTAACCTAATCAACCTAGCTACCTAAGTTTCGACCCACACACACCATCCACACGAAAATACATAGCTTAGAGTTCTCTAGAACTCTCTACCATGTGGTGTTGCCTTGGTTGCTAAAATTAGCAACCAAGAGCCATTCAATTTTTAGATCCACATTTGGTGGATCTAAAAACCACCATCCATCCTCTCTCTCTCTCACTCTCCCACGAGCTCCCACCATAGGCCTCTCTAGAGAATTCCATAATTCTCTAGAAAGCTTCCCTTAGGTCTATAAAAATACCTAAGGGGTGGCTATTTGCACCCATTCACTCTTAGCTTCCATTTAGTTTAGCTACATTCCACCTCCACTCCACCTTCATCAGTTGCTTCACCATGGCCACCACCATCTCCATGCCAAGATGTTGGATCACCTCCTCAACCTCTCTCCAAGGGCTGGCCTAAGCACCATTGGCCGCCCCTCCTCCTCTCAAACGCTCAAAGGCCATCGGAGCCACCTTCGAATGCCCTTATTTCTGCTAGATTAGATTATAGTTCTTCTTAGATTTACATTCTTTATTTACTTCTTAATAGTGTAGTTCCTTACTTCTCCCCCAATGATGCATGCAAAACCCCCCATAGATTCATCTATGCAGTCGTTTTCTAGTAGCAAGTAGTTTTATTTCCCTGTACAAGCATTCATCTACCTCTGCTCTGCAACTCTAATATCATCATCATCTTTTATATATATAAATATATATGTTGAAAATCACCATGTGCCTAATTATCATCTTTTGATGTGATTAAAGTTGCATGTTTTAATTACTATCTTTTGGTAACTAGCATGTCGTACATCAATACGTAAATCACCATGTACTGACATGAGATTTTAAGCAAATAGAGCGAAAGAGATCGATTTCAAATCTGCATTTTCATAAACGCCTCCCAGAGACGAACGAGCGGGACTCAAGTCTCGTTATCTTTATAAATATTTTTGTTGATCGTATTACATACTATACTATGACGTTTTTTCTAATCAAATACGCACTCTATGAGCCACAACAAAATGGATTTAATATAAATTACGAGATGCATGTTAAAATACGAGCTGCTTGTATGTAAATGAAAAATTGAACTGTGAAACCACAGTTGCATGTTATGATTAAGAACTTAATTATGAAAACACGAGCTGCCTGTATATGGTGAGGAACAAGTTATGAAACATGAGATCTGGATCTGGATAAATGAGATGAATATGAGCATGAACCCTACGGGGAATTAGGAGTAGAACTCCTATGGATGAAAGAAATCTAGAATGTAGACGGGAAGTATGCTGGCCCTTGTGTACGCGATACTAAGGGAGAGCAACTGTCCCTTTTTAGTGTAGAACGGAGCTAGCCTCCCTTGGGTTGAGACCTGGGGTTAGGATTGGCCACTCTACACCAACTCCTGTTAGCCCTCGCGTACGTGATACCGAGGCATGCTACTAGTGTAGGGAAGGAGCTAGCTACCCCACGAGACCCAGGGTTCAGTTAGCCACCCTACATCGCCTTTATTAAGCCCTTTGGGTAAACCGGGGTAGACAGACAAAAATATGCGGACTGTAGAGGGGTGAGACCTATGTTTGGTTCTGAGGGGCGAAACCCCTGTTCTGAGAGGGCAAGGCCCTATACTATTCTGTGCTGTACTTTGGGCGTACCCGCTAGCGAAAACAACTAACCGCGTGTCAGTGAAGGGTAGCTACCAGTGCGCTTATCATGTGTGTCGTAGTCACCGCTACGTCTCGACAGTAACCTCGGGGTGGTTGACTGGGTGTAGGACTACCACGGGGGACTCTCCCAGCCAGGAGAGCACCGCGTGTACCTTCTACTCTACGGAAAAGACTGCAATTAAGATCATTCCCACGAGGAACATGTAAGATCAAGAAATAACTAGATACTTTGAGAAATAGATAAACCAGAAACACATAAATGAGATAAATAGAAATGAAAACTAAACCTGTTGTTTTACTGTACTTGCACTTAAATAATGTAAACACCACTCTGCTCAGCGTTCGCTGACTCTGTCTTTTTGTAACCATGCTCAAGAACAGGAGTTGAGCAGCCCAAGTTTCCGGCTGCAAAAGGTGCTGGGCCCAACCAAGCCCAGCCGTAGTCGTTCTTTCAACTCTTTCGTTTTCTTTACTGTTGTAGCGAGTAATTGACACATATTTTACTGTTCTTATTACTTTCTGTTTCCTTTCTGTTTTCTGTTGTTGTGGTGGCATGTACTATGTTTTGAGACAGTTGTTTACTTTCTTTACTGCTTCGTTCTTTTCTTCTGCTTAGTTATATTGCATGTGTGGATGTAGTTTATTTTTCTGCTTTTGGTTATTTTTTGTTGGACGACTATGTCTTGGGATTAGTCGAGGCGAGCTGGTCTCAAATCCTGTAGGGATCTAGGAATCGAGTCGTACAATTGTGGAACTTGCCTCCTACAATAGCAGCAGATGTGTGGAAAGAATGCTGTGAGTATTGGAATAAGCTTGAGACGAAAGAAATTATAAATACTTTTAAGGGTATTTGGAGATAAATGATTTAATTATTTTTCCCTTACAATATGTTATACATACAGGATCAGACAAAGAGGAACAAGGTCAATAGGGCCAAGGATCCACCACAGACCCACACTACAACAAAAAAGACTTAAGGTGACATTTATTTAATATCACCACAAGTGAAATAAATGTCATCATAAGTTTTTATAGACGTTAAAAAAATGTCACCATAAACGTCTCTTTAGATGCATCGTCTTAGGTTTATATCAACGTAAAAAATCAAACATCACCTAAAAGAATTCTATTGACGTTAAATAAACGTCGCGTATAACATCTAAGGTGACGTTTAAATATCTCTTAAAAGTCCGACCACATAACTGAACCTATGCAAACGTCATCTTAGATATCTGTCAACAACGTTAAAACATCGCCCAAGAATAACTAAGGAGATGTTTAAACGTCACCATATATTACGTAAGATAATGTTTAAAAGTCACATTAAGTAATTTCGAAGACGTTTAAACATCGCTTTAACTTTTCCTTAAGTTTCTACAAAATCTTTAGCAACGTTTAAATGTCTCCATATGCATCCTACTGTGATGTTTAAACGTCACTTTAGATAGCTTTTTAAGACATTTAAGCATCATCTTATTTAACTTTTAACAATATTTAAGCGTCCTCTTACGTATTCTATATTTAAGTTTAAATGTTACCTTATTTATCTTTTCAAGATATTTAAACGTTATGTTATATCCTTTTAATGACACTAAAACGTCACCTTATTTATCCTACTACGCATTTAAGCGTCATTTTAAGTAACTTTCACCGATATTTAAACATCTTATGTAATTTTTAATAACGTTTAAATGTCCTCTTACATATTCTATATTGACGTCTGAATATTACCTTAGGTAGCTTTTAAACACATTTAAATGTCATGTTATATCCCTTTTAGTGACATTAAAATGTCACCTTAGTTATCATATTATGACGTTTAAATGTCATTTTAGGTAACTTTCATCGACGCTTAAACGTTACCTTGTATAACTTTTAATAACATTTAAACGTTCACATATATATTTTATATTGACTTTTAAATGTTACCTTATGTACCTTTTAATGACATTTAAACGTCATGTTATATCCCTTTTAATGACGTTAAAACGTCACCTTCTTCTTCCTACTATGACATTTAAGCGTCATTTTAGGTAATTTTTACTGACGTTTAAACGTCATCTTATGTAGTTTTTAATAATATTTAAACATCCTCTTACGTATTCTATATTAACGTTTAAATGTTACCTTAAGTAGCTTTTAAAGATATTTAAATGTCATGTTATATCCTTTTTAGTGACGATAAAACGTCAGTTTAATTATCATATTATGACGTTTAAGTATCATTTTAGGTAACTTTCATTAACGCTTAAATGTCACCTTATGTAACTTTTAACAACATTTAAATGCTCTCTTATATATTTTATATTGACATTTAAATGTTAACTTACGTACCTTTTGAAGATATTTAAACGTCATGTTATAATCCTTTTAATGACGTTTAAACATCACCTTATTTATCTTAATATGATGTTTAAGCATCACTTTAGGTAACTATCACCGACCCTTAAACATCATCGTATGTAACTTTTAACATTTAAACGTCTTCTTATGTATTCTATATTGATGTTTAATCCCTTTTAATGACGTTAAAACGTGACCTTAGTTGAATGACGTTAAAAGTGTGCAATTACTATCACTACAACAAAAATAGTCAAAGGCGATGAATATTTTATGAAGATGGTGATGAATAAATCGTCATTATTTAACCTGCCAATGCATAATTTATTCATCGCCACATTCGTTACTATACGAACTGTTGTTAAATCTACAACGAATAATATATCCATTGGCAGATTGAAACAATGAATAAAATCATCACATACTTTAAATTTAGCGATGGATTTTTTGTGGTCTTTACTTTCTTTAACAATGATTTTTTTTGTCGCCTTATGAATAACATGCCAACTATTAATTCGTTGCAATATAAAAATGATACAAAAATTTATTAATCATCCTTTAAAACACTCATAATGTATTATACCTATAATTTATATTGATTACCTACAAAATAAAATTTTATTTTACAATATCCACCAAAATATTCCTCACAAATGAAAATTTTCAAATGAAAACTTCACAAGAAATACACCTAAATAATTGTGAACATGATTCATTCCAGCATATATTTGAAGGGACTAAAATGTTTATTAGTTACCAAAAAATCATTGAGATATATAGTTTCCAAAATCAACTTCAAAAGTTTCCTTTCAACCAATATAGCTAAAATTTTACAAAAATTAATTGTTTCTGCACTCCTTGCCTATTATGCCTACAAACAAGTCAAACAAAAAGCTACCTCTACAAACCTTTTGAAAATCTATGTACTAAACATAAAACTGGTTGAAATTTAACAAGAGATGCACAAAAAGGGGTGCATAAAACATGAAGGTAACTATAGTCAATAACCAAGAAAAACACACGCTAGATCACAATTGCACTCGACACTTAGATATCAGATTGCAACCTGTCCATGAATGATCCTCGCAACTTATCCACGCTTCATCCCATAGTATCTTGTCACTGGGTCTAACGATTGCATGTGCGGAAGCTTTAATAGAAAAAAGCAAGGAAATGCCATCAACAAAGAAGTTTATAAATACATGAAAATACCAATTCAAGGATTGAACATTCCTATCTATTCTCTTCTGTCTTGTCCCACATTAAATTTATATTTTAAATTTTCATCTTTATCTTGGTAAGCCAAAAAGAAAAAGAAAGTTCAAACATGCAAGCAACATTTTTGTGCACATGCTTGTTAGATTTTAAAAGTTTACAACTAGGTGGATGTGCTTATAGATTAAAAAAAAAAGGAACAATTCCTACACCTCAATCCTTGATGACATGAACCAAGTAAGATAGTGTATTATAACTAACCTCACTTCTTCATAATCAATGTTAGTTATGTCCCCTTAGACAAGCTCATACTTGTAACAACATTTAGAGCACGAAGCAATCTGCAATCAAGCATGCAAACAAGTTAAAATAGGACATATACATAATTTTTATGATGGTATATTTCCATGATTAGCATGCTAAACAAAAAAGCAACCGCTCATGAGAAATATCCTTGACATCCACAAAATTTTGTTTAACCTGTTTATTCCCCCTAACTAGAGCCGTGAACTTGAAAAGCGTCAAGCTTTTTCATAAAAATATAAACTTAACACTTTTCCCTGGTGAGCTTCCAATATAGTTTAAGTTGTCATCTTTTCATAGTGCAATAAAGTTCAAAATATTTCAGGACATATAGAAGACATAATGTAGCAACTCCTAATTCCATATATTTGCAAAATTCATAATCTGCTAACTGTCAAGTCAATCTCAAACCAAAAGGCAACAACAAAAGAACAAAGAAAGGAACTAAGGAAATCCAAGATGACCATTTGCAGTCCAGTCAAGCTTTTTAAAAAAAAAAACAAGCTTTTAGCAATCAAACGATGGCTCTGAGCAAAACTAGCCAAACAATGGAGAGGAAAATCAACTGACATCTTATTCAGTAGGTATACCCTAAAATAATGACCATATAAATCCAAAAAGAAAAAACAAAAAACAAATGGTGATCTTGCAAAACCACAAAGGGAATTTTCCATCATACAATCGTGCTAAGGGAACCCCCATCCATATACAAGCTTTACCATTAGTAGACCATAATTCATGTACAACAACTAACTCCACTTGTCTCTTTACTACTATGCTTTAATATTTGCTAGCAAATAAAGATCACTTCTTGTCGCAACTGATTTGATATTGAGGTTCCATCTAGTGTACAATGTCTTTGCTTTCCTATTAAAGATTCAGAATGTGTTTTCCTGAAAGAGATATTCAGATCAATATCTCTCCAGCATTAAAAAGTGTAAAACAAAATGACTAACCATTAAAAAGAAAAACTATTATGTCCTTTCATGAGAGAAAATTACCTGAATGCCACTTTGTGGTTGTGCAACTGCTATAGCCACCATACATAAGGGACACCTTATAAGCTTTCCAAAAGGAACCTGTATAACATCATCCAGGATCAAAGTCATTGTTTCCCTAGAGGCTTTGCACTGGCCAACATCATCAATATCTCAACATATATATCACTGCAAAGCCATCAAAATGTAATCATGATTTTTTTTAATGAAGAAATAAAAAAATGGTATGATGAAAGGCATATTCATATGACCAGTTGCACATTCTGAATAGTCAATATATCCTACAATACAAATAGAGATATGATCCATGTAATAATAAAAAATGCTCTCCTGAAATGAACTCATGCAATCTCAAATATCCAAGTAGCATGTGTTCCTTATTCCATTAGTATAGACAAAGAAACACAAGGCTAAAAGGATAAGTCCATACATAAATTAGTTAATTATAGATGTTAGGATGGGCCCAGCTACATAATCACAAGTTCTTCATCTATGTGCATACCTTGTCCCAGAAACAAAGAAACCTACCCAGATCAACACATTACAGAAGAGAAGTTTCTTTCATCCAAGTCAAAAGAGAAGCCCCTTTTCACAAATTTGTCAATAACATGATTTCTGTAGTTATTTGAGGCATTTATAAACTGGTAATATGAAATGTCAAAACCAAGATCCATAATATGATCGAAATGTGCAACTTCTATATTTCCAACCGACAAAACTTCAATCAAACAAGATTATTTACTCAAGTACAAGAATTATGTAGTTGTAGCAAGTGTTGATGCTACTACCTAGACTCAAAAATTGGTAAAACAAAATGACAAACCCAGGACTATCAATTGATTAAACCACACAAAATCAAAATGGCATCGAATCCCAATTTGCAGCAAAGAACTCTTACCTCATCATGCATAATTAAAAACAAATCAGCATGGATTAGAAAAGTAATGACCTGCATAACCAGACAAGATGAGTGCCAAGTGCAGTTCAGTTCTAAAATCTATTCTCACACACAAACAAAAAATACAAGTTTCCAAAGCTCTAAGAGAAACAAGCATCTAGCTTTCAGAAAAACATTAGTATTTTGATTACATACCATAGCTAATTGAAACAAAGAGAGTTGTGCCATTCCCATCATCATCGACACAAGATAAAGAGTTTTGCAGCCAATTTGAAATTAAAGACATATGCATCATAAGAACTACCTTGGGCCTCTTGCTCATCGAAAATATACTCACTCCGCAGATATAATTAGAACCATATCATGAATCACCCAAACAAACAATAAACAAAAAGCAAAGCAAATAATATAGCACATAGAGAGAATTATTCTCGCTATACTATAAATGGATCTAATTTCACAAGAAGCGGGAGGAAAAATCGAATCTCAACCTCACAACATCATCTAAGAAAGCCAAAAAAACAAGACCCTATAGTCGAGCAACCAAACTACTCTATTAGCAACACTCCCTAATTCAGAGTAAAGCAAACCCCCTTTGTTTCACAATCTACAAAATAAACACTCACACAATCACACAGGGCATTCAATCCGTCGATCCACTACTCATTCTTCCAAGCATGCAGCATGTGTGAGGATCCGGCGAGCTCCTCCATTCATCATAGATACAATCGAGCAAGTCAATGACAACTATTCCCCAATTCACTAAGATGAAAGAGGGGTAAATTCAAGAACATGAAACAAATTATGAGCAACTTTAGACTACAAACATGCAGGTGATGAATAACTGGTGGTAATATCTGTGACGCGCCCACAGGTTAAGAACATACTAACTTGGAGAAACTCCCATAGCAACATGGGAACTTTTTGACCACACCCAGCATTTGCAGCAAAGAGGGTGGGGGCGGGAGGTGTTGGGTTGGAAAGAAGTGCCATTAGGGCCTGGTGGTTGGCAGTGGGTTTTTGGAGGGCTGGTGCTTTTCTTCTGCTATTTCTTATTTTTTTTGCACTTGAAATAACTGTTAGGACCCATGCTCCTGTTGCAAGTAATAAAAAAAAAATGCAACAGGAGAGCTTGCATGAAGTTCTTAACCCTCTTTCCATGTTAGACCACTTTGCAAAAGCACCCCTTGGCAGCAGTATCTCATGCAGTGTATTTGGGATTCTTACCTGGGAAGAGCTCCTCTCTTTAAGGGAATGTACCGTCTCAATATGCAAGCAGTTCACATAACAAAAAGGCTCTTCTCTGTACCTGCAACTGTCGGACTGAGTGGTGCGTTTAATCTAGCATCACCTGAATTTAGATAAAGAATGAAAATGAAGAACATGCATAAAAAATAATTTCAGATATCAACTTCAAAAGGATGACATAGACAGAAGCAGTGGAGTGATGTGTTTATTTCTATCCGCAATGGTTAACTAGCAAATTTTATAGCAATGCAGCCAAAGGTACAAGTGTAAAACACATGTTAAAACGAATAGGCATAACAGCATTCGGAATTGGGAATGCATTTAAAAGTAGGCCTTAGTTTATTCTACCAAAAGGCACGGCAGCTTTACTGTTGAAACCAATTACAAAGCAGGACACCTATGGCCTTTGTAGACAATAATCATATGAACGTATAGAATTTTATATTAGCCAAACTGAATTAGGAGAATGTCCCCCCACAAAAAAAGATGATTTTGTAATTGATATTGCATTTGAAATCTGTCTAGAGACAGGTCCTGTATTTTCAGAAATTCAGGAAGTTACAAAAAAACTCAATGAGTTACATATATCCTACTGAAAAGTTTCAAAAGAAGCCCATGGATTTTTCAAATCTACTAGTATAGATAAACTAAATAAAGTCTAAAACTTTTTAACAGAAAGAGTGACCTTTTCTAAGGCTTGCTCAATTGTTGTTGCTTGCCATTGTACTTGATAGTTGATAATTGGTCCTTTTTAGCTTTTATTAGTAAAACTATGTGTATATGTAAGAATGTGAATTATAGATGTCATGATAATTGATATTCTTAATGGGGCTGGTTTATAGCTTATATTATGTACAATCACGAATCATAACATCTAAATTCTACCAATCTATAACTAGTAAATTCCAAACCATTGCACATTATGCATTGGAATCATAGATATATGAATTTCTCTCTTTTTTTTAGCAATTTTCTCATTTTTATAAGGTTACATAGGCATACCTCCAACATGCCTCCATTTTGGATGCATGGAAATCATCAATATTATAGCATCGATTGTCTGCAATTTCTTCAACATGGTACCGAAACGACAATGACATCGGTACATCAAACCTTGGACCTAAGGACCATAATAGGATATAGGGTCACAATAAATAGGAAGTACGAGAGCAAAGTTTGGTTATGAGGTTCTTCATTGAACCTTGCAATCGAGGTAGGTCTCACTTTCACCTTTGGTATATCATTGGTAAACTACCATGGGAGGGGGGAGAGGGGAGGGGAAGGAACCAGAACCTGAATATGACATTAACTATCATGAAACTGAAGGTCACAAATACAAGGACAGCGTACGTTAAAAAAATTAAACAAATATTCTAAAAAGATTCTTTCCCAGTAAAAATTCCGCATATTTCTAAGGTACATATATGTTGTCCCTATACCTCACTCCAAGAAGAAATATGGACAACTATTGAAATAAAAGAAAGTAAAGAAAAGGATATTCCAACATGCAAAGCATTGTGGGTTGGAACTTGGAAGAGATTGATCTGGTTCTCTCAATTCGAATCTAACCCACCTAGATAAATATTTTGCATTATACTTCCATCTCCCATAGCAATTCAAGCATTATTATTATTATTATTATGCTTATAATGACAGGTTAAATATAAAATATGTAGAAAAAAACTGAGTTGCCACGTTACTGCCAAGGAATTGCAAAAAAAGTATTGGATCAATCTAGACCCCTCAATCCAATCCAAATGGTCTTTATAGCAGAGCTCTAAAACCTACAATCTAATCGGATCACACTAACTAGTGCACTAGATTGGATAAAATCAAAGGCTAATCCAATCCATTCTGTACACCTAGCTTTACCCTAAAACCTGAAGGCTTTGGGCAGTGGAATAGCTACATCCACCTTAGATCTCTCTCTTAAACTGCTATAGGATCATCCAGAACAGCTATGTCCACCTTAGACTCTACTCTTCAAAAGTAGTAGGATCAAAGAAAAAGCAAATAGAGATTGGGTCATTCAATGCTTATACATTTATGGATGGCAATTATTTTGTTCAGAAAATCAAAAGGCATCACCAGCACTTTTTGAAAGATATTACTTCACTTGTATTGCTGAACTGCTCAAATTTTTGATAATAAAAATGTAATCCTTAGACTAAAAGGCAGTACATGTACATTTGAAGAACTTACAGTGACTTCACCCTTCAAATCTGGCTACATATGATGAAAACAGCCCCACTTGTATGATACAAACTCTCACCCACGATCTCTATCAACTCAATTTACTTATTACCACACCAAGCTGCCATCCTAGCAATGTGCATAGAAAGAACGAATGTTGATTCACCTATGATGGGGTTTTCATGATGCTGGGGTTTTCATGCACGGGTTTTCATGAATCCTTGGGTTTTCATGCCATCATCTACAAAATTTTGGGGCAGAAATAGCTCCCTAACCAAATTCCTGCTCTATCAGTGGGACCTACAAGGCACAAAGATCACCTATGAGGGGTGAAATTGACTTGATCAAGTAGCATTAGATCACAATGAGAAGGATAAGGGTCCTCATAAAGGATCTTCATCTTGACCTTGTGACAACTAATAGATTTAGATGAATCTCATCTCTCAGATCAAATATGCCCTTTTCTCCCCATGCATATAAATAAACAAAAAGAGGGTAGGAAATAGGGGCATTACCTCTTATCCTTCTCTACTCCTTTACCTCTTTGTTTCCATCTTGCCTCCATATAACTTTCCACCAACATCAATGGTGAATACGACTACTAGCACCAATAATAATTTGTGAAAAATCTAGCCTTAGAATGGAGCAGACCTTGTTGAAGTCCTGTGTCTCCATCATTGCTTGCATGCTCGCTCTCACCACTCATTTCATCTTTCTCAAGTCAACAAATTTATTTGGAAGCCTTAGGCCTAACCCCCTGGAGATCTAAGGCCTCTTATATATCCTTACCAAAAATGAAAGGGAAAGAACAAATAAATAGATATACCTATGCACCTCAGATCTGTATGAAACTGATTTGTTCTTTTGCTACTAAGAATATTCCTTTGTAGCATTTGCATACTATTTAAATAGATATACCTATGCAACTCAAGCCCGTATGAAACTGATTTGTTCTCCTGCTACTAAAAATATTCCTTAGTAGCATTTGCATAGTATTTCTTTCACAATTTTCAAGGATTAAACTAAAATCCAGGATATTACCCTTGCATTGAACACCACACCTTTGTATTAAAAAAAATCAAAACCAAACGAGAATCAAAAAATAAACATACAAAGAAAAGCAAAGGATCCAAAATATTAGATCAGCTCAAAGAGTTTAATATATAAAAAGTGGTATTTGATACTGAAAAGTTTCAATAACATCAACACTTAAATGGACCTCCATTTCTTTTAGATATCTGCATCAAAGTCAAACTTACCAACATACTCTAGGCTAACTTTAGCATAGAACACATCATTCAGAGTAAAGCTAATTTAAGGTATTTCACATGCCAAAAGCACTGGGAATAGCTTGAGTATATGCGATTATTCAAATATTATAAGAGCTTTGAAAATGAATCAACATGGGGTTCCCATTCTAGTTAAATGCATGTGTTCAAATAAAACCCAAAAAGAAATGAGATTTAACACACCTTACGGAAAATCGCACACAAAAAAAACAATATTAAAACAATAACAAACTAAGGAAGTTAAAATACATCATCAAGAAATAATAGGTTAGATTTAGATAATGGCAAGCAACATACTATTCTTGTTTAAGTTGCTTTTTCAGGAATTATAAGTAGGTTGTAAATTCTCGAATGAGTTGCATGCTTCCTGTCATCTCTATTCCTCCCTCACCATCACCTATTGTAAATTTGTAATTGTAGCTTTTGTGAATAATACTCTTGAACCACTTTAGACTTTAATATGCAGAATACCATATTGGCAAAACCTGGAATAGATTCCAGTCATGCAGTTGGGAATTCAACTTCCTGTGACAAAGTGGATACAAACTTGACTTCCAACAGATATACGACCATGTCCTGATGATGGTTCTATTGCTAAGCAGCTGTTCAATTTTCGGACTATAAGTGAAATACAAGTTGCTAAGAGCAAATCAATGGTTGATGTGATTGGTGTCGTATCATCAATTAATCCCTGTCACAATAATGACTAGAAATGGGACTGAAACAGTTAAGAGGACTCTTACCTTGAAGGACATGTATGGCCTAACTGTTGAGGTAACCTTTTGGAGTAACTTCTGCAACACAGAAGGCCAATATTTGCAAAACATGTGTGATTGCCTGTCAATACTAGAGTTCCCTTTTAAGACTTGTGAAGCCTACTATACATTTTTCCGTGGCACCAATGTCTTAGACCAACAATGACAGTTCTCTTTGGCATTAGTTTCTTGATTTGATATCACAATAGTCCAACTGGAATGATGCTTGCCCATTTGGTAACTGTTATATGTTTATTTCTTGTTTGATGCATAATAAATTGAAATATCTTCCCTTTTCTTGTGTTTACACAACTTGGATTCTAAGTTTGAGGGATTTGAACTTCATTGTTTGTTTTTTTTATTTTTATTGTTGGTTGTAAAGATGGGATAGTACCAGAGGAAGGTGAGTAGTTCTTTCTTATAGATCCAAAGAGAGTTGGTTAATGTAGTTCAATTCTTTGCATAATCATAAGCTATCTTAATCTGTAACCACAATTTATATCATTTGAGTAATAATCATTCAACTGCATTACATCTAAACCACAAGATATTCAAAATGCTTCCTATTTCCTGTCATTCCACTACCTAAGACTTTACACGTCAGAATTTTTCCACTACATCCAACCACAAAACCCGCCATCAGAGTTACCTAACATACCCTATACAAAGAATTAGATTGTTGTGTGATAAATCCAAAACAAGCTTCCTTAAGCCTTTTCATTTTCCAAAGGTGGTAAACAACTCAACGGTTTAGAACTACAAGCCACAAAGCTACAACTCTCCTCCAACAATTTAAATCCTTCTCATTGACAGTTCATCATCCCTCTATAAAAAATATGAATGTATTGGAATGTAATAACACAAGTAATCTCTACAAACCAATAGTATAGTTAAATAATGGTATATGATATTCAACATGAGTCATGACTGCTATGAATTAGTTAGGGTAAGTTTCTCGAAAATCTAAAAGATTAGAATAATATTGTCAGATAAGAAGCATGTGCAAAATGCAAATCTTCACCTTGTCAAAGAGCTTTCTCCCTAGAATATGTAATCTGAAAGATTTGTCAACAAATGTCTCCCCAAAATCTTAACATTGAAAATCATGTAAGAGAGTGAAAGTCTTCTGTATAGCTTCTCTTGAATGTTGCCTTGCAAAATCTTAATTTTACGTTAAATCCAACCGTGCATTGATGAAACTTATCGTCTTTCTCACTGACACATGGACCACAAGAATAAGCTTCCAGAAGGAACACATAGCCGAGGGGATGCTTGGAGGGGTCGAGTTGCCCTAGGAAGGGCAACAGGCCAGCGGCGTGCCCCTGGAGGGAGTCCTCCGCCTGCATGAGGAGGGAGTGGAGATAGTGATTAGGTTGATCGGAGAAGAGCACGTCTGGTGGAAGAGAGACCGCACGTTGGAGGAGATGGTGGGAGCGAAAACGACAGCAAAGATCGTTGGCCGACGACGAAGTCGAGGAAGGAGGGAAGTGCTGAAATCGTAAAATGAAAACATTGAAGTATAGTCTAAATTACGATTTAAATAAAATTATTTGTAACGAGAAAATTAATTTTTATTTTTTTTTGCTTGCTTAAAATTGAACTTCCATTTTAAGTTTGAAAATCTAAATTTCGTCAATCATATTATTAATTCTAACTGCACATGTACGTCAAGTAAACAATGAATATGAAAGTGTGAGTATTAGTGTGTATAATTCTTACTTCGCAATGATTATTAACAGAAAACGCATCAATCGAAAGATCATTAATATTTTCAAGAATCGACATTTTAATATAATAGATAGATATATGAAGCAGGCAACTGTTGTTTTTATTTCCTTAAAATAGTGTTTTTACAATCATTTCTAGAGGAATGATTGTACATAAAATCGAAATCTACTAAGCTATCAAAAAAGAAATGCACACATGGATCTCGAAAAGCTTATGCATACATTCTAGTAGGGAGATATTACTATACTACTGACAGGAAAATAATGCGAGAATTAAACTATGGAGAACTACTATGCTATAAGAAATTGGGAGATCGGAGGTGGTCTCCAGTGGCCGTGTGGGCTTAAGGTGGTAGGAGGGAAAAGAGGGACGACCAAGGTAAGTAGGCTGGCCTTTAGATGAAGGTGGTGGAATGCTCTCTTGGACCTTGGACAAGTGGAGCTTGTGATGGAGCTCGTGAATGGAGGTTCAAGTGATGGAGAGGAGAGTCCAAGCATCCAAGAGATGGGTGCATGGCTGTCCAGGGGGGTCCTTAAATAGACTAAGGGGTATCTTTCAAATGGTTTATCTAGAGAACTATAGAAGGCTCTAGAGAAACCCTTAGGTGGCCGTCCAACCTAGTAGAGAGTGGGTCTTCTTAGATCCACAAATTGTGGATCTAAGAATGAACTAGGTAGGGTTTCCATTTTTGGCAACCTAGGTGGCACCAAGTGTGTGTAGGTGTGTGTGTGCATGAATGTGTGGGTGTGGGTGTGCGTGCCCAAAGTGGTCAAGTGGACCACTTAGGTCTATGGCTAGGTTGGTTCTAGGTTGGTCTAAATGGTAGGTCTAATTAGGTTTCTAAAAATAGGTTCATACAACCTATGACAAAAGTGATTGATCAATTAAACTTATCCAAGTTTAATTAGGTCAATGTGTGTATAATTGACAGAAAAAGTTCTCAATTAGATTCGGCTTGAGTCAATTGGACTCTCACTGAGTCTAATTAGACTTGTGTTGGTTGAGAGTTGAGCTCAATTGGACTCTAGCCTAAGTAAGGTGTAATTGGCTTAGATCCAAGTAATTGGGCTTAGTGAGAACCTAATTAGGTTCTTAAGAGAGTCTTAGGGTAGCGTACTAGGCTTAGGATACCTTTATTCAAGTTTCCTAAGGTGTAGATTGGGTTTAAGGGCCTTAGGAATCAAGATCTAGGCTTGAATCCAAAAACAACAATAGGTGAAGGGTTCCAGACATCTGATTTTAGGATCAGATGACTTATACTTCAAAATCAGAAGTCTAAGTCTCTAGTCTGGATGTCCAATACTGAATCAGTATGGTGTTTAGGTTTTGTCTTGGGATTTTGCAAAAATTAGACATCTGACAACTTGTCTAGATGTCCAATTTTGCAGCAGATTGGGTTCTAAGTCTTACGGGTGGTATCTAAGGAGCTTGGACGTGCAGCATCCCACCTGGATGTCTAGAGGTGGGCAGGAATGTGGGTTTTGAGGTGTTTTAGGCTAAGGTGACCTAATGGGAAGATGTCTCAGGTTTGGGAAGGTGTCTAAGGTTGTCCTAAGGTTAGGGATAAGTGTAGGGATATCCTATGTTCGTCATAATCCAATTCAGACATTAAAATCCTACAAGTAATGTAGTATACCTCTTCCCTACATTATGTCTTCATTTTGAGAAGTTTTATTCCAAGGCTTCTGCTCCAGCTCTAGCTTCTATCATGCTTCAAGTCCATCTTCAGGTCATCTCCTGAGCTTTTATTACCTACAAACTAAATAATACACTAATTAGTACATTATTATAGCATTTTTTCATGAATATCTAGATAAAGCAGGAAAGATGCAAGGTGTGCTACTAATGCATGAATTATGCTACAATTATGCTAACTTCTAACTCAATTCAAGTTATTTAAGTTCTATGATTGCTTCACAATTAGGAAGGAAGAGGAAGAGGAGGTGGATTGCATCACCATCCTATTACTTTGGAAGGAGGGAATGTAGAGAGAGGGGGGTCATCAGAGAGAAGGGAGAGAAAGGGGTCATCGAGGATCGCGGCTAAGGAATGAGGGTGAAGAGGGAGGATCGTCAGAGGGGTTGAGAGGACTTACCTCGAAGGCCTCGCAGAGGGTGGCGGAGCTAAACTCATCGAAGAGGAATTAGGGCGAGGCAGAGAAGGCTGAGCGTGCCAACAATGAAGCAAATGAGGAGGTCGACGAGGCGAGGAGATCGACAAGGAGGTCGATGAGGCAAGGAGATTGTTAAGACCCGTGCTATTAGAGCCTTTTAAGACGTCTGGACTGTTGACCAAACGTCTGGACACCTTCCCAGACATCTGGAAATCAAAAATTTCGAGTACGAGCTCGCCTCTACGCGCAGGCTGCGCGCATATAGTACCTTCTCTTTTTTCCTTCCCTTCTGCTGTCTCTCCCCGCCTCCAGCGAACCCTAACCCCAACCTTATAAAACCCCCTCCTTTCTCGTTCCCCTCACTTCACAGCCACCAGCCGCTTCTACCCTTCCCCTTCACCCCAGCATGAGCGAGAGAGTGCAAGAGCGGCGTTGAGGAGGAGCAGCGTGAGGAGAAGAGGAGGAGAATGAGCTCACGAGCTCGTGTGGGAGCTCATTGGGAGCGCACAGCCGAAGCGGCGCGCGCGAAGAGGAGTGCGTCGGGGGAGTCCTCCCTGACACTGCTGCAGCTGGAGCTGCAGGCGGGGGGCGAGGCGCGGTCATGCACGACGCGAGCGAGCGGGAGCAGGTTCTGATTCTAGGTTTTTCCCAGAATCAGACGTCTGGAGTGACATCCAGACGACGGAGCGGACATCTGGAGGTGGTTCCAGATGTCTAAGGAGAGAGTTTCGCGAAGGTACGTTCTCTTTGCGGATACGGCCATACAAGCCGCTCCACGAGTGCTCTTTTGCATACCTATTTTGAGAAGATTACGTGGTGGCGTTGCAGGATTTGCTTTGGAAAGGCGCGGGGCATGCCCGCCCACACATTTCAGACGTCTAGGAGACGTACCAGACGACTGGAAGCACTTCCAGATGTCCGGAGAGGCGGTCGGACGACTGGAGCTGGGTCTAGACGGTCCAGAAGAGTTCCTGGACGTCTGGGGTGGACACAGAGACTGAGGTACGTTACTGGACACTTTTAAGACGTTTGGAAGTTGTTCCAGACATCTGATTTTGCATCAGTAACCCTGTTTTGACCCGCTTAGGGTCCGTTTGAGGTCCGTTTTACGCAAATGAGATACCGACGTTTTCCTTGTGAGTTCTTCTACTTGTTAGAAGGCTTTCCATACTGTTCTAATGTTCCATTGTGATTGTTTCTTGTTATACGACTTCGTTCTATTGCGGGTTCGGGGCTTGAATAGGCACGTGAGCCTGCCGTTCAAGCCCCCAATACTCCTGGGTTTACTGGTAGAGTGGCTTCCCCTAATTTAATTACAAACCTGAATGCATGTGTGGAATGAATGATTAGAATCTAGGATATGGCATGAATCCTAAGACGAGAAATACTGGAAATTTCTGTATTGGATGATTGAATTGCAATCTTAAATGAGTAGATAGAAATGATAATAACTGCCTGTAAATGAATAACAACTGCCTGTGAAATATGAAGTACTTGTGCTAGTTAATTGTTACATGTAACTTTCCTGTTGTATACGTTAAATGACACAATACGAGATGCACTATATAATTTTATAATGGTAATGTGAATGATGGAAATACGAGCTACCTGTGTATAACCTGGGTATGAAAATGTGAACGATAGCAATACAAACTGCATGTGTATAACCTATGAATGGAAATAGGAATGAAGAAACCTGTTATGGCATGGCATGAGGAATATGAGCATGAACCCTACGGAGAATTAGGAGTAGAGCTCTTGGAAATAAATGGAATGGATCTGGAAATGTGAGTGGGGAAGTGAGCTGGCCCTTGAGTACAGAGTACCAAGGAGAGTGACTGTCCCCCTATTTAGTGCAGAGCGGAGCTAGCCACCCTTGGGTTGGGACTCAAGGTTAGGATTGGCCACTCTGTACCGACTTCTTAGCCCTCGCGTACACGGTACCGGGGAGAGCTACTAGTGTAGGGAGAGAGCTAGCCACCCCATGGGGCTCGGGGTTCAGCTAGCCGCCCTACACCGACTTGTTAGGCCCACTAGGCAAACCAGGGTAGTCAGGCAAGAGTACGCGGACTGTGGAGGGGCGAGACCCCTGTTTGGTTCTTAGGGGCTAGACCCCTATTACTGAGAGGGCTAGGCCCTATATTGTTCTGTGTTGTACTTTAGGCGCACCCGTTAACTGAAATGACTAACTGCGTGCTAATGCGGGGTAGCTACCCTTACGCTTATCGCGCATGCCGTAATCACCGTTACATCTGTCCATGACCTTGGGATGGTTACTGGGTGTAAGATCACCACAGGGGACTTTCTCGGCCAGGAGAGCACTACGTGTGCCTTCTACACTTCAGAAAAGACTGCAATCAAGATCGTTCCCACGAGAAACATTCAAGATCAAGAAAGAGATCTAACAAATAAACCAATGGTGAAAATGAATAAATTGTGAAATAAAGTAAATGGAATAAATAGCTACCTGTCCACTTTTACTGCTTAGTTAGTTGGTTGCCACTCTACTCAGCGTTCGTTGACTTTGTGTACTCACAACCCTTTTCAGGTCCAGGTGTTGGGCAACCAGAGTCTACAGCTGTAGAGGGTGCTAGGCTCAGTAGAGCCCAGTAGCAGTAGCTTCTTGTTGCACTTCTTTTGTAGTAGTAAATTTAGACTCTTGTACCTTTATGTTCTGTACCTTTACGTTTCGGTACTTTTATGTTCTTGTACCTTGTTACTTTTCTACTATTGTGGTGGTGATATGTACTGTAACAGTTTTTACTCTCTTTACTGCTGTACCTTTTTACTAGTAGTTACTTAGCATAGTAAATGTAGTTTACTTTCCTACTTTTTGGTTATTTCTCGTTGGACGACTGAGTCTTAGGATCAGTCAAGTTAGGCCGATCTTGTGTCCTGTAGGGATTCAGGAACCGGGTCGTAACAAAGATCGATGAGGAGGACGATGCTAAGAGAAGCGAGATCTAGGGTAGGAGAGGGATTTATGCTTGCCAAGGAAGGGGAGGGCTGAGGATCGCACAGGGAACGAAATTTTCACGGGTGGAAGGGTCTGAAATTTTTGGTAACAATGGGGGGAAGGGAGAGTAGAGGAAAAATATTTGCTTTTTCATGGATTTTTTTGTGTTGGAATGAAGGGTGTAGGAAGGGAAGGGTGTGTTGTTATTTTTATCTTATTTTAACGACATTTTAAGAGAAGTAAAAGGGTGTGATACAGATAAATTTGACAATGTTTTTTTTAAATGTTTACATTGAATTTCTTTCAATGATGTTTAATAGAAAAAATGTCAACACAAGTAGACTCTATGTTCTTATTATTTTGGCTACGTTAATTTATTAACGTCGTCGAAGATAATGATGTTAAATTTAATTAAACATCACCTTAAATCTTTTTTATTATAGTGTAAAGAGTCTCGTACATTCACCAAAAAGATAGGAATTAAAAATATAACAACGAAATGAAACTATTACGAGGCCCTGGCTCAGTACGAGCTGTCTCCTCAGGTAAGACTTGCTTCCGCAGAAGTCTGAATGATAGCACTAGCATCACCCGACTACTCAGTAATACCTGAGTACAGAACCCGAGAAACACGTTAGTAAAAACTGAGTAGAGTAGAATAACTAATACAAGAGGGTAATAGTAACAAGAGTACAGAGAAAGGAACTATATCAACGGTTAATCTATTTCTGAATTATCACTTGTCCAATTCCTTTTGATGCCTTTAGCCCATGTTATTGACCGGTCAATCTTTCGCTTTTAAGTCGTTTGTAGTTTAATGTGGTGGAAAAATCGACTAATCAATTTTTAACAAGAAATAACCACTCGCAGAGGAGCGGGTCGTATCCACAGGGAGGCAATAACGTATTAAAATTCGCGCCACTTAAAAATGTTTGTTCGGAGTCAATTTGGACAAGAATCGAGCCAAGATTGCCTTTAGATTAAGGTTTAAGCAAGAAATAATGCTGAAATGGCAATTATGAGAAACTAGAGGATATTTTCCGCAATGCAGAATCAATATAATAAGATTAAAAAGTGGCAATGGCATGAAATGTAATTTTTAATTGGTGGTTTACTGTAGCAAAACAGGGGAATTTTTCCCCGTTGTCTTGCGCGACGAGGAGCCGATGGTCGGGCGCGGGAAGCTCGGAGGAGGTCCCTTGGATCAAGGGCTTCGAATCGGTGGTGCCGGCGAGTCGCGCGGCGGTCGGAGGTGGCCGGACGAGCTCCGGCGGAGGTGCTGCAGCCGGCAGCTTGCGCAGCCTGTTGGCATGAAGTCCGCCGCCTGCTGCTGCGGGGGTGGCTGCTGCAGCTGCCATGGGCACTGCTGCGGCTGCCGTGTGCGGCTGGCGTGCGCGGTGGTCGGTTGGGCGATCTGCAGGCAGTTGTGCGTGGGCGCGCGGAGGGTCTGCGGAGGGCGCGCAGTTGTGCGTGGGCGGTGGTGGGTGCAGGCGGCTGTTGGAGGATGCTGCAGGCTGGTCTGCAGGCGTTGGAGGAGAGCGCGGGCTGATCTGTAGGCGTGCGCAGGTCTACAGCCGGTGAGCGGTGGAGGGTGCAGGCGGTCTGGTGGCCGGTTGGAGAGTGCAGGCTGAGGAAGTGGAGGTGAGCGGGTAACTTCAGACGTCTGGGAAATTTCCCAGACGTCTTAAGTTACTGAGAGGGTGGCTGATCAGTAGCTCGGTGGTGGTGGTCTGCGACGACGGCGAGGGAGTTGCACGCTAAGGTGCTCACGGTAATGCAGGCGAGCTCCGGATGGCGGTGTGGCCTGTCATACCACACGCCCACGGTGGTGGAGACTCGCCGCCACGGTAGAGGCCGGCAGTGTGGAGTGGAAGAGAGAGGTTCTCTCTGCACAGTGGTGGGTCGGTGGCGGAGGCCCTCTGAGCTCGGCTGCCTCCGTGCTCCTTTTGTAGTGGCCTGAACAAATTTGAAATCAGCGGCCGACCAGATCCACCGTATCCGCTCCCCCTTGAATGGCTCCTTCACTGCATCACCCGGGCGTTGGAGCGGCAGCCAGCCGTTCTGAAAGAAGACGAATAAAGAAAATATTATTAAAATATTAGGGTTATTTATGTATAGACCCTCAACTTCTATTTTAATAAAAACAATATACCTAATTGGTTATCTAATTAGATGAATGCTATTTTAAGCTAATTCTAAATGCACTTAAGATACGAATGCAATGTATGGATTATGTAATTAGATTAAAACTATGAATTAATCTATTTACATCCTAATTTATACTAAATAAATGTTAGAATTAACCTAATGTGTAGGCACTTAAATACTTAAATAGCCCACAACTATGGGCTAATCAAATACCCCCATGCCTAGTTTTTGCTAGTCCCTAGCAAAATTAAGCGAAACCTAGCACTCTAAGTATACTAGTCAACTCACTTAGTCTTCCTTCAGAAGCATATTAAGTTCAGGTTCTAAACCCAAGGTTCCTAAGTAGTTGCTAAGTTACAGACTAGGTCGGCTAAAGACGAGTTGCAAGCACAAGTTTCCCTGATTTCTGACTCTACCCTAAAGTTTATTGATCCCTGAGATTAAAGCATCCGTGCTTGTGCATTGGTCCGAGTTATTTGAGTTAAAGGAAATTTTTTTTTATATATACACCCTCTTTTTTTTTTTTTTTTGATTCTTCTAAGTCTAACCTCAGATCAGCTATCAACACGGTCTGTGTCGAATTCATTGTCCCCATTACCATACCTCGAAGGGTGCCTGGCTTTCGATGCTTCGAGATAGCACCGCCCATAACGACCCCAAGAACTCCTGGCAATCGACACTTCGGGATAGTATCGCCCATGGATTTCTTAAGCGAATTCAGGCCTATGGCAATCGGCACTTCGAGATAGAGCCGCCCATGGTACCTGAACCGCGCAATGCGCTTACATGCCCCCAGTAGGATGGATATCCTAAGAGACAAGCGCCGAGGAGGTAATATGTTATCATCGCATCCTCAAGGTGAGTATATACTCGACCTCTCCTGCGGCGGGAACTCTTCCAATCAAAATGTGTTTTCAAGCCTCCCTTAAGCCAAAACTAAGAGAACCAAATCTCTTTTCAGAAATTAAGTTAATTACCAGACCAAGTGTGAAAAATTTGGATGCTTGGGTTACAAGGACCCGTAAACCAAAAGGTATAATAAGACTCCAGGTACTACCCCACCTTTTAACTCAAACCCTAGCTTCCCTTCCTCAACCTCTTGAAGAATGGTCCGCAACTTAACTCCTACTTAAGTTTTTAAGTCCACAAAGGACCCTAAAGGTCTAAAGCTAGTAGCTTATTTAGCTTCTAAAGTTTGACCCTAGAATTAATTTAGTCTACGCTAGAGTTCTGATTTGCTTAAGAATGCAGGACTTAGCCAGTTAAGCTCAAAACTTCTTTTTTTTTTTTTATATATGTACAAATGTATGCAATTATGCTATGTATATCCCCAAGTACACCCCCCCATGCCTAAAATCTGCAATGTCCTCATTGCATAGAAGGATATTACCTGGGTCAAAGCTGGGCTGAATAGCCGAAGAACCTGCAAATCAGGTTCAAAAATTGCAAAAACAGGCCCTAAAAATGAGCAAAGCAAAGTTGGCCTAGAAAATAGGTAACCTAGGATGTTGGCGAGCTGATGATGAATCCCGATAGCAAATGCTCGCCCAACTAAAATGGGAATGAAATCTTCCCAGGTCACCAGAAGAGGTTCTAAAGGATAAACAGTTAAAATAACCTCCAAAGGGGTAGGGGTAGGATGACAAGGATCCTCCAAAAAGAATGGGGAAGGAATGGTATAGAGATAAACCCCCAGGGTAATGGACTGACTAAAGAAATCATCAATCCATACCCGATACTCCATTACAGAAAATATTGGTCTGTTAAGCCCCCTAGTCAGAACAAAAATGAGCAATTCTCTAAGGCAAGGATCATCTAGGGTGTCCAAGTTACGAGGTTGTGGGATGGCCATAAGATCTAGGTTGGGTTTAATCAGCTTGGTGTCCATCCCAAACACTCTTTCTAAATCCTCAATTTCATCCCTAGCATTCCTTGCACCATCACGTGGATCTTCCTGCTCTTCATCAGGAGTCACAATTTCGCTTTCAGATATAAGCGAATCAGAGGGTGACTTCGAAGTGAATGAAGGCAGGTTGGAAGCAACAGATCTAGGGATTATCCTATCAATGTCATCCCCAGGTTTTTGTTCTTTACTCAAATCTTCCCCGGAGTCTATATGTGAATCCACATAAATCTTAGAAATTGCTTCCAATTTTTCCATCATTTTATCATGAGGAGAAATATCATCAATGGGTGTGCCAAGGAAACCTAATTTGGTCAAATTTGTGACATCCTCAGGGGCTAACTCTTCAAATAATACATAATCACCCTTAGTGTCACTCCAAATCTTGAATGTAGGTTCCTCATATAATTCATCTTCCTCCTCATCACACAATTCATCATGTACCCGAGGTCTAGAATCATTTAATATCTCAGCAGATCCCCTAGGGTGCTCTATCTGAGGTAAATTATTTACATTGGTTACATCAGACTCCTCAGATAGGTCAATTTCTTTAGGGTTAGGTTCCCTAAGGGTGGGTTTGAGTTCCATATCGTGATCAGAAGGGAGGGTATGATTAACAACTTGACTTTGACCCACTTCATCAAATGTCACAAAAATACTATCATCTGGGTCGAGGTCTTCCAATGGTACCATCATTCCCTTCTTTTGACTCCAATATAAATCAGGTGGATACTCAACCTTATCATCATCTTCCTCGGGTTGCCACCGTTCTTCATCCAATGCATAGCTACTTTCATGTGTTTTTTCCTCCCACCTAAAGTGTAGATCTCTCAAGGAAGTGTCATCTAATGGGGAGGTTTCAAAATCGATCCTCGAAAAGTAGCTATTCTCCCCAGAATTTCCCTTCAACTTAAAGTGTAGCTTTCCCATGGGAGATGCATCTATTGTAGAGGGGTGTACGTCATCGTCAATGGGGCAGATTGGGTGGCTAATTTCATCTCTTTCTTGTTGGCCTGCTCTCAAAGATTCTCCTAACAATTCACTCATTTCATTTTGCATTTTCTGTATTTCCATCTTCAAAGAGGAGAGGTCATTCTATCATAAGAGAAGTCAGGCTCAGGCTTATAGTACCCAGGAGTGTTTGTCCAACCATTATAAGTTTTCAGGGAGGGTGTGTTGGGTATTTCTTTAGTATGTGGGATATTGGGCAAAGCAAATCCCGCTCCTGAGTTCTGCTCACTAATTTGGGGCTTAACTAGGCCAATACTCCTATAATAGGAGTAAAACGGATCCCAATGATTGTCATTATGTCCATCAAGGAATGGACCATCTCGGCGTCTGGGATCGAAGGATGCAGAGTGGGGGTGAGGGTGTGGGCAAGATGTGAAAGGATGAAAATCAATGTGGTCCATTCTAACTCACACTTCAATCAGAATTCCCCAAGCAAGACACAATTCAAAAAGGACCTTTTAGGTCTTTCCCAATTTAGGATTTTGATTTCAAGTCAGATTGCAGGTGACAATACAATTTGTTCAATCAATTTACGCGCCTATTGTCGACCTACGGCTCGCCTAAAAAGACCTAGTTGGAGCTTAGGTGTTCTTCCCTAAATCTCAAATGGTCAAGTAAATCCAAAGACGGAAGATCGAGGGATGCAAGTAGGCCTAAGCCTTCCTTTGAAGCTGTGCTTTCGCGGTGCTCCTCAACTACCCCCAAAAATCCGTGACAGGGTATCCCCCTCTTTGGATTTACAAAACCTTTGATCTCAAGTTCCGAACACTTCAAAATCCAACGAAAGGAGGGCTCTTGTCCTAGTATTTCCAAACCTAAGGAGTGTCTAGAAACGTGCCGTGGTGCAAGTGAAATAAGTGTGCATACACCATCAAAGATTTTGAACTTTGAATCGCACTCCAAGTTTGAAAATCAAATCCTTGGTTTTTAAAATGTCCTTCCTTTAATTAGTCCTTTTTCTAAAGAAAATATGTGACCACTTGTTAGATTTATTCAGTACAGATTAGGTGGTCTTCGCATTAAATCCCAAATGCAATGCGTGATCAAAAATAGGATGCAAAGTAAGAGAATGCGTACCTTGCCTCCAGCGATCTTCGATGCAAAAATGCACGCAATGCAGAAAAGCAAATCTAGAGGCTGCTCATACAGACCTAAATGGTTCGTCCTAGGGCAGGCAACTTCTAGCAGGCAGCTCATTTTTTTTCTTTTTCTATTTTTTTTTAGAACTACTTATGCACAAGCAAATAAAAGAAATAATAATAAAAAAAATAAACCTAAATCTAAAGAAAAGGGAACAGGCTCCCAAAAATTACCCAACACGGGTCCAAAACAAAATCGGGGAACAAACCCCTCAAAATTTGCCCCAGAACAAGGGTTTCAAACTAACTGTAATGAAAAATTAAGTCTTCAGTCTTAATTCTATTCTAATTAAATTAGCGATTAAATACAATGGTGTCCCTCGCATCCTCGTCCTTCTCCTCCTTTCAAAATTGCTTGTCCACTTCTCGTCTGGCGACGTCAAGGGTCGCCTCTCACAGTGGCTGATTCTTGCACAAAATTTCTCGCACAGAAAAGAAAATAATAGATGGTCAAATCTCTGTGCAATTGACAAATAATCAAAATAAAATTAGGCGAAATTATTGCGTCTGTTGCCTCCCCGGCAACGGCGCCATTTGACCGGTCGATCTTTCGCTTTTAAGTCGTTTGTAGTTTAATGTGGTGGAAAAATCGACTAATCAATTTTTAACAAGAAATAACCACTCGCAGAGGAGCGGGTCGTATCCACAGGGAGGCAATAACGTATTAAAATTCGCGCCACTTAAAAATGTTTGTTCGGAGTCAATTTGGACAAGAATCGAGCCAAGATTGCCTTTAGATTAAGGTTTAAGCAAGAAATAATGCTGAAATGGCAATTATGAGAAACTAGAGGATATTTTCCGCAATGCAGAATCAATATAATAAGATTAAAAAGTGGCAATGGCATGAAATGTAATTTTTAATTGGTGGTTTACTGTAGCAAAACAGGGGAATTTTTCCCCGTTGTCTTGCGCGACGAGGAGCCGATGGTCGGGCGCGGGAAGCTCGGAGGAGGTCCCTTGGATCAAGGGCTTCGAATCGGTGGTGCCGGCGAGTCGCGCGGCGGTCGGAGGTGGCCGGACGAGCTCCGGCGGAGGTGCTGCAGCCGGCAGCTTGCGCAGCCTGTTGGCATGAAGTCCGCCGCCTGCTGCTGCGGGGGTGGCTGCTGCAGCTGCCATGGGCACTGCTGCGGCTGCCGTGTGCGGCTGGCGTGCGCGGTGGTCGGTTGGGCGATCTGCAGGCAGTTGTGCGTGGGCGCGCGGAGGGTCTGCGGAGGGCGCGCAGTTGTGCGTGGGCGGTGGTGGGTGCAGGCGGCTGTTGGAGGATGCTGCAGGCTGGTCTGCAGGCGTTGGAGGAGAGCGCGGGCTGATCTGCAGGCGTGCGCAGGTCTGCAGCCGGTGAGCGGTGGAGGGTGCAGGCGGTCTGGTGGCCGGTTGGAGAGTGCAGGCTGAGGAAGTGGAGGTGAGCGGGTAACTTCAGACGTCTGGGAAATTTCCCAGACGTCTTAAGTTACTGAGAGGGTGGCTGATCAGTAGCTCGGTGGTGGTGGTCTGCGACGACGGCGAGGGAGTTGCACGCTAAGGTGCTCACGGTAATGCAGGCGAGCTCCGGATGGCGGTGTGGCCTGTCACACCACACGCCCACGGTGGTGGAGATTCGCCGCCACGGTAGAGGCCGGCAATGTGGAGTGGAAGAGAGAGGTTCTCTCTGCACAGTGGTGGGTCGGTGGCGGAGGCCCTCTGAGCTCGGCTGCCTCCGTGCTCCTTTTGTAGTGGCCTGAACAAATTTGAAATCAGCGGCCGACCAGATCCACCGTATCCGCTCCCCCTTGAATGGCTCCTTCACTGCATCACCCGGGCGTTGGAGCGGCAGCCAGCCGTTCTGAAAGAAGACGAGTAAAGAAAATATTATTAAAATATTAGGGTTATTTATGTATAGACCCTCAACTTCTATGTTAATAAAAATAATATACCTAATTGGTTATCTAATTAGATGAATGCTATTTTAAGCTAATTCTAAATGCACTTAAGATATGAATGCAATGTATGGATTATGTAATTAGATTAAAACTATGAATTAATCTATTTACATCCTAATTTATACTAAATAAATGTTAGAATTAACCTAGTGTGTAGGCACTTAAATACTTAAATAGCCCACAACTATGGGCTAATCAGTTATTACAGTCCATATTTTGTCAATGGACGTCTCGAGTCATGAAACGATCTTGTGTGACTTCCTGCGATGCAAGACCAACATAAGCCATCCTCTTGGCCAGGAAGACTGCTTATACCCATCGAGTTGTCGCATTCCATCACCCTGGGGTCATTGCTGAAAGGGGTGGCGACTACGTCATGTAGCGTAAACACGTACAAGCGCTATGTACACTGAATCACAAACAACCAATGACTCACCCATTGGTCAAGAAGAACCACTCCCAATCTCGAGCCATGCATCCCACTATCCTAGTTGGCTACTAAGCCTAACCAAAGAGTTGTAAGGAGGCAAGCAACTTCCTAAACCAACCCTTGAAATCGGTCTGAAAGACCAAAGCTACAACCAAAATCTGGCGAGTAGTAGGGCTAAAACCAGTTGTCCAACTTTCTTAATACCTGAGAAATCCATTGTGCTGATTATCTAATAAATTTCAGATAATTGTATCTTTCATTTTCATCAATTCAAACCATCCTTAATAATTTCGCATTATTAATTCCAGAAAAATATTCTCATTATCCTCCAACTTATCCATTTGTAGGAAATTTTCAAATTATGACAGTGGTCCCATACTATTTATTATTCAACAAATACAATGGAACTTATTTCACGGAAATCGAAGTTCGTTTCACACATGCGATAACAAGGGTACATATGATCATTAATTCTTAATCTTTCTAGAAAAAAACAAGTTCTTTCTTATTTAAAGTGCCCATAAATCCAAGAGAATACCAAAGGGGTTCCAAACTCAACGAGAAGGAAGAGCATACACTAATCAAAGTGGTACACGCGAGAAATCACACCACATGGGTTTATAGATACCCGAAAATCGGACGGAATCGAGAGAAGGGTAAACTACTCTACCTAATGTCACTGGAGGGACACAGCGACTCCGAATCGTGCGCACAGTGCCTGGGGGGTAGTCTCCACACCTACCTTGGGATTCGCACATCCATCGGGGGTAAGACCTGATTCACACAGACCAAAAATAGGGTCGAGGACTCCTAGTTACGTTTTTGATTTTTCACTAAAGGAACAATACTAAAAAATGAAAATAAATTATACCAACTTGTAGTACTCATCGATATGATTCCAACGATATCTTATTTGTTGAAATTCGAGGTCGGGAAGACCTCAAACTGAATGAAACAACATAAGGGGGTCCTGAACCAAACCAGACGAGTCGGCTCATGCGAACAGCATCCGGTCCACGCGCTTGACCCGTACGCGACACACGTCACCTCATGATTCATCCTCTCTACGTACCATGGATCGCGCCTCACCATGGCACAATCGTTGATCATGCAACGCGTTGCGATTTGCCTCGCTCGCGCTTGCCTTCGTTCGCTTGTGCTCGCCTTCCCGCGTGCTGCTGCCATGCTTCGTGAGCTCATGTCACATCGCCATCGTCGCCGCTACAATTGTGGTGGGAATCCTGGGTTTTACAGAATTGCATTTAGGTCCCCAATCTTTTGAATTAGTATTTCAAATGAGAATCCTAATTCCTTTCCCTCTTCTTTCTCTTAGGTTTTTGGTGGCTTAAGAGCTAATGACGACCCAAGGACCCAAGGGGGTCCTTTTATAGGCCCAAAAGTTGTTGGGATTAGGTTTAGTGGGGTGAAATACCCAAAATACCCCTAGGGTTGAGTCCACCTTACGTTTAGGTCCTTCTTAAATTGTTTTAGCTATAACTCGAGCTATATACCTCAAATTCGTGCAAAACAAGCCTCGCCAGAAATCTTGCGACGAGTGGAATCCAACGGTACCATATATGGCACCATTTTGACAATGTTTAACTAGAGGTTGACTAGAAATACACTTTTTTTTGGCAATTTAAGGAGGTGCTAACACCAGCATCGAATTACAACCAGGTTTCTGGGTTTGAATTGACCTGGACAACCTTGAAATGACTCAAAACCTGGATTTTGGGACATTACAAGTTGAGGACTAGTAACTAAGATAAGTAGAATTGAGTTGCCATGAGTTGGGTGGAGCTAGAACGAGCTGGATTCAGCTAAGTTGAGTTGGATTGAGCTAGAATCCAGCTGATCAGGTGAGCTGGGTTGAGCTAGGATCCAGTTGGAATGAGCTTCTATCTTCTTCTCATGTGTGTGCCTTTCACATTGCCAAGGTTTAGATGGTTACTACTGTGTTCTCATCGCTGGCAATCAAATGGAATGCATAAGAACATAAAATGATAAGAAACAATGTTAATGCATGCCTAAATCCTAAAATGCAACCCAATACCATAATGCAATGTAGAAACCCTAGGAACTATATGTGATTTTTAGCTTAAGAATGATGATTGATGATAACCTCATCATGAGCCATAACTAGCTCATTTTGACCCAATACAAAGGATAAAAGCTCCTACATAACTCAAGGAAAGGCTTAACTCAGAGAATTCTGAGTTTAAGGAGAAAACAAGTCATAAGGGGTAAAAATGCAATTTTACCAGTATAATCTGCATACAGGGTAATTCAGGGTCCAAACATAGGTCAAAGCAACCTAATAAGAATAAAAGTGGGATGAGATGATCTGGCAAGGGCTACAGCAATTCCAAGGAACTAAATGATAATCTGTAACCCTAAAACAAATCCACTTCAATTCACGAGGTTCAAGGCAAAGAAAAAAATGGAATAAACCCTCTAAAATTCATAGAAAAATAATCTCTAGGGTTTAGAACCTTCAATTTGACCTTAGGAACCCATCTTGACCTACATTGAGAACCATACCCAATTAATAACTTAATTTAGGTTTTTGCGTAAATTGACCAGTCAAACAAGGTTTAATCTAGAAATAAAATTCACCATCAGATTCCTTAGGTCCTAATTAGTCATGTATAAAAACTTGAGCCTAAGAAGAAACCTTCTTGACCAACTTTACACTTTGGTCCTCATATATTTACTTTTTGGCCCTCAACTTTTGAACCCTCGCATTTTGGCCCCTAACTCTCCTTCATTCTTTGCGTTCAGGTCCTCCCTGCAAAACCTGCCAGCACCATGCTCCGGCGATGCTCCGCGCAGGGTGAGGGGGAGAGTCTGGCAAGTAAACCGGGGGTGCCCTACGTCGTCAGCCGTCGCAGGGACACCCCCCTGGTCGCTGTAACCCACCATACCGGCCGTGCGAACGCACGGACGGTATGGGTTTCCATCTCCGGCGTCCTCCGGCGAGGGAGACACGTCGTCTCCCTCCGCCTTCCTCCCTGATTCGGTCCCTATAAATACCCCCGTCGCTCCACCGTTCTTCCCAGCTTGGATCTGACGGAGAAAACCCCCAACTTTCCTCTCTTCTCACTCCGGCAGACGCCCACCAGCTCCGGCGGTTCTTCCTCCTCCTCCTCTTCGCTCTGCCGCAATACCAGCAGCAGAGACTTCTTCCCCTGCTCTTCCCGCGCCACGCCGCACCCAGCTGGCGCCTCTCCGGCCCTCTGCTCGCCGCCGCCCCTTCCCCCGGGCATCTTCTTCTCCGGCGACAGTCGATACGACTGTCGCCCGCTCCAGCCCCTCCTCGTCCTGCTAAGTAGGTAGAACTCCTCCTCTTCCTCCCCTCTTCCTTTTCCTCACTTTAAACATCTACCGTCGCCCTCGATTCCGACCAATCACCCTCACCTTCTCCGCCTCCGGCCATCCTCCGGCGAGCCGCTCCCATCACTCCAGCATCCCACACGGCTCGCCGACCTGCACATAATCTCCGCCTCCTCACCCTGATCCATTTCCGCCCCTCCACTTCCCCCAAATCACCCCCTGCAACTCCACCGAACAAACCCATCTCCCGACCCACAGTCCGACCTAGGGCAGCCCTTAGGCTCCGCCCCGCCGCCTGCACACCCCCCGACCACCTTCGCCGTGCCACGGCGAAGGTCCTCCGCGTTTCTGATTGGGTCGAGAGGCCGTTTTTCTGTGGGCAGGTACCTGTGCTCGCCGCCGCCATTGTTGAAGCAAAGCAGCTTCTTCACCTGCTGCCCCAGGTGAGTCACGCCCAGGTTACGCTCCCAGACAGCTCAAGGCGCCTTCGCGAAGTACCAGGCTGCAGTCGAGTCGAAGCCCTCGCGCAAAGGTCTCGCGTAACGCTGCGATTACCGGCTGCTTCCTCCGCGCAGGCGCGAAATTGGGGTGGGACATTTAGTCCCACCTCGGAAGGCTCTGAAGGAACGCAGCGGTATAAAGCGAAAAAGTGCTGGAGGCTTATTGCCTCAGCACACGGGGTGAGGTCCCCTTCACCCGCCCGGTTACTCGGTCTCGTTCGTGCTCACGCCCCGCGGACCTGGCCCGACCCGACTTAGACTGACCTGCACTCCTCGCCCACCACGCACGCCGGTGGGCCTGGACCCGGGCGCGACCCGTACCTGGCTACCCGGCAGCTCTGGGAGAGCTATCCCATGAGCGGATTCTGTGAGAGAGAGACGCGGGGGAGGGTAGAGATAGGTTTTGCCCCTCTCTGATCAAGCTGTGTAAGTGTGCAGGCACAGGTGAAGAAGAACCGTGGAAGAAGACGAAAGCTGAAGGAAGGAGGATCACCGAGCGGCACTGTAGCAGCTGCGGTTTAAGTCGTCTGATTGGAAAATCAGACGACGTCCTGAAGGCAAAGAAGGAGAAGGAAGGCGAGGCAGAGGAGAACGCAGAGAGGCCAAGACAAGAACTGAAAGAAGAAGAAGAGCACGAGAAGAAGAAAGAAAGAAGAAGAAGAAGAACAGGACCGCAAGGGAGAAGAAAAAGAAAGATACGAGCAGAAACAAGAACTGAAAGAAGAAGAAAAGCATCACTACTGCTGCAGATAAAGCAGAAGAGTCAAGCAGAAGAAGATAGGCAAAGAGAAAAGAAGAGAAGAAGAAAGAAGCCAACAAATTATCTCTCTCTCTCTTTCTTTATTTTTGTAAAAGAAACTTGTACCCCTAGAATACAACTTGCTCCCTGAGTTCGACCTCGGGAACTCTTTATTTCCGAGTAACAAATTGTATTAAACTGGTAATCACCTCCCTCTATACTATACTACGACGGAATAATAAAACTATAGAGGAAGTCTTTACGCCAATGATAAACTGATGTTATCACTTAGACGTTAACGGGTATTTTACATTTAATTAACTTAGTATTGAATTAGTTAAATAGGGGAAGCTACCATGCATTTTTTTGGAAAACAGCAACATGGTGGTGGGGGGGGGTGAAAATGGATTTATTTTTATATATTTTTGCTTATGATAAAAAGGGGGAGAATGGGTAATAAAATTATTGCTAGTATTACATTTGATAGGGGGAGCTAATTAAAAAGTTTCTAACTGCTACTATTGTTGCTATTCATACAATTTTATTTTAAGATTTTATCACTATCAAAAAGACAAAGATTGTTGATACCCTTGATTTTGATAGTAACAAAATCAATATATTTATGCGAATTGTATAGATAACATTTCAAAGGATTAAGAGCTTGTATATGTAAAGACAAGGATAAAACATTGTGAGAAGGTTGGATTAACTAAATCAAGAAAGAAGACTTGAATAAGTGAAGCAGATGAAGAAGTCTTCCAAAGTGTTCTTTGATGACTTATGTGTTTTTTGTTTAAATGTACAAGGTGATAAGTTCACTTTAGTGGACCATTATTTGGCTTAAGTAATCTTTAATTATCCATTCTTAATTTCTAATTGATTAGGAGTTAAATGGTAATTCATCTTATTCTGTGTATAATTTTATGCGCCAATTTTACATTTAATAACATATGGTATGATAACATAACCTATTTGATGGATGCAGGCTAGGTGCAAGAGTTATTGGAACATGAAGGCATCATTCAGATGTCCATTTTTCTTCGATAAAACGGATCGGACGTCTGAGAACCTCCATCGTGGACTCATTGTTGTCTACACTTTTTAGGACGTCTAGAACTTGGTTTAGACGTCTGATGAAGTTACCGCCAGACTTATCCGTCCGTTCCAACCACTCGCGATCGCTGAGTGGTTGGAGAAGCTTTCGATCTAAGAAATAGAGGAGGCTTTTTAAAAGCAACAACCATCCATCCTCTTAATCATCCATCCACCACCATGGCTCAAGCGTTCCCTGTGCTCATAGCATGCACCGTGGCCTCCGCGTCCCCAACATCACCCTCACCCTCGTCGTCGTCACACACACGGTGACAGCATATGTGCATGCCATCAACACCATCAACCCACTCCATCAATTGCCTCAACCTTCCCTTTCCTCTTCTTCTTCAACCTCCTACCGTCTCCCCTATTTCACCTCCATCACCACCTGCAACCCACCGCCCCCTGTGTGCACCCAACACCCGCGCACAATCAGCTCTCATCCAACACCACGACCACCATCACCACCAATCCCCCTCACCATAGCCACCACTACCACAACCACCACCCACCGCCTAAGTCTCCTCGTTTTCCTTCTTCCTTTTCTCCTTCATCTTCTCCACCCTTCCACACAACGAAAGAACCCATCACCACCGTGCAGCACTTGCCCACAAAAGTCACTCCCTACCTCCATCCTCGACGTCGACCTCGCCAACACCACCTCCACTCTCCACTAGGCCTTCCCCACTGTTGCATACCCCTAGTCGATGGCTCCATCGTCGACCTGCACGTTCCACCACCGCTAGCCTCCGATGCTCCGGTCACTGTCGCCGACCGCCTCTCATCGCCCCATCACCATCATCGCGTAGCTCTCATCCCAGCCAATCTCCTCCGAGCTCCATCCGGCCGGCGATCCTTCTTCCCGTGCACGAAGAGGAGAGAAGAATCCTTTGTTATGGGTGATATTAAAATTTACATTTCACTGCCGTTGTTAAGGAATTTTGGATGGATTTTTATAGTTAATATATATTGAATGAATTTGCAACTAGCCCCTTGAGTTCTCGTAATATTATATGATTATCTATACTTGCATTTCCCTTCAATCTATTGACCTCACATACATTGCATGATAGACTACAATTGTAGGAAAATACCTGACTATCACGTTCTGATAAATTGGCGAGAGCATGGGATAATATTTGCTATGATACTTATAATTGCATGAAATATCCGTCAGCTTTCTCTTCTTTGAGAAGATCATTTTCAATTAAAACACAAAAAGATCCTTTTTGAAATAAGATCTAGCATGGAAATATTTGCTAGTTTAATAGGCTAGTTCATCCCTTTGGAAACAACCTAATTATTTTTGTGGTTAAATTTTGAGTATTAAATATTTTGAAAAGTGATTTTCTACCACTTAATGAACTATAACGACACTACATTTTATGTGCAAAATTACATCGAAAATAAGAATCGCTCTTTCACAAGGAATCTCTTAAAACTAAAATTAATCTTAATACGCTTCAAAAACATCAATTTTAGATCGTTGGATAACGTAGGAGTCAATTAATGATTGACCAAATACTCCTTTGATCTACTAATTTGCATGTGCTTCGGCAACTCTCATTTTCATGCAAAGTGATTGACCCATTCGGCTGATCAATCAAAATATAGATTGATCGACCATGGTTGCATTCTGATCAACCAATTTACAAGGATTCTTCCTCCTTATCCCTAACACAAATTGATCGACCAAAATCAGTAGTTGATTAGCCAAAATGCAAAGCTTTACAAAAAAATTAAAAATGATTTTTTTTTAATTGACCAAATGAAAAGGTGATTGAGCAAAAATATTTTTGATTGACTAATATGTGTGGGAAGCAAGCTTGCAACCTTTACGTATATTGATGAATTAGCCATCATATTGATTAGCCAATTAAATTATTTAGTCGACTCAAATATTTTGTAAGCGATCAATATTTTCGAATGGTTTTTTTAGGAAAAATTTCTACACTATTTGATCGACCAATTTCAAAATCAGTCGATCAATAAATAATCCTTTTGATTGATAAAAATAATTTTGATCAACTAAATTTGTTCATAATCAAATCTAATCTCACCATTTAATCGTTAGATATCATTAATAACTATCCTAAAATGGTTTTAGATGATTACCTATAAATAAACACAGCTCTACTTTGTCAACAAGAAGAAAAACAACAAAATCATTCTCTCTTGCACTCAAAAAGATCCAAGCTCTAAAGAAATGAGAGAAATTTTTTTCACATGCCTTCTGGTGCTTTCACTCTCCATCTTCTTCACGCATGAACGTGCTAAACCTATGTAGTAAGCTTCTAAACCTCGATTTGATTTTTATACTACTTCATTTGAGGTTCCATAGGCTTAAGATATATTATATCATTTATACTTTATTTTCTATATTTTTCTTCTTTTGTATTTTGGGTAAGACAAATTGTTAATTGAATTGGGATAAGGTGACCCACATTTTATTTTATTGGTTTTGTAATGGTTGAGACAACCCATGAATTGTCTCAAATAGTGGATTTGATCAGTATGGACTGATTAGGAAAAATCCTAAGTTGGGAGGCTTTAGTAGTGGTTTTCACATGAAGGGGTTTTCCATTATAAATTATTATGTATCTTGTATGGTTGATTTTATTGTGCCATATTCTTTTATTACACTCGATATCACACTTGATCTCTTGTTTGTGGCCAAATAAGATCTGTGCATGTAGGAGGAAACCACCATCATATGCATCTAGGCTTTAAACCCCTAAGTTGTTCTAGTGGAGGAGTTGTCTTTTGAAAGTTTACAGTTGACACACCCATAAAGTTGAAGAAAAAATTGATAACAACAATGTTGATGAGTTTGAGCAGGGTTTTGATAAGTTAGCATGCCTCATTCACCATCAACTTTAGAGTATACACGTGAAATCCAAGTGTGAAGACTCAACGCACTCGAGTACCAACTAAAATGCAAACCACCTTATCTAGTCAGACTCCAATCAGCCTTGGATTTGGGCCTTAATTACTGGTTTCTACGACTTGAAAATCCACTCAAAGGTTTAAATAGAATCGAAGGGACTGAGCATTAGTCCATGTGATAGTCAGTGTGACAAGTGAGCAACTCTCCACATAAATCTAAATTTTTGTCAAGCCACTAGTCTACCTATCACTCCATGTATCTGATGCGGGGAATATGCGATTTGTTAAATGATATAATTAGCATTGTTGCAACGCGTAAATCTGCAATCAGACTTTTGCATTTATAATACCTAGATAGTGGAGTATTTAGGGTCGTTCAAGGAGGCCAATTTGTTAGTTACAAAGAATGGGTTCTCTCTCTCGCTTCTTAAATCAACACATACATTTTTGTGATTTTCGTTTTGTTGTTTTTATAGTTTTGGAAATAATTGGGATTGATGAATTATGCTACAACTAACCCTAAGTCACAAGAAGAGAGCCTTCTCTTCTAAGCTCACCTTAGCCAAGTGCGCCTAGGGTAATTAGAAGAAGAAGATGTGGTGTACTAATAAACTAATAGCAACATGAAAGACACACTAAGCTAGAAAGAATGAAATTGAAGGCAATAAACAATTTTGTATTACTAGCAAAGTAAGGGACAAGTAGCTGAATGCTTCTTACAACAAAAAGAAAAACTACACTAGATAATGCAAAGAAAATAGAGATGAAGAAAAATCCTCCAGAGATGGTGAAGAAGGAATGGTCCTTGCTCCAAGCACAGCAGCTCCTGTGCTTGAAAAGAATTCTTCCTTGCTTCTGATATGATGACTCCTCCAAGCTTTCCTCCAAGGTGGGTATCAACCACCTTGCTCCTCCTCTTGCCTGACTGTCCCCTTAGTGTTGATGATCTCCTCCTTTGGCATGGCTAAGGGAGAAAAAGGAGAGGAAGAAGGCACCAAGGGGACGGTGTGTGCCCCCTTGATCTTCTTCTCTTCATCTTCCTTGGCATGAAGATGGAACCTAAATTAAATGAAGAAGATGGAACCTAACTAATGGAGAGGGGATGGTTCTAAGGTGGTGGTTGGATGTGTTTTTATAGGAAGGGAAGGTGGTGGTTGGCATGGGAATTAGGTGTAGGGCTAGGATTAGGTTTGGTGGGTAGTTAAGGGTGGTTATGGGAATCCTAGGGTGTAGGATAGTTGGCACCATTCTTAGGGATGCAAAGGGGGGTATTTATGGGTGGAAGGGCACCTAAAAGGTGGCGCCAAAAATGAAGAGAAGCCTCCATTTTGGCGCCACCAAGGAGGGTTCTAGAAGGGGGTTTATGTGTAGGGTAGGGATGGCTTGTAGGGGTAGATGTGTGGCTAGGATGTGGGGGTTTTTGGAGGGAAAGTGTTGGTGCCAAGGTAGGGTGGTTATAGGCTTGTTGGCACCAACAACATGGTGTCCTTTGGAGGTGGTGGTGGTGTGAAGGGTTGTGGTTGACATGGCGCCAAGGTGAGGTGGAAGTAGGGGTAGCTTATGTGGAGCTTTGGTGGGCCTATTTAGTGGAGCTAGTTAGGTGGGTTTTAGGGTTAGGTTGGGGTGCCATGGAGGTGGACTAGCTAAGCTAAGCTAGCGTAGCTAGTAGGGAGTTGGGGAGAGAGGCAGAGGGAGCTAGGGTTTTGGAGGTGATTAGTTGGAGGAAGCTGTCTTGAGCTGCACTGGAGCTGGTGGCTGCTGAAGAGAGCTGCAAGGAGCTACCTTAGCTGGCTTAGCTTGCTAGTTCTTTGGTAGCTGCTAATCCAAGCTAAGATGAGCTAGCTTCTGCTGATGTGAGTTGAGGTGAGCTGGGTCTGGTCTTCCCAGAGATTACCTAGCTAGTTGGAGTAGCTAGCTTAAGTCAAGTAGCTCAGCTTAACTAAGTTGAGCTGAGTTGAGCCTCTAGGAGTTGGACTTAAGCTAGCCTGAGCTAGTTAAGGTCATCTTCAGCAGACCAAGTATAGCTGGTATCTAGTCCTAGTCAGGTTAAGCTTTCAGTGAACTTTTTTGAGTTGGAGGAGTTGGAATGGAGCTGGGATCAACTATTTTAAGCTAGTTTGAGCTGCCATCCAGCTAAGGTGAGCTGAATCGAGCTAAGGTGAACTAGCTAGAGCTACCATTCAGCTGAGATGAGCTGAATGGAGCTAGGGATGAGTTGTTCTAGTTAGAAGGAGCTGGGATGAACTGGATCTAGCTGGGATCCAGTTGAATGAACTTCTTCATCTTCTTCCTTCCTGAGTGCTAAGGTATGTGGAATCTGACTCTCTATTTATCCTTAACACTCAAATAAACTCATCAAAAAGACAATAAAATGCAATGCATGCCTATCCTAAGTAAATGCCTAAATGCAGCCTGAAAACCCATTTGCAGAGTTAAAACCCTAAGAGCTAGGTTAGTTTTAAGGCATAAGAATGATAATAAATTGACGTTTATCAGTATCCCCCTTCAAATCTACCTTACTACATGTAGTAATCATCATCCCTCTTTGAACCTTGTGGAGAACCCTGCACTCCAACACTTGCGGATAACACTGTAAAAGGCACCTGACCATTCTTAACTATATATTTAGATATCCACACACACACACACACTCCTTTCTACTTTTTATTTCATAGAGATAAGGGATTCCTCCAAATATGGTTCAAGAATATCTCATCAGTAGGAATACAAATATTCAAGGCCTCATATTTCACGTCCTTTTGAAAACCTAGCTTTATAATAATATTATGCCCACAAGTCAATCAGTGTGTAAGTGTAGGGGTGGGATACTTAAACTTCAGAAACATCTAATCCATAGGGTGGAAGAAAAAGGAAGCCATGTACTTCCTATATTGTCGACTTAATACCTTAGCGAATCAGATTCTTCAAGGACTTGGAAACCACTTCACATCTTAATAAATACTCGAGTTGATTAAGTAGAAAACAACCTAAAGAGTCAAGGTGAAAGATCTCTAATATACTCTGGTCAACGAATCTTGAGAACCTAAGTAGCATCCCTACCTTAGTACTCGACAAAACTTGAGTGAAACTTGAGCAAAGCTATTTCAAAATACTTTTTTCTCAAAAATTCAACAAAATTTTTGGAGACTAGATATATAAGAATACTCGACAAAAAAATACCTACCTTTTATGCCTATTTCATGCAATGTCCTCATTGTATGCTATGAATATGCAAAAGAAAGAAAAGATATCACTTTAATAATTCTGAGTTGGTGCATTGAGAAGTGTTTAGCTCCAAATCTAAAAGATTAACCTTAAATAAGAGCTAACCATACGTAGACAAAATTGTGTTGGGTTGCCTCCTAACAAGTGCTAAGTTTAACATCTTCAGTCAGATGTTTAGCTTAATTATATATCCAATAGAGACACCATTGCAGGGGTAGGTTTAGGTGAGATATGATCAATATAGGGTTTGAGCCTTTGACTATTCATAGCGAAAGTCTGGCCTATCTTCGGGTCAATGATTTCTACAGCTCCATGTGCAAAAGTGTGTGTGACATTGTAAGGGCCATTCCATCGTGATTTGAGCTTTCTGGGGAATTATCATAACCATGCATTGAAAAGACACTCTCTGATTAGGTTCAAAGATTTTTTACAATATACGCTTGTCATGGAAAGCTTTAGTCTTCTCTTTATAGATTTAGGCATTCTCGTATGCATCATTACAAATCTCATCAAGCTCAGCCAACTAAAGCTTCCGATGTTGACCAGCTTTACCAAGATTGCAATTACATTCCTTAATAGCCTAGTATGCCCTGTGTTTGATCTCTACAAGGAGGTGACAGGTCTTACCAAATACTTGAGGATATGGTGAAAAACCTATGGGAGTCTTATAGACTGTAAGGTAAGCCTAAAGTGCATCATCGGGTTTGTTTGCCCAATCTTTTTCTATCTAGCCTAACCATTTTCTATAATATGTTCTCAATCTCCCTATTTTAACCTCTACTTAGCCATTCGTCTGTGGGTGATAAGGTGAGAAAATTCTTTGCGTAACCCCATATTTGAGTAAGAGTTTTCTAAAGTATGTGTTTGTGAAGTAGGTACCCTTGTCACTAATTATGGCTCTAGGTATCCTAAATTGACTAATGATGTTCTTCTTAACCCAATAACAACTTTGTGATAATTGTTTTGGGTCGGGATAGCCTCTGTCCATTTAGACACATAATTGATAGCAAACAAGTACGTACTAGTATCAAAAGGAAGGGGTGAAGGGTCTTATAAAGTCAATACCCCAAACATTAAAGATCTCTGCAACCAGGATGGGGTTTAAGGACATCATATCTCTCTTAATTATGTTTCTGTAGATTGGCATTGGGTACATGACTTAGAGAAATTGTGAGCATCCTTATAGATGGTTGGCCAATAGAATTCGCTTTACAATACCTTAATGGTCATCTTCTTTCTTGAGAAATGTCCTCCATAGGAAGAGTTATGGCAAAATGTTAAAATGCCATGGATTTCATTTTCATGGGCACCTTTATGGATAATCTGATCAACACATAATCTAAACAGTTCAGGGTCTTCTTAGAAATAGTACTTAACCTCAAAGAAAATTGCCATTCCTTTGCTTGGACCAATCATTAAGGATCTATCCTATGGTTAAGTAGTTAACAATGTTGGCAAACCAAGGTGATTTGACACCTGAAATGACTAATATACTCTAATATGGGAAATAATCAACAATCGGAATAGTCATGTGAGGGTCTTCTACTAGGATCCTACATAAGTGATCAACCACTACCATTTAAGCCTTGGCTTTGTATCATATTTCAAGGTTAAACTCTTGAAGCAAGAGGATCCATGTCACGCCTCGCTAATTCTCTGGTGATTAGGGAGAAGATTAGCAGGTGTAACGGTGCTTGGGTCACAGTTATTGAGTTACTTAAGGTTGTAAACGTATAAAACTAAGGGGCCGAAACTCCGATAGAATTTCCTCTGTTTTCACAACATTTTCCAAAATCCTATACTTAAAAGGAAGACCTATGCATACATACCACAAATAAAAAGTGGGTACACCGCACAATTCCAACACATGAAGCAATAATCACAAATATAGTACAAGCGGGCACACCCTGCAACCATCACAACCTCTTTAACCAACAAGTACGGAAAGAAAACAAACCACTATCAACTATCACCATCCACAACATATTGCATTGTTCTAGTCTACGAGTATACATACATGTTCATGTTTCACAGTTTGATCATTACAACATTCTACATAACTCAAGATATATATATATATATTGGGGGCGGATCTTATGCGTACTGTGCTCATATTACTATTTATGAGTTATGCCTTATAGCCAATCGATTAAAATCTAATGATTCTACATAAAACCACTAATCTGACTCAAAGGTGGTTTTATAATACGAATTCCACAGAAACCTTCCAAGAAAAAGTAACAGTGCTATCACTAAATATATCACATTCCAAAAAGAATAAATGCTAAATGAGATACGATGCATCCATAAACATCGAAATCCCTTTAATGTAGCAAGTAAACATGACTAAAATTCTAAATTCAAAACATAAATGGTGCAAAATATGATACATCTTATATTTTTGTCGTATTATGTGTATTTGGTTGACGTAATATAAGATATAAAAGGTTAAAACGGGTGATTCATGTAGTCGTAATGAAGATAATGACAAATTGTAATGAAAGCATAAAGTAATCGTATGATGTTATAGAATGAACTGGTGACATATCCAAACTTTGATGTGTTTATAACCGTAATACAATAATTTTTAAAATTATGATATGCTTTACATACATGTATGTAATTGTGTTATGATTAAGTGTTTGAATATATTAAGATTGGTGGTCTGTGATAAGCAACATAATTGTTAGGGCATATACGAATACATTCCCATGATGAATGAACAAAAGTTATATTCTAATGTATGATTAGCAAAGATTTGTAGACATGCTAAATAGTTTAAAACATGTTTTGAGAGACATGATGTGTTTCATCTCTGACGGGGTGTATTGTAATACAACAATTGTAAAACTATATGTCATATTACAATATTTGTAATACGGCATTCTTCTATTTATAACAATAATCTATCGTCCTTTATTATGAATGCTTTATTTTGAGAAACATAATGCATATCATATCATACGGGGTATGTTGCAATACAACGATTGTAAAATGCATATGTCATATTACAACGCTTGTAGTATAACATTCTTATATTTATAACGGTAATCTATCGTCATTTATTACGAATGCTCTATTTTGAGAAACATAATATGTATTATCTCTAATGTGGCATGTTATAATATAACAGTTGTAAACGCATATGTCATATTATAATGTTTGTAATACGACTTTTTTCTTATTATAACAATAATCTATTGTTCTTCATTATGAATGTTCTATTTTGAGAGACATAATGTGTATCATCTATAACGGGGTGTGTTGTAATGTAATGGTTGTAAAATGCATATGTCATAGTACAACGTCTGTAATACTATGTTAACACATTTCATGGATAAATACCTTGAATACCATCTTCAACAGTAAAAGATGCATCTATTTTCTTATTCGAACATGATCAATTCATGGATCCTCATAATAAAACTAATACCAGTGTAAATAAATACAAGTCAACAATAATAAACTCAGTAAAAAGGGTGCATAAGATATAAGAGCAAATCGAGATTTCCATGGTCGTTGCTTCTGCTTCTGTGACGAAGATGTTTCAGGATTAAATAGAATTAGATCACCGTAATTTTCTTTTTTTGTTGAGAAAAAATGACGATAAGAAACAAAAGGAAAGAGAGTTATCTGTTATACACATAATGATCCTATCATGTTTTTCTGTGAATGTATGGTAATTGAATTAAATAGCTATTAATCGATTACTTCTATGAATCAAGGAAACCACCACGATATGAATAGTGGTTTCCAATACCATGGCGGAAATTGAAAAGAAGAAATTGCAATCTAATGTGTACAATTGAACAACCAAAATCAAGTGCTTATTTTTAATCTTTTGAGCACTGTGCTCAAAATATACTTTTCCTATATATATATATATAAACATAGTGCAAAATAGGCCCCAACAATAGAGTTTTCATAACATATAAAAGGGGTCATCACAAAACGAGAATAAAAGAGTGCTATTCAAAAGTTTAGTAGATGGGCCCTTACATGGCCTAGATGTCACACCTTGACTACCGCCATCCCTGGGCACCCTAAGGTTGGGTAGAAGCACTGGTCCACTCGTGCATGGAGCTGAAATTGCTCCAGGAAAGTCCGGTAATTACTGTGTCATGGCATCAGATTATGAAATGGGTCATAAGAATGGGATGAGCCAACTGGCCCAATAAGGATAAAACTCCGTATGCCAACAAACCAAAAGTGGGTAGTGCATGGATACCGCTTTATAGGCTAGCTATCCATTCTAATTCCTCCCCAATGGTTTTCCTATGAACATTTAAATTTTTTCTTTTATATCATTTGTTCTCTCTTTCGCCTCAGAGATCAACTTATTTGAAATCTTCCCTCTCTAGCAGAGGTGATTGGGATGTACCCTTCTTTGGATTTCCAACTTGGTAGGCTCTCCTTAATGAGGGGAGAGTCTAACAACACTAGTAATCCTCGAGTGAGGTGTACCTGTCCTCACCTAGCAAGGATGGTGCTGACGTCAGTCAAGAGAGTCAAGCCTTTTTGGGAGCAACCCAGGCCAAATCCTCAGGATTACAAGGAGCAACTTGGCTCGTATCCATCAAGGTACGATTATAATTACTCATGTTTAGCTATGGTTGGGTAGGTTGGATGTTTAACGAGCCACACCGGTGCCTCCTGCTAGGAGTACGTACTCCGGGTATGCTCTCTCAGCTAACCATCTGATTGAAGCTACAACTCTAACCCATTTAGGCAAGATTGGCTAGATGTTTAATGAGCAGTACCATTGCTCCCTCATGGAACATGGTCCTCTGAGTGCGCCCTCTCAATCCATTATTGGTATTGAGGCCATGATCAAACCCTACGTCCACGTGTCCTGACCTTTCAAGTTGGACCCGGGTATCCCTAGTACCTAAACTCGACAACAACCACCCGATGTGTCATTGTGACCGGGAATCCTCCAGATTCCAGGGTCATCCATAAGTAGCCACTAGCCACTTCAGCTTTTCGAGTTTTCGATGCGCAATAGTGAACCCTTGATTCATTGAGTCAAGGTGTCGTTCCTTACGAGTCCACCTGTTGGGACCTAATCACCATTTATATTCAATTTCTTATCCCCTAGTGGGTTTCTCACCTCCAAGGACCTATTGGATCCTTGAGAGTCTCACTCAAGACCCCATGAATCCAAGAATTCTTCATTTAGACTCTCGCTGGAGTCATTAATTCACAGTTTTGAAGTTAATCGTTTATTTAGCCAAAAGTTTAGTTGGGTTTTAATCCTCACTTCAAGGAGCTTGTAAGCTTCTACAACCTTCAATTCCAAGGTTTAAAGAGTCATTGCCATGTTTCTTTTGATGCCCCCAACTTGAAGTGGGAATTGTCTTGGACCCCTTTTTCCAAGATAGGGCTAGGTAGGGGTTGGTTAGGCTAATCTTGTGGATTAGTATCAACACCAAACTTTGGTGTCGGTACTAAGGATCTTTAGCTCCATGCACAACTACATGTTAGCCTAAACTCAACTCCCTTGAATCCCTCATTACCTCCTTCATCGATTGTTTGGTTGTGTAGAACTTGTGGTTTGCAACACAACCCATAAACATTTATTTCCATCCCATTTCTTATATACCCTTAATTTACCCTTATGAGCACTAGATGCATACACATATTGATAGGTAACTAAGTATAGAAGCCTTCTTTCAAAAAAAACTAAGTATGGTAACCAAATCTAAAACATCCGATTGAATTTCGCATATCTGTGGACAAGAGGGGGTAGACATTCACCCATACTTGTCTAATAACATGCTATCACATGCATGAGGCTGTCACATTTGTTGTAACCACCATTGCAAATTAAATAAAAATCAAAACTAAGCATTATCAAGCCATCACCTTGGTTGGCATCAAGAGGTGGTTCACGAAGAGGATGGAGAGTCCTTATGTCAGGTCTCTTGACTGAGACCACTAAATGAAGTTTTGCTTTCGTAGTTGTTCCTCCCTCAAAGGTGGCAATCCATATGCCCTCTCTTAATCGAGGTCTTGGTGGCCTCGATCCCTACTTCTCGAGCTTGCGCCAACCCTCTCTCCTCCTCCCAAAGCAGCAGTGATTGCACGTGTTTTGCAAGTTTGAAATCAGGGTTATAAGTAACCCATCGTCGTAGTTGCAAAACTCATGATCAAATAAAATTTATATCGAAACTCCAAGGGAGTCCTGGGTTGAACACAGAAAGGAAACGTTTTACTTTAACTGAAATCCATGCTTCGTTTTGTTTGTTTTTGGTATTTTAGGGTTTTGTTATTTTTTTGTATTTTTGAAAGAAGAAGACAAGCAAAATGAATCACAAGAGATATGGAATAAATCTGATATATATATTACTCCATTGTTAATTACAATAAACTATGAAAGCATAAAAAAGAGGGGGGTGAGAAGAAATCTCCCGAATCGACTGTTCGGCGAGACGACGGCGCCTGGCGGAAGCTCAGACAAAGGAGGTGAGGAGCGGGACGACGGAGGTGAGATGCAGGAGGACGTCGAGTAGAGGAAAGCTTCGACGTGGCTCCAAAATGGAGGTAAGAAGGCAGAGATGATCTGCTACTAGAATGGAGGTGGGAGGATGATAACACTGCACAAGGAGGTGATAATTATGTTGAATATGGCCCATCTTAAGAATAAAAGGCACAACATAAGTAGAATGGGAGCATTGCATGCATCATGTACCAAGATTGCTTATAAAACTATATTAATGGCCATTTGTGTAAGTACTTGTCAAAGCAGGCCTCAGATGAGAAATCGGACCGCACGGATGGATTCAAAACGACGAACGGAGTCCAACAGACTCAAGATCGGCCAAATCTGACATCCGGAGCTCCTACAATGGGCCCAAGAAGTTCTGACCGTTGATCTGGAGATCAACGGCCCTCATTGCGCCACGTCACCCCCGCTCCACCACACACCACCTCTTCATCCAGCCGAGACTCGCGCGCCCACCCGCAATCGCCGCGACAAAGCGCGGGCGTGGCGCAACGGTTAGTGCGCACACCCGCACGCACGCGACGTGGGTTCGAGCCGCGGGGAGCGTGAATTTGAAGACGAAGGTTGCGCGCGGCGAAATTGGGTCGCCCGATCAGCAGTGGGCGGCCGAGATTTCGCCACACGGCACACCCACAGCTCGCTAGCACCCACGCGCGTGCGCACGCGGGGCGATGATGCCCGTGCACACGTGCGCCCAAGACGCGATCCAAGCGCAGTCGAGGAGAGATCTCAGCCGTCCGATCTTTGATCGGACGGAGATCGGACAGCTCTCATACAGTGGCTGCGGATTGAGCGTGAAGAAGAAACAGCGCGCGCGGTTGACTGGCGGGCTGGAGGGCTTCACCGACTCTTTTGGAGTGGTTTTAGCGACGTTCTGGACGTCGCTAAAGCCCCTTCTTCTTTTTAGAAAGCCCTTAACCCTATTTAAATCCCCTCCAACCACTCATTCAAGGCATTCACTTCCCTTGCAACTACTCCACCCCTCTCTTAGCTAGCTTTAGGCCCTCTTGTAATCGCCGGAGATGACGAGCCGCCGACAGAGCCTCCTCCACCGCCATGGCTGCCTCGTCGCTCTCCATTCTCTCTCTCTCTCTCTCTCAAGCTTTCCATTACTTTTGTTTGAAGAAAGTATTTAATGTTGTAAGCTATGAACTAAAAGTGCATAATTAATGAAGTTATTTTCTGTTCAGTTGTCACTTTAATTTCCGTTTAAGTTGCATGATCAAACAAGGAACATTCTAACCCTAATCTCTCTCTCTATCTCTCTCTCACTTTTCAAAACCACACCTTTCACAAGCAAAACTCCACACTTTCCGTGACAACAAGTGATAAGCAAAATCCGATTTTCACGCTTCCCTGAGACAGACACTCGGACTCACCTCCGTTTACTTATTTTAAAACCGACGTTGCAAGTGCGACTATAACGACACTTCTTAACACACACGCACAATCGCACGTCAATTTTTGGCACCTTTGCCGGGGAGGCAACAGATTTGTTTTGTCACCTCCATTCCACATTCATTCTCACATCGTCTAATGCCCTATTTTCCTTTTTACTTGACGGTTGCAGGAATTCGGCGCATGGACGGCGAAGCGACGCATCCCACGACGGTAGCAAGGGAGTAGGCGCTATGAGGACCGATAGTGAGTAATCTTTTTCTCATGATTGTTTGCTTGCGTGAAAACAAAAAACTAAAAAAATTGAAAAAATTGAAAAAAAATTGGCTTGGTGTATGATTGCTTAACCCACATCCTTAACACATCACCCCACAACAAAAATGTACACTCTAACATTCTGAATAAATTCTTGGAGTGTTCTTTTCTTTTTCCTGAGTGGTGTTTACGAAGCCACCGTGAGTTGACCTGGGCCGCACCACTCAACCCTAAAATTGACTCATCTAATAGAAGCTGCATGATCATTAGGATGAGTACATTAGGGTTTTAGAGCCTCTACAGAATAAAAGGAAATCTACTTTCACCAAATTGTGTGCAGAACTTGGCATGCCCACTGAAACTTGTTTGAAAACATTAAGACACGTCAACCCTAAAAAAATACTAAAGTAAGGATGAAACACTAAAAGACATCACATCTTAAAAAACCCTTACTTGAAAACTATGTTTTGCTAGAAGCACACACCTTGAAAGTGGAAAATTAAGAGGCACCACCCCAATCAATGCCTCATCACATAACCCTAAGCACAAGCACTATCCTAACCCTGTAAAACTGAGTAGACATGCCCTAGGCAGGACTGAGTTAAGTCTCGAAAGGCGAGGTTTTGTTCGCTGGGCACTTAGCTTTCATTCCCTTGGTAGAATCTGGTAACTAGGCTGCAGGGCAGTGTCAAATGACTGCGGTTGTGGGGTCTACGGAATCGGAGGCGCAAGCTAAAGGAAGAACCTTCTCTGCAATCCCCTCGTAATCAGCCTGGCCAGATTAGCCTTGGGAAGGGGAGTCTAGTGCTTACGAACTTAATCACCCTTTGTGAGATTTCTAGGTCTCCTAAGGAATACACCATAAGGACTAGGCTTGTGTGCTTGATTGGAACACATTTCTCGCATCTGTCGCCCTCCGCATCCCCTCCTGTTCTTCTCTAGTGTATGCACGGGAGACGCTCACTGCATCCCGAGTTGTGTGTTTTGGGGCAGGAATCTAGGCGACGTAATTCTGTTGGAAACATGGCTAAACCTAGGGTAGATGAGGTTGAAGATCAACCCCCACCAGATGCTATGGCCATCATCCAAGCCCAAATCAATGCTAACCACCGGCTTCAGCAACAACAAATCCACACCATCATGCAAGCCATATAATGGTTACAGAACCCACAAGAACAACCACCACGACCTTTCCAAGACATACCAGGGCAACCACCACTTGATTTACCGCCATTTCAGGATCAGCCGAGGCCCCTCCGCGATTTCTATAATCCCTCTGCTATTAGAGTCGAGCCACACCTTAGGATCCCAGAGGGGGGAGATGATTTTGAGCTGAAACCGAATGTCTTAAGTCTGATCCAGAGACACTTTCATGGAAGCTCAAATGAGGACCCCTTTCAGCACCTAGAGGATCTCAACCTCATAGCGCGAACTGTGAAACCTAGGAACATTAGCCTTGACATTGTTCTAATCAATATGTTTCCCTTCTCATTAAGAGACAAGGCTTCTCATTGGCTTAGAACCCTAGGTAGACCCATCACCACCTAGGAAGAACTGAGGCATGCATTTTTAAAGAAATTCTTCCCCATAGAAAAGACCAATGCCCTCAGAAGAGCTATCACTACCTTTACACTCCAGGGTGGGGAACAATTTCATGAGGCGTGGGAAAGATTTAATGAACTTTTGAGGAAATGCCCACACCACGAAGTACCAAGGTGGCAATTGGCCCAGATCTTCTACCACTGTTTAGACAGCAACCTACGGAACTTCGTCGATGCCTCATGCGGGGGAAACTTCCTGAACAAAGACGAGAAGAGTGCGTTTGAGCTCTTTGAGTCTATGAGCGAGAATTCGCTCAACAATGCCTCCATGAACCAGTTTAACAGGTCCAGTCAACCCCGTGGCAGGATTTATGAGGTGCAAGCAAATTCTGGAATGGTTGACATGGACATCATTTCCAAGAAAATGGATCGAGTGGAATTGATGGACAAAAAGATTGATGAGCTACTGAACCAGACCAGAAACCCCTTGCAGACTTTCTCCCTAGCAAAGGGAGCACATAATGTTGACCTGGTCCAGCCCTTCACCCAACTGAACCTGGAATAACCCCTGACCACGTTCCAGGGAGGGACCTTTGCTCCCTCAACCCTTGATTACTCCCTTCCCTCTCCATCAACATCGGCTATCCTTGAAGATGTGCAAGCTGTCCAAGGTTATGCGAAACCAGACCCTTTCTCCAACACTTACAACACTGGCTGGCGTATCCACCCCAACTTTGGTTGGACAAACCAGAAACCACCACAATTCCAGAACCAGCCTAGGCCAAACCAGCAGCCACACTTTCCCCCCTATCAGCAAGGACCACCAGTTAAACCCCAATATAATCAAAATAGGGTGACCCCTCCCCCACAAAACCAAATGGATACCCTAATAAAGATGATGGCAGACATGAACCAGAAACATCAAGAGGAAATGGCCTTGGTAAAGGGATAGTTAAGCCAACTCTTGGACTGTAAACAACAAGGATCCCTACCTTCCCAACCACAACCGAACCCGCAAAACATAATTAACAGAGGCCCCAATTTGCAAGGGTTCCAAATCAACCCCGGGCAGGCTCACATGGTCCAGCCAGCCCCGCAAACACCTCTTGGGTTTGGTGCTTCTTCATCCTTGTCTTCTCAAGGATCAACCCATGGCCCCAATGCCTCTGCGAATGCGGTGACCTTTAGAAGTGACACCAAAACCCAGGATCCCAAATGGCCGACTCTCCCTGAGACTTCACCCGCTGAAATACCCGACTCAGAAAAGGCACCAACCAAGGACCCAGAAATAGAACCAACCCACATTCAGACACCCTACCCTGAGGCCTTGGAAACAATCAAGAAAAAGAAGAATGCTGTGGAAAATGAGGAGCTGTTGGAAATCTTTAAGCAAGTACAGATTAATATTCCGCTCCTTGAAGCCGTCAAACACATCCCTGCTTACGCCAAGTTTTTAAAGGATGCCTGTACACCCAAGCGTAAGCCGAGACCTCAAGCACCTAGGAAGGTTGTACTCTCTGATCAAGCAAGTTCCGTAATATCAAGCAACCTTCCACTCAAGCGAACTGACCCAGGAGCGCCCCTGATTTCCTGCAATATCGGGGACATGACGTTTGATAGAGCGCTCTTGGACCTAGGTGCCTCTATCAATCTGATTCCAACAACCCTGTACCACCAATTTGGTTTTGGGGAGCTGACACCAACCCCTGTCACCATCCAGTTGGTTGATAGATCAGTGAAAACCCAGAAGGGGGTTGTCGAGGACGTGATTATATGGGTCAAGGACTTCTATTTCCCGGTCGACTTTTTGGTACTCGACATGGAAGTCCCTGAAAAATTACAAAACACACCCATAATCTTAGGCAGACCTTTCTTAGCTACGACTAAGGCAAACATTGATTGCGACACGGGATGTATGGAAATAGCCTTTGGGGACAGGAAAATGCAATTAGATATCTTCCGGGCGACAAAGTCTTTTGATTGCGATTGCATTAAGGAACATGATCTCGTGGAAACTCTAATTGAGGAATGCCTCACCCTCAGTTCTGTATCAGACCACCAAACCCGTGGTGATTGTTCTGACCCGTCACCATCATTACCCGTGGACCTCTATAAGGCTGAGTACCATCACACGACACCATTTGAAGAGATCGATGTTGATCAACTCCCGCCCTTTCCCTTCCCATTGACTGTGGTTCCACCCGTACTTGAACTTAAACCATTGCCCGAGAATCTCAAGTATGTCTTCCTAGGACCTGACCAGACCTTCCCAATGATTATTAATTCTCATCTAACCAAGGATCAGGAACTCAGGTTGACTGCGACCCTTTCAGAACATCAGGCCGCCATTGGATGGACCATTTCGGACTTAAGAGGAATTAGCCCCACCTATTGCACCCATAAGATTTACCTGGAAGACGGGGCTCGACCTTCCCGCCGGATGTAGAGACGTTTAAACCCAAACATGCAGGAGGTCATTAAAAAAGAAATTATCAAGTGGCTTGACGCCGACATCATCTACCCTATCTCCAATAGCCCCTGGGTGAGCCCCACTCAAGTGGTTCCCAAGAAAGCTGGGCTCACCGTTGTCACTAAGATCATGGCGAATCCATCCCCACTCGCACCACCACCGCATGGCAGGTGTGCATTGATTATAGGAAGCTCAATGAAGCCACTAAGAAGGATCATTTCCCCTTGCCATTCATTGACCAAATCCTTGAAAGATTGGCAGGGCAGAAGTATTTTTGCTTCCTGGATGGATATTCAGGATATAACCAAGTCGCAATTGCTCCAGAAGATCAGGAAAAGACCACATTCACTTACCCGTACGGCACGTTTGCATTCCGTCGAATGCCGTTCGGGTTATGCAACGCACCTGCGACCTTCCAGCGTTGCATGCTAGCCATTTTTTCAGAAATGGTGGGTGAATACTTAGAGGTCTTTATGGATGATTTCTCTGTATTCGGGAATTCATTCGACCATTGTCTGAGCAACTTGGAGAAAATCCTGAAACGATGTATCGAGGTTAATCTAGTGTTAAGTTGGGAAAAGAGCCATTTTATGGTTCAAGAAGGAATTATCCTCGGTCACATCATATCGCATAGGGGCATCGAGGTAGATCGGGCTAAGGTTGATTTAATTTCCAAACTTCCTCCACCTAGTTCGGTCCGACAGATTCGCTCCTTCCTAAGACATGTGGGCTTCTACCGAAGGTTCATTAAAGACTTTTCCAAGCTTTCCAAATCCTTGACTGACCTTATAGCCAATGACGCCATCTTCCACATGTCTTCTGATTGCATCCAGGCTTATCACACCCTCTGGGACTTAGTCTCCACCGCACCTATACTTCAACCCCCAGACTGGTCCCAAGACTTTGAGATTATGTGTGATGCATCAGATTTTGCCATAGGTGCTGTCCTTGGACAAAGGCAAGACAAGAAACCCGTGGTGATCTACTACGCGAGCAAAACATTGGACGAGGCCCAACATAATTATACGGTCACAGAGAAAGAGTTGTTCGCTGTAGTCTTTGGACTTGAAAAGTTCCGATCATACTTGCTGGGATCCCACGTGACTATTTACACTGACCATTCAGCCATCCGGCACCTGTTGGCCAAAAAGGATGCAAAGCCCAGGCTCATCAGATGGATCCTGCTTTTGCAGGAATTTGACCTGGAAATCCGAGACAAGGTCGGATTGAAGAATGTGGTGGCTGACCACTTGTCTAGACTTCATCCAGACCACATTGGACCCTCCCTATTTCTATCTGACGCCTTCCCTAATGAACACATCCTGGCCGTGCAAGATAAGAAAATGCCGCGGTATGCTGACTACGTCAACTACTTGGTTGTAGGACAAACCTCGCATAGCTGGTCCAGACAGCAACGGGAAAGGTTCTTGGCTGAGGCCAAGCACTATTTCTGGGATGATCCCATGCTGTTTCGCCTCTGTGCTGACCAGATCGTGAGGAGGTGTATCCCCGAAGACGAAGTTTAGAGGTGCTTTCCTTTTGTCATGACCAGGCTTGTGGTGGCCACTTCTCTGAAAAGAAAACAGCTGCAAAAGTTTTGCAGTCTGGATTTTACTGGCTGTCCCTATTTAAGGATGCACACAACTTTGCCAAGACTTGCTCACGCTGCCAAACGCTGGGGACCATGACCAAGAGAGATATGATGCCCTTCAGCCCATTTTGATTGTCGAAATCTTCGACGTTTGGGGTATCGATTTTATGGGCCCCTTTCCACCATCCAACGGCTTCGAGTACATCCTGGTCTCGGTAGACTATGTTTCCAAATGGATTGAAGCCGTCGCCACCCGCCGATGGAATCACAGGACTATCATGGACTTTGTTAAGAAGAACATCTTTTCCCGATTTGGAATACCCAAGGTCATGATCAGTGATGGTGGAAGCCATTTTATCCATTCCCAATTCCGTGCCCTACTTAGAAAATACGGGGTGAACCACCGCATTGCTACCCCGTATCATCCACAAACAAATGGGCAGACTGAGGTCTCAAATAGACAAATCAAGAACATTTTACAGAAGACTGTGAGACCTAACAGGAAAGACTGGTCCACACGATTTGATGATGCCATGTGGGCATATAGGACCACTTTCAAGACCCCAATAGGCATGTCGCCTCATCGCCTGGTCTTTGGCAAAGCCTGCCATCTTTCTGTCGAATTGGAACACCGGGCTTACTGGGCTGTCAAGCAATGTAACATGGATCCCCAGTTAGCCGATGCGCAGAGGACGCTCCAATTATCTGAGCTCGAAGAAATTCATCGGGACACCTTTGACAATAGTCGACTGTATAAGGAGAAAATGAAAGTCGTCCACGACCGACTCATTCATAGAAAAACCTTTGAGCATAACCAGCAAGTCTGGCTGTTTGACGCCTGCCTAAAACTCTTTCCGGGGAAACTCAGGTCCAAATGGACTGGACCATTTCAGGTGGTTAAGCCCTACTCTAATGGGGCAGTTGAAATCGCTGATCTTAACACTGGACACACTTTTACAATTAATGGTCAAAGATTGAAGCATTTCCTGGCCCAGGTTCCCCCAAAGGAGAGTGTCACCCTCGTTGAGGGATGACACGAAGCACCGCCCAACTGGAGGCGTTAAACTCAGCGCTTCCTAGGAGGCAACCCAGAGGATTCAGACTGATCCGGTATTTTACGTCACTCAGGTACTATCTTTTTGAACCCTTATGCATCCATGTACTTGCCAATGAGGACATTGTCCAACTTAAGCATGTGGGTGTAAATTGCATAATCCTGAGCTCATTTAATCAGTCTGAATAAATTAAAAAAAAATTGAATTTAGGAAGAAAACTTAGGCATTAGAAACTTGTTAATAGTGAGAAATAATAAAAAAAGAACTTAACACTTAGACTTTTCAGGCCTTCAGGCTTAATCAGCCCTGGTGTCTATTAAAATATGGATTTAGCTTCGAATCCTTGCAACCTTAAGCCATTCTAATCCACCTACTAAATAAGGTGATAAGTATACGACTTATCAACTCACCCTCTAACTCAGAAAAACTTTGGAGTCTAAGCATCTGCACACATTTTTGCACAGACTCACTTCTCGGAGATTTTGACAGAAATTAGGTAGCTAATGAACTCTCTAGGGTGGTATGGCTGGCAAGTTGTCGTGGGTAACAGCTCATTTGCAGGTTATCCAGAACCCAGCCACAGACCATTTCTTCTTCATTGCCTCTAGGTACATTTGAGATTAGGGAAGCCACCTACGAAAAAAAAAGGAGAAGAAAAGAAAATAAACCACACTTCACCGCACAAGTATGGCTGGCAAGTGATCGTGGGTAATAGCCCATTGGTTGGTTGTTCAAAGCCCAGCTCAATAACTGCACAAAAAGAACCAAAACACTTAAGGAAGAAGCGGAGAAGTAGTATAAGCCTGGGAGATATACACTGGAAAAATCCTTGTGTTGACCCCAATTAAAACAAACGTAGGGAGAAAGCTACCAATCGAACAAATACACCTTCAGGCAAATTTATTTCCTTTTCCGGTCACCTAGAGGCGTAGAAACCCGAAGTCTGTCTCAATTACCGTTAAGTGAGTCTATCACAACTTTCACACCAAGATGCTTAGCACTTAGGGTTTTGACCGAGTTGGGTAGCCGTAAAAAGTTACCAACCCACACTGAATTTCGAAAAAATTCTAAAAAAAAAAAATATACATATACATATATATAGTTATATACATTAAAGCAAGTATTCAGGTGATTCGTATTTTGGCAGACACCCGGGCGCTGCTTAGTCTTTGTAGATTAAGATCTTCGTATATTTCCTCTTATTGACAAGTGACGAAGTGTCTAAGCAATTACTTCTTAAATTCTAAAAGGAAATAAAGGCTAGAATAAACCTTGCTAGGGACTAGCAAGGAGTAAGCATGGGGGTATGATAACACTGCACAAGGGGGTGATAATTATGTTGAATATGGCCCATCTTAAGAATAAAAGGCACAACATAAGTAGAATGGGAGCATTGCATGCATCATGTACCAAGATTGCTTATAAAACTGTATTAATGGCCATTTGTGTAAGTACTTGTCAAAGCAAGCCTCAGATGAGCAATCGGACCGCACAGATGGATTCAGAACGATGAACGGAGTCCAACGGACTCAAGATCGGCCAAATCCGACATCCGGAGCTCCTACAATGGGCCCAAGAAGTTCTAACCGTTGATCTGGAGATCAACGGCCCTCATTGCGCCACGTCACCCCCGCTCCACCACATGCCACCTCTTCATCCAGCAGAGATCAGATCTCGGATTGAACGGCCGAGACTGGCGCGCCCGCCCGCAGTCGCCGCGACAAAGCGCGGGCGTAGGGCAACTGTTAGCACACACGCCTGCACGCATGCGACGCGGATTCGAGTTGCGCAGAGCGTGAATTCGAAGACGAAGGTTGCGCGCAGCGAAATTGGGCCACTCGATCAGCAGCGGGTGGTCGAGATTTAGCCACGCGGCGCACCCACAGCTCGCGAGCGCCCACGCGCGCACACATGCCGGGCGATGACGCTCGCGCACACGCGCGCCCGAGGCACGATCCAAGTGCAGCTGAGGAGAGATCTCAGCCATCCGATCTTCCATTGGACGGCTCTCACGCAGCGGCTGCGGATCGAGCGTGAAGAAGAAACAGCGCGCGTGGTTGACTGGCAGGCTGGAGGGCTTCACCGACGCTTTTGGAGTGGTTTTAGTGACGTTTTGGACGTCGCTAAAGCCCCTTCTTTTAGAAAGCCCTTAACCCTATTTAAACCCCCTCCAACCACTCATTCAAGGCATTCACTTCCCTTGTAACTACTCCACCCCTCTCTTAGCTAGCTTTAGGCCCTGTTGTAATCGCCGAAGACGACGAGCCACCGACGGAGCCTCCTCCACCGCCGTGGCTGCCTCGTCGCTCTCCATTCTCTCTCTCTCTCTCTCTCTCTCTCTCTCAAGCTTTCCATTACTTTTGTTTGAAGCATGTATTTAATGTTGTAAGCTATGAACTAAAAGTGCATGATTAATGAAGTTATTTTCTGTTCAGTTATCACTTTAATTTTCGTTTAAGTTGCATGATCAAACAAGGAACATTCTAACCCTAATCACTCTCTCTCTATCTCTCTCTCGCTTTTCAAAACCACACCTTTCGCAAGCAAAACTCCGCACTTTCCGTGACAATAAGTGATAAGCAAAATCCGATTTTCACACCTCCCTGAGACCGACACTCGGACTCACCTCCGTTTACTTATTTTAAAACTGACGTTGCAAGTGTGACTATAACAACACTTCTTAACACACATGCACAATCGCACATCAGAGGACAGCTCCAAGGCAACCTATGAATGGGGATGGGAAGATGGATGAATATTTGGTGAGGCAGAGGTTCACTACACTAATAGGAGCCTTGGGAGCTTGAGAGCAAGATCTAACAGAGTGTTGGTAGGCTTACTAGAGCTTGGGAGTAGGTGGGAGTAGAGTAGGTAGAGATGAAGAGGAATGGGGGGTGTAAGGGTGTTTATATAGTGGAGGGAAGAAGAGAATCCTGCGCACAGGCATTCAGTGACAGCTATAAGTGTCACTAAAGGCCGCTTGAGCTGTCGCTGAAGATCTGCACCTCTTCATTGCTTTGGCTAGCGCATGCACTGCATAGGCCATTTAGTGACAGCTGCAAGTGTCACTAAAGGTGCGCTCTTTTGTCATTGTAAAGCCCGCGCCCAACGCTTATGCCCGTAGCTATCAAAGGCGCAACAATCGTCAACCATTGGATCGGGTGCGGACGGCTGCGATTGCGAGAGGAGAGTGTGCGCCTGCTAGCGTTTGAATTTCGCATCACTGGCACGTGCGCTGGCCGCTGTTGGATGCTACATCACACGGTCGAGACCCGCCCACAGATTGCGCACGCTTTTATTTGAATCGCGCACCTCGTACGATTGTGGAGATTGGATGGTGGGCGCTGCTCGCGGTCGATTTAAATGCACTCCCCAGATGGCATGCGTGTGATCTGGCATGCACCTTCGCGTCGGCGGGCGACGTTGGATCACGCGTGGGGAATCTCGACTGCTTGATTGTGATCGAGTAGCCCTATTGCATCTGACACTGTAGTGGGGCACAGCGAATCGCGGCTCGATCTTGTGCTCGCTCTTTGTGAGAGCTCAACCTCACCACTACACCACACCTGCAGGTGTGTTGCGAAGAAGAATTGTGCCCGCACGGTGAGGGCGACCTCTCAGCTGCTGGATTTTCGTTCAACGGCTAAGATCACTCGATGGGCGGCCTTTGGAGATGTGCGGGCGGCTTAGGGCACTCTGGATGGTGCCACGTGGCAACATTTGGACCGCCCACCCTTCATTGCTTGCAGAGGATGCCACGGTGCTCGGATCGAGGTGATTTCTATATTGTCGGATTGCGATCGTCGCTTCGGATCCATCTGTACGGTCGGATTTTTCATTCGAAGTCTGTAAGGACATTGCATTGCCTCTTGGCCATATAAAATGAAGGAATTAATATACAAACATACAACTATCCTAAATGCCATGCATTGGATGTTATGTAATATTTATAACATGATATATAATGCTAAGCCTAGTAACTATCATAAATAAATAATTTATCATGAATTCATGTGTGTTTATCAAGCAGCAACTACAAGAACGACAGTAGCAACAACACTTGCTTCAACGGTAGTAGCATCACCACCAACAGCAACAGTGGCAACAATTGCGACAATAGCAACTGTAGGAGCAAAGTAAACAGCAACAGTAGCTACGAGTGGTAGTAGTGTTGCACCTACGGTGGCGACAGTGGTTAGCTAGCTTGTTGGAGGAAGTAAGAGCTGGCTGGTGAGGATGAAGAGAAAGGTCGATGGCATGTTCACTGGTAATGGCAACAGGAGGAGAGGGAGAGCGATGAAGGGGAAGGGGGTGGTGTTGGCTTGGAGGAGAAGTAGGGATCTGATGGCTTTAGAATTAGAGGAGGGGTTTGTGCCTCTCTCTCTCTCCATTACTTAAAATAAATGGGGAAAATTTTCAATTTGGTCCTCTGACCACAAAATACCCATTAACAAGGGGTTCAAGAAATTCCATTCTCTCATTTAGAGCTCCTTAACTTTGTTTTTTTTAAGACCATCATCATAAAAATTATTCCATTGTTATTAGGTTATCACGGTTTCATTTTAGTTCCAGATGGCTATTATAAATTTAAACCCTTACAATCCACTTAATTAATTTTGGTTTAGTATCCTTTTCAGCCAAGAGATGTCTTAGCGCTGAATGGTTTGTATAGATTATGACATGGGATCCTAATAGATAAGATATGAACATTTCTAAACTAAAGACTATGACTAGCTACTCTTTCTTGATTCTTTTAAAAAAAATGCTTTCTCGATAGTGGTGTAGTTCTTCTAAGCATCATCTAGAGAAATGCTAGTGATGAGAGAAGGAATTAACCCTCACAAAGTAAGCTTAAGAAGCCCACCAAAGGCTGGCCCATGAAGCAAACAAGTCCAAATTAAGTGCCAACTTAGCCTAGAAATAGGGCACCTTCGGTTAGAAGACAATTGCATTGGACTGTCAAAAGAATTTTGGCATATTACAAAGATCTATAAAGAAATAATGCCACGATTTCAATTACTCATGTTTTCCTATAACAATGGTGAAAGAGCTTATACTTTAGTTATTTTTTGTGTAAACTTTGAAATTAAAGGGAGTTGTTGATAAACGCCAGTTTATCATCATTCTTTTGCATTAAAACAATCCTATCTCTTAGGGTTTTGCTTTGCAAACGGGTTTTTGGGTTGCATTTAGTCATAAATTAGGTTAGGCATACATTGCATTTTTCTTGTCTTTTTAATGTGTTTTTGTGAGTGTTAGGGATGAACAGATTAACAGATCCCTAGAACCCTAGCATTCAGGAAGGCAGCAGGTGAAGGAGAAGCTCAAACTAGCTGGAACTCAACTTGATCCAGCTCACCATGGCTGGAATCCAGCTCACTTGGACTAGGGTCAACTCATCCTAGCTCCATTCAGCTCATCTCAATTGAATGACAACTCAAGAGAGCTCATCTCAGCTCACCCTAGCTCAGGTCAGCTTAGATCCAGCTCAACTTAGCTGAGTCTAGCTCATCTCATCTCCTGTGAGTTCACAGGGAGCTCTAGCTAGCTCAGTTGAGTTGAATAGAGTTCACCTCAGCTCAGGACCAGCCTGATCCAGCTCCAATCAACTCTAGCCAGCTGAAGATGAATTCATTCCAGCTCAGGAAGCTCAAGTCCAGCTCCCAGGAACTCAGCTTAGCTCAACTTAGTTGAGCTAAGCTACCTTAGCTGTCTCAACCAACTCAATCCTCCCTGGGAGCACCACACCCAGCTCACCTCAGCTTCATTCAACAGAAGCTAGCTAGAGTAGCACCATGTTGATCTCTTCAGTAGCTGCCAGCTCCAATTCAGCTTTAGACTCTTCATATCCAGCTCCTCTCCTCAAACCCTAAGCTCCACATGCCTACTCCTCCACTCCACTACTAGCTAAGCTAGCTTAGATTAGCTTAGCTTAGCTAGCATCCAGCTCCTTGGCCATCCATCAGCCATAGCTTAACCCTAGCTAGCTCAATATTACTAAATAAACTCAAGTCCACCTAGCTAGCTCCACCTCTACTCAAGTTGGTGCCACCTTCTTCACCACCCTTCACCCCTCAATCACCACCAAAAGACACCTAGATGTTGGCGCCAAAACCACCCAAACCACCCCTCTTTTTGGTGCCAACTTCAACCCCCATATCCACCCTACACATAACCCCTCCAAGCCACATCCACCATCCACCTCAACCCCCTTCTAGAAGCCTAGAAGTTGGCGTCAACCCATGGCACCTCTCCATGGTTGGCGCCACTTTTAGGTGTCCCTTGGCCACCCATAACTACCCCGCTTACATCCCTTAGGTGGTGCCAACTCCCCTTAGCCCTAGGATCACCTAACCACCCCCATCTTCCCATTTTAGTCGTCCATCTCAAGAGTCACCTTAACCCTCTCATCATACCCTACAAAAAGACCAACACTGTTACGACCTGATTCCCGAATCCCTACAGGATACGAGATCGGACCGACTCGACTGATCCCAAGATCCAGTCGTCCAACAAGAAAGTAACCAAAAAGCAGGAAAGTAAACCACATTCATTATATTAAGCAACTAACAGTAACAAAAGTACGGCAGTAAAGAAGTAAAACTACTACAGTACACACCACCATAACAGTAGAAAAGTAACCAGGTACAAGAATATAAAGTACAGAATGTAAGAATACAAATGTAAAGGTGCAAAAGTCTACTCACTACAACAAAAAGAAGTACAACAAAGAAGCTACAACTATTGGGTTCTACTGGGCCCAGCACCGTCTGCAGCCGTAGGCTCTGGTTGCTTAACACCTAGACCTAAAAAGGGGTTATGAGTACACAACGCCAGTGAACGCTGAGTAGAGTGGCAACCAACTAACTAAAGCAGTAAAAGTGGACAGGTAGCTATTGTTTTTCCATTTACTTTCTTTAACTAATTATTCTTTTCCACCACTTGGTTTATTTATCAGGTCTCTTTCTTGATCTCGAATGTTCCTCATGGGAACGATCTTGATTGCAGTCTTTTCCGAAGAGTAGAAGGCACACGTGGTGCTCTCCTAGCCGGAGAGTCCCCCGTGGTGATCCTACACATAGTCAACCATTCCAAGGTCACGGACAGACGTAACGGTGACTACGGCACGTGTGATAAGCGCACGGGTAGCTACCCCGCACTGGCATGCGGTCAGTCGTTTCCATTAGCGGGTGCGCCCAAAGTACAGCACAGAACTAGTATAGGGCCTAGCCCTCTCAGTAACAGGGGTTTAACCCCTCTCAGTAACCAAATAGGGGTCTCGCCCCTCCACAGTCCGCGCACCCTCGCCTGACTAACCTGATTTGCCTAGTTGGCCTAGCAAGTCGGTGTAGGGTGGCTAGCTGAACCTCGGGCCCCGTGGGATGGCTATCTCTCTCCCTACACTAGTAGCTCTCCCCGGTACAGTGTACACAAGGGCCACAGAGTCGGTGCAAAGTGGCCAAACCCACCCCAGGTCTCAACCCGAAGGCAGCAAGCACCCCTCTACATTAAGAGGTAACATGTGCTCCCCTTGGTACCACGTACTTAAGGGCCAGCACACTTCCCAACACATTTCCAGATCCATTCCATTTATTTCCAGGAGCTCAACTCCTAATTCCCTGTAGGGTTCATGCTTATATTCCTCAGGCCATGCCATACCAGGTTTTATCATTTCTATTTCCATTCTCGTGTTATACATACGCAACTTGTATTTCTATCATTCACATTTCCGTACACAGGTTATACACAGGTAGCTCGTATTTCCATCATTCACGTTACCATTCTCAATTTATATACATGCAGCTCATATTATGTCATTTAACGTATACAACAGGAATTTACATGCAACAGTTTGCTAGCATAAGTACTTTACATTTCATAGGCAGCTGTTATTTATTTACAGGCAATTGTTATCATTCTATCTACTCATTCAAGACTGCAATTCAATCATCCATTACAGACATTTCAGGTGTTTCTCGTCCTAGGATTCATGCCATATCCTAGGTTCTAATCATTCATTCCACACATGCATTTAGGTTTTAATTAAATTAAGGAGAAGCCACTCTACCAGTAAACCAACGAATAGTGGGGGCTTGAACGGCAGGTTCACGTGCTTTAGCAAGCTCCGAACCCGCAATGGAACGAGGTCCTATTATAAGGATCAATCACAAGAGAATATTTAGAACAGTATAGAAAGTCTTCTAACAAGTAGAGGAATTCATACGAGAAACATCAGTATCTTATTTGCGGAAAACAGACCTCAAACGAACCCTAAACGGGTCAAAAATAGCGTTTCTAACTCAAATCAGACATCTGGAACAACTTCCAGACATCTTAAAAGTGTCCAGTGTCATACCTCAAGTCTTGCGCCAATCCTCAGATGTCCAGGAACTCTTCTGGACCGTCTGGACCCAACTCCAGGCGTTCGAACACCTCTCTGAACGTCTGGAAGCGCTTCCCGTCGTCTGGTATGTCGCCCAGGCGTCTGAAATGCGTGGGAGGGTGTGTCCTGTGCCTTCCCGAAGTGAATCCTGCACGTAGATACTCGATCTTCTCAAAACAGGCATACAAAAGGGGTATCGGCGGAGCGACCTACATGGCCGTATCCGCAAAGGGACGTACCTTCGCGAGACTCTCTCCTTAGACGTCTGGAACCTCCTCTAGACGTCAGCTCCATCATCTGGACGTCGCTCCAGACGTCTGATTCTTGGAAAAACCCAGAACTAGAACCTGCTTCCACCCTCTCGCGCCGCGCGTGGCCACGCCGCTCCCTCTCGCCTGCAGCTTCGGTTGCAGAAGTGTTGGGGAGGACCTCCCCGACGCACTCCTTTGCCTCATGCACGAGCCGCTCCGGCTGTGCGCTCACCGGTGAGCTCCCACGCGAGCTCGCAAGCTCACCTCCTCCTCTCCTTCTTACGTCGCTCCTCCTCTCCTTCTCACACCGCTCCTCTCTGTTGCTCTCGCGCTCGCTCTGGGAAGAAGAGAGGAAGGTGGCGGGTAGCTGAGAAGTGAGGAGAACGAAGGTGGAGGAGGGGTTTTATAAGGTGGGGTTTAGGGTTTTGCTTGGAGGTGAGAGAAGAGAGAGGAGGGAAAAATAAGGGGTACTGTCTGTGGGCAGCACGCGCGCAGACGTGAGCTCGTACTCAAATTTTTCAATTTTCAGACATCTGGGAATGTGTCCAGACGTCTGACCCACAGTCCAGACGCCTTACTAGACGTCTAACCTAAAGTCTAGACGTCTTAAAAGGCTCAAATAGTACGGGTCATAACAAACACCCACCACCTTACAACCCATCCTTGGCTAGCAAAATACCTCTTATATTCTACCTATAGCTCATGCCCAAGAGAGAAGAAGAAGAAGAAGATTAAGGGGATACTCTGCCCCCTTGGTGCCTTCCCCTCTTCCCTTGTCTCTTATGCCCACGCCAGCCAAAGGAGAAGCCAGGCAAGGAAGACCTTTGGAGGAGGTCTTGAGGGTGGTATACATCCATCCTTGGAGGAGAGCTTAGAGGTGGTCCACACCACCTTGGAGGAAAGCCTTTGGGCTTACTTTGGAGGACATCAATTTGGTGGAGCTTTCAAAGACAAAGAGTTGGAGCGCTTCTTTTCAAGCCCAGGAGCTACTAAGCTTGGAGTAAGGAGCCTCCCCTCTTCATCAATTTTTAGAGGATTAGTGTTTCTTTACTTTGTACTTATAATTCTAGTTGTAGAAGCTTTCCTTTACTAGGGTTTTGTACAACATTTTCTCATTAATCAAGTTGCCTTCTTTAGTTGCATTCTTAGTTGCTTTGTTTCTAGCACTCTTCACTCCCTTTCCCTAATTATTCTAGGCCTCCACTTGCCTAGAGTGAGCTTAGGGAGAGGCTCTACTTACCACTTTAGGAGTAGTGTATTGAGTTAGGTGTCAGTCACTTTCTCACCAACAACTCGCATATTCGCCGTTATTTCAAAAACATAAAAATAATATATTGAAAAAGACCAAAAAGAAAGTTGAGATTTATTTTCCCAGTAAGAAATTTAATTTTTGCAAACTTGCTTCCTTGGATGACCCTAGATACCCTACTATCTAGATCTTATAAATTTTAAAAGAGAATCCATTTTTGTGCATTGCAACGACTTAAAACCCTAATTTAACAAACTGCACAAAAACTCGATCAGTTGCCATTGGCCCTATCTCTCTTGTGCTTTAATGGAAGTTTTTATTCTTTTTTGGCTACAAAAAAAAGAAGTTTTAAATTTTATATTGTAAAAATGTGAATATTTGTAAAGTTCCGAAAGCAACTCTTTAGGAGTCTAGGACCCACTTAACCATCCACTCTCCATCAGGACCACAACCCCTCTCATCGAATCCAATTCCATGGACGTGCAGTAGAACCATCACCAACAAAAATTTCTCATAAATGGAAAAAAAAGAAACTATCTGCTAGTTATAGGAAGTAATTTTCCTTTCTCCACTGGTGCATTCTGAAATTTTTTCTTATGGGTAGTTTATAATTAACATAAACCGTTAGTTACCTTAAAAAAGATTTATAAGTTGAATTTTGAAAACTCAACTTTGGCATGTGAGACCACAGTTGAATCTTCAAAACTCTACTTTGATTTTAACTTTAAAATGCAAAGTTGAATATTGAAAACTTATTTCTTTTTTTTGGTCAAAATTGACTTTTCAAGATTCAACTTTGGTTACCCTTTTTCTTTTTTGACATTGCACCTGCATGGCCATCACTTGATCCTTATAAATTTCATTTACACCATCATGATCACCTCTTTTTAAGATCAATGGAGATTTGCTTATTGACAAGATTGTGTTAAAATCTCACATCGAGCATATAACAATACAGGAGGCCTTTAAGATTTATCAGAAAAAGAAAAGAAAGAACTGGTTCCTTTCATTTTCTTTTCTTTTGTCGATACTTGATTGTGAACATTCACTTGGAATGCCCATTTTTGATGTATAACTATCAATTTAAAATGATATTGGTACATGAATATTACTTTTGACAACATGTATATTTCATGTTGATGTGACGATGTGAATGTGTCAAACTTGATTGATGGCCTTTTGATATTACGAACTTATTTCTTTTAAAGTTTTTATTCCTCTATTATGTATATGTTATATTTTTAAGTATTGCAACATAAGTACATAAGAAATTTACGATGATCATGCAAGTGCAATGTCTAATAAAAAAAAACGTCATCCAAAGTTGAACCTTAAAAATTTTACCTTGAGTGAATCTTTGAAGAAGATTTAAGTTTGGAATTTTTATTTTTGTCAAAGTTAACCTTTCAAAATTAGACTTTACGTGGACAATGATTTTTTTTGTTTTGGTTAAGGTAATTAGATATTTATGTTTACTATCATCTGCCCTTAAAATTTTCGGCACATTCCCTCCAACGATCTCGCATATCCCCCCATCCCGTCCCAACTCATCCAATCGAACAAATCCCCCACAACCAGCGGTCCAGCACCAGCACCACTAGCCGAAGCGCCCTCGTTCCACCACCCACCACTCGCTCCCCCTCTCTCTCGCGCGCGCTCACACGCACGCAAATATATACGCGCATTCCCTCCCCAACCCTTCACACCGTCGCTCGTCCTCCTCAACCGCAACCATTTTCCTCTCCCGGATTCTCCCCAAGTCCGCTCCTTTCCTCCGAAATCGAATTGGGTCTCGCTCGATTCGACTTGGGTATCCCTCGGATTCCCAGATTGCTGCCGTCCAAAATCTCATCTTTCCCCTTCGTATTGGCTAATCTCCGCAGTGTTCCTTTGAGGATTGCAGGAGGAGGGTTGGGATGGACAGGCTGAACGGTCCCCCGAAGCTCATGATCGTCTCCGATCTCGATCACACCATGGTGGGTTTTTTCTCTTCTCGAGACTCCCCATCTTCAATCATCTCTTGGAGAATTTCTTATTAGCTTTGTGGCTTCAGGTCGATCATCACGACAAGGAGAGCATGTCGCTGCTCCGCTTCGATGCTCTGTGGGAGTCGTACTACCGGCACGATTCGCTGCTCGTCTTCTCGACGGGGAGGTCGCCGACGCTCTACAAGGAGCTTAGGAGGGAGAAGCCCATGCTGACCCCCGACATTACCATCATGTCCGTGGGGACAGAGATCACGTACGGCGAGGAGATGGTGCCGGACGACGGCTGGGAAGCCGAGCTCAATAGGAAGTGGGACAGGAAGGTTGTCGAGGAAGAGACCTCCAAGTTCCCTCAGCTCACTTTGCAGGTGAAATGGATAACCCCGTTGCTCTTGTTCATGAATCGGATACAAGATGATGCCCGTGTCGGTTATAGGGGGTAAGGAATGAGGAACTATTGAGGAGACAAGGAAGGTTAGGCGCCTATTGGAGGTCTTCGATGAGGCATTTGGACTTAGGGTCAACTTATCGAAGTCTGTCTTCTTTTTCTTTGCAATGATTGAGGAAAGGGCAGTGCAATGTGTCGAAAACCTAGGTATGCAACTATTGCAGGCATCGTTTAAGTACCTCTGATTCCTCCCTTACTCCAGATCGTCTCAAAGTCATGGATTGGAATCCAGTTATAGAGAGCACAAAGAAATGGCTTTAGTGGTGGGCTTCCTGTCTCCTTTCTAAGGGGCATCTGGTACTTATCTCATCAGTACCCTCCTTCATTTCGATAAACTGCTTGTTGATGCTGAGAATTCTCGTAGTAGTCCTTATGCAGCTTGTCTCCATTGGAAGGAAATTCTTATGGTCCTCTAGTAATGGTGAGCATTCCCTCCCCCTTGTGGGTTGGGAGGATGTTTGTAAAGCTAAGGAGGATGGCGGTCTTAGCATCCTCAACTGCTTTGTGATGAATGAGCATTGCTCTCCAAATGGATCATTCAGCTTATGGGCCCTTCTATGCCTTTGTGAAAAATAGTAATTTGTATGGAAAAAATTACTATTGATACCTTGTGCTCCAAATGAACCGCTTATGTTTTTTTAGCATAACTTAATACCTTGTGCTTGGGAAAAAACATGAGCGAGGGGAGCGAGAGGGGGAGCGCAGGGCGAGAGGCGAATGGGGGGGGGGGGGGGGGGGGGGGGGGAGTCGGCTCTGGTTGGACGGTGGTGAGGAGGAGGTTGCAGAGGGGAGCGAAACCGGTGAGATGTTTCAAATGCCTCAAGAGGGGGCATGTGGCGGCGGGCTGTAGGGAGCCGGTGAGATGCTTGCATTGTGGTGGTCTGGGTCATCGGCGGTCAGGATGCAGGCTCCGTGGGTTGGGCGGCATGGTTTCTCCGAGGAGGGCTGGGATGCTTCCACCCCCCTGGAGGGGGCGCCTCTCGTGGAGGTTGAGGCGTCGTGGTCGGAGGAGATTGGGACGGTGGAGGGGAGGTTGGCGTCGGCTATGGTGGTGGTGGTGTTGGAGGGGGAGGTGGATGTGGGGGCTCTGAGAAGGGCAGCCGTGGCTTTCTTGGGGATTGGCTAGGGGTCCTTTGGGGTGGCTTCCCTCAGGAGCGGATGCTTGGTGCTGCTAGGACTTGGTCAGGAAGAGCTACGATGCCTGGCCTTCAAGGTGTTGCGGTGCGGTCGGGGCATGGTGAGGTGCCGATGGCCGGTGAGGTCGGATGGCACTTTGGAGGAGCGATTGCCGACTGACGTGAGGCAGAAGGTGTTGATTGAGGGGGTCCCCCTCTTCCTCCGAACGGTGGAGGTGGCGGTAGCAGTGGTTGCCCCGTTTACGAGGCTCCGGAGCTCCAAAGACTTGGGTCTGAGGTCGATGGACCTGTCGCAGTTTGAGGCGTGGGTGGAGATGAAACCGGGGAGACAGCTTGTGGAGAGGGTAGTCCTCAGATGGGGGAGCTCTTCCTGGCTGGTTTGCGTCTCGTGGGGATCCGGAAGGCCTAGATCCTTTGCTGAGGCGGTGGTTGGCGGTGCCTGGTGGTGGAGGTAGAGGGCGAGCGGACGAGGGGCGGGCTGCTTTTGGGAAGCCCGAAGGTCGTGGTGAGGATGACATGGCGGTTGCAATCCCCGCGACGTGATCTGAGGTAGGTGAGAGGGCGAGGGTCTCGAAGGCTGGTGCGAGTCTTGCGGAGGACGCAATGGAGTCTGCAGCGCTGAGGGCGGAGGACTCTGCTAAGGTGGCTCGGGGTCTTGTGGAGTGTTGTCGTGACGGACCCGGGTTGAGCGGGTTGGACCCGAATGTGGGAAGCGGTGGCTTCGGTGGGGTTGTCGGTTCGAGCCCCACCTCGCGAGTAGATCCGAAGCTTCTGTCCCATGGAGACAGTGGTCTGGGGGCTGCGATTGGAAACCTGCGACGCGTCCTCCACAGGTCGGACTGGGCAGCGGGGTGCGGTGCGGTTGGCGAGGTGGGGTGCGCGTGGAGGTGGAAGCCTGTACTACAGCGGCTTACTTACAAACTGCGGTGGTCCTACCAGAGGGGGCATGCTGTGACAGCTCCGACTGGGAGCGAGGTTGGGGAGGGCCAGTGTCGGAGGCTGATGGAGCTGGGCGTTGCTTCGCCTACCACAGGGTAGGGGGAGGCGTCGACGGTGAGCTTAGTAGGGGGCAGAGGCAAGGCGAGGGCTGTGATGGGGGCTTCTGTTGTCGAGGATGGGTAGCGGGTGGTGGGAGCTGGTGGAGGTGCTGGGGCGATGGAGGACGCGGTGAAGGTGCGAGGGGCTGATGCGACAGAAGTGCGGCCTGTGGAGGGTCGTTTCGCAGGGGGCAGACACTGGTTGCGGATAGGGCGGAGGCTATGGGGCAGGGTGGATGGGGGGCGATGGTGCGGGGGGGTCGCCTGGTCGGTTTGTGGTGATGGAGGAGGGAGAGGTGGATAAGGTGGCTGCAGAGATGGGGTTCAGGTGTTCGACATAAGGAGTTTCCCGGGGTTATCCATGACTAAGGTCCTGTCGTGGAATGTGAGGGGATTGAATGACCCCTCGAGGCGGGCGGCTCTACGTGGGTATATTCAGAGGTGGGGTCCCGACGTGGTATTTCTCTAGGAGACGAAATGGGGGAGCTGTGATAGGAGGCTGTGGAGGGAGGTGGGGGGGAAGCGGTTTTGGGGAGTTCTTGGCCCTGGATGCAGTTGGAAGTGCGGGTGGAATTGTTGTGGGGTGGAAGGATGATGCTTTCTCCTTGATGGACTCGTTGGTTGGGTCCCATGTTGTCACTGTCAGGTTACAAAGGCGTCGGGACAATACGTGTTTGCTCTTCTCCTCGGTTTATGGCCCGACGGAGGGTTGGAAGAGGCACGCCTTGTGGGAGGATCTGGGCCAGGTTGTGGTAGCATTTCAGGGGATACCATGGTTGATAGGTGGTGACTTTAATGTCACTTTGCTGGCAGAGGATAGATCGGATGGCCGTGGGGGGTGGACCAAGGTTCTGAGGCTTTTGTGGGATTTGTTGCGGAGCAGGGGTTGGTTGACATGCCACCCTCGTCCTGTCACTTCACCTGGAGGAGCTCTGGAGGATAGCAGTCCCGGATTGATAGATTTTTCGTCTCGACAATGTTGGCAGAGTTGTTCCCTATGGCGGAGGTTAGACCCCTGGAACGGCCGTTCTCGGATCACTCCCTTGTTGTGGGTGACAAATGAGGACTGGAGATATGGTACGTATTTTAAGTTCGACCGAGCATGGCTCCTCGAAGAGGGGTTTAGGGGGCTGGTAGAGGAGCGGTGGAGGTCGGTTCATGTGGATGGCTCGGCGGCTGTCAGATTGGAAGCTAAACTGTAGGATTTGAGATCCTTCCTCAAGGTCCATAAGAAGCAGATTAGGGAGGAGCGTGGGAGGAGAGATGAAGCTCTCTGTGAGATTGCATGGCTGGACGTGGTGGAGGATGTTGGTCTCCTTTTTGACGTTGATAGGATAAACAGAGCGAGGCAGTTACAGGTGATACAAGAGGAAGACCGGAAGGTGGATATGGAGTGTAAGGTGAGATCCAGGCAGAGGTGGCTTAAGGAAGGCGACTCTAATACTCGATTTTTTCATATGGCTGCATCAGGAAGGAGGAGGAACTGGATCGATAGGTTGGTGGTGGATGGGGAGGAGTTTGTGGGAAGAGAGGCTGGGGGGGGGGGCAGCTGTGAGGTACTTCAGAGAGTTTACCGGGAGAAGACGTGGGGGAAGGTGGAGATGGTTGGGGTCTGAGGTGTCGCGGATCAGGGATGCAGAAGTCGGTTTCTTGACCGGTCCGTTTGAGGAGGATGAGGTCCACAAGGCAATCTGGGGGCTGAATGCAGATGGTTGTCCGGGTTTGGACGGTTTTCCGGTTGCCTTCTATAAGGAGTTCTGGCCGGTGGCAAAGGAGGATGTGTTGCAGGTCTTGCATGAGTTTAGAGCTGGAAATTCGTGCTTCAACAGATTGAATAAGTTCTACATGTTCCTACTGCCAAAGGAGGGTGCTGAGGAGATCCAGTAGTATAGACCGATAGCCCTCTCGAATGCTATCTACCTGATTATGGCAAAGCTCCTGGCGAATAGGTTGAGGACCCTGGCTGGGATTGTAGACCCGGTGCAGATGGCTTTTGTCCCCGGCAGAAATATTTTGGAAGGATATGTGTTGGCCTCGGAGATCTTGTCGTTCTGGAAGAGGAGTAAGAAGAAGGCTTTCTTGTGGAAAGTCGATTTCTGCAAGGCTTATGACTCGGTTCAGTGGTCGTTTCTTTGGGCGTCCTTGGTGAAGAGGGGTTTCCCGCAAGTGTGGATTGACTGGATGAAGAGGTGTCACCACGACGTCTTTCTCGGTACTTATCAATGGAAACCCGGTAGGGGGTTGGATTCAATCGAGAAGGGGGTAAGGTAGGGGTGTCCTTTGGCTCCGATGCTCTTTGTTATTGCAGCAGATCACTTGTGAGGGCGGCTAAGAGGTCGTGTGAGAGGAACTTGGTGAGGGATTTCTCCTTGGGAGATGTGACGAGTATTCTGTTACTGCAGTATGCGGATGATATGATTTTTTTCATTGAAGGTGGGGAAGCGGAAGCCAGGAGAATGCAGATTTTACTCTTCTTGTTTGGTGAGGCCTCGGGTCTTCAGATTAACCTGTCTAAATCAGAATTTGTCCCTTTCAATTTGACTGAGGTAGAGGTGTGGGGGTGTAGCTTGGGTCTTGGCACAGAGCAGGTGAAGCTTTTGATTAGATACTTAGGTTTACCGTTGACGGATGGTAGGATTTTGGTGAAGGACTGGGCTCCCCTGGTGGAGAGACTGGAGGGGAGGTTGGCAGGGTGGGCGTCTAGGCTTTTGTCGAGGGGTGGAAGGTTGGTCTTGCTCAAGGTGGTTCTGGCGGCGATGCCGTCGTATTTCACTTCTGTCCTGAAGATGCCCCAACAGGTTGTCTTGAGGATAGAGAGGCTTATGAGGAATTTCTTCTGGTCCAACCAGGGGACGAGTGGACCTAGTGCCAGGTTGGTGGCATGGGAGGAGGTTTGCAGGCCGGTGGAGGAGGGGGGCTTGGGGTGAGGGACTTGGGGAGGTCTAATGACAGCCTGTTGGTGAAGTGGGTGGGGAGTCTCTTGGAGTGTAAGGAGGATTTAGTGGACAAGGTGTTCAGGACGGCTTATGGTGGCTTGATGCGTTGGGATCTCCTGATATCTCCGCCGAGGGATGCTTCTCACTTCTTGAAAAGTTTGTCGGTGGTGGCTCCTAGGGTGCAGAATTGTTTTGTACCGGTGGTAGGAATGTGGGAGATTTTCAGGTTCTGGCAGGATGATTGGATGGGGCAAGGTGTACTTGCTAAAAGATTTCCGAGATTGTTTGCTTTGTCCCAAAACAAAGAGGCGTCAGTGGCCAAGGTGTGGGAAGGTGGGTGGTGCCCGTGCTTTGCAGGGAATCTTCTAGATGCGAGAACTCATGATTTCCAGAGATTGCTTGAAGAGTTAGAAGGGCTGTAGCTGGCTTCCGATATTGATATGTTTGGCTGGGATGAAGGTGATTTCTTGGTGGGGGCTGCCTATAGGAGATTGTCCAGCAGAGACTCCACAGGTGACTTGGATCTGGTGAGGGATTGTAGACAGATTTGGAAGGCTGCGTGTCCATTGAAGGTCAAGATTTTTGTTTTGCTGCTTAGGAGGAGACTTGTGACTAAGGTTTGGAGGGCGAGGTGGGCTCTTGGAGAGAGTAAGGTTTGCCCTTTGTGCGGAGGTGAGGAGGAAGAGATTGACCACCTTTTTTTCACCTCCCCATTTGTGGTACAGATATGGAGCCGGGTGGGAGCGGGGTGGTGGAAATGTCGGTCTTTTGATGGGTTTTGGCACAGTTTCAGAGGTGGAGGGGGTGATGTTGGACAGAATGTCTTTCGTACGAAGAAGGAGACGGCCAGGCCGTTGGCGGTGTTATGGGGCATATGGTTGGGCAAGAATGCTGTGGTCTTTAGAGGCCAGAGGCCTTATGTGGAGAATTTTGTGGAGTCTGTTATTTCTTTGTTTAATCTTTGGAGTGGGTCCTTGTGAGTGGGGGACCTTGGGGTTTGCCCTTTGTATTGGCGAAGGCTGTTGTTTCTCTATTTAATATATCTGGGTAGTTATCACCTTAGATAACTACCATTTCCGTTTTCAAAAAAAAAAAAAAGTAATTTGTAATTCCTATGATTATACAATTTATTAGATGAAAAGAGATGGCCTACGAGGGGCTCTTCATAGTTCTGGGTGGGATTGCACCTTGAGGAAAGTTAGGCCTCACTACCGGAGCTCGCCAGGCAATAGTTCCAGGTTCAGATTTTGACTGCATGATTGGTTCTCAATGGTGTCTTGGTTGTATTTCCTAGACTTGTTGATCTTGTTATAGATCCCATGGCCTTGGTGGCAGACTTCATTAACAATGCTTGGTTCCCCTCATTGCCTCTTTCTTTATTTTAGCCCAAATTGATAGATTCTATGTTGTAGTAGACCATACATGAGTTAAGGCTGGGAATAGGAAAAGACGGTTGGATTTGGAGACATGGTCCTTTTACTGATAAGAAAGCCCATGGACTTTTTTTTGGAGTGTATTGACCAAGTCAACCAATCCCTGGCCTCTGATTGCAATGCAAGAAGATTTGGAAGATAAAAATCCCCTTTAAGGTGAAAATCGTCCTATGACTCTTGAGAAGAACATGGTTGGTAACTCATGAATGCTAGACTTGGTCATGGGCTAGGGGCCCCATCGACCTGACCCGCTCGAACCATAAAATGGGTGGGTTTGGGCTTTGATTTTTTTATCATGACCCGACCCAGCCCGATTCTAACTGCTCGATTTTAAATGGGTGGGCGTGGATCTTTAATTTACAACTTGTCCCGCCTCAACCCGCAAATCATTAATATTATCATTAATATTTAAATTTGAGAACAACAGTTCCAATTTGGAACTCCATCAATCCCAATCTCATCTGTTAAATGCCAAATCTCCCATCTATTTAACCATTGTCTCAAACTCTCAAAGACCGCTTCCCCAAAATCTCCACCCCTACAGGTATGAGAAGTCTAATAGCCAATGTCCAGCTTTGTGCTTATTGCTGCCCAATGTGTCCGTTGTCCCTAACGCCTATTGTTGCCAACTTGCTAATGCCATGTAGGTATAAAAACTTCATCTCATCTACTATCTACTCTATCTTTTTTTTTAATCATGAATCAAGGTCCTTTAGTATAAGCACATTCAATTAGGGAACATGGGACAATATACTTGATAGTTGATATGTAACATAGTATGAGGTAATATATTTGAAGCTGTCAATGGGGATTGGAGGGACTCAACTGCTAGTGCAATAACATAGGAGGCTGGTCGGGCTCGGATAGGTTGTGTTAATACAGTAAATTAATTGTTGAAATGAGTATAGTGGTTAACCTAAATCGAGCCTAATCATCTTTTTACAAAATTTTTTTAACCTGGCATACTTGATTTTATCTTGATCACTTTTAGGCCCAAGGTTGAACTCAGGAAGGCGGGATTAGAGGTGAATAAGTTTCTACATTTTTTCTACAACGAATCTCTTCCGTGCGTTTATTATGTTTTTGGTGTTTTTCTATTTAAGATTTTTTTTCTGATAATTTTTGTCCTTGAGGTACACCCTCAAAATTAGGTCATTGGCTTAGAGCCAAATTGTTCTTGGCTTTGAGCCAAATTAGGGTTCCAAAAACGGGTCTTGCTATTCGCAAGACCAAGTACCTGCAAGACAAGGATTATCTTTTCTCTTTTACTATTTTTTTATCTTTTTAATAGCAGGAAACAAAAGAGAAATAGAAACAAGATAAATATAGTCTACATATATATAGATATATATATCTTATATATAGGGGTGGGGGTGGAGGTGGAAATGGTGTGTAGCACGGTGTCGAGTTGATCGACGTCTAAGAAGATGCAACCAACAGGATAAAGTGCCGTGTGGAGTGTAGGATGGATGGGTGGAAGTGTGTGCGGAGACGTTCTCTGTATGCGGGTATCGGGGAATATCAGCAACTGGTGCAGATATTCCCGCGATATAATGCGTGGTAGGTGATATGAATGCAAGTATATATATATATATATACACACACACATATATATATATATATATATATATATATACACACATATATACATACATATATACATATACATATATATATATATATAACTACATTTACACCTATATAATTATATAGATAGGGTTATAATTATATAGGTGTAAATGTAGTTATATATATATATGTATATGTATATATGTCTAACTATATATATGTATATATGTATGTATATATGTATATATATATATGTGTATATATATATATATATATATATATATATATATATATATATATATATATATATATATATATATATATATAGGCATGTACAAGTGAGTGTGTGTACACGTGAGTGTGTACAAGTGTGGTGTGTATGTGTGTGTCTGCGGGAGAGAGTGGCTGTAAGAGAGGGTGCTGGAGAGTTAAGGCGTCTGGAGCACGCAGCCGACGTTTGATGGTGCGGGTGCGCTTGGGTGCAGGTGCGCGTAGTTGCTTGCGGGCGCTGGAGGACGCGCGCGGGTGAGAGTTTGCAGCGCAGCGCACTACGTAGTGTAACGCACTGTGCTGCGCACTAGAACGGGAGCAGGCGTAGAAGCAGGCATGGGCGCAGACGCTGCGGGCGCGAGCGTACGCGGGAGCAGGCGTGCGCTACGGGATGGGGGAGGTCGCGGAGTGGAGAGAGAGCGCGCGGTGACCGGATAAGTGAGAAACTTTTCGGTCATCGCACTGTAGCTATAGTGTTCCGCAGAAATGCGTGAACAGTAGCTACAGTGCTTGCGCGGGCGCTCTGGAGCGGGCTTGCGCGCGCGGAAGGAGCTAGCGCCGGCTGCTGGCTTGCTCGTGGGCTGGAGGCTGCTGCGCTGCTACTGGAGCTTCGGCAATGGCGGGAAGCGCTTGAACGGTGAAAACAGAGAGTTGAGCCACCACGCCCACCTGCTCTTGGATGAGCTGGGTGGGGGTGGAGCTCACAGTGGTGGTTGTGGGACCACTGTGAGCTTGCTCCTGCCCGTAGCGTATCTCTTCAGTGGAAGAGGTGCTGCGTATGGAGGGGAGAAAGGGAGGAAGATGGCCTGGAGGAAGGGTCTGTGGGTGTGTGTTGGACCAGGCTCCCTCTGCAAGGAAGCGGGCAGTGCCTTTTTAAAGGAGATGGAGGCAAGCTCAGCCATGCCCTGGGCTGCGCATGACCAGCCATGCGGCTGACAGAGCATGCTGTGGCAGAGAATGGTGCGAAGAAGAAGCAGCCATGCCCTGCAGCCGCGCGGGGAAGAAGATTTCAAAAGAAATAGAGAAGGTGAAAATTGTTATGCAACCCTTGAGGAATACGTTAATTACAAGGCCAATTATTCACATTCCTCCCCTCTCAAATAAATGCATGCAAGTATCTTTTTTTACAGATGCAACTGTGGCTACCTAATATGCAATGGCAGTGTAGGAAATAACACAAGATGACATATTTATTGGTGTATTTTTGCTGTGCAATCAGAGGCCTTGGTCAATGCAGGAGTGGACGGTCGTGAGCTCGTTGACGTCGAGCTTCTTGGTGATCCAACCGACATGGAAGTAGATGTAGTCAAGGGGGGGTGGGGGTTGATTGTAAAGTACTTTCAATGTGACTCATGGGTCGACCTAGGCCTAACTCGACCCTTGGAAATAGGGCTTGGGCCAAGTTTTTCGGTTTATGGGTTAACCCGACTAGGACTTGGACACAGATTTTTGAAAGTTTGGCCCAATTGACCTGGCCCATGGCCCACCTAACCCAACCCATGGCTAGGTCTAGTGAATGTAGGCAACGTTGGATGTAGATGCCTCGTATGTCTTGTGTGGTGAACATGTTGAAGACACGAACCACCTTTTTTTTGCTTATTACTTCTCTTAGCCGTGTTTGTCTACTTTAACAAATTGATTAGTCTGCTTTTCCTTGAAGGATGATTTCTGGTCCAACATCCACGATATTTTGGCAAATGAAGACAACATAAGGAGAGCTTTCATCTTGATTTGGTGCATTTGGTTGGAGTGTGATGGCAACATCTTTGAAAGGGAATACACATTTGTAGGAGTTTTACATCTTTACAATTCCCTTTGTAACACCTAGAATTTTCAGCTTTCCTTTTAATGAAATTGTGAGAGGTTAACATCACTTGTTAACTTTTACTTTTCAAAAAAAAAATGACAACAGAATATTGCCTATTAGTCAGGTGCTGAGAATCAACTCTAGAAGATTGTCTAGTAGATAAAAAGCCACTTTATTAGTTTTTTTTTTCTTTTTAATAGAAACAAAGGATGCCTACCGGAGTTCGGTTATCATTTGCTCCATTCCACTAAAAAGTAAAAGTTAGAACATTCTAGTAAAACCACTTTATTAGTTGAATAGTTAGATGCACTTGAGTTCACTATCCAGCTAGAGAAGGCATTGTAAGCGAACTTTGCTAGAGTACTTGTAGCATCAACAAGGGTGGCAATAGAGTTAGAACTAGCTAAAGATGAAAAGGACTTCAATAATTGTATGAGACTAGGATAATTGAACTGGAACAAGCATTGCAAAGGAGGTAGCTGCATGCTTTGGAGTAGTATGCTTGGGAACATTGGAAGTTTGGTAAGCTAGCTTCCCAAAGTTTTACCACCTCTTTGGTTCCTTTGCATGTAATGAGCACATGGCTGAAATACACGGTTCCTATCTCTGTGATTGTCTTATACTTTTTTTTTTTTTAAAAGTGTCATTGTCTTGTGCACATCCATGACCGACAAAATGACCCCAATTGACTACTAGATACAAGTGCATTGGAGTCCTGCATAGTAGGATGGGCATATAAACTGGTATAGTCGGATGTATGCACTTCTATCTTCAAGAGTCTGCTAAAATTAAGATCTGGTATAATGTTGGAGGATAAAGTTGGTACTTAGCATTCATACCATCCAAGAAGTGATAAACCTACCATTGTGTCCTCTGATTAGTTAGATTGACAAAATATATCCTCCAGAATCTATTCCTGATTGGTAGATCGAATGCACCTGTAAAGGCTAGGTCTAATTGGACCTCTAGGAATACTTCTTGGCCAGGCTTTCCCAGATTTCAACTGGCTTAGGGGCGTTCTTCCTATAGCATGTTGGTCACAATCTTTGACTTAATGTTACTCGTAAATCAGTTCATTGAGTGTAACTATTCTCTTTTCACTTTTCACAATTTTTAACATCAGTGTTAAGAACGCTTTTTATTAAGATACATATGGAGCTTCTTTGATCTTCAAGAAAGATCTTGAATGATTGGCACTAAGCTTGGAACTAAAGGATGTTCTGAATACCATTAAGCTTGAAAGTTGTCGCTTGAGTACAATGGTAGTAGTGGAGGCCAACGACTTGACCTCAATAGAAAGATCTCAATGTGATCATAGAGTTGAAGTAGTAGCAGCAATAGAAGACTAGCAACTAGAGTTAGTATCTCAGTAGGAGGCACATTACATGACTTACATCCCTATTCATATGTAGAATCCATGGCAATTATAGTTGCGCCAGATGAGAGAACAAGTAACTCATATTGCATGCATCCTAAAGATAAATAATGGCATGGATCTAGCAAGAATTGTGGTAATTAGACCATGTAAATCTTACAAATTGCTAATCAGGTGGTTCTAAAGCATGTCTCAAGAATCATGGATCAAATCTTATGGCATGAAGGGACCATGAGAAAATATTATACATAAGAGTCCATGACTCCATGCATGAGATCATTGTGTAGATCGCTCGAAGGGACATGCATGGATTGCACAGAGGTTATTGGACAATGCAATAAGAAGTGTGGATCGTGCAATTAACCAATGCAAATTACATGGTGGAGCGGCATGTCGGGCAACATAGTGGAGTGGTGTACAAGCCATAGGTAGGCTATGGCATGGTGGGAAGGGCACACAACGCATGGCAAATTGGCCATTGGTTGCTGGTGCATGTGCGATGGGCACTAGTAGGTGACATATACGTGTGATAATGGACCACTAGTTATTGCATGTAGTGCTTGCCTAGGGTTGTGAAGTCATTGAGTTGATGCTTCATGTCAATGATGAAGAATCTGATGATGGAGAATAAATTTAGGTTCTTTTGATTATTTGGTGTATAAATAAAGAAGCAAGGCTTGTACAATTAGCAGAACACTGGAGATGCCTGAGAAAACAATCATGTAGAACAAATAAAATGTCTTATTCTATCATGAGACCTTAGTTTAACTTATACCGGGGGAAACTTTTAGGGAAATTACATAATGGGCATGCATAGTATGAAATAAATAGAGAAGTTGATCTCCCCCATGGTACTGAGGATGGGAATAGAGCGAGGGAGAGCAAGAGGAAGGGCAACATGGGGTGTGTTGAAGGCAGTGATCTTGAAGAGGGAGAAGGGTTGGACCACCATTGTTGGGAGGAGGACACACTTTGGGGAGACTTGACATGATCTGTTTTAAGTGCTGGGGTAGAGGTTACATGGTGTGGGAGTGCCTCAACGCCATCCGTTGCTTATGGTGTAGAGGCTTTAGGACATCATAGGGTGGTGTGCCTCAGGGGACGTGCCAAGACACCATTGCCTGACCCTTGGGTCCTTGCACTTGCATCGCCATTGCCTTTGGGCATGCCTAATTTCGAGGTTGCAATGTCATGAATGTTGTAGAGAGCTATCTAGGGAGTGCTTGCCTACGCCTTGGTAGGGGAGGTTGTAGACGGGGGGGGGTTGATGCTGCTTTGCTTAGAGTCGTCCTTTTGTTGGAACTTCCTTGGGAGGAGGTGATCAAGGTGGTTGTCTTCGCGCCCAATTAGTTTCTCTTATTTAGACTGCAACTGGACATGAGAAACTCTTGTGCTTTGGAGTGCTGAAGGTTGGGGATGCAATTGTGCGGTGGTGCTTGCCATCAATGCATGATGAAGCGATTGCAGAATGTCCATTGAAGAAGGTGGGGGTCTCAATTGATCTGGAGGGGATTTCCCTGTGGTTACGGACAATGAAGGTGGTGGAGATGGTGATTTCACCCTTCATGAGACTGAGGTCCATTCCCCAACTTGGTAGCATTGAGGGGGACCTCTCTGTTGTAAGGGCGGTGGTAGAGGTCATGGCTAGGCATTAGGGACCTGTGAAGATCTTCTTGCAACATGGTGGTGCAACATGGGTTGTGAAGATCAAGGTGGTTGGTGCGGCAGGCCCCTTTTTTGCTTAGGTGGCTGTATGTGGGCCCTCATTGGTGGTCACAGGCGAGGGGCGATGGTGTTGATTGATGTGGAAGGCTAAGAGTTGCGCTGGGATTAGCGTGGGAAGGGGTGGTCCCCAACCATGAGGTGTGGAAATTGAGGCGTTACGAGTTAATGCGGGCAAGAATCAAGGGGCAGGGCTGATGCTTGCGGGGGAAGATCTTGCTGCAATGCTTGAGGATATAGGTGTGAATCATGGGGAGACTCTGGTCATTGCGGGCGAAGATTGCGTGGTGAAAGCTAGCGATGCGGCTAATGATTGCATACGCATTCCCATAGAATCAATGGATTGTGGGGATACCTTTTTTTGCCATTGATGTAGTGGGTGGAAATACTAGTCGGTTTCACCTTTTACAGGGGGGATTTGGATACGAACTCGGATTTGGAGTTGGTAAGTCACGCTTCGCTTATCGATCTCCTTGGACCCTCACTTGGATCCCTTGGTTTTGTCTCTCTCTCGGTCCTCTTCGATCAGTTGTACTACACTACAAGTGGCTTTAAGTGTCGAACGGAAGCTAGGGCTTGGAGGTGATCGGCGATGTGCGTTGGAGGAGACCCCATCGTCGGGGATTAGTGCCGGTGGTGACTTCAAGTTGACGAGGTGGAAGCTTGTGCTACGTATGTAGCAGAAGCTCCTCTATTGGTTATGGTGGACCTTCCACGGCAAGGGCCACAAGGTGACGACCTTGCAGTAGATGGTGGATGTTTCATCAAAGGTGGAACAACACGAGATAGATATAGGTGGTGTGGAAGCTCGCAATGCGGATGGCAATGACGATGAGTGGATGGCCATGGCTAAGGTTGCGGGCTTCCACTGTGCTGTGCGTGAGGGGGAGTTCACAGCATCTCATAATGATGGGTATCCTTTCTTAGAATGTGCAGGGGTTGGATGACCCCTCTAGGAGAGTGATGCTAGGTCAATATCTCTACTTATGGGGACCAGCTCCGATCTTGCTTTAGGAGACTAAGCTTGAGAGTTGTGATAAGAGAGTGTGGAATGAGATGGGTGGTGGATATACAGAAGGTTTTGCCAGACTCAATGTAGTCATAAGATCTGGGGCTATACTCGTGGCCTAGAGGGAGGAGATTTTCTCAGTGGAGACGTTGGTGGGCTCCCATGTCCTTTTTGTGCGAGCCATACAGAGGAGTGGGAACTGTAGCATGGTATTCTTGATGGTGTATGACCCTTGCGATGAGGTTGATGCATGCAACTATGGGAAGGTCTCATATAGGTGGCAGACTAGTTTTAGGGGTCCTCTTGGTTGATTGGTGGGGACTTCAATGTCACCCTAGTGGCGGAGGATAGGTCGGGGGACAGGAGGGACCAAGGCTATGAGGCATTTGTAGACTTTGTGGCCATGCATGGCCTGGTTGATCTCCCACTGAGCTCCTGTGCTTACACATGGAGGAGTTTGGTAGGATTGAAATATAGAATTAACGGATTTTTATGTAGTGTGGAGTTTGCGAAGGCTTTTCCTTTGGCAGAGGTATGCTTGATGGATGGACTGTTCTTAGATCATACTCCTTGATGTGGTAGTCCAATGAAGGAAAACAATTTGGGACTTATTTCAAAAATTTGACAAGTTGTGGTTGCTAGAAGATGGCTTCAGAGATTTAGTGGAAGAAAAGTGAACTTTTTCATTGGCAGGGTCAACGGCAGCGAGGTTGGAGTCCAAACTATGTAAGCTTCGAATTTTCCCGAGGTCTTACAGGAAGTAGATTAAGGAGTAAGGCATTGGTGGAGATCTCCAAAATTGACTAGGCAGAGGACTCCGGTGATCTATCTAAGGACGAACAGGCAGAGTGGGCTAGACACCAACATACAGTCCAAGTGGAGGAGAAGAATTTGAATGAAGGATGAAATGTAGGTAGAAGTGGCTCAAAGAGGGGGACTCGAATACATGCTACTTTCACCTAGTAGCGTCAGGCAAAAGACGCCGGAACATAATTGATAGGATGATAGTGGAAAGGACTAAGCATGTAGGGAGGGAGGCCATTGATTTCTATAGGGCTTTCATTGGAAGGAGGATGTGAAGTTGGAGATGGTCGAACATGGAGGCCTAATCCATTATTGTTGTCTAGGTGGATTCGCTAAGTGCTAAGTTTTCAAAGGATGAGGGGAGGAAGGTGGTATGGGGCTTGAATGTAGAAGGAAACCCTGGACCAGATGGTTTCCTTGTTTATTTCTATAAGGAATTCTTGTCATTCCTAAAGGAGGAGGTTATGGAGGTGCTGGCTGACTTCGCTAAAGGAAACCTGGGCTTTAATAGGTTAAACAAGTTCTTCATGTTTCTACTCAAGAATGATGGGGTCAAGGCAATTGGGGATTTCAGGCCCATTGCTCTCTTAAACGCTATCTATCTCATCATGGCCAAGGTGTTGGCCAATAGGCACTAGCAGGTGCTAAAAGACATCATATTGTCAGTGCAATTGGCTTTTGTCCTAGGAAGAAATATCCTAGTTGGTTTTCTTATGGTGTCGGAGATCTTGGCCTATTAGAGAAGGATGAAAAGGAAGGCTTTCCCATGGAAGGTAGATTTTAGTAAGGCTTATGACTTGGTGCAGTGATCCTTTCTTTGGGCATCCATGGTTAAGAGGGGTTTCCCACCTCTTTGGATAGATTGGATGAAGTGTTGCGTGATGACCACTTGATTCTCAGTCTTGGTGAATGGTAACCCGACTGGTGGGTGGGTGTAGCCTAGGAGGGGGGTTAGAAAGGGATGCCCTTTGGTATCCATGCTGTTTGTGAAAGCTGCATATGTCTTAGCTAGATCGACTTATAGAACCTGCTTCGGTAATCTCTTTGATGGCTTCTTTGGTGGCAATGAACTGGTGGTCCCTATGCTTCAATATGCGGATGACACCTTGTTTTTTATTGAGGACTTCATGGTGGAAGGAAAAAGGTTGCACCTTCTCTTAGAGCTTTTTGGGGAGGCATCTGGGCTGCAGATCAACTTCTCCAAATCTTCTTTTTGCCATTATAGATGGAGTCCAAGGAAGTGCACCAATGTAGCAAGGCCTTCCGTACCCCACAAGCATCCTTGCTTATTTTGTATCTTGGTCTCCCTCTCTCTAATGAGAGATTTCGTTGCAGGAGTGGTCCCCTTTGATGGAGAAGATGGAAAGAAGGTTGTCCAGTTGGTCTTCTAAGATCCTCTCCAGAGGTGGGAGGCTGGTTCTCCTGAAGGCGGTATTGCTTTGTATGCCTATGTACTTCCTATCAATTTTTAAGCTTCCAGGGAAAGTTGACAAATGATTACTTGGCCTTACGAGGGACTTCTTCTAGACTAATTATGAATCGAAGGGCAAAGGTCGTATGGGTAGATATCTGTAAACTAGTCAAGGGAGGAGGCCTAAGGGTCGGAGATGTTTGTATGAATTTGATGAATGACAATTATCTTGCCAAGTGGGTGGCTAGGATTATGGCACGTAAGTAGGATTTGTTTGGAAGCATGTTCTTCACTGTTTATGGTTGCTCTTTGAGCTAGGATTAGATGGCATCCCCTCCGCTTAGAGCATCCCACTTTTATAAGGGAATTGCCTTGGTGGCCCTAAGATTGTAGTAGTTTTTTTCGCCACACTTGGGTAGGGGGTGAGGTCTTCCGCTTTTGGACTGACGATTGGGTGGGAGAGGGTCCACTGCGAAGGCGATTCTCAACGCTTTATGCTCTGGCAGATAAGGAGGTGACTGTGGAGGAATGATGGGATGGCTCTTGGTGCCCAACTTTTGTTGGGAATCTTTCATATTAAAGGATGCAGGAGCTGCAGGATATGCTACATGTGCTAGAGGGTTACCAACTAGAGGGTGGCAATGAAACCCTTTTATGGGATGAAGGTGATTTCTCGGTAAGAGAGGCTTACTTGAGACTGAGGAGCATGGGACCTTTGACAGATATCGACTTTCTTAGAGATTGTAGATTGATATGGGAAGCGCTTGTCCCCTGAAGATCAAAATTTTTGTGTAGCTCCTTAGGAGGCTCATGACAAGGATGCGGAGGGCTAAGTGGGTGCCTGAAGTGGCCACAGAATGACCCTTATGTCTGTTGAGTCATAAGGGTGTATTGCAAATTCTTATTTTTCTATTTGGTACTCTTGTAATTAACCCAATTCTCTCTCTTATAAAAGAGAGGCTAAGGTTTGTGTTTTAGGATGATTGCATCATTTTTCTTCATAGCAACGATCTTAGGTCGGTGCCCTGATATCCCATTAAATACCCACCCAACAGTATGATTGAATTATCAATACAAGGGTGATTCGATGAAGGAAATTAGGCTAAACTACAACAGTAGTAGCAGCAACGACGTTGGGAAAGGCCTCCATGGTGCCGCTGCTGTAGAGAAGTAGGCCAGCAATGCTGGTGGCGTTGCTGGTGGTCTGTTCGGTGCCTTCAATGTCGCCACTGGAGGTATTGGTTGGTGGCCCGCAAGGTCGAGGGTCATCTGTTCTCCTTCGTGTCTGGTCGTGTAGTCTACGTGATGAGACTTCTTTCACACCTGGTATACATGGGGATGAGCCTTCTTTTGCCATTGATGAAGCTCTTCCTTTTAAGCATGATAAGCCTTCTCTCATGCAAGGAGGGTGTGTTTGGTCCATAACGAGGGTCTGTTTCAGACTTACAAGGGCTAGTGTGTGTAGCCTAAGGATACATGAAGAAGATGATAAGAGGAGTGTGGGTCATTGATTTCGATGCTTCTATTCATCTTACAGGAGATGCAGAAGGTCTAGTGAATCCTACGGTTCCATGCGGGATTAGAGATGTCTCCCAATCATTGCAGGCGAAAGTGATGTGCATCTCTCAAGATGGTGATTGAGAAGGTTCATTGTGCTCTAGAGTTCCCGATGAATCTATTATCAGTGAGCCGCATTTGCAAGGACATTTGATAACAGGTGGTCTTTGATGAGGACCATTGTTATTTCCAGGACCGACAGACGAGAGATTATAGTCGGAGGCATGGAGAGAGATGATCTCTACTACTTAGACATGCCTGCCATGTTTGCTGGACCCGTGTCCATTGCTAGTGATCCTTGGTTGTGGCACAGGAGACTTACACCCGTCAGTCATGAAGATGCGACAAATGTATGTAGAGTTGTCAGACTCCTTGACTCTGGAGTGTGAGGATTGTCAGCTTGGGAAGCACTCTAGAAGCAGTTACCTACGAAGAGAAGATAGGGTGAGTGTTGTCCATTTTTCTCTGGTACACTATGATGTTTGGGGGTCCATTAAGTCCCCACTCTGGGAGGACATCACTATTTTTTAGTTTTTGTGGATGACCACAGTCGCCTCACTTGGGTCTTCTTGATGAAGGTACAGTTAGAGATTCTTCATATTATGTAGCAGTTTATCTCAAAAGTTTAGACAGCATGCCACCATAGTCAGGATTCTTTGTAGCAACAATGCTATGGAGTTTATGTAATGGGACTTGTAGGAGTTTTTTTACTTTCAAAAGCATCATTCATCAGACGTCTTGTGCTCACACATTTTAGCAAAATGGTGTGGATGAGTGCAAGCTGTGACATCTTCTTGATATTGCTAGGATCTTAACGATCCACTTTAAGGTGCCACAACAATTCTGGGGAGATGTCGTGTTTACTGTGGTGTACTTGATTAATTGGGTGCCTTTATCAGTACTTGGGGGATAGATTCCCTATCAGGTGATTTATCCAGATTCCAAATTGTTCTAGGTCATTTGCTTTACCTTTGAGAATATTTCGGTGTACATGTTTTGTTCAGGCCTACGACAATCAGGACAAGTTGGCTCCTCAGGTTATGAAATGTGTATTTCTTGGATGCACTCCACGATGTAAAAGGGGTATAGATGTTATGATCCTATCCACAGACGGTACGCTATTACAACATATGTGACCTTTGGGAAGATCCCATACATCTTAGAACTTAGAAGAAGGGACATCTATATAGGTTGCCTTGGAGAATACTTAGGTTTACCATAGGAGGTCGTAGATCCTATTTAATACTACATAGGGGAGAGATGCTACACATCTTCCAACCTTGTTAAATGAGAGTGGATTAGCTATTGAGTAGCATATACAAAGGAGGCCTAGTAAAGTGTGCACTCTTCACCCTATGTTGCAGTATACAAACCTCTCCCATCTGAAGGAGGATAGACAATTTGCCTCAGCTATCACCACCATTGTTATCCCCAAAGATTTTACTCAGGCCTCTTAGGACCCCTGATGGTGTGTAGCCATGGATGAGGAGATGTAGGCTTTATATTCTAGGAAGACATGGGATCTTGTGTTGTGTCCATTAGATGCTACTATGATTGATTGCAGATAGGTATGCAGCATTAAGTATAGAGTCCACGGGACAATGGATAGGTATAATGCCATGCTTGTTGTTAAAGGATTTACCCAGATATATGGTGTAGACTATCTTGAGACTTTTTCACACGTAGCTTGTATTATTTCTATCGGGATCATTATCTCAGTTGCAGTGGTTAGGAGATGGTCGTTATATTAGCTAGACATAAAAAATGCCTTTTTATATGAAGATTTACCTGAGGAAGTGTATTTTAGACAACCACTAGGATACAATGTTCAAGGGGAGCATGCTTGTTATATGAGAAAATCGATATATGGCTCGAAGCAGAGTCTACGAGCTTGGTTTGAGAGGCTTAGCTCTGAGGTCCAGAAGATTAGGTTCCAATGATCTACTTCAGATCATTCTACCTTCATTAAAAGGATTAGGTATGATGATGTCTATTGAGTTGTTATTCTTGCTGTTTATGTAGATGATATGGTCCTTACTGGTGATAATGAAGATGTGATTACTCTGACGAAGCTGTTTCTGTAGTCTACCTTTGTTACCAAAGACTCGGGTGATCTTCGGTATTTTCTAAGGATTGAAGCTATCAGACAAGGGATTAGGGATGCAAGTTTCAGTAAATTCGATTCGAACCTGACTCAATTTGACTCGAAAAGAATGGGTAAAACTAGGTTCGGGAATGGGTTTTATCCAAAACATCTGAATGGGTTTGGGTATGAGTATGGGTATGGATCGATATCTAATTATTTGACTTGAGTACTCGAATAAAATCTTCATTTACCTGATATATATATAAGTGCCACTCTAATTCTCTCATTCCCTCAATCCTAATCTTCCTCATGATTCCCTTCATGATTTTAAAGTTGGGAGTGCTTTTAAAGCTTCCATTGAACGTTTATTTTGGAGATGGGATCTTTTATTTGAAATATATTTATATTTTATCTTTCTTTATATTTTTTAGTTTCTGTTTTTATGCATTCCTCTTGAAGGACTCTTTTTGTAATAATTTCAATGGGGATCAATAAAATTAGAGTAGCCTAAGCCCCTATATTTCGGGCTTTGTTAAAAATAAACAATTAATGAACAATGGATACATGATGGATGGATATGTATGGGTATGGGTTTGGACTTTTGTATCTGATCGATAAATGGGTAGGGTATGGGTATGAATTTTGTAAATGGGTATGGATATGGATTTTGTTAAACCCGACCTGAACTTGACATGTTTGCATCCCTACATCCCTACCAGAGACAATACACTTTGCAGATTTTTTATGAGGTCGGATTGCTTGGATCCAAGTCTTTTGGTATACCAGTAGAGTCTCAGCCTGTTCTTACTACTGATGAGGAGGATTTGCTATATGAGGATGTTACTAGATACTGCAGCATAGTGGGATGCTTGCCATATTTGACTATTACACGACCTGATATTAGCTTTGCAGTGAGTCGAGCCAGCCAGTTTATGCAGAGTCCTATGTACAATCATTGGTGTGAGGTTTGCCTCATCTTGAGGTACCTTAAAGGGAGTCCAGGTAGAGAGTTGTACTACAAAGATGGAGGAAATCTTGATATTTTGGCTTATTCAGATGTAGATTATGTTGGGCCTGTAAATGATAGGTGGTTTAGATCGGGGTATGTAGTTTATCTTGGTAGCAATCTAGTCTCGTGAAGTGAAAGGAAGAATATGGTGGCTCGTTCTAGTTGAGAGGCAGAGTATAGAGCGATGGCTCAAGCAACTTGTGAGATTATGTGGATAGTCAGCTTTCTTGAGGAGTTGGCCATTAAGGTTGATATGCCAATCTCACTCTATTGTGACAACAAGTCGGCCACGTATATGGCCTCTAATCTGGTCTTCTATGAGAGGACCAAACATATTGAGATAGTTTGTCATTTTGTGCGTTATGCAGTCCTAGAAGGGAATATTAGTACCCCGTATGTCTTATCTGAATTTCAAGTGACAGATATTCTTGCTAAGCCCTTGAAGAAGCGACATGACTTTTTTTGTAGCAAGTTGGGGCTTGCTTACATATACACCCCAACTTGAGGGGAGTGTTGAGTCATAAGAGTATATTTGTTATTTCTTATTTTCTATTGGGTACTTTTGTAATTAACCTAGTTCTCTCTCTTATAAAAGAGAGGTTAGGGTTTGTGTTTTGGGATGATTGCATCATTTTTCTTCACAATGTACTTGGAGGATGAGGATATTGACCACTTGTTCTTTAAATGTGGGTTGTCTTCACAGATCTGGAGAGATTTTTAGTTTGAATGGAGTTTACACTCATCTCAGCAAGAGTTTTGGAACTCATTTAGCAGAGGAAGTCAACAACATGGTCAGAATACGTTCAGGTCAAAGAAGTAGAAAGCGAGGGCTTTGGCGGTTTTGTGGGGCATTTTGCTGGGAAGGAATGCGACCATCTTCAAGGAGCATCATGCTTATCTGAAGAATTTTATTGTTTCCATTTCCTCTCTCTTCCATTTTTGGGAATCTTGCATGTAGGTTTGTCTGCTTTGCAGTCCCTTAATTAATGAAGCTGGGTGGCTATCAACCACTTTAACCTTTAAAAAAAAAGTATGAAAGAAATATGAAAACAACTAATAATAGTACTTTTCAAAAAGAAAAAAAAAACATTAATGAGTGATAGGGATATTACTTACATAATTAGGAAAGTTAATTTTAGGAGAATATGTTGGTTTTATCTCGTTCTATTTTTAGAGGTATGATTAGATTTAAATTAATTGTAGTAGGGTTGTGATTAGGATTGTCCCTTTCTATATAAAGGGACTAACTCCTCATTTGTTTCTTGAGATTTACAATACCATTTCCTATTTTTTTTAAATCTTTAACATGGTATTGGAGCGACATGGGTTCTAGACTCTTCGCGCTCGGGTATCGTTCTCTACCAAAACCTTAACCCTAGAGAGAGACTCATCTCTCTCTCTTCCTTATCGTTGAGTCTCCTTGTTGTCACCAGCAGAAGGTTCAACAGCGGCCAGTGCAGCCTGCCCCCCCTTCCCAGCGACGCCTGCACTGCCTCCCAGTGCTGCCAGCACAGAGGTTCGGTGGGGTGGGGGGGCGCAGCTGCCTGTTGCCACAGTGTAGAGAGGTTGCTGCTGGGCTTCAGCAACCTAGTGCAATCCTCTGCAGTTGCTGCTGGCCATCGTAGGCTTAGCGCAATTAAACTGCAGGTTGCTGCTGGCCATTGAAGATCCAGCGCAAGCCTTTGCTTCATTGGCTGTTGCTGCAACTGTAGGGGCAGATCGTGGTTGATGAGATCTTTTCTGGGGTTCTAGGTTGCCCACTTATGCTACTATCATCCTTTTGATGTCTTTGGTCACTTGGGAGTCTATGCAAGGCCCAAGATACATGAGAAGCCGCTGAAGTTGCAGGGAACTTGGATTTTATTTACTGTTTCAGATTTGAAACATTGAATGACTTACTTCTTTGATCTCAACATGGCTGCCCCTTGGTCCATTTCTTCCTTCGAAGTCAGACTTATGGCTTCATTTACCGCTCTAGTAGTCTAAGGCACCTCTATCAAACTCAACGGTGTCAAGAACTACTTCCTTTGAGCCTAGGCATTTAAGATCTTGGTTGATGGCCAAAAGAAGCTCTACATACTCACTAAGAATCCTTCTAAGACTAATGTTCCTGATTTCAACAAATGAGTAAGACAACTATCTTATGATGAGCTGAATAATGAATAGTGTGCAGTGTCAAATTGTTTTGTATCTCTCATACAAGAAGAATGGTAGGGATCTGGGAGAGTCTGGTGAAGAAGTACTCCCAGAGATCTAATCATGCCCACTTGTCTATTATTTATCGTCGCATATGGTCACTTCTTAGGGGGATCGTTCTCTCTTGATTATTTTACTGAGATGGAGGGACTATTTGAGGAGCTTGATGTCTTTTAGTCCTGTTGTGATACCCAAGCTGGATAGATACAGACTTGGCAGGTTCATAGGATCTTGGATGGTTTAAGCACCAGATATGCATTAGCTCATGATCAGATTCTTGCCATGGAGAACATTCCTGATCTAGAGGCTATTTATGGGAGGCTCAAGAAGATTTCTTCTGAGATTGGGTTAAGCACTTCTGCTACTGTACCACCCACCACCATGGAGACGTCAACCTTTGCAGTCTTTGGTAGGCATGGTACTTCTGGTGGACAAGGTTGTCATGTCTACTTTCCCTGTGTTAACTATCAGCAAACTAATTACTCTTCAAATCATTGCTAGAAAAAGTTTGGCAAACCCACTTGGACAAATCAGACCTTTATTGCCGAGCTCCCTATTACTACGACAGAGCGGTCTCCTCTACCCCATTTACTATAGAGGAGATAGGTCATCTACGACATTTACTGAGAAGCAAGTCTTCCTCTACTACTGTTATTGCCACAACTCTTGTGGTTGATACTAGTGCCATTAATTTTGATTGGATTACTTCTTTTGGAGCATTCGATCCTATTGTTGCTCATTACGAGGATAGTGAGGATTAATGGGGGAATTGAGCGAGGATTCTCGTCTTCGACTCTGACTACTATTGCTGCTGCTACTGTTACAACCCTATTATCATATATTGCTGCTACTACCTCTATAGTCCTACTACTGTCTATAGCCCTACTACAGTCTACTATTGCTATTGTTGATGACTGCTACTTTTGCTATAGTCATCTTGCTGCTACTTTTACCTTCTACTATTGCTACTGCTTGCTTGGGATAGTCTCCTGCTTCTTATCTTCTACTGCGGTTGTTACTTCTGTTACGGCTGTTCTTGCTCCTGCAATCTACTGCCTTCTCATCCGAAAGTCTGCATTAGGGGAGAGTTCTCTTTTGTAACAAGTTGGGCATTGCACGCTCCTGTTGGAATCTTGTTTCACATCTTGTTTTAGTGTTAACAAAATTATTGTAGATTAATGTTTGCAATTGAGTGATATTTCAAATTTAGGTCAAGATCAAGGCAAATAGAGAATTATGTCAAGGAGGCATGATGACAAGGAGACGTTGATAGAAGATCATCTTCGATTTGGAGTTTTTGTTGTCTTTTAGATTAGGTTTTTACTTTATTAAAATGTATGCCTCTTAACAAAGAAACATGAATTAGATCGTCAAAATCATATAGGGATAAATTAAGATAAAACATTACGATCATTCAATTTAATTCAAAGTATGTATTGTTTAAAAGATATTTTTTTAACATTTAAAGTATTTGCAAAATTGTTATACTTTTTTAATGTTTAAAGTATTTGCAAAATTGGGCCAGTAATCAAGTTGTATTCATGTTTAAAAAGATACTTGTTAACTCACAAGTATTGGTATATGTGAGGTATAGGTTTGGGTTTTTTCAAAGAAACAAACCTGTATCATGCGAGTACCGGTACTTATGACCAATATCGATACTTGAGGCAACGAGTAATGGTACTCATGATCAGTATCGGTACAAGTGGATTACAGATTTGTGTTAAGTATTTAAAACCTAAATCCGGAAGCAACGAGTACCAGTACTCATGATTAGTACCAGTATCTAATATGTACTATTTGTGACAAGTTAACTTAAAACACAAAACAGTATGTCACTAGTACCGGTACCAGTTAGTCGTTGGTTCAAATATGAACGGCTGTAAAATTGATTTTGAGGACTTGAACATTAGGATTTAAACGCTATCTAGTAAACGTATTACTAAGGTCAACTCTATAAAATGATCCTTGGACTCTTAGTTTGCACACAAGAAATATAAGAGAAAATCATAGAGTTATATTTTCATATTTCCATCGCATTTTGAAGAGAAGAAAATTATTTGCTGCTCTCAATCTCTCTACACTTTACAAACGTATCGACGTGTTTTTTCTTACGCATCTACGAAGCAAATCATGTCCATCCCAGGCTCTCAATTGGTATTGATTTTAATTATTGTTGGGTGGCATAAGAATTCTCGCATGATTTCTTTTTCTTACACCAATTCTTATTTGTATTTGAGCTTGTTGCTCGTTGGGTTGTAATAAACCCATTGTTGTACTTGGGTTGAGGTAACCCGTTACTTACCTCGGTTAATAAAGTGATTTTCTCATGGTTAAGGGAATCGGGTTAAAAATTTTAAGCTGGGAGGCTTAGATAGTAGAGTATCCAAGTGAGTGGGGAACTATCATACATCTTGTGTCTATTTTGTGAATTGATTGTGCTAATATTTTTGTTATTGTTAATAATCGCTTGAATAGATCACTACTAGAACTCAGGGTAGAAGCTATACTTGAGGAGGCGAAAGCGGCTGTATTTGTGGCAGTCGTAGGCTCCTATGTCAGCTGGGTGAGGCGCTACACCATTGCATCATAGTCAGCACGTGATACTTTTTCATCTTGATAAAACAAGATTAGAGATGAGCGAGAGGGTGAGCGAGAGGGGGTTCATGGGGCGACAGGTGGGTGGGGTGGGGAGCGGCGGCTTTGACTGGACGAAGGTGAGGAGGTCGCGGCAGGGTGCGGAGCCGATGAGATGCTTCAAGTGCCTCGGGAGGGGGCATGTGGCGGCGACCTGCAGGGACCCGGTGAGGTGCCTGCGCTGTGGCGGTCTGGGGCATCGGAGGTCGGGTTGCGGGCTCCGTGGACTGGGCGGTGGGTTGTCTTCGAGGAGGGAGGGGACACCCCCATCCTTCCCGGAGGGGGCACCTCTCGTGGAGGTGGAGGCTCCATGGTCGGAGATCGAGATGTTGGAAGGGAGGCTAGCTTCGGCTCTGGTGGCAGTGGTGCTGGAGGGGGAGGTGGATGTAGGGGCTCTGAGAAGGGCGGTCGCTGCCTTCTTGGGGAGTGGCGGGAGATCCTTTGGGGTGGCTTCCCTTAGGAGTGGGTGTCTGGTGCTGCTGAGGCTCGGTCGGGAGGAGCTGCGGCGTTTGGCTTTCAAGGTGTTGCGATGTGATCACGGTGTGGTGCGGTGTCGCTGGCCGGTGAGGTCGGACGGTGCGTTGGCAGAGCGACCGCCGGCTGGCGCGAGGTAGAAGGTGTGGATTGAGGGGGTTCCCCTCTTCCTCCGCACGGTGGAGGTGGCGGCGGCGGTGGTTGCTCCTTTTGCGAGGCTCCGAAGCTGCGAAGGCGTGGGCCTTAGGTTGGTGGACCTATCGCGATTCGGAGCGTGGGTGGAGATGAGGCCGGGGTGACTGCTTGTGGAGAGGATGGTCCTCAGATGGGGAGCTCCTCCTAGCTGATTCGCGTCTCGCGAGGATCCGGGAGACCTAGGTCCTTCGCTGAGGCGGTGGTCGGCGGTGCGGCGGTGGTGCTTGGAGGCGGTGGTGGCGGGTGCGCGGAGGGGCGGGTTGCTTTTGGGAAGCCCAATGGTCGCGGCGAGGATGGTGCGACGGTTACGATCCCCGTGGCGAGATCTGAGGCAGGTGAAAAAGGGTGGGGATGTTGGAGATCGGTGCGGGTATCGCGGAGGGGCTGATGAAGAAGTCTGCGGCGTTTGGTGACTCCGCTGATTGCAGGTGTGGCCTTGGCACTGAGGAGGGTTCGGGTTTTGTGGGGCGCGACCGTGATGGATCTGGGTCGGGTGGGCTAGACTTGACTACGGGTGATGGCAGTATCGGTGGAGACATCGGTTCGTTTCACTCCCCGTGGGCAGACCCGAGATGTCGGACCTTTGAAGATGGAGGCCCGGGGGCTGTGGCTGAAAGCTCGCGACATGTCCCCGACAGACCAGATTGGGCGGTGGGGTGCGGTGTTGCAGGTGAGGTGGAGCACGAACGGCGACGGGAGCCGAGGTTGCTGGGGCCACAGCGGCTCACCTACAGGCCGCGGTGGTCATACCGAAGGGGGTGCACTGCGAAGGCTCCGGCTGGGAGTGTGATTGGGGAGGGCTTACGTCGGAGGCGGGTGGAGCCGAGCGTCGCCCTGCCTTCTGGAGGACGGGGTGAGGTGCCGACGGTGGGCCTGACTGGGGGTGATGAGGCGAGGAGGCGCCGCCCGAGGCGAGGAAGTGCGTCGCCTATTTGAAGGGCCTTGCCTGGGTCATCCTCGAGGCGATGACCTCCTGATTCGCCTCACCTCGTCACCTGAAGCGACCGCCTCAACAACACTAATTAGGATTGGTCCTCTCTATACGAAGAGACCAACTCCTCATTTGTTTCTTGAGATTCACAATGCTATTTCCTATTTTCTCTAATCTCCAACAATGACAAGACAAAATAAACCTTAAACTCACTTCATGCGATCTTATTTTGTCGTAAAGCACCATAAACTAAGTCATGATGTAGCTTATCCATGAACTATATTGGCAAACGACTCTCTTGGGTGTGGTAGAGTGGGGGTTACTTTGAAGATGGACTTGTAGGGGATTTCAAATACTCTCACTAATGAGGTTGCTTATCTTTTGCATCCCTTTTTCTGGAATCAAGGTGAAGGCAATTTCAGTGAACTTAGTCCTGAAGGGGCCCCTTGCCAAGATGGGTACCTAGTTCTTTTCTTAAGGACTTCTGGCTGGTTGTTGGTACAGATGTTATGGTTACAATTTAAGAAAGTTAGGATTTGGATAGTGGTTTTGAGCACCTGAATGTGTACTCGCTATTTTTGCTTTTGAAGAAATTTGCTGCAAAGATTAGAAGATTTCTAGCCCATCTATCTAGTGTGGCAAAAATTCTTGCTAACACAATTTGGGAAGTTGATGATTCAATTATCCAGGTTTAATCTGCATTTTATTCCATATAGGAACTTGACATATAGTTGGTTCATGGTTTATGAAGATAATAAACTGTTGGAAATGGATGGGGAAGAATGCTTTCTTTGAAAGTGGATTTTGCAAAGGATTGTGATTTCCTTGATTGGTCTTTTTTTGTGAAGCTTGTTACACAAAAAAAGGATTTGTAAACCTGCAGATCGCATGGTGGAAGAGGTTCATTGCAACTTTTTTTTTTTTTTTTTTCAGTTTTAGTCAATGGGAGACTGAAGGGGGGTTGGATATGGCCGGAGAGGGGGTTTGACAGGGTTGTCCACTTTTTTTTTGATGAAAGACAAGGTTGTTCACTTGCTCCATTGCTATTCATATTGGCTATGGATGTGCTTGTTATTTGTTCCTATGCATTTCATTATTAAGGTTTTACGACAAGGTTTAGTCTATACAATCATATAGTATGTGCATGATGTTATCTTTTGTTGGATAGCATAGATGTCTGTGTAGAAACCCTATAAATCATGATGTATCTATTTGGTGATTTGTCTGATCTCACCATTAACAGAGATGCTTATGTAGAAAAAACAGGGTAAGTCCTCTTTTACCCCATTTGGGATGAAATGGGAAGACTAACTAGAAGTAACAAATATGAAGGCACTCAATAAACATATATTCTAACGCTCTCCCTTAAGTTGGAATATATATGTCAATCATGTCCAGTTTGTTACATAGATAATCATGCCACTCCTGTGGAAGAGCCTTTATGAAGATATCAATCACCTGGTGCTCAGATGTTGTCGTAGGAGTGCTAATCTTCCCTTCAATAACCATATTCTTGACAAAATGACAATCCATTTCAATATGTTTAGTGCACTTGTGAAATACTAGATTTGAGGCAATGAAGGTAACAAATTGATTATCACAAAGCATTGGAACTGGAAACTTTACTTTGATCCCCAGATTAGCAACAAAATGGACCATCCATATAATCTTGCATGCAGTATGTGCCATGGCATAGTATTCAACAGCTTCAACACTTGAATAGGTGACCGCGATTTGTTTCTTACTCCAATGCCTCTAAGAAAGGTGGCATATACAATTATAAACTTTTTATCCTTTGTAAAGCTTGCATAGTCTGCGTCAAAATAAGCATAGATATTCACATTGCCATTATTCTTCATATACAAGCACTTTCCAGGAGTGTTGTTTAGGTACTTCAAGATTAAACAAATTTCATGCCACTATAGCGAGGGTTCTCCATAAATTGACTTGCTTGGTTGATTGTAAAGCTGATGTTTGGCGTAGTATCAGTGGTGTATAGAAGCTTCCTAATAATGCTCTTATATTTCTTCTCGTCCTCAAACAAAAGATCATCTTCCTCCTTTATTTGCCCCTATGACTCTATAGGAATAAGAGGGTTTGGACTCAAGCTAACCTATCTCTTCAAGGAGCTCCATGACATACTTTCTTTGTAAGAGAACTATGCTAATAGAGCTTTTAGCTACCTCAAAACCCAGAAAGTATTTAAGACTGCCTAAGTCCTTTGTAACAAATGTTGTCCGTGAGAAATCATTGGTTTTCTAAATTCCTGTGACATCATCACCAATGAGAATCATATCGTTGATATAGATAGTAAGAATGACCACACTTGAGTCCCTACATCTAACAAAAATAGAATGATTTGAAGTAGATCTTAGAAAATCAATTTTCTAAACTTCACAACTGAGCCTCTCAAACCAAGCTCTAGGGCTTTGCTTTAGGCCATATATTGCTTTCCATACGTGGTATACCTTCTCTCCCTTAACCACATAACTTGGTGGTTGAGTTATATAAACCTTTTCTTGCAAGTCACCCTACAAGAAGATATTTTTGACATCAAGCTAGTGTAAAGGCCATTGTTTGTTTATTGCCATTGACAATATAAGTCGAATTGAGTTTAGCTGAGTCATAGGAGAGAACATGTCAAAATAGGCAATACCATATGTTTGTGTATAGCCTTTTGCAACTAGTTTTGCTTTCAATCTTTCAATTGTCCCATTTTACTTGTATTTCATGGTATAAACCCATATGTAGTCAACCATTATCGCACCATCAGGAAGATCCCTCAACTCCCAGGTGGCTCTTGTAGTGAGAGCATGCATCTCCTCATCCATAGTTGACCTCCAACTTGGATCCTACATAGCTTCATGATGGTTTTTGGGAACTGCCATTGTAGATAGAGTTGTAGAGAAATTCTTTGAAGTAGGGTTAAGTTTGTTAATAGTTATATAATGTGACATAGGATGGATGGTACAACTTCTTACTGCCTTTCGTAGAGCAATGGCTAGATCACCAGACTGCTGAGGTGGAGGAACATCTGAATCAGATGCTAGTGGAGTAGATGAGTCAAATGGGCTTTCCTTAGGAGCTTCAACCTGCATGGAAGGAAGAGGAAACAATGTTGGGTCCTAAGAGTGACGTAAATAGGTATGAGTGACCTATCAAAGGGAGGAGCCCTCATCAGAGAAAAAATGTACTCTTAAAAAAGGACACATTAATAGAAACATAATATCTTTTCCTAACGAGATTAAAGCATCGACTCCCTCTTTGAGAGCAAGAATATTCAAGGAAAATACACTTGATTAATCGAGGGGAAAGCTTATCAGCAAACCCAAAAAGATGGACAAAGCAGGTACAACAAAAAATCCATAGTGGCAAACTAAAGAGTTTAGCATTAGGTTGTTAAATGTGAAATGGAATTTCACCATTAAGAATAGAGGAGGGAACCTTGTTTATTAGATTAGTGGTAGTAAGGATGGTACCCCCCACAAATGTTTGGGTACTTTCATGGCAATGAGAAGGGTTTATGCCACATCAAGAATATGATGAAATTTGCACTTAGCCATGCCATTTTGTTGGGAAGTATAGGCATATGACGCTTGCTGGTTAGTGCTATTCTTTGCAACGAAATGGATATCCCATTGCATAAACTCAAGAGCATCATCTATGCGGAAGACCTTTATATTGGTGGAATAAAAATTCTGAACTTCATGAAAAAAAAATGGCAATACAATACTAATCTCTGACTAATCCTTAATTAAGAACACCCAAGACAAACAGTTATGATCATCAACAAAAATCACAAAATACTGAAAGCTAGATTGATAATTTATTCGACACGGATTCTAGACATCACAATGGACTAAATGGAACGGAGAAGAGCTTTAATTTTTTTTTTTTTTTGGTGGAGAAGAAATCTGGTGGTGTTTCCTAAGCTAACAGGCTTCACAATCAAGAGAAGTTGGAACAAAGGAGTTTGAAAACATTTGTCAAAGCCTTGCAGCAGACGGATGACTAAGGCAACGATGCCAAAGTTCAGGATTGGCAGATATAGATGCAACACTAGTAAAGATCTGAGGAATGTCGAGGTAGCAGAGATCATTTTTCTCAATCTCATCACTAATCATCTTCCCCATCTAGATGTCCTGAAGGAAAACATAATGTTCATCAAATATCACCCGATGTGAAGATCTTTGTATAATTTATAGACAGATAAGAGACCCGGAGGAAACTTAAGGGCACAATAAACACATGATAGCCGAAGTGTAGTGGTAAAGCTGACATCTCCGACAAGGAGAATAAGAACAATTTTCTTCAAAAACAAATGATAAGAACCATTTGCTAATATGATTATAGTAATGCTAATAGATCGCAGTAAAGAGGTAAGAGCATCCATCTTTCCCGTAAGGTTATTGGATGCACCAGGATTAATCACCCAGGAAGTGGAGGGTGTCGTAGCCAGATTAGCAGTAGTACATGCTGATTTAGCAAAGTAAGCGGAAGCAGTCTGGGGTTCTATAGGAGGAGCAGTTTGCCGAAGAAACTATAACAGATGAGCAAAGTCCTCTGTGGTGAGTGAAGGGACACCAGATGGAAACTCTTGAGCTATAGTAGAGTTGGCTTGTCCAAGTCTTTCAAAATTTTCCCAACAGTGTGAATGATTACTTCGTTTGCAGTGAATACATGACTCATAAGTTCATCCTCTACCACAGCCATAGCCTCGGCCCACTGCTTGGCCTCCACGCCCACAAGAAGTCGCAAAGGCAGATGTCTTAGTGGGAGGCATTGCTGGTTGTATAACAGTCTGTGCCTTTAAAGTCACATCAATTGCAATCTTTTGAAGTCTCCTATATGTCATTTTTAGGCCAGGAATGTAATCCAAAGCTAGTATTTAATCTCTGGTAGACTGATATCGAGAACACAGACTGTCTAGAAACTTATAAACCTGCCACACTTGATGCTGTCTAGTTTGTCACCATAGGAGGGTTGGAATACATTTAATTCCTCATATAAGGCCTCCATCTCGGTGTAGTAATCAACTAGCGGGTGCTCATCCTGAAATGTATACCAAATCTGGTGATATATATCAGGCAAACGAGCATGATTAGACTTCTGATAAAATTCCTTCGCCAAGTTGTCGTAAATCTCCTTGGTGGTCTTCTTATATAAGAGGTTTGCAGCAATCTGTGTCACAGTGCTGTTCATCATTCAGTTCATAACTAGATAATTGTTTTGCTCTCATTTATCAAAATATGGTGACTGAGAGTTAGGGGCAGACTTTGTTAGAATATAGAGCTTCGCTTGTTCTCCTACAAAATCTTAAATGCCTGGCACCATAGAAAGTTTTTGACATCGTTAAGCTTTATCGAGGTGCCCCGAATCATTACTGAGGTGGAAGAAGCCATAGGCTCGACTTTAACAATGTTTGAGGGTCCTGATGTTGCCATGTAGGGGTAGAGAAAGCAACGACAGAATCATCGTAGTCAAGAACTGGGCTTAGAACATAATACAAATGCTTGCATCATCATAAAATCAAGAGTAGATCAGAAACCGATCTTAAGAGACAGATCAGAAACCTAGAAGAAAGCCTCGAGCCATGATAAGCAACCCATGCAGCCCGAGGCATGAGGAGATCATCTAGATCACAGAGAGCAATGCTAGAGAACCACCAGCAGCACTGGAGATCGGTGCTGGTGGTGTTGCAGTAACCTCTGGCAGCATTGCTGGAAGGTTTGGTGGCGCTGGTGGTGCTGCTAGAACCTTAGGTGGTAGTGCTAGTGGTGGCCAGTGGTAGCAATAGGGCTAGCAGTGCCACTTCGGGTGAGATTGTGGATGAGGAGCATGTTTCGATGCGCGAGAAATCAATAAGAGAGATCTCTTTTTCTCCTAGGTTTGGTGGGAGAAACCAATACACGAAGAACCTAGGATCCACCCTGTTTTGATACCATGTTGAAGGAAGATAATAAATTTATTTATTTTTATTTGTAGAAACCCCAGCCACTTTATATAGAGAGAGGCAATGGGGAAAATTACAAGGAAGACCTAACTAGAAATAACAAGTAGGAAGACAATACTTTTTTAAAAAGAATTACGAAGACACAAAATAAACACATTCTAATGCCCACTTTATTAAAATGAAATGGATTTACATCAAGACAACAGGATGATTCATTTATTGTATGCTAATTGCAGTCTCACACAGAGCAACGCTCCCACAAGGTTAGCTTCTATGTGCAGAAGGGGCAAGCACAAAAAGTGATGGAATCTCTTTATCAGCGTCTTGGTCACCGTGGGGTAAGATAATTTGAATTCTGTACATTTCTTATCCTATTTACATTGCCGTTTCTTACTTTGTGTGTTTTATGTTGCCCAGTTGGATGTGAAGATTATTTATAGTGGAGGTCAGGATCTTGATGTTTTACCGCAAGGTGCTGGAAAAGGGCAGGCTATGGCCTACCTGCTAAAGAAATTGAAAGCCGAAGGGAAGCCGCCTGTTAATACTCTTGCCTGTGGTGATTCTGGAAATGATGCTGAATTGTTTACCATCCCTGAAGTTCATGGAGTCATGGTCAGTTGCATGGAATCAATTTATGTTTTGCTTTTGTATTGTAAGTTATCATTATGATCGACAACATGTGTGTCAAGCCATCGAAAAAATAGTGTCAAACTAATGCCTTTCACTAAATCCTGGATAATTCTTCTCATTCAGTACCTCTGTTGCAGCCATGACTCACAAATATATTCTGTTGACAGGAATATGCTGCATTCACATTTCTATCTTAAATGTCTAGATATGATTCTTATTTCCAGGTTAGCAATGCCCAAGAGGAGCTGCTGAAATGGCATGCAGAGAATGCTAAAAATAATCCTATGATCATCCATGCTACTGAGAGGTGTGCTGCTGGTATAATTCAAGCTATTGTTCATTTCAAACTTGGCCCTAATACCTCTCCAAGAGATGTTCTTGACCTTTCTGCCTCTAAGCTTGAGTCCTTCAGCCCTGGTCTTGAGGTGGTCAAGTTTTATTTGCTGTATGAAAGATGGCATCGAGCTGAAACTGAGAACTCCAAGTCAACCATCCAGTATATGAAGGATTGCAGTGTATGTACAGCTGTTACTCCAATATTTTGCACTGAAACTCTAGTCAGATATTGCCTGCTACAGGATTTGATAGTTATTTCTTACTAATTTCTTGGTCTAAGTTGAAAGCTCATTAAAATTTTGATCTAATATCTTGAACTTGAAAGCTAAAACCTCTCTCTTCCTCATGACTGATATCTTCTGCAGATTAGCATGTTTATGCTAGAGCTACTAAATGTTGAATGAGCCTTCCTCTTGCAGAATCCTGCTGGAGTTGTTGTCCATCCTTCTGGAGTTGAGCACTCTCTTTTCAAGAGCTTGGATGCATTAGATTCATGCTATGGTGATAAACGATCCAAAGACTATCGTGTATGGGTTGATAAACTTTCTTCTTCTCAGATAGGAACTAACATCTGGCTGGTAAAGTTCAACAAATGGGAGCTGGTCGGTAAGTGCCTTCTTATCATCTGCTAGCTATTTGTGGCATGTGGTAGCAACCTTTGCCTTAATTTAATTGTTTTTTGCAGTTAGTTTTCCTCTTGGTTATTATTTCATAAAAAATGAAAAAAATGAGTTCAGTTTTAAAAAGTCTCTGGTTGCCTAAGAACCTTGGAGTCAAATCTCAACTCATCTATAGGATGCTAATGATTGTATTATGCTCTCTTCTATTCCTTGCTTGTGCAAGTGGGAGAGAGAATTCTGTCTCTGGTTCTTGCAAATTTGGCTAAAGCCTTTTCTTAGTACTAGCAGGCACATTTATGTATTCATAATTTCGTTTTCAATAGCTGGTGGATAGGAAAAGAAAAAGCTGGTGGATAAGGTTTAATTGGTTGTAAAAGTCAGTTGGTATTTAGTTGGCCGGTTACTGACTAAGGAATATACGGTATGCAAGGGAGTAGTCGGATATATATATATATATATATATATATATATATATACTTGCACAATTTAAGATTTCAACAAATAAAATATTTCATCACATAAAAGTGAACCATTTTCAAGCTCAAGATTATGAAAATAAGCTATAAACCATAAGTCCACATGAAATAAAAACACATGTTCAAAGTATCTAATCATTAAAACTACAAGACACATCAAAATGAACATCTAAAGTCAATAATGATCTTCCTCATTTAAAAAATAAGGGAACATCCCCTTCATCTTCATCTTCGTTTTAGGTTTAGGTTGAGGTCAAGTCGCCGGGGGTGGGGGGGTGGGGGTGGGGTTGTGATCGGCTGGTAGGGAGGGGGTTTTATTTTGTATTTGGATTAGATATATTTACTCGGATCAGCAATGTCTCTATGTAAAACTCAGCCTTATACTTGCCCGGGTTAACCGACTACTCGATTGAGTAGTCAGGGCTGCTGAGCATGTACATGAGTATGGGTAAGTCAGATCAGCCAGGGGGCCAACCAGGAGTAGTCTGTCGAATGCTCAGCTGACTTGTTCAATTTTTACAACAAAGGGTCTAATTGCTGATTATACAGCTTTTGCCATAGTTTTTCTTTTTGTTGAACATAGTTAACAGTGCAATTGTGGCTGTGATCTTGCCTAAAACAGGGAATTTAGATGTTGATGGAATAGATAACCATCCTTGTATTAAACACGTTAAAACATCCAGCTGATTCTGTTCCTAGACTATAGATGTTAGTGAAATAGACAGTTGTCACATACATTTAGATTGGGTTGATTGATATATTGAACAAGAGATGGGAAGTGACATTCACTGGAAGGGGGAGTAGGTGGAGATATGAGCGAAGAGTCAAATGGATGAGGATGGGGAGAAGATAGAACAAGAAGATTGTGGGGTATATTATTATGTTTCTTTTTATCATTATTTTTTAATCTGGCTAAAGGCATAAATGGTAATCCATTTGATTACATGACCATTTTAGGTGGGGGAATGTTGTTGATTAGTGTTAAATGTGAAATTAATTGTTATTGACATAGGTTCTTAAAAAATTTACAAAAGTGAGAAGAAAAACTTAACACACTATGTCCTCAATAAATATGTAATAAAGGCTTTACTATTTTATCATTTTACTATATGTTTAGGGCATATCTTAAATTCTCCCCTAGGTCTCTCAATATTCTATATAAACTTAAAAGTGTTTTATGATTAATAAGATGCTATTCATTCATCAACATGGCATTAGATCAGTTGATGTATGTTGGCAATTTGATTTGGCACCAAATACTTTCTTCTTAGCTCTTCGTCCATACACGGTTAACTATGCCTGTGCGTAGATTGCACAGATCACCTTTTCTGTTAGTGATAGCACCATTGCCATCGTGTTCTATGCACCATTGTGCATGTTGCATAGCACTAGTTGCTCACGAATTTCCTGCACGATCTTCTTGTGCACCACCTACTTGTGATGCCTTGTGGCTTGATGTTGTTCCATGCAGCCTGTGTACTCTCTGTGTGCTTGTCTATCTTGATTTCTTGCTTTTAAGCTTAATTTGCTAGTGTTGATGCTTGGTGATTCCATAGGTATGAATTTCGATGGTAGATTCAAGGATAATACTGATGACTATTTGGGAAAGTCATCCACAACAAGAAGCACTCCTCAAATGTAGGATACCACAATGAACTAGATGGTACCGGTTTTCTTCTATAGTTTACATTATTTGAATAGTTTGTTGGTTGCATAAGAAGGAATATATATTCTTCTCAAGCTAAATCCAGAAAACAAATACAACACTAATGATTAAGAGGCGGGAAGTGGCTAAATAGCCAGTTGTGTGCTAAATATCATGAAGGAGGGCATTACTAACCCGTTATGTCTTACTGTTTTTGCCAAAGTTATGGGGTGATTTTTGTAAGATCTGTTCCCATAAGAACTTTGCCCATCTCTATTGTGTGGCTGAAGAATTACACGACAATAAAGATTTGATTACTACAGCAAAGTATAATGCCACAATGAAGAATCTACGAGATAAGGAATACTCATCAACCTATCTTTCATCACAAATAAAGGGTTATTATTTCATCTATATAGTTTTTATCAGCTTTGGGTCCTGTTTATCATGTAGTTAAGGACTAGTTAATGACAATGGAGAAGATTCCTACTACATTGTAGATCTATGCTTGATTCTCTTGGCTTGATATGGTTTCTTTTTTAGATTTGGTGATAATATTAAGCTCTTATACCATGGTTGCATCTGGTTGCCATGGGCAAGTTAGCATTTAGATAGTAGAAATGGAGACAATACACATTAGAAAAGTTTGACTAAGTTTAGATATCTGGCTAGATGGTAGATATATGTGTATTAGGGAAAATTAGGTTCCACCTTCTCTTAAGCATTGAGACATAGCCAAACACTTAGAAAGGTATAAACAATGGATCATAATTTGGATGCAACAATTTAAGGGAATATCACCATGTGAAACTAAGGATGGAGATGTGAAAGGGGATAATTGATAGATGAGTGTGAGAGGGGGTGAAAGGTGGACGGAGGTGGGAGACGAAGAGGGTGATTGGTAGGAGCGCTTCGAAAGTCATCAACAAGATGAGGAGGGCATAGAGAAGATGGTAAGATGATTTGTTGCTTCCATTGTAGGGGTTTGGGAACACGGATTAGATGTGTGCCATGACATGGTCAAATGTGTCGAGTATGTAGATTGAGGCATAGACTATTTTCATGCCTAGTAGTAGGAAGATGATGCCGGGCAACTTTGCTCACACCTTGCATAGAATTGCCTATAGTGGAGCTCACTAGAAGGATACTAGACGTTCTTGTGCCATGGTTGGGGAGAATGAAGCTTTCCTTGAGTCCTATCTCACATCAAATTTCGTGAGGGCACATCTTCTACTAATGATCTTTGGAAAGCATTAAAAGATAAATGCTTCTTGCTTGATGGAGCCTCCATTACATTGGTGAAGGTGGGGTTCCTTTTAGGATTTGCTCCATAGAGGTTCGAAATTGACTCTTGTTCTCCATGTTGTAGTGTCACAAAGTGTAGGTTTAGTGGTGCTTGAGGTTGTAAACTGATGGTGATACTCATATAAGGTTACCCATAAAAACCAATGGTCCATGTGGTGGCTAAAGGAATTTCGTTGAGGTTGAAATGTTTTAAGATAGTGGAAGCAATTTCAAATGCCATTGAGTGATTGGTCGTCTTCGGAATGCCAAAGGAGTGGTATTGTCTCAACACAAGTACGTTTTTGATCTTCTTCAGGAGATTGGAATGTCTGGTGCTAAGCTAGCCTCGATACCAATGGACCCCAATCGACATATCTATGAGGACAACCTTGCATTGGCAAATGCCAAGTAGTTTAGAGCCCTATTATGAAAGTTGTATATACTCTTGACACGCCTAGACATAGCCCTTGCTCTTAGCAAGGTGAGTTCATGGATAAGCCTCAGAGGGTACACTGGGAGGCGGCAATGATGATTCTAAGGTATCTTAAGTCTACCCCAAGAAAGGGGCTCTTCTCTCGTGGACACAACCTTGGTGTCATGGCCTACACTGACGCTGATTATGTTGGATGCCCAAAGGATGGGAAGTCTACCATTGGTTTCTGTACCTTTGTAAGGGCTAACCTTGTGACTTGGAGAAGCAAGAAGCAAACTGTTGTAGCCAGGTCCAACGTGGAATTAGAGTATTGTGTCATGGCTCAAGCCTCAGCCAAACTGATGTAGGTCCAATTGGTCCTCTTGGATCTACAGGTTCTTGTCATGAATTCTATGGAGTTGAAGTGTGATAATAAGTTAGCTATGGTAATCATGAACAACTTGGCTTTTCACGAGCGGACAAAGCACGTGGAGGTAGACTGTCACTACACCAGAGATATGATTCACGACGGTTACATCCGCACTACTCACGTGTCGTCAGAGGACCAAGCAGCTGATGTGTTCACCAAGGCATTTCCCAGAGCTACCTTCAACAGATGCATTTCCAAGCTGAGCATGATCGGCATCTATGCTCCAGTTTGAGAGAGAGTGTTAGAGTATTTATTTAATTCTGCATTTTTGTATTTTTTGTTTTCTTTTTATTCCCTAAGTTTAGGGGCACCGTTTACTGTTTTTTTTTTCTTGCTCCCCAAGTTAGGGGTGTCGTTGTAATTGTTTCCTAGGATCTCGTGCCTATAAGTAGAGACCTAGGGTTACAAGAATAATAACTTATCTCATCTTCTCTACAACCTTGAACATGAGCACTTGTAACTTGTTTACCTCGATAAGCATTGGAACCACGACCTCTACAGTCTACACCACTAGCAAGTGACATGGGGTCTCGGTAGTAGGGCTGATGCTGATCATTTGTGCAAACTCAAATCTTCTTATGATCTTTGGGTGTCACAAGTTTTTGATCCATGTCATTCTTTTTTATCACAACAAACAAATCATGCACATGTAATTCCATGTATGCAGTCTCGCTCTTGGTTGTTCGCAATGCAACCCATATCTTTCTACACGAGTGTGAGGATCCTCTGATAGATTTCATACAAACTTCATAAATTTCCGAATCGTTTAAGGTGTATCCATATTTCTTTCTGAAGATGCTCCACATCAAACTTTCTCTACAGAAGGTTCACTTCTTTGGACTCCATGTTGTTGCCAACCAATTCTATTGAGAGAAATGAGTGGTTGTTTAGTGTCACATTAGAAAGTGTGAGCTTTATGTGTGAGTGGTGATCTATAAATAGGCGTGTACTCCTATTTATCTTTGAGAAGAAATACAGAGAAAACACGTCCATTGGGCACTTCTCCCGTGATTTTCTCCCTGCTCCTCGTGAGTGTGGTTTCTACGTAAACCTAAGTGTTTCTTTGATTGTTTTATGCTTTTTCATATCTTGTGATTTTACTAACACATTATTTAAATATTTCAACTATTTTGTATCCATGTAACTGATCTGAACTCTCCTCTTTTGTCTTGAGATCCATGACAATGTGGTTCTTCTATTTGGTGCCAACAAAATTGTGGAATACTTGAGACCATGATTGATAGTTGTGTTGATTCCACTTGCTGGTTGTTGCAACTGTCCTATGATGACTCAAACAGATATGGGGATTTAGAAAAGTTAAACAAGGTTTCCTGTCCAAAAGATGCTGATGATGTCAGAAATGCCATGAAACTCATTCAAATCCCTTGACAGTCATGTTGATGTTGGTCTCAGATAGATTGGCTGAACAGAAACTAGTACATGAACATGTCATCTTCCCTTGTGTCTAATTCCAACACAACTAGTATGTTAGCTTGAGCACACCGAATCAAGTTTGCACTCTTGCATGAGAAGAATGAGATGCATGTGTCATGAAGTCAGCACTTCTAAGCATTGGTGATGTTGATGCATGTTGTTGGTGTTAGTGTTTAGAAAAATGGCCGCCTAGGGCGAGTAGGGAGCTGAGTACTCCTGGGCACCCCCTTAATCGAACTACATACATATAAACGGGTCACTATGTTATTTATCAGAGTACTCCATATGCCTATCCAATTCCAATAGGGCCCTTATACATAGCTTTTATGTACTCCATGTACATAGAAAAAGATCTCTCTGAAATCCAAGATCCCTTCAATCAATCATGTCTATTTTTCCATGTTTGTATCTACTACTCAGCAATCATTCATTTATAAAATTTATTTTTAATTGACTGACATCATTATGCATTTTTAACGTAATTATGTCAATCGATCATGCTATGTTAATGCATTTTAACATCAATGTGTTTTTTTTGTAAGATTATTATTCTACTGTAACTTTGTTCATAAAAAAAATGTTATTTTTTCCTTTAAGAGGTTACTTTTCATCAATCATGTATTTAGTTAGTTTTATTTTTTATTTGGTGCATTTTAGTATAATTATGTTAATGTAAGTTTTAATTGATGGTGTATACAATTATTTAAAAATTATTTTATATTTTTAATTATTTGAATTCAAAACCACATACTTGTTTGCATACTCATTTGTACATCAAGTACTCACTATGTGGTGACCTGTCCAACCAAATACTGCGATACTGTTTTCCTGTTAAGGGATTGTGCATGGGAACGAGAAGCATTTAGGTCAACATTCGTACTCAAGGCACATGAGTGTTGGAACCATGTGCAGCAGGGAGTGGATGAGAAGAAGAGGCCTAGGCAGTGCTTGTTGGGGTAGGGGAAATTATAGGGATAGCCTGCTTCCAACCATGTTAATTCCTATGGACACAGGTCCTCTTTATATTAGTGGAGCGAAGGGGAAATACAGTGTCTTATTGAAGTTAATAAAGATTGATAAGCTACATAATCACCCTATAACCCTAATTATTAGATTGACGTTTGTTAATTCAGCAGATTGTCTTGATTTGGACTTTGGACTTCAGGTTACTGACAGAATTCATACACTAGTCCTGCCCTAGTTGTACATTAGTCACCTTCTACTTCCTTCCACTTGTGCATTATTAGGATGTTAAAAGAGGTAAACTTTCAAGAGTTGCTGCTAGATGTTGGTCACATGCCCATCTAGAAGTTAAAAGAAAAACATACTTTATGTTGGATCATCACCTAATCATCGACCAACCTTGTTTCGTTTGAGAATGGATATGGTAATTTGCTGGAACGAGGAGTGAGAAATAGTTTGATTGTTTTCCTTCTCTGTTTGTTTATGTGTGTGTGTTTTTCCCCACTTTTCTCTTTATTCAGTTGTAGATCAAATACAAGAGAGATTATTATTATTATTATTATTATTATTATTATTTATGGGGTTCGTCTTTACAAAGATTTGGAAAAAGTCATCCTGCCTTAGGAATAATTTTCAGATCAGCAGGGTAAAGAATATTACAGATGACTTATAATCCTGCACTCTGAACTTGTTATACTGCTGGGTATTGCATGAAACAGTCAAGGTTTAGACATCCTGGTGAAGGATCTTATTCTAATTTTCTACTTCTGCAATGAAAAACTTGACTTATCGTAAGCTGCGAATTCCCTTTTTTGCAGATGGAAAGCGTCAGGGTTGTCTGACTACAGTCTTACTGAACTCGAAGGTATTCCCCTCTGATATTTTCCTTTAGGGCTAGTTTACTTGAGGCTTTTTGAGGGGTTAACCCTTGTTTACTTGGAGGGTTAACCTCCTTTTGGTTAACACGGGTTAAGAGCTCTTAACACTGGTTTGTCTAACACCAGTTACTATTGATGTTAGGCAAACCTGTGTTTAAGTCTTACGATTTTGTTGTGCTCTCGTGGTCTCTGATTTAAATTTTTAACACCACTAACAAGTAAACACCACAGGAGTTGACACTCCAACTTAACACCAATTCAAGTAAACATAAATTCGTGTTAACATTACTTTGCAAGTAAACAGGTTAAGACTAATTTCACATTTCTTAACATCACTTCTTTAACTCTCCAAGTAAACTAACCCTTACTAGTATGAGAATACGTGTCACAGGTATTTGAATCTAAAACATGTAAATTAGCTTGTCACTTACATGATCTGTCTGTCCTTAACAGCCTGAAAGCTCAAGTGGATTTGCTTTAGTGCACGTGCATCAGACATGGTTAGATGAGCATGCTTCTACAAATGAAATTGCATGGATTTTATAGGTTCTTGGTTGGCTGGTAAAGCTTTGCTTTTGGATCTTTTAAGTAATAAAATTGCTGGCTTGGGATCTATTCATGTTCATAATATCAAGTCATCCTCGTTGATGAATTGTAATAATCCTTTTGACATTAGTTTCTATGAGGACATGAGCCGAGCAACGTTTACCCATTGATCCCTGACTTCTGTTCGGAGTGTAAGCTTTACAATGGTACGGGTTCAAATTTATTCCAGTATGCTTCTAATCTCATGAGAATGTACTGCAAAAACCTCTCTATCAGTTCTTTCTCGCTCTCTCTCTATTTCTGTGAGCAGCTTAGATTGCGTCGATTTCTTGCCTAAACCATGAACAGCATGAAATTCTTCATTGTTTTAAAATGTATATCCTCGCATTCTCTTTGAACTCCTTGTGCTGGTCCTATTTGCCAATACTGTGATGATGTGCTCACCTAGAACAGATTTCAGTTGGACTTATATGCAATAATTTTACATATGGTGATTTGCAATTGGATGAGATACTATTCGGAACTAGAGGTGTACATACGTCAGATTAGATTGGAATTTGCTAAATTATAACCCAATCTATCCTTATTGGATTGAGATTTTTTCAATTCAGTCCATGTCATTTCGAGACCTAATCGGATTCCATTTAGTGTGTGAAATTGCAGATTAATTTGGATCTTTTCTTTTTCTTTTTCTCATGGACTAATGCAAAGCTTAGAAGAATTAGATCCTAAAATTGAAATTTAAAGCCTATTGTTTGTTTTTAAAGTTTTTCTTACTGGCACAATGACATCTCTCAAAGACATTGAAAATCTATATTAAAGATATATAAAATTATTAACTTCGTGTAACTTATAACCAAATAAAGAAATCATCTACGTAGCTAATATGGAAATAATAAACATACTTCTGAGGAGAAATAAATGTTAAAATTCATCTCTGCAATGAAAATATATTATATGCATTCATGTATGTATGTATGTATGTGTATACGCATGCATGCACACATGTTGTAATTATTTTATGGATTACACATTGGATTAGGTTAAGATTTCAGCCTTATCCAACCCAATTTTTAATGGATCGAAAACTTTGCTGGGATCACTTGGTTAGCCACTTGAACCTTATTGGGAAGCGTCGAAGCGTGATCTGCTAAAAGGAATTCTACATCCAAGCAATTAATAAAGTCAAATAGGATAATACCGTATGGGCAGTCTCGCTCGATGAAGCCATGTTAGCCACGTGACATGATCATCACAACATGACCCCACGATGGTTACAAAAAAAAAAAATTATTGCTCAGAGCTGGTAGATGACATGGTATAAAAGCAATGATTAAGTTGTGTAATAGTAGATTAGAAGTAGGATAATCACCTATTACATGCCATTAATCCTTGTAATTGATAGGTCAACAAGGCTATACATTCTTGTTCTTGTGCGCCCAAATTTTGGCATTCGATATGGTGAATTGACAGCTACAATTTTCTTAAGATGTACACGCATTTAGAGGGTTCCTCAACAAGTGCACCCATTTAGAGGGGGAACACGGTAAAAACCTCTGTTTAGTGTGTGATTAGATGAGGTTGATTCACCAAACCAAACTTTATTAGCTTATTCATGAAAAATATCCCTGATTAGAACTTATCTTAGCAATGGCATAGTTATTCACATTCTAGTTGCATTAGATTAGGATTTAGTTGGCTTAGTTCATATTTGCATTGTAGGCTTGTTTTCTTTAAAAAAAAAAAAAAAATGTTATAGCCTATTCATTCACTTATATTTACTTTTTTTCCATTTTAGTTTTGAAATAAAATCTTCTAATTCTTATGATGAATCTATGTTAGTTGAGACTTCATGGACTCAAATTTCATGGAAAAAGAAATTGTAGAACAAAAGATAAAATTCGATGAAATTTCCCATCTCATATTCACTTCTAGATTGGCTATACCAATTTTGAAGAATTACTATGATTTTTTACTATGAATTATGTCATGAATAAAATCCAATAGTTTCATTTTTCAGCTTAGTTTCTAGAGCAAAATTATCAAAATTTTTATTAGGTATTAGACTAGGTTAATTTGTATAGATTTTATTGAGCACAGATTTGCATGTTTGACTCCAAAACTTAGTGTTCTACTTATGGTTCTAAACAAATTCTCAATTGAATTTTCTCCATTACTTTTGTTGTGTCTTCCAATAGCTCCATAGGTCCTTTATCTATAGTGGTGAAGAAGCCTTATAGAAGACTAACATTTGTCGGCTTATACTGATCACTATCTTTATGTGTGCAATTTAGAAGGATCAAACAAATAAAAAACACGTAATTAGTAGTAAGTTCAGTCAATTCAACAAGGTGGCTATTTCAATGAAGAAGCATTCAATTATAGATTTGATTTACTACTTTATAGGTTTAAAAATGAAAAATTTTTCGCTCAGCTCTGCTTCGCTCTCGCCCTCACTTCCTCCTCCTCTCTCTCTCCCCTCTCCTCCCCTCCGCTTCCTTTCCCCCCTTCTTTTTTTAGGGTTTCGTTGCTCCTGCCCCCTCCTTGGTGAAGCTTCTCTCCTTCGCTCTGTAGAGGGGGGTCGGGAGGCCTCTCGCCTATGGTGTGCTCTCTTCTTTGAGGTCGCCGGGGTGGTGACAACTCTTGGCCCTAGTTTTCGTTTGTTTTGTTTTCTTTTCACTTTTTTCGATTTGATCGGGTCTGTGGTGGTGTGCACCCCCTCTCTGTTGAGGGGGTTGGGGTTTCTTTTCGTTTGCGGTTTGTTTTGCTCGCTGGTGCTCCCGATCTACGAAGTCGCTCCCCTGTGGTGGGATCGACATCCTCTTAGGGCGATCGGGGTGTAGGAGCTTTGCTCTCTCTTTCTGGCTTTTTGGGTTCCTTGTTGGCCGTTTTGGTGTGCTTTCCTGCTCCTTTTTTGGCTCTACTTGTTGTTTGGTGCTTTTCTGTGGCTTTCTCCTCTTTGCTCGAGTTTGCTTTCTGGACCTCATGATTATGGAAGATGGTTATAGAGGGGGAGTCCTCTCCCTCGGCCTCATCAGGTCCTTCGATACCAAAGTGATCTTTCGCTTCGGTTGTTGCGAACCTTGACTCCTCTTCCAGATCTTATATCGAGTTGTCCCTGAAGGTGCAGCTCCTGAAGTTAAGAGATGGCTTTTTGTCTACCTCTTTCTCTGCTGAGGAGATTTCTAAGCTTTGTTCTCCATTTTCTTCCTCAATCGTTGCTCGTTGTTGGGGCCCCAAGCCTTTCGCTCCTCGATTTAAGGAGTTTCTCTTCTCAAAGATGTGGATCTCTTCGGGCTTTTCACTGACCCCTTTAGACTCAAGGCACTGGTTGCTTCATTGTGCCTCTAACGTGGATTTCTGCAAAGTCTTTTCGAGAGAGTCGATTGTTTGGATCGGATCTGCATTCAGTTTGTGAGATGGTCACCATCCTTTCGTATGGATGGGTTGGTCACTCGTGTCCCCATCTGGGTGGGTTTTCCCAACCTTAATCTCCATTTGGTTCACCCGAATGCCCTTCTTTCTATCATTTATTAGTTGAGATCTCCGATCTATGTTGATCCCAATACAGTTCATGGTTTTCGACCTAGTTTCCCTCGGGTCTGTGTCGAAATCGATCTGCTTGCTTCTAGACCTGAGTTTGTCAGGATTTATAGTGGTGTTGAGTGTATTTTGCAGAAGGTTGTCTTCGATTGGGTCTTTGAATGTTCGCATTGTTTTAAAATAGGCCATGCTCGTGCCTCTTGTTCTCTTTTGGTGGGTACAGGACCCCAAGTTGCTTCCTATAAGCAGGAGGATGCCTCCCCGACCACGGATTCTTCCGCACCTGGCGGAGGGTCGCCCGATCCTGATCTAGCGTAGGAGGTTCTTAGGGATGCCTCCCCGACCAAGGACTCTTCCAAGCCTGCTGGAGGGTCTCTCGATCCTGCTCCTGCGCAGGAGGTTCTCAGGGACACCTCCTCGACCAAGGACTCTTCCTCAGCGGGCGGTCGGTTGGCCAATCCTACTTCTGAGGAGGAGCCTCTTCGGGTGCTTTCGAATCCTTCTTCCTCGATGGATCAAGGTATTAACGATGTAACTCCAGACTGTAATAATCTCGCATCCTCTTCTTCTTTGGGGGTTGGGGTATTGTTTGGTCGATCGAGGAAGAAGGCTCGCCTTCGACTTAAGACTTGACGGTGGATACCTCGCATTCACCGATCGACTGCTTCCTCAACCCCGGTTGCCTCGCATGCTTCTGGCACAGCTTCTTTGGAAGCTGCTCAAGTGAATCGTCATCCGCTTTCTTATGTTTCTAATGATGGATCTATGCATCTTGCTATTATTCCTTACTGCCCGCTTTCGGTTTCCCATTTTCTTCGGTGGATTTCAGTGAAAGATTTATCTGTGGATTTTAATGCTTTGAATCGACGTAACCAGGCGATTATTTCTGAGGATTCAGGTTCTCATGATTCTCGTGTGGCTATGGATTTGATTGATAAAAACCTCATTTGTTTTTCTTACTCTCAATTGACTGAAGAGGTTTTTGAGGCTCACGATCAAGACTTGCGTTCGATCACTCCTGCTAGCATGAATATCGGTGATTTTTCTTAGGGTATCTATTTGCCTATTTGATCCTCTTCTCTAGACCCTGCCCCGAATGGTACTGATCTTAATAATGGTGCTTGTTTGGAAGTGAATATGGGGGATGATGCAGCTTTCCATGATATTAGATCTGAATTATACACTTCCGAGTTTTTGGATTTTTCAGACGTTGGTCTTGCATCTAAGGTTTCGGCACACTCTCCGCTTAAGACTAGAGGAGCCCGTGGTGGTCACTCCATGTTGGATGTGGGAAGGATGACCAGAAGCCGATCGAAATCCCTTACCACTGCCCTTTCCTTATGAAGATTCTCTTTTGGAATTGTCATGGCATTCTGAATGCCCCTACCCTTGATCGCCTAAACTCTTTGATTTCGATGAATCATCCTGACGTTATTTTTATTATAGAAACTTTTGCTGGTTTATCCGATGCTCTGTTGGTTAAAGTAGGTATCTACTTTGATAATGTTCTGACTGATCCGTCCTCTCCTAATATCTGGTGCTTTTGGAACAACATGGTTCAACTTTCTTTGCTTGAATCCATGAACCAAACGCTAACTGTTTGTTGTTGTTTTCATCATGAAACTTTTCTCATTTCTAGTATCTATGCTTCGTATGATCCTTCCTCAAGGAAGCCTCTATGGAAGCTACACTCGTCCTTCCCTTGGATCTTAGGAGGTGACTTCAACTGCATTCTCAATGGTTCTGAGAAAAGGGGTGGTGTTCCATTTAGAGACTCTCAAGCCTTGTAGTTCTAATCTTGTATCAATGATTGCTCTCTTTGACTTCTCTTTGGGTGGTAACCAACTTTCATGGTGTAATGGTCGCCATGGTAGTGCCAAAATCTACCAGAAGCTAGACCGTATTCTCATGAACGTGGATTCTCTTTCCTACTCTTTGGTGGGTTCTTATTTGCCTCGCTACAACTCTGATCATGCTCCCATCCTTATATCCCTATTCCCCAATCTTGATTGTTGTAAGCGGCCTTTTCTCTTCCAAGGGGCTCTTCTATCTGGGAAGTCGTGGATTCCGTGTGGAACCAACTTGTCCTTCAATCTTCTATGGATTCCCTTTCTATTTTGTGTGCTAAACTTACCATTCTTAAAAGGGCTCTTAAGGAGTGGAATTGATCAGCTTTTGGTGATATCTACTCGGTGGTGTCTAATTTGGAGATGAAATATGATAACATTGATAAAAGTCTATCCTCTCATTGGGATAATGACTTATTTGCTGAGCTCATGGAAGTGCAAAACGATCTTGATGAGGCTAGATTAAAATTTTCTGATTTTCTTAGTCAAAAAGCCAAAGTTAAATGGATTAAGGAAGGTGAGGGTAATACAAAATTCTTTCATGCTATGATTAGGAGAAGGTTTGCCAAAAATTCTCATTATGCTTTATCTTCCATCATTGGTAACGGGTCTTGCCAGGTGGCGTGTGATAAGGTTATGTCCTACTTTGGGGATCTTCTTTCCTCTAAGGACTACTTTCCTAACAAGCACTTTCTCAATACTATTCGAGCTACCCTTTCTGCTAGTGATTCCATTTCTCTAACCTCTCTCCCTTCTAAACAAGAGATTTTTCTGACTCTGTCTCAAATGCCCACAAATCGTTCTCCTAACCCGGATGGTTTTAATGCCGAGTTCTTCACCTTCTTTTGGGGCATGATTAAAGAGGACCTTGTTGAGGCCATCAAACAGTTCCCACAAGGGTCCTCGTGCTTTCAACAATACGTTTATTTCTCTCATTGTTAAAAAGCCTAATGCATGCTGATCTTTCTGACTTTAGATCAATTAGCCTGTGCAATGTCTGTTATAAGATTGCTTCTGGCATTATTATCTCGTCTTTCTCATATTATGCCTTCTATTATCTCCCGTGAATAGGCTGGCTTTATCAAAGGGAGATCTATCCATGATCACATTGCTAGTGTCTTTGAACTCACCCAACATATCAATCGTAAAGTTCATGGATCCAACCTTATCTTCCAACTTGATCTTCAAAAAGCTTATGATCGTGTTGAATGGAGGGCCCTCTATGATATCCTAGGCCATTTTGGTTTCTCTAGGCAGGACATTGACTTAATTCAGACTTGTGTTGAACACGATGGCTCTTCTATTCCTGTGGATGGGATATCCTCTTCCTTTTTTAAACCTTCTCATGGACTTCGTCAAGGTGATCCACTTTCCCCCTTCATTTTTGATGTTTTTATGGAACCTTTCATCCGTGGACTTAAAGAGCTTGCTTTTTTGGGTAAAATCTCTCCTTCCAATGCCAAACATGGTATTCAAACTCTGCTAGCCCTTTTTTATGCGGATGATATCATTATTTTTGCTAATGGAATGTCCAACTCCATCTCTAATTTGGTCAATTTCATCAAGGACTTTGAAAGGACGTTCAACCAAAAGGTAAACACTTCCAAAAGCTTTTGTTTTGTTGGAAAACACTTTCCCATGGGGAGGATCTCTAGGCTTGTTCAGACCATGGGATATCCAATAGGATCCTTCCCTTCACTTATCTTGGGTGCCCTATTTTTCCTGGTAGGGCTAAAATTCTCTACTTCAATGGTTTTGTGGAGAAAATGCAATCTAAGCTTTTTGCCTGGAAAGCTAATTTACTCTCTACTACGGTGCACTTGATTCTCATCAAGCATGTCCTCTCCTCTATTTCTATTCATATGCTTTCCATTATGGAGGTTCCGAGGGCTATCCTCCATAAAGTTGATTCCCTTCTCTCCAAATTTTTTTGGGGAACCTTTGGTAATACTTATAATAGACATTGGGTGGCTTTAAAAATGGTTACCAAACCTTCTAATATGGGGGGTTTAGGTATTCCGAACCTCAACCCTTTTATCAAAGCCCTTAGAATGAAAAGAGCTTGGAATATCCTCCTTGGGATGACCTTATTTAGTAATCTAATGAAAAACCTTCATGCTCCCACTCAGCATTCTGCTATTCTACATACAATCTCTCTTCTTAGGGAAGCTATTGTCCAGCTTCGCCTGTATGTTTGTTGGGAAGTCCATGAAGGCAAAATTGATCTTTAGATGGACATTTGGATTAAGGATACCCCATTAAAGGATTTCCTACCAATGGATACTAGTCCGGATAAGATCTTTATTAAGGATATCTCCTCCAATCCGCTGGCTAATACTTTGATATCTATGTTGCCTACTTACATTCGAGCCAAGATCTACTCTCTTAACCTGGATAATCTGAAAGATGTGCCCCATTAGTCCCTCACTTCTTCTGGCATCTTCACTGTTGTCTCGGCCTGTACCCTCCACTACTCTTAACACTCCTAAGCTTCCACATTTTGTTGATCTTTGGAATCTCAAACTTCCTTTGACCATTTCTATCACAACTTGGCACATTATGCTTAAGTGTCTTCCAATCGACGATTTGATCGTTAAGCTGGGTATAGCTTTACCTTCTGTAACGACTCGATTCCCGAATCCCTACGAGACACGAGAATCGGATCAACTCGACTAATCCCAAGATCCAGTCGTCAAACAAGAAAGTAATCAAAAGAGCAGTAAAATAAACCACATTCACCATGTATATAACTAGCAGTAAAGAAAGGAAATGCTACAGTATATACCACCACAACAAAAGAGAAATAAACATATACATAACATGAAGCTTACAATAAAGAGAGTACGGGGAGTAACAGAAAATTACTCACTACAGTGGAAAGAAAAGTACAGAAGGTACTACAGGTAACACTACTGGGCTCTACCAGGCCTAACGTCCCCTGCAGTCGTCGATTTTGGCTGCTCAAGACCTGGTCCTGAAAAGGTAACAAGGGTGACACGTCAGCGAAACGCTGAGTAGAGTGGCAACTAAAAGTTAAAAGAAACAGTAGAGTGGACAGTAGCTGTTATATTTTTACTTTCTTTCTTCATATTTTATTTTATTTTATTTTTTCATTTATTCCCTTTGATTTATTTCTCAGATCCTTCTCTTGATCTTGTATGTTCCTCGTGGGAACGATCTTGATTGCAGTCTTTTCCGAAAAGTAAAAATAACACGTGGTGCTCTCCTGGCCGGAAGAGTCCCCTATGGTGGTTCTACCCTCAGTCAACCACCCCAAGGTCGCTGACAGGCGTAACGGTGACTACGGCACGTGCGATAAACGCACGGGTAGCTACCCCGCATTGGCACGTGGTCAGTCGTTTCTGTTAACGGGTGCGCCCAAAGCACAACACGGAACCAGCATAGGGTAGAGCCCTCTCAGTAACAGGGGTCCAGCCCCTCCACAGTAACCAAACAGGGGTCTTACTTCTCCACAGTCCGCGCACTCTCGCCTGACTACCTTGGTTTGCCCAGTGGGCCTAATAAGTCGGTGTAGGAAGGCTAGCAGAACCGCGGGACCCGTGGGATAGCTAGTGCTCTCCCTACACTAGTAGCTCTCCTTGGTACGGTGTACACGAGGGCTAAGAGTCGGTACAAAGTGGCTAGACTTAACCTTAGGTCCCTAGGGCGGCTGGCTCTCCTCTGCACTAAGAGGTAACAGGTGCTTTCCCTGGTACTACGTACCCAAGGGACAACAAACGTTCTCATTCACTTTTCTAGCTCCATCCCATTTATTTTCAGGAACTCTACTCCTAATTTCCCCTAGGGTTCATGCTCATGTTTCTCAGGCCAAGCGATACTAGGTTTCATCATTTTAGGTTGATTCGTATATAATACGTGTTCCAACATTCCACTTCTTTTTCTTTCCAATTTGTATACAAGTAGCTCGTATTTAATTTCAACCAACATAAATTACATGCAACAGTTACTAGTAATGGTACTCTACATTCCACAGGCAGCTGTTATCCAATTTCAGGCAATTATTATTATGTTATTCACTTATCTAAGATTGCAATTCAGGCATTCAAGATATTTAATTCCATGTTCTATGTTCGTAGGATTTATGCCACGCCCTAGGATCTACCATTCAGTCTCGTTTTCAGGTCATAGGATTCATGCCATACCCTAGGATCTACCATTCAGTCTAGTTTTCAGGTCCTACGATTCATGCCATACCCTAAGATCTATCATTTAATTCAGATATGCATTAATGTTCGTAATTAACTAAGGGAAGTCACTCTACCCGCAAAATCGGGAGTAATGGAGGCATGATCGGCAATCCCGTGTACCTTCGCAACCCCCAGAGCCACAACGGAACGGGATCCTAACACAAGGATCAACATAAGGAGTTACTCAGAACAGTATACAATTACTGTAAACAGGTAGAGGAAATAAATATGGAAAGAACGCAACTCGAAACGCGGAAAACGGATTTCGAACAGGCCCTAAACGGGTCAAAAATGACGAATCTGTCCAAAATCAGACGTCTGGAACCTCTTTCAGATGTCTTAAAAGATTGATCATGTCGTACCTCGGTCTGCGCAGTCCTTCAGACGTCCAGAAGCCCGCTTGATCGTCTGGCCTTAGTTTCCAAACGTTCGATTGTCACCCCGGATGTCTGGAGGTCATCTTCGTCGTCTGGTACTGTAGCCAGACGTCTGATCAGTTTGGGATGGCGAGCCCTCGCGCCCTCTCGAACAACACCTCCGTACACACGCACCCGCTCTCATCACGAAGAGGTACAGAAGGACGCGGCGGACGGCTGCATGGCCGTACACGCGTTAAAAGGAGAAGATAGGAAATTATTGTACCTGTCAGACGTTTGGACCGTCGTCCAGATGTCTTCGGCGTCGTCTGGACGTAAGTCCAGACGTCTGATTCTGGGAAATTTTCCCAGAATTAGAACCTGGTTCGCTCTCCGCTCGCGATGCACGGCTGCGCCGTGTCTGCCTGCTGCTCGAGCTGCAGCAGCCCCTCCACGACACCCCACGCCCGCTGCTCGCCCGCCGGCCGGCTGTAGCTGCCCCGGCAAGCTTGCACCCTCGCGGTCGAGCTTCTTCCTTCCTCTCGCAACACTCCTTCCCGCACGCTCGCCGCGGCCATTGCTGCCGTAGTTGCTCACTCGCTCGCTCACGCTCTCGCTGGTAGGGAGAAGGAGAAGAGGAAGGCGGTGGAGTGAGGGTGAGGGAGAGGGAGAGGGTGATGGTATTTAAAGGCAGCGTGGGGAGAGAGAAGAGAAGCGGTGCGTCTGCAGGGAGGGAGAGAAAGAGCAGGATGAAGGCGGCGGATTCAGTCTGCACGCGCACGCGCACAGACGCGAACCCGTACCCCGAAAAAATTTAATACCAGACGTCTGGGAAGGGTTCCAGACGTCTGGCCAGACATCTGGGAAGGGTTCCAGACGTCTGGCCAGACATCTGGGCCACTTCCCAGCTGTCTTAAACCACGTCTGATGCTCACGTTCGTAACAATATAACAAACTCAAAGGAAGTTTCGTCCCCGAAACTTGCGCTAACTAGGGTGTGGGAAAGAACAATATATATGTACATAACAAACTCAAAGAGGACTGAAGCCGATCCGAAAAGACGTACCTGTGAAAAGCTCCAGGTACCGCTCCAGCATCGCTGCCTCAGGCTCCCAGGTAGCCGCCTCGTACCGCTGGCTCCTCCAGAAAACCTTCACCAGGGGTACTTGCTTTCGTCTCAGATTGCGGACGGCTCTGTTAAGAATCTGCACTGGCCACTCGGGGTAGGTCAGGTCGTCGCTCACCTCGACGCTCTCGTGACTCAGGACGTGACTGGGATTGGCGACGTACTTCCTGAGGTTGGACACGTGGAACACGTGCACACCAGAAAGCTGAGGAGGGAGGTTAAGCCTGTAAGCAATGGGTCCAACCCGCTCCAGGATTTCAAAGGGCCCCACGAACCTCGATGCGAGCTTCCCTCTCACCCCAAACCGCTGCAGGTCCTTCATGGGCGAAACACGAAGGAAGACGTGGTCCCCAACCTCAAACTGCACCTCTCTGCGTCTCCGATCTGCGTAGCTCTTCTGCCTGCTCTTGATAGTGCGGAGTCGCCTGTGAATCTGCTCGAGTGATAACTGTTGTATGCAAACTCTGTCAGGGGCAAGTGCTCCTCCCAAGAGCCCCTCCAGTCTAGTACACAGGCACGCAAAAGGTCCTCAAGTGTTTGTATCGTGCGCTCAGACTGTTCGTCCGTCTGGGGGTGGTAAGATGTATTGAGTCTTAACCGTGTCTCCAAGGCCTGCTAAAACTCAGCCCAAAACTGGGACATAAAGCGGGTATCCCAGTCGGATACGATCTCCCGCGGAACTCCGTGTAGACGTACCACGTCGCGGATATACCTCTCTGCCAACTGTACTGGTCCCAAAGTGACTCGGATTGGCAAGAATCGTGCCGTCTTCGTCAGTCTATCCACGATTACCCAGAATGCGTCGTGTCCTCGCTGGGTAACAGGTAAGCCCATCACCAAATCCATGGTGATGCTCTCCCACTTCCACTTTGGCACAGGAAGTGGCGGTAGTGGCCTTGTAGGCCTCTGATGCTCGACTTTCACATGCTGGCATACTAAACACTGCTGCACGAATTCACCCACATCCCGCTTCATCCCCCTCCACCAAAACTCGCGTCTCAAGTCATGGTACATCTTCGTGTTTCCGGGATGTATGGTGAATCTGGAATCGTGTGCTTTAGTCAGGAGCTCTCTCAACAGCTCGTCTCTGGGAACGCACAGACGTCCCCTCAGGCGCAGCACCTGGTTTGTGAAAAAGAAGTCCCCCGGGTCTCCTGACAGTACTCTGTCGCTCAAGGACTACAAGTACGGGTCAGCCATCTGCTTGTGATGATGCGGTCTATCAGCTTTGGCCTCGTCTGTCGTGTCACAGCCACTGCCCCACAGTGCCCCCGTAACTCTAGGGGTCGCCAACTGCCTATCTCCTCCAAAAGGCTCCAACTCTGCACCTGTAAACTGGCCAAGTGTGTAGGCGACTTCCGGCTCAAGGCGTCCGCCACCACGTTGGCCTTTCCCGGGTGGTAGGAAATGATGCAGTCATAGTCCTTCAGGAGCTCCAACCAACGTCTCTGTTGTAATTTCCCTACTTGGAGGGGTGAGATCAGCGTGACAAGAAAATGCGGAATTGAAAATATAAACAATCTCACAAAAATAAGAAATCACAAAATGTACACAGGAATTTTTAGGTGGAAACCCAAACCGGTTGAAAACCACCACCTAACCCTCTCGAGTTAGGATTTTCCGATCAACCTAGTTGATCAAATCCACTAAACGAATCACTTTAAAATGAGGGTGATTCAACCTCAGTACAACCACGGTACAAGTACGAGGGTAGCGTTCCTCAACCCCTTCTCTCCACGAGAAGGATTTTGTCCCACGAAGGAGACGGGAATTCGCAAAGCGAATACCCAACCAAATTACAAAGGTGAAATAAAACAACAAACCTATAGAGCCAACAAAGTAATTTAAACCTAAGCTTCTATAGGATTTAGGAAACTCCCCTTTGCAAGGAGTGCGTCGACGATGACGCGGGTGCGTGAGCCACGCAACGGCGCAATGTCGCTCTCGTAGACAACGGCGGGAGAGCGGGTGCGCGAAGGGAATGATGCTCCCAAGATGTAGAACTTGAGCTTAGAGAGCAAGAGCTCCTTGGACATAAGAGGGTGGAAGTATGTTGCTTAAGTGTGTCTTGTGTTTCCCTTGGTGTGTCTTTGTGTCTCTAAGTGTGTTTTTGTGTTGCAAAGGTTCCCCTCTATTTATAGAGGCCTTAGGAAGGCTTTGGAAGGCTTAGGAAAGGTTCTATAGCCGTTGGGAACAAAACCCAAGAGAATCAGGTCGAAATCAGGACAATGATTACACTTGACAGGGTTATCAGACGTCTAACTATGGCATCAGACGTCTGGAAGGCCACTTTAAGACGTCTGATTTCAAGGTCAGACGTCTGATTCTATGCGGGTTTCTCCCTGACTTGAATCAGATCTAAACAGGGTTCTTGTGCAAGTCGATCAGACGACATACGGGACGTCGGGCACTAAGTCTGGACGTCTGGAAACCTACTTTTACTGTGGGAATTGATTTCCAAACGTTGCAACGGCTAGAAAATCTCTGAGAAGAGATTTTGGGTCAGCCGAGGCAAAACGGTCATCTATCAGACGTCTGGAAAGACCTAAGGACGTCTGATAAGGCTCTAACGGTCATATTCTTGACTGTTTGCTAAGCCAGCCAACGGTCCACTAATTGGACGTCTGGCAAAGTCATCAGACGTCTTCTAAGACGTCTGGACTAAGGTATGGACGTCTGATTTCATCAGACAGAACTAACTATGTCCAGCCTAACAGTTATCAGACGTCTGAAACAACGGTCAGACGTCTTAAAATGCTTTATCAGACGTCTGATTTGGGAATTAGACGTCTGGAAAGTCTGTTTGAACCCTATATTGGTTTTCTAAGTATTCTACAGAAAACCTAAGTATCCTAGGGTTGTGCCGGTGTTCCTAGGACTACTGTTAGGGTTCTTTGAGGCTCTTTAACATGAAATATCTAAGGAAAAAAAAGAGCAACAAAAGAAACAAAAAATACAACAAGTACAAAAGAAGGAAATCTATCCTATTCTTCACTTCCTTCCATCTTCAATCTTTCGCTCCACGCGAACCTCCTCTGTTTTCCGTCAAGCTCTTCCAATCCGTCCTGGATGCGAGCTCGAACTCCGTCTAAACACGCCCTCATTTGCAATTGACCTGAAATCTAGGACTCAAATTGCAAATGTTAAATAACACGTGTTTTGTTATCATCAAAACAACTGATCGTGGTGCTCTAGCACCAACAATCTCCCCCTTTTTGATGATGACAAAACCGTAAATAATAATGCATAAAAATCCTCCCCCTTTTTGACATTATCAAAAAGGTTTGATTGGTTTTATATTTCCTATAACTCCCCCTTAAAACATGCTCTTCTATGAATTTATTTTAACAAAGGTAATGTCCTCCCCCTTTTTGTAACAATGAGATAGCTATTATTTTTCTCCCCCTTACTAAAGGAAATTTAGCTACTTTATATCTCCCCCTTAGAAATTGACAATTAGCTCATTAATTTTAACTCCCCCTATCCAAATGCTTATGATAAAAAGATAGGGTAAAGGGTTTTACCTCACCTACCATGGCCAATAAAATGGCCCGAATGGTGGTGGTGGATGCCACATCGGATGGGGCTCCCATCCGTAGCTTGGAGGCCCGGGCATCGGCGCCGGTCTCCAATCTGGTGGTCGACGTGCGGCGGGTCTGTCGTTTGTTTGCCGTCTCGTCGGTCTTCTTGTTCTCCTCCTTGGTCTACTCCTTGGTTCCCCTAACTTGAGTTGACCAGCCTTGAGCTTGTAGGTCCAGTCCCTTATGTTGTAATTATCCCTGAACCCTACAAAACAAGATTCTAATTCTTTTTTCGGTATCCAAGTGGGCTTGGATCCGGATTTGTTAGAAGGTCTCCTTGACGGAGATCCTTTCTCAACCTTAGGGCTATAAAAATTATCAACTTTGTTGATTAATTTGTTAGAATTTTCCCTAAGACATGCAATTTCTTTTTCTATAATACTCATCTTAGTCTTTAAATTAGAGATTTCTAACTTTAGACTATCATTTTCCTCAATCAATTTATTATTTTCATTGATGAGGTTATGATTTTCTAATAATAGGTTATCATTTTTAGGACTAGCTTCTATGTCCTTAAGTTATTTTTCTAACCTATCATTTTCATTTTTAAGAAAACTAAGGTTCTTTTTAATGCTTTTATTTTCTATCCTAAGTGATTTACTAATATCAAAAAGTTCATTAAAAGCTTCTTGAAGATCGAGATTTACCTCGTTGTCTGAGTCGCTTTCGCTTTCGCTTCCTCTGGTCATGAAGCCGAAGCAAGCGGTTTCTTCTTCTATGGTCTTTTCTTCTTCTTCCTCCGAGCTAGAATCGTCCCAAGTGGCTTGGAACGCCTTCTTCTTAGATTTCTTCTCCTTTTCCTTCTTCTTCTCCTTTTTGAGAAGAGGGCATTCTGGTCGCAGATGCCCTTTCCCGTTGCAGTGGTAGTAACGTCTCGGGCTTTCCTTCTTCTCCTTTTTCTCTTTCTTTAATTCCCTACAAAACTTGGAAAAATTTTTAAGTAAAATTCTAAAGTCCTCGTCGTCGGAACTTACCTCGCTATCCGACGCGGCTCTGAAGGCGAGAGTCTTCTTTAGTTTAGGCTCTGGTGTATCCTTCTTCTTCTGCTTCAACTTAGTCTCGTAGGCCATCAGATTGCCTAGGAGATCTTCCATGTTGAGCTCCTCCATTTCATTCGCCTCTTCGATGGCGGTGACTTTCTGTTCCCATTCCGGTCCAAGGGAACGAAGAAGCTTCCCTTGAAGCTCCCCCTTGATGAAAGTCTTCCCTAAAGCTTTCAAGTTATTTACTATGAGAGTGAACCTAGTGTTCATCTCACTTAAAGTTTCGTTAGTTTTCATAGAAAAAGCCTCAAATTCTTGTGAAAGTAAATTGAGTTTAGAAGTTTTTACCTTAGAGGTACCTTCATGAGTTACCTCGAGTGTGTGCCAGATCTCGTATGCGGTGGCGCATTGCGAGATTCTGTTGAACTCCTCCGGGCTGAGCGCGCAATACAACGCGTTTATTATTTTCGCGTTGAGAGAGAGCTCCCGGATCTGCTGCTGCGAGTATCCTCCGGCGGGTTTCTCTGGGATGTCGAAGGGGGTCTCGCACTTGGCCCAGACTGTGAAGTCGGTGGCTTGAAGCCACATCTTCATCCGCAACTTCCAGTAGGGGTAGTTGCTCCCGTCGAAGAACGGCGGACGGGTTGTGGACTGCCCCTCGGAAATCCTGCTTGTGGAACAGCTTCCCTCCATGTGATCTTCTTGCCTGGTTGTTACGCCGAAACAGCAAGACCTGCTCTGATACCAAATGTAATTTCCCTACTTGGAGGGGTGAGATCAGCGTGACAAGAAAATGCGGAATTGAAAATATAAACAATCTCACAAAAATAAGCAATCACAAAATGTACACAGGAATTTTTAGGTGAAAACCCAAACCGGTTGAAAACCACCACCTAACCCTCTCGAGTTAGGATTTTCCGATCAACCTAGTTGATCAAATCCACTAAACGAATCACTTTAAAACGAGGGTGATTCAACCTCAGTACAACCACGGTACAAGTACGAGGGTAGCGTTCCTCAACCCCTTCTCTCCACGAGAAGGATTTTGTCCCACGAAGGAGACGGGAATTCGCAAAGCGAATACCCAACCAAATTACAAAGGTAAAATAAAACAACAAACCTATAGAGCCAACAAAGTAATTTAAACCTAAGCTTCTATAGGATTTAGGAAACTCCCCTTTGCAAGGAGTGCGTCGACGATGACGCGGGTGCGTGAGCCACGCAACGGCGCAATGTCGCTCTCGTAGACAACGGCGGGAGAGCGGGTGTGCGAAGGGAATGATGCTCCCAAGATGTAGAACTTGAGCTTAGAGAGCGAGAGCTTCTTGGACACAAGAGAGTGGAAGTATGTTGCTTAAGTGTGTCTTGTGTTTCTCTTGGTGTGTCTTTGTGTCTCTAAGTGTGTTTTTGTGTTGCAAAGGTTCCCCTCTATTTATAGAGGCCTTAGGAAGGCTTTGGAAGGCTTAGGAAAGGTTCTATAGCCGTTGGGAACAAAACCCAAGAGAATCAGGCCGAAATCAGGACAATGATTACACTTGACAGGGTTATCAGACGTCTAACTATGGCATCAGACGTCTGGAAGGCCACTTTAAGACGTCTGATTTCAAGGTCAGACGTCTGATTCTATGCGGGTTTCTCCCTGACTTGAATCAGATCTAAACAAGGTTCTTGTGCAAGTCGATCAGACGACATACAGGACGTCGGGCACTAAGTCTGGACGTCTGGAAACCTACTTTTACTGTGGGAATTGATTTCCAAACGTTGCAACGGCTAGAAAATCTCTGAGAAGAGATTTTGGGTCAGCCGAGGCAAAACGGTCATTTATCAGACGTCTGGAAAGACCTAAGGACGTCTGATAAGGCTCTAACGGTCATATTCTTGACTGTTTGCTAAGCCAGCCAACGGTCCACTAATTGGACGTCTGGCAAAGTCATCAGACGTCTTCTAAGACGTCTGGACTAAGGTATGGACGTTTGATTTCATCAGACAGAACTAACTATGTCTAGCCTAACAGTTATCAGACGTCTGAAACAACGGTCAGACGTCTTAAAATGCTTTATCAGACGTCTGATTTGGGAATTAGACGTCTGGAAAGTCTGTTTGAACCCTATATTGATTTTCTAAGTATTCTACAGAAAACCTAAGTATCCTAGGGTTGTGCCGGTGTTCCTAGGACTACTGTTAGGGTTCTTTGAAGCTCTTTAACATGAAATATCTAAGGAAAAAAAAGAGCAACAAAAGAAACAAAAAATACAACAAGTACAAAAGAAGGAAATCTATCCTATTCTTCACTTCCTTCCATCTTCAATCTTTCGCTCCACGCGAACCTCCTCTGTTTTCCGTCAAGCTCTTCCAATCCGTCCTGGATGCGAGCTCGAACTCCGTCTAAACACGTCCTCGTTTGCAATTGACTTGAAATCTAGGACTCAAATTGCAAATGTTAAATAACACGTGTTTTGTTATCATCAAAACAACTGATCGTGGTGCTCTAGCACCAACATCTATCTCATGCTGAGCTCCTTCTGATCAAATAGGTATCTGAGGCTCTTGTGATCTGTGAAAATCTCGAAGGTCTCACCGTACAAATAGTGCCTCCAGGTCTTCAGCGCGAAGATAACAACTGCCAATTCCAGGTCGTGGGTCGGGTAGCTATGCTCATGGAGCTTCAGTTGCCACGAAGCGTAAGCGACAACGTGACCCCTCTTCATGAGCACACCCCCTAACCCCTGCAAGGAGGCGTCCGTGTACACAACGAACTCGCCACTACTGTCAGGGATGGTGAGCACGGGAGCCGAAGTCAGCTACTCCTTCAGCTCCTGGAAACATGCCTCACAGGCGTCTGTCCAAGTGAAGGGCAAGTCCTTCCGGGTCAACTGTGTCATAGGACGTGCAATATGTGAAAAGTCCTTGATAAACCGTCTATACTAGCCTGCTAGTCCTGGGAAACTGCGAATCTCAATAACCGTACGTGGTCTCTCCCACCTGAGCAATGCCTTGACCTTGGCTGGGCCCACCGCCAAGCCATCTCTAGAGATCACATGACCTAAGAAGGTCACCTCCCCCAACCAGAACTCGCACTTGCTGTATTTGGCGTACAGCCTATGTCGTCTCAGTGTGTCCAAAACCATCCGCAAGTGCTGTCCGTGCTACGTCTGATCTCGAGAATAGATGAGTACATCATCAATGAATACCCTCACGAACTGGTCCAAGTACGGTCTAAACACCCAGTTCATCAGGTCCATGAAGGCAGTGGATATCTGTTCTTGATGGTGACCCTATTCAGCTGTCGGTAGTCCACATAAAGGCATAGGGTACCATCCTTCTTCTTTACAAACAGTACCGGGGCTCCCCAGGGAGACGCATTGGGCCTCACAAAGCCCTTCTCCAAAAGATCCTGCAACTGAGACTTGAGCTCTCGCAGCTCAAGTTGTGCCATCCTGTATGGTGCGGTGGAGATGGGGCTGGTCCCTGGTACTAGTGAGATCTCAAACTCGATCTCACGCTCGGGTGGTAGTCCTGGCAACTCGTCTGGGAACACATCGGGGTACTCTTTGACCACCGGGATACTCTGGAAGTCTGCCACAGGGCTCGGCTCTGCCACCACACAAGCTAGGAAGCCCTCACACCCCTAGCTCAAAAGTCTCGCCGCCCGAAGTGCAGAAATGCACCTGAAGCCTCCGTCCACTGGCTGACCATGGAACTTGAAAGAAGGCAACTTCGGTATGGAGAAGACAATCTTTCTCTCAAAACAGTCCACCAAAGCGTGGTAAGCGGACAGCCAGTCCACCCCAGAATAACACCAAAGTCCTCCATCTGTATCATAATCAGGTCAGCGGGAAGGCTATGTCCCCCAATACTGACCTCGCAACCTGTGTACACCTCCTTAGCTACAAACAGCTGACCACCTAGATTTCTAATTACCACTAATCCCCTAATGGAGTGCTATCAGACTCCATAGTAGCAACAACTCGTGTGGCAAGACAGTACATCGTACTAGAATGCAGGAATTACATACTCCAGAAAAAAAACCAAACCATGTACCCATACCTGTCACCGTATGGATTGAAGCTATGATGTTTCCGTGGGTCATGACGTCACGACACTCCTCGGTACTGGGGGCGGACAAAACAGGTAGGCCCGGGGCGGAGCTAGTGACAACGGGCCAGTATCCTCGTGGCGACTGTCCTCCCTCAGGTACCTCGAACCCACGACCACCCGACTGGCCCTCCGTGCTTGAAGCAGTGAGCGTTTGCTGTGCTCTAGCCCTAGACGGGCAGTCTCTCCTGAAATGGCCCGGCTGGCCACACTGGTAGCAGAGGGGAACTCGATGCCTCCTCTCGGTGGGTCCCTGCTGGTGGCTGGGCGGGGGTCCAGTGCTAGCAGCTGGCCCCTGTCGAGGGCCTCCAAAGGTCACTGACAGCCCTGCAAAATGTGACGGCTCTCTTGTGAGCGCCACGTGCCTCCATTGAGCTCTCCTAACTCGCCTAGTGTGACGGCGGAAATCTCGTTCCACGACTAACTCCCCTGTCGTACCCTCGGAAGGGAGATAAGGGGGCGGCGAAGTGGGTGAAAGCTGAAATTCTTCTCGAACCACCTCTCGAATCAGATGGACAATGTTCGGAGACGGTATACTCAGGAGAAGAGGAGGGGTGGTATGTACTCCAAGCTCAACACATCTGTCCCTCGGGCCTCGACCTTGGCTGCGCCTGCGGCCCACCCTCCTGGCTCCACGTCGAGGCATCTCCTGCAAAGATACACGAATACGGAACAGAAAAGACATCACTACGAATCGATATCTAACGGAGAAGTCTAAGGACATATGTCAAGAGAAACGTTGCGGTGGCTACTCTAGTTACAGACACGTGAATTGATTATTTTCCAATAAGTTGGTTCACTTTTCGGGATGACCTTGCTCTGATACCATCTTGTAACGACCCGATTCCCAAATCCCTACGAGACACGAGAATCGGACCGACTCGACTAATCCTAAGACCCAGTCGTCCAACGAGAAAGTAACCAAAAGAGCAGTAAAATAAATCACATTCACCATGTATATAACTAGCAGTAACAAAATACAGCAGTAAAGAAGAGAAATATTATAGTATACACCACCACAACAAAAGAGAAATAAACATGTACATAACATGAAGCTTACAATAAAGGGAGTATGGGCAGTAACAGAAAACTACTCACTACAGCGGAAAGAAAAGTACAAAAGGTACTACAGGTAATACTATTGGGCTCTACTAGGCCCAGCGCCCCCTACAGCCGCCGACTCTGGCTGCTCAAGATCTGGTCTTGAAAAAGTAACAAGGGTGACACGTTAGCAAAATGCTGAGTAGGGTGGCAACCAAAAGCTAAAAGAAGCAGTAAAGTGGACAATAGCTGTTATATTTTTACTTTCTTTCTTCATATTTTATTTTATTTTTTTTTCATTTATTCCCTGTTGATTTATTTCTTAGATCATTCTCTTGATCTTGTATGTTCCTCGTGGGAACGATCTTGATTGCAGTCTTTTTCGAAAAGTAGAAGTAACACGTAGTGCTCTCCTGGCCGGGAGAGTCTCCCGTGGTGGTCCTACCCTCGGTCAAAAGCCCCAAGGTCGCTGACAGGCGTAACGGTGACTACGGCACGCACGATAAACGCATGGGTAGCTACCCCGCACTGGCACGCGGTCAGTCGTTTCCGTTAACGGGTGCGCCCAAAGCACAGCACAGAACCAGCATAGGGCAGAGCCCTCTCAGTAACAGGAGTCCAGCCCCTCCACAGTAACCAAACAGGGGTCTTGCTCCTCCACAGTTCGCGCACCCTCGCCTGACTACCCTGGTTTGCCCAGTGGGTCTAATAAGTTAGTATAGGAAGGCTAGCAGAACCCTGGGGCTCGTGGGATAGCTAGTGCTCTCCCTACACTAGTAGCTCTCCCCGGTACGGTGTACACGAGGGCCAAGAGTCAGTACAAAGTGACCAGACCTAACCCCGGGTCCTTAGGGCGACTGGCTCTCCTCTGCACTAAGAGGTAGCAGGTGCTTTCCTTGGTACTACGTACCCAAGCGACAACAAACGTTCCCATTCACTTTTCCAGCTCCATCCCATTTATTTCCAGGAACTTTACTCCTAATTCCCCCTAGAGTTCATGCTCATGTTTCTCAGGTCAAGCCATACTAGGTTTCATCATTTCAGGTTGATTCGTATATAATACGTGTTCCAACATTCCACTTCTTTTTCTTTCCAATTTGTATACAAGCAGCTCGTATTTAATTTCAACCAATAGAAATTAGATGCAACAGTTACTAGTAATAGCACTCTACATTCCACAGGCAGCTGTTATCTAATTTCAGGCAATTATCATTATGTTATCCACTTATCTAAGACAGCAATTTAGGTATTCAAGACATTTAATTCCATGTTCTATGTTCCTAGGATTCATGCCACACCCTAGGATCTACCATTCAGTCTAGTTTTCAGGTCCTAGGGTTTATACCATACCCTAGGATCTACCATTCAGTCTAGTTTTCAGGTCATAGGATTCATGCTATACCCTAGAATCTATCATTTAATTCAGATATGCATTAATGTTCGTAATTAACTAAGGGAAGCCACTCTACCCGCAAAATCGGGAGTAATGGGGGCGTGATCGGCAATCCCGCGTACTTTCGTAACCCCCAGAGTCGCAATGGAATGGGATCCTAACATAAGGATCAACACAAGGAGTTACTCAGAACAATATACAATTACTGTAAACAGGTAGAGGAAATAAATATGAAAAGAACGCAACTCGAAACGCGGAAAACGGACTTCGAACGGGCCCTAAAAGGGTCAAAAAGGACGAATCTGTCCAAAATCAGACGTCTGGAACCTCTTCCAGACGTCTTAAAAGGTTGATCATGTCGTACCTCGGTCTGCGCAGTCTTTCAGACGTCCAGAAGCCCGCTGGATCGTCTGGCCTTAGTGTCCAAACGTCCGATTGTCACCCCGGACGTCTGGAGGTCATCTCCGTCGTCTGGTACTGTAGCCGGACGTTTGATACGTGTGGGATGGCGAGCCCTCGCGCCTTCCCGAACAACACCTGCGCACACATGCACCCGCTCTCATCACGAAGAGGCGCAGAAGGACGTGGTGGACGGCTGCATGGCCGTACACGCGTAAAAAGGAGAAGATAGGAAATTATTGTACCTGTCAGACGTCTGGACCGTCCTCCAGACGTCTTCGGCGTCGTCTGGACGTAAGTCCAGACGTCTGATTCTGGGAAATTTTCCCAGAATCAGAACCTAGTTCGCTCTTCGCTCGCGACGCACGGCTACGCCGCACAGTGTCTGCCTGCTGCCCGAGTTGCAGCAGCCCCTCCGCGACACCCCATACCCGCTGCTCTCCCGCCGACCGGCTCTAGCTGCCCCGGCAAGCTCGCACCCTCGCAGTCGAGCTTCTTCCTTCCTCTCGCAACACTCCTTCCCGCATGCTCGCCGCGGCTGCTGCTGCCGCAGTCACTCACTCGCTCACTCGCGCTCTCGCTGGCAGGGAGAAGGAGAAGAGGAAGGCGGTGGAGTGAGGGTGAGGGAGAGGGCGATGGTATTTAAAGGTAGCGCGGGGAGAGAGAGAAGAGAAGCGACGCATCTGCAGGGAGGGAGAGAAAGAGCAGGATGAAGGCGGCGGATTCAGTCTGCGCACGCACGCACGCAGATGCGAACCCGTATGTCGAAAAAATTTAATACCAGACGTCTGGGAAGGGTTCCAGACATCTGGGCCACTTCTCAGACGTCTTAAATCACGTCTGACGCTCACGTTCGTAACACCTTCTAAGCGTTCATGCTGTCCCTTAGCTCCTCGTGTTGAAACCTTTAATCATCTTTTTGAAGATAGCAATCTCATTCTTCGTATTGCCTCTTGGGTGTCTTCTAAGTCCAGTTGGACCATCCCTGATACTTTTAACTTTACTACTATTATGCTCAGAAAATCTTCTTCTAGCATAGGGCAAATTATCAAGGGCCTTATTTGCTTTATTTGTTATCATGTTTGGCATCTTAGAAAATGTATTAAGCATGATGGTACTACTTTTGAGAAAATTGATTTCATCCTTGAGTAATCTTGGAATAACCTTCAGCTTAGAGATTGGATGAGAGCATTTTGGCCTAAGCAAATTTCTTTATCTTGGATACACCCTCCCTTTGGGTTCAACGCCAACCTTGTTGCCATCCCTTTGGTTAATTCCTATGCTGTTGCTTGGGTGGTTAGAGATAATTTTGGGAATTTTATCCATAGTGCTGCTTCTACTTTATATGAAGATACCTTGGAAAAATGTCTCCTAATGATTGCTTTACATCTTTCTTTCCCTAGCTTCTCTCATCCTATGTAGATTGAAATGGACTCTATTATGCTGTACTATTGGTGGAAAGGGAAGATTGCGGTTCCCTGGATGGTGAAGTATTTGTTCAATGCTATCAAAGCCTTTGAAGATCGCATCCTCTCTTCGGAGTTCTCTCATTTGATGGCCAATGCAGTTGCTCGTCGTATGGCTCTTCTCCATCTAGTTAGTTGGCACATTTTTGGTTCTCCGCAGCAGCTCTCGTGCTTTATGGCGAGCACTCTCAGCTTGGACAAAATTCAAATGCCTTATGCTTGTTGAGCTTTTTGTTAGTTTTGCCATGATAGGCTAGGGTTTTATTTTGTGGTTTTAGATATGTACTAAGTCATGAGTTGTGGTTCATCACTTTTTTATTTTTGGTGGGTTTTGGTCTTGTCTCCCCACCCTTTGATTGCTCCCTTGGAGTGGGGGATGAATAAAATTTTACTCTATTTAAAAAAAAAGGTTTAAAAATGAGAAAGCACTAATATTAATACAATTACTTACACAAACACAAGATTGAAACACATGTCAACTTGTGCAATTTAAAATGTGCAATCTAAAAATGATCCTAATATGCTCAAAAATCATGAAACTTTATGGAACTAATATGTGAAATGATATTCACACAAAATTTCAAGCATTTTCATTTAGTACAAAATTTTAGAAAGTTCACGCAAATTGAAATAAAAATCCTAAAATAGAATGACCATGAAGGTACTTTATGTGAATTTTAACTTTTTTTTTTATACAAGGTATTTTTGCTTGAAATTTTGTGTCTACTGTAATCTATGGATGAGAAAGAAATGAATAAAGTTTTAGAATTTTTGGATACATAGATTGCAAAACAAAAATGTCAAAATGCCTAGAAAACATAAGATGCAAACATGAAGCAAGATGAGAAACACATAAACGATGAAATTGCCATATAAATGCAATGTATGATGTAGATTTACACAAACAATAATTTGAATCATAGACACGAATTTGAACAAGAAAATTGCTATGAATTTAAATTTTAAAAAATTGATAGTGGGGATGTTTCCCTTTTTCTTAGATTGCCCTTTATGATAAGACTTTAAAAGGACGTAACCTAGCTTAGTTATTAATGAAACCAAAGTTAAATCAAGTAGTTAAGCTCCAAATTTCAGGAATTGACAATGCTTAATTTAGTCCATTCTATGACCTACAATATCAATTACATATTAAAGATATCGTACATAAATCTAAATATATTTTAGATCTAAAATGAAACATATATATATATATATATATATATATATATATATATATATATATATATATATATATATATATATATCACCAAATGTGAGGATGAAGAAAGGGATAAAATCTGCTAATATTTCTATGGCAGGGAAACTCGAGTCCCATCCTTGTGTGATGCGGAATGGGGCGTGTTGCACATCCGAGTCTACGTACCTTTTACGTATCCGCCTTCCACCGTGATCTTTCTTTTATATATATAATGTTTTTGTGTGTGTATGAATGGAGTGTATGTGCTTAATTGGGGTTGCGAGAGAGGACACATGGATGGGTGTTGGTGAGCTTTGAGTGCATGGATTACGTGAGTGCATGCATTGATAAGTAAGAGAAAGGGAGACTTTGGTGCGTTGACCGTACGGCTGGGACAAGATGTTACTGCATGATGGGCCTTATGATTCGTTCATTTAGTTTTATTGAGTGGTGAATGCCAATGTTAATGATCGTGTAATTTTACTTTTTTAAGAAATATTAAGTCTACCGATAACCTAATCTAAAAATAAATCCATCCCCTATAAAAAAAAATAAGGGGTTCGAATCCTCAATTTTATCGCATTCCCTTCATTTTATCTTCTTCCTCCTCATTCAAGAACTTATATCTCATAGGTGAGATGTTACGTGAGGAAATGGATGTGGATATATAATGTGATCCATTTTTTCTTGTGCACATTGGGCATGGATGCGATTACATGTTTTATAAGAAAAAAAAATCTTTTAAGACATTTGTTTCCTAAATATTTAGATAACTATAACATTATTTAGACATTCAAATAAAATTAACGTTATCATTATTTAGACGTTCAACTAAAATTAATGATATAGATAATTTTATTTTGACGTCACGGGAGATCCAATATTATGTTAATTTTGTATCACATTCAAGATTACTAGACGATGTGTAGCTATTTGTTGGATTTTGAAAACCTAAATCAAGAAAGATCATATGTCAGAATGTGAATCGTAAATTGATTCTTACATTAGACGTCCAACAAGAACACTAGATGACCTAGCTCACTCTGGACCATAATTTAGAAAAATTTGGCTACAGAAACAGAAGATCAATTATATAGTCAAATGACTCTTATTCTCAAATAAGTCATTTGATCACCTGATTAGACATTGTCTAGACAAATTCCTATTGACTACCCTTTGAAGTCCTTTTTATTAGATGATCGTTGCCTTCATCAGACGTTTAACAAGACTAGATCAACAATTGATAAGTCAATCAAACATCTGATATTGAATTGACAGTTGCAGATCTGTTTTCAATCTATCCTGATTTTGAGAGTTATTAATCCTAATCACTTCCAGCAGATATTAGGGCTTTCTCAACCTATCTAGAGGCTTTTTAACACCTCTATAAATACTCTAGTAGCTCTTCATTACAATATATAAGTATAGCATCATTTTTTCCACACTATTGTCACAAAGAGAGAAGATTTAAGGGAGAAACCTACTTATTAGTTCTTAAGGATTTCTACTCAACATCTGAGAGTTCAAATCATAGTGTCGAAACTTCAATCTACTTTCATTAAAGGGATTTTTCCCTAACTTATTGAAGCTAGCATTTACATATACCTTGTGGTTTTATAGGATCTTTGTTTTTATTTTATTTTGTTGTAAGAGTGTTCGAGTTGTGGATTCCCATCTCACGGAGCTAAAATTGCATTGATTTGATCCACTGTATGGTGTGTGGTGTATTTGAGGTACATGACCCTTGATTTAAAGTGGTGTGGTTTAGTATTTTTGATCGCTAATTGATGAGAGACTCATTATGGCTCCTAATTAATATTAATTAGCTAGTTTACTTAGCTAATTATCTAAGAATACACTAAATATAGGGTTAATTATAATATAAGGGTAAAATAGCAAGGACCTGCAAAATAAGTTAAAAATACATAATTAAGATTCAATTAATCTTAATACTAATTTAATTAATAATTAGGACTCAATTCATAATCATTTAGATAGATATTAAGTATTTAAATTAACTTAATTAATTTTAAGACCTAAGTATGTAATTTATTTAATTAATTTTATAATTTTAATAAATATAGCTAAAAAGGGAAAAAGCATAATTTCAAGGCATAAATATATTATTTACATTATTTATAATAATATGTAAAAAGTTGAAAAAGAAATGAATTAAAATAAGCCCTAAAACTAATTGTTTACATTTATGCCCTTAACAATCATTTCAATGGAGTCCTTTTTATTTGATTAGGTCTTTCACTAATTGTAGAAATTCCCTTGTGCACATTGTCTTCTTCAACCGTGGACGGCTGAGAGCTTCCGGTGAGCATACCCTCTGATCACCATATATTTGATGTCATCCCATCGTCATAGCTATTGCCATAGCTTCGCTCACCTCTACCATTTCATCCGACGGCCCAGATCTCTCCTAAATCCTACTTAACCTAGGAAACTAAGTTCACCGGCGTCAGAGACGACGTTGATAGTTAGGATGCACCTAGACCTTAATTCATCCTGATTCAACCCCCTTTACCTCGCTCTCCATTTATAAATACCCCAACCCACCTCTGGTCTTCGTTAACAACCCTCTTCCCACTTCTCCCATAGTGGGTGTTTATAGGCTATTCTTCCTCCACCTTCGGTGACTTCCACCTCCTTCCTCCTGTCTTCTCTGAGGAGATCAACCTTCCTCCTTTCCCCGTTGTCCTTCGCCGCGTCTCTGGACGGGGCCACAACCTCAGCAAAACTCTCTACATCATGTCTTTCCCCTCCACCGGAGCTCTGATCTTCCCCTCTGATTTCCTCCTCCATCATGAGCCATCGATGGAGCTCCTCTTGTCTTCTTCATCTAGGTAATCGTAGTTAGCCTTAGAATTTAGTGTAGAGTAGATTTAGTTAGTTAGCTTAGTGTAAACCATAGTTTTTACTTTATCGTTCCCTTCTCCAACGAGGTCAAATCTGACCTTGCTGGACTTCGATTCATGATTTCAACTAGTTGATCATCTTCCTCAACTACTCATGATCATTCTCCACTTTCTTCCCTCTTCAATTATTCACCTAAATGTCTAATTCACCTTACACACAACTGAGGACCTCTGCTGTCTATGGCGGAGGTCCCAGATTTATTTCACGCTCATTAGAGGCCCTTCATCACCTATTCGCATCATTAGGGCCATTTTTCACTAGTTAATTTCATATATAACCGCTTAAATCAGAAATGGCTAATTCTACCTTCACTTAACTTGCTATCAATGGCGAATTAAGAAGGGATTAATCACCTAATTAGTTACACATCCATCATCGCCGTGTCATTTTAAACATTTCCCCTCACTCAATTGAGTGAGAGGGCAATTCTTGAGTTCATGCGAACTCAAGATGGCTTTTTACCATATTCTTTGAATAATTCTCATGTTTAATCTTTAATTGACTCAATTGTTACATTCTTGAGGTTCCTTGTAACCTTAGAATCCTCTTGATACCTTTCTTGATGAGTTTCTTGGACATTATATCTCCAACAATCTAAATCGGTGTTCACCAGAGCTCCGGCAAACCAAATCAAGAGCCTCAGCCTTTGAGTTGATGTATGAAGCTCTAGATCGCTTCTTCGTGATGTGAGGATCAAATTTGGATACTTGGACTTGAGCTTTGATGATTAATCATATATATTGGGCATTGTCTTCCTCAGCTCCGGTAGAGCTGAGAAGACGCATTTGTTGAGGTTTAGAATATGATAATAGGTCCAAAAGCAAGAGTGAACCTTGTAGAATCTATTCTAATATTCACTTGGGTCTTAGAGTTTTTGGAATGATCTGACGAACACACCTCCTTTTGATCTTAGGTGACGAGGTCTGTAAGCACTGTTAGAGTAATTAAAACTTAGATTTAATGTGCCCAATAAGTTTCTGAGGTTGATTTGAGTTCATCTGAGTAGTTTATTTGATCGGAAATGCTTTAATCTAAAAAGTCAATTGTTGAGCTTTATAGGTTAAACTTAGGATGATTATGGTGATTTAAAGATTGAATCCTTGATTGGTTGCGTCGTTTGAGTTCTTGCAAGTTATGTGATTCATTTGGAACTAATTAGGGTGATTTTTATTGAGATTTAAGGTAAATTTCAACTCCTGTCCAATTTGGGTTCCAATTGAAACCCAAAACTGCTCTTGGTCTTCTTGTTAAGATTTGAAGCTAAATACTACCCATATCAATCATCTATAGTCTTCTGAGTTGATCCAAATCACTACCTGACACAATTGTTTAACTGCTGAGTTTTTTTAATCTTGAAATCGATGTTCTGGCTTTAGGTCTGAAGTCTTGAAGCTAATTGAGCTTCTGAAGCTTCCTAGATTCTCCAACTCTTCTCCATTCCATGCAGAATAATTCATTTAACTATTCTAGAACTCTCAAGTGAGAGTATAATAATTTCTACAGGTTATATGACCTAATTTCAACTTTTGAAGCATGTAGAACACTATGGTGAGAGAGTCATGTTTACCTTTTGATTGTGTGGATCAATATTGATTCAACAATCAAATTGATGGTAAACTTGAGTAGAGGAGTCTTAGAGATTTTTGTTACGATCCGATTCCGGCTTCCTACAGGACCCAAGATCGACTTGCCTCGACTAGATCCCAAGACTCAGTCGTCCAATGAGAAATAACCCAAAGCAAAAAATTTTCTACAACCACATAAGCAATGTAACTAAGCAGAAATAACTAAAAGACAGTAAAGGAAACAGAATGAAAAGTCTCACAATATTACATGCCATCACAACTACAACAGTGGTAAGTAGAACATAACATAATAGAAATAGTAATATATGTATCAAAATGCTCACTACTACAACTGAAAGAATGCTTTGGAAATAGAAAGTGTCAACTACTAAGGCTAGGCTTGACTGGGCCTTGCTTCCTCCACAGCCGGTGGCATTGGCTCAACTCCCTGACCTGAACAGGGTTACAAATCCATGGTCAGCTAACGCTGAGTAGAGTGGTGGTTAAACCAGTTACATGTAATTAACTTCAGACAAGTAACTAATTAATTATTCATTTACATTAAGCTCAACTAAGTGGTTCTGATTAGTTTATTCTTCTAAGGATCAATACATTTCTTGATCTTGCCTGTTCCTCAAGGGAACGATTTTGATTGCAGTTTTTCTCATGATGTAGGATGTACACGTGGTGCTCTCCTGGTCGGGAGAGTCCCCCGTGGTAATCCTACATCCTGCCTACCACCCCGAGGTCACGGTCGCGACGTAGCAGTGACTACGGCACGCGCGATAAGTGCACGGGTAGCTACCCCACACTGGCACACGGTTAGTCGTTTCCGCTAGCGGGTATGCCCAAAAGTACAGCACAGAATAGCACAGGGCCTTGCCCTCTCAGAACAGGGGTCTCGCCCCTCCACTATCCGCGTACCCTCGTCCAACTATCCCGGTTTGCCTAGTGGGCCTAAGAAGAGTCGGTGTAGGGTGGCTAGTCTTAACCCCGGGCCCCATGGGGTGCCTAGCTCCCTCCCTACAATAAATAACTCACCCTGGTACCACATACGCGAGGGGCAACAGGAGTCAGTATAGAGTGACTAGTCCTAACCCCGGGTCTCAACCCAAGGGGGCGACTAGCTCCCCTCTATATTAAAGGGACAGGTGCTCTCCTTGGTACTGTGTACATAAGGACCAGCTCACTTCTCGTCCATATACGAGATTCTTTCCATGTACAGGAGTTCTTCTCCTAGTTCCCCATAGGGTTCATGCTTATATTCATTTTATTTCATTTCTCGACACGCATATCTTGTTGTTTACATTCTAATTCTCATTCACATAACAGGCAGCTCATGTTTTAATAACTGAAAAAAAAAGTATCACATCATATATTTATACACCTCCTAGCAATTAGGGGTTTAACATGCATCTCAAAGTAAAATAGTGTAGCTCAAGCAATGTACATTTGTTTCTGTTCTAGAATCCATTTTACATTCTAGGGTTCAATCAAGTTATTCTAAGCATACACTTTACTTATTTAAATCTTAATATGAAGGTAAACCACTCTATCGGAAAACATGGGAGGAATGGGGGCTAGAACTGCATATCCTGTCATCTCCACGGGCCTCGAACACGCTACAGGTTGGAAACCTATACCAGTGACTAAATCATGTTAGACGAGTTTAGAACAGTATATAATTGACACTAACACGTAGAGAAACTCGAGTGAAAAACAACGGTACTTCGTTTGCGTAAATCCGACTCCGTTTAGGCCCCGAACGGGTCAAAAACGTGCATACAGACTAAAATCAGACGTCTGGGATTAGGCCTAGACCTCTTAAACGACGTCAGAAGCTCACCTTGTGTTCCTGCATTGCTGACGAACATCTAGAACCCCTCACAGTCATCCTAGGGTCTTTCCAGACGTCTGCTAACTCTCCCAGACATCTGATGTTGGTATCAGACGTTTGTCAAGGCGTCTAGACGAGCTAAAGTGTCTGGAAAAATATGCTGCACACCTTCCCAACGGCTCTACAAACATACACAGTGACGTACGGGCCAGACCATGCCTTTGAGAGGGTCGTACAAAATACTCAGAGAACGTTCAGGGCTTATACCTTTGAAAATCGCATCATCGGACGTCTGATGCTGTGTCCAACCGTCCGGTCAGATGTCTGTTGAGGGGTGCAGACGTCTAAACTGCGGAGAAAGCCCTCGTATAGGCCTTCGCGAGCCTTCTTCTCCTCGCAGGGCTCTCTCCTTGCTCTGCGACACACAAGGACTTAGGCTACAGTAGGGGTAAGGGAATGGTACGAACACACAAACCTTGAACAGGGCGTTGCCTTTGGTTTTCTATGTCGTATCAGACGTCTGGATGTAGCTCCGGATGTCCGACCAGATGTTTGAGGGTCCTCTCAAATGTTTGATTCTATGGGAAAATGATTCCGCAGAACCGTTGCGAGGCCTCCTTCTCGCAACCAGCACATTCTCTTCGCAACAACTCCTTCCCATAGAGCCCCCATCAGCAGCTCCTCTCGAGCCTCACCCCGCAGCCGAGCTCCAGCAGCTCCCCATGAGCTCCTCCGCACGAGCTTCAAGCTCCCACGCTGGTTCTCTCACGGCCTCTCCCTCAGCAGTTGTGCGGACGGGGAATAGATGAAGGAGACGAGGTGGTATTGCAGGGAGAGGGATGTGGGGGGAAGAGGTAGAGGTCTGAACCCCACAGTTGGGGGAGTTTTATAGGGTGTGGGTTAGGGTTTAAGGAGGGGAGGGTGGTGTGTGTGCATGTGTGTGTGTGGGGTGGGAAGAGAGAGAGAGAGAGGAAATTGTGGAAATCTCCCCCGCTAAACCTCTCTTTTTCCCGCAAGGCCCACAACCTAAGCCCAAGGGGTTTAAAATTATGCTCACGCCCCTAACTTTTCGGAAAAATTCCTAACGCTCCTCGGAAAGGGTCATTTCACTTTCCATCAAGCTATTGTATGCTCGATTTCGCTTTTTGAGCTGGAAGTAATTGGCATTTGAAGTTCGATCTGGAGACGAAGATGCGTGAAGGAGATGTGGCTATGTTTAAGCCACCTCGGAAGTTGAAGGACACCCGTAGTTGAACAAAACCAAAGGTGTGTGATGCCTTTTCGGTCATCAATGCTTGGTGCATGAAAGAACATTTGAGTCTTGTGAGTGTGCGTGTCGTGCATGTGCATGTGTGTGCGTGCGTGAGCGCACGTGGGTGTGTGCCTGGGCCCGGATGGGCGTGAGCTTGATTGTGGGCTGAATATGTCACAATACTGTGCACTATAAAATGTTAAAATTCACACTAATTAACTTAGAACTAGGTTCAAGTAGTGAGCTGGTCTCATCCTATGGGTGCTGTGTATCCTATGAATGAACTTGATTCACTCATTAAAACCAATTTTTGGTAAGTGGAAAAAAGAGAGAGTTTGGACTTAAAAATGGTTAAGTGAAGAGAAGAAGAGAAAAGTGCATGTAATATGACTAAGTTTGGCATCCAGAGAGTTTAAGAGAGAGGAGACTTAAAGGTGAAATGCAACTAAGTATTCAAAACTTAAGAAGAAAAGAGATTGAGAATAAGTCGTCTAATGAGAGAGAAAAGAAGGTTGAGTTGTTGAGTTGAGATTAAAAGAGAGAGATTAATTGATTTGAATCTTATTTGTAATAAAGGCATTTGTTCTTTAATGCAATTTTCTTTTTATACCTTTATCTTTCTGTAAACATTTGATGTAATAATTGTAACTTCTTTGCTATTTATTGTAAATCATTCATGTACATTTTTTTTGTAATGGAATAATTGACATGCTTTCAAGTTCAATTTTGTATGCAATTGTTTATGAGCCTGACATATATCATAATTATTGATCTAATTAATAAGTTATTAATTGATTATTAACTTAAAATAAAAATGGTGAATTGATTAAGTTTAAATGTCTCCCAATGAACGACCTGGACTCAACCAGTTAAATGAATTAAAAATTTAAAATGTAGGTTAGCTTGACACTATACTACAATCAATGACAATGATTTGACAAATTAAGTTAACTTAAGTCTTTTCTTTATGCGATTAATTAAGTCTAATAACCTTAATTAACTGTATTAAGAATTGAATGATCACTAGGCAATTGAAGGAAAATCTTAAGTTAGGTTGACTTCGGTGGTGATTTTTATTCGTTGGTGGTTTTCACTTAAAAATTATTGTGCCCATTTGTAGTGTGATTTTTATTTGTTCATCATATTTCAATTTTTGATATATTTATCATATTGACTTATTCACCCGCCCTCTCCCTTAGTGCACCCTTAGGTCTTGCCTACTTCGACTTATCTAGGCAATTTATTTGAATTTAAGGCATATAGTGGGCAAATGGATCTCTAGATACTCTTAAATTGAGATTAGGCTTGGTTCTTACTTGCTTTCAGTAGGTTTGAGTATTTTCTAGTTGATTTTGAACTATTGGTCATAGTTTGAGTTTAATAATGCTAAATTTATAAATCAATATATATGCACTTTTAAAGAAACTCTAAAATTGAAACTACAATCGAGAACTTGAAGCTGTTTGAGATGCTTGCGTTGTTGAACTTGATCTACTGCATTTGATTATCTTAAAGTCATCATTTTGTAATATTTGATCTTGCATTAAATTCGTTGTGATCTTCATAACAACTTAATAGATCTTGCAACATACTTGTGATCGTGTATAATCATAATAATAATCACAATTTCATCATTCTACATGTAACTTCATCAAATCAAGTAAAATTTATTTCAATTATCAACAAATCAATATGTATATATTGTTTCATTGACCTCAATTATTTTGTAAACATCATAAGCATTTTGTAGATATCAAAATAGTTTAATTAGCGCCTCAACATTCTCATGTCTCAACACATAATAGATATACTAAAGGTGCATGATACAGTTTTGTGAGGCTTTTGATATGAAGTCTCGAAGTGCACAGGCTTGGCCAATTTGTGATTCGGTGGATTAGAAGATGCATGTAGAGAATTTTCATATCTATGACTATGAATGGAGTGCATCAATTAGGATTATTGAGATGGAAAGAAGGTTAAAGCAAGAAAGACTAATTGTCTTTGATTCTATTCACCATAATCACCAATGCCTTTTCATGCCTACTATAATTAATTATAGGTTGATCCCTAATTGTTTATGATGTTATTAAACTTTTCTAAAGAAAAATGAGAAATGGACAAAGTGAATTAGAATGGTTTTAGATGTATTTAGGAAGCTATCAAGCTTTTTTTTGTTTAAAACAGGAGCAATATTATTCATCCCCTGCTCGTAGGAGACAAGAGAGAGGGGGGCAGGGGGACTAGACCAAAACCTACCCCTTACACGGAAAAGAGGACCACGACTCGTGGCTTAGTACATAAGGCAAAGGAGAAGTAAAGGGCTACAAGTGAACAATATAAGGCATCTGAATACGATCCAACTTGCTATATTGAGAGGAAGATGATCCAAGGAGAAGAAACATCGCCAGTTGTCATCTCTAAGCCCCGCAATCTTGGAAGCAGCCTCATTGACAAGCGGATGAATGAAGGAATAGGAGTGGATCCTGAAGGAATGCACACGAAGGGAAGCGAAGAACCTTTTGATCTGCCATGCCACCTAAAGCTTACTAGGCCACCAATAGTAAAGAAGAACTGAATCCATTTCCACCTGAAAAGAATCATCGAAAAATCAGGAGATAGCATGGATGATGGCTCTAATGAGAGTAGCCTCAGAGGAGATACCAACAAGACTAGCAGCAGCAGCGATAATGAAATCCCCCAAAGAGTTCCTAATAATCCAGCCAAAATTGCAATGGTCCCCCACCAAAAAAGTAGCAGCATTGATTTTAAGACTTGAGCAGGGCGAACCCAGCTAAGGGAGGACAGGAGGGATGGGAGGACTTAAGCCAATTAGCCATTTGAAGATTCCTCCAATGCTTATCAAGTAAAAGATGGAGCTTGGCAGGATTGAAATCATCATGCTTCAAAGAATTGCGGATCCACCAGACATTAAACCAGATGAAGCAAACCAAACCCTGAATAGACTTGAGTCGACAAGTGTGGGAAGGGTTAGAGATGATGTCGAAAAATAGGGAAGGATCCTTGAAACCCAGGTAATTCTGCTTGAAGGTCCAGGTGGAAATATCACAAACCAAGTGACTATCCGAGAAAAGATGAGGGAGAGTTTCGAGCGCACGATTAGGACAATAGAGACATTTAGAGGCAATCCCTAACTTCTTGATATTATCATTGGTGGGGAGGCTGCCTTTAAGAAGCTGATGATAATGTTATCGTCAGCCATATCTAGCTTTATTTAGTCATATTCCATCATTAAATACTCCTACATAACCACCAGAAGACAGTAATCCATTAGACATCCTTTCTAAGAGAATAACAAGAAACCAAGGTTAAAAGTGTAATTTTACCATCCTATCATGAATGAACAATCACGGGATTTTTTAGGGGTTAATTAAAGGTCAAATGGTCATAAATGTTTAATAAGTGGGTTCATGCAAACAGAAGGGTTTTCACGTATTTCAAGAATTAAATGACATCTAAAATCCTAAAAACAGACCTGCTTAATTCACTGAGGTTTTGGTTAGGATAAAATTCATATAAACCTTCTAAAAATCATTGAAAAGTATTCTCCAGGGATTGACATATTTGATTTGACCACTTGAACCCATTTTGACTTAAAGTAGAGTCTCAGATAGATAGTTGCCCTAATTTGGGTTTTTGTGTAATTTAACCAGTCAAATTTGGTCAAACCCAAATCCAACTTCACTAATAGATTCCTTAGGTCTAAATTAGATTTGTGCCAAAATTTGAGCCCAATCAGAGATCATCTTGATTGAGTTTGCATTTTGGTCCCCAGACTTGTATCTTTCTACATCTAATCCCTCAACTTTCATCATTTCCTTTCAAAGAGGCCCCTAGCTTATTGCCGTTCTTGCAAAACGGTCCAGCCGCCATCGTCTTCTTCGCGTAGCGAAGAAGGAAACCTGCAGTTCCTAAAACTCAAAACAACCTCATTTAATCTGACGAATTGGTTGATGAAATCTCAATAAAAAATCACCAAATTTGATAAAGACAATCCTCAGGTCATTCCCCATCAAACGAGATCCTCCTTGAGGCCAATCATGGTCGGAGTTGGCTTGGCGAGCTCAAGGAAGTTGAGCTCTCCAAGCAAGGTCCGGAAACCTTCTCTTTTGGGCATTCCAGATGAAGGGAACCTCACCTATAAAAGTGGTCGTGCTCATTCAACTCAGCCTTGTCTAGTTTTGGTGCACCAACCTCCTCTTCTTTGTACAAGGCTGCCATTAATGAAGGCCTGGAGCTTCTTCAACTCTCCTCGTTGGTCTCTCCAACATACTATAGGGAGAGGTTTCCTCCCTACTCTTCATCGTCGTGCTCCCGAACAGCGGAGGTAGCCCAATTACCCCATCATCGGTTCCATCTCCATCTCCTTCATCTTTGGCTCCGGCATACCTCCAGCAAGCCTCCTCCGACCTTACTTCATCCAATTAGTTTAGGGCTTCTCCTCCTCTACCCTCCAATTAGGTTTAGACTAAAATTTAGGCCCCAATTCTCCCTATTGCTCCTTCTCCGACACTGGTTACCACACCTCCAACCACCCTCACTGCCAGCATGCCTTCGCCCATTGTACACCCCATACCTTATGCCAAAAGCATCACCCCAACCTCGCAGAGCTTCCCAGCTCCTCAATTTCTCCATTAACCACCCCCATCACCTCTCTCCATCATCGACGATCGAAGATCATTGGAGCTTCTCCGCCACCCACACCTGACCACTCGCGCGCTCAATTTCCTTAGGGTTTTTGTCCGGTGAAGAGCATTGAACCTTCTCGTGTGCTTAACTTCGGCTCTAGGGCCGTATTCTTGTCGCAGGTACTCTACCATCTCCGATCATCCTCTTCGTCTCCGGCAATTGACAATTGGCCACCTTCGATCACGCCCCTAATCTCAATCGATGCAGAACAACCTCTCGATCAGTTCCCGACCATCAATTGGGTGAAGCTTCACCAGGTCGAGCCCCAATCAGACAAGAGATTCAGCAGTTGCGCACAAGAAGAACAAGCGTGGGGATAGTCCCACATCGGTGGGAGACGAGCGCCCGCACGTGTTTATTTTGAATTTGTGTTCTGGGCTTATTGCCTCAGAACACGAAGGTGAGGTCCTCCTTACCCTTCTCACCCGACCCATATACCTACTCACTTCTCGACTGTGACCTACGCCCGCAGCCCTGGACCCGGGTATATGCTTGACCTGAATACTCGATCCGATTAGCTGGTTTCAGTGAAAGAGAAGAGGAGGAAGAGAGAACGAGAGAGAGAGCAGGGGAGGGTGGGTTTTATTCCTCTGTGTCTTAGCTGAACACTTAGCTGCAGGGAAGGAAGGAAGGAAACCTAAGGAAGAGTGGCGAAAGCTAAGAGAAGAAGAAGAAGGAAACTGAGAAGAAAGACAGAAGAGAAGAAAATCAGAAAAGTACTGTAGCAGAGTTGAACTTAAGTCGTCTGGTATTTGACCCGACGTCTGACTTGGTTGAAAATATTGTGGCATTATTTGAGGCATTGTGCATTTATTTAGATCATTGAGTAATTAGTATATACTTGTATCTATGCTAATAATTGGTGATTCAAATCACCATTATTTTGCCTTAGATGTCTTTTTGCCTCATTAGACTCTTGATATACTCATTTGCTACACTGAAAATTAGTTTTGAGTAATTGTTATTCATTGCAAATCATTGATTGTGCTCATTTATAATATTTACTGAGATTAGCATGTGAATTCCATATTTGCTTTCTGTGTTCGACCTCGGACTTTAATTTGAGTAATAAATTATATTTGTTTGATGCGATTTTGTCTTATACTATAATGCATTTCTTAAACATTGACAAATTTGCTTCAACATTTTAGCGTTGTTGCCGGGGGCCAACGCGCAATTCACCACTATTATTTGCTTTATCTGATTATATTTGAGCACTAACTTTCCCTATTTGTTTCTTATGATTTTGCGAGGTACTTCACGAGGTGATCTTCTGTGCAATCAACCACTCCCAAGGCAGGTAATCTCTGTTCTCTCCTAATCAACCTCCTAATCTTGGGAGGATAAAAAAGGAAACAATTAATTAGGATTTATTTGCCTTATTTTCATAGTAAATCATCATTTAAAATGGAAATTTCCTGATTTGCAAAAAATTTTCATATATGATTGAAGCTTGAAGCGATTCTGTTCAGAATTCCCTATCCAAATTGCCTATACCTATTAGGGACTGTGCTGAATTTCTAAAATCACCCTGGGCTAACACACTGCTTGCTTGAAGCCCTAGATGAACATTTTGAGATTAAATTGGACTTGAAATAGAGCCAATTTGGGTTTCAACACTAGGGTTTGAAGTGCTAGTTCACAATTGCCTGCATAAAAGGAAATAAACCCTCCCACATTTGTGTGCTACCCAAGCCCCTGTTTGAAAAGACCTAATAAGAAAAACCCTAAAAATCAGGCTCTAAAATCACTTGAACCCTAAAATTGTGGACCTAATAAACTGAGTCATTTAGGATAATTTTTGGGTCTTGACCTAAATTTCATTTTGCCATCTTTAGGACAGGTCAGGTGAGGTTGGTCTACATTGTGGGCCAACCAACTTCCAAATTAAGTCACAAGTCAAATTAACTTCTAATCAAGTGAAATCCAAGACACAAATTCGGCTAAAATTGGTAGACTTAAGGTCTTAAGTCTGTACATTTCAGTCTACTTGGAACCGCAGTGACAAGGAAGGTCGGATGGGGGAAACCTTATAACCCATGGGGACGCTCTACCGTGTAGGGGTCTTTGCGACGCTCTTCCTTCCTGGTTGCCCAGGTATTTTTCGGGTGTGTGGATTTCTGATTTAGCGGTATCATTCGCCTCGAAATTACCTTAGTCATCCAAAAATTTTTGGGTGCCTCGATTGGGTCCAAATAACATCTAGTCCCTCATCCTTTCACTAGAACACACGTAGGAAGGTCCTTAGGTTTTTAACCTAAGAGACCTCATTAGATCTTCTACAGGATTTCTGATTTGATCGAATCACTTCAATCTGAGCCTGAGTTTGATTCTATATCTTGATTCCACCACTTGATTTGAAAATGCAGCCTGGCAATTTAGAAAGATCATTTAGGAAACCTGAATCCAAAATGTCCATGAGAGATAGAATGATTGGAGATGCCCTGAAATTTTATGGAGTTGATGACAAAACCTCAAATCTAGCCAGCACAGTTCAGGTTAATATCATAGAATCAATAGCCTTTATTGCAAAATGTGCTCAATTAATATTAACACAAATAACAAATGGATCAACTCGGGATACTCTCATGACATGATATATTGAGTTGGAAAAATTGCAGAACTTTGAATTCCTCTAATGCATGACAAATCCTGTACTTTGGGAAAGACACCAAGATGACCTTGAGAAATGGGAATAAAATGATAAAATTGTTGAAACAGATTATCGATCAAAAATACCCGTATATTCCCTAAACATTTAGTGAAACATCTTGGAATAAGACTGATGATCAATCTGATTTCCCAAATCTCGGGTTGGAGAACCAAGGTTGTTGTGGATCCCCAACCTAGATGGAATATGATCCAACTTATATGCAGACTGATACGTCTGATCTTGAGATGGGTTGGGAGGATCCAATTGCAGGTGTTCCTGATTTCGAGCCAGCCCTAGAAGTACGAGAACCTGGTTCACCTAGCTTTAAATTCTTAGACACTTGTAGTGATGAGCTTAAATTTGAATTCCTCGAGAATGTAAATCCCGAGCCTTATCTTGTTAAGGTAATTTTCGAGGATAATTCTGACATCCCAATAGAGCCCAGCTTAGATTTTAGTGATCCAAACTTTACCTTAAACCTAAAATTTGGATTTAAGCCTATTTGGGATAATTATGAGGCCCCATGTGATGAGACTAAGATTTTAAAGTTGAACTACGATTCTGGGCCTATATTTGATGGCTACACCTCTCTAGACTCCTTCGAGATATAGATCGATTTGTCAGAAATCACACCAATTTACGACATAGAAATTGAGGAGATGGAAGAGTTGGGATTTGATCAGGTCTCTCTTAGGAGCCAAGAACCTGAGCCCATGCTTAATAAGGACACCATTTTGAGTTCAGATTCTGAGTTTAGGTTAGATCCAAGTCAGGTTACTGCTTCTCCACATCTCGATTCACTCTGCAGTGGAACATTCGATCTGGAATCAGGTTTAGAACACAATCTTCACAAATTCTCCGATGATTTCGAATCTTACTCTGATTTCAGAGAATCTTTATTTCCTGACGACTACGAGCCAATTTACGACCTTAGCATCCACGACCCATTCTTCGACTCTGACTCTGAGGTCCCTGATCCCCAGATCATCAATTCAAAATCGAGTTCCATTGACTTGGAATCATTCCTTTATGATCTCCAGGATTCAGAAACTACAAATACCGAGAGTGTAAGCAATCCGGAGTTTGAATCTTTTCTTGACTCCGATTTTCATGATCCTATAAACACTCTTCATGCATTTACATTTGATTTTGATGGGCTCTATGAGAACTCTCTAGATACACCTACCTTTGAACCATTTCTAGAGGAGCCCTCACATACAGTTCTCTTTGAAGCTACCTCTTCTACAACACATACAGAACCTTCTCGATTTCAACCCCAACCCCGACCCGCAACCGGAATCAACTCTACTCTGATTCTCCTCTTGATGGTTCGGTCGCACATGATTCATATCCATCTTTTGATCGGGATTTGGACATCGATCAGACTACTAATCACATCTCATCCTTCTCTGATCACTCTTGTAAGGTTCCTACATCCTCCACAGACTCTTTTGCATTTGAGGATTCCTATTCTGACCAGGCTGAATTGAATCAGCCGAACCCTGGATTTTCATTTTCACGTCCTTCTGAGTCACAAAGCATCTGGTAGGCACCACACCTCCTGATCCATACTCATCAACCCACCGAACTGATTGGGTTTGGGCTGCATCATTAGCCTTTAGATTTGAACAAGCACCAGGTTGGATCAACCAGGCTTTTAAGCAAGGTGTTTGTTCTACAAAATTTGTCTGATTTGACCACTCCCTCCCCTTGACCACTTTCTGCTCGGCTGAAGGCATTGAATTTAGCACTTAACGGGAGGCAACCCATCATTTCAAAAACCCGAGATCCTTTTGATTATCCTTTTGAACTTCACGTCTACTGCACTTTGAGTTCAGTTTTAGAATAGCCGACTCCACCTCTGGTACCTATACCAGAGCTTGAAATCATCCGCAACAGTCATCCCGACTCGTTCGCCCACCTTTTTGACCCTGTTCTAATCCTTGAACCCAAGTTGATTTCATACCCTTCGACTTACAATGAGGACATTGCAAAATTTAGGCATGGGGGGATGTTAAAGTGCAAACACATAAAAATTCATGTTTCTGAAGGTTCTCACAAAAAAAAACTCATATTCAATAAACCAAAAAAAAATAAAAAGTGAAAAAGATTGGATTGGGGAGGAAATTTTGTGAGATTAATTGCATATCATTTTTTTTGAGGAGGAAGGGAGGAGGTGATTTAAATGTTAAAAAGGGGCTACAATTTGAAATAAGAAAGGGATAGTCATTAGTAAGAGATTATAGAATCTACTTAAGTTCTAGACTAAATAAAAAAAAATGACAGAGAGACAAAGAGATTAGTATGAGTGTTGATCTTAGGCCTCTTGGGCTTGCTTTAGGCTTAAAAATTCATGTATCCGTTAAGATTTGGATAATTCTCAAGAGGTTAAGGAAAATGAGAAGCTTAAGTATTAGGTCTAAGGCTTAGAGATTATTCAGCCTCGTTAACTTACCTCTGATTTACGGGACTCGATAACCTAAGCACCTTAATCCACACATAGCCTGGTTTAGCGCACTTAATATCAAAATCACGTAAATGCATTAATTTTGTTATGAAAAAGCTACCTAGATTAGAAGCGGCTTATCAACACAAGTTGATTTGGATAAGTTCCCGACGCGGAGACGCGGGAAATTCCCCTCGAAGATGCTTAAAAGCATACCGTCTCATCGGTGCTTGTCTCCTAGGATATTTAAATATCCTACTGGGGGCACGTAAGCACCTTGTGCTAATTCTGGTGCCATGGGTGGGATTATCCCGAAATCTTGAAAGCCAGGGTTCTGGGAGTTGTCATGGATGATGTTATCTCAAAACATCGATTGCAAGGGACCCTGCGAGGATTGATGGTGGGAATAAAGAATCTGATACTGAACATGTTTTTTAGCCAATCCAAAGCTAGAAATAAAGAAAAAGAGAGAGAAAACTCTCCAAAAAAATGCAAGAATTCTTCCATCCCTCTCTGTTACAAAAACACACTGCAAACTGAACCTGGACTAACCATGTTTTTAGCATGGGTGCTTTAACCATGGGGCCAACAAATCTTAGGTTAGTTTCTGTGGGCTTTAGAAACCTTCGCAGCAGACTGAAGCTAAAGTTGGTCAGGTTTAGATCTTGATTGGTACTTGAGTACCTTTAGGACTACTATTAGCATTCTAATCTAGTTTCTAAAAAGAAGAAAGAATCAGGACTTTGAACATCAAAGGCATGATCTAGAATTTACGTTAATTCCGTGAGATTTTGGTAAGAAACTAGCAAAAGTTAGGCATGGGGGTATGATGATAACGTCATCATCAGCTATATCTACTTTTAATTAGTCATATTCCATCATTAAATGCTTCTACATAATCGCCAGAAGACAGTAATCCATTGCACATCCTTTATAAGAGAATAACAAGAAACCAGGGTTAAACGTGCAATTTTACCATCCTATCATAAATGAAGAACAATCACGGGATTTCTCAGGGTTTAATTAAGGGTTAAATGATCATAAATGTCTAATAAGTGGGTTCATGCAAATAGAAACAAGTTTTCACGCATTTCAAGAATTAAATGACATCTAAAACCCTAAAAATAGACCCGCTTAATTCACTGAGGTTATGGTCTGGATAAAATTCAGCTAAACCCTCTAAAAATCATTGAAAAGTATTATCCAGGGATTGGCATCTTTGATTTGACCACCTGAACCCATTTTGACATAAAGTAGAGTCTCAGATAGATAGTTGCCATAATTTGGGTTTTTGTGTAATTTAACCAGTTAAATTTGGTTAAAACCTAAATCCAACTTCACCAATAGATTTCTTAGGTTTTAATTAGGTTTGTGCCAAAATTTCAACCCAATCAGAGATCATCTTGATTGAGTTTGCATTTTGGTCCGCAGACTTCTATCTTTCTACACCTAACCCCTCAACTTTCATCCTTTCCTTTCAAAGAGGCCCCTATCTTATCGCCATTCTTGCAAAATGGTCCAGCCACCATCGTCTTCTTCACGCAGCGAAGAAGGAAACCTGCAGTTCTTAAAACTCAAAATTGCCTCATTTAATCTGACAAATTGGTTGATGAAATCTCAATAAAAAATTGCCAAATTTGGTAAAGACAATCCTTAGGTCATTCCACATCAAACAAGATCCTCCTTGAGGCCAATCAGGGCTGGAATTGGCCTGGCGAGCTCGAGGAAGTTGAGCTCTCCAAGCAAGGTCAGGAAACCTTCTTTTTTGGGCATTCCAGATGAAGGGAACCTCACTTGTAAAAGCGACCGTGCTCATTCAACTCAGCCTTGTCTAGTTTTGGTGCGCCAACCTCCTCTTCTTTGTACAAGGCCGCCATTAACGAAGGCTTGGAGCTTCTTCAACTCTCCTCATCAGCTGCTCCAACATACTATAGGGAGAGGGTTTCCTCCCTACTCTTCATCGCCGTGCCCCCGAACAAAGGAGGCGACCTAATTACCCCTTCATCGACTCCATCTCCACCTCCTTCGTCTCCGGCTTCGGCATACCTTCGGCAAGCCTCCTCTGACCTCTGTTCGTCCAATTAGTTTAGGGCTTCTCCTCCTCTACCCTCCAATTAGGTTTAGACTAAAACTTAGGTCCTAATTCTCCCTATTTCTCCTTCTCTGATGTCGGCTACCACACCTTCGACCACCCTCACTGCCGGCATGCCTCTGCTCATTGCACACCCTATACCTTACACCAAAAGCATTGCCCCAACCTCGTGGAGCTTCCCAGCTCCTCAATTTCTCCATTAACCACCCCCATCACCTCTCTCCATCACTGACGACCGAAGGTCATTGGAGCTTCTCTGCCACCCACACCTGACCACTTGCACACTCAATTTTCTTAGGGTTTTTGTTCGGCGAATAGCGCCTAACCTTCTCATGTGCTTAACTTTGGCTCTAGTGCTATATTCTTGTGGCAGGTACTCTGCCATCTTCGGTCATCCTCTTTGTCTCCGGCAACTGACAACTGGCCACCTTCGATCATGCCCCTAACCTCAATCGACACAGAACGACCTCTCGATTAGTTCCCGACCATCAATTAGGTGGAGATTTACCAGGACAAGCCCCAATCAGATAAGAGATCCAGCAGTTGCGTGTAAGAAGAACAAACATGGGGATAGTCCCACATCGGTGGGAGACGAGCGCCTGCACGCGTTTATTTTGAATTTGTGTTCTGGGCTTATTGCCTTAGAACATGAGGGTGAGGTCCTCCTTACCCTTCTCACCTGACCCGTATACCTACTCACTCCTCGAATGCAACCCACGCCCATAGCCCTGGACTCGGGTACGTGCTTGACCCAAATACCCGATTCGATTAGCTGGTTTTAGTGAAAGAGAAGAGGAAGAGAGAATGAGAGAGAGAGTGGGGGAGGGTGGGTTTTGCTCCTCTGTGTCTTGGCTGAACACTTAGTTGTGGGGAAGGAAGGAAGAAAACCTAAGGAAGAGAGGAAGAGCAGTGAAAGCTAAGAGAGGAAGAAGAAGGAAGCTGAGAAGAAAGACAGAAGAGAAGAAAATCAGAAAAGTACTGTAGCAGAGTTGAACTTAAGTCGTCTGGTATTTGACCCGACGTCTGACTTGGTTGAAAATATTGTGGCATTATTTGTGGCACTGTGCATTTATTTAGATCATTGAGTAGTTAGTATATACTTGTGTCTTTGCTAATAATTGGTGATTCAAATCACCATTATTTTGCCTTACATGTCTTTTTACCTCATTAGACTCTTGATATACTCATGTGATACACTGAAAATTAGTTTTGAGTAATTGTTATTCATTGCAAATCATTGATTGTGCTCATTTATATTATTTATTGAGATTAGCATGTGAATTCCATATTTACTCCCTGTGTTCAACCTCGGACTTATATTCGAATAATAAATTATATTTGTTTGATGCGATTTTGTCCTATGCTATAACGCATTTCTTAAACATTGATGAATTTGCTTCAATAGAAGCTTCCAGACAAAAGGGGAGATTTTAAGAGGCAGGTTGAGATTCCAAAGGGAAATAATAGAAGAGTTCTTCAAGAAGGAGCGAAACATCAGTTGATAAGCCGAGGAGACAGAAAAGATTCCAGAAGATGTCGGAGTCTAGATCGGCAAGTCCTTAAGAGCATCTAATTGGAGGCTGGAAATATCGGTAAATAGATTAGATGGAATGGTAGAGCAAAAATGAGCATTAGAGAGTAGAGGGAGCTCTCTACGAATGGAGATTCGAGAGTGAGTAGAGCCTTCAGGAAAGAGAGAGTGTAGAGGAGAGTTACCAATCCATAAATCATACCAGAAGTCAATGGATCCCTCATGAGCCTCCCAACGGATGAAAGGCTTTAGCTCCCTATGAGCTTGAAGAAGCAGACGAGAGCGAAGAGGGAGAGAGGATTCGGAGTTGGAACCAAGCAAAAGATCTCTCATAAAAGAATGGTGGGAAGAGTCACCAAAAAAGATATTCCAAGCTTTCTCCAGTCTCAGGGCCTTAATAAAAAGGTTTAATTCAAGGATGCCAAGGCCACCAAAGTTAAAAGGACAGGCGATACAGCTCCAAGAAATTCTGTGGTGGTGAGAGCTAAGATCAGAGGAACCCCAGAAAAAGTCAACAAAAAGAGCATGGAGTTTCTGAATAACAGACTTACGAACCTCAATGGCAGAAATTGTATGAATAGTAATAGTGGTCAAGACATGTTTGATAAGTAGAAGTCTAGTAGTAGAAGAAAGGAGGTGCGCTTTTAATGTAGGCATGCTTCGTGAATTAAAATCGAGGTTTGGAGGACCCATTATCGTAGCTCGCAAAACGCGTCTATCAGATAACATTTATAATCGAAACTCAAAATTGAGTCCCGGGTCGAACACGGGGAGGTAAATGTTTGGTTTTGAAAAAATCTGCACTTTGCTTTTATTTATTTTTTTTCATTTTTATCTTTTCTATTTTTTTTTGGTATTTTTTATCAAGCAAGCGAATAGGTCAATAAAATTTTATCTAGCTAATCTACTTGCAAAAAATATAAGATAGTGTTACGACCCGGTTCCTGAATCGCTATAGGACACGAGACCGGACCGACTCGACTGATCCCAAGACCAAGTCGTCCAACGAGAAAGTAACCAAAAAGCAGGAAAGTGAACCACATTCACCATGCTAAGCAACTAACAGTAACAAAAGTATAGTAGTAAAGAAGTAAAACTATTACAGTACACACCACCACAACAGTAGAAAATTAAACAGGTACAAGAATATAAAGTACAGAGTGTAAGAGTACGGAGGTGCAAGAAACTACTCACTACAACTGAAAAGGAGTACAACAAGAAGTTACAACTACTGGGCTCTACTGGGCCCAGCACCCTTTGCAGCCGTAGGCTCTGGCTACTTAACACCTGGACCTGAAAAGGGCTTATGAGTACAAAACGTCAGCGAATGCTGAGTAGAGTGGGAACCAACTAACTAAAGCAGTAAAGGTGGACAGGTAGCTGTTGTTTTTCAATTTCTTTCTTTCTTTAACTAATTATTTCTTCTTTCACCACTTGGTTTATCTATCAAGTTTCTTTCTTGATCTTGAATGTTCCTCGTGGGAACGATCTTGATTGCAGTCTTTTCCGAAGAGTAGAAGTCGCACGTGGTGCTCTCCTAGTCGGGAGAGTCTCCCGTGGTGGTCCTACACCCAGTCAACTACCCCAAGGTCACGGACAGACGTAACGGTGACTACGACACACGCGATAAGCGCATGGGTAGCTACCCCACACTGGCACGTGGTCAGTCGTTTCCGTTAATGGGTGTGCCCAAAGCAAATCACGGAACCAGTATTGGGCCTAGCTCTCAGTAATAGGGGTCTAGCCCCTAAGAACCAAACAGGGGTCTCGCCCCTCCACAGTCTGCGCACCCTCGCCTGACTACCTTGGTTTGATCAGTGGGCCTAACAAGTCGGTGTATGGTGGCTAGTTGAACCCCAGGTCCCGTGGGGTGGCTAGCTCTCTCCCTACACTAGCAGCTCTCCCTGGTACTGTATACATGAGGGCGAGAAGTCGGTACAGAGTGGCCAATCCTAACCCCAGGTGCCAACCCAAGGGCGGCTAGCTCCGCTCTGTACTAAACAGGGGGATAGTCGCTCTCCTTGGTACTCCATACTCAAGGGCCAGCTCACTTCTCCACTCACATTTCCAGTTCCATTCCATTTATTTCCAGGAGCTCTACTCCTATTTCCCCGTAGGGTTCATGCTCATATTCTTCAGGCCATTCCATACCAGGTTTCATCATTTCTATTTCTATTCTCATGTTATACATATGCAAATTGTAATTCTATCATTCATATTTCCATATTCAGGTTATTTACTGGTAGCTCATGTTTCCAACATTTACCTTTCCATTTCCAAATTATATACATGCAGCTCATATTATGTCATTTCACGTGTGCGACAGGAAGGTTACATTCAATAGTTAACTAGCACAAATACTACATATTTCACAGGCAACTGTTATTCATTTACAAGCAATTGTTATCATTCTATTTACTCATTCAAGACTGCAATCCATTCATTCAATACAGACATTCTAGCATTTCTAGTCCTAGGATTCATGCCATATCATAGGTTCTAATCATTCATTCCACACATGCATTTAGGTTTTAATTAAATTAAGGGAAAGCCACTCTACCAGTAAACCCAGGAGTAGTGGGGGCTTGAACAGTAGGTTCACGTGCCTCAGCAAGCCTCGAACTCGCAATGGAACGAAGTCCTATCACAAGGATCAATCACAAGAGGATACTCAGAGTAGTATAGAAAGTCTTCTAACAAGTAAAGGAATTCGTATGGGAAACATCGATATCTTAATTGCGGAAAACTGACCTCAAACGGACCCTAAACGGGTCAAAAAGAGTGTTCATGACTAAAATCAGATGTCTGGAACAACTTCCAGATGTTTTAAAAGTGTCCAATGTCATGCCTCAAGTCCTGCGCCACTCCTTAGACATCCAGGAACTCCGCTGGACTATCTGGACCCAGTTCCAAACATCTGACCACCTCTCATAATGTCTGGAAGCGCTTCCCATCGTCTGGTATGTTGCCCAAACATCCGAAACGCATGGGAGGGCGTGTCCCGCGCCTTCCCGAAGCGAACCCTGCGTAAAATTCACCAAATCTCCTTAAAAAGGCATGCAACAGTGCCTCGGCGGAGCGGCCTATATGGCCGTATCCGCAAAGAAGACGTACCTTCGCGAAGTCTACTCCTCGGACGTCTGGAACCTCCTCCAGACATCATCTACGTCGTCTAGATGTCGCTCCAGACGTCTAATTCTGGGAAAAGCCCAAAACCAAAACCTGCTTCCGCCCTCTCATGCCGCGCGTGGCTGCGCTGCACCCTCTTGCCTGCAACTCCAGCTGCAGTAGTGTCGGGGAGGACCTCCTCGACGCACTCCATCTCGCTCGCGCGTTGCTCCACCCGTGCGCTCGCTGGCGAGCTCCTACGCGAGCTCGCAAGCTAAACTCCTCTCCCTCTCACGCTGTTCCTCTCCTTCTCACGCCACTCCCACGCTCTCATTGCTCTGCTGCTCTCGCTAGTGGGAAGGACGAAGGTGGCTGGGAAGTGGTGTGGAACAAGGGAGAGGAGGGGGGCTTTATAAGGGTGAGGGCTTAGGGTTTTGCTGGGGGCGGAAGGAGAGAGAAGAAGAAGGAAATGAGGGGAAGTGTACTATCTACGCGTAGCACGCATGCAGACACGAGCTCGTACTCAAAATTTTTGATTTCCAGACATCTGGGAAGGTGGCCAGACATCTGACCAGATGTCTGACTCACAGTCCAGACGTCTTAAAAGGCTCAAACAACACTGGTTTTAACAGATAGAGAGAGAGAAACAATCACATATATTTCTGAACAAATGTTTCTACAACTATGAAAGCAGGAAAAACTATACTACGAAAGCAAAAAAGATAGATGGAGATGAGAAAATCCCCCTCGATGGTTGCTTGGAGGACGACTCGCTCTGACGTCTCCTGGATGAAGGTGGTGAGGAGAGGGACGAATGGGGACGGAGCCGGAGGACGAAGGATGGGGCAGGATGGCGTCGCGGCGAGGATCTTCTTCTTGTAGGGAGGTGAGAAGACGGCCACAGGATGCTCCACGAATGGGGATGAGGGGAGGGAACACTATTTGGTTTTCTACTCTAGAGGAGCATCTCGGTCTTGGGACAAGCTCTCTCTAGAGCCTTGTTGGTGGTGAGAGGAAGAAAGGAAGAGATGGTTTGGAATGGTGGTGGGTAGGTCCCTTTATAGTGGAGAAGGAAGAACAAATTCGTATATGGGTCATTGCTGATGTCCGTAAACGTCGCTACAGATTCGCCCTTTCTGTCGTTGAAGATTTGCACCTTCAATTCCTTTGCTGGCGTGCTTGGGACATTAGTGACAGCTACAAGTGTCACTAAAGGCCCGCCTGACTGTCACTAAAGATTGCGGCCCCCCCGCCACTGACGTCCTGCTGGCGTGCGCATCGCACTCTCCTTGTCGCGCATGCACGCTAGTGCGTTGGCACTGTGCTGGCACTGTGGTGCAGGTGCTGGCATGAATGCATGTGCTGCGTTGCGCTTGCTACACTCGTGCTTGCGTTGCGTTGCGACTGCTTCCGGCGCTCAATTTGGGGGGTAGCAGGTTTCGAACTCGTGCCCCTTTGTTGAAAGCCCATGCCTCCACCATTGTGCCAAGACATCTGGATCGTCGTGCGGATGTCTTAACGCACGTGGTGGAGATGAATCCTCAGCTGTTGGATCTTGATCCAACGGCTGTGGTGCAGGATCAGCGATGATGAGGAGGCACCTTCAGTTGCTGCTGGCCGATGTTGGGCGGCCTGGATGGCACCACGTGGCGACATCTAGGCCGTCCATTCTTCTTTCTGTTGCAGAGGGTGCCACAGTGCTCAGATCAAGATGATTCCCACACTGTCGGATTGCAATCGTTGCTCTAGATCCATCCATATGGTCGGATTCTCCATCTGAAACCTATATGGATGTCACATTGCCCCCTTGGCCGTTGATCTTTCTCGGACTTCATATGATGCTGTGGGACTCTGATATAAACGATTTCGAAGGCGTTAGACTCTGATCGTCGTCCTGATCAGATCCATATGGTCCGATCGTCCATCTGAGGCCCTGAAATAAGTCTTCTTCTCTCCTGACCATAAAAAGGACCTAATTAACCTAAAATATATACAACTACTCTAAATGCAGAATGACGCATGCTATGCAATATTTATAACATGAAATGAAAATCTAAGCGTAGGAACATGCGTGAATAGGCATTTTAACCTAAATAGATGTGTCTATATCATACCTCTATGCCTATCTTTTGGTAGTCCCTAGCAAAATTAAACTACATGCTATGTAAAAAATCAGAATTAGAATTCGATCACTTAGGCCTATGTTGTTTATTAACAATAGAAAATTTCTACTAAGGTCTTAAACTATGAAGACTCAACATTACCCGGGTGTCTGCCAGAATGCAAACTGCCCAAGTCCTTGCCTTATTTGAAAAGGGAAGATACATTTTTTCTTCTTCTTTTCTTATTTTTTTTTGGATATTTTGGAGTTTGAGAGTGTCAGGATAACTTTTTACGGCTACCCAACCAGCCCAAGATTCGAAAAGGACTCTAAGTGCTAAGCATCTTATAAGAATAGTGATAGACTCACTAGGCGACCGTCAAAACGGACTTCGGGTTTCTACGACCCTAGGTGACCTTGCCTAGAGGTTTATTTTTTCGAACGGTAGCTTTCTCCATACTTCTTTTATTTATGGGGTCAACACAAGGGTGAACCCAGTGTATATCTCCCCGATTTATTCTAGTTCTCTACTTCTTCCCTAAGTGTTTTGGGAATTATTGTGCATTTTTGTGAGCTGGGTTTTGGACAACCGACTAATAGGCTGTTACCCATGGCAACTTGCCAGCCATACTCGTGTGGTGAAGTGTGGTTTTGTTTATTTTTTTATTTTCTCCTTTTTCTATTTTTCTTTTCTTTTTCCTCTTTTTTTTTCTAAGTAGGTGGTTTCCCTGATCTAAGATTTACCTAAGGACAGTACGACGAAAATGGTCTTGTGGCTGGGCTCTGGACAACTGGTCGATGAGCTGTTACCACCGATAACTTGCTGGCCATACCACCCTAGATAGTTCATTAGATAGCTAATTTTCAAAGAAACTGCTAAAAAGTGAGTCAGTGCAAAAAGTGTGTAGATGCTTAGGCTTAAAGTCCCTCCAAATCAGAGGGCAGGTTGATAGGTCGTATACTTTTCTCTCCAATTTATTTACCAGTTAAAATAGAATTACTTGGCGAGGACTTGAGACTAAGCTCACATTCGAGTTGACATCCGGGATAATTAAGTTCGAAGATTTGAAGAGTCTAAGTGTCTAGGTCTTATCGTATCATTTCTTAAAGTTAATAGCTTTCAAATGCCTAAGTTCTCTTCTCCTAATTCTTCTTACTTTTTTTTATCTTTTTGAATTTTCAATTTTTTTAAAAAAAATTCTACGGAGTTAACAAAATAATTTCTGGATAAAGTTTCCACCCTTCCATGCTTAAATGATGCAATGTCATTGTAAAAATAAATATATGAAAAGGGCGGAGTAAATAGAATATCACCTGAATTTTGTGACAACCCAGTCAGCTCCGCAAAGAGAAGAGAGCATACACATGTGCTAAGTTTAATGCCTTCAGCTAGGCATAATATACATACAAAGAAGAAATTAAGAATTCACAGGTACGGGTCAGAATCAGAATTAAAAGATTGATCCTTAAACCCTTTAGCAGAAGATGTCCACAGACGTGGACCAGATTATGATGGAGACCCTTGCCCCAGGGTCGAGTGGTTCTAAGGTTCTGGATGAAAATTTGCCCGAACCTAAGATTGTTGTGTTTGCGGGGTCAAGCCTGTTGTTTGGTGGTGTGCAATCCAAGACCAAAATGTTGGACAACGGGTAGAGATGATTCAATAGGTTCGGATGTCCTCTTAAAGTTGAGCTCAGAAAGATAATTGGTTATTTCAAGCTTGGGTTGCATGTGAAATATATCATAAGGGTCCTAGAAGAACGTAGGTGGTTTCAGGTCAACAGGAACCCTCAGATCTAAAATCAAAATTTCCTCAGAATTAGCTTCCCAGATTTTTATTTCCAACTTCCTATCCTCTGAAATCAATGTTTTTGGGACCTCCAAATCGTTGTACACCTCATCTAGAGTACCTAAGTCCAACAATTGTGGCTGAATCAAAATTGACTTGGGCACAATGAACTCAGAAGTCAGCTCTTCGGGGTGTGGATGAGGAATGGGATCACTGATTGAATCATCTAGATTTGGATCCTCCAAGTTAACCCCAATCGAATCAAATTCCTCTATTATCGGGCTGCCAAATGGTTCATTAGATTCCTCAAGCCCATTTGTCTCACTAAAATCATTTTCCTTATACTCAAGTGAGGCTTCACCTAAAGATTCTTCACCCTCAGAGTCAAAGAATTTATGATCCTCATTTATATATGTCTCAAAATCATATATCATTTCATGATCCAAGGAGACATATTTTTCTTCATTTTCTGGCTTGGGGATCTCGGATGAATCATTCGGTTCATCTTCAAAGGGTTGTTCTAAACCAACCTAGTCATCTCCAATCTCAGAATATGTATCCCCCCCAATAGGCACCTGAGCAAGTTCAGACATTGGCTCTCCTGAAGGGGGTTCATCTTGAGAATCATCCCAAGATTTGACTAGGGCAACCACAAATTTCATCCTCAACCTCGACAATTTCCTAAGAAGAAACTCACCCAGATCCCTATCCCTAACACTTTGGAGCAAATCCAATAGAGAACTATTAAGTTCATAAATCATTTTGATCATAGGCTCTAGTGCTTCTGTGCATGGTGTTGGCTGAGCTTCTAAAGATTGTATAGTGTTCCTCAGATTAGCCAACACCCTATCTTGGATCTGGTTCACTTGAACCGATTGGTTCGGTTCAGGTTTGGCTAAATCTAGGGGAGTTAAGATGTCGAGGTTCTCGGGTCCCTCCCTGATAGTAAGTTGTTTTAGGTTGTTCAAAGAATGGTGATGACCTATTTTCAATGGAATATTAGGGAGGGTAGCTGTTATATAATCAACATCTCCTTCCTGATTGTAGATTGGGTTGGTTTTTTTATTAAAGGATGGAGATCCATAATCATTGTAGGTTTGGGAAGGATAGTAATCGTAGTCTTGTTGTCCAAGGTTAGGCCCTGGACATTGAGGTCCGGATTCATATCCCCAATCAAAGTTATCCCTGCTAGTGGATGGGTAATTACAAGTCAGGTTGGGATAGTAATCATCTTGGGGATAAGTGGTGGTAGGAGGATAGGATGTGAAATGTGTGTAGGATGTGGAAGGGTACATAGTAGAAAAGGAGGGAAAATAGAGAAGAGAAAAGGTGCTTTACAAGACAATCAACCAAACCTGTCCTTATGCAGGTAGCCTAAAGACCTACAGACTCCCAAGGCCCGTCTTGAGATTATAAATGATTTGGTCTACTTTTATTCGATCAATCCAACCAGTTAGAAGGGACTGGGGAGAAGGTTCTTCCTTTGGCTTGCGCCTCTGGTTTCTAGTGTACCTCCCAGCTGCGGTCGTTTGACGCTACTCCCCTTGCTAGACATCAGATGGACCAGCAGAAGCAGATTAATCGAAAAAAATCTCAATCTGAGCCCCGAGGAGCGAATTAATCCTTAAGGCCAATGTTTACTCATTTTTAGTTAGGCTTGGGATGATCGTGCTCTTGGAATGTGATGGGCCCTTAAGAAGGGTTGTGTCCTTAATGGTTAATTAAAATGTGTGTGTGTGCACAACCATGGTTTGCAAACAAGGTTATTTGTTGATGTGTCTTTTAGGGATTAACCTTGTTTAGTAGCTTTTAGGGTTTAATTCTTAGGTTGATTCAATTAAGTTTAGTAGAACACTCCAAGTTTTGAAAATACGAGTGATGATATGTTCCTTTAAAAATAAAAAATAACGTGGAGTGCCTAGTTCAACCCTAGGAATCAACCCTAAGTGGCAAGCTACTTGATGGATTAGTTTTAGATTGAGTGATGCGGCCCAAACAGTTCAAGCAATTGGCCTATTGCACCACTTGATTAAGGCACACAAAAAGTCTTAACCTAATCAGATTTCTACTCACTTATGTATGTGTTGAGTTATGGTGTACCCGATCCACAGGTCAGATCTCAATTAAGTGGTAGAATCAAAGTGGAGTGGTGTGCCTTAAGTTAAGAGTTGTGGGTGTTAATGTAACTTTCAGTTAAATCTCACAAGAGAAGAATATTTTTTTATTTTTATTTTTTATATATACGGGTGGGTGAGGTGAATGGAGTGATAATCAAACAACCAAAATCTACCCTAAGATTTATGTAAGCACTTAAGTTGATTTGGGTTTGAGTTATTAGGTTATGGAATGAAAACTAGGGTGAGGGTGGTGGGGGTACACTTACAAAACCTTCATTTGCACTTTTATCCGATCTAACCGCTTAGGCTCACCTCGGAAGAGTACTTGCAATCATAGTAAGATCAAAGATAAAGTGAGATACAAGTTAGGTAAGGCGGAAAAACACGGAAAAAAAATTGGTGTGGATCAGTTTGATTTAATTTTTATTACTCGAAATTAAAATGTTCCGAGGTCGAACTTAGGGAGCAAGCTTGATTTTAGAAGTATAAAAATCATAATTTACAATAATATACTGTTTTACAAATAAAAAACTAGAGGAAATAAAATTTTTCTTCTCTTTTCTTTTCTTCTCTCTTTCTTCTTTGTTCTTCTTTCTCTTCTTCTCTCTGTCTTCAAACGTCTGATTCTAGGAATTAGACGCCTTAAGTAGCAACTTGCTACAGTGCATGTGTTCTCCTTCTTCTTGCTTTCTCTTTTAGCTGCTGCTGTTGCTTCTTCTCCTTGGCTCCTTTTTCTCTTCTTTTTCTTCTTGCTTGGCCTTCCTCTTCTTCTCTTCTCTTTGGCTGCAGCTCCCTCTTTCTCTTGTCTTCTCTGGCTCTTTGTTCCTCTTCAGCTCCTACTTCTGCACTGTGCTTCTTCCTCTTTTCTTCTTTTTCTTCAGCTCCTGCTCCTTAGTGCGGCTAAGTCCTTGGCCGCTTCCTCTTCTCTTGTTCTGCTTCCTCTTCCTCATTCTTCTTTAGCTTCCTTGCACAGGCATGGTTAGGCAAAAACCTACCCCTACCCTCCCCACGTCTCTCTCTCTGTTTATCTCTTGGGTTCGCTCTCCCAGAGCCTGCTCGGGTATACGGGTCGGGTTAAAGTGCCTGGGACCAGGCCCACCGGCGTGTGGTGGTGGGCGAGGTGTGCAGGGTTAGGTAATCGGGTCGGGGGCCAGGTTCGCATAGCGTGGGCACAGATGAGGCGTGCGTGGGCGAGGGGACCTCACCCCATGTGACTGAGGCGATAAGCCTCTGTCACTTTTACAATTTATGCCCTGTGGGGTGCTCGAAAACGCCCGAGGTGGGACTAAAGTTCCCACCTCCTTGTCGTGTTGCGCGCCTGAAGGGTGCCCGCTGGTACGGCATGACGCGGCGGAAGACGGCGGAGGTGGCTCTGCCACTAGTACTGTGGCAGAGCGACGAGAGAGGAGGGGGAGAGTCACCGGAAGCTTTGAGGGGATGGCCAGAGTTGGGAAGAGACGAAATTGGAGAGGTAGCTCAGGCCAAATGGAGCTTGAAGGATGTGGCAGAGTGTGCCCCTTAAATAGGTGAAGGACAGTCGGAAGATGCACGAAAGTGGCGGGAAAAGTCTGGCCGGAGGTATGGCAGACAGAGACCCATACCTCCTGCACGTTTGCACAGGAGGTATGGCGGTCACCAAGGCATAGGAGCTGGCCCATGTGGTAGGGGGCTCCTCAGGGAGCTCCCCTTTCAAATCCGGGGCCAGCTCCCCATGCTTGCACGGTGCCATCCTCCGCGCAAAGTCGTCGGAGGTATGGCTTGCGTAGCGGGTGGCAGAAGGACCGGAGTGAAGAAGATGACAAGAAAGCTAGGGAGGCATTTGCAAGAGTTTCAAAATGTTCAGGGTCTGAAAGTAATTTTGAGGACTAAATTGCAAAGTGGGTCAAGACGACCTTTCCTTAGGTCCAAATTTTGGTATCAACCTAATTTGGACCTAAGGAATCCAATGGTAAAGTTGGATTTTAGGTTTGGCCACGTTTGACTAGATATTTTGCATAAAAATCCAAATTAGGTCAAAAATTGGGTATAGTTCTCAATCTAGGTCAAAATAGGTCCCAAAGGCCAAATTGAAGGTTCTAAATCCTAGAGGATATTTTTCCATGAATTTTAGAGGGCTCAGTTGATTTTTATCTTACCTAGAACCTTATGAATTAAAGTAGGTTTTTTTTTAAGGTTATAGAATATCATTTAATTCCAAGATTTTGTCATAACCCTTTTCTGACCAAACCATCCCACTTTTTCCTTTATTAGGTTCACTTGACCTATGTCTAGACCCTTAGTAATCCCGTTCATGCACTGCAATGGTAAAATTGCAGTTTTACCCCTTATATAATGTTTTATTCTCGGATTAATATTTCCCTAAATTAGGCCTTCCCTTTGGTTATGTAGGAGCTTTTGTTTGTTTTATTAGGTTAAAATGTGCCAGTTAGGGTTCATGATGAGGTTCTCATCAAAAATAAAGAAGCGTTGTCTCCCCAGCAACGACGCCAAAATGATGTAGGCGTGTTTCGCGAATTAAAATTGGGGTTTGGAGGACCCATCGTCGTAGCTCACAAAATGCATCTTTCAGATAAAATTTATAACCGAAACTCAAAAAGTGAGTCCCGAGTCGAACACGGGGAGGTGAACGTTTGATTTTGAAAAAATCCGCATTTCACTTTTATTTGTTTTTTTTCCATTTTTATCTTTTCTAATTTTTTTTGGGATTCTTTATCAAGCAAGCGATTAGGTCGATGAAATTTTATCTAGCTAATCTACTTGCAAAACATATAAGACAGAGAAAGAGAGAAACAATCACATATATTTCTGAACTAGTGTTTCTACAACTATAAAAGTAGGAAAAACTACACTACGAAAGAGAAAAAGATAGATGGAGATGAGAAAATCCCCCTCGACAGTTGCTCGGAGGATGACTCGCTCTGATGTCGCTTGGAGGAAGGTGGTGAGGAGCGAGACGAACGGGGACGGAGCCAGAGGATGGAGGATAGGGAAGGACGACATCGCGGCGATGATCTTCCCGAAGGGAGGTGAGAAGACTGCCACAGGATGCTCCATGAATAGGGATGGGGGGAGGGAAAAGTATTTGGTTTTCTACTCTAGAGTAGCATCCCGGGCTTGGGACAAGCTCTCTCTAGAGCCTTAGAGGTGGTGAGAGGAAGAAAGGAAGAGATGGTTTGGAATGGTGGTGGGTAGGTTCTTTTATAGTGGAGGAGGAAGAACAAATTCGTATATGGGTCATTACTGACGTCCGTAAAGGTCTCTATAGATCTGCCATTTCTGTCGTTGAAGATTTGCACCTTCAATTCCTTTGCTAGCATGCATAGGCCATTAGTGACAGCTGCAAGCGTCATTAAAGGACCGCCTGATTGTCATTGAAGATCGCATCCCCCGCACTGTTCACGTCCTGTTGGTGCATGCATCGCACTCTCCTTGTTGCGTGTGCACGCTTGCATGCTGGCACTATGCTGGCACTGCGGTGCAGGTGCTGGCATGCACGCATGTGCTGCATTGCACCTGCTATGCGCGTGCTTGCGCTGCGTTGTGGCTGCTTCCGACACTCAATTGGGGGGTAGCGGGTTTCGAACCCGTGCCCCTTCGTTGAAAGCCCATGCCTCCACCATTGCGCCAAGACATTTGGATCGTCGCGCGGACGTCTTAACGCACGCGGTGGAGATGAATGCTCAGCGGTTGGATCTTGATCCGACGGCTGTGGTGTGGGATCAGCGATGATGATGAGGCACCTTCAGTTGCTGCTGGTTGGTGTTGGGCAGCCTGGATGGCGCCACGTGGCAACATTTGGGCCGTTCATTCTTCTTTCTGTTGCAGAGGGTGCCACGATGCTCAGATCGAGATGATTCCTACGTTGTCGGACTGTGATCGTTACTCTGGATCCATCCATACGATCGGATTTTTCATCTGAAACCCGTATGGATGTCACATTGCTCTCCTGGCCGTTGATCTTCCTCGGACTTCATATGATGCTACGGGACTCTGATTTAGATGATTTCGGAGGTGTTAGACTCCGATCGTCGTCCTGATTAGATCCGTACTATCCGATCATCCATATGAGGCCCTAAAATAAGTTTTCTTCTCTCCTGACCATAAAAAAGACCAAATTAGCCTAAAATATACACAACTACTCTAAATGCAGAATGACGCATGCTATGCAATATTTATAACATGAAATACAAATCTAAGCCTAGGAACATGAATGAAAAGGCATTTTAACCTAAATAAATGTATCTACATCAGCCGTCCAACCAGCAAGTTTGGATCTGATTTTATCCACAATGGGGCCAAAATAAGAGATCTTGGTCCTACCAGAAAAAATAGGACAGCCAAGATAGGTAAAAGGGAAGGAGCCTAAATTAAAGCCCAAAATAGAGAGAATGTGATTTCAATGAGGAAAATGTCTACCCATAATGTTACGAATAGGGCATCAGGCATTGTTTAAGACGTCTGGGAAGTGGCCCAGACGTCTGGAAGCTTTCCCAGACGTCTGGTATTAAATTTTTTCGGCGTACGGGTTCGCATCTGCGTGCCTGCGCACACAGACTGATCCCACCGCCCTCCTTCTTGTCTTTCCTCTCCCTCCCTGTAGACACAGCCTTCCTCTTTCTCTCTCTCCCCGTGCTGCCTTCAAATAGCGCCTCTCCCTCTCCCTCACCCTCACTCCACCACGTTCTTCTTCTCCTCCTCCCTGTCAGCAAGAGAGCGAGCGAGAACGGCAGCAGTGACTGCTGCGGGTGTGTGGGGAGGAGTCGTTGCGAGAGGAAGAAGGAGCTCGACTGCGAGGGTGCGAGCTTGCTGGGGCAGCTAGAGTCAACCGGCGGGAGAGTAGCGAGCGTGGGGTGCCACAGAGGAGCTGCTGCAGCTCAGGCAGCAGGCGGATGCGGCGCAGCACGGCCGTGAGCTGCGGGCGGAGAGAGAAAAGGATCCTGATTCTGGGAAAATTTTCCAGAATCAGACGTCTGGACTTACATCCAGACGACGCATAAGACGTCTGGAGGAAGGTCCAGACGTCTGACAGGTACAATATTTCTTACCTTCTCCTTTTTCCGCGTGTACGGCCATGCAACCATTTTCGCCGAGTTCTTCTGCACCTCTTCGTGATGAGAGCGGGTGTGTGTGTGTGCAGGATTTGTTCGGGAGGATGCGAGGGCTCGCCATCCCACACAGATCAGACGTCTGGGCACAACACCAGACGACGGACAGGGCCTCCAGACGTCTGGGGTGGCAATCGGACATCTGGAAACTAAGTCCAGACGGTCTGGCGGGCTTCTGGACATCTGAAGGACTGCGCAGACTAAGGTATGACTTGAGCGACCTTTTAAGACATCTGGAAGAAGTTCCAGACGTCTGATTTTGGGCAGACTCGTCGTTTTTGACCCGTTTAGGTTCCGTTCGGAGTCCGTTTTCCGCGTTTCAAGTTTCGTTCTTCTCAGATTTATTTCCTTTACTTGTTTACAGTAATTGTATACTATTCTGAGTAACTACTTGTGTTGATCCTTGTGTTGGGATCCCGTTCCGTTGCGGCTCTAGGGGTTGCAGAGGCGCACGGGATTGCCGATCACGTCCCCAATACTCCCGATTTTGCGGGTAGAGTGGCCTTTTCAATTATTTATAAATTGTGAAATAATTAATAGAGTTTAGGGCATTGCATGAACCCTACGGCTGAAAAAATTAGATTGAATGATAGATCCTAGGGTATTGCATGAATCCTAGGACTGGAAAATTAGATTGAATGATAGATCCTAGGGTATGGCATGAATTCTAGGACTGGAAAACTAGTTGAATATATAAACATTGCAGTCTTGGAAAAGTAGAAAGGAAACGATAGCTGCCTGTTATGAATGGATAATTACGGTTGAGAACATGAATTATATGGATAGAAAGCTGGAACGGTGAAACCTAAATTGGCTGAGTTAAAAGAGCATGAACCCTACGGGGAATTAGGAGTAGAACTCCTAGAAAGTGAATGGAATAGAATTGGGGAAGTGAACTAGCCCCTGAGTACGGAGTACAAAGGAGAGCAACTGTCCCCGTGTTTAGTGCAGAGCGGAGCTTGCCGCCCCAGGGACCCGGGGTTAGGTCTGGCCACTTTGTACCAACTTTTGGCCCTCGTGTACACGGTACCGAGGAGAGCTACTAGTGTAGGGAGAGCACTAGCTACCCCACGGGCCCCGTGGTTCTGCTAGCCCTCCTACACCGACTTGTTAGGCCCACTGGGCACACCAGGGTAGTCAGGCGAGGGTGCACAGATTGTGGAGGGGCAAGACCCCTGTTTGGTTACTGTGGAGGGGGTGGACCCCTGTTACTGAGAGGGCTCTGCCCTATACTGGTTCGGTACTATGCTTTGGGCACACCCGTTAACGGAAACGACTGACCGCGTGCCAGTGCGGGGTAGCTACCCGTGCGTTTATCGCGCGTGCCGTAGTCACCGTTACGTCTGTCAGTGACCTTGGGGTGGTTGACTGAGGGTAGGACCACCACGAGGGACTCTCCCGGTCAGGAGAGCACCACGTGTTACTTCTACTTTTCGGAAAAGACTGCAATCAAGATCGTTCCCACGAGGAACATTCGAGATCAAGAGGAAGATCTGAGAAATATTTCAATAGTGAATAAATGGAGAAATTTAAGCAAGAAATCATAAATATAACAGCTATTGTCCACCTTATTGTTTCTTTTAGCTTTTAGTTGTCACTCTACTCAGCGTTTCGCTGACGTGTCGCCTCTGTTACCCCTTTCAGGACTAGGTGTTGAGCAGCCAGAGTCGGCGGCTGCAGAGGGCACTGGGCCTAGTAGAGCCCAGTAGTGTTACTTGTAGTACCTACTGTACTTTTCTTTCCATTGTAGTAAGTAGTTTCTGTTACCCCCTGTACTCTTTTTATTGTAAGCTTCATGTTTATGTACATGTTTTTTTTTTCTCTACTGTTGTGGTGGTGTAGACTGTAGTATTTCTTTTCTTTACTGCTGTATTTTGTTACTGCTAGTTATATACATGTTGAATGTGGTTTATTTTACTGCTCTTTTGGTTACTTTCTCGTTGGACGACTGGGTCTTGGGATCAGTCAAGTCGGTCCGATTCTCGTGTCTCGTAGGGATTCGGGAATCGGGTTGTTACACATAAAGTAGAAGCTTTTCGGGAGACTGATAGATTGACCCATAGAAGACTCAAATTCTCTAAGGAAGGAAGCCAAATTGTGGATGGAGGAAATGTTACCATTTGTAAATATAATAATATCATCCTCATAGAGGAGGGCAGGGGGGGGAGGAGACACTTCTTTTGACTGAATAGGGTTGAATTTTACCAAAGAAGGCAAGCTCCTTGATCCCCTTAATAAAAGCTTCCATGAAAATATCAAAGAGAAAAGGAGAGCTAGGATCTCCTTGACTTAGACCACGAGAGACAAGGAAAAATTTCGAAGAGCTCCCATCCACCAAAATAGAGGAGCATTCACGCTGCACGAAAGCTTTGATAAGAGAAATATTATCGAAAGAGAAGCCAAAGTGATGAAGAACTTTGAAAAGAACGCTCCACTCAACACGTTCAAAAGCTCTTTCCAGATCAAGCTAAACGACATTAGAGCTAAAAGATTTATGATCAATATGTTGTGAGAGCTCAAAAGTAGATGCAGAAAGCTATCGAGCTTGAAGATCAATGCAAATAAGAGTCGTGTGTGTATTGTAAGAGGCACAAGAAATACTATGGAGATTAGCTTGCATCTTAAAGCTTAAAGGAAGCTCCAGATGAGATGTCTTCACATTCTACTATGTATTGGAATGGACAATAAGTCTTGTTTAAACAACAAGGTTGATAAGGAAAATAAAACTTTAGCAAGATGGAAGGTAGATGTTTCGTTCAAGTATGAGCCACATACAATGGGTGAAATGGTTTTTGGAAGGTCTACTTACCTTTTGAATGGAATGTGTGAGTTTTACCTTGGGAGTTATTAAAGAGGTATAAAATAGTTGTGCTAGAATCAAATAGGGTGGGTGGTGGAGTATATCTTTTGAAATGGAGGGGCATGTGCAAACTTGAAGAGAAGGAAACTTCGACTTATGCAAATTGTGTGAGATCTAGTTGGCCATTACCAATAATGTATTTGCATGTATAGGTGGATCTTCACCTAAACTTACCCTAGGGCTAGTAGATGAAGAGACAATATGGGGAGATAAAGGACCTTCTAATGACCACCTTGAGATTGGGGACATTAGATGGTGAAGGTGTATGTTGAGATGTAGGTAGACTATGTAGGGTGCTTCTTGATGGGAGCACCCCTAACTAGCTATTTTTGATCTTAAAAAGGTTAATAAAAGCTCCTACTTATCTATCAAAAGGTCCTATGGGCACAATATCCTATTTTGAAAAGAAGAGAAGACTACAAGATTATTTCTACAAAATTAACACCACTTCATAAATACAGAATAACCACGGGATATTTCAGGGGTTTATTAAAGGTTATATAGTCATTAATGCTAATAAGTGGGTTCATGTAGAACGAGACGAGTTTTCACTCATGTCAAGAATTAATGGACATCTACAACCCTAAAAACAAGCCTGCTTATAGAACTGAGGTTCCGGTCAGGATAAAATTCATCTAAACCTTCTAAAAATCATAGAAAAATATTCTCTAAGGTTTGGTATGTTTGCTTTGACCATTGGAACCCAATCTAACCTAAAATAGAGTCTCAGATAGACAGTTGCCTTAATTTAGATTTCTACATAATTTACCCAGTCAAACTTGGTCAAAACCTAAATCCGACTTCACCATTAGCTTCCTTGGGTCTAAATTAAGTTTGTACCAAAAGTTGAGCCCAATCAGAGATCATCTCGACCTAGTTTACATTTCAGTCCAAGTCTAACTCTTTTTATCACATGTGCATCCCTAACTTTTGAAATCTATTACAAAAACCCCCCTACTTTTGTCATCTCCTTCACCGATTGCCTCCTGCCGCCTGAATCCTACACAGGTTCCTAAACCCAAACTCGACGAGCTTCAATCAAGGATCTCGCCTTGATTTGCCAATCAATTCCCTCCAAAATTGGAGGGAAGAATCTTGAGGAGTTTCTCGATCCATTGAGGCATCTTGCTGATCCTAAAATGAATCCTAGAGGTCAGGTGGGCTCGAGGATTTTTGGGAACTTTTCCTTGTAAACTGCAAAGCAATCAGGGATCTTTCTTGATCTAGAGCTTGCTTTGAAGCTCTATAAAGCTTCCTCGTGTACAACCTCACCTCCTTAGCAAGTTTTGGCCTCAGAAAAGCCCTCTTCCTCCATCTCCAGCCACCTTCGCAACTTGCTCCGACGACCTTCGCTCTCCTCGTTCGATCGTCCAACAGTCAAATTGGATAGCCTATTGCCTTCCTCTCCTCGTCACGTGCCTCTTTGGTCAAAGAGAGGGCGTTTCCCTACCTCTTTCCTCGTCGTCGTCTCGCCACCCTTTCCATGTTCCTTGGTTCCGATCGATCAACACTAGAGCTCTCCGCCCCTGTACTTCATCCCTAAGTCCCTCTATCGCTTTCTCTCCCTCTCTACAATATTCTTTTTCACTCGCACTCCAACTCGACCATTGCATCGCCCTCCCGCAATTCATTTTCTTCATGGTCGGTCGAACTCTAGTGAGTTCTCCCGGCCTCCATAGACCACCAAATCACCCCGCTCCGATCCCAAAACCTCTACCGTCGCTCGCCCACCAAAACCCCTCAAGAAATTGAGGGGATTGGTCAGTCCACCAGCTTCTCGACCTCGTCCAGCCACCACACGCCCTAATTCACCACGAAACCACCACCACCACCTTCGCCATCATCTGGCGAAGCCTTTGAGCTTTTTAACAGGAACTCTTAGCCTATATTTTGAGTTTCAAATCTTCGACCTCTATCCACCGTCGCCGCCTTCATCCTCGACTTCGCCCACCGTGGTTTGTCCAAACCCGACCTCGCTTCCACTTTCAGGACACGTGGACTTCACCAACGTATCCAGCTGCAACGCTAATTGGACTCATGAGGCCCTCAATAGCTGCAATTGAGTAGCACCCTCTACTGCTGGAGCAAGCAAAGAAGCCAGTGGGAATAATCCCACATCGTGTGCGTACAAAGCAGCAACAGCGGATATATTGTTTTTGTGAAGTGAGCTGCTTGCCCAAGACACGAGAGTCGGGTCCCCACGCACGCCTCGCCCGCGATCATGCCATGCGAGTCTGGCCAGATCCGATTACCTGCCTGTTTACCTGGTTAGAGATTCGATTGAGTGGGTTTCTGAGAGAGAAGAAATAGAGAGAAAGAGGTGGGGGGGGGGGGGGTTTGCCCTCTGTTGTGCTCTCTCAACACTTAGTCTCTTAAGAGGCTTTCATGCCTCTGTGCTGTGCTTGGCCTTGTTCATGTAGGCATGAAGAAGAAGAACTATTGAAGGGAATAGTGTGAAAGCACTGTAGCTGGGTGTCATTTAAGGCGTCTGAGCACCTATTCCTGTCGTTTGATATTTTGACGAAGTTGCGTCTGATATTGTGGTTAAAACGTTCATACATTAAGTGTGCTTGTAAAACTTAAAGCGTAATTTGGTGATTCAAATAACCATTTTACTCTAATCTTTTTTGTACTTTCAAACTTGAGATATCTGATATATCATTTCTGATTATTCTTCTTGTTATAATTGCTTATATTTGTGGTGATATTGTGATCTTTGAGATTAATTGTAACATTTGCTCCCTACGTTCGACCTCGGATTTTCTTGGCAATCTTTCGAGTTATAAATTGTATTTGTTCACGTGCTATTTCGGCTATATTACAACAAAGTAATTTTAAAATCTCGATTTAACACAAACACTTCCATAATGGAGATGTATTTGATTGAGGAATTTGGATGGGTTGCTATCCTTGAAAATGCTATTAGGAAAGTGCATTAGCATTCTTAATGGAGGAAGACCCAAACATGCATTTGGGAGAGAGATCCTCTCATGTGGTTAATATGCAAACTATTAACTAATTAGGGAAAGTGAGTGTGTGGCAGCTTGGGGCCTAGACATTGATGCCCTTTGTGAGCATTGCATGGAGGAAGAGGAGAGTACTTGTCATCTTTTGTTCTATTGCATGTCAAATATAGTCTTAAGAGGAGTCCTTTAGGCCATGGGATTATATGAAAGATTTTCTCATTAACAGAGCTCCTTGATTTGGAGGATGGAGATTGGCCAGAAAGATATCGAGTGTGAGTGGTTGTTATGTGGTTCTTGTGGTGAGAGAGGAACCAAATAAAGGAAAAAGTGAAGGAGAAATGTTGTAAATTTGTTGGAAGAGATTCCCAAGGAATTAAGTGATTTTGAATAAATGAGTCGCACTTGTGTAATTAGTGGCTCCTTTTCTTGTTAAAGGTTAATTTTGTACTGAAAGTTTTAACCACTAATTGATTGAGTTATTTACGAAAACTCCTATTTATTGAAAAAGAAAATTAACCTTAGGGATGAATACCACTTAATAGTCATATATAGGTGAAAAGGTGATCTTCCGTAAAAATAAGATAGAGATCTAAATCTTACTTTATTAAAATAAAAATAAACACAGATCAATGGTATATTTTATTAAAAAAATAATATTAAATGTTAAATGAATTAAAGTAGTAAACGTCAAAATTATCCTTTCTAGAAAATATAATAAAAGATGCCCTTTAATACATTCAGAGGATCGTTTCACTCAACATTTATTTTTATCGACGACAAGACATATGACTCAGAGGTGACCGCAACTTGTCAACTCTTTGTCTGCAATGGAAATCTACGTTTCCGCCACTTTGGAAATTTTTTATATAAAGATCTGTTTCGACGCAAGATAAAATATTATATAAATAGATTAATATAAAATAAGTAAAATTAAGTATTTATTTAAGTGATGAAAAAAATAAAAAGTCAAGAGATAAGATAAAATGGTTGTATGTTAATTTAATGTTAAAAGTGAAGTTAAAAATGTAGTAAATATTTATTTAATATTAAAAGTGAAAATAAAATATATATAATTGACATTTATTTAATAGTATAAGTATAAGGAAATATTATCGTGATTTGATTATAATGATGGGAAGTAATTATATAAAAATTTATATTAAAATGATAAAAGAAATTCCATCACAAACTCCATGATAAAAAGAAATTCTACTAACCCTATGTTGAAACGTATGCAAAAATAAAAATACAAGATATCTTCATGGAATTATCAGAAGAGCACAACATTTTACCATGCATCATGTCTAAATCCAAATAAATTTACCTCCAAGGTTTCTGTGTTGTATGGTGATTGTAATATTAATTTGTCTTCTCCTTTGGGGGGTTCGGAGCCTATGATTTCTCCTCAAGTTCTGAGCAAGCACAAGCGGAAGAAAAAGCGCAAGGTGGATCTTTGGCAGTCGACACAACTCTTCGAACTCTAGATCCTCGGGATCTGAGACTTTGGTTTCCCCCTTATTAGAGTCTCAGGATCCCACTCAGGTAAAGGATCCCTATCCTATGGTGGATGAGTTTGATGATGCTTCTCACTTGTTTGATGGTTTTCCTGAATGCTCTATGGCTGTGTGATCTTCTTCTCTGATTGATAGTCCTATGGTTTTGAAAGTTTCTAAAGGTACTCTTAGTCCTTTAGAATCCCGTTTGAGCCCTAATGTGTTTTCTGTGGATCGTAGATTTTTGGATCATATCCCTCACAACATTCGATTGGTTATTGGTGTCTCTTTTGATCAAGCGCTTTTAAATGATAATCTTTTATTGGACAACTCTGGATCGATGGAAAAAAAGAGTTTTTTGTTGGGCTTGATGGTGAAATGGTATTCAAATAATGTTAATCTAAACCTTAGATCTTCTAATAAAAGCATTGATACTCCCTTTTCTGCTGGCTTTAACTGAGGCATTTATTTGCCTTTTCCAACCCCTGTCCCAGATCCTTTGCCTCCGAGGATAGAGGAAATACTTGAGGAGGTTTAGGCCCCTGCTGTCCCTATTTTGAGCTATGATGGGAATTTAGAGAAATCTTGGTCAGATGGTGAGACTCTTATTTGTTTAGATTTTTCTGATTTAGGGTCCCAGACGGCACTGGCATACAAGGCACACTCTACCCCTCTGTTTAGAGGAGCCCGTGGTGGTTGGCGAACCAAGGGTTCGGGAAGGCTTACTTGAAGTCGATCTAGGTCCCGCTCTTCATCCCTCTTATGATTAAGTGCCTCTTCTGGAATTGTCGGGGAATCTTGAATACTCCAACCTTAAATCGACTTAAATCTATGATCTTGGATCTCTCTCTGAAGTTGATTTTCCTTTTAGAACCTTTTGCTGCTCATCATGATGCTTTAAAAGTTATGGTTGCAGATGAGAACCTCGTCATAAACCCTAAATTAGCACCATCTAACTCAGATTTGTAGGAAAAAGCTCCTACATAACTATAGAAAGGCTTGACTCAGAGAAATTCTGAGTTTGTGAAGAAAACAGAAACTAAGGGGTAAAAATGTAATTTCACCAACTCAATCTGAAAACAGGGTAACTCAGGGTGCAAACATAGGTCAAACCAACCTAATAAGAAGAAAAGTGGGATGAATTGATCCAATAAGGGCTACAATAACTCTAAGGAATTAAATGACATCCTGTAACCCTAAGAAAAAACCCACTTCAATTCACGAGGTTTGAGGAAAATAAAAAATCGAATAAACCCTCTAAAATTCATAGAAAAATAATCTCTAGGGTTTAGAACCTTCAATTTGGCCTTAGGAACCTATTTTGACCTGCATTGAGAACCATGTCCAATTAATGACTTAATTTGGGTTTTCACGTAAATTGACCGATCAAACAAGGTCTGATCTAGAAATAAAATTTACCATCAGAATCCTTAGGTCCTAGTTAGTCATGTATAAAAACTTGAACCTAGGAAGTGACCTTCTTGACCAACTTTACATTTTGGTCCTCATCTATTACTTTTTGTCCCTCAACTTTTGAAACCCTAGCATTTTGGCCCCTAATTCTTCTTCGTTCTTTGCATTTGGGTCCTCCCTGCAAAACCCTGAGCAGCGCCATGCTCCGGCGACTTTGCGCGGAGCATGGCGTCGCGCAGGGTGAGGGAGGCCCTCTGCCAAGACAACTGGGGGTTCCTTGCAACGTCTGCTGTCGCAGGGACACCTCCATGGTCTTTGCGGCTTCCCATACCTCCCGTGCGAACGCACGGAAGGTATGGGTCTCCATCTCTGGCATCCTCTGGCAAGGGAGGCACGTTGCCTCCCTCCGCCCTCCTCTCTGATTTCACCTCTATAAAAGCCGCCTCCCTCTGCCGCACTCAGTAGCTCGGATATGACGGAGAAACACCCCCCTCCTTCCTCTCTTCCCACTCCGGTAGAAGCCCTCCAGCTCGTCGCTCTGCCGCATTACCAGCAGCAGAGCCGTCTTCGCCCGCTCTTCCCACGCCGCACCGTACCCAGCGCGTGCTCTCCTGCTCTCTCCTCACCGCCGGCCCCTCTCTCTGGGCATCTTCTTCTTCGGCGACAGTCGATACGACTGTGGCCCTGCTCCGTTCCCCTCTTGTCCCTCCAAGTAGGTACAGTTCTTTCCTTTCCTCCCCTTTTTCTTTTCCCTACTTCAATTTTCTCAACAACCCTTCGACCGCGCCTAATCACCCTCACCTTCTCCATCTCCAGCCAACCTCCGGCGACTTGCTCCCATCATTCCATCACCCCACACGACTCACCGACCGACCCAAAACCTCCGCCTCTTCACGCTGAACCACTTCCACCCCTTCACTCCCTGCCGTTCGCTGCCTAAAGACCCCTTGAACAAACCCATTCCCCCAGCCACAGTCCAACCTAGGGCAGCCCTTGCACGTCGCTCCACGCCTCGCCACCACCCGCACGAGCTTCGCCGCACTCTGGTGAAGCTCCCTGCACCTTCTGACTAGGCCGAGAGGCCGTATTGTTGTGAATAGGTCACCTGCCATCCGCCGCCATTGCTGAGCAGGTGGAGGTTCTTCCGCCTGCAGCTGCAGCCTCGCTTCGCCCAGGTCTGACTCGCCAGGATGCGCGGTTCACCCTTACGCAGCTGCCCAGGCCTGCAGCTGGGGTGAAGGCTTCGTACACAGCCGCGATTGCCTGCAGCTTTCTTAGCTGCAGGCGCCAAATTGGGGCGAGACATTTAGTCCCACCTCGGTGGATTCTGAAGCCGTGCACCCGCATAAATGCAAAAAGTGCTATAGGCTTATCGCCTCAGCACATGGGGTGAGGTCCCTCTCACCTGCTTACTCGGCTTCGTCCGCGACCACCCCCACGGACCTGGCCCGACCCGTTTACCCGACCTGCACTCCTTGCCCACCACCGCACGTCGGTGGGCCTGGACCCGGGCGTGACCCGTACCCGAATACTCAGCAGCTCTGGGAGAGCTATCCTACGAGTGAATTCTGAGAGAGAGACGTGGGGGAGGGTAGAGTAGGTTTTTGCCCTGACCCAACTGTGAGTGTGCAGGCACAGAAGAAGAAGAAGAGAAGGCAGACCACAGAGGAAGAAGGAGAAGAGAAAGAAGGAAGGAGCAGCCAGAGCCATGGCTGCTTGAAGCAAAGCAGAAGAAAGGCAAAGAAGAAGAAGAAGAAAGAAGGAGGACGCACTGTAGCAGAGGCTACTTAAGTCGTTTGATTGAAAAATTAGACGACGCCCAGAAGAAAGAAAGAAGAAGAACAGAAGGATGAAGACAAAGAAGAGAGAAGCAGAACACGAGGAGAAAGAGAAGAAGAAGCTTGGAAGAAAAAGAAAGAAGAAATAAGAAGGAAGAGGACTGAAGAACCAAAGAGAAGAGAAGAGAAGAAGACAAAGACAAGAGAGAAGAGAAGAAGGAAAAGCCAACAAGACAAATCCCCCCTCTCTCTTTCTTTCATTTTTGTAATAGAAACTTTGTACTTCTAGAATACAGTTTGCTCCCTGAGTTCGACCTCGGGAAAACTTTTCTTTTCCGAGTAACAAATTGTATTAAACTGGTAACCGCTCCTCTATACTATACCACAACGAAATATTAGAAATATTAGAACTATAGACGAGAGTAGCAGCCAGTTTTTGGTGCCGTTGCCGGGGAGCAACGGCCATTCTAGAAGTTATAGAAGTTCTATTTGTAAGTTTCTAATAATCTCTCCTCTCTTGTGCAGGTTCAGGAAGAAAAAGACGCAGCCGTACCACAGCTACTCCAAGGATAGGTAACTTCCTATTAAACCCTAAAAGTTTAAAAACAAAGAAAAGAAATGGGCATAACCTGTCTTTTATACATAGTAATAACTGCATGTTCTCAGAACCACTATTCCTGCACACAATTTTAAAGGTAATTAAGGGCTAACACATCATTGCCTGAGCCCTAATTACCCAAACAAGGAGTTAAATGGACCAAGTAGACCCAACATAAGGTCAAACATTAGGATTTCAGAGACACACCCCCTAATCAAGAATTGAGGAAATCCAAAAGAGGTGTGCCCAAGCCATTGATTGAAAACAATTAATAGGAAAAATCCTAAAACAATTGGCTCTCTCTAAACACTTGAACCCTAAAACACAAGGCCTAAATTCTCAAGGGAACCACTGGGTGAAGTTGTCCCCTAGGGTCAACCAACCTTCAAATTAGGCCACCTTGTTCACAAAAACACCTAAGAGTTCAAGTGAAACCCTAAGCACCTTGATCTTAAAGTAAAAAAGGTAGACTTAAGAGGTCAAGATCCCCATTCTAGTCTACCTGGAACAGCAGTGACAAGAGAGGTCGGGTGGGGGAAACCCTGTAACCCGTGGTGATGCTCTACCGTGTAGGGGTCTTCGCGGGACTCACCCTCTCTGGTTGCCCAGGTAATTCTCACGTGGACGATCTTTCTGATCAAGGGGTCCATCTGCCCCGCACCTCTATAGTCACCCAACACATTTTTTGGGTGTCTTGATTGGGTCCAGCACATTCTAAACTCCTCTATTCCAACAGTGCATGAACGGTAGGAGATCCTTAAGACCACCCTTAAGATCTCCTTTAGGAATTCACTCTCGTCAAGGCCAAGCCTCGACGCCCGCGTTTGAACAACAACCCTACCCCATCATTCTCTCATCTGATTCTGAAACAAACTCTTCTTCTTCCCCCATCATGGCTCAGCCTGTTGAGGAAGAAAACAATCTGGAGCACCAGCTCCAGTGACTCAACGACCTCTTCCAAAACTTTGTGCACCCACCGCAGCGTCCTATGATGCGGGACCATTATAGTCCTGCTGCGGTGGCCATCAAGCCTCGAGTCAGAATCCCGACTGAAGGACCTGATTCCGAATTAAAGCCCAACATGATTCACGCTATGCCTAAATTCCATGGGCTTAATTCCGAAGATCCCTTCCAGCACATCAAACAGTTAAAGCATCTGGCCCAAACTTTTGGGTCAGACGCGCAAAATCGGGATATTCTTCTCATGAAGATGTTCTCCTTTTCTCTTATGGACAAGGCCGCTCATTGGTATCAAACTCAGACCCGGCCAATCAACACTTGGGAAGAACTTCAGTCCGAGTTTTTGAAAAAGTTCTTCCCCGTTGGTCGGACCAACGCCTTGCGCCATCAGATTACGCACTTCACTCAACAAACAGGGGAACCTCTCCATGAGGCATGGGATTGTTTTCAGGATCTCATGAGAAAGTGCCCCCATCACGGAGTTCCTAAATGGGAACAGGTCCAATCTTTTTACCAGGGACTCCGTGAGGATATCCATCTTTTCGTCAATGCAACCTGCGGAGGAAATATCATGGGTCAGCATGAGGACATCGTGTGGGAGATTCTCGAAAACATTTGCGAGAACTCCATCAATAATGACTCTATGGGATTATTCGACAGGACGAATACCCGCGCATCGACGAATCTTAGGGGAGCACTGTTGGTGGGAGGGGCAGTCGGTTTGTGTTATATCGTTGTAGTAAAGCCGGTTGTCACCAACGTTTCATATAAAATTTTTATTACTCGGAAAACTGAAAGAGTTCCCGAGGTCGAACTCAGGGAGCAAGTTATATTCTAGAGATATACAAGTTCTATTACAAAAATAAAGAGAGAGAGAGAGAGATGAAAATTTGGCTTCTTCTTCTTTTCTTCTTTCTTCCTCTTTGTCTTTGGTTTTTCCTGTTCTTTGTTCTTCTTCTTCTTCTGCAATCTTCAGATCTTCCCCTCGTGCTCTTCTTCTTCTGTTCTTCCTTCTACTTTCTTCAGATTTTTCTTCTGCTTTCTTCCTTGTCAGATCGTCTTCTTCTTTTCTTGCTTCTTGCTTCTTTTCATTTCTTCTTCTTTCTTCAGATTTTTCTTCTGCTTTCTTCCTTGTCAGATCGTCTTCTTCTTTTCTTGCTTCTTGCTTCTTTTCATTTCTTCTTCTGCAATCGTGGTGTTTCTGCCTTCGGCTACTAAGTCTCCCTTCCTTCTTCTTCAGCCTGCCTTCTGTGTTGCTCTGGCTGCTGGCTGTCCGTCGTCTGGCCCGGTGCTTCGACGACTTAACTGAGCAGTTGCTACAGTGCAGCTGCTTCTTCTTCCGCAGTCCTTCACCTGTGCCTGCACGCTCAAGAGTTCATCAGAAGGCAAAAACCTACTCTACCCCCCTCCCCCGCGTATCTCTCTCTCTGAAATCACTCATCGGAAGCTCTCCCAGAGCGCTACCGGGTAATCGGGTTCGGATCAGGCCCGGGTCCAGGCCCACCGGCGTGCGTGGTGGGCGAGGAGTGCAGGTCAGTCTAATCGGGTCGGGCCAGGTCCGCGGAGCGTGGTCACGGACGAGGCCGAGTCGGGTCGGGTCGGGTGAGAGGGACCTCACCCCGTGGTAACTGAGGCAAACAGCATACGGCAGGTTTTCAATTTATGTGTCCGCGCGCCTTTGAGAGATTCCGAGGTGGGACTAAATGTCCCACCCCAAGTCTCTTACGCCTGCAGCAGGGATGGTGCTCCCAATTGCGTCGGCTGTTGAGGCGTACAGCTCCAATCGAGGGCCAGGGTGTGTGCGTGAGATTCTTCCGCGCTGGCCGTGGCTATTCAATCTGGGATATCTCGGCTTGGAGCAACCTCGAGCAGGCTTCGAGCTTCCTCGCCAATGGCGGCCAAGGCCTGGAACCTGAAACCAATGGCACGGCCTCTCGGCCAAATCAGACAGGCGGAGGACCTTCGCCGTGGCACGGCGAAGGTGGTCAGGGGGTCTGCAGGGGGCGAGAGGGGGCTGTCTGGTCGTCCTAGGTCAAACTGTGAGCGAGGGAGTGGGTGTGTTCGGTGGGTCTGCAGGGGGTGTTTGGTGGGAAGTGGAAGGGCGGAAGAGGATCAGGGTGAGGAGGCGGAAGTTCTGCGGTGGTCGGCGAGCCGTGTGGGTCGCTGAGGTGATGGGAGCGGCTCGCCGGAGGGTGGTCGGAGGCGGAGAGGATGAGGGTGAACAGGGTCGGTAGAGGGCTTAATTGACTAAATCGAAAGCAGGGAAAGAAAGAGGAGGAGAAGGGGAGTAAGCCTAACTTAACTGCAGGGACGAAGGGGGAGGAACAGGGCGACAGTCGTATCGACTGTCGCCGGAGAAGATGATGCTCAGGGAGAGGGGCGGCGGCGAGCGGAAGGCTGGAGAGGCGCCAGCTGGGTGCGGCGTGGCGCGGGAAGAGCAGGGGAGGAGGTCTCTGCTGCTGGTAGTGCGGCAGAGCGAAGAGGTGGAGGGAGAGGAAGTCGCCGGAGCTGGTGAGCGTCTGCCGGAGAAAGAAGAGAAGAAAGCTGGGGGTTTTCTCCGTCAGGTCCAGGCTGCCTTGGTCGGTGGAGCGGCGGGGGGTATTTATAGGGTTGAAGCAGGGAGGAAGGCGGAGGGAGACGACGTGTCTCCCTCGCCGGAGCATGGTCGGAATTCGAACCCATACCGTCCGTGCGTTCGCACGGCCGGTAGGGGGGGCTGCAAGGACCATGGGGGTGCTCCTGCGACGGCTGACGACGCAGGGCACCCTCCGGTACACATGCCAGGTCCTCCACCTTACCCTGCGCGGCGCCATGCTCCGCGCAAGGTCGCCGGAGCATGGTGCTGGCAGGGTTTTGCAGGAGGGACCTGTTTGCAAAGAACGAAGGAGAGTTAGGGGCCTAAATGCGAGGGTTCAAAAGTTGAGGGCCAAAGAGTAAATATATGAGGACCAAAGTGTAAAGTCGGTCAAGGAGGTTTCTTCTTAGGCTCAAGTTTTTATACATGACTAATTAGGACCTAAGGAATCTGATGGTGAATTTTATTTTCATATTAAACCTTGTTTGACCGGTCAATTTGCGCAAAAACCCAAATTAAGTTATTAATTGGGCATGGTTCTCAATGTAGGTCAAAATGGGTTCTAAAGGCCAAATTGAAGGTTCTAAACCCTAGAGATTATTTTTCTATGAATTTTAGAGGGTTTATTCTATTTTTACTTTGCCTCGAACCTTGTGAATTGAAGTGGGTTGTTTTAGGGTTACAGATTATCATTTGGTTCCTTGAAAGTGCTGTAGCCCTTGCTAGATCATCTCGTCCCACTTTTATTCTTATTAAGCTGTTCTGACCTGTGTTTGGGCCCTGAATTACCCTGTATGCAGATTATACTGGTAAAATTGCACTTTTACCCCTTATGACTGGTTTTCTTCTCAAACTCAGAATTCTCTGAGTTAAGCCTTTCCTTGAGATATGTAGGAGCTTTTATCCTTTGTATTGGGTCAAAATGAGCTAGTTATGGCTCATGATGAGGTTCTCATCATACCCCCATGCCTAGCTTTTGCTAGTCCCTTAGCAAAAAACTTAAGGTTTCAACCCTTGTTCTAGACCATGAAGTTTTCAATGGTTTTAGATAAGTGCCTTTTTATTTAAGCATAGATTAGGTTAGAATGCTGACCATAGGCCTAAAAGATACTCTAGTACCAATCAAGATCCAAATCTGTCTAGCCTTAGCCTCAGTCTTTTAGCAAAGGTTTTTAAGGCCCGCAAGAACTAACCTAAGGTTTATTGGACTTCGTGGTTAAAGCACCCGTGCTTGAAATGATTTTAGCCCTGGCCCAGTCCGCAGTGCGTTTTGTAAGAGAGAGATAGAAAGTTTTTTTTTTTGTTTGGAGAGTTTTCTCTCTCTTTTTCTTTTTAGTTCTAGTCTAGGGTTGGCTTTTCAACACGGTCTGTATCAGATTCCTTGCTCCCATCATCAATCCTCAAGGGTTCCTGGCGATCGATGCTTCGAGATAGCACCGCCCATGGCAACCCCCGGAACCCTGGCTATTGAGATTTCGAGATAATCCCATCCATGGTATTCCGTGGCCGAATCCAGACCCTGGCAATTGACACTTCGAGATAATGCCATCCATGGAATCTGAACCAGCAGAGTGCTTACATGCCCCCCGTAGGATATGTAAATATCCTAAGAGACAAGCACCGAGGAGATGATATTTTGTTACGCATCTTCGAGGGGATTTTCCGCCTCTCTGCGCTGGGAACTCGTCCAAATCAACTTGTGTTGATCGGCCATTCCTATTCTAGGTGTTCTTTTCAGATTTTTGCGACGCTTCTGCGTGATTCTGATTTTTACGCTTACTGAACCAGGCTGTGTGTGAGATTAGGGTGCTTAGGTTACTGAGTCCCGTAAACCAAAAATTAGTTAACGAGGCCGAATACTCCCTAAGCCTTAGACCTAATACTTCAGCTTTTCATTTTCCTCAACCTCTTGAGGAGTGTCCAGATCTTAATGAGTACTAAGAGTCTATTCAAGAATGCCTAAGGTTTGCATTCTTACTAATCTTATTGTGCACTTTTCAGTTATTTTCTTGAATGAGGTCTAGAACTTAGGTTAATTCCTTAGTTCCTTACTAATGACTATCAACTTTTCTTATAATTTTGTGCTCCTTTTTCATTTTGTTTCTTCTCTCCTTCACAAAATTTTCCTTCTCCTCTTTTCCTCTTATTCTTTTTCGAAAATTTTTTATTTTTTTTTTTTTTTTTTATTATTATTTTTTTTTTTTTTTTTTTTTTTTTTTAATTTTTATGGTATTTTTGGCATATGTGAATTTTTTGTTTGAAACCTTTTCTTACGAGTTTTTGCACTTTCATACCCCCCCATGCCTAAGATTTGCAATGTCCTCATTGTAACCTAGGGGGTCTTAGTTCATTCCTTAAGACAGAAATTTGGGTGAGTGGATGGGTCGGGTTGAATTTTTGCGGACGATTTCAAATTTCAGATGCGAACATCTGAGTTGGGGTCGGCTGTCTATAAGGGTGAACTTCGAGTGCTGAAAGGTGTCAGAACAAGTTTCAGGTTTTCAAAGAGAATGACGGGCTGCCTCCCGTTAAGCGCTGAGTTTTACGCCATCGGCTGGGCGCAATAAGCTCAAGGGGAAAGGAGGATATGAGATGCCTCAGCCAAATCAGTAGAAGTTACATCAATGAACGGCTTGAGTCTTTGACCATTCACGATGAAAGGTTCAGAATCGTGGCTGAGTGGACTGATTTCGATTGCTCCATTTCCAAAAACCTGTCGGACCAAATATGGTCCGACCCACTTAGATCTCAGTTTTCCTGGGAAGAGTTTGAGTCGGGCATCAAAGAGTAGGACCTTTTGACCAGGATGGAAGATCTTTCTTGAGATGTGTTTGTCGTGGAAGGCTTTAACCCGCTCCTTGTAGATTTGCGAGTTCTCGTACGCGTCTGTGCGTAATTCATCGATCTCGCTGATTTGGAGTTTTCTGTGGGTCCCAGCCTTGGAAAGATCTAGATTACAGTTCCGTACTGCCCAATAGGCTTTATGCTCCAGTTCGACGGGAAGGTGGCATGCCTTTCCGTACACCAATCTAAAGGGAGACATGCCCAATTGGGTCTTGTGGGCGGTCCTATAGGCCCACAATGCTTCCGGAAGTCGGGACGACCAGTCCTTCCTGTCAGGTCGAACAGTGACCTGTAGGATTTTCTTGATCTCCCGATTCGACAGCTCAGCTAGACCATTAGTTTGGGGGTGGTAAGGAGTAGAGATTCGGTGAGACACCCCGTATTTGGTCATCAGTGACCTAAACTGAGCATTTGTGAAATGGGCCCCCCCATCAGAGATTATTGCACGAGGAATCCCGAACCTTGAGAAAATGTGTTGATGAATGAATTTGAGAACGATTTTGTGATCACAGGTTCGGGTCGGTATGGCTTCGATCCATTTGGACACGTAGTCCACAGCCAACAGAATGTATTCGAAACCATCCGAAACAGGAAAGGGGCCCATAAAATCAATCCCCCAAACATCAAAGATTTCGCATACTAGAATCGGTTGCATAGGCATCATGTCGCGATGGCTCATGTTGCCCAAAGTCTGGCAACGACTGCATGCCTTGCAATGACTGTATGCGTCTTTGAACAGTGTGGGCCAGTAAAAGCCGCACTGGAGGACTTTTGATGCAGTTTTATGCCCGGCAAAATGGCCACCGCATGCCTGGTCATGGCAGAAAGAGAGGATATTGTTGACTTCCCCTTCCGGGATACATCTCCGGATGATCTGATCGGCACCTATGCGGAAGAGGTACGGGTCTTCCCAAATGTAATACTTGGCATCGGAGCGTAATTTGTCTTTCTTGGCCTTCGGCCAATCGGACGGGGTCTGATGAGATGCCAAGTAATTTACAATATTAGCAAACCATGGAAGGCTAGTACCAATAGTCAGCAGGTGCTCATCGGGAAAATGCTCAGTGATGGGTCCGGAAGGGTCTATCATTTCAGAAGGAAGACGGGACAAGTGATCAGCTACCACGTTTTGTTTTCCCGCTTTATCGCGAATCTCGAGGTCAAATTCTTGCAACAGCAAGATCCATCGGATCAATCGAGGCTTCGCGTCCTTCTTTGCAAGGAGATGCCTCACAGCTGTGTGATCCGAGTATATGATGACATGGGAACCCAGAAGGTATGATCTGAATTTCTCTAGGGCAAATACTACAGCTAGCAGCTCTTTCTCAGTAACTGTATAGTTACGCTGAGCCTCATCGAGTGTTTTGCTGGCGTAGTAAATGACCACAGGTTTCTTGTCATTCTTCTGCCCCAAAACCGCTCCTACAGCGAAGTCGGATGCATCACACATGATCTCAAAGGGTTGAGACCAATCAGGGGACTGTAGGATCGGGGCTTGGGTGACTCGGTCACGCAGGATTTCAAATGCTTGAGTGCATTCCTTGGAGATTTCGAAGGGAACATCCTTGGAGAGAAGAGTGGTCAGGGGGCGTGCGATTTTTGAAAAATCAGGGATAAATCGTCGATAAAAACCGACATGCCCTAAAAAGGATCGGATGTCCCTGATCGAGCTAGGCATAGGAAGGCGAGAAATCAGATTAATCTTAGCTCGATCCACTTGGATACCTTTCTCCGAAATTGAGTGTCCCAGGACAATTCCCTCAGGCACCATGAAATGGCTCTTTTCCCAGGAAAGAACCAAATTCACGTCGATGCACCGCCTGAGTATCTGGACCAAGTGCTGGAGGCAATCGTCGAATGATGTTCCGAAAACTGAAAAGTCATCCATGAAGACTTCCAGATAATCACCTACCATATCTGAGAATATGGCAAGCATGCATCGCTGAAAAGTAGCGGGTGCATTGCAAAGACCGAAAGGCATCCTTCGGAAAGCGTATGTTCCGAAGGGGCAGGTGAATGTGGTCTTTTCTTGGTCCTCAGGATGGATTGCCACCTGGTTATAACCGGAGTACCCGTCAAGAAAGCAGAAGAACCTATTTCCCGCTAGTTTTTCGAGAATTTGATCAATGAAGGGTAGTGGGAAATGATCCTTCTTCGTGGAGGAATTGAGTCGACGGTAATCTATACAGACTCTCCACGAGTTGGCTAATCGGGTAGGAATGATTTCTCCGGTCTCAGTCGTTATAGTGGTGAGTCCTGCCTTCTTAGGCACGACCTGAATCGGGCTCACCCAACGACTATCGGAGATCGGGTAGATGATCCCGGCATCTAACCACTTGATGATCTCCTTTTTCACGACCTCCTGCAGATTAGGGTTTAAGCGTCTCTGCATTTCACGAGAAGGTCGTGTGCCCTCTTCTGAATAGATATGATGAGTACAATAAGAGGGACTTATTCCAGTCAAATCATCGAGGGTCCATCCGATGGCTCTGCGATGTTGCTGGAGGACAACAATCAGACGGGATTCCTGTTCAGGATTAAGGTTGGAATTGATGATCACAGGAAGGGTCTGATTAGAACCCAAAAAGATGTATTTCAAATGAGCAGGAAGGGGTTTCAGTTCGAGGATGGGGTTTTCAGCAGCAGCGGGTGGTTCAGTATAGATGTGAGGTTCAAGGGTGGGAGTTATTGGGTTGTTCACATCTGGATTTGACTCCTCTATTTGCGGGTCGAGATCCTTCTGTGGTTGATGAGGAATACTCAAGTCATTCTGGAGGTGTGATTCATCAACCAAAGTCTTGATGTCACAAATTTGCTCGATGACGCCGCAATTAATTCCTTGTTGGGCCTTAAATATATCAATTTTCAGTGTTTGATCTCCAAACTTAAGCTCTATTTGGCCCTCCTCACAGCTGATGTTGGCTCTAGCAGTAGCCAAGAAAGGTCTCCCTAGAATGATTGGTGTATCCCTAGGGTTCTCAGGTGCATCCATGTCTAAGACTATAAAGTCCACTGGAAAATAGAAATCCCGCACTCTTACGATAACATCCTCGAGAATCCCTTTTGGTGACTTTATAGATCGATCTGCTAATTGTAATGTCACCTCAGTTGGTTTCAGCTCAGATTCTTCCAGATGGTCAAGTAAGGATGTGGGTATCAGATTTATAGATGCACCTAAGTCTAACAATGCTCTGTCAAATTGGGTACCACCTATCTTACAGGAGATCAGGGGAGTTCCAGGATCTTTTGCCTTGGGTGGGAGTCTACTAAGGATTACAGAGCTGGCTTGCTCTGACAGAACAATTGGGTTCCCTCCCTTGGTTCGCGGCTTACGCTGGGGTGTACATATATTCTTTAGAAATCGTGCGTAAGCTGGTACGTGGTGGATTGCATCCATCAAGGGGATGTTTATGTGGACCTGCTCAAAGAGCTTGACCAGGTCCTCCTCAGGGGCCACGGGTTTGGTGGTCTTCTTTCCCTTGGTCAGGGCCTCGGGAAACGGGATCTTGGTTGGTTCCTCTAGGATAGGTCCTGGTTGTGGGTCTGGAACAACGGTACCTTGGATAACTATCCTAGGGTCATGATTATCAGGCTGGGAGTGGTTTGGATAACGCGGGTCCTGAGTTGTCTTACCACTACGTGTTGTTACAGCATTTAATCCGGCCTGATTTTGGTTTGGATTTGGTAGGAGGGGTGGCTGCTGCTGAAATCCCGTATGAGAAGTAGAGGCTTCCATCTCGTCTGGAGATGGGGCAGTAGGGGCCTGATAAATCCATTGAGCGTGGCCTAAATTTGGATTCATAACGCGCTTCTGGGTTGGCACGTTATTTGGGTTAGGAAGGGGTTGGGAAGGGAGTGTGCCTGGCTGGCGAGAATTTGCCAACTGGGCCAGCTGAGTTTTAACTTCAGTAAGCTCGTCCTGGTGCTGTTTTTGAATGGCCGCATTCGATTTTTGAATGTCAGCCAGAGTCTGAAGGATTAAGGACATTTGATCTTGATTTGGCCCTGATGGATAAGTAGGGTTGGGCCGAGGCTGAGGCGGCTGGTAGTGATGAGAGGGCTGTGGGCGGGACTGAAAAGGTGGTCTTCGGGTTTGAGGATTTCCCGCCCACTGAAAATTTGGATGGTTTCGCCATCCAGGGTTGTAAGTATTGGAGAATGGGTCGTTCTGGATGGCGTTGAGGTCCTCGCAGGTCTGAGGAACCTCCTGAGAATCAGGGAAAGGGGGAATGGAGTTCCCCCGACTGGTGAAGAAAGGATCGGATGATCTTCCAGTCCAAGAATCAGATGGGGATGGATATGGATCCATCCCAGGGGAGGATCGGTGGAGGATGTTTTGCACAGTCTCCTGTGTGGAAGGAGGTTGTGCAAAGGAGTTACGTGCAGAGGTGGCTCGCTGCAAGTGCTGAGTCAGCTCATCCACCTTCTTTTCAATAATTGAGACCTTGTCCAATCGACTGGCCATTAATTCCAGGTCGACTGATGCGGACAGGCCCTGCATCTCATGTGCTCCCTTAAGATTCGTCGCTGCGCGGGTATTCGTCCTGTCGAATAATCCCATGGAGTCATTGTTGATGGAGTTCTCGCACATGTTTTCGAGAATCTCCCATACGGTGTCTTCATGTTGACCCATGATGTTTCCTCCGCAGGTTGCATTGACGAAAAGGCGGATGTCCTCACGGAGTCCCTGGTAAAAAGATTGGACTTGTTCCCATTTAGGAACTCCGTGATGGGGGCACTTCCTCATGAGATCCTGAAAACGATCCCATGCCTCATGGAGAGGTTCTCCTGATTGTTGAGTGAAGTGTGTAATCTGATGGCGCAAGGCGTTGGTCCGACCAACGGGAAAGAACTTTTTCAAAAACTCGGATTGAAGTTCTCCCCAAGTGTTGATCGGCCGGGTCTGAGTTTGATACCAATGGGCGGCCTTGTCCATAAGAGAAAAGGAGAACATCTTCATGAGAAGAATATCCCGATTTTGCGCATCTGATCCAAAAGTGTGGGCCAGATGTTTAAGCTGTTTGATGTGCTGGAAGGGATCTTCAGAATTAAGCCCATGGAATTTAGGTATAGCGTGAATCATGTTGGGCTTTAGTTCGGAATCAGGTCCTCCAATCGGGATTCTAACTCGAGGCTCAATGGCCACCGCAGCAGGATTGTAGTGGTCCCGCATCATAGGACGCTGCGGTGGGTGCACGAAGTTTTGGAAGAGGTCATTGAGTCGCTGGAGCTGGTGTTCCAGATTATTTTCTTCCTCAACTGGCTGAGCCATGATGGGGGAAGAAGAAGAACTTGGTTCTGAATCAGAAGAGAGAATAGTGTGAGGGTGTTGCTGCACAAACACGGGCGTCGAGGCTTGGCCTTGACGAGAGTGAATTTCTAAAGGAGGTCTTAAGGGTGGTCTTAGAGACCTCCTTCCGTACATGCACAGTTGGGAGAGGTAAGTTTAGAAGGTGATGGACCCAATCAAGTCACCCAAAATGTGTTGGGTGACTATAGAGGTGCGGGGCAGATGGACCCCTTGATCAGAAAGATCGTCCACCTGAGAATTACCTGGGCAGCCAGAGAGGGAGAGTCCCGCGAAGACCCCTACACGGTAGAGCGTCCCCACGGGTTACAGGGTTTCCCCCACCCGACCTCTCTTGTCACTGCGGTTCCAGGTAGACCAGAATGGGGATCTTGACCTCTTAAGTCTATCAATTTTAAGATCAGGGTGCTTAAGGTTTCACTTGAACTTTAGTCTTTTAAGTGCAAAGAGTGACCTAATTTAAGGTTGGTTAACCCAAGGGGTCAACTTTACCTATTGTTTTCTTTAAGAGCTTTTAGGTCCTGTCTTTTAGGGTTCAAGTGTTTAGAGAGCCAATTGTTTTAGATTTTCTTTGAATAGGTATTTTCAGACAAGGGCTTGGGCACACTTCATTTGGTTTTCTTAATTCTTGCTTAAGGAGTGTGTCTCTAAATCCCTAGTGTTGGATCCTAGGTTGGCTCTACTTGGTCCAGTTAATTCTTTGTTGGGTAATTAGGGCTCAAGCAAGAATGTGTTAGCCCTTAAATACCCTTAATAGTGTGCAGAAATAATGAGTTGAAAACATGCAACTTTTATGGTTACTAAATATGGAAGACAGGTTAGCCCTATATTGCTTGTTCTTTTCTTTTCTTCCTCTTTAGAGTGTAGGGGTTAATAGTGAGAGAAAAGATTTTACCTGTCTTCGGAGTAGTTGTGTGGTTGCTTGTCTTCTTGAGTTCCTATAGCTGCACAAAAGAGAGGAGATTATTAGAACTTTAAAAGATACAGGAATGTTTACCTCTAGAATAGCCGTTGCTCCCCGGCAACGGCGCCAAAATGTTGGTGGGAGGGGCAGTCGGTTTGTGTTATATCGTTGTAGTAAAGCCGGTTGTCACCAACGTTTCATATAAAATTTTTATTACTCGGAAAACTGAAAGAGTTCCCGAGGTCGAACTCAGGGAGCAAGTTATATTCTAGAGATATACAAGTTCTATTACAAAAATAAAGAGAGAGAGAGAGAGATGAAAATTTGGCTTCTTCTTCTTTTCTTCTTTCTTCCTCTTTGTCTTTGGTTTTTCCTGTTCTTTGTTCTTCTTCTTCTTCTGCAATCTTCAGATCTTCCCCTCGTGCTCTTCTTCTTCTGTTCTTCCTTCTACTTTCTTCAGATTTTTCTTCTGCTTTCTTCCTTGTCAGATCGTCTTCTTCTTTTCTTGCTTCTTGCTTCTTTTCATTTCTTCTTCTTTCTTCAGATTTTTCTTCTGCTTTCTTCCTTGTCAGATCGTCTTCTTCTTTTCTTGCTTCTTGCTTCTTTTCATTTCTTCTTCTGCAATCGTGGTGTTTCTGCCTTCGGCTACTAAGTCTCCCTTCCTTCTTCTTCAGCCTGCCTTCTGTGTTGCTCTGGCTGCTGGCTGTCCGTCGTCTGGCCCGGTGCTTCGACGACTTAACTGAGCAGTTGCTACAGTGCAGCTGCTTCTTCTTCCGCAGTCCTTCACCTGTGCCTGCACGCTCAAGAGTTCATCAGAAGGCAAAAACCTACTCTACCCCCCTCCCCCGCGTATCTCTCTCTCTGAAATCACTCATCGGAAGCTCTCCCAGAGCGCTACCGGGTAATCGGGTTCGGATCAGGCCCGGGTCCAGGCCCACCGGCGTGCGTGGTGGGCGAGGAGTGCAGGTCAGTCTAATCGGGTCGGGCCAGGTCCGCGGAGCGTGGTCACGGACGAGGCCGAGTCGGGTCGGGTCGGGTGAGAGGGACCTCACCCCGTGGTAACTGAGGCAAACAGCATACGGCAGGTTTTCAATTTATGTGTCCGCGCGCCTTTGAGAGATTCCGAGGTGGGACTAAATGTCCCACCCCAAGTCTCTTACGCCTGCAGCAGGGATGGTGCTCCCAATTGCGTCGGCTGTTGAGGCGTACAGCTCCAATCGAGGGCCAGGGTGTGTGCGTGAGATTCTTCCGCGCTGGCCGTGGCTATTCAATCTGGGATATCTCGGCTTGGAGCAACCTCGAGCAGGCTTCGAGCTTCCTCGCCAATGGCGGCCAAGGCCTGGAACCTGAAACCAATGGCACGGCCTCTCGGCCAAATCAGACAGGCGGAGGACCTTCGCCGTGGCACGGCGAAGGTGGTCAGGGGGTCTGCAGGGGGCGAGAGGGGGCTGTCTGGTCGTCCTAGGTCAAACTGTGAGCGAGGGAGTGGGTGTGTTCGGTGGGTCTGCAGGGGGTGTTTGGTGGGAAGTGGAAGGGCGGAAGAGGATCAGGGTGAGGAGGCGGAAGTTCTGCGGTGGTCGGCGAGCCGTGTGGGTCGCTGAGGTGATGGGAGCGGCTCGCCGGAGGGTGGTCGGAGGCGGAGAGGATGAGGGTGAACAGGGTCGGTAGAGGGCTTAATTGACTAAATCGAAAGCAGGGAAAGAAAGAGGAGGAGAAGGGGAGTAAGCCTAACTTAACTGCAGGGACGAAGGGGGAGGAACAGGGCGACAGTCGTATCGACTGTCGCCGGAGAAGATGATGCTCAGGGAGAGGGGCGGCGGCGAGCGGAAGGCTGGAGAGGCGCCAGCTGGGTGCGGCGTGGCGCGGGAAGAGCAGGGGAGGAGGTCTCTGCTGCTGGTAGTGCGGCAGAGCGAAGAGGTGGAGGGAGAGGAAGTCGCCGGAGCTGGTGAGCGTCTGCCGGAGAAAGAAGAGAAGAAAGCTGGGGGTTTTCTCCGTCAGGTCCAGGCTGCCTTGGTCGGTGGAGCGGCGGGGGGTATTTATAGGGTTGAAGCAGGGAGGAAGGCGGAGGGAGACGACGTGTCTCCCTCGCCGGAGCATGGTCGGAATTCGAACCCATACCGTCCGTGCGTTCGCACGGCCGGTAGGGGGGGCTGCAAGGACCATGGGGGTGCTCCTGCGACGGCTGACGACGCAGGGCACCCTCCGGTACACATGCCAGGTCCTCCACCTTACCCTGCGCGGCGCCATGCTCCGCGCAAGGTCGCCGGAGCATGGTGCTGGCAGGGTTTTGCAGGAGGGACCTGTTTGCAAAGAACGAAGGAGAGTTAGGGGCCTAAATGCGAGGGTTCAAAAGTTGAGGGCCAAAGAGTAAATATATGAGGACCAAAGTGTAAAGTCGGTCAAGGAGGTTTCTTCTTAGGCTCAAGTTTTTATACATGACTAATTAGGACCTAAGGAATCTGATGGTGAATTTTATTTTCATATTAAACCTTGTTTGACCGGTCAATTTGCGCAAAAACCCAAATTAAGTTATTAATTGGGCATGGTTCTCAATGTAGGTCAAAATGGGTTCTAAAGGCCAAATTGAAGGTTCTAAACCCTAGAGATTATTTTTCTATGAATTTTAGAGGGTTTATTCTATTTTTACTTTGCCTCGAACCTTGTGAATTGAAGTGGGTTGTTTTAGGGTTACAGATTATCATTTGGTTCCTTGAAAGTGCTGTAGCCCTTGCTAGATCATCTCGTCCCACTTTTATTCTTATTAAGCTGTTCTGACCTGTGTTTGGGCCCTGAATTACCCTGTATGCAGATTATACTGGTAAAATTGCACTTTTACCCCTTATGACTGGTTTTCTTCTCAAACTCAGAATTCTCTGAGTTAAGCCTTTCCTTGAGATATGTAGGAGCTTTTATCCTTTGTATTGGGTCAAAATGAGCTAGTTATGGCTCATGATGAGGTTCTCATCAAGCACATGAGACGCAGGGCCTGTCCGCATCAGTCGACCTGGAATTATTGGCCAGTCGATTGGACAAGGTCTCGATTATTGAAAAGAAGGCGGATGATCTGACTCAGCACCTGCAGCGAGCCACCTCTACGCATAACCTCTTTGCACAGCCTCCTTCCACACGGGAAACTGTGCAAAACATTCTCCATCGATCTTCTCCTAGGATGGATCCATCATCCGAATCTTTGACTGGAGGTCCTTCCGATTCTTTCTACACCAGCCCAGGAAATACCATCCCCTCTTTCTCTGACTCTCTGGAGGTTCCTCAGACCTGCGAGGACCTCAACGCCATCCAGAACGACCCGTTCTCCAACACCTATAACGCTGGATGGTGAAACCATCCCAACTTTCAGTGGGCGGGAAATTCCCAAACCCAAAGGCCACCCTTTCAACCCCGCCCACAACAACCCCCTCGTCCTTACCATCTGCCTCAGCCTCGGCCCAACCCTACTTATCCATCAGGGCCAAATCAGGATCAAATGTCCCTTATCCTTCAGACTTTGGCTGACATTCAGAGAACGAATGCGGCTATTCAAAAGCAACACAAGGACAAACTTACAGAGGTCCGAAACCAATTGGCCCAGTTGGCAAACTCTCGCCAGCCAGGCACTCTTCCTTCCCAACCACTTCCTAATCCAAATAACGTGCCAACCCAGCGGAGCGTTATGAACCCAAACCCGGGCCATGCCCATGTGATTTATCAGGCCCCCCTCTATTCCTTCACCCGACGGGATAGAGGCCTCCACTTCTTTTGCAGGTTACCAGCAACAACCTATCCTACCCAATCCCAACCAAAACCAGGCAGGACTTAATTCCGTAACAACCCGTAGTGGTAAGGAAACCCAAGACCCACCTCATCCAAACCACTCCAAGCCTGGTAGTGATCCCAAGCATAGGACAGTAATCTAGGACGTTCCTACCCCTATCCCAGATCCAAGACCTGGACCTATCCTAGAAGAACCAACCAAGATCCCGTTTCCCGAGGCCTTGACCAAGGGAAGGAAGACCACCAAGCCCGTGGCACCTGAGGAGGACCTGGTCAAGCTCTTTGAGCAGGTCCACATAAACATCCTGTTGATGGATGCAATCCGCTACGTACCGACTTACGCACGATTTTTAAAGAATGTGTGTACACCCCGGCGTAAGCCGCGAACCAAGGGTGGGAGCCCAATTGTTCTGTCAGGGCAAGCCAGCTTTGTAATTCTCAGTAGACTCCCACCCAAGGCTAAGGATCCTGGTACTGCCCTAATTTCCTGCAAGATAGGTGATACCCAATTTGATAGAGCTTTGCTAGACTTGGGTGCATCCATAAATCTGATACCCACATCCTTACTTGACCATCTAGAAGAATCTGAGCTAAAACCAACCGAGGTGACATTACAATTAGCAGATTGATCTATAAAGTCACCAAAAGGGATTCTCGAAGATGTTATTGTAAGAGTGTGGGATTTCTATTTCCTTGTGGACTTCATAGTCTTGGATATGGACGCACCTGAGAACCCTAGGGATACACCAATCATTTTAGGGAGACCTTTCTTGGCTACTGCTAAAGCCAACATTAGTTGTGAGGAGGGCCAAATAGAGCTCAAATTGGGGGATCAAACATTGAAAATTGATATATTTAAGGCCCAACAAGGAATTAATTGCGGTGTCATCGAACAGATTTGTGACATTAGGACTTTGGTTGATGAAACACATTTCCAGAATGACCTGATTATGCCTCATCAACCACAGAAAGATCTTGACCCGCAAACAGAGGAGTCGAATCCAGATATAAACAACCCAGTAACTCCTACCCTTGAACCTCACGTCTATACTGAACCACCCGCTGCTGTTGATAACCCTATCCTCGAATTGAAGCCTCTTCCTGCTCACTTAAAATACATCTTTCTGGGTTTTAATCAGACCCTCCCTGTGATTATCAATTCCAACCTCAATCCCGAACAAGAATCCCGTCTGATTACTGTCCTCCAGCAACATCGCAGAGCCATTGGGTAGACTCTCGATGATTTGACTGGAATTAGTTCCTCTTATTGTACTCATCATATCTATATAGAAGAGGGCGCACGACCTTCTCGTGAATTGCAGAGGTGTTTGAACCCTAATCTGCAGGAGGTTGTGAAGAAGGAGATCATCAAGTGGTTAGATGCCGGAATCATCTACCCGATCTCCGATAGTTGTTGGGTGAGCCCAATTCAGGTTGTGCCTAAGAAGGCAGGACTCACCACTATAACGACTGAGACCGGAGAAATCATTCCTACCCGATTAACCAACGCGTGGAGAGTCTGTATAGATTACCGCTGACTCAATTCCTCCACGAAGAAGGATCATTTCCAACTACCTTTCATTGATCAAATTCTCGAGAAACTAGCGGGAAATAGGTTCTTCTGCTTTCTTGACGGGTACTCCGGTTATAACCAGGTGGCAATCCATCCTGAGGACCAAGAAAAGATCACGTTCACCTGCCCCTTCGGAACATACGCTTTCCGAAGGATGCCTTTCGATCTTTGCAATGCACCCGGTACCTTTCAGCGGTGCATGCTTGCCATATTCTCAGATATGGTAGGTGATTTTCTGGAAGTCTTCATGGATGACTTTTCAGTTTTTGGAGAATCTTTTGCCGATTGCCTCCAACACTTGGTCCAAATACTCAGGCGATGCATCGAGGTAAATTTGGTTCTTTCCTGGGAAAAGAGCCATTTTATGGTGCCTGAGGGAATTATCCTGGGACACTTAATTTTAGAAAAAGGCATCCAAGTGGATCGAGCTAAGGTTGATCTGATCTCTCGCCTTCCTATGCCTAGCTCGATCAGGGACATCTGTTCTTTTTTGGGGCACATCGGTTTTTACCGTCGTTTCATTCCGGATTTCTCGAAAATCGCGTGCCCCTTGACTTTTCTTCTCTCTAAGGATGTACCCTTTGAAATCTCTAAGGAATGCACACTAGCTTTTAAAAACCTGTGTGATCGAGTCACCCAGGCACCTATCCTACAATCTCTTGATTGGTCTCAACCCTTTGAGATCATGTGCGATGCATCTGATTTCGCTGTAGGAGCGGTCCTGGGTCAGAAAGCTGACGAGAAACCCGTGGTCATCTACTACGCTAGCAAAATAAATGATCGTGGTGCTCTAGTACCAACAATCTCCCCCTTTTTAATGATGACAAAATCGTAAATAATAATGCATAAAAATCATATTGTTGGTGCTAGAGCACCACGATCATTTGTTTTGATGATAACAAAACACGTGTTATTTAACATTTGCAATTTGAGTCCTAGATTTCAGGTCAATTGCAAATGTGGACATGTTTAGACGAAACTCGAGCTCGCATCCAGGATGGATTGGAGGAGCTTAATGAAGAACAGAGGAGGTTCGCGTGGAGCGACAGATTGAAGATAGAAGACAAGAAGAATATGATAGATTCTTTTTAATCCTTTCTTGTATCTCTTGTCTTTATTTTCTTGCTCTTTTTATTTTCCTTAGAATATTGTTAAAGAGCCTCAAAGTATCCTAACAGTAGTCCTAGGAACACCGGCACAACCCTAGGATACTTAGGTTTTCTGTAGAATACTTAGAAAACCAATATAGGACTCAAACAGCACTTCCAGACGTTTAATTACAAAATCAGACGTCTGATAATGTATTTTAAGACGTCTGACTGTTGTTTCAGACGTCTGATAACTGTTAGGCTGGACATAGTTAGTTCTGTCTGATGAAATCAGATGTCCAGACCTTAGACCAGACGTCTTAGGAGACGTCTGATGACTTTGCCAGACGTCCACTTAGTGGACTGTTGGCTGGCTTCGCATACACTCAATAATATGACCGTTAGAGCCTTATCAGACGTCCTTAGGACTATCCAGACGTCTGATAATTGGCCGTTTTTGCCTCGGCTGACCCAAAATCTCTTCTCAGAGATTTTCTAGCCGTTGCAACATTTGGAAATCAATTCCCACAGTAAAAGTAGGTTTCCAGACGTCCAGACTTAGTGCCAGACGTCCTGTATGTCGTCTGATGGACTTGCGCAAAAATCCTGTTTAGATCTGATCCAAGTCAGGGAGAGACCCACCCAAAATCAGATGTCTGACCTTGGAATCAGACGTCTTAAAGTGGTCTTCCAGACGTCTGATTCCAGAATTAGACGTCTGATAAGCCTGTCAGAACAATGATTGTTCCTGATTTCGGGCTGATTCTCTTGGGCTTTGTTCCCAACGGCTATAGAACCTTTCCTAAGCCTTCCAAAGCCTTCCTAAGGCCTCTATAAATAGAGGGGAGCCTTTACACACCTAGACACATTAAGAGAAACACAAGACACACTTGGATACACCTAAGCAACATACTTTCTACCCTTTTATGTCCAAGAAAAGATCTTGCTCTCCAAGCTTAAGTTCCATCCCTAGAGAGCTAAATTACCTTTGCGCACTTGCTCTCCTGCCGTTGTTCACGAGAGCGACATTGCGCCATCGCGTGGCACACGCACCGCGTCATCAACTCGACGCACCCCTTGCAAAGGGGAGTTTCCTATTTCCTATAGAAGCTAGGGTTAAATTCCTTTATTGGCTCTATAGGATTACTTGTTTTATTTTATCTTTGTTATTTAGTTGGGTATTCGCTTTGCGAATTCCCGTCTCCTTCGTGGGACAAAATCCTTCTCGTGGAGAGAAGGGGTTAAGGAATGCTACCCTCGTACTTGTAGCGTGGTTGTATTGAGGTTGAATCACCCTCGTTTTAAGTGATTCGGTTAGTGGATTTGATCAACTAGGTTGATCGGAAAATCCTAACTCGAGAGGGTTAGGTGGTGGTTTTCACCTGGTTTGGGTTTCCACCTAAAAACATTTGTGTACATTGTGTGATTGATTTTCTTTGGTGAGATTGCTTTATATTTTATTTCCGCATTTATTACATCACCCCTCTTCGAAGGTAAAACCAACAGTCTCCCGCTCTCTCCTCGCCGCCGCCCCCTCTCTCTGGGCATCTTCTTCTCCAGCGACAGTCGATACGACTGTCTCCCTGCTCCGTTCCCCTCTCGTCCCTCCAAGTCGGTACAGTTCTTTCCTTTCCTCCCCTCTTTCTCTTCCCTACTTCAATTTGCTCAACAACCCTTCGACCGCGCGTAATCACCCTCATCTTCTCCATCTCCGGCCATCCTCCGACGACTCGCTCCCATCATTCCACCACCCCACACGACTCGCCGACCAACCCAAAATCTCCGCCTCTTCACGCTGAACCACTTCCACCCCTTCACTCCCTGCCGTTCTCTGCCTAAAGACCCCCTGAACAAACCCATTCCCCCAGCCACAGTCTGACCTAGGGCAACCCTTGCACGCTGCTCCACGCCTCGCCACCACCCGCACAAGCTTCGCCGCACTCTGGCGAAGCTCCCTGCACCTTCTGACTAGGCCGAGAGGCCGTATTGCTGTGAACAGGTCACCCGTCATCCGCCGCCATTGCTGAGCAGGTGGAGGTTCTTCCGCCTGCAGCTGCAGCCTCGCTTCGCCCAGGTCTGACTCGCCAGGACGCGCGGTTCACCCTTACGCCGCTGCCCAGGCCTATAGCTGGGGTGAAGGCTTCGTACACAGCCGCGATTGCCTGCAGCTTTCTCAGCTGCAGGCGCCAAATTGGGGTGAGACATTTAGTCCCACCTCGGTGGATTCTGAAGCCGCTCACTCGCATAAATGCAAAAAGTGCTATAGGCTTATCGCCTCAGCACACGGGGTGAGGTCCCTCTCACCCGCTTACCCGGCCTCGTCCGCGACCACCCCCGCGGACCTGGCCCGACTCGTTTACCCGACCTGCACTCCTCGCCCACCACCGTATGCCGGTGGGCCTGGACCCGGGCGTGACCCGTACCCGAATACCCGGCAGCTCTGGGAGAGCTATCCTACGAGTGAATTCTGAGAGAGAGACGCGGGGGAGGGTAGAGTAGATTTTTGCCCTGACCCAACTGTGAGTGTGCAGGCGCAGAAGAAGAAGAAGAGAAGGCAGACCGCAAAGGAAGAAGGAGAAGAGAAAGAAGGAAGGAGTAGCCAGAGCCGTGGTTGCTTGAAGCAAAGCAGAAGAAAGGCAAAGAAGAAGAAGTAGAAAGAAGGAAGGAGGATGCACTGTAGCAGAGGCTACTTAAGTCGTCTGATTGAAAAATCAGACGATGCCTAGAAGAAAGAAAGAAGAAGAACAGAAGGAAGAAGACAAAGAAGAGAGAAGCAGAACATAAGGAGAAAGAGAAGAAGAAGCTTGGAAGAAAAAGAAAGAAGAAATAAGAAGAAGGAAGAAGACTGAAGAACCAAAGAGAAGAGAAGAGAAGAAGACAAAGACAAGAGAAAGAAGAGAAGAAGAAAAAGCCAACAAGACAAATCCCTCTCTCTCTCTTTCTTTCATTTTTGTAATAGAAACTTTGTACTTCTAGAATACAGTTTGCTCCCTGAGTTCGACCTCGGGAAAACTTTTAATTTCCGAGTAACAAATTGTATTAAATTGGTAACCGCTCCTCTATACTATACTACGACGAAATATTAGAAATATTAGAACTAGAGACGAGAGTAGCAGCCAGTTGCCATTGATTTTGATTATTATTTTATGAACCCTTCTCCCCCCAACATCTGGTGTATTTGGAAGAAAACTTGTCTATCTCGTTGAGGAGTTCTATGCTTCAGTCTTTAACTGTGGATTGTACTTTTCAATCTAGTAAGGTGACTATCTCTGCTATTTATGCCTCTTATGTAGAGGACTTGAGAAGAAACCTTTGGAACCATTTCTCTTATTGCTAATTCCATTAACTCTCCTTGGATTTATGGTGGAGATTTTAATTGCATCTTAAATGCTTCTGAGAAAGTGGTGGCTTGCCTTATCAGGATTCTCAATCTACTGATTTTCAATCCTTTATTGATAATTTGGATTTGATTGATCTACCTTTGGGTGGTAATAAATTCTCGTGGTGCAATGGACAGAGGGGGAGTTCCTGAATTTACCAGAAACTTTATTGTATTCTTGCCAACTTTGAAGCTATGACTCTTTCTCCTTCTGGGAATTATTTTTCTCATTGTGACTCTGACTATGCTCCCATGACTTTCACCTTTCATGTTGTCTCTACTCCCTGTCCCTGTTTTTTCCATTTTTTGAACATGTGGTTAAAGGACAAAAACTTCTGTGATATGGTGCAGTCTACTTGGTCCCAACCTATGCCGAAGTTTCATGGTGATCCTATTTCACATCTTTACATTAAACTTGCTTCCTTAAAGAGGGTTTTGAAGACTTGGGACATATCGACTTTTGGTGACATTTAGAAAATTGTGGATTAGCTTGAGTCTCGCCATGATGAGCTTAATGCCTCCCTTGCATCCATTTGGGATGACAACACCTTCGTTGAGCTCAACGATATTCGTTTTCAACTTGACGATGCCATACTCAAATTAATGATTTTTATATGCAGAAAGATAAAGTTAACTGGCTTAAAAATGGTGAAGGCTGTAATAGATATTTCTAGGGGTGTACACGGGTCAGGTTCAACCCGAACCCAACCCGATTGTGTTGAGTTGTGACTTAGAGTGGGTTGGGTTAGGTTTGAGATCTAATAAACCCAACCCAACCTGCAACCCGATTCAACCCGATATACATACACACACACACACACAGACATGAGAGTATCCATTAAAATTTTAACGGAAAAAAGCTACCCTATTTAAACTTGAAAAGAGACAAAAAAAACCACTCAAATAATGCACTCCACTCCCTCAATTTCACTTTTCCCTCTGCCTATGTGCTCTCTATTGTGCACATCTTTTCAGTTTCCCTCTCACTCATAAGCCCTAAACTGAGCTTCCTCTCTCGCAGCTCCCTTCTCGTTGTTGCCATTGCTCTCGTCATTGCCACTCGAGGTTATCATCTTCCTCCCTCGTCTCTTCCTCCTCTACATTAGTGACAACCACCACCTCCTTTTACTAGAGCCACTGCTACCACCATCACCACATAGCTCATCACCTCCTCACCAGCCATCCATCGTCATCACTACCTTCCCTCTGCCTAGCTTGAGCCTACTACCTGTGTGAGTATGTGCGGAGGCACTTGCTTTACGCGGGTATCGGGGAATATCAGCAACTGGTGCAGATATTCTCGCGATATAATGCGTGGTGGAGTGACTAGTGCAAGGGCGTATGGATACAGGTAGGTGAGGTGTATGTAAAGATATATATATATATACAGATATACATATATATATATATACATACATATATATACATATATATACACATATATATATAGATACAGATATATACATATATATATAGATACATATAAATATATAGATATATATATACATATATATATATATCTATGTATGTATGTTTGTATGTATGTATGTATGTGTAGGTGTGTACAAGTGAGTGTGTGAGTGTACGAGTGTGTATGTGTACGAGTGTGTGTGTATGAGTACCGGTGTGTTTGCAGGCGGGTGAGTGTGAGAGAGAGAGGGTGCGTTAAGTCGTCTGGTGGGAGCGTCCGCCGTCTGATTTCGCAGGAGCATGGGTGTGTAACACAGAGCGCAGGAATGCACGCGTGTGACTTGCTGGAGGCGGTTGCAAGGAGGAGAGAGAAGGCACGGTGACCGGATAAGTGAGAAACAAACCGGTCACCACACTGTAGCTGTGTGAGGTCGCGGCTACAGTGTAAGGGCAAAAAGGTGACCGGTGATTCGCGAGGAAACCGGCTGGGCCGCGAGCGGGGGTTTGCGATAGGGCGCGCGGAGAGGGGCGAGGGCGACCGGCTGGCGTGCGCAGAGCACGCGGAACAGGCGCCTGAGGCACGCGAAGGCGCGTGGAGGTGGCGGAGTGCGCACTGTAGCTGTGTGCGAGCTTCGAAGCTTAGAGCTTTGCTACTCTAATGGCGATGGAGAGTAACATGCAAATGATAACCAAAGAGAGAACAGAAAGCCAAACACGGAGAAATAAAAAGGGAAATAAGACAAGAACCCACCACGCCCACCTGCTCACGATGGAGCTGGGCGGTGGTGGAGCTCACAGTGGGGTCCTGAACCACTATGAGCTTCTCCTACACTTAGCGTTCCTCTTCTCAACTGGTGAGAAGAGGTGCTGTGTATGGAGAGGGAGAGGGGAAACGAGTGCCCGACAGAGAGTGGTGTGAGTGGTGCACAGGGGAGGGTGGAAGTGTGGTGTCTCTGGGTCTGGCCACACGAGGGAGAGGGCCAAGGGTTATAAAGAGGAAGAAGAACGCCAACCCATGCTATTGGCAGAGGACCTCTTGCCATGCTGCTGGCAGAGGAGTGGCACGAAGAGGTGCATGCCCCATGCCCTGAGCCACACGAGGGAGAAGAATTTCAAAGTCAAAATAAAAAATGAGAATGGTGAATTTGCAATGCAGCCCTTGATGAAGATGTTAATTAGATGGCCAATTATTCGCATTATCCTCCCCTCTCAATAAATGCATGCATATGTTAATTTACAAATGCAACTATAGTTACATAAGATACAATGGTTGTGCTAGGAAATAACACAAGATGGCATAATTACTGGTGTATTTTGCTGTGCAATCATACCCCCATGCCTATCTTTTGCTAGTCCCTAGCAAAACATTTTGTATTGTATTTAGAAATGATCTTAAGCTGAAGATTTTCTTCTAAGGCGATTTATGGGTGTGTTTATTTGTTGGATATTGTGAGAATGAATTGCAGAGAAGACTACTAGTACTTTAAGTCTTACGTGACATAGACCATCTCTCGACTAACCTGGACTCTTGATATTTAAACCTTAAGTACGATTTCTAGGACTCAGAAGGTTTTTGCCATGCTCGAGAGCTCAAGAGATTATGGTTTGTGCATAGTGAAGGATCAAGACTGACCAGATGAACATTAAGACTCAAGCCTAGGGTTTTACGAATCTTTAACTGCAGGTTGGTCCCAGTTTTAGCTCGTGTCTTCGGATTAACCCTTAAAAAGATGACAGAAAACTCAACTCCCATTTTATTACATTTGTGGCTGAAAGAATATATGATAGAAACAGGGTATTTGTATCTTTCCCTAAAAAACTTTTTAGGAGGAATTTACAGACATATACGAGATATACTGACTTATTTGCACAATTTTTTTTTTTTTTGAAACAAGTGTCAGTATATCTCTTACAACTTTATTTGGAGGAGCACACTTTTTTGGTGGTAGAGTTCCTTTTTGGTGGAAAGAGTTTCTCCTAGACACAAGATTAAAGCCTGGGATAAAAAGTCTACCTGCGTGCACAAGTAAGGACTCCACCTTCCCTAATGAACACTAGGGTTGGTTCTTATGTTCACCTGGTCTTTCTTGATATGTGTAGTGTGAACGAAGATTACTTAGGCTCTCGAGTAGAAGCAAACCAATGGATCCTATATTGATGTCTCAAGTACAAGAATACGTCCTTAGTTAGGAGAGATTCCAATCTATCTTATCAATGCTCAAGTGAATTAAGCCGACCCTGAGCGAATCAAGCTTCTGTGGCCTGGAAAGTCTTCAAAACAGAGGTTGAATATCCATAAACACTTATTGTATTTTTGTTTCAGCCTTCAGATCATTACCAAACACCCTTTTTTTTTCTTTTGCTGTGTACATATTTATAGATGGATGGAAGTTGCATGATACCATATAATACCCAGATCCTATAGATTCCTGTCCACCCCCCCATGCCAAACGATGTTATGTCCTCATATGCATGCTAGGTAGAGGAAGGTCCAAAGATCGGGGAATGAGAGCTGAGGTGCAAGGTATATAGTAGGGTGGTAGGGTGGGTGGATGGTGGGTGGTGAAGTGAAAATGTGCGAAGTGAAGTGTACGTGACAGTGGAGGAGTGTTGCTGGGGTGCCTCCCAACGAGCGTTGAATTTAACGTCCCCAACTGGACTCAAAATGAGGTACGAAGTTAGTTACCCTCCAGCAGGGCAACAGTTTCTCCAACGGGAGCAAGTTCATGAGTAAGATAAGGTTTTAAACGCTGCCCATTGACTGTAAATTTATGCCCAGATTTGGGATCTTCAATTTCAACGGTCCCGTTGGGAAATGGTCTCGAGACCAAGAAGGGACCAGTCCATTTGGACTTCAATTTCCCAGGAAAGAATTTGAGCCGGGCATTGTAAAGCCAAATTTGCTGAGATGGCTCAAATTCCTTCAACTGAATTCGGCTGTCGTGAAAAGCCTTAGTACGTTGCTTGAAAGTTAAGGCAGAATCGTAAGCTTCACGACAGAGCTCTTCCTGCTCTTGGAGTTGGAGTTTCCTTTCTCGACCACATAGGTCTGGGTCGAGGTTACATTAGTGAACTACCAAAAAAGCGTGGTGCTCCAGCTCCACGGGCAAGTGACAAGGCTTCCCGTAAATGATTCTATAAGGGGACATACCTAGGGGAGCTTTGAAGGTGGTCTGATACGCCCAAAGTGCGTCAATCAGCTTGTCGGACCAATCCTTACGGTCAGGCCGAACCATTTTCTGGAGAATTTGCTTGACTTGCCGATTCGACACCTCAGCCTGGTCGTTCGTCTGAGGATGATATGGAGATGCGATACGATGGTGGACTCCGTATTTCCTCAGAAGTGCCCGAAAAGAAGCATGGGTAAAATGGCTTCCTTCATCCGAGATAATGGCTAGAGGGATCCTAAAGCGTGCAAAAATGTGATCTTTGACAAATCGAGTGGATATGACATGGTCAGTATGGCACGTGGGAATAGCCTCGATCCATTTCAAAACATAATCAACAGCCACGAGGATGTATTCGAAGTCGTTGGAAGGAGGAAAGGGACCCATGAAATCGATTCCCCATATGTCGAAGATTTCAGCAGCTAGGATGTGTTGCAAGGGCATCATGTCACGACGTGACATTGACCCTAACGACTGACACCTAGTGCAATGTTTGGCATAATTGTGTGCTTCTTGGTGAAGGGAGGGCCAAAAGAAATCGCACTGCAACACCTTGGTTGCAGTTTTCCTCCCAGAGAAATGGCCTCCGCAGGCCTGATTGTGGCAGAAGGATAGCACACTGGGGAATTCGCTGTCAGGAATATAGCGGCGGATGATCTGGTTAGCACCTATTAAAAAAAGTAGTGGATTATCCCAGAAATAATACTTTGCTTCTGCAATGAGACGCTCGCGCTGGTTTTTAGGCCAGCACGTAGAAGGGAACCAGAAGCAAGGTAATTGGCAATGTCTGCATACCAAGGTCCACTTGCCACATTAATTGCCAATAGGTGCTCATCGGGAAAAACCTCATTGATCGGCAGGGTAAGTCTAATGTGGTCAGAGTCCAGTCTCGAGAGATGATCACCTACAACATTCTGGGCTCTGGCCTTATCGCAGATCTTAATGTCAAATTCTTGGAGCAGAAGGATCCAACGAATCAGTCTAGGCTTGTCATCCTTCTTGGGCATGAGATGGCAAATGGCCACGTGGTCAGTGAATACAATAACATGCAAGCCCAGAAGGTAAGAGCGGAATTTCTCCAGCCCAAAGACGACTACCAGTAGTTCTTTCTCAGTGGTTGTATAATTACGCTGGGCCTCGTCCAACATCTTACTGGCGTAGTACACCACGAAGGGGTGTCTATCACGTCTTTGTCCCAGGATGGCTTCGACTGCAAGGTCGAAAGCGTCACACATGAGTTCAAAGTTGAGGGACCAATCAGGTGGTTGGAGAACAGGGGCCTTGGTGACAGCATCACGCAGCTGCGTGAATGCTCGTATGCAGTCGGGGCCCATATCAAAGGGCACATCGGTCGATAGGAGATGAGTTAAAGGTCTAGAAATCTTGGAGAAGTCTTTGATGAATCTCCTATAGAAATCGATGTGTCCCAAGAAGGAGTGGATTTGTTTGATAGAGCCAGGCACAGGTAAATCAGCAATTACATCAAGCTTAGCTCTATCAACTTCGATACCCCTATCGAAGATGATATGCCCGAGAATAATTCCCTCGTGTACCATAAAATGACTTTTTTCCCAGGAAAGCACGAGGTTCACATCAATACATCTTCGAAGGATACGGGTCAGGTTGGCAAGACAGTCATCAAAAGAGGGTCCAAAGACCGAAAAGTCATCCATGAAGACCTCAAGAAAGTCACCCACCATGTCATGGAATATTGCCAGCATACATCTCTGGAAAGTTGCTGGCGTGTTACAAAGTTTGAAAGGCATTCTTCTAAATGCGAAGGTGCCGAAGGGGCAGGTAAAGGTAGTTTTCTCTTGGTCCCGGGGGTCAATTGCCACCTGGTTATATCCGGAGAATCCATCCAGGAAATAGAAAAATTTATTTCCCGCTAACCGCTCCAGGATTTGGTCAATAAAAGGTAGCGGAAAGTGATCTTTCTTAGTTGCAGCATTGAGTTTCCTATAATCTACACACACTCTCCAAGATGTAGGAGTGCGTGTAGGGATGGATTCTCCCCTGTCATTGACACGAATGGTGAGTTCCACCTTTTTGGGCACGACGTGAATCGGTCTCACCCAGGGGCTATCGCTGATTGGGTAGACTATACCCGCATCTAGCCACTTAATAATTTCCTCTTTAACGACCTCCCGCATGTTAGGGTGAGACGTCGCTGCATCTCGCGGAAAGGTCGAGTCTCCTCCTCCGTATATATATGGTGAGTGCAATATGAGGGGCTAATGCCAGTTAAGTCCGATAAGGACCATCTAATGGCTGCCTTGTGTTCCATAAGGACCTTTGTTAGTTTGCACTCTTGCTCCCTGGTCAATTTTGAATTAATGATTATGGAGAGAGTTTCATTAGATCCCAAGAAGACATACTTAAGCGTATTAGGCAGCTCTTTCAGCTCGGGAGAGGATGGTGAAAGATCTGGCATTTCTTGGGACGAGAGTGTCCCAAGCGGATTAGAAGAAAATGAGGCAGGAGGAGAAGTTGGCCCTCAGATTAGCCAAGAAGAGGGGCATCTTAGATTGATGGATCCAAAAAGGGATAGCCCCAGTGAGCAGTATGAGGGCTCAAGGTCCCAATGTGGAGTTACAATTCCACCTGATTTGGCGGGAAAGAAAGGGCAATCCGGTCTTCAAGAGTGTGGACCGGCGGTGAGTAGCCCGAATATGACTCAGACCACGAGGTATGGGAAACGGAGAAAACCTCGTCAGAAGTCTGGTTAGGAGAAGGTATGGGAAAAGGGAGGGATGGGGGAACGTCACAATATGTGTCGGTTAGGCAATCGTCTGTGTTTAAAGGCAATCCACAGCAGTCAGAATAGGTCCCTATTAGTTCGATACACGCGCTGACGGCCATGTCCTCGTCAGACGTGTCATCCTAGATGCAATCGCAATCAAAGTTCTTGGCTGCCTTGAAGATGTTAAGCTTGAGCTTCTCAGATCCAACGGCAATCTCAATACAGCCCAACTCGCAGTCAATATGGGCGCGGGCTGTGGCCAAGAAAGGTTGACCAAGGATGATCAGATAATCAGAAAGTAAACTAGGAACTTCCATATCCAAAACAAGAAAGTCAACAGGAAAACAGAGACTGTTGACCCTAACCACCACATCTTCCACCACACCCTTTGGTATTTTAACAGAACGATCTGCCAACTGTAACGTGACAGGGGTGGGTTTCAGATTTCCTAAGGCAAATTTCTCGAGCATGATGGTTGGTATAAGATTGATGAAAGATTCTAGATCAAGCAGAGCACGGTTAAAATTGCAGCCTTAGATGCTACAAGAAATAAGCGGTGTGCACGTATCTTTCTGCTTTGGTGGTAGATTTGATAGTGTAGCACAACTTGCATGAGGCGAGAGAACCACCAGATTCTTTATTTTCTTTGACTGTCGCCTTGGTGTAGTGTAGTCTTTGAAAAATTGGGCGACAGTAGGTATGTGGTCGATAGCCTCTAACAGGGGTACCTTGATTTCAACATCCTTGAATAAATTACGCAGATTATTAAAGGCCTGCGTATCCTTTTTCTTTCCTTTTGGCTCCCTCAGTAGAGCCTCAGGGAATGGGACTGATTCTGGCACTAGTTTAGGTGTATTGTCCTCACGAGAATGCGATGCGCATCCCGAATGAGAGGGCGATGAAGAAGATGGGCCAGGATCAGGTCGAGGCGGATTGACAGTTTGCTTATCGCTCCTCGAAGTAATCGCATTGGACATCGCGGGTCCAGTGGGATCAAAAGGTGGGGTAGGGTTCACAATAGGGACATAAAGGTGAGGTGTAGTTACTGCGGGATTAGCCTGAAATCCTGGTGGAATGCTCGGATCCTACAGAATCTGATGAACCTGCCCCTGAGAAGGTCGTACCTGTGGTTGAGGACCACGGGGTACGAAATTTCGCGGGTTGGGAACAGGTTGGGCTGGAAGAGTGCCCTGAGATCAGGTCACCATACATAGTTGACTGATCTCAACATTTTGCTGTGCCAATTGGTGCTGAAGAGAGGTCATGTTCTCTTCATGGCGCTTAGACATTTCCGTCATCATTCGCATCAGTTTATCAAGAGGATTCGATGCGTGTTCTGTTTGCGGTATGCAAGGACCCGATGGCAGATTTGCCACAGGATTAGGCTGGGCCCTTGGGATGATGGGTGCGGATGGTCGCATTGGCCCACCCGCGGGGTTTTGGTGCTGCGGGTTGCTGGACCATGTGAAGTTCAGATGATTTTGCCACCCTGGGTTATAAGTGACAGAGAACGGGTTGTTCCCCAAGGTGCAAGCATCTTCTAAGCCGGAAGACGATTCCACATGTAAATATGCATCCGAGCACACGGAGGCTTGGTCCTCTGTGTCGAAATACTGGCTTGCAGAAGCCAGATCCACATGACTTACCGAATCGCTCGGCGTGACACTCGGTAAGGAAGATCTCACGAGGTTTTTGGGGATAAGCCTGGTGTTGGAAGGATTAGGATTGTGATGAAGTGGTGATGTGGGGATGTTTGCCATAAAACGGGCAGGATTGGCCAGAAGCTCGTCCAGCTTCTTGTGCACGATGGAGACTTCATCCAATTTTTGTGCGATAAGGCTAAGATCTGTGGATGAATGGGAGGGTCTCGTGTCAACTTTTTGAACATTACAGGGCAGGCTAGTATGATTAAAGGCGACCATGGAGGCATTGTTCATTGAGTTTTCGCTCATGTTTTCAAATAATTCGAATGCTCCATTCTCGTCTTTATTCATGAAATTCCCTCGGCAACAAGCATCTACAATCTGCTTCAAAGTCTCATTTAGCCCATAATAGAAAATCTGGGCTATATGCCACTTAGGTAGACCGTGGTGCGGACACTTCCGGGAGGAGGTTATTATACCTCTCCCAAGCCTCATGAAACTGTTCGCCGTTTTGTTGCGTAAAGGAAGTTATAGCACGACGAAGCGCATTGGTTCACCCGATTGGGAAGAATTTCTTGAGAAATGCTGTTCGCATCTCTTCCCAAGAATGGATGGTTCTCCCAAGGGTGCGTAACCATTGCGACGCTTTATCCCACAACGAAAACGGGAACATTTTCATGTGGACAATTGATAACCCGATGTTTCTTGGTTTAACTATTTCATCCAATTGGGTTAGGTCTTCCAAATGGAGAAAAGGATCTTCACTTGCAAGACCATGGAAGTGAAAGTTAATTAGGCCAATTATATTGGGTTTCAGTTCAAAATCATCCCCGCCTATGGGGACCCGAATTTGTCCTATGGTCTCTGTAGCAGCGGGATTTTGATAAGAGCTAAGAGACCTAGGCTCCTCCTGTTCAAGAGGGTTCTGCATTTCCTCCAAGGTTTCCCTAATGGCTTTAATCTGTTCATTATACATTTCCATTTGGGCTTGGAGGTGGGTTATGGGGTCCATGGCTCCACCACCTGGTGGGATTTGAGGGCGGTTTCCTCCCTCGGGATTTGGGGGTGGGCGTGCAGCCATGTTTGTGGGGGAGGATGACGATTCGGTTTCTTTCCTTCTAGAATTATCAGACAATTCAAACAATTCAGGGTTTTGTGACCTCCTCCCAAACATGCATTACCGTAGGAAGAATTGGGGAGATAAGAATGGAAAAGGGGATAAGAGAAATGATGCCGTAAAGGTACACTTGATGACAAATCAAGACAATCAAAGTCCTAACCTCTATAATGTGCCCTTAGACCTAAAGATCTAAGTTACCTACTATCACAATCTACGGAACTAAATGCGAGCATCGCGGAACCACCGGGCTAGATTGAAAGGCTGTTTGCCCCAGTCTTAGACACCCGATAACACGCGGGAACCCGCACTAGCACGTAGGTGCTACACACAGGTAGTTAGACCTCCAATCCTTAATAAGGGTCAAGTTGCTACCAGTTTTAATTAGAGGCTTCAGATCAAGTGCTTCAGGATTGTGAAGGGCGTTGTATACGGGTAATGTCCAAGTACGTTGATTTTAGAAAGTTAGTAAACCAAGCATGCAACGGGGAAATCTCCCCGAGTTGAAGTTTTAGTTGGTGAATGGTTTTTAGAATTTCAGCCTTAAGTAGTATGGATTTTAAGATTTTGCTGAGTTACCAATTCAACCAATCTCCGGGTTTTGAAAAAATACAAGTTCTTCTATGCCCAACAAACCCTTCTTCAATGTGAGTTGGTTAATCATGCTAAAAATGCAATGGACTTCCCTAGGTGAAAATTTCTATGTGTGGATGCACGAGTCAATTTTAGGTTAGTGTGAAAGAGAGCCAAAGCACTTCAATTCAAGTGCTTCCAATCACCAAAATAATGTTCCACACACAAGGCTCAACCACCAGATAATGTAAAGAAAATAAAAGTGTTGGGGTTGAAATATTCGGGATCAAATCTAAGGCACGTGAAAGGTCGTGGTGGGGTTGGAATAAACTCAATTCCAAGTCTCCCCACCAAAAAATGTGATCCCGAATTGCAGATAAATGAGGCAAGGAGGGATGGTAGTCAATCTATTTAATCTTGCCTCAAAGAACACTTCACATGACGAAAGATTCAAGAATCAAGATTCTTGGATCTTTGCTATGCGAAGTTTGGCGGGAAATCCAAGGGCAGTGGAGGTGATGGCAAACAATCAAGTAAGTGATTTTTAATCCACTTGCCCCAAGAAATCCCAAGAAGTGTTTTTAGATTTTTTTTTTTTAATTTAGGTGACAAGTTAACCTAAGTTACTAATAGTGGGAGAGACCTCCCTTTTCAGCAACGTGGGCGAAGCTCTAGTGCGGCGCCGGCAACTTCACGATCTCGTTCCCACCTTGGATTTGCCCACGTCTCTGACTTCCTCTGCTTGCCTCCTCCTTGCAACTGGTTTACCTGCACACTAGCAAACAAAAACACCCGTGAAGAGAAGGGTGTGAGAAGAGAAAATCAAAGGAATGGAGTAGAAACTTACCTCAATGCGCACCTCCTTGGCAACGGCGCCAGAAAAAGCGTGGTTGAACTCGAATAGGTTGTGTTAATATGGTGAAATTATCGTTGAAGTGAGTATAGTGGTTAACCTAAATCGAGTCTAACCATCTTTCACTTTTTTTTTTTACCTGGCCTACTTAATTTTATCTCGGTCATTTTTAGGCTTAGGGTTGATCTCAGGGAGGCGGGAATTAAAGGTGAAGAAGTTTCTACGCCTTTCCTAGAATGTATCTCTTCCGTTCGTTTATTATGCTTTTGTTTTTCTTATGTTTAAGATTTTTTTTATAGATAATATTGTTCTTGAGGCACACCCTCAAAATCAAGTTCTTGGCTTTGAGCCAACTTAGGGTTTCCAAAAAAATTGGTCATGTTATTTGTAAGACCGAGTACCTGTAAGACAAGGATTATCTTTTCTCTTTTACTCTTTTTTTTTCTTTTTAATAGCAGGAAATAAAAGAGAAATAAAAACAAGGTAGGTTGCTTGTAGAGAAATAAATACAGTCTCTCTATATATAGATATGTATATATTATATATATAGGGGTGGGGGTGTAAGTGGAAATGGTGTGTAGCACAATATCGAGTTGGTCCACGTCTAGTAAGATGCAACCAATAAGATGAAATGCTGCGTAGAGCGTGGGACTGATGTGTGTGAGTGTGTGCGGAGGCGCTTGCTTTACGTGGGTATTGGAGAATATTAGCAACTGGTGCAGATATTCCCGCGATATAATGCGTGGTGGAGTGACTAGTGCAAGGGCGTATGGATACAGGTAGATGAGGTGTATGTATATATATAGATAGGGTTATAACTATATAGGTATATATATGTAGTTATATATATATATATATATATAACTATATCGATATATATATATATAGTAATATATGTATATGTATATGTGTGTATATATATATACTTATATATAGTTGTATAGGTATGAATATGTATATATGTATATATATATATATATATATATATATATATATATATATATATATATATATATATATATATATATATATATATGTATGTTTGTATGTATGTATGTATGTGTAGGTGTGTACAAGTGAGTGTGTGAGTGTACGAGTGTGTATGTTTACGAGTGTGTGTGTATGAGTACTGGTGTGTTTGTTGGTAAGTGAGTGTGAGAGAGAGAGGGCGCGTTAAGTCATCTGATGGGAGCGTCCGCTGTCTGATTTCGCAGGAGAGCGGGCGCATAACGTAGAGCGTAGGAACGCGCGTGCGTGACTGACTGGAGGCAGTCGCGAGGAGGAGAGAGGAGGCGCGGTGACCAGATAATTGAGAAATAAACCAATCACTGCACTGTAGCCGCGTGAGGTCACGGCTACAGTGCAAGGGCAAAAAGGTGACCAGCTGATTTGCGAGGAAACCAGCTGGGCCGCGGGCGGGGGTTTGCGACAAGGCGCGCGAAGAGAGGCGAGGACGACTGGCTAGCTGCGCAGAGCACGCGGAACAGGTGCCTGAGGCACGTGAAGGCATGCTGAGGTGGCGGAGTGCGCACTGTAGCTGTGCGCGAACTTCAGAGCTTGGAGATCTGTTGCTTTAATGGCGACGGAGAGTAACCTGCAAACGATAACCAAACAAAGAACAGAAAGCCAAACACGAAGAAATAAAAAGGGAAATAAGACAAGAACCCACCACGCCCACCTGCTCACGATGGAGCTGGGTGGTGGTGGAGCTCACAGTGGGGTCCTGAACCACTATGAGCTTCTCCTACACTCAGCGTTCCTCTTCTCAACTGGTGAGAAGAGGTGCTGTGTATGGAGAGGGAGAGGGAAAATGAGTGCCCGATAGAGAGTGGTGTGAGTGGTGCGCAGGGGAGGGTGGAAGTGTGGTGTCTCCGGGTCTGCCCGCACGAGGGAGAGGGCCAAGGGTTATAAAGAGGAAGAAGAACGCCAACCCATGCTGCTGGCAGAGGACCTTTTGCCATGCTGCTGGCAGAGGAGTGGCGCGAAGAGGTGCATGCCCCATACCCTGAGCTGCGCGAGGGAGAAGAATTTCAAAGTCAAAATAAAAAATGAGAATGGTGAATTTGCAATGCAGCCCTTGATGAAGATGTTAATTAGATGGCCAATTATTCGCATTATCCTCCCCTCTCAATAAATGCATGCATGTGTTAATTTACAAATGCAACTATAGTTACATAAGATACAATGGTAGTGCTAGGAAATAACATAAGATGGCATAATTATTGGTGTATTTTTGCTGTGCAATCACTACCAAAGCCGCTGGCCCACAAGCATCGATCTACCACCACCACACAACCCACCACCCTTCACTAGCCATCCACCATCCTCTCTACCTTTCCCTTCGCTTAGCTTATCACTAGAGTCGCTACCACCACCACCACACAACCTACCAACCCCTTACCGGCCATCCTCCTTTACTATAGCCAATACCCACCACCCCCTCTCTCGGCCATCCTCCTCCCCTTCTGCCTTCCCTTAATTTAGCCTAAATTATTTGAAACTTCGATGTAGGCATTCAAATTTTGACACTTAAATTAGACATTATTATTTAGATTTTCATCTAATTCTTTGTTTAGATAGAATTAAAAGACATGCACACGTACATCTTGAATTTTTTCCTTACTAGTAAAAATTACTTTGATTCTCGTCTAATTCTTTGTTTTGAATGCTTATATCTATGAAAAAATTATATGGGTAAGATAATCGTCTTGTAATATATTTTTACTTTTCTATAGGAAAGAGACAATTACTATTATACAACTATCAAGTTCTTTTGTTTTTACCTAATTTATTCACTTTTTTAGAAGATATAAGTTATTTATAGGTTTAAGATGTTTTGTTATTAAGTATGAAGGACATAGAAAATATGCAAGAGATAAACATAAGTTTTCAGTCTTTTGACTAGTCAACAACCCACTCAACCCGACCCAACCTGACTCGATTTTTATGGGTTGGATTTGGTTGGGTTCGGTAGTGTAACAGGTTGGAAAAATCCCAACCCGAAAACTATGGGTTGGGTTTGGGTCGAGTTTCAACCCGACCCAACCCCACCCGTGTACACCCGTAGATTTTTCTTTACCTCTATTCAAAGGAAATTTGCTAAATGTGCTAGATCTTCTGTGGTGGATAACATTGGCAATGGCTTTATATTGGAAGCTATTCAAAAGTCTACATACTACTTTGAAAACCTTTTGGCCTCTAATTCTCCAATTGGCTATGATCCTTTTCTTCAACATATCCCTTCCCTTGTCTTGTGCACTAACTGTGAGGGATTTATTAAAGCCCCATTTGAAGCTAAAATTTTTGACGTGCTATCTCAAATGCCTCCTAATAAGATGCCTAGGCCTGACGGGTTTAATGCAGAATTCTTCAAACATTGTTGGGATATTATCAAAACTGATGTTGTGGAGGCTATCTATCACTTCTTTAACACCCATTCGGCCTCTTGCTCCTTCAACAATACTTTTATTGTTTTTATTCCTAAAAAGGCTGAGGTGAGTGAGCTAGCGAACTATAGGCCGATCAGCTTGTGCAACGTTATATATAAATTAGCATCGAGAATTCTGTCCAGACATCTTGAAACCCATCTCCCTAAACTAATTTCTCGTGAACAGGTTGGTTTTATTAAGGGTAGATGCATTTTTGATCATACTGCCACAACTTTTGAGCTCACCCAACACCTTGACTTAAAGGTTCATGGCTCTAATGTCATTTTCCAACTGGATCTTGAAAAGGCATATGATAGAGTGGAGTGGGGAATTCTTTCAAAATTCTCGAAGCCTTGAGTTTTTCTACTCATTGTATTAATCTGATCAGGGCTTTTGTTTGTCACGAGGGGTCCTCTATCTTGATTGATGGAAGTTCTTCCCCTTCTTTTAAAGCTTCTCGTGGCTTGCATCAAGGAGACCCTATCTCCTCCTTTCTGAAATTGCACTAGAGGGGGGGTGAATAGTGAAATTATATTGTATTGTAATACAACAAATTCAATCACACAATATACTCAATTATTTTTAGGTGGAAACCCAAGATGGGTGAAAACCACCACCTAAGCCAATCTCTTGACTTAGGATTTTCGATCACAAGGTGATCAATCCACTAACCACACTACTTAAACGAGGGTAGTGTACCTCAATTACAATTCCCACCTCCGATCCCTAAACGGAGGTTTCTCTCTTCAAGATGAAGAGACGGGGACCCGACAGGCCGGATACCCAAAATACAGAAATTAACAAGTAAAAATAACACCTATAGAGCACCCCAATAATTTAGTTGCTTTCTTATCTACTAAGCATGAAAAGAACTCCCTGATGATTTGCAGAACGGAGCGAGCCGGGAGTATGGATTTGCCCTTTGATCAGAGTATTAGCACAGCACAAGGGCAAGATGGAGCTTAGAGTAGTGAGCAAGAGATTTTTCTAATGGAATTGTATCTCAAGAGGTGTGTTTTGCCAAAGAAGAGTTGTAGTCTATTTATAGGCAAGTTTGGAACCTTCAAGAACACTTGGAAGAGCTCTTCTAGCCGTTGGAGACAAATCCCAAGAGTTTAGGACGAAATTCACACAAAATCAGGGTAATGATGATTCTGACAGCAACATCAGACGTCTAATTATAGGATCAGACGTCTTATAGGATGTCTGATTTTTCCTATGGTCGTCTAATCTTGCAGGACATCCTTAACGGACTCTATTGGATCAAAAGAAGGACGTCTGATATTATGTCATAAGACGTCTGATTAGTTTACTGGACGTCTAATGAATGGTGCATTCGTTCCTGTTATCATCGGATCCAAACAGGGTTCTAGGTTTAAAGGATCAGACGTCGTTACGGACGTCTGAGGACATTACCAGACGTCTGGAAACCTAAATACTCTTCCTTCCTACTTCTGCCAAAAGATTATGTGGCCGTAGAGAGATACGCACAGAAAATCATGGCCAACGGTTCAAAGACAGACGTCTGGAAGTGTGTCAAGACGTCTGGAAATTATTTTTGCCTACGGAAAGTCTAACGGTTAGTATGAGGACGTCTGGGTAAAGAATTAGACGTCTGTGAACGGTTATCGACGTCTGAAAGTGAAGTCCTTCGACTGATGTTTATGAGGAGACGGACAAAGGCAGAGATATTTGAAATTAGACGTCTGATAAACATGTCAGACGTCTTATGATGGAAAATCAGACGTCTGGACTTTTTACTGGACGTCTGATAAAAGTATAAGTGTTGGGTTTTTTTGTTTCTAATTTATCCTAAGTGTAGAGAGCCTAAGTTAGCTATTTATAGGTTATGTTTGGGGGCTCTTTACAATATTTCTAGACTCAAATAAGATGAAAATTACAACCTTTGAAAGTTTACATGAAAAAAGCCTAAGACCTAATACTTATGCTACTCGTCTTCACGCTTTTAATCTCCCGTCTTGGAAAGCTTTTTGAAATCCTGCAAATATGTTATTATAGAGAGAAAACAATATGCTACGCTTTATTTATTATTTCATTTTCTTCATTTTGTAAAATCATCAAAATATTATATATGAGTAGTTGAACTAACACTTTCTTTTTGACATTTTCATGGAGCCTTTTATTAGGAACCTAAAACACCTTGTTGATTTGTGGAGAATCCAACCCTTTCGTCGTAACATCTCTCCTCCGATCGTTGTTCTCTACGCTGATGACATTATCATCTTTACCAATAGAAACCTCAATTCCATCCGTAACCTCTCTAAATTCATTTTCGATTTCGAGGATGCCTTTGGGCAGAAGGTCAGTCTCCAGAAGAGCTTCTGTTATGCTGGAAAAAATTTTCCTTTAGGTCACCTCCCTCGTCTTCTTGACATCATGGGATACCAAAATGGCTCCTTTCCATATACTTATCTTGGTTGTCCCATCTTTACGGGCATAGCTAAGATCTCTTATTATTCCAACATTATCAAAAAAGGTTCAATCTAAACTTGTGGGTTGGAAAGCCAATCTTCTCTCTACTGCTGCTAGAATGCTCCTTATTAAGCATGTCCTCGCCTCTATTCCTATACACATTATGGCTGTTATGGATGTGCCCTCCTCCGTTATTCATAAGTTGAACTCCATTATGGCTAATTTTTTCTGGGGTAAAATGGCGGACGGCTCTCACCATCATCGAATCTCCTGGGATACTATTACTTCCCCTCAAAATTTTGGGGGCTTAGGTATTAAAAATCTGTCCCTTTTCATCAAAGCCTTGAGAATGAAGAGGGTTTGGCAAATTATCCATGACGACTGCATCTTCTCTGGCCTGGTCTATGATCTGTGGAAATCTGGTAGCCTCTCTCTGCTCCTTACGAGATTTCGTAATCTTCTCCATGCCTATGAGGACATGAAACCTTTCATTAGGTGGGAGATTCATGAAAGACAAGTGGATTTTTGGTTTGATACTTGGGTTGGGAATTCTGCCCCTACAGATTTCCTTCCCGAGTATACGCTGGTTCAACATACTCTTGTCAAAGATATCATCTCCTCTTTCTCTTCCAATCCTCTCAGAATGCTCATTCCCTATCACAGTCGGGAGCAAATTGATAATATGTTGCTGGATGTTATGAAAGATAAGCCTATCTGGACACTTCAATCCTCTGGCACCTTCTCGATTTCTTCAGCTTATCATTTGCTCTCTAGGCCTGTTGTTGAAGATCATTGTTTCAAAAGTTTATGGAGTCTTAAGTTTTCTTTGAGAATTTCCCTTTGTGTCTGGTGCGTCCTTTCCCATAGACTTCCCACTGATGATAACATCTCTAAGCTAGGCTTCTTGTTGGTCTCTAAATGCTCTTGTTGCCTTCATAATCTATCCATAGAGATCTTCATTCATGTCTTCTCTCACAGCGACCTGGTTCAGAGAATCTCTAAATGGGTGTTTCAAAAAATTTTTTTATCCCCTATTGATCTTGCTTTTTTCTTCTCCATTATGGCTGCTCTATCTTCTCACAGACGAGGCAATACTATTAAAGCCATGATCTGTTTCATCTGGTATTATGTTTGGTGGGCTAGGAATAGAATTCGCCATAACAATTTCCATTGGAGTGGCCTGGAGAGTTTCCTTAAGTATGGTTGGTTTAACTTTCAAATGTCTAGTTGGATTAGGAATCAAAAACCTAGAAACTTGGTTCTCTCTTGGACTTGTCCTACGTCTGGTTTCAAGATTAATTTGGTGGCTAAATTTAATAACCTATGTTCTTTATTGGGTTGGGTTATTAGAGATCATACTGAAAACTTCATTTATGGTGCCTCATGTAAAACTTCGGTTATGCTTCACGAATTGGGTATCATGAGAGCCTTGCTTCATGCTCTCTCCCTTCCTTTGGTTAACTTTCCTTTGCAGGTGGAAGTGGATTCTACTCTGTTATACTATTGGTGGAATGATAAAGTCCAGGTAGCTTGGAAAGCATCCAGGGAATTTAACTGTATTTTGAAAAAGAAAAACCAAATCAAATCTTTATCTTATGTTTACCATACGGTTAACCTCTTGGCTTCCAAGATTGCAAATGTTGCTGATGGTGATTGGAGGATTTTTAGAGATTTTTCGGATCTCCCGCATAGACTTAAGGGGATCCACTGGTTGGATAGTATTCATTGCCCTTATATTATTGCTTGATCCTTCCTGTTGGGTTTTTCGGTGTTGGTTTGGGTCTCCCCTTTGCACCCTCCTCCCTTGTTGCTTGCTTTTGCTATTGTTGTTAGTTGTGGGTGCTTTTTGCTGTTGTTTTTATAATAACCTATGAGTCGTGATTCTTCTTTTCTTGTATGAGGTAGGTTTTAATCTATTCTCTCCTGCCTCTTCTTTTTTGGTCTCCAGGATTAGGGAATGAATAAAATTTGATCCTGATTAAAAAAAAAAAAATCAAAGAGTAAACAACCATGGACGAACCCACCTTAAAAAATAAAAAAATAAAAAAAGAAGAGTGCTGATCTCAAAAAAAAAGTATTTTTAACAAAATTAAAATTAATATCTTAATCTACACCTCTTTTATGAAAAAGGAAGGCACAAGCTTCAATAATTGAAGTGCTGTCCATAAGAAAATATGCTGAGAAAGCAAACGTTAAGATAAATTAACGTGAATTGTGACTTAGAAAAACCTTGGGTCAACCGATGCTCTACTAGAAACTGCCAATCGCAGTCGAGCACGTGGCGCTGAAAAAAACTAGAGTTCCCTTCCTTTTGTGCCTTTGCTGGTCAAATTTGTGCTCCCACTGCGGGGAAACCCACGTTTGGCAATTGATATAACCCCATGGTTGTAAAGAAACCATCTGGAAATTGTATCCATTTTCTTGGATCATAAAAAAATAATCATCTCAGAAATTCAGCGTATAGCAACAGTCCTACTCAAAATCATCTCCAAATTCAATAAGGTGATTCAACAAATTAACTGCATTGATGGTCAGTGTTAAGACGATGGTTAACTAAACATGGTTGTATATCTAATTATGATAATAATAAAAAAATTTTAATATCTTCTTATTTGTTTCCTCACTGTATCTCATCCCTCCTGTGTCTTTTCTGAATCCTTAAACCCTCTATCATCACCTCCTATCTCGATGTCACTTTTAGGTCTAGTTTATGGTGGGGGTTAACATCTTTTTTTGGGGGTTAACCCAACTCTTCTTTGCCTACTTAACCAGTGTTATCCTAATACCGGATGGCACGTGGGTTCACGCAACCCCGATATAGCCCTCGTTCTCTCTCTTCTCGTGATTTTTCCCCGCCCCATTCTGACGAAGATGCCCTTCTTCATTTTCGCTCCTCCGTGCTTTCCCTCGCTCCTGTTCGCTACTTTGTGCTTTCCTCACACCTCTTCGCGCATCACCTCATTTCGATCGATTCTTGTGGCAAAAGTGGGAGTAAGGCAGGTGGTGGTTAGCCTTTGGCGCCATTCGATGATCGGTTGCAGGTGCTCTCCTTGTTGAATGGCTAGGGCTACTGTTTACCTATGTGGTTCCTTACCGAAGGTCAGTAGGTTGCCATTACTCCCTTATCCATACCGAAGTTCTTCGTACTTGTTTGAGATGGCCGATTTCGGGCAATGTTTCCCTATGCATCCAAGAATCCAAGTGGTTCTCGTGAATGCACATCGCCTTTATTGATTCCAACTTACTATGTTCGTCGTTGTATGCATTGATGGGTGATATGAGGTGAGGAACCGCTATAAAGGGGGCATCGTTGGCGATCTTTCTCTCCATGCGCACCTTAACCCTAATCTTGTGGGTTTGTCTCTCTTTGCTTCTTTTTGGTTTCGAAGGTCCTTTCTCTTCCTTTGTAGTCGCTCTCCAGTTGTGGGTTTTGTTTGTTGTTCTCTTCCGTTCGTTTGTTTGCGTTCTTGTGTTTGGTTTGTGCTTGGAATGGAAGGTGAGGTTGGTTTCAGGATCTATCTGGGTGGTTCATTGTTTTACGATAACCGTTTGCTTTTGAATAGTTTGGTCTTGTCGTGAGTTCTTCTTGGAGTAGCTTGTGGGGTGAAAGATAGGGGTTTGAGTTTATTTTTATTTTGCTAACATTGGAGTAGGATCTTGTTTGATGCGTATTTGCCGATATCCTAAATGGTTTGGAGAGCATGGATTGTGCATTATCCTAATGCTTCTTGATCATGGATGGTTGTATTGCATTATGGAAATTGTTTTCTCAATCCTGTAGCCCATTTATGTTGTTTTGGCAGTTTCTTTTGTGACATCTGTAGTTTCTTTTGTAGTGTAGTCTTCTGCGTTACCTTGATTGTTCCTCTTCCATTGTCTCTTGTTGTCAATCTTTAATGTTAGGTTTTTTCTCACACAGAGTTCTTACCATCTGTGTGATCTATTTTGAAAGTTCTTTGGCTTAAGTCTTGGCTTCAGTTTGGTGGATTCCGACTTCAATGAGCAAATTTGTGAGGTAACAATTCTTGTTTTTCCCTTTCTCTTTTGATTTGATTGTGTCCATCTTCATGTCTTGTTTTTTTCCCTTCATCATGTTTATTGAAAACAAAAGATCAAGTGCACTTGGTATTGACATTTTCCATTGACCTTTCAATTGATTTTTGTTGAGATTTATATCCCTTCACAGATGAAATGTAATGATTAATATTTAGGTTCAATTGGATCAACCATGATCTAGGATTTTCAAGTGATAATCTTCAGTTCCCATGTTTATATTGTGATATTTTAAAGAGGTTTTCAAATGTTTTTTTATACCTTTGTAATAAGTCAAATGATTTTAAATGATGCTTGAGGCATGGCTTGACCCTAAGAACCTTTTTAGCTGTGTTGATCTATCTGAATGAATTTTCTATTAGAGATTTTTGGATACGGATCGAGTTTACATTGAATTTGGGATTAGTTGAGAATCGTACTGAGTTTTTAGAATGAAGATTACATGGCATTATTTTTTAGATGCTCAAACAGAGTTCCATCTTAAGTTAAAATGAAATTTCCAAGATGTTTTGATGTTAGATGAACTTTACAAGCATTCTTTTCTTGTTGTTTAACTTTGGATTGAAGTAAATAGCATGTAAAACCTTGTTGAATTCTTTTGTCAGCAACTGATGAACCTAATATCTATCCAAATTCCATCTCTTGACTGATTCCAATGTTTAATTTATGAAATTGAGTTTGAAACTGATCCTTTATGATGTCTTGATGTTTAGGATGTGGATATCTTTCTTTCGTGCATTTTAGATAAATTTTGTAGTTTTTGGAATGAAGATTACATGGCATTAATTTTCAGATGCTCAAATAGAGTTTCTATTGAGTAGATCAGACTCTGATTGGGTGTGATTCCTCTTTTGACAGTAGCATGAAATTAAGTGATGACCTGCTAGAGACTTGGGCTGAGGAAATGAATTAATTTTGATGACTGTTTAAGTTTATATTCAATATATGCCAAGATGTTTTGATGTTAGATGAAGTTTAGAAGCATTCATTTTTTGTTGTTTAAGTTTGGATTGAACTGAATAACATGTAAAACCTTGCTGAATTCTTTTGTCAGCAACTGATGAACCTAATATCTATCCAAATTTCATCTCTTGACTGATTCCAATGTTTAATTCATGAAATTGAGTTTGAAACCGATCCTTTATGATGTCTGGATGTTTAGGATGTGGATATCTTTCTTTCGCGCATTTTAGATGAATTTTGTAGTTTTTGGAATGAAGATTACATGGCATTAATTTTCAGATGCTCAAATAGAGTTTCTACTGAGTAGATCAGACTCTAATTGAGCATGAAATTAAGTGATGACTTGCTGGTGACTTGGGCTGAGGAAATGAATTAATTTTGATGGGTGTTTAAGTTTAAATGCAATTTCCAAGATGTTTTGTTGTTAGATGAAGTTTAGACGCTTTCGTTTTTTGTTGTTTAACTTTGGATTGAACTTAATAACATGTAAAACCTTGTTGAATTCTTTTGTCAGCAACTGATGAACCTAATATCTATCCAAATTCCATCTCTTGACTGATTCCAATGTTTAATTCATGACATTAACTTAGTTTGAACTGGTTTTCATACAGATGTTGCCTTACTAACTTCCAGCAACTAGTTCTTGATGGGAACACCATCATGAGCCCTAACTAGCTCATTTTGACCCAAAGAAGAGAATAAAAGCGCCTACATAACCAACTGGAAGTCATAATTCACTGAATAACCTCTCTAAGAGAAAAGTAAGAAACAAGGGGTAAAATTGTAATTTTACCATTACAGTACAACAACGGGTTTTCTCATGCGTTAAACACAGGTCAAAAGGTCTTAACAAGATAAAAAGTGAGTTGAATTAGACAGAAAAGGATTCGTGTGAGTTTTAGGAATTAAATGACTTATTGTAACCTTAAAATAGATCCACTTGATTAACCAAGGTTATGGTCAGGATAAAATTCACTTAAACCCTTTAAAATCATAAAAAAATATTCTCTAGGGTTTAGAACCTTTAATTTGACCATTGGAACCAATCTTGACCTAGAATGGGGTCTGAGACAGATGCTTGCCTTAAATTAGGTTTTTGCCGAAATTGCTCAATCAAACGTGATCAAACCCAAAATCCAACTTCACCACTGAATTCCTTAGGTCCAAATTAGGTTTGTACCAAAATTTAGACCTAAGGAGAACTCATCTTGACCTACTTTGCAAAAAGGTCCAGTCTGATTGCATTTCTACCCCTATCTTTCAAAAATCATTGCATTTGACCCCCTAGCTTCCTCATCATCCTTTCAAATAGGTCCCTCCACCATTATAGCAGAGGAATCCTACTCCGACGAGCTTTAGAAGGAGGATTCTCCTTGATTGCTCAGAGAATTCCTCCCAAAATTAGAAGGGAGATTCTCTGAGTAATCTCCTCCAATCTGAACCTAATTGTGACCCCTAATTCCTACCCAATCTCTCATGCGAACACATGAGAGATTTGGGTCTTTTTGAAGCTTCCATCTCTGGCCATTATACTAAGCTTCTAAGAACAAATCCTTACCTAGAGGCCTATTTAAGACGCACCAGGTTTAACTGCGTCTCCTCAGCTTGAAATTGGGCCGGTTCCCTCTCAATTCCTCTCTCTCTTGCCGGTCACAACCCTCTACAAGCTCCGGCGGCTCCTCCCTCACTCTCTCGTTGCCCAACCACAATACCAGTGGTTGGGTTGTCTTCCTCTCCATGTCCTCATTGCGCAACACCGGCCGACGCCGCTTCTGCCCTCGTCTTCACCGCCACCTCATCTACGGAGATCTTCGTCTCCGACGTCGGTCGTACCAGCCCAGACGCCTCCCCTGTCCCCTTCGTCTTTAGATTAGGTTTATTAGACTCTCTCTCTCTCTTCTATTCCTGTTCCCTTTATTTCTCAAAACCACCCACCGACGCCACTGATCACCATTACCTTCCCCACCTCCGGCGATCCCTCTGGTGAGGTGCCCTCACTGCTCCACACCTCCATCCACCTTGCCAACCACCCTACAACCTCTGCAACGACTCACTGATCATAATCCCCCACTTCACTTACTCCATTAGTCGCCCAAACATCCCACCAAACACACCCACTTACACGCCCACAGAGAACCCTAGTCACGCCACCACAACCATCCTCACGCCACGCCAACCACCACAGTACACTTGTCGTGCCTCGACGAATCTCCCTGGACGATTTGACGTGGCCGTGAGCTGTGCTCATGTTTTCAGGTATCTGACCACCAGCTGCCATGGACGAAGGCGCCTGAAGCTCGCATGCTATGCTCTAGGCGAGAGGCCCAGGAGATGCCAACTTGAGGCATGAACACTCTTAGGTTCCCAATTGGAAGAAAATGCCCTTGCAGCCTTGCGAATTGGGAGCGCCATCTGCTGCTGCGGTGCGCGGAAGGAGGTGGGACATTTAGTCCCACCTCGAAACTGGACAAGCAAGCTGGTGCACATAAAAGGAATTTCTGCCAGAGGCTTATCGCCTCCAACTCACGGGGTAAGGTCCCTCTCTCCCCCTCTCACAGCCTCGTCTGCGGCATTGCCCATGTGGACCTGGCCTCGACCCGTTTACCCGACCGACTCACTCCTCGCTCACCACCCACGCTGGTGAACCTGGACCCGGGTCTCCATTAGGTTTGATTACCCGAACCGGTTGTGGCTTTAGGAGAGCGAACCGAAATAAAGAAGAGAGAAAGAGAGGAACGCCACGCAAGGGAAGGGGGGTTTTGCCTTGGAAAGCTTAAGCTCGACACTTAGCTAAATTAGAAAGGAAGAAGTAGAGGTCAGGCAAAGAAAGAAGAAGAAGGAAGGAGAACGACCAGAGAAGAAGGAGGAAGAAGCCAAGGAAGAGAAAGAAGAAAGAAGAAAGGAAGAAGCTGAGGTTCGCAAGGCAAAGGAAGAAGAAGGACCACAGGCTTAAGAAAAGAAAGGAAGGAGAAAACAGAGAAGCAAGAAGGAATAAGGCAGAGAAAGAAAAAAAGAGCTCACATAATTTTTAAGACGTTTGCTTACAAAATCAGACATCCATTTTTTCATAAGCTCTCCATTATTTTTAGCTACAATTCTTTTTATGCTTCATATACTCATGCTTTACACTTCTAATTAGATTTTGAGTAGTATTATGTGTTCAATTTACATTTACTATTGAGATTAGTGCGTGAATTCCTTTTGCTCCCTGTGTTCGACCTTGGAATATATTCAAGTAATAAATTATATTTGTTTTGAATGCTTTTTCAGCTATACTACAATGCGATATTCTTAAATACTAATTCAACGTGATAAACAGTGCTTTTCATGACATTAACTTAGTTTGATTGATTCTAGCAACTGAGAGCTTTTCATTTAGATGTTGCCTTAGTTGTGCTTTTGATTTGATGTTTGAATTCAGATGTTGCCTTGAATTCTTCTGTTAGCGACTGATGAACCTAATATCTATCCAAATTCCATCTCTTGACTGATTCCAATGTTTAATTCATGACATTAACTTAGTTTGAACTGGTTTTCATTCAGATGTTGCCTTAGTAACTTCCAGGAACTGAGTGCTTTTCATTCAGGTGCTGCCTTAGTTTTGCTTTTGATTTGATGTTTGAATTCAGATGTTGCCTTGAATTCTTTTGTCAGCAACTGATGAACCTAATAACTATCCAAATTCCATCTCTTGACTGATTTCAATGTTTAATTCATGACATTAACTTACTTTGAAGTGGTTTTTCATTCAGATGTTGCCTTAGTAACTCCAGCAACTAAGTGCTTTTCATGACATTAACTTAGTTTGACTGATTCCAGCAACTGAGTGCTTTTCATTCAGATGACATCTTAGTTGTGCTTTTGATTTGATGTTTGAACTGGTTTGAAATAACATATCTGATGTTGTAACAATTCCTATTTTTCCCTTCTCTTTTGATGTAATTATGTCCCTCATCTTCATGTTTTCTTTTTAACCCTTTCATCCGTTGATGATAAAATCAATTTGGTTGTTTCCTGTTCCAATGCTTCTGCTATATTGATGAATTTGCTTCTCAGTGAGGATGCATTTAAGAAAGGTCTGTTTATATTTTAGTGATGATTTTGTCAGTTTACCTATTTATTTAAGATTACTTGTGCTTCATGATTTACTTGAGCTTTTGATTCAGATGTTGCTTTATTTTTACTTTCAGTAGCAGGAAAAGTTGTTTTTCAAAATTTTGAAGTAATATGGAAATTAAAGTGGGTTGATGAAATGAAAGTGCATGTAGAGAAAACATGTGATTTTTCAGGAAGTAACATATGAATCAATTCTCAATCGATTTGCATAATAATTTCTCACACGACCAACACTGGTCGCTTTTTTCTTCGAGTAAAAATTTCTCACATGTGTAAGCAATATAACCGTTTCTGTCTGTATCATCCAGGCCTATTTATGAAATCCTAAACATCTAAGACATGGTAGACTTTATGGACTCAATCGGTTAGGGTTTACGGTTACTGTCAAATTCTGTAGTTGAAGCCTCTGTCAGTGATGAAGTTCTGCAAGATAGTACTAGTGCTCATTAAATAATGTTTGAAAAGTTTTTGACACTTACATTTTGTACATTCCCATATCCCGTTGACCTTGTTGTCCTCAGTAAAACATTAATGTCTTCTCTTTAACGACTGTAAACTATGTATAGTTAGAGTCTTTTTGGATTTTCGATTTGATTATTTGTCAAGGGATATGGTTGATGCAAGTAGTCATGTCAGCCATTGTTTTTATCTTGAAGGGGAGAGGACTTTTGAGGATAACCATAATCCCATTGTGAAATTGATTGTTGCAATTGCACTAATATTCATTTCATCGGAGATGCAAGATGGTAACAACCATGATGTGGGGAAAAACTTACCAAGAGTAAGGTATAGACTTAACATTTGTTGGGGTCTTACCACATCCTGTTGGTAGGACACGTTGGGGTCTTCTCTTCTTTCTCCACTCTCCTTAAGGTGACCTATGTTCGATTTGACGTGTAGGATGATTAGAGAAGGTTGTAGCCGTGGGAAGGGTGTCCAGCAACCTCGCAAAGGAGGAGGTCCAAGAATTGGAAACTGGACAAGTGATTAGGATAGGTTGTTGATAAGACTTCTTAATGATCACTACGATAATGACTTCATTAATGGATCTTTCACTAGAATTGGGTAGACTGAGATCGTTCAGGAGTTCAACTCAAAGATCGGGTTATGTTATGTCAAAGATCAATTACATAATCGGTTTAAAAACTTGAAGGACCACAACACCTTCGTTGCATTAACGAAAAGAAGCGGCTAGGGTTGGGATGATTAAAGGAAATGTCCCATCTCTTATGATGACAACCTTTGGGATGAGGTTAGCGAACTTTCCATTAAATTCGTAGCAAATCACATTGACTTTGTTCCTTTGGTAACATATAAGAAATACATGCAGCTTCTAGAACACTTGAAGAAATTACGATGGAAGACATTCCCTTATTACGAGGAATTGGAAGTTATTACTGGTAGAGAGGCTGCCAAGGGACTGAATGTAACGTCCAGTCTTAGGCATACCAACGTTGAGGATTTTGGTGAATACGACAACTCACCTTATGTGAGCCTCTCCCAAATGGATTACTCTCAGATTGAGAACATGACTATGTCCTTACAATCCCCCATCTCGAGGAATTAAACTCCCTCACAAGGACCACCTACAGAATCTAGGATGCCCCGTGATGTCGAAGGAGATGTAAATGTTAGGTGTAGATCACCACCTTCGAGGGTAACACCAAAACCATCGGAGTACAGATCGGGGAGTAGCGGGAACGTCATCGCAGCAGGGGCTCATCTTCGGAAGGTGTCGACAAGGTGATGGCTATGATGGATGAATTCCTTGTATTTAGTAAGAGCAAGCGACTGCGGGACTTGGAGTAGGAAGAGATTGATAATTGTGTTCTTGGATTGAACACGATGTTACCAGATTTGCCAGTGGCTCCTAGATAAAGGATGACTGCTCGCCTATTAGACCCAGCTTTTAGAGATATAATGAGGGTCTTTCTTCACGGTATGCAGATGATATGGGTGAGTTGGTCAAGATGGTTATGAATGATGATATTTGACATTGTTCCATCGTTCCATGTTATGTTCCATTGATCCTCCCATTATACTACTCCTGTTAGGTTGTCTTCATTATGTTAGTTTCGATTTTTATTATTTTGGGTTGATTTGATGTAGGTCATTGTCCGCATTATTGGAACATTATCTTATTATATTTGCACTATCTTTTTTTCCTTAGTATTGAATGTGCAAAACATGATTCCCATGAAAAAACTTTGCCTTATTTCCCTCATTTCGTCACTTCCCAATAGATGGAACCTCGACGACGGTCTGTTGACAGTGATGAGTTGGGGAATTCCATTGTGGAAGTCAGGTTTCAACAAACTGTGCAATACGTTGCTGACGAAATCCAACGAACCACCCGTGTTCCGCACGTACTGAAGCACACTGGAGATTGCAAGAGATTGGTATGGGTAAATAGAGTGTTGGAAGGGCATTACGAGCAGTCAATAGATATATTTCGAATGGATAGTTCTCAATTTATCAAGTTACGGGATATGTTAGTCCAAAGGAAATATCTAAAACCCACGAAGGAGATGCATCCAAACAAAGCCCTTGCAATCTTTTTATATGTCGTTGGCCAAGGTGCTACAAATTGTAACATGTAAGGTCGATTTGAGAGATCAGCACGAACCATAAGCAATTACTACAAGGATGTTGCCCGAGCAATAAATAGGCTTCAATTTGAGTTTATTATCTTTCCAAAGGATTCGGCACCAGTTCCTAACAAGATAAGGAGGAACAAGGACCTATATCTATACTTCAAGGGAAGGTGCTTTACATAAACTTTGGTAGGGTTTTCCATTCTGAAGGAACTTTATTTCTTGCCATCAATTTTTGTAGGATGTGATTGGGGCTATAAGTGGAACACACATTGAGTTGTGTGTGAACCCTACCAAAGCTGGGAGGTATTGCAACAGACACGGCTAGTGTTCACTAAACGTAATGTGTGTTGTATCGATGGATCTCTCAATTCAATATGTTGCAAGTGGCTGGGAAGGATTCGCCGCCAATATGACGGTACTTCGAATACCGCCAGGTCGAATTTATCTTGTGGATTGTGGGTATGCTAATACCCATCAATTTCTCGCACCTTACCGAAACATAAGTTATCATATAACAGAGTACAACTCTAGGGCAACACGCAACAAGTATCTCAATAAGAAGGAGCTTTTCAACCGTCGTCATGCAAAGATTCGAAATTGCATTGAAAAGTGTTTTGGTGTTTTAATGAAGAGATTCCTTGCCTTGAACTACCCCTCCTTCTACTCCATTGAAGTCCATCGAAATGTAGTTATTGCTTATTGCATGATTCACAACTTTCTATTGAGAGATTGGGGACATGATTTATTTTACAACAAAAACTATCAACCTTCCCAGGGTGACCACTTTGCAGAGGGATGACCACCTCTTAGGGCCGATAACCTCGGTGACACAACACCAGAAGCATCTATGTCATTGAGTCAAGCAAATATTCGAAGGGGCGGCCAGATTAGGGAGTCCATAGCTGATGTAATGTGGGGGGATTTCCAAATGAGAAATGCATGAGGATAATCGTGTTTTCGCAGTCCTTCTATCGTGTTGTAGTGCTTTAATTGCTAATGTAATAGGTTGTCTGTTGTATGTAAAGCTACAGTTTCTTGAACTTGCATGCAATGTGTCAACTTCCAATATTGGATGTGTTAGGACACGATTTCAGGTATGGAGACTACTCTTTACTACGTTGGAGGAGACTGGTATCACAAACATCGGTGCCCATATTATGAACCATGCAAGCTAGTTTTCGAATTGGAAAACATTCGAAGTCAAGATCCCTTGGATTGTTTGTTTTATATGTGTCCTCGGGGGAATGGAGTAAGTAAATCAAATTATCTTGTCATCCTTATAATATGGGTTGAAATAAGCTTATGGATTGTTATTTATTTCAATACAGGGTTGTAACTACAGACAACCTTCGTAAGCGAACTTTCCCAACTTCCATACACTGAAGGCTGAGTGTAACTTCTTGGCTCGCTTGTATGTGAAGCTGGAGGCAAGAACTAGCTTAAGGCAATTGCAGAACTCCAAAGGGCACACACAGAGGTGGAACGTTTGAAGTCTGAGTTGCGACAATTGAGAGCGAAGATAGACACCGTGGTCGATGATCTGGTGTCTTCCCTAGAACGCATTAATTGCGATTAGTTAATCCATCATCCTATTCCATAATGTAGTATTGTATCAAACTTATTAACCATTTCGGATGTCTCACTTTTCATCATGACCAGCATCTTCTTGAGGACTTCTTCTCATGATCTATTAGGGGAAATGCCTCTTTGCAATTTTGTTTCTTTCCCAAATTTCAAATTACTTATCTTAACTTGTTAGCTCACAGGAATGTCTACATTAGGAGGATTAAGAACAGTTGAAAGGAGATGCAATTGTGGACACTTGGCAGAACTTATTTTTGAGGAAGAAACAAATATAAATAATTTTTTAGACGGGCTGAATTACAAGTGTCCTTATGGGAATAGCGTAAGATGCAACTTACAAATTACTAACATTCAATTGAACTTGTTCGTAAAATTCCACGTTGACTTTTCATTTTAGGGATGCAGATTTTGAAAATCCCCTCTCAACTTCTAGCTAACGTTGAAATCCCAAAAGATCGAGTTAACGTTCATGGTCTCCATGTATTACAAACTTTGCTACGAGCACTGAGAGGAGAAAACGAAAAGGCTTCAATTGGAGTAGCAATTACATATCTTAAGAAAAAAAATAGAAAACCTTCATTACGAAGGTTAATTGTACCATCAAGTACTTATTTCTTACTTCATTATACATTAGTAGATGCATCTCTCAAAGCACCCGATAATATGACGTATTGTATGATCAAGATGTTTCTGTAAAAGACCCAACCACTATTTCAGACAACGATTACTTTTGATAAATATTTCCTTCATGAGCATTTCTTAATTATTATCTAAGTTAATTACCATTTTCAAAACTTTTTGCCATAGGAATGGCATCTTTCAGGGGTTAGAACATTCGAAAGGATATATGCCTCGTCACTGCATTACAAAATTTAAAAGATGATGGAGAGTATGTTAATGGTACTTTCACAAGAAGTGCCTGACACATTTTGAGGGACCACATGGAATATCATTTAAATGAGGAGATCCCACTAATTAAAATTATAAACCACTGGAAGTTCCTCAAGAAGAGCTATCAGTTGGTTATGAAATTATTAGCTGAGGAGACGTGGACATGGGATATCCAACAACATGTCATCGTCCCAGATGATCCAACCCAGTGGGAAATTGTAAGAAACCTTTCATTAAGTATTGTTCTCTTTATTTACCTTCTTGTAAAGATAGGTTTCAATTTCTTCTCACTTTGTAGGTTAATGTCAAGTACAAAAGGTTACAAGGTCTTCAATTTCCTTTCCTGGAAATCCTGGATGAGCTGGTCGATTAGTTCCCATGTTTGTTCGTTCGTTGGTGGGATCTATTTATCACTCTAGAGTCTGATGACATAAATATATCTTCATTTACTGGTTATTATGTAATAAGCATGGTCACCGATAATTTCTTATTACCAACTTTGGATAGTGTTTTCTTTTATGTTTATTTTGCTTATTGGATGGTTCTGAATATTATGTGCTTTCTTTCGATATTATTTTTTTTGGCTTTTGTTCTCTTCTGGCAAGTTATGTAATTTTTTTTATATATTTCTTTTAATTTATGTTTTCATATGTTTTAAGCCCTAAACCATATGTTTTCATTGGATTTCTAATATGCTTGCAGGATCCTTTGCAAAATACTTTACGAGGGTTATATAGGCAATGATGAAAGCTTCTAACGCTTGAGGGCAAACCTATTAACCGATTAAATGGTGTTGGTTTGGCTGATTGGTGAAAATTAAACCAGGCAACCCCGTTGAATGTGTTGTGCATACGTTGGACGGATGTAGTGCAGCAACCCTATGCAACATAGAAGGTGATGGTTAATTGTGTTTGCATGGCATGGATTGTTGCAATGCAGTAACCCCATGCAACACAAATTTTGAGGTTTAAATTCTTTAAACCATCCATAGTTGATAGAATTTTCCTAATGACAAGTGTTAAAAATTTCTACAATAAAGTAATTTGAGCCTACTGCAGATTTAACAATCCATTTTTATTCCCTACCAGATGTGCCATTGGAGGTTAACAATTTCACGCCAACAATTACTCTTATATATCCATGAATTAAGTTCTCTGTTGATTTACACATAAAGCATTTAACTTTATTGTACAAGTTTGACTTTGTTATTAATTACAAGCAAACATCACTTCTTCAAGGCGATACCAAAAGTTCTCATGGTTTCTCAGATAAGTTAACAAAAATATCCTCTGCAATTACTCTGCTTTTGATTTATTCAAATTTCTCTCATAATATATTTATTTTTGTTAAAGGTCCTGCATTACAACACATGTTGAACTGAAAGAATTTGTCGTATCTGAAATGCCAAAGATGAAAACCTCAATTATAAATCAGAGCTTCTCATAAGTTACATTTTTGAAGGGAAATTGAATACATTTTTTGTAAACAAATAATATTTTTTTTATTATTTTTTTATTTCTCAATGTAATATGTAATGTACCAATGTTAGTTGTAACAAAGTTGATTCACATGAAAATTGATCGATATTTATTTCTAATACAACTTCATTCTCTTTTCTATTTATCATTATTAAATTAATTTTATTTAAACAGAAACAACCCCAACTAACTTACCTACCATCTTAAGGGCAAGCATGTCTTTTCCCACTTTAACCCTCATTCTAACCTTCATTCCCAAGTAAACACCCTCCTATCACATCATAGGATAACCCTCATTCCTAACCCTCATTCAGTAAATACAAAGAGGGGTTAACCCCTCTTTGCAAGTAAACACAAATAGGGGTTAACTCCTTTTGCAACTTTGCTAACCTAGGTTAGCCAACCCGTGTTGTAAACTAACTATTAGGGACTCCCCGCAATTGCGATCATTGCCTTCATGCCATCGCCATTGTGTGTGTTCTTTTTTTCTCTCTGTAAAGGAGATCTTTCGTTAAGGAGATGGAATAGAAATTAAGGATGCACTCCCAAAGAAAAAGAAAGAAATAGGCAGCTGCAATACTTGAACCAAAATGTCCCATACGAAAGTAGGGGAAACAGCAAAATAAAGACAAAAAATAAAACAAAAATACAAAGATACAATAAAGAGAAAAAGAAGGTTGTGGAAATATATTTCGTAGCAAAAAGAGATTGCTCCACATCACTGGATAATGATAGTGCCATCGAAGATCTTGACAATCTACATGATCCACACTAATGATCATCAACAGGTCAGTTTGGCCAATAACTCAATCGTTATGAAGTGCATCTACAAGGGAGACTCCCATCTAAACCAACAATGAAAACAAGGAAGTACAAAAAAGCCAAGCCACCAAAAATGAATGGTGAAGTGGAGTCAGAGTTGATTGGTCGAAGATCCCATCCATGGAAAGGAGTTGCACAATGGCAAGGGAGACTTGAAAATGGGCCATCGGGAGGGCACAATAGTGAAACCTCAACTGTGGCACTAGTGGGATTGAGCACGCCTCCCAACATCAGGTTGCAACGAGGCTAAGGCTACGTAACACAGAAGCTGCGGTGATGGGGAGGCCATCGAAGATCCCCCACAAAACCCTTGCAATAGAGGGCGAAAACAACAACGAGACATGTCGCAAAGGATAGATCGGCCAATAGGGAGAACCAAGGAAGGTATGATAGAGGAAAGGTTAGAGTGGGGGTCCGATTGATGGCATGAGCGTCGTCTAGACCCCAACGAAAGCTCTGTAGGCACGCTAGGTGTTACGACCTGATCCCAGATCCCTACCAGACCCGAGATCGGCTCACCTTGACTAATCCCAAGACCCAGTCGTCCAACGAGAAATAACCCAAAAGAAGAATATATTCCATAACCACACATGCAATGTAACAGAAATAACCAAAAGACTGTAAAGGAAACATAACGAAATGTTTCACGATATTACATGCCATCACAACTACAATAGCGGAAAATAATAGAAATATAACAGAAACTGTAATACATGCTAAAGTACTCACTACTATAATAGAAATCTTGAAAATAAAAGGGAACAACAGCTAAGGCTGTGCTCGACTGGGCCCAGCTCCCTCTGCAGTCGATGGTGTTGGCTGCTCAACTCCCTGACCTGAATAAGGTTGTAAAATCCGTGGTCAGCTAGCGTTGAGTGGAGTGGTGGTTAAGCCATTTAAATGCAATTATCATAAGAAAGCAACTGAGTAATTTATTCATTTTCATTTAGCTTAACTAAGTGGTTTTGATTTGTTTATTCTTTTAAGAATCTAGTCATTTCTTGATCTTGTCTGTCCCTCAAGGGAACGATCTTGATTGCAATCTTTCCCATGATGTAGGATGTACCCGTGGTGCTTTCCTGGCCGGGAGAGTCCCCCATGGTAGTCCTACACTTGATCAACCACCCCGAGGTCACGGTTGCGACGTAGCGGTGACTACGGCATGCGTGATAAGCACATGGGTAGCTACCTCACACTGGTACGGGGTCAGTCGTTTCCGCTAGCGGGTACACCTGAAAGTACAACACGGAACAGCACAGGGCCTTGCCCTCTCAGAATAGGGGTTTCGCCCCTCCACAGTCTACGTACCATCGTCCGACTATCTCAATTTGCCCAGTGGGCCTAACAAGAGTCGGTGTAGGGTGGCTAGTCCTAACCCCGAGCCCTGTAGGGCGGCTAGCTCCCTCCCTACACTAAGTAACTCACCTTGGTACCATGTACGCGAGGGACAAATAGGAGTCGGTGTAGAGTGACTAGTCCTAACCCTGGTCTCAACCTAGGGGGGGCTAGCTCCCCTTTACACTAAAAGGATAACTACTCTCCTTGGTACTGCGTACACAAGGATCAGCTCACTTCTCGTCAACATATGAGATTCTTTTCCATATATAGGAGTTCTTCTCCTAGTTCCCAGTAGGGTTCATGCTCGTATTCATTTCATTTCATTTTTCAACATGCATATCTCGTTGTTCACATTCTGATTCTCATTCATATTACAGGCAGCTCATGTTTTAATAACTGAAGAAACATCACATCATGTATCTATACACTTGCTAGCAATTAGGGTTTAACGAGTATCTCAAAGTAAATAGTGTAGCTCAAGCAATGTTCATTTGCTTCTGCCCTAGGGTTCATTTCACATCCTAAGGTTCAAAAAAGTTATTCTGAACATGCACTTTATTTATTTAAATCTTTATTATCAAAGTAAACCACTCTACCAGGATTCACAGGTGGAATGGGGGCCTGAAATGTAGATCCTGTTGTCTCCACAGGCCCTGAACACACTACAGAATGGAGATCTATACTAGTGACTAGGTCACATCAAACAAGTTCAGAATGGTATATAAATGTTACTAACATGTAGAAAAACTTGAACGGAAAACAACGGTAGTTTGTTTGCGTAAAACCGACTCCGTTTGGGCTCTGAACGGGCCAAAAACGTGCACAAATACCAAATTCAGACGTCTGGGAATAGGCCCAAACGTCTTAAATGACGTCAGTAACTCACCTTGTGTTCCTGTGTTGTTGGCGGACGTCTGGAATCCCTTTACAGTCATCATGGGTCTTTCTAGATGTCTATTAGTGTGCTCGGACGTCCGATATGACTATCAGACGTTTGTGGAGACGTCCAGAAGTCCTAAGGCACCTCTAAGAGCGTGCTTGCATGTCTTTACAAGACCTGTACCTACGCATGCATTCGCAGGTTCAAAACCACGACAGTGCAACACTACGTACTTCACGTACGCGCATGCATGAGCGTACAAGACTCATACCTTGGCACTCTGCGAAATTTCAAATGTCCAGCTTCAACTCTGGACGTCCGCTACTGCTCCAGATGTTTGGCAGATGCTCCAAACGTCTGATACTAGAAAAATGTAGTACGCAGGAACTTCCTCGCATGGTCTTGCTTCTCACGAGCTCCGCCCGCAGCGCCTGTAGCAGCGATCCTAGCAACTACAGGGGTTGAGGACCCTCCTCCGGCGGCCTTGTCTCCTCCCACATGAGCTCCTCCGACCGCAGCTCCTCCCCTCACAACTCCGAGCACTTGCTGTTGCACCTGCAACAAGGGTGCTCCTTGAGTGCGAGCTCTCTCGGTCGAGCTCCTCTGATTGTGCACTCTTGAGCTCCCCCAATCTCTCTCTTCTCCCTTCCACTCCCTCCCTCTTCCTTGCTCACACTCTCTCCCTCTCTCCTTCTCCTCCTCTCGTGAGCTCCTCTCCTCTATGCATGGCTGCAAGCGGAGATGGGAAGGTCGTTGGTGCTCGCCGGCAGCAAGGGAAGGAGGTGGAGATGGTGGTGAGGGTGTGATGGTGGAAAGGGGTTGCGTGGGTTTTAAATAGGAAAGGGTTAGGGTTTAGAGGGGAGGGGGAAGCGTGCGTGTGTGTGTGCATGAGTGTGTAAGTGGGAAGGGAGAGAGAGAGGGAAAAATTGTGGAAACTTCCTTGCGATCCTCTTTTGTTCTCGCAAGGCCCACACACCCGAACTCAAGGGGTCAAAAATTGCATTTACGCCCCTAACTTTCCAGAAAAACTCCGAACGATCCTTGGAAAGGGTCATTTCAACATAATAAACTTAAAGGAAGTTTCGTCCCAGAAACTTGAGCTAAGTAGGGTGTAGAAATAACTTAAAAATGCATAACAAATTTAAAGAGGACCAAAGTAGGTCAGAAGAGACGTACCCTCAAAAAGCTCCTGGTACTGCTCTCTCATCGTTGCCTCGGGCTCCCAAGTTGCCTCTTCGTACCGCTAGCTCCTCCATAGGACCTTCACCAGTGGTACCTGCTTCCATCTCAAACTTTGAATGACTCTATCTAGTATCTGCACTGACCTCTCGGGATAGGTCAGGTTGTCTTCCACCTTGACGCTCTCGTGGCTTAGAACATGGCTGGGATCAATGACGTACTTCCTGAGGTTGGATACATGGAACACATCGTGCACTCTAAATAGCTGGGAAGGAAGGGAAAGCCGGTAAGCAATGGGTCCTACCTGCTCCAAGACCTCAAAGGGCCCCACAAACCTCAACGCAAGCTTCCCTTTCACCCCAAAACTCTACAAGCCCTTCATGGGTGAAACACGGAGGAAGACGTGATCCCCAACCTCGAACTGCACCTCCCTGTGCTTCCTATCGGTGTAGCTCTTCTGCCTGCTCCTAACAGTAAGGAGTTGTTTGTGAATCTGCTCTATCACCTCCTAACTCTAACAGATCAGCCGGGGACCAACCTCCCACTTGGTCCCCACCTCGACCCAACTCAAGGGTGAAATACACTTCCTTCCGTACAGAGCCTTGTAAGGTGCCATGCCGATGCTCGAATGATAGCTGTTATTGTATGAAAACTCTGCCAGGGGAAAATGCTCCTCCTAGGAGCCTCTCCAGTCTAGTACACGTGTGTGAAGGAGGTCCTCGAGTGTTTGTGTGGTGCATTTTGACTGTTCATTGGTCTGGGGGTGGTAGGTGGTACTGAACCTCAGACGTGTCCCCAGGGCCTACTGAAACTTTGCCCATAATTGGGAAGTGAAGCGAGTATCCCTGTTAGATATGATCTCGCGAGGGACTTCATGCAGACACACCACATCTCTAATGTATTGCTTTGCTAGATGTGCTGGCCCAAAGGTGACTCGGATTGACAGGAACTACGCTGTCTTCGTCAACATGTCTACTATCACCTAAACTGCGTTGTGTCCCCGCTGTGTAACTGGTAAACCCACCACCAAGTCCATGGTGATACTCTCCTACTTCCACTTTGGCACAGGAAGTGGTTGTAACGGCCCTGCAGGCCTTTGATGCTCAGCCTTCACCTACTGGCATACTAAGCACTATTGAACACCTCACTAACATCTCTCTTCATCCCTCTCCACCAGAAGTCGCATTGCAGATCATGGTACATCTTTGTGTTCTCAGGATGTATAGTGAATATGGACCTGTGCACCTCAGTCATAAGCTTTCTCAACAGCTCCTCGTCTCTAGGAACGTACAAACGTCCCCTCATGGGCAGTATCTCATCAAAGAAGGAAAAGTCTCCTGGGTCCCCTGTCATCACCCTGTCTCGTAGTGTCTGTAAGTATGGGTCGGCCATTTACCCTATAATGATGCGGTCTATCAGCTCTGGTCGCGCCTACTGTGTCACTGTCATTGCCTCGCAGTATCCCCGTGACTCCTTAGGTGTCCAATTGCCCACCTCCTCCATGAGTCTCCAACTCTGTACTTGCAAGCTGGCCAAGTGGGCAAGTGCCTTCTAGCTCAAGGAGTCGGCCACCACATTGGCCTTCCCTGGGTGGTAGGAGATGCTGCAGTCGTAGTCCTTCAGGAGCTCTAACCAATGTCTTTGTCTCATGTTGAGCTCCTTCTGGTCGAACAGGTACCTGAAGCTCTTGTGATCTATGAAGATCTCGATTGTCTCACCATACAGGCAGTGTCTCCATGTCTTCAGTGCGAAGACAACTACGGCCAATTCTAAGTCATGGGTGGGGTAGCTATGCTCATGGGGCTTCAATTGTTGTGAAGAGTAAGCGACAACGTGACCCTGATGCATGAGCACACCACCCAACCCTTGCAATGAAGTGTTGGTGTACACCATAAACCCGCCACTACTGTCTGGGATGGTGAGCACAGGAGTTGAATTCAGTCTCTCCTTCAACTCCTGAAAGCACGCCTCGCACTCGTCGGTCCAAGAAAAGGGCACGTCCTTCTGGGTCGGCTGGGTCATAGGATGCGCGATCTGAGAGAACCCTATGATAAATCACCGGTAGTAGCTTGCCAGTAACAGAAAGCTACGTATCTCTATCATTGTGCGTGGCCTCTCCCACTTGAATACGGCCTCGACCTTGGTTGGATCCATAGCCAATCCATCTCCTGAAATCACGTGGCCTAAGAAGGTCACCTGCCTCAACCAGAACTTGCACTTGCTGTACTTGGCATACAGCCGACGTCGTCTCAAGGTATCCAGGACCATACGTGGGTGCTGTCCATGCTGTGCCTGATCCCAAGAGTAGACTAGGACGTCGTCAATGAATACTACCACAAACTGGTCCAAGTATGGCCTGAAAACACAGTTCATCATGTCCATGAAAGCAGCGGGGGTGTTGGTCAGCCCAAACGGCATGACCATGAACTCGTAGTGCCCGTACCGAGTATGGAAAGCTGTCTTGGAGACGTCGGTCTCCTTGATCCTCAATGGGTGGTAACTTAACCTCAGATTTATCTTAGAGAATACTATTGCATCTATCAACTGGTCAAAGAGGTCATCGATACAAGGCAGCGGGTACTTGTTCTTGACAGTGACTTGATTCAATTGTCGATAGTCGACACAAAGCTGCAGGGTACCGTCCTTCTTCTTTACAAACAATATAGGGGCTCACCACGAGGACGCGTTGGGCCTCACAAAGCCCTTCTCCAATAGGTCCTGTAATTGAGACTTGAGCTCTCGCAGCTCAAGTGGTGCCATCCTGTACGGTGCAGTAGAAATGGGGCTAGTCTCCGATACTAGTGAGATCTCAAACTCAATCTCATGCTCAGGCGGTAGTTCTGGCAGCTCCTTTGGGAAGACGTCGGGGTACTCCCAGACCATCGGAATACTCTGTAAGTTGGCCACGGGGCTAGGCTCTGCTACAACACAAGCTAAGGAACCCTTGCACCCCTGGCTTAAAAGCTTCGCTGCCCGAAGCGCGGAGATGCACCTGAAACCTTTGTCTACCGACAGGCCATGAAATTGAAAGGGAGGCAACTCCAATATGGAGAAGGAGATCTTCCTCCCAGAAGTCCACCAGGGTGTGATAGGTAGACAGTCAGTCCATCTCCAGGATCACGCCAAAGTCCTACATCGGGATCACGATCAGGTCGACGGGAAGACTGTGTCCCCCTATAGCGACCTCTCAGTCTATGAAGACCTCCTTTGTGACAAACAACTATCCACCTGACCCTCTAATTATGAATGAAACCTCTAATATTACACTGCTCGGCCCCAAACTGACGACAAAACTCGAGGAGACAAAAGAGTGTGTGGCACCAGAATCGAAAAGAACGTAGACTAATCTGCTAGAAACGGTAAGCATACCTGCCACCGCAAAACCTGAAACCTTGGCATCTCTGTGAGTTAGGGTGTTGATACGCCCCTCAGCCCTGGGTGCAGAAGAAGCGGCCACGCTCTGGGTTAGGCGAGCAGCAGTTGGCCGGTACCCTCCTCGTGACTGCTGTCCTCCTAAAGCCTGGTAACCACGGCCGCCAGATCGGCCTCCAATGCTCGATGCGAGGAACATCTGCTGTGCTCTGACCCTAGATGGGCAGTCCCTCTTTATGTGGCTTGGCTGGCTACACTGGTAGCAGAGAGGGGCACGACCTCCTCCCTCAGTCGGTCCTTGCTGGTGGCTGGGCGGGGGTTCGGTGTTGGCAGCTGGTCCCTATCTGGGGCCCCCAAAGGCCACTGGTGGCCCCACAGAACGAGACGACTCCCCTGCGGGCGCCGTGTGCCTCCTTTCTCGACGATCCTGTAAGTATTCCGGCTGGTAGGGCCTCTTCCGTCCATCGTTAGTGTCTCGCGCGGTCGAGTTGGTCTCCTCGTAAGTCATGGTTGCCTCGACCATGCGAGAGAAAATGGGCAACTTTAGGGACTTCACATATCCTCGAATCACAGGTCAAAGCCCCTCAATAAACCTCCACAGGCGCTCCTCTTCCGTAGACGCAGCTGTCGGAGAGAAGCTTGACAGCTCCAGAAAACGCGTGCGATATGCGCTAACTGTCATCGCCCCCTGGCGGAGAGTGTGGAACTCCTGCCTCCTCTGGTCCTGCCAGGTCTGTGGAAAGTACTACTCGAAGAAGGGAGCCACGAACTAGTCCCACGATGGCTCTCTCCCCTCTTGGCCTCTGACTACCCTCCACCACCGGTGGGCTGTGCTCTCCAACTGATACATGGCAAAGCCCACGTGGCACTCTACAGGAGGGCGAAGCGTGTCAAAAACCTTCTCTATCTACTCCAGCTAGTCCTCTGCCTCAAATGAGCTCTCATCCCCCTTGAAGGAGGGGGGCTTCAGCTTCTGGAACTGGCCGAAAAGCTCATGGTGAGCTGCAACGGGGGGACAGGTATGCCTCCAGGCAAAGAGGACTCGTGCTCAGAAGTTTTTGAGGGTGGTGGGGGTGGTGGAGGATCACCCCCACCCCCTCCAGCTCGGCTAGCCCCGCGATGGCTCCCCTATCTCACAGAGGACTCTCCCTCCATGTCCTCAGGGAGGGGTGGCTGAGGAGGAGGCTCCTGGAGCTCCTCTCGCACTATGTCTTGAATCAGCTGGGCGAGATCTTGGGCCTGGATGCCCGGAAGGAGGGGTAGGTCGATTGGTGCCTCAGGTTTGGCACATCCGCCCCTACGACCACACCCATGGCCATGTCTGCGGCCCATCTCAAGAACTCCTCGACGAGGCATCTTCTACAAGGAGATACAAGAGAAAAATCATGCATTGTCGACGATACCATGTTATATAAAGAATTAAGACTTGGAAGTGAAGGTCAAAGCAATACGTTGTGATGGCTATCCTAGTTACGTGCACGTTAGTGGTTACTTCCATGCCATTTGGTTTATTTCTTGGGACAACCTTGCTCTGATACCATTTTTGTTACGACCCGATCCCAGATCCCTACCGGACTTGAGATCGGCTCGCCTCGACTAATCCCAAGACCATATTGTCCAACGAGAAATAACCCAAAAGTAGAACATATTCCACAACCACACATGCAATGTAATTGAAATAACCAAAAGACTGTAAAGGAAACGGAACAAAATGTTTCACGATATTACATGCCATTACAACTACAATAGCGAAAAGTAATAGAAATATAACAAAAACAGTAATACATGCTAGAGTACTCACTACTATAACAGAAAGCTCGGAAACAAAAGGGAACAACAGCTAAGGTTGGGCTCTACTGGGCCCAGCTTCCTCTGCAACCGATGGCGCTGGCTGCTCAACTCCCTGACATGAACAAGGTTGTAAAATCTGTGATCAGCTAACGCTAAGTAGAGTGATGGTTAAGCCATTTACATGCAATTATCATAAGATAAGCAACTAAGTAATTTATTCATTTTCATTTAGCTCAACTAAGTGGTTCTGATTTGTTTATTCTCTTAAGAATTTAGACATTTCTTGATCTTGTTGGTGCGCTGTGTTCCCTCTCTAAGGTTTCGTCGTGGTATAGTATAAAGAAACGGTCACTAGTTTAATACAATTTGTTACTTGAAAATAAAAAGTTTCCCGAGGTCGAACTCAAGGAGCAAACTATAATTCCAAAAGCATATAAATTCACAAAATATAATGTTTTACAAAAATTAAGAGAGAGAGAGAGAGAGAGAGAGAGAGAGAGAGAGAGAGAAAGAGTAAAAATTGCTCCTTTCTTTCTTTTTCCTTTTTCCTTCTCTTCTTTCTTCTTCTCTGCGGCAAGCTCTTCTCTTCTTTTCTTTTCTTTTCCTTTCTTTCTTCTTTGAAGGGCTTCTCCGCTTCTCCTTCCTTTCTTTTTCTCAGCAGCTACAGTTCCTCTTTCTCTTTTCTTCTTTCTTCTGCTCTGGCCCTTGTTCTTCACTCTTCTTCTCTATCTTCTGTCTTTAGCAGTTCCATCTTTCTTCTTTTTTTCTTGCTGCTGCCTCTTCTTTTTTGCCGACGTTTGATTCAGAGCTCAGACGCCTTATCTGATCAGCCTCTCCTTCTCATTTTCCTCTTGGCTTCCTCTTTTCTTCTCCTTCCTTCCTTCTTCCTTCTTCCCTGCTTCCTTCTTCCCTACGCTGCTAAGTCTCAGCCACTGCTCCTCTTCTCCTTTCTTCCTTCCTGCGCACACACACAAACGTCAGTGCAAAACCTACCCTACCCCTTCCCCGCGTCTCTCTCTCTCTGAATCTCTCTTTGGTAAGCTCTCCCAGAGCCGGATAATCGGGTCGGGTCGTGTGCCCAGGTCCAGGCGCACCGGCGTGGGTGGTGGGCGAGGAGTGCACAGGAGTGGGAAGTCGGGTCGAGTCAGATCCACGTGGGCATGTCGCGGACGAGACCCGATGAGTAGGTGAGGGACCTCACCCCAGTACTATCGGAGGCAACCAGCCGATAACACTTTTTCAATTTATGTATGGGTGTGTCGAGGTGGGGTTAAAGTCCCACCTTCGATCTCAGGTGCCTGCAAGAGAAAGCTTCGAGCAATTGGGGCAGCAGCCGAGGCCTACGACCCCAATTGAAGTCCTGGGTGTGTGCACGAATCCCTTCTGCGTCGCCTGGGGCTCACGCCTAGAGCTGAAGAGACCTGGAGCTGCCTGCCAAGCAGCTCCTGTTGCTCGTCAATGGCGGCGAGGAGGGCGAAACCTGAAACACGCAAATGGCCTCACAGCCACGTCAAAAAGGTTCAGGGAGGCTCGTCAAAGCGCGGCGAGTGCGGTGCGGGGGTTGGCGAGACGCGAGAGTGCCTGTGGCTGTGCGCTTAGGGCACTCTGCGTGCGTGAGAGTGGGTGTGTTCAGGGAGTGGTCTGGAGGTGCTAGGTGGTGAATGGAGGGTGGATTCGGTGTCAGTGAGGTGGCGCGGAGCTTAAGGGGTAGCTGGCGAGGCGGATGAAGGCGTGGAGTGGCGAGTACTCCTCGCCGGAGGGCAGCCGGAGATGGAGAAGGTGGTGATGGACAGTGGCGGTCGATGGGTTGGAATAGTAAATTAGGAAGGGGGAAATAACAGAGAGAGAGAGGGGAAAGTTTTTACCTACCTAATTGACGAAGAGGGAGGAAGGCGATGCTCGGTGTGTACCTGCCGACGCCGGAGACGAAGGAGCCCAGAGGTGAGTAACGGCAGCGAGGAAGAGGTCAGGAAAGCGCCAGCTGGTGAGACCTGGTGCGGGAAGACGAGGCGGAGTGGGCTCTGCTGCAGGTATGGTAGCAGAGCGGCGAAAGGAGGAGGAAAGGGCCACCGGAGCCTGTGGGCGTTTTGACCGTGGGAGGAGGAGACGAAATCGGGGAGGGATCCTCAGCCAAATCAGGCTTGCAAGAGACGACTGCCCCTGTCGCTCCTTATAAAGGTGTTGGCGAGGAGAGGGTTTCGAGGGAGTGACGTGGGGAATCGCCGGAGATGGTCGGAGATGGAGACCCATGCCTTTCGTGCGTTCGCACGAGAGGCATGGGCAGCCGCAGGTCACAAGGGAGGGTCCCTGCGACAGAGGACGATGCAGGGAACCCCCCATTCGTTCCTGAGAGCGGCTACCTTACCCTGCACGGTGCCATCCTCCGAGCAAGGTCTCCGGAGGTATGGTGCCTACGCAGGGTGGCAGGGAGGACTGTTCTGCAAAGAACGAAGGGAAAGATAGGAGGCTAAATGCAAGGTTTTGAAAAGATAAGGGTCAAAAGGTAATTCAAGAGGACTAATTTGTAAAGTCAGTCAAGATGGTCTTCACTTGGGCCCAAATTTTTGTACCAACCTAATTTGAACCTAAGGAATTTAATGGTGTAGTTTGATTTTAGGTTTGACCACGTTTGATCGGTCAATTTGCGCAAGAACCCAAATTAAGTTAAAATTTGGGCATGGTTCTCAAATTAGGTCAAAATAGGTTGCAAAGGCCAAATTGAAGGTTCTAAATCTTAGGGAGTATTTTTTCATAATTTTTAGAGGGTTTAGTTGATTTTTACTCTGCCTAAAACCTCATGAATTAAAGTGGGCTTATTTTTAGGGTTATAGAATGTCATTTAATTTCTAGAAGTTGCTATAACCTTTTTCAGATCACATCATCCCACTTCTTTCCTTATTAAGCTCATTTGACCTGTGTTTAGACCTTTAAACACCCTGATTGTGTATTACATTGGTAAAATTGCAGTTTTACTCCTTATGACTTGTTTTATTCTTCAATTCAGAATTCTCTGAGTTAGGCTTTTCTTTAGGTTTTGTAGGAGCTTTTTCACACTTATTTAGATCAAATTGTGCCAGTTAGGGTTTATGATGAGGTTCTCATCACTTGTCTGTCCCTCAAGGGAATGATCTTGATTGCAGTCTTTCCCGTGATGTAGGATGTACGCATGGTGCTCTCCTGGCCGAGAGAGTCTCCCGTGGTAGTCCTACACCCGGTCACCCACCCCGAGGTCATGGTCGCGACGTAGCGGTGACTACGGCACGCATGATAAGTGCTCGGGTAGCTACCTTGCACTAGCATGCGGTCAGTTGTTTCTACTAGCGGTGTAATGACCCGATTCCCGAATCCCTACGAGACACGAGAATCAGACCGACTCGATTGATTCCAAGACCCAGTCGTCCAACGAGAAAGTAACCAAAAGAGTAGTAAAATAAACCACATTCACCATGTATATAACTAGCAGTAACAAAATACAGCAGTAAAGAAAAGAAATACTACAGTATACACCACCACAACAGTAGAGAATTAAACATGTACATAAATATGAAGCTTACAATGAAAAGAGTACATGGGTAACAGAAACTACTCACAACAGCAAGAAAAGTACAGTGGGCACTACAAGTAACACTACTGGGCTCTACTAGGCCCAGCGCCCTCTGCAGCTGCCGACTCTGGCTGCTCAACACCTAATCCTGAAAAGGTAACAAAGGTAACACATCAGCGAAACGCTAAGTAGAATGGCAACTAAAAGGTAAGAAGCAGTAAGTTGGACAGTAGGTATTATATTTTTTTAATTTCTTTCTTTATATTCTTTCCATTTATTTATTATTGAATTATTTCTCAGATCTTTCTCTTGATCTCGAATGTTCCTCGTGGGAACGATCTTGATTGCATTCTTTTACGAAAAGTAGAAGTAACACGTGGTACTCTCCTGGCCGGGAGAGTCCCCCGTGGTGGTCCTACCCTCAGTCAACCACCCCAAGGTCGCTGACAAACGTAACGGTGACTACGGCACGCGTGATAAACGCACGGGTAGCTACTCCGCAATGGCACGCGATTAGTCGTTTCCATTAACGGTTGCACCCAAAACACAGCACGGAACCAGTATAGGGCAGAGCCCTCTCAGTAACAGGGGCCCGGCCCCTCCACAGTAACCAAACAGGGGTCTTGCCCCTCCACAGTCCGCGCACCCTCGCTTGACTACCTTGGTTTGCCCAGTGGGCCTAACAAGTCGGTGTAGAAGGGCTAGCAAAACCTCGGGGCCCATGGGGTAGCTAGTGCTCTCCATACACTAGTAGCTCTCCTCGATACTGTGTACACGAGGGCCAAAAGTCGGTACAAAGTGGCCAGACCTAACCCCGGTCCCTGGAGCGGCTAGCTCCACTCTGCACTAAATAGGGGGACAGTTGCTCTCCTTGGTACTCCGTACTCAAGGGCCAGCTCACTTTCCCAATTCTATTCCATTCACTTTCCAGGAGTTCTACTCCTATTTCCCCATAGGGTTCATGCTCTTTTAACTCAGCCAATTTAGGTTTCACCGTTCCAGCTTTATATTCATGTAACACATGTTCTCAACAGTGATTATTCATTCTTAAACAGGCAGCTGTTAATCAATTTACAGGCAGTTATCGTTTCCTTTCTACTTTTCGAAGACTGCAATGTATATATATTCAACTAATTTTCCAGTCCTCGGATTCATGCCATACCCTAGGATCTATCATTCAATCTAGTTTGTCCTAGGGTTCATGCAATGCCCTAAGATCTATCATTCAATCTAATTTTTCAGCCCTAGGGTTCATGCAATGCCCTAGACTCTATTAATTATTTCATAAATGTACAATTTTTTATAGATAAATTAAAGGGCCACTCTACTCGCAAAATCGGGAGTATTGGGGACGTGGTCAGCAATCCCGCGCGCCTCCGCAAACCCCAGAGCCGCAAAGGAACAGGGTCCTAACACAAGGATCAACATAAGGAGTTACTTAGAATAGTATACAATTACTATAAATAGGTAGAGGAATTAAATCTGGGAAGAACGAAACTTGAAACGCGGAAAACGGACTCCGAACGGACCCTAAACGGGTCAAAAACAACCAATCTGTCCAAAATCAGACGTCTTAAAAGGTAGCTCAGGTCATACCTTGGTTTGCGCAGTCCTTTAGACATCCAGAAGCTCGCTGGAACGTCTGGACTTGGTTTCCAGACGTCCGATTGTCACCCTGGATGTCTGGAAGCCCTCTCCGTTGTCTGGTGCTGTGCCCAGACGTCTGATCTATGTGGGATGGCGAGCCCTTGCGCCTTCCCGAACAAGTCCTGCACACACACGCCTGCTCTTATCACGAAAGGGTGCAGAAGATCTCGGCGGAACGGCTGCATGGCTATACACGCGAAAGGAGAGGATAAAAAATAACATACATGTCAAACGTCTGGACCTTCCTCCAGACGTGTCTGATTCGGGGAAATTTTCCTAGAATCAGAACCTTCTCGCTCTTCGCCCGCAGCACACGGTCGTGCCTGCCGCGTCCGCCTGCTGCCTGAGCTGCAGCAGCTCGTCCGCAGCACCCCACACTCGCTGCTCTCTCGCCGGTCGGCTCTAGCTGCCCCGGCAAGCTCGCACCCTCACGATCGAGCTCCTTCTTCCTCTCGCAACAACTTCTCCTCCCCACATTCCCGCAGCAGTCGCTGCTGCCGCTCTCGCTTGCTTGCTCTCTCGCTGACAGGGAGAAGTAGAAGAAGAAGGTGGTGGTGAGGGAGAGGGGAAGCGTATTTTTAAGGCAGTCGCGGGGAGAGAGAAAGAGGAAAGGCGGCGTTTGCAGGCAGGGAGAGGAAAGAGAAGAAGGAGGGCGGCAGGTTCAGTCTGCACGTGCATGCACGCAGACGTGAACCCGTACGCCAAAAAAATTTAATACCAGACGTCTGGGAAGGCTTCCAGACGTCTGGGTCACTTCCTAGACGTCTTAAATGACGCTTGATGTCCTGTTCGTAATAATATAACTCAAAGGAAGTTTCATCCCCGAAACTTATGCTAACTAGGGTGCGGGAAAGAATAATATATGCATAACAAACTCAAAGAGGACTGAAGCTGGTCCGAAAAGACGTACCCGCGAAATGCTCCGGGTACCGCTTCTGCATCGCTGCCTCAGGCTCCCTGGTAGCCTCCTCATACCGCTGGCTCCTCCACAAAACCTTCACAAGGGGTACTTGCTTTCGTCTCAGATTGCGGACGGCTCTGTCAAGAATCTGCACTGTCCGCTCGGGGTAGGTCAGGTCGTCGCCCACCTCGACGCTCTCGTGACTCAGGACGTGACTGGGATCGGCGACGTACTTCCTGAGGTTGGACACGTGGAACACGTCGTGCACACCAGAAAAATGAGGAGGGAGGGCAAGCCTGTAAGCAACGGGTCCAACCCGCTCCAGGACCTCAAAGGGCCCCACGAACCTCGGCGCGAGCTTCCCTCTCACCCCAAACCGTTGCAGACCCTTCATGGGCGAAACACGAAGGAAGACGTGGTCCCCAACCTCAAACTAGACCTCCCTGCGTTTTCGATTTGAATAGCTCTTCTACCTGCTCCTGACAGTGCGGAGTCGCCTGTGAATCTACTCGACTACCTCCTGACTCTGCCGGATCAGCCTGGGGCCAACCTCCCACATGGTCCCCACCTCAACCCAACTCAAGGGTGCCGTACATCTCCGTCCGTACAGAGCCTCGTAGGGTGCCATGCCGATGCTCGAGTGATAACTGTTATTATATGCAAACTCCGCCAGGGGCAAGTGCTCCTCGCAAGAGCCCCTCCAGTCCAGTACATAGGCACGCAAAAGGTCCTCAAGTGTCTGTATTGCGAGCTCAGTCTGTTCGTCCGTCTAGGGGTGGTAAGCTATATTGAACCTCAACCGTGTCCCCATGGCCTGCTGAAACTCAGCCCAAAACTGGGACGTAAAGCAGGTATCCCGATCGGATACGATCTCCCGCGGAACTCCGTGTAGATGTACCACGTTGCGGATATACCTCTCTGCCAACTGTGCTGGTCCCAAGGTGACTCGGATCGGCAAGAAACGTGTCGTCTTCGTCAATCTACCAACGATTACCTAGACTGCGTCGTGTCCCCGCTGGGTAACAGGTAAGCCCACCACCAATCCATGGTGATGCTCTCCCATTTCAACTCTGGCACTGGAAGTGGCTGTAGCGGCCCTGCAGGCCTCTGATGCTCGACTTTCAACTGCTGGCACACTAAACACTGCTGCACGAATTCACCCACATTCCGCTTCATCCCCCTCCACCAAAACTCGCGTCTCAAGTCATGGTACATCTTCATGTTTCCAGGATGTATGTTGAATCTGGAACCGTGTGTCTCAGTCAGGAGCTCTCTCAACAATTCCTCGTCTCTGGGAAGGCACAAACGTCCCCTCAGGCGCAACACCTGGTCTGTGAAAGAGAAGTCCCCCAGGTCACCTGACAGTACTCTGTCGCGCAAGGACTGCAAGTACGGGTCAGCCATCTGTCCTGTGATGATGCGATCTATCAGCTCTGGCCTCATATGTCGTGTCACAGTCACTGCCCCACAGTGCCCCCGTAACTCTAGGGGTCGCCAACTGGCCATCTCCTCCAAAAGGCTCCAACTTTGCACCTGTAAACTGGCCAAGTGTGCGGGCACCTTCTGGTTCAAGGCGTCAGCCACCACGTTGGCCTTTTCCGGGTGGTAGGAAATGCTGTAGTCATAGTCCTTCAGGAGCTCCAACCAACGTCTCTGTCTCATGTTGAGCTCCTTCTGATCAAATAGGTATATGAGACTCTTGTGATCTGTGAAAATCTCGAAGGTCTCACCGTACAAGTAGTGCCTCTAGGTCTTCAACGCGAAGACAACAGCTGCCAGCTCCAGGTCGTGGGTAGGGTAGCTATGCTCATGGGGCTTCAGTTGCCGCGAAGCGTAAGCGACAACGTGACCCCTCTAAATGAGCACACCCCCTAACCCCTGCAAGGAGGCGTCCATGTACACAACGAACCCGCCACTACTATCTGGGATGGTGAGCACGAGAGCTGAAGTCAGCCTCTCCTTCAGCTCCTGAAAACATGCCTCACAGGCGTCTGTCCAAGTGAAAGGCACGTCCTTCCGGATCAATTGTGTCATAGGACGTGCAATCTATGAAAAGCCCCTGATAAATCGCCTGTAGTAGCCTGCCAATCCCAAGAAACTGCAAATCTCAGTAACCGTATGCGGTCTCTCCTACCTGAGCACTGCCTTGACCTTGGTTGGGTCCATTGCCAAGCCATCTCCAGAGATCACATGACCTAAGAAGGTCACCTCCCTCAACCAGAACTCACACTTGCTATATTTGGCGTATAGCCTACGTCGTCTCAGTGTGTCCAGAACCATCCGCAAGTGTTGTCCGTGCTACGTCTGATCTAGAGAATAGATGAGCACATCATCAATGAATACCACCACAAACTGGTCCAAGTACGGTCTAAACACCCGGTTCATCAAGTCCATGAAGGCAGCGGGGGCATTGGTCAGCCCAAACGGCATGACCAGAAACTGGTAGTGTCCGTACTGGGTGCGGAAAGCTGTCTTGGAGACGTCTACCTCCTTGATCCTCAACTGGTGGTATCCAGACCTCAAGTTGATCTTGGAGAATACCGTGGCACCTCGTAACTGGTTAAACAAGTCATCGATCCTCGATAGCGAATATCTGTTCTTGATGGTGACCCTATTCAGCTGTCAGTAGTCCACACAAAGACGTAAGGTACCATCCTTCTTCTTTACAAATAGTACCGGGGCTCCCCAGGGAGACACGCTGGGCCTCACAAAGCCCTTCTCCAAAAGATCCTACAAGTGAGACTTGAGCTCTCGCAGCTTAAGTGGTGCCATCCTGTATGGTGCGGTGGAGATGGGGCTGGTCCCTGGTACTAGTGAGATCTCAAACTCGATCTCACACTCGGGCGGTAGTCCTGGCAACTCATCTGGGAACACGTCGGGGTACTTTCTGACCACCGGGATACTCTGGAAGTCTGCCATAGGGCTGGGCTCTACCACCACACAAGCTAGGAAACCCTCACACCCCTGGCCCAAAAGTCTCACCGCCCGAAGTGCAGAAATGCACCTGAAGCCTTCGTCCACTGGCTGACCGTAGAACTCGAAAGAAGGCAACTCTGGTATGGAGAAGACGATCTTTCTCTCAAAACAGTCCACCAAGGCGTGGTAAGCGGACAGCCGGTCCATCCCCAGAATTATGCCAAAGTCCTCCATCTGTATCATAATCAAGTCAGCGGGAAGGCTATGTCCCCCAATACTGAGCTCGTAACCCGTGTATACCTCCTCAGCTACAAATAGCTGACCACTCGGACCTCTGATCACGAACGGATCCTCTAACAGCATATAATCCTGGCCTAAACTAACTGCGAAACTGGCGGCGACAAACGAGTGCGTAGCGCCGGAATCGAAAAGCGTGTAAACGAGTCTGCCGGAAACTAAAACCATACCTGCCACCTCTGATCCCGAAGCTTTAGCATCCCTGTGTGTCAAAGCGTTGATACGCCCCTCAGCCCCAGGTGTGGACGAAGCAGCCACACTCTGCGTCGGATGGGTAGCTGCTGGCCGGAACCCCCCTCGTGACTGTTGTCCTCCTCGCGACTGGAAACCGCGGCCTCCTGCTCGCCCTCCAGTGCTCGGCGCAGGAAGCATTTGCTGACCTCCTGCCCTAGATGGGCAGTCCTTCCTAATGTGGCCCGGCTGGCCACACTAGTAGCAGAGGGGAACCCGACTCCCGCCCTCAGTGGGTCCCTACTATCGGCTGGGCGGGGGTCCGGTGCTAGCAACTGGCCCCTGTCGAGGGCCCCCAAAGGCCACTTATGGCCCTGCAAACCGTGACGGCTTTCCTACAGGCGCCATGTGTCTTCTCTCTCGCCGGCCCTGTGAAAAGTCTGGCTGATAGGGCCTCTTCCGCCCGCTGTCAGTATCTCGCGCGAACGGGTTGGTCTCTTCGTAGGTCATAGCTGCCTCCACCACCATCGAGAACATAGGAAGCTTAAGGGGTTTGACATACCCCCGAGTCGTAGGCCGGAGCCCCTCGATGAACCTCCAAAGGCGCTCCTCCTCAGTGGCTACTCCTGTCGCTGCGAAGTGGGACAGCTCCAGAAAATGCGTGCGGTACACGCTCACAGTCATCGTCCCCTAGCGGAGAGTGTGGAACTCCCGCCTCCTCTGGTCCTGCCATGTCTGGGGAAAGTACTACTCGCAGAAGAGGGTGACGAACCGGTCCCAGGTCGGCTCATCCCTTTCCTGTCCCCTGACCGCCCTCCACCACTGGCGTGCCGCGCTCTCCAGCTGGTACGTGGCAAAGGCCACGCAGCACTCCACCGGGGGCCAAAGGGTGTCGAAAAACTTCTCGATCTGCTCGAGCCAGTCCTTCGCCTCGGTCGGGTCCTCATCCCCCTTGAAGGAGGGGGGCTTCAGCTTCCGGAACTGCCCGAAAAGCTCGAAGTGGCGCTGCAGTGGGGATGCTGGTGCACCTCCAGGTAAGGAAGCCTCGTGCACAGAAGTGTCGGAGGAAGGTGGGGGCGGTGGCGGCCCATCCCCTCCCCCGCGTCCAGTGCCACATCCGTCACGTGGTCCCATAGAGGACTCCCCCTCCGCAGCCCCAGGGAGAGGCGCTCGGGGCGGCGGGTGGAGCTCCTCTCGCACTATGTCCCGTATCAGCTGGGCGAGGTCCTGGGCCTGAATGCCCGGGTGAAGTGGCAGGTCCACTGAGACGTCGACAGCAACATGCCTACCTCGCCGACCTCGTCCTCGGCCGCGCCCGCAGCCCGCCTCGCTAGTCCCTCGTCGAGGCATCTTCTGCAAGGAGACGCGAAACAGAATGAAAACTTGTCAATATAACGATATCTAACGAAGAAGTCTAAGAGCTTATGTCAAGAGAAACGTTGTGGTGGCTACTCTAGTTACAGACACGTGAATTGGTTATTTTCCAGTCAGTTGGTTCACTTCTCGGGACGACCTTGCTCTGATACCATCTTGTAACGACTCGATTCCCGAATCCCTACGAGACACGAGAATCGGACCGACTCGACTGATCCCAAGACCCAGTCATCCAACGAGAAAGTAACCAAAAGAGTAGTAAAATAAACCACATTCACCATGTATATAGCTAGCAGTAACAAAATACAGCAGTAAAGAAAAGAAATACTACAGTATACACCACCACAACAGTAGAGAATTAAACATGTACATAAACATGAAGCTTACAATGAAAAGTGTACAGGGGTAACAGAAACTACTCACAACAACAGCAAGAAAAGTACAGTGGGTACTACAAGTAACACTATTGGGCTCTACTAGGCCCAGCGCCCTCTGCAACCGCCGACTCTGGCTGCTTAACACCTGATCCTGAAAAGGTAACAAAGGTGACACGTCAGCGAAACGCTGAGTAGAGTGACAACTAAAAGCTAAGAAGCAGTAAGGTGGACAGTAGCTGTTATATTTTTTTAATTTCTTTCTTTATATTCTTCCCATTTATTTATTATTGAATTATTTCTTAGATCTTTCTCTTGATCTCGAATGTTCCTCGTGGGAACGATCTTGATTGCATTTTTTCTGAAAAGTAGAAGTAATACGTGGTGCTCTCCTGGCCGGGAGAGTCCCCCGTGGTGGTCCTACCCTCAGTCAACCACCCCAAGGTCGCTGACAAACGTAACGGTGACTACGGCACGCGCGATAAACGCACGAGCAGCTACCTCGCAATGGCACGCGGTTAGTCGTTTCCATTAACGGGTGCACCCAAAGCACAGCACGGAACCAGTATAGGGCAGAGCCCTCTCAGTAACAGGGGCCCAGCCCCTCCACAGTAACCAAACAGGGGTCTTGCCCCTCCACAGTCCGCGCACCCTCGCTTGACTACCTTGGTTTGCCCAGTGGGCCTAACAAGTCGGTGTAGAAGGGCTAGCAAAAGCCCGGGGCCCGTGGGGTAGCTAGTGCTCTCCCTACACTAGTAGCTCTCCTTGGTACTGTGTACACGAGGGCCAAAAGTCGGTACAAAGTGGCCAGACCTAACCCCGGTCCCTGGGGCGGCTAGCTCCGCTCTGCACTAAATAGGGGGACAGTTGCTCTCCTTGGTACTCCGTACTCAAGGGCCAGCTCACTTTCCCAATTCTATTCCATTCACTTTCCAGGAGTTCTACTCCTAATTCCTCGTAGGGTTCATGCTCTTTTAACTCAGCCAATTTAGGTTTCACCGTTCCAGCTTTATATCCATGTAACCCATGTTCTCAACAGTGATTATTCATTCTTAAACAAGCAGCTGTTAACCAATTTACAGGCAGTTATCATTTCCTTTCTACTTTTCCAAGATTACAATGTATATATATTCAACTAGTTTTCCAGTTCTAGGATTCATGCCATATCCTATGATCAATCATTTAATCTAGTTTGTCCTAGGGTTCATGCAATGCCCTAGACTCTATTAATTGTTTCATAAATATATAATTTTTGATAAATAAATTAAAGGGCCACTCTACCCGCAAAATCGGGAGTACTGGGGGCATGGTCGGCAATCCCGCGCACCTCTGTAACCCCCAGAGCCGTAAAGGAACGGGGTCCTAACACAAGGATCAACACAAGGAGTTACTCAGAACAGTATACAATTACTGGAAATAGGTAGAGGAATTAAATCTGGGAAGAACGAAACTTGAAATGCGGAAAACGGACTTCGAACAGACCCTAAACGGGTCAAAAATAACCAGTCTATCCAAAATCAGACGTCTAGAGCTTCTTCCAGACATCTTAAAAGGTAGCTCAGGTCATACCTTGGTTTGCACAGTCCTTCAGACATCCAGAATCCCGCTGGAACGTCTGGACTTGGTTTCCAGACGTCTGATTGTCACCCCGAACTTCTGGAAGCCCTCTCCGTCGTCTAGTGCTGTGCCTAGACGTCTGATCTATGTGGGATGGCGAGCCCTTGCGCCTTCCCGAACAAGTCCTGAACACACACATGCCCGCTCTTATCACGAAAGGGTGCAGAAGACCTTGGCGGAACGGCTGCATGGCTGTACACGCGAAAGAAGGAGAGGATAAAATATAACGTACCTGTCATACGTCTGGACCTTCCTCCAGACGTCTCCTACGTCGTCTGGACGTAAGTCCAGACGTCTGATTCTAGGAAATTTTCCCAGAATCAGAACCTTCTCGCTCTCCGCCCGCAGTGCGTGGCGGTGCCGCGTTGCGTCCACCTGCTGCCTGAGCTGCAGTAGCTCCTCTGCGGCACCCCATGCTCGCTGCTCTCCCGCCGGTCGGCTCTAGCTGCCCCGGAAAGCTCGCACCCTCGCGGTCGAGCTCCTTCTTCCTCTCGCAATGGCTTCTCCTCCCCACACGCCCGCAGTAGTCGTTGCTGCCGCTCTCGCTCGCTTGCTCTCTCGCTGACAGGGAGAAGGAGAAGAAGAAGGCGGTGGAGTGAGGGTGAGGGAGAGGGGAAGCGTATTTGTAAGGTAGCCGTGGGGAGAGAGAAAGAGGAAAGGTAGCGTCTGCAGGGAGGGAGAGGAAAGAGAAGAAGGAGGGCGGCGGGTTCAGTCTGCGTGTGCATGTGCGCAGACGCGAACCCGTGCGCCGAAAAATTTTAATACCAGACGTCTGGGAAGGCTTCCCGACATCTGGCCAGACGTCTGGGCCACTTCCCAGACGTCTTAAACGACGCTTGATGCCCTGTTCGTAACAAGCGGGTAGGCCCAAAAGTATAGCACGGAACAACACAGGGCCTTGCCCTCTCAGAACAGGGGTGTCACCCCTCCACAATCCGCGTACCCTCATCCGACTATCCCGGTTCACCCAATGGACCTAACAAGAGTCGGTGTAAGGTGGTTATTCCTAATCTCGGGCCCCGTGTGGCGGCTAGCTCCCTCCATACACTAAGTAGCTTACCTCGGTACCACGTACGTGAGGGCCGAACAGGAGTCGATGTAGAGTGATTAGTCCTAACCCTGGGTCTCAACCCAAGGGGTGGCTAGCTCCCCTCTACACTAAAAGGACAGCTACTCTCCTTGGTACCACGTACACAAGGACCAGCTTACTTCTCGTCTACATACGAGATTCTTTTTCATATACAGGAGTTCTTCTAGTTCCCCGTAGGGTTCATGCTCGTATTCATTTCATTTCATTTTTCAACATGCATATCTCGTTGTTCACATTTCGATTCTCATTCATATAACAGGCAACTCGTGTTTTAATAACTGAAGAAACATCATATCATGTATCTATACACTTGCTAGCAATTAGGGTTTAACGAGTATCTCAAAGTAAACAGTGTAGCTCAAGCAATGTTCATTTGCTTCTGCCCTAAGGTTCATTTCACATCCTAGGGTTCAAATAAGTTATTCTAAACATGTACTTTATTAATTTAAATCTTTAGTATCAAAGTAAACCACTCTACCAAGATTCACGGGTGGAATGAGGGCCTGAAACGCAGATCCTGTCATCTCTGCGGGCCCCAAACACGCTACAGGTTGGAGACCTATACAAGTGACTAAGTCACATCAGATGAGTTCAGAATGGTATGTAACTGTTACTAACGCATAGAAAAACTCGAACGGAAAACAATGGTACTTCATTTGCGTAAAACCGACTCCGTTTGGGCCTTGAACGGGCCAAAAACGTGCACACAGACCAAATTCAGACGTCTGGGAATAGGCCCAGACATCTTAAATGACGTCTAACTCACCTGTTGTTCATGTGTTGCTGGCGAATGTTTGAAACCCCTTTACAGTCTTCCTGGGTCTTTCTAGATGTCTGTTAGTGCATCTGGACGTCCGATATGACTATTAGACATCTGTGGAGACGTCTAGATGTCCTAAAGCACCTCGAAGAGTGTGCTTGCATGCCTTTCCAAGGCCTGTACCTGCGCATGCATTCGCAGGTTCAAAACCACGACAGCACAACGCTGTGTACTTCCCGTATGCACATGCATAAGCATACAGGACTCATTTCTTGGCACTCCGCGAAATTTTAGATGTCTGACTTCAGCTCTAGACGTTCGCTGTTGCTCCATACGTCTGGCAGATGCTCCAGACTTCTGATATTGGAAAAATCCAATACGTTGGAACTTTCTCGCGCGATCCTGCTTCTCGCGAGCTTCTCCCGCAATGCTTGTAGCAATGATCCCAGCAGCAGTAGGAGGTCGAGGACCCTCCTTCGGTGGCCTCGTCTCCTCCCGCACGAGCTCCTCCGACTGCGGCTCCTCCCCTTGCAACTCCGAGCGCTCGCTGCTGTACCGGCAGCAAGGGTCCTCCTGTGTGAGCTCTCCCGACCGAGCTCCTCCGGTTGTGCACTCTCAAGCTCCCCCGAGCACTCTCTTCTCCCTTCCATGCCCTCCCTCTTCCTCACTGACACTCTCCCTCTCTCTCCTTCTCCTCCTCTCGCAAGCTCCTCTCCTCCACGCGCGGCTGCAAGCAGAGATGGGAAGGTTGTTGGTGCTCGCCGGCAGCAAGGGAAGGAGGTGGAGGTGGTGGTGACGGTGTGATGGTGGAGAGGGGTGGTGTGGGTTTTAAATAGGAAAGGGTTAGGGTTTGGAGGGGAGGGGAAGTGTGCATGTGTGTGTGCGTGAGTGTGTGAGTGGGAAGAGAGAGAGGAAAAGATTGTGGAAACTTCCCTACCATCCTCTCTTGTTCCCGCAAGACCCACACACCCGAACTCAAGAGGTCAAAAATTACATTTATGCCTTTAACTTTCCGAAAAAATTCCAAACAATCCTTGAAAAGAGTCATTTCACTAGGGCTCTAATTTTTAAGGGAAACAAGTTGGTAGATCTTTTTTTCAGGAAAAGCTTGTACCTATTTGACAATTTCCTCTTTCCCTCCTCTCCTGTCGCCTTTTGATGCAAGAGAATGTGTTCTTAGTTTTGAAACTTTAACCACGATTGTACACAACTGAAGTCAAATGTTTAAATATTTACGATGATCTCCCAGCTTAAAAGGTAGTTGGAATAAGAAATTGACAACGAATTTTTTTATTTGGATCTTAATTTAAAATTATTTTATTTGAATATTAAGTGTTTAATTTTATAAGAAAATAATTTTATTTTAAAAGTAAAATTATTTTAAAATATGATAAGATATTTAATTTTCTAAAATAAAACAATTCAATTCCTATTTTAATTTTATTTTCTTCTAATTTTTCTTACAATTTCCTTTTTTTTTTTTCATGTTTTCACCCAAACAACCCCCAAGAGCTTATTTATTTTGCAGGGTACAACAATGTATCCAATATTTGGCAAGCTTTGTCCTATTGTAAAGTTATTTAAGGAAAAAAGTTTGAAAATTTAGGATAAATTTGATCCCGGGAGGGGAGTGATAAATTTATTTCTCTTATGAGACATCATCCCCACCTATCTCTGTAAATATCTCTATTTATCCTATGTTTTGATCCATACTTCTTCCAACCATCAAAATTAATTATCAAAAAATAAATAAATACACGTTGCAATGCATTTTGTAATACAAAAATTGAGAGGTGATTTTAATCGGCGGAAATCACTTTCCATAGATAAAAAATCACTTTTTAAGTGAAAAATCAGTTCCCATTGGTGAAAAATTACATTCAAGTGAAAAATCATTTACCACCCAGAGAAAGGAAAAATACTGATGTATTTTCATTTTCAACTGATATGTTTTGATTTTCAACCGGTATATTTTAATTTTCAACAGATTAAAAATTATTTTCAACCGATATATTTTGATTTTGAGTCGGTCTGATTGATTTCAACCAGTGGATTTTCATTTAAATTGGTTGATTGTGATTTTCAATTGATTAATTCAAATCACATGTTGCAAAATTCGTTGCAACGTACGTTTCGATACTCATATCCAAATTAATTTACCCTAGATTTATTCTTCAATTCTACCACCTATAAAATTTATCATTTAAAATTTATCCCATAGAGCAATCATTGTCGAAAACGAGCATTCCCACTTAAAAGTGATGCGTCTCCTTACGAATGAAATGAGCACTCCCGAGCATTGCTCCTAACATACAAGCAAGCAAACGGCAGCCCTTTGGCCGATAGCGTTAACTGTCCCTCCCATTAAACCAGTCTTCTTATTATATTGTGCTAGATATATACATCTACTCTGAAAAGCCTCACATAAAGTTTCCGAAACTCATCCATTTTAATGTGCGTATTTTATGCATTTCATCCCCCTTCAGTATCTTTCACCGTCTTCAAATGCTTAAGCCAAGAATTTAAATATTACGATCTTATCCCCTGCCTTCCTACAAAGTTATGTAAATTGTGATAAAAAAAAATTATCAAACAAAAATTTAAGTCAAAATCCACGCCTCCCGTCCTCCCACCCCCTCTTCCCCACAGAAAAAATGAGCACAATTTTCGGAAGAAATATGTGCTGTTCGAAGCGAACATGTGCCGTAAAAAGAGGGGCTAAGACGAGCTCCAAGTGAAAAAAAATTGAGACAGCTTTTGATGATTCGATATATATATATATATATATGGAACGGCAATCATGAGATACGGTGCCCACGTGTGATGCAATCGCATGAAGAAAGAGAACGACCGCTCTAAAGATAAAACAGTTTAAGCAGCAAAGATCGGATATAAATCACGTACACGACGTTGGACGGTACCATATCTTAGTGGGCTAATCCACGTTACTTTTAGTATAATACATAACAAATATAAAGTTCAAGCCTTGTCCTTAACGCCATTGTTCCACACTATATCCACGGCAATAGTAAACAAATATCTCTAAATGCAAATTGCCTACGCTGATTCGCATGCTTTGGTTTGGGATCATTTCACTTCTCCCCCCAACTTAAACGATACAGATAATAATATTCTCTGACATCGCCAACCACGTAGGCGTGTGCCAGCCTAACATCATAGCATGCAACTAGTTGCTCAGTAAGGTTTTAAATAAATAACCCCTTGCATGCTAACAGAACATATAATTGCATGCAATAACCTTCCTTAATTTCTATCTCATTAGTTGACTAACTACTGGTCGTATTCTTGTCGGCCTTTGTTTGTAGCGTCAAAACCTCAACTGAGGATGTGGGATCTGCAGAGAGAAATTATCACACTGCTTGTTATATATACATACTAAGTACGGTATATCCCAGTAAATAATAACCATTGAGTGACCCTTTCCACACGTAAGGTGCTGCAGGATATTTTGCACGTCCTCTCTCGACTACGGGTGCCGGTGCTATTGCAGGTGTCTTCTCAGGTGTGGGGGCGCTCTTCTCGGTGTGGAGAGGCATAGGATCCGTCGTTGAATGTGTTGAGACGTTATCATTAACTCATAACCATTATCATAAGGAGTGTTAATTAATAAATGTAATTGGAAGAAGTAAAAGAACCACCTGCTCTCCCCCACCACCCCCTCCAACCAAACAAACAGACAAATAAGGAAAAGGAAGAAAAGAGCACGGTACTCGTATTAATTACACCTAACGTTGAGAGCATCCAACAAACAACCTGCCTTGTGAGGAAGCTAAGAAGCCACCCGGTCCTTTTTAATATACATAGGGTTATCGTAGGCAAAGGAGTGCAAACCCGAAAGCCAACTACCGATTACTTATTAACATATGTTGAATTTCTTAGTTTAACAACCTATCTAAGGACATCCAAGTGATAATATTTAAATTATCGTAATTTTCATTAAAAAAATGGACATAGCTCCAACTGTACACTCCCTGGGGATTTGTCGTCTTGAGGATTTGTATATACACACTTGATCTATTAAAATTTTCCTTTCACCTTTAAACAAGTCCTTCAACTTCAAGGATCTCATGATTAAGACTTTAGCTTACAACCATATATGATGGTTTAACTCGTTGGAAACAAGGAACTATGGTTCTCCCGGCCACTTAATCCTGGGGCTAGATTCCCAAGCATCAAATGGAACTCTTCCGCACGTCTACTTGCTCAAATAAAGTAATAACGCATGAAACATTTCACCCATCCACTAAACATGATTGGCACAAGGGGGCAGTCGCCTTCCCCAGTTGTTTACCGTGGTTAAGAATATTATATACAATATTCGTTGATTCTAATTTTTGATGTTTACGTTTTGACCTCATCAACTTTTAGGTCCATGCCAGTAACTATTCTACACATCTTTGGCTTTGACTTCACTACACCGGAGATAAAAGAAACTACGAACCTGCATATATATATATATATGTCACTCACATGCATGTACCGACTAGGATCCATGATATAATTCCAGCTGGGAAACGGTCAGTGCGCCTGCAGTCCATGCATGCACCCTTCCTCCCAAGCGGATCTCTCTGTCAAAGTCAAAGTGGGTGTTAAGCGCAGGGCAAAGGAAAAGGGTATACAAGAACAAGATTAGAGAGCCCCACGGCCACGATCACAGATCTAACTTTCATCCTTTGCATGGGGAAAGCCGTTCCACGTGAGACCACCACCCAACCTCCGCTGGAGCTACGACGTCCGCACCTGAGCCTCAGATATTTAAATTCATGCAATATTTCTTTTATAATTTTGTCATATCTGTGTGTGTTTTGGGACGGGGGGGGGCTAATGAGGTAAGAGGTTGCTAATCTATTCACAGGCTTACGATACGTAGGGTAAAGTTGCTGGATCATCTAATGACGTCTTTATGCCTCCACCAAAAGTTTCTCTGCTCCTTTGTGAGCTTATTTGACGCTGAGGTCATCGAGATTGATCCTCAGTTCCTTGCCAATATTCTTTTTGTGGGCTTTGCCGACACTCCATCCTACGTGCTCCTCCTTCGTCACCTTCCTAGGTATGCATGTATATTTATGTGATACGGCAATGTTTACAATTTAGTTAATTTGTATTGTGATATACATTTTTAATATGTTATTTAGCTTGTTTTAAAATTATGTTTTTTTTATTTTTATATCGAATATCACTAAAATTTATATCATTTATGTACAAATCGATCACATGTTTTCCGTTGAGAATAACTTTTATATTTTGATGGATCTTACAACCTTTTGCATGGGTATGGATACCTAATGGGTAAAGAGATATGAGTATGGGTTTGGATCTAGAGATTCAATGGGTGAATGAATAGAGTATGAATAGTGGATTTGTAAATGAATATAAGCTTGGATATAGCCAATTTCGTGAATATTTTTTAACACATATTTTACTTATAGAATAAAAAGATGTGTTGATGTAAAATTGTCAAATATTAATGTGAAATAACATGTCATACGTTCATCTTCTAGTAACATTATAATGTTATTACAATCAAGGTCATCAACGTGATTGGACAACACTATTTACAACACCAGTAATTGCACTAATTATTTTCCTACGTCTTCTGCCTTTTCTTCCTTCACGTCTACCTGTAGTCAATCTTCCTTGCAAAGATTCTTCTCATTCTACTCTTCCTCGTTCTCTATCTAAGTTAATAGACTTACTTGCAGTAATACCTTGACCACATACATTCTTCTTTTAGCCATGTAGCCTTCATCATCGATGTCGGTATCATCGTCACCTTCTTCTTCTTGTTGCACTGGGGGCTGTGTTTGGACAAGTGGAGGTCATGGCTGTTGAGAGATGGGCATATGCTGATTTGGAGGTCTTGATTGAGATGATTGTATGGGTAGACCTGATAGAAAATACCTTGACAGGTATAGATCTTGCGTTGGACTAAAAAGCACATCCATGAAACTAGGTTACCGGCTCTTATATGTAGAGAAACGTGGTGGTTGTAAGGAAAATCCTTCTTTGAAGTAAACGTTAGGCAGGGTTGCAGGTGGTTGCTGTGAAGATTCCCCATTGTAATGCTGGTTTTGGCTATGATTGAATCCATATGATGGCTAGCTTTATTGTGTTGTAGGCTGATTGTACTGTGTTGGAGGCTGCATATATTATGTTGGAGGTGGACCAAACGTACTCCAACTGTTGTGTCAATCTAGTTCTATTGTATGTTGGGATGGGTCGACATCCTCCTCGGGTATAGTATGTCAGTTTTAGTTCCACTTGTTTGGTCTTTGATATCTTGCAAGCTATGCTCAGCTATCTTTTTTGTGGCTTGCTGAAGCATCTCCTTCATCTCCTTCTCTCTCCATTCGATCACAAGTGACATGTATTTAATCACCTTGTTATTTGCCTTTTTGTTGTAAACATGAGACTAACTTGACAAATTCAAAATAAATTATTTATAATAAAAGAAATAAAATCAAAATTTGATCAAGCAATGTCAAATGAATTTTTCTTATTAAGTCTCTCTCTCTATTGGTCCTCATGGTTCATATGTAACCCGAGGTTATAGCATCTGTTCTTGTACCCACATTCTTATTTTCCTCCAATACCATTATAGGTAGCGTGCTCATATCTTCTTGGGTGTGTCAGCAAATTGCACTTTTAACCACTATTTCCAACTTCCAAGTCCACAATTTGATGTAGCCTCAATGATATGTTGCCAAAAAAGTAACACCCTTAACTCATCTGTCTATATATCTTTTTTTTTTGTTCCAAAATACGGGAATCAATCTTATTCATCCTCCACTCCCTAGAGGCCAAAAAGAAGGGGAACCGGGGGACTAGACCAAAACCTGTTCCATACAAAAAAAGAGGACCACGACTTGTGACCTAGTACAAAAGTGCAAAACGGAACCCAAGGCGACACTGCGTAGCCAATAACATAAGGAAATTAGATCTTATCTAATCTAAGCATCCCACGACACAAAGCGGGGAGAGCCCATTCCGAGTTGAAAAGTTGCTAGGAATCCATAGAAGCAGAGGCAATTGAACACACCAAGTGGTTGGCCATAGGGTGGATGTATGTAAGCTTTGTGCCTTGAGGGTAAAGATTTTTAGCCTCCCTCAGCAAAGGCCGAATGCACCAAGCAACAGGGATTTTCCACGACTCGTCTGTCTATATATCTTATTTTAGCCATAGCTTTGGATATGTGTTGCTTCAGTTCAAATTGTGCCATTATACATCAGGAACATGCATGACAATTATATTGTGGCAGATCAAGTATGTCATGGACCTCCATATTGTAGCACTTGTTAAGCAAATGGGATGAAGGAACTATGCTCTCTCATCTGTATAGGGATCCCAAATCACCTATAATAATAAGAAATTTTTTTGAAACATCGCTAGTATATATAATCACTCCAGATGACAATTATGGAATGAAGTTATAAGTTAATTTAATCGCTATAATTAATCTTACTTGATGGGCTCATTGTGTGTCCAACTCATTCTAGTAGTATATATAATTCTTGTTACGACCCGGTTCCTGAATCTCTACAGGACACGAGATCGGACTGACTCGAGTGATACCAAGATCCAGTCGTCCAATGAGAAAGTAACCAAAAAGCAGTAAAATAAACCACATTCACCACGCTAGCAACTAACAGTAATAAAAGTACAGCAGTAAAGAAGTAAACTACTACAGTACACACCACCACAACAGTAGCAAAGTAAACAGGTATAGGAATATAAAGTGTAGAACGAAAGAGTACAGAATATAAAGGTACAAGAAGCTACTCACTGCTACAAATGAGTACAAAAGAACTACGACTACTGGGCTTTACTGGGCTCAACACCCTTTGTAGCCGTGTGCTCTGGCTGCTCAACACTTGGATCTGAAAAAGGTTATGAGTACAAGACGTCAGCGAACACTGAGTAGAGTGGCAACCAACTACTAAACAGTAGAGGTGGATAGATAGCTATTATTTTTCAATTTCTTTCTTTCTTTAACTAATTATTATTTCTTTCACCATTTAACTATCAGGTCTCTTTCTTGATCTCGAATGTTCCTCGTGGGAACGATCTTGATTGTAGTCTTTTCCGAAGAGTAGAAGTAGCACGTGGTGCTCTCCTGGTTGGGAGAGTCCCCCGTGGTGGTCCTACACCCAGTCAACCACTCCAAGGTCACTGACAGACGTAATGGTGACTACGGCACGCGCAATAAATGCACGAGTAGCTACCCCACACTGGCACGCGGTCAGTTATTTCCATTAGCGGGTACGTCCAAAGTACAACACGGAACCACTATAGGGCATAGCCCTCTCAGTAACAGGGGTCTAGCCCCTAAGAATCAAACAGGGGTCTCGCCCCTCTACAGTCCGCGTACCCTCGCCTGACTACCCTGGTTTGCCCAGTGGACCTAACAAGTCGGTGTAAGGCAGCTAGTTGAACTCCGGGCCCCATGAGGTGGCTAGCTCTCTCCCTACACTAGTAGCTCTCCTCGATACTGTGTATGTGAGGACCAAGAAGTCGATACAGAGTAGCCAATCCTAACCCTAGGTCCTAACCCAAGGGCGACTAGCTCGGCTCTACACTGAACAGGGGGACGGTCGCTCTCCTTGGTGCTCCGTACTCAAGAGCCAGCTCACTTCCCCACTCACATTTCCAGTTCCATTCCGTTTATTTCCAGGAACTCTACACCTAATTCCCCGTAGGGTTCATGCTCATGTTTCTTAGGCCAAGCCATACCAGGTTTCCTCATTTCTATTTCCATTCTCAGGTTATACACATGCAATTTGTAACTCTATTCCATATTCAGTTTATTTACAGATAGCTCGTGTTTCCAACATTCACCTTTTCAATTTCAATTTATATACATGCAGCTCATAGTATGTCATTTAACGTAAGCAACAGGAATTCACATGCAACGGTTTGCTAACACAAGTACTTTACGTTTCACAAGCAGCTGTTATTTATTTACTAGCAATTGTTATCATTCTGTCTACTTATTCAAGACTGCAATTCATTCATTCAATACAGACAATCCAGTATTTCTAGTCCTATGATTCATGTCATATCCTATGTTCTAATCATTTATTCAACACAGGCAATTAGGTTGTAATTAAATTAAGGGAAAACCACTCTACCAGTAAACCCAGGAGTAGTGGGGACTTAATCGGCAGGTCCACGTGCCTCAGCAAATCCCAAACCGGCAACGAAATGAGGTCCTATCACAAGGATCAATCACAAGAGACTACTCAGAACATTATAGAAAGTATTCCAACAAGTAGAGAAATTCATACGAGAAACAATGGTATCTTAAGTGTGGAAATTAGACCTCAAACGGACCCTAAACGGGTCAAAAATAGTAATTCTGATTCAAATCAGACGTCTGGAACACCTTCCAGACATCTTAAAAGAGTCCAGAGCCATACCTCAAGTCCTGCGTCACTCCTCAGACATCCAAGAACTCTGCTTGACTGTCCGGACCCAGTTCCAAACGTCCGACCACCTTTCCGGATGTCTGGAAACGCTTCCCGTCATCTGGTGCCTCGCCTAGACGTCCAAATTGCGTGGGAGGGTGTGTCCCGCGCCTTCCCGAAGCAACCTCTATGCAAATCAAGTGAAATCTTCTCAATAAGGCACGAAACCGCTCCTTGGCGGAACGGCCTGCAGGGTCGTATCCGCAAAGGAGAAGTACGTTCGCGAAGCTTACCTCTCAGTCGTTTGGAACCTCCTCCAGACGTCGACTACGTCGTCTGGACGTCTCTCCAGACGTCTAATTCTGGGAAAATCCCAAAACCAGAACCCGCCTTTGCATCCTCGCGCCGCTCGTGGCAGCGCCGTGCCCGCTCGCTTGCTGCTCCGGCTGCAGTGTCGGGGAGGACCTCCCCGACATACTCCTCTGCCTTGTGCATGCGCCGACCGGCCGTGAGCTCACCGGCAAGCTCCCACGCGAGCTCGCGCTGCTTGCACTCCTCTCTTCCCCTCGCTGCTCCTCCTCTCCTCCCTCGCCGCTCACTCTCGTTGCTCGTTGCTCTACTGGAGGGAGAAGGGTGGCTAGAAGTGGGGGTGGTGTGAGGGAGAGGAGGGGGTTATATAAGGGGTGGGGTTAGGGTTTGCGTCAGGCAAGAGGAGAGAGAAGGTGAAGAAAACGAGGGTCGCGTACTGTCTGTGTGCAGCACGCGTGTAGAAGCGAGGACGTACACAAAATTTTGATTTTCAGACATCTGGAAATGAGTCCAAACATCTTGCAAGACGTCTGACCCTTAGTCCAGACGTCTTACCGGATGTTTGACCTAAAGTACGAACGTCTTAAAAAAGCTTAACGACACGGGTCTTAACAATTCACGATGCTTATATTCTCATGAAACTTCTTACTACCACTCTACCTATTACATCACTTTATTAATTAGGTTATGAATGAACGTAATAAACCAAATAATTATTATTATATTGAATTTTTGATACTTACTATATGCCTAGTGGTGTAAGTGTTTGAGGGAAGCTTATCTTTTTTGGTCTCCCAGTATGTAGATGCTCCTAAATCTATAAATGCAAGCTTAATTTAAACAAACATTATATTATATATTTTAGGACATTTACAAATATATAAATCAGTACAATTGATTTACCTACAACATTATGAAAAAGGCATATACATTTAGTGCTGAAGACAGTACTACTTCATTGAGTTGTTGGTATAACTATGTAAGTGAAGCAGCTCCCCAGGTAAGTTGGCTGCGTACTCCAAGGTCCTCCAATAGTAATACAAATATGAAAATATATATTGATGATGAGTAGATAGTTATAAAAATGTTAAGGCCAAACATTCTCATTGTACATATCTTAACTAATTGGAACCTATTTTTGGTTGAATTTGGAAGGATACTCGCTCCTACGTATATTGAAATTACGACCCTCACACATTTCATTGCATCATCCTTGATCTCTACCGTATCGAGTTCATCTACAAACTTTGACCTTAACTATGCCATATTTAACCCTTTAGTGGTTAAGTACTTACTTGGATCTTCATCTAGATCTTCTCCAAGTAGCTTGATACATTTTTGCCTTTAGTTTCCATGATGTATAACACTTGTGACTAGTGGACCATCTACACGAGGCCTGATCAAAATCGCCACATCTTTAAGTGTTATGGTGACTTCTTCTTCTCGTAGATGGAACATGTAGGTCTTCAAATGCCATTGCTTTACTATAGCATGCATAAGTGCATGGTCGATCTATGGTCTTGACAAATGTGATGTTGCTCGAAAGCTAGCCACCTCCAACTGTTGTTCAACCAAGCCATTTCTCCTTGCTAGCACCTAATTTGTCATTATAGTATGCCTGATGGATCTTGATAATTTTATAAGAGGGGGGGTGAATTGTATAATTTAGATATTTAATAAAAAATATGGCAATCAAAGAAATTCATCCACAATTAACACCAACATTTATAGAGGAAACCAAAATCAGGAAAAACCTCTTCCAATCGAGGGTAGTGAGTCTCAATCATATAAACCTCTTCTTGTACAACCCACAAGAAGGCCTTTTGTTCTTCTCTCACTTGAAGAATGGGAAGCCAACAACCCTGGCACCCAAATTACAATAAGTAGGAGATAATAGAAATTGATACTAGTTTTATTGAGCCAATGTGGAAGTGCTTAATCAAATGTAATAGGACTTAAATATTCTTTTGAAATCCCTTTGAAGATAAATATAACATTTGCATAAGGAAAATAAAATTCTATACAAATGATATGTGTGGAAAACAAACTTTGAGAAATATATTCTCTTGAAACTTCCTTTTAATAAAAAATAAATTTTGTGCTTAGGAAGTGTATTTAGAAAACGTCTAGCATAAAAGTTCTTCAAAGATGTAAGCGTTTGATTCTAATATCAAGAAACTTGTTTGATCAAAATACTTTCAAAGATAATAATGTGAATATATGAAGAAAGATTAAGTAAACAAAGATACTCTCTTGTACTTTCGTAACAAGTAGATCGGGTTAATGTGAAGGAAGTAGAAACTTGAAATGAAGCACAATGTGGGTGCAACAAGGAAGTAGGCCCTTGAAAATTTCTTGAAGCACAATAGTTGGCATGGAAAATGCTTCTTTGAAGGCATAAAGTTAGCATGGAGGCTTTTAGAGAGCAACTTCTCAAGAATGTGATTTGTAAGTAGAATATAGGAAAATGTTGTATCATTTGAGTGTGTGAATGAGGGAACTCATATAGGGTATTTATAGAAAGAGATAATGTAAAGTTATGAACGTTTGAAACCAAAATTGGAAGTTATACTAATCATTGGTAACCAATTGACTATTATCATATGTTCAAGTTTGAGTATAACGCTTGGAAATACAATTAATCGATTAATAAACTATGTTCTATCTTTTGAAAAATCATAGAAAATAGTTCAGAAAAATTAATTGATTAGTTAATCGATTAATTTTGCAGTTGATAGAAAATTAAAGCGGTGGTTATTTTTAAAGTTTTCTTTGTGAAAGGGTACAAAGGACCTTATAACTACCTTAATGAATGGGTGAAATGTTTGAATCTTATAGCCAACTTTCTAGAAATTATAACCACTTATTCTAGAAGTTTTTTTTATGATATATTTAAAAAGCATTTACACACTTTTTAGTAATAACTAAATTTTAGTAATTATAACTGACATTCTAAAAAATTTTTTTCATCTTACGCACATAATAAATTTTAAAAAGATTATGTTTAGGCACTTAGAATTAAATGTGCGTGCATATAGGTGCATTTGACTCTTAACAAAAATTCTAAAAACTTATAAAAACATAAAATAAAATGTTGAAGAGGCTTTAAAACATCAACTTTGATCTTCTCTTTTCTTCCATCAACATCTTCATCATCATGAGAGTTTTCTTTCATCATAATTGAATCCTTTATCATAAATATTTGATGAATATCTAAATCTACAAATAACTTTATATCAAAATATAATATTGTATAATTCTCTCAAATCCTCTTCCTTTCCCCTCCCTCTTCCTCCCTCCCCCTCTCTGCTCCTTTTTCTTCCGTTGTACTCCCCCTACCTCTCTTTGCCCTAGCGTCGGTTCCATCCTTTTGTTTTGGTGAATCTCACTCCTCTACCCTCTTCGGAGGGGGTCCGGGTGGCCTCTCTCCTATGGCTGTTCCATGTGGTTGAGGCCGCTGGGGTGGTTCTGATCGTCGCTCTGGCTTGTTTTTGTTTCTTCTAGTTTGTTTTTGTTGCGTCTGTGTTTCTGCTGTGGTTTTGCGCGTTCATGCCGAGCTTCTCTTTCGTCGTGGTTTCGTCTCTTTCTTTTGCCGTGTTGGAGCATTCTCGTTCCCTTTCTTTGTTTGGTGAGCACTTCTCTCCCTTCTCTCTGGGGAAGGGGCTTGGAGGTTGCTTGCCTTTTGCCCCTCTTTGCTGAGGGCCCGCGGGATTTGAGGCTTGCTCTTTCGCTGTCCTTTTGTTTTGTCGGCTTTTTGTTATGGGCTTTCTTCCTCTCCTCTTCTTGTGCTGTGTTTTGTTTGGTTTTGTTCTATTTTGAGCCGCTCTTGCTTTCTCTTTGTGGTGTCTTTTATTGTGCTGGGTGGCAGTGATTCCCTGGGTAGGTGATGGCTCCCCCTGAGGGGGACGCCTCTCCTACTTTGGCAGCGAATCCTCGATCGCCTCAGAAGGCTTCCTTTGCCTCCATTGTGGCTAATTGAGGTTTGGAGGAGCCACCTCCTTTTGTCGAGCTTTCACTCTCGGTTCGTAAGCCTAAGGTTAGGGATGGGTGCTTGTGTACTTCCTTTTCGTCGTCGGAAGTTTTTGACCTTAGTAGAGGACTCACGTCCTCTGCGGTTGTCAGAGCTTGGGGCACTAAGCCTTCTTACCAGATAGTGCTTGCCTTCCTTTCTAACAAGGTCAAGATCATGGGTTTCTCTTTAGTTTCCCTTGATATGAGACACTGGCTGGTTAGATGTGCTTCATATTTGGATTTTTGCAAGATCTACTCCTTGGGTTCTGTCATCTTTGATCGTGTTAGACTCTAGTTCGTTAAATGGTCTGCAAGATTTCGTACTGATGCCTCGGTCACATGTGCTCCGATTTGGGTGGGCCTTCCAGGCCTTAACTTGCATTTACTTCACTCCAAAGTGCTTCTTTCTGTTGCTTCTTACTTGAGTAGCCCCATCTGTGTGGACTTGAAGACTGTGCAAGGCTTAAGACCTGGGTACCTCCGTATTTGTGTTGAGATAGATTTGCTTGCTGATCGCCCCGAGGTTCTCAATATCTTTAATGGTGATGCTTTTATTAAGCAGGGTTGTTTTTGAACGATTTTCACTTTTCTGTTCCAAATGCCTCAGGATAGGCCATTGTGTGGGTTCTTGTCCTGTTGTCTTCGATACAGGTGTCACGAAAGGAGGGTCGCAGCTCTATGGTTTCCGATTAGAGGGTTTCCCAGTTGAGGACTCCTTCCCCCGGAGATGCTCCTGGGCACTTTAGGGGGGGGAAGGATGCGGTTAACAAAGAATCGGCTGCGGAGAAATGCATTGATAGTGATCAGATTCCTCCAGGGGACCAGGGGAAACTTTAATAGCTTTGATACATCTTGTATAATTCCTTCTTCTTCTTCTTCTTTGGGGGGGATCTATATTCCAACTTTTAAATTTTCTGGTTCCCTGAACGGAAAGAAGAAAAAGAGGATTAAGCTGCGTCGACGCCATCCTAAAGCGTTGTTATCGGCTCCCTACTCCGATAGGAGGTCCTGGGTGACCTTACACCGGGACCTACTGAGTCGACGCAAGTATTATCTTTTGATCAGGATGATGTTGCTCCATTTTTTGATTCTAATGTTTCGATGGATGCTTCTTGCTCATTTGAACAAGATTCTCAAAGTGACTAGATTTTTCTGAATGTAGATTTGATTAAAGCGTCTCTTAGAGATTCCTCAGTAGACGAAAGTTTACAAGTTTTGAAGGATCCGATTTTGAATGATTCTTCCATTATGGGAAAGGAAGCTTCGGAGATTTGTAGAGCTTTGTCTAATCGATTGAATATGGTTCCGATTTCTAAGTTTGGAAATGTAAAACATAGCTCCTTAAAGCCCAGGTTACCTTATTCGATGTCGTCTAGTGATAACGTTCTGAATAAGGAGAACTTCTTAAGTAGAGAATTTGGGATTCTCTGCCTACTCCCCCACCACCCGATCCGGACCCTGATCCCCCTTTGGTCTTGGAGATTCAAGATAGGGAGGTACATCATCTAGTGAACAATGATGGAAAATGTGAATGTTCTATATTGAATATCTTGGTTTGCATGCTGAACCCATTTAGGATGAGGCACAATCACTAGTTAGGCACAGAGGAGACTGCGGAGGTTACTGGTTAAGTAGTAATTAAAGATCTTAATTGATTTAGATTAGATATAAATTTAGTATAAGGTATGGTTATTTATGTATGTATAAGCATTAATTTTTCTTAAGTTATGTGTAAAATAATGTTATAATGTATTGATTAAATATATTATGTTGATTACAGGTAATAAGTTAATCTAGAGTTGGATTTGAAATTTGATCAGGAATGATGGGAGTGTAGCAGAGTTGAAGCAGAAGATTTAGATTAGATGTAGGAATAATAATGTAAGGGAGTTAAATGTTGATATTCTATTAAGTAGAAATAAAGCAGTAAAATGTGAAGAGTTTATGTTCATCTTAACTTTAAGGTAACTTAAAGACTTTCCTAAGTCTTAGTTACCATTAGATTAGGTCACAATATCTGAGGAAACCTTAAAATTGTAGTTTCAACTTTTATCTAGACGTCCAGATAAGTTATAGGACGTCTCGGATTCTTAGTCAACTCTCGCATACCTCAAATTCACTTATGCAGTGTTATTGGATGTCTTGACACTTTGTTAGACGTCAAATTTCTGTAAAATACTCAAAACAAAATCTTGATTTCCCCTTAACTCAGATTGGACGTCCAGAACTAAAGTTTGGACTTTTGATTTTTGAGTATAAGTCGTCTGATCACATTTTTGGACGTCTTATACTGATCTCTAATTCCTGTTTTGAGATTCAAGTCTTGATCTTGGATCTCTAGTTCCCTAGACCTAATCCCAACCACATAGGAATTTAAATTAAGGTGTCCTAACCTTAGTACATCGCCTCTAGACCCACCTAAGGATATAATTAGGTCATCATCAAACCCAATTGACTTAGATCAAAGTCAATTATCTTCACTTAGTCAATTGGACTCATTGAGTCAAATTGAGCATAAATCTCAACCCACACAAGTTCAATTGGATTTAGTGAGAGTCTAATTGAACTTAGATCTCAACCCACACAAGTTTAATTGAACTTAATGAGAGTTCAATTGACCTAAATTCAACTTAATTGAGTTATTTCACTCTCAATTAGGTTCACATTCATCCAATTAAACTTAAGTCAAGTTTAATTGCATTTTTCCCTTAGCAATTAGGGTTTGTAACCCTAATTCAAGGCATACACCTACCCAAACCCCTTAGGACCTAACCTAAACCTCTTAGACACTTAGAGCACGACCACACACACACACACGCCCATTCACGCACACACACTTCTCTAGAGTAATCTAGAACTCTCTTGAAGTGGCGTCACCTCTTGGTTGTCAAATTTAACAATCAAGTGGCATTCAAAATGAGATCCACATTTTTTGGATCTCATAACCATATGGTAGGCCACTTTTGGGCTCTCTCTGGAGAGTTCCACACCTCTTTAGAGAGAAGCCCTTGGGTCTATAAAAAGATCCAATGGGCGGCCAATTGCACCCATTCACATTTTTGGCACTGTTCACTTCATTGGCTCCATTCACGTCCACCTTCACTTAGGTTAGCCACTCCATCTCCACGAGCTCACAACTATCATGAAAGACACCATGCTGAGATGTTGGTTCACTCATCTCTCCCTCCAAGGGTCGGTCTAAGCTTCATTGACCGCCCCTCACTCTCCTCCCGACCATTCCAAGGCCATCGGGGATCACCCCTGAATGTCCTTTTGTTCTACTAGCTATAGATCAGTAGTTTATGCTCTTCATAGTTTTACTACTTTTTATTACTGCTTAGTAGCGTAGTCTTTATTATCTCCCAATGATGCATGCAAAATCTCCCTTATAGATTCTTGTATGCAATCGTTTTCTGGTAGATAGATTTACATTTTAATCATTTCTGTACAAGCTTTCCTCTACAGTTTTTGTTGCAAACAACTTTCTTATTGAATGAATGAAAAATACTTTTATATATATATCTCCATGTTTTGAAATCACAATGAGCTTATTAATTGCTATCATGTTTGTGTGATTGAAATTGCCTGTTTTTCAATTGTGTATCTATTCTGCAACAAGCATGTCGTTTCTCGAGAATATAGAAAATCTAACGATAGATGTATTCTCCGTAAACAGTCACCACCTCACTAGAATTGTACACATAGAAACTCACATATTCGCCTTTGTGATTTATTTAACGCACGCGCATGTAATTAGAGTTCATAACAGAAGTGGTGAAATCTTAATCAGGAGATTGGAAATCGACGTGTGATTTTAGACAAAGTAGAGCGGCAAAAGTCGAATTGTAAAGTAAAACAAATACCACCTAGAGATGAACGATCGGGATTCAAGTCTCGTTATCTCTTTAAAAATTATTTTTGTTTATCATATTTCGCAACTATACTACGACATTTTCCTATCAAAAATGCGACATACGATCTTAACAAATGGCGCTGTTGTCAGGGAGGCAACGTCATTTCCTTTTTTGATTTCGATCTTTGAAACTCACTTACAAATTTCTCTCTACTTTATTTTTAATGTGTAGGAAAAACGGGATCTGTACACACGAGCGCGGAAAATAAATCTAGGTGCATATCATCTCATTTCTAAATTATATTTTACTTTCTGCAATTTCCTCTGAAATTTTTTTTACTCATTGTCGTGGAAAAGAAAAAAAAATCAGAGAAAAAACATAAAAAATTTTTTGAAAAAAAATCTAGATTATGTATCTTTTTGAATCTAAAGTTAGTTTGAAAAAGAAAAAAAAAGATATTTTCTTTAATTCCTTTGAAAAATTCTTTTTGAACAAAAAATGTGTAAAAGTTTTGAAAAAGAAAAAAAATATTTTCTTTTTTGGGTGAAAGCTTAGATTTCAAACTCAAATATCTTTAAGAGCTTTCCCACCATCTTCTGATTTTTCGATCAGATTTCAAGTCTGATTTAAGAAATTAGTAAACAAAAAATCCTGAAATTCTGGTGAAACCTTCATTTTCAAACCATCTTTCAAACGCCACCATTCATTTGAAAAAATTTTAAGTATAAAATTTTTAAAAATTCGTGAAGTGCACGAGGTCAGACTGACCCAGATTTAAGATTTTTCAAATTTCAAAAAGTAATTCCGAGTAATCCGTGAATCTATTTTGACTAAAAGTGGTGGGGTTTGAAAGCTGATCTCATTGGCTTTATTTTCCATATTTTTCCCAAAATTTTGAAGGTCATTTGATACTCTTTCAAAGTGAAAAATCGACTAGGGGTCAAAAATCCAAATCTAACCCCCTGATATCCAAAAATCCCTAAAAATTAGGTTGAAACATTAAAAATCCAAAAAAATATTCTATGGAAAGCTAATTAAAAAAAAAATCTACTCGCAAAATTTTAAGTTAATTGGATTCCAATTATTGTCAGAGAACGAACATTACTTTTGTGATCTGCTAAAACAGAACAAACCCTAGAAGTGCATGAACTTAGGTTGAATCTTTAGGGTTACAACTTAGGGACCACACTTTGGGTTAACCTAGACTTAATCAAGTCTAGCACTTAGCTGGTGAGCTTAGTCACCTTGTGGGCCACTCACCAAGCGAAAACCCCACTGAAGAAAATAGGCTAAAATCAATTGTAAAACACGAAATCAACTCGAATTCGTTGTCATACTACTAGGTGTTTGCAACCTCTCTTGCCAAACCTGGTGACTAAGTTCGTGGGGTAGTGTCAAACGACCGCGGCTCGGGGGTTAACGGAACTGGAGACGTAAGCCAAAGGAAGAACCTTCCCCTTAGTGCCCTCGTAACCAGACTGGCTGGGTTAGCTTGAGAGGCGGGAATCACTTTCAGTCGATTGAACGACGAATTTTTCTTCAGGAATTTGAACTTCTAACGAAAAATCTGGTCACCCGATCTATAAGGACCATTTGATTGACATGGCCTTAGCCTTGTCCTGCTTAGCTACACCAACCTAGGGTTTGGGTGGTGTATGCAAGGAAGGAGCTCACTTAGACCTCGCTTGGTTGGACCTTGGGAGCCACTCCCAATTAGACGAGTCAGCTCGTCAGGACCATCTTCTCCCTCCACTTCTTCTACTCCCAGTGCCACCATGGCAAATCCTGGACCTGGACCTAGATCGGGTCAGGATATCGAGAATCTGGACCCGATGGCTCATCTGGAAGCCCGGGTCACCGAATCCGAGAAGCGGCATCAGCAGAGCATGGATCGCATCTTGACGTCACTTGACCGGGTGCAGCACCTACCGTGAGGAGAACAACTGCGGGATTTCTACGACCTAGCCGCATAAATCATCGCACCTTTAGTCAGAATTCCCGTAGGCGGAGATGCGTTTGAGCTCAAGCCCATTGTGATTGGGTTGATCAGCACTCATTTCTATGGGAACTCAAGTGAAGATCTGTTCCAGCACCTTGAGGACCTGAGTCGACTCGCTGAAACGATTCGACCCAGGAATATCGATCTCGAGATTGTTCTAATGAAGCTTTTCCCGTTCTCTCTGTGGGACAAAGCTTCATACTGGTTCAAGACCATTGGGAAGCCAATTGGAACCTGGCTAGAATTACAATATGAATTCCTGCAAAAGTTCTTCCCAATCGGTCGAACAAACGCAATGCGAAGTACAATCATGACTTTCTTCCAGGAAGTTGGGGAGAAGTTGCACGAAGCATGGGATAGATTTTACGACCTTCTCCAGAAATGCTCGCACCATGGTATACCCAGATGGCACTTGGCTCAGATCTTTTACCATGGGCTGGATGACACACATCGGTATCTGGCCGATGCATCTAGCAGCGGGAATTTCCTCGCGAAAGACGAGAATAGCACATTTGAGCTATTCGAATCATTAGCGGAGAACTCGATGAATGCTGCATTCATGAACCAGTTCCAGCGGCCTGGTCAGCAACGGGTTGGTGTCCACGAGGCTCACACTGAGTCTATTCGAGCTGACATGGATATCATCGTCAAGCAACTGGATAGAATAAACCTAATCGAGAAAAAGATTGACCAGATTAGTCAGGGTCAATCTGACTTGAGCTCTACTGCCTCAAGACCCTCCTACGCACCCCGAACCCCTCCTGCTCGAGTTAATCTACTCACTTGGGATGCATCTTCTGCGTATTTACGAGATCCCGCATATCAGGATCCCGTAAATAATCCAGATTTGGCACCCTATGATCAGGGTTACGCACCACCTGCAGATTATAATGCGTATCCCCTTAACGGATATATGTCTCAGACATCTTCGGCCTATGAGGACGTTAGTGCTATCCAAGGATACGGGTGTAATAACCCATATTTAGAGATGTATAACCCTGGTTGGTGCCAGCATTCGAACTTCTCTTGGTCTGGTAATTCATAGAGATCACATCAAGATCCACACTACCAGACCAGGCAATACAGGAATGCGCAAAACACGTATCCTAGGCAGTAGCCATTCCCATCTCAGCAGCAGCAACCCTGCTCTTTATACCAGCCGCTGCACCAAGCTGCCAACTACCCTCCAAAGCGGGCTGACCCTTTGGAGGCATTGAAAGAGGAGCTGCAAGAATTAATGAGGAAATCCACACAAGATACCTTATAGATTATGAAGGTGATGGCTGATCAGATACAGACGATACAGAACACGCAGAACCAGCTGTTGCAGGAGCATAGGACTTAGGGAGCCTTGCCTTCCCAACCCGTCTCGAATCCTCGATATGTGCAAAACCAGGACACCCCGCCTAGGTTTCAGGCACCGTAGGAATAGGCACACGCCATACTACAGGCGCCTCCTACACCACCTGTACGCGCAAGGCTAGCCGCCTTTGCAAAACCTCGCGTATTCTGCCCCCTTCGCTCCCCCACCACCTCATGGACAGCAAGCCGATGCACATGCTGTCTCTTTGTGGAGCGGAAGGAAGACATTCGAACCACCACTTAGGCAGGCGGGTCTTGATTTTTCCCACCCTTCGCCGCAGGCGGGTTCGACTCTTTCATCTCAGGAGCCACCTACGGTAGATAAGGGTAAGAGGCCACTTAACCATGAGATTCTCGTCCCTTTTCCTGAGGCTCTGACATGAAATGCAGTACAGAAAAAGGAGACGCGGAATTTTGAAGACCTGAAATCGATGTTTAAGTACATATTCAGGTCCCCTTCCTTGAGGCAATCGATCACATTCCCGCTGTCACTAGGTTCTTCAAGGACTATTATACCCCGAAGTGACAACCGAGAATTGGACGACAGGCGGTATTGTCGAAAGAGGCTAGCGCCGTGATTCTAGCTGATTTACTGCAGAAGAAGAAAGACCCTGGTACCCCACTCATATCTTGCTTCTTGTAGGATTCTCCATTTGATCGGGCCCTTCTAGATTTGGGTTCGTCCATCAACCTAACTCCCACTGCCGTATTTGATCGATTTCGATTTGGGGAGTTGAAGCCCACCTCGGTCACGATTTAGCTGGCTGATAGATCAGTCAAAACATCGAGGGGGGTGATTGAGAATGTGATCGTGAAAGTTCGCGGGTTCTACTTTCCCGTAGATTTTTTCGTTCTCGATATGGAAGTTCCTCCTAATCTCCGAGATGCACCAATTATTTTGGGTTGCCCTTTTCTGGCGACAGCTCGAGCGAACATCGATTGTGCATCTGGGTGTATGGAGATAGCCCTAGGCAATGAGCGACTTCGACTGGATATATTTAGGGTAGCAAAGAACTTCGACTGTGATCGAATAGAGGAGGATGGTGAAGACGAAGCTACGTCATACTGTGGCAACGTTGGGCTCCTCTGTGAGGACCCAATGTCTCATTCGTCTACACTATCAGGGTTCTTGGACCTCGATCCACATGGGACTGAAAACATTGCACTACACATATCTCCCCGAGGATCTGACTGTTTAGGGTGTGCTTTTGACCACAGCACCCCTGAATCCAGCTATCCTGATCCACACATTGTCGAATCGCCCATGTTGTTGTAGGAAGACGTGACTACAGCTAACGGGTTTCCCGTTAACGCAGTCACAACCGATTTCACAGGGAGCGAATCAGCGGGAATTCACGTGCATATAGATCAGCAGATTCCCACCCTCGAGTTTGCTCCTCCCATTCCCATTTTTGACCCAGACCCTCCTGTGATCGAATTGAAGCCCTTACCCACTCCACACTTTCTTATAGCTAGACTTTTTGGAGTAGGGGTGCACAATCAGTTGGTTCGCATCTCCGAACCACTGATTCTAGGAGCACACGAGCACATCTTTCTCTTAATCTTGACTGGCTCCTATGCAAGAACTGATACATCTGATTGAGTTTTCGCCTAGCTGGAGGTGTTAAACTTAGCATCTACTCCACATCCATCACCCTATACATATTCATTTTTATACATAGCATACTCTTCTTTTAGCATATTTTCTTTCTGTATATTGCATACTGATAGGTTGGCCAGTGCTGAATGTACACTTTCAGGGGCAATTACAGGTGATTTCTACCCATTCTCTCCCTGCTGTATTTATTTTCTTTTATATTCATGCAAGAGGACATGGAAGAACTTAGGCATGGGAGGGTAGATACAACAAAACTGAAAAATTTATGCCAACATTTAGGAAAATCTCGGAGCTGCATGTATAACGTACTTTAGGACCCTAAATAAAAGAACAACCGATTCCACCTCTAATGCTCGCATTGGAGCTAGAAATCGTTCGCAACAGCCATTCCGACTCACCCGCTCACCTTTTGTTCTAAATTTAGGGTCAAGCTGAATGTAACTCGATACGGGAATTTCATGAAGTACAAATTATATGAGGTTACTTGTTTATAGCATATATACATATTGCATTCATGAATAAGATTATTTTATTAAGAGAATGCATTAGGGATTTTATCCTCTAGTTGATTCCTGTAATCTGGAATCCAGTACAACTTTTCACACACACGTAGAATTTGCAATGGATTCATGGTGAAGGCTGATAAACATCTTCAGTCTGTCGAGAAGAAGCAGTGCTTCTTCTCCTGAACCCCTGAACAATGTTTTGGGAGTCAGGCTGATTTTCTTCCAAAAATCCACCAAATAGTGTGAGCTGAGAGTAGAGTGTACTGGTGCTCTAAGATTAGTGCAAGGAATCTGGAGTCCTAGATAATTAGGTGATGATACTCTGAGATTAGATATAGTTTTCGATCTCGGTTCCTGCGTATACATTTTGTGTGAAATATTGAGAGCCACCAAATAAGGCAAATACGTGGAGAGCGAGTTTTTATAAAACTAGGGCGAAGGTGGATGGCCACGACCATTCTTTACGGAATCCTCGGCTGAAGGAGGGTATTGATGTCAAGGTCAGAAATACACCGTCTTATCCGTCTCTCCCGGTGCCGTGAGTAGGCACTTCCACCAAATAAACCACCCAATGTCTCTTGAGTACCACTAATTCCTAATAATGCCTCCTCAATAATGTTCATGGATGTGTTATGTTGAAAAAAAAAATGATGATGAAAAGAAGGGAAAATTGAAAAAAAAATTAGAAAAAGAAGAAAAAGCAAAGAAAAAAGTGAATATTTAGTTCAGTTGCATTGAGGCAATACCAACAAATAAATTTGAGATCCACCAAATATGACCTTAACCTATTTTTCGTGTGTTTCTAACCACCCGAATACTGGCTGAGGAATTCCGACTTAGTGTTAGGGTTATGAAAACTCAATTAAAGTATTAATGCCCAGTGAGACCACTAAATACAGATCGTATATGTGAATTTGGTGAGGTTGTGAGCTCTAAGAAAAAGAAAAAAGAAAAAAGAAAAAGAGAAAGAGAGAATGAATACAAAAGAATCAGAAGGGAGCATAGTTTTTCTCGTCTTTCTCTGAGTTGAGTTACTTAGTAATCCGAGAATCTAGATTCTGTAGTACTAGTCTCTATGTAGCACCAAGTGAGAGTGAGCCACCAAATATATAATCTTTTCCCTCAGAGATTCTCTACCTAAGCCTAAAGCTGGGGTGTAATTCATAGAATATTTTGAATACCCTAAGGGAAGAAGTTCGCCTATCCCGCTAGAATTTTTACTAGGGGTCAAGTACAAGCTTTAGAGGTGAATCAGTTTTTCACTCGAATCCGCTGCAAAAGCTACACAGCTACACTTTCATGATTGTCTGGATTTCTAGAGCATAGGATGAAAACAAAAAGGAGAAAAATCTCTATGCATACACTTGATAAAATAATCAGTCCCTTAGGGACCCTTGCTGTAAATAATTTAGTCTTGCATTTGATAGGTACTTGCAAGATTTAGGCATGGGGGTATAATTGCGCAGCAATCATAGGTCTTAATTGACCTAGATTAGGCTAGAACTTATCATAAGTTAGGGTTATTCATGCATGCATAAGCATTATCTGCATTTTTACTACTTTCCTTTAGCTATGCATAAAATAATTTTATAATGTACTGATTAAGTGCATTATGTCGATTGCAGGCAATAAGCTGATTTGGAGCTGGATCTGGAGCTGGATCTGAAGCTAGATCAGGAATAACGGGAGTGCAGCAGAGCTGGAGTAGAAGGCTTAGATTAGATGTAGGAATAATAATGTAAGGGAGTTAAATGTTTGCTATTCTATTAAGCAGAAATAAAGTAGTAAAATGTGAAGAGCTTAGGTCCATCTTAGTCCTAGGATAGCCTAAAGACTTCCCTAAGCCTTAGCCACCCTTAGATTAGGTCACAACACCCTAGGAAACCCTAAAACCCTAGTTCCAACCCTTATCTAGACGTTCAGATAAGTTATAGGACGTCTAGGACCCTTAGCCAACTCCCACACACCTAAAACCCACTTCTGTAGTGTTATTGGACATCCAGACACTTTGTCAGACATCCAATTTCTGCAGAATACCCAAAACAGAACCTTGATTTACCCTTGACTCAGATTGGACGTCCAGAACTGAAGTCTGGACTTTTGATTTTTGAGTATAAGTCGTCTGATCACATTTTTTGGACGTCTGGTATTAATCTCCAGTTCTTGTTTTGAGATTCAAGCCTTGATCTTGGATCTCTAGCTCCCTAAACCTAATCCCAACCCCATAGGAACCTAAATTAAGGTGTCCTAACCCTAGTACATCACCTCTAAACCTGCCTAAGGACCTAATTAGGTCCTCACCAAACCCAATTGACTTAGATCAAAGTCAATTACCTTCACCTAAGTCAGTTGGACTCATTGAGTCCAATTGAGCTTAGATCTCAACCCACACAAGTTCAATTGGACTTAGTGAGAGTTCAATTGACCTAAACCCAACCTAATTGAGTTATTTCACTCTCAATTAGGTTCACACTCATCCAATTAAACTTTAGTTAAGTTTAATTGCATTTTCCCCTTAGCAATTAGGGTTTGTAACCATAATTCAAGGCATACACCTGCTCAAACCCCTTAGGACCTAACCTAAACCTCTTAGACACCTAGAGCACGGCCGCACACACACACACACACACCCATTCACGCACACACACTTCTCTAGAGTTCTCTAGAACTCTCTTGAAGTGGCGCCACCTCTTGGTTGCCAAATTTAGCAACCAAGAGGCATTCAAAATGAGATCCACATTTTTTGGATCTCATAACCATATGGCTGGCCACTCTTGGGCTCTCTCTAGAGAGTTCCACACCTCTGTAGAGAGAAGCCCTTGGGTCTATAAAAAGATCCAATGGGCGGCCAATTGCACCCATTCACATTCTTGGCACCACTCACTTCATTGGCTCCATTCATGTCCACCTTCACTTAGGTTAGCCACTCCATCTCCATGAGCTCACCACCACCATGAAGGACACCATGCCAGGATGCTGGATCACTCCTCTCTCCCTCCAAGGGTCGGCCTAGGCTCCATTGGCCGCCCCTCATTCTCCTCCCGACCATTCCAAGGCCATCGGGGACCACCCCTGAATGCCCTTTTGTTCTGCTAGCTCTAGATTAGTAGTTTATGCTCTTCATAGTTTTACTGCTTTTTATTACTGCTTAGTAGCGTAGTCTTTATTCTCCCTCAATGATGCATGCAAAATCCCCCCCATAGATTCTTGTATGCAATCATTTTCTGGTAGATAGATTTACATTTTAATCATTTCTGTACAAGCTTTCCTATATAGTTTTTGTTGCAAACAACTCTCCTATTAAATGAATGAAAAATGCATTTATATATATATATATCCATGTTTTGAAATCACCATGAGCTTATTAATTGCTATCATGTTTGCGTGATTCAAGTTGCCTATTTTTCAATTGTGCATCTATTTTGCAACAAGCATGTCGTTTCCCGAGAATATAGAAAATCTAATGATAGATGCATTCTCCGTAAACAGTCACCACCTCACTAGAATCGTACGCATAGAAATTCATACGTTCACCTTTGTGATTTATTTAATGCACATGCATGTAATAATAGTTCATAACAGAAGTGGTGAAATCTTAATCAGGAGATTGGAAACTGGCGTGTGATTTTAGACAAAGTAGAGCGGTAAAAGATTGAACTCTAAAGTAAAACAAATGCCTCCTAGAGACGAACGACTGGGACTCAAGTCTCGTTATCTCTTTAGAAATTATTTTTGTTGATCGTATTGGCAACTATACTACGACGTTTTCCTAGCAAAAACATGACTTACGATCTCAACAGTCACTCATAGAGGGGTATGGGTAGACTGATGAGGAGTTGATCTAAATCAGTTGTTAGAATCAAATCTTAATGAAGGGCTTGTTCTGGAACTATAGGGGGGCTTTGAATCCTCCCACCATCAACCATCTTAAATTCCTTATTACTGACCTTTCTTTTAATGTCATTTTCCTCTTTGAACCATTTGTGGATCTATCCTGTGCTAATGTTCTTAAGGACCTTCTTGTGTTCAATCATGTGCTTGTGCATGATGACACCCGTAATATTTGGTGCCTTTGGAGGGACCCTATTGTCATCTCTACTGTTCATATTACACCTCAAGCTGTCTGTTAAATGTACCTTTATGAACCCCACCATCATGGTCTTTGGGGTTTATGCCTCTTGTGACTCGGAGGTTTGCCTGCCCTATGGAATCATTAATTTTAAGGATGTCTCTGCCTCATTCAATCTTCCATGGATGATAGGAGGGGACTTTAATTGCGTTCTTCATGCATTAGAGAAGTTAGGGGGGGCTCCTTTCCATGATTCTCAAGCCCTCTCTTTTTTCTCTTGGGTTGACTCCTCTGCTTTTCTCGAGCTTCCTCTTAGTGGAAATCAATTCTCTTGGTGCAATGGCAGGAGAGGTGCAACTAGGATTTACCAGAAACTTGATAGAATCTTCATGAATACTGATGGTTTAGCTTTGTCCCCTTCAACTAAGTATCTTTCCAAAAGGAATTCTGATCATGCGCCCATAATGTTCTCCTTTTTTGTCTGAGATTCCAGAATATGTGGCTAAGAGATGAGCGATTCAAAGATCTGGTTACCCATGTTTGGAGTCAACCCCCTAGGGCTACAGCTTCTGATCCTATTGCCTTACTCTATTCTAAGCTCTATAATCTTAAGAAGGCCCTTCACTTATGGAATAGGTCAACTTTTGGAGATATTCATACCATTGTTCGGAACCTTGAAAAAACCCATGGTGATCTGTAGAACAAACTTACATCCTCTTGGGATGAAGACACTGCTTCTGAGCATGCGGATACTCGTATCCAGTAAGATGATGCCCTTGCCAAATTATAGACTTTCTTGCTCAAAAAGCTAAAATTGATTGGCTCCAGAAGGGTGAAGGGAATAATGCCTTTTTTTTTGCCAGGATTAGGAAACGCCTTGCTAAAAAATGAGAACCTCTTTTGCTGGGACTCTTGGGAATGGCTCTTGGAGAGAAGCTACTAAGAAGGCTACAGAATACTTTCAAAACCTTCTTTCTTCTGAAGCTCACGAGGATGTGGACAAATTTTTGGAGGTTATTCCGCCTATCTTAACTCAAAATGATTTTGCCGCTCTTACCCAACCTTTAACTGAAGGAGAGATCTTTGAAACCTTAGCTCAAATGCCCAATAATAAAACTCCTAGTCCCGATGGTTTTAATGCCAAGTTTCTTGTGGGTTACTGGGATATCATTAAAACTGACGTTGTTAGAGCTATTGTGTACTACTTCACCTCCAATAGTGCCTTGAGAGCCTTTAATACTACTTTCATTTCTTTAATCCCTAAGAAACCCAATGTCTTGGATCTCTCGGATTTTAGGCCTATTAGTCTGTGCAACATTCTCTATAAACTCGTGTTGGCTATAATATCTAAGCGCCTTGCCACGGTGATTCCTAGGATTATTTCCCCTGAACAGGTTAGGTTCATTTAGGGCTGCTCCATTTTTTATCACATCTCTACAACTTTTGCATTAGTCCAACGCTTAGATCGCAAGGTCCATGGCTTCAATGTGGTTTTCCAGTTGGACCTTTGCAAGGCTTATGATAGGGTCGATTGGGAAGTGCTTTATTCCATCCTAGCTCGTTTTGGTTTTTCCGCTCAGGCTATTAATCTTAGTAAAGGTTTTGCTCAACATGGCTATTTTGATTAACGGAAGTTCCTCCTCCTTTCTTAAGGTCAGTCGAGGGCTTAGGCAGGGTGACCCCATGTCCCCTTTCCTTTTTGATATCTTCTTGGAGCCATTTATTTGGGGTATCAAAGAGTTGGCCTTTCAAGGCCGTATCTCTCCCTTCTCTATCAGGTGTAATATCCCCTCCCCCTTGCTATCATATGCTGACGACATCATTATTTTTCTCAATGGCAACATCCACTTTGTTAAAAACTTAGCGAGCTTCATCTAGCCTTTTGAACTAGCTTTTGGCCAGAATGTCAATCTTTTGAAAAGCTTCTGCTTTGTAGGTAAAAATTTCCCTCCTGGTAGGCTTAGTCACATTCTTCAGATTACAGGTCTTCAACTTGGTTCCTTTCTGTTCACTTACCTTGGGTGCCCTATTTTCTCAGGGAGAGCCAAGAACATTTACTTCCAATCTATCCTGGATAAAATTAGATCCAAGCTTTCGAGGTGGAAGGCTAAAATGCTTTCGTCTGCTGCTAGACTTCTTCTCATCAAACACATCTTAACATCTATTCCCATTCATGTGCTTTCTATTGTAGATGTCCCCAAGGCTATTATTAGGAAATTAGAATCCCTGTTCGGTAATTTCTTTTGGAACTCCACAGAAGAGGAGCAGCATCATCATTGGGTTTCTTGGAAAACTATAGTTGCTTCTCTCTCGCATGGTGGTCTTGGCGTTAGGGATTTGTCCTTGGCCATTAAAGCCTTCTGCATGAAACATGTTTGGAACATCACCTTTGGTAATTCTCCCTACTCGCATTTTGATGCGTGGCCTTTATGCTCATAGGGAATTCCACTCTAAAGAGTTAAAGTCCTTAGATCTGCCTATCTAGCAATGAAACCTCTTATGAGATGGGAGACTCATGAAGGCAAGGTCGATTTCTGGGTTGATCTTTGGGTTGGGGATACCCTGTTGAAAGATTTTTTGCCTAATAATGTTGACCCTCCTGCTATTCATCTCCGCGATGCCTTGGGTATCTTGAGTGTAGGCCAGCATATGAGGTTTATCCCTTAAAACATTCGTGATATGATTTCTCAAGTCACCCTCTCGGACAAGAGAGACAAGCCTATTTGGATTCCTTCCAATTTGGGAATCTTCTCTGTTAGTTTTGCTTATTCTATTAACTTTCACCTAGGTGATCAGGATCCCAAATTCTTAACGTTGTGGAAGCTTCAGTTACCGTTGAGGATAAGCCTGTTTATTTGGAGAATTATTCTTCGTAGGCTTTCTATGGATGATGCTATCTTTGGTTTGAGTATCAATATGGTCTCCCGATGCTACTGTTGTCCTCATGCCCCAAGATCAGAATCTTTAACCCATCTATTTAATGAGATCCACCTTACTAAGTTAATTGCAACTTGGACCTTTGAGAAAAACTTTATCATTCCCATCAATCCAATTAATTTTTGGTTGATTATTCAAAATACCAGAAACTCTAGCTATATCAACATGATTAAAGGGTTTATTTGTTTTATCTAGTTTAATGTTTGGTGGGTTAGAAACAAGGTCAAAAATGAAAACTTTCAATTCTCCTCCATCTTGCAATTTTTGGATCATAGTTGGAGGAATTATGATATGGCTAATTGGTTGCGGTCCACCTGGCCAAAAACCTTCTTGCTCTCTTGGGCTTGCCCTAACATTGGGTTCAAAGCTAACATCGTTGTTATTAGGAAACTCACTTGTTTGCTTTTGGGTTGGGTGATTAGGGACAGTTCTGGGAATTTTGTTCTAGCTGCTGCTACCAGTGCTCCTGATTGTCAGAAAGAGTTAGGTTACTTGTTAGCCATTCGTCATCTGCTTGGAGAGTGGAACGATATGCTTTCTCATCTTCAAATTGAGGTAGATTCTACAATGCTTTATTATTGGTGGAATGGTAAACTCCCTGTGATGTGGAGGGCTAGGACACTTTATTTGGAAGTTCGTCAACTCAATGATAGAATTTGGGCTCTCAATTTTGTCCATCCTCTGGTCAACACTCTTGTAGTGGTTATTGCGGCTGAAGGTTCTCATGATTGGAAGACCTTCAGAATCAAAGACCTTGCTCCACACATCCGTAGCATTATCAAGTTAGACAGGATGCACTTCCCCCATGTCATCCGAGCATCCTGATCCATGTTTTATCAACTTCTAGGCTTGTCCTAGTGGCCTCTTCCCTGTGCCTACTTGTTGTTTCCTTTTGGGTTTTTGTTTTTGTTTTTTGAGGTTTGGCTCTCAATTTTGTTTAGCCTTTGTACTAGGCCACGAGTCGTGGTCCTTCTTTTTTTTGTATGGGGAAGGTTTTGGTCTAGTCCCCCTGTCCCCCTTTTTTATGGCCTTAAGGGAGTAAGGGATAAATAAGATTGACTCTTGTATTTGCTTCTCTATATATATATAATCTTGCATAATGTCAAAATAAATAATATTAGTACCTAAGTATTGTTACGACCCGATTCCCGAATCCCTACGAGACACGAGGATCGGACCAACTCGACTGATCCCAAGACCCAGTCATCCAATGAGAAAGTAACCAAAAGAGCAGTAAAATAAACCACATTTACCATATATATAACTAGTAGTAACAAAATACAACAGTAAAGAAAAGAACTACTTCAGTATACACCACCACAACAGTAAAGAAATAAACAGGTACATAAACATGATGTTTACACTAAAAGAGTACAATGGTAACAGAAAAATACTCACTACACAAAAGATACGGTACAGTAGGTACTACATAAGTAAGACTACTAGGCTCTACTAGGCCCAACTCCCTCCGCAGCCATCGGTTCTGGCTGCTTAACACTTGGTCCTGAAAAGGTGACACGTTAGCGAAACGCTGAGTAGAGTGGTAACCAAAAGCTAAGAAAAACAGTAAGGTGGACAGTAGCTGTTATATTTTTAATCTCTTTCTTTATTTTCCATTTACTCATTATTGAGTTATTCCTCGGATCTTTCTCTTGATCTCGAATGTTCCTCGTGGGAACGATCTTGATTGCAATCTTTTCCGAAAAGTAGAAGTAACATGTGGTGCTCTCCTGGCTGGGAGAGTCTCCTGTGGTGGTCCTACCCTCAGTCAACCACCCCAAGGTCACTGATAGACGTAACGGTGACTACGGCACATGCGATAAACGCACGGGTAGCTACCCTGCACTGGCACGTGGTCAGTCGTTTTTGTTAACGGGTGCGCCACAAAGCACAGCACGGAACCAGTATAGGGCAGAGCCCTCTCAGTAACAGGGGTCCAGCCCCTCCACAGTAACCAAACAGGGGTCTTGCCCCATCACAGTCCGCGCACCCTCGCCTGACTACCCTGGTTTGCCCAGTGGACCTAACAAGTCGGTGTAGGAAGGCTAGCAGAACCCTGGGGCCCGTGGGGTGGCTAGTGCTCTCCCTACACTAGTAGCTCTCCTCGGTACTGTGTACACGAGGGCCAAAAGTCGGTACAAAGTGGCCAGACTTAACCCCGGGTCCCTGGGGTGGCTAGCTTTGCTCTGCACTAAACAAGGGGACAGTCGCTCTCCTTGGTACTCCGTACTCAAGGGCCAGCTTACTTTCCCAATTCTTTTCCATTCACTTCTCAGGAGCTCTACTCCTAATTCCCCGTAGGGTTCATGCTCATTTTTTTTTAACTCAGCAAATTTAGGTTTCATCATTTCAGCTTTATATTCATATAGCCCATGTTTTCAACACTAATTATCCATTCATAAACAGGCAACTGTTAACCAATTAAAGGCAGTTTTCGTTTTCCTTTCTACTTTTCCAAGACTGCAATATATATATTCAATCTAGTTTTCCAGTCCTAGGATTCATGCCATACCTTAGGATCTATCATTCAATCTAGTTTTTCAGTCCTACGATTTATGCAATACCCTAGAATTTATTAATTATTTCACAAGTGCATAATTTTTGATAAATAATGAAAGGGACCACTCTACCCGCAAAATCGGGAGTACTGGGGGTGTGATCGGCAAGCTCGCATGCCTTCGCAACCCCTAGCGCCGCAACGGAACGGGGTCCTAGCACAAGGATCAATTACAAGGAGCTACTCAGAACAGGATACAAATATTGTAAACAGGTAGAGGAACTAAATCAGAGAAGAACAAAATTTGAAACGCGGAAAACGGACTTCGAACGGACCCTAAATGGGTCAAAAATGACAGGTCTGCCCAAAATCAGACGTCTGGAACATCTTCCAGACGTCTTAAACGATGGCTCATGTCATACCTTGATCCTGCGCGGTCCTTCAGACATCCAGAATCCCGCTGAACCGTCTGGACTTAGTTTCCAGACGCCCGACTGTCACTCCGGACGTTTGGAGACCATCTCCGTCATCTGGTGCTGTGCCTAGATGTCCGATCTGTGTGGGAGGGCGTGCCTTTGCGCCTTCCTGAATGAGACCTGCACATATGCGACCATCCTCAACACGAAACGAAGCAGAACCCTTCGACGGAACGGCTGCATGGCCGTACATGCGAAAGAAAATGGGGAGGAAAAATATCGTACCTTTCAGATGTCTGGACCTTCCTCCAGACGTCTCCTGCGTTGTCTGGATGTATGTCCAGACGTCTGATTCTGGGAAAATTTCCCAGAATCAGGACCTCCTCACCCTCCGCTCGCTGCGCACGGCCGTGCCGTGCCACGCTCGCCTGCTGCCTGAGCTGCAGCAGCTCCTCCCCAACACCACGCTCTTGCTGCGCACCCGCTGGCCGGCCCTGGCTGCTCCGGCAAGCTCGCAACCTCACGATCTAGCTCTTTCCCTCTTGCAACAACCCCTCCTCCCCACGCACTCACGACAGCGGCTGCTGCTGCCCTCGTCCGCTCACTCTCTTGCTAACAGGAAGAAAAAGAAGGAGAAGGTGGTGGAGTGAGGGTGAGGAGAGGAGAGGGGGTATTTGAAGGCTGCCGTGGGGAGAGAGAGAGAAAAAGATGGCTGCGCCTGCAGGGAGGAAGGAAAGAGTAGAAAGGAGGGCAGCGGTTCAGTATGCGCGCGCATGCGAGCAGACGCGAACCTGTACACCGAGAAAATTAAATTCCAGACGTCTGGGAAGGCTTCCAGACGTCTGGACCAATTCCCAGACGTCTTAAATGACGTTTGATGTCGGGGTTATAACAAGTATTAACGGATCTTACTTGAAATAGAAGGAAGGATTATTATGCTATAGAGAATATGTAATAATTTGTAAATAAAAATGAAATTAGATTAACTTGTGTAGCATTATAATGATCCAGATCGAAGATGTGGGGATGTCTTCTCTGGATAAGCTCGTAGTTGAATACATGGGTCGTTCCATCTTTTATAGAAAAATAAAAAACAGACATGTATATCAAGTAATTAAAATTATAAAATGAATTTTCATTTTATAATAATAAATAATAATCATAATGATTAACAAGTAAATGAGAGAACAATTCTTGACATGAATGTAAAAATTTACCTCCTGTGCGTTTAGTTGACATTTTTATTAGGGCATGATGTTTTGTTGTGTCATTATTGTCAACACTTAGAACATTAAGGAATGCAACGGTTACCCATTTCATCAATTTCATTCCTAATTCTTTCAACACGAGGTCTTTTTCGAGCATATATCATATTTGGAGGTAGCAACTTTGGAAATTTCCTAGGTTTCCAAAATCTCTTGTCATGGATGGGATTGAACATTTCTGCATATGTCAAGTGATAGTTGGATGTTTTATAATAATCTAAGTAGAGCAAAAGATGATCACATTTGATAGATGCATAAGCAGCCAATAAATACCTGCAAATAAGATGCTTTAATTGCATGTATTTAAATGGACATGTCACACTGTTCATCCCATTTCTTGTAGGAATCTCAACCTCATATGAGTATGGCTCTTCACCAATTTTAAACTTGGTCCTACCAAATCTGACAACTTGTAGTCTTCGCTAGTTTGAAATATATCTATTCATAACATGCTCATAACTTGGAGTAAGTATTGTTGGCATGACTTCTCCATCATAATGCTCAATAAAGTACTTATTCAAGCAAAAATGCATTATTGAAACAGAAGCAATAATCGATAATCCTTGACAACCTTTAAAAACATTATTGAAGTATTTAATTGCATTCGTTATCATACTACCATATTTCTTCCCTCCATCATAGCATAATGCCCAATATGATGGATTGCAATTATCTTATTGTATACTCTATCTGTGTGCTCCATCACACATGTATTAGATATTCCTTAATATCCTATTGTGGCCATATGTTGTCAATGCAAAACTAGATGCATAAAATTGTATTTGTAAATACTTGCTTTTATATTCTTTTCTATGCATGTTTGCCTTCATATGTCTTAAGTAATGTTGTGTGAATGATCTCATTAAGGGCTAAAATATTGGAGAACTAAGTTCCTTAGTCCAGGAAAACGATCACGGATAATGCATATACCATCTCGATTCACAATTTTAGTGAGGTACATCAAAAATCAAGCCCAACTATTGTTATTCTCTCCTTGCTGAAGGAAATAATTGCCTATCTACACTACTAGAAAAATGGGATATGTCATCGATTACTTGCCATCGGTTTATAAAACTGACGACAAAATTATTTTTATCGTTGCTTATTCAAATAAGCGATGGTGAAGGCCTGTACTCGACCTACCAACAATCGAAGAAAAGTGATTGGACGTGCGGTTGTCATTAATATTTTCCGTCGGTTTATTAAGCGATGACAAATATATTTTTACTGTCAGTTGATTTAACAAGTAACGGTGAAAAGACGGTTAAAATTTGCACTTAAAATTTAGGCAGGATTAGTGACTTTTGCCATCAGTTAGTGGAATAAGCAACGAAAAAAATTATGTTAAAATTAGCAGCCAAAATTTGGGTGTGATCAAGGAGGGATTTAGTTCATCCTTCACCATCGTTTATTGATTAAACTGACGACGTATCTCGCTTCATCTATCGCACGTGGTGTCGACCTCCTATCATTGTTCATCTTCCCCAGAGTGAACGCAAAACCCAAACCCTGTTGCAGCACTGACCTTCTCGTTGCCATCGACCTCCTCGCCGTAGCTCGCTGCCTTTCCTCGTCATCTCAAGTGAGATCCTCCTCCTCTGTTCCTCCCCGCCCCCTCTACCTCTCCTCCTCCTCGACCATCGTCCTTCCTACGCTCTTCGGCTCTCCTTCTCCTCGTCCTCCTCCTCCGGCCACCGCCTCTCCTCCTCCTACGATCTGCCCCCTCCCCCTCCTCCTCATCTGCCAATGCCCCCCTCCTCCTCCTCTTCTACTTTTCATCCTCCTCTTGTAGCCACCATCACCTCTCCTCTTCCTGTGATCCGCACCCTCTCCTTCGTCCTCCTCAACTCCTCCCCCTCCTCCTCCTGGCCTCGTCCTCCTCCTTCTCCTCCTCTACACCTCCTCCTCCTGCAAATCCTCCTCCCCTCCCCCCCTCTTCCCTTCCTCCTCCTCCTCCTCCTGCTCGTCTACTCCTCCTCATTCTCCTCTTCCTCTACACCTCCTCCTGTGAGTCCTCCCCTCGCCCCCTCTTCCCTTCCTCCTCTTCCTCCCTGCCTCCTCCTCCTCCTCCTCCTACAAGTCCTCCACTCCTCCCTACTGTTCCCTTCCTCTTCTTCTTCCTCCCTGCCTCCTCCTTCCCACCTCCTCCTCCTGCGAGTCCTCCTCCTCTTTCTCCTTCTCCTCTTCCTCCTTGCCTCCTCCTCCTCCTCCTCTTCCTTCGTACCTTCCTTAAATTACGTACTTAAGTTATTAAAACCATAACAGGTAGGTATTTAATTAATTTTTTATTATTGAAATTGCAAGTAGTTGACGACGATCACTCGTAGATGCTTCAGAGATATATTTTAAATTTTTGTAAGTTATTTTTGTGATATTTTAGGATCATGTTAGATGTGGGGTGTGCCCACATATTGTCTTTTATGTGTTTTTGTTAAATTGATGGTGGGGTGTGTCCACTTTTACTTGTATTTTGAATGGCAATTTAAGATTTTAATAAATATGGCGTGTGCCCACATATTATCTTTTATGTGTTTTTGTATCCATTTATACATTTTATTTGCTGCACTTTTACGGTGAGGTGTGCCCACTTTTATTTGGTGGTGTGATATTTCGAAATGCACTTTTATGTGAGAAATGAAATATTTAAGGAGAAACTCTGTCAAAATTTTTTAAAATTCATTAATATTCAGTATATTAGTTGGTTGGGGTTTTATTAGGTTAGGTTTAGGGTTTAGGGTTGACTTGGGGTAGGGTTTGGACGATTGGTTTCAGATAGGGTTTAGGGTTTAGGATTTGACTTGGGCTAGGGTCTGGACGTTTGCGTTGTGTTAGGGTCTAGGAATATGGTTGGGTTGGTTATGGTTTTAGTTATTTAATTTTTTTTGTAATTAAAGTGATATTTATTATAATTGTTAGATACCCACACTTGTATAATTTTGGAATGAAGGTTTACTTTAGAAATTTGGTTTGAAACTAAAATAGGAGGGAAACGTATAAATAATTTTGAAATAGATCGTGGGTTTGTTATTTTTTTTTAAAATCTTTGTTGATTAATGATATGATTAACATGTGATAAGAATTTGGTGATTCGATTCCACCTAAATGGATATGCATTTGGGGAGGATATATATGATCACTTGTAAATTTTTACCAAGTCCTTAGAATAAGAATATTTTGTTATTAACATTTAAGACTATAATCTATTTTTAATTAATTTTGCTTTTGAAATTGCAAGTTATCAGTGTCGAGTACAATCGGAGGCTTGAATAGTTGGAGGTATATATACATTCAATATTTTTATTTAATTTAATGATATTTTAGGTTTTAGTGAATTTCTTTAATGTGAAAATTAGTTATTATTTAGATACACACACTTGCTAAAGAAGATATATGCACACGAGGCCAAACATTTGGTATTCTAACCCCTAGGGTAAAAGTCTTCCGAGTCAAATTGTGTCTAAATTACTCACCCGTCGAGACTTATAATTATGTTATATGGACAATGTAGGAAGTGTATGTATATCTCACTTACATGCATGATGTGTTGTCTTTGTAGCATGCCATAAGACTCGATCGACTTTAATTCGGTGAAGTATCGAATTAAAGGTCCGTAAAGATTTGATTACAACTTACTTTTGCTTGTTACATGTAACCTTATGCGGTGAAATTTTGGTTGCTTTTTCCTGCTCTTCTCTGGTATATCAACTAATCTTATCTAGTTTCCTATGATGCCCTTAATTGGATGTTAAAGAAAATTTAGCTAAGTTTAGTATTGGGGGGTATACTGGAGAAGTGCGGGGAGATGCTGCAGAAATTTTACCTCACTAAGGTTGCATGTAACGAGCAAACCTAAGTTGTGATCAAATCTTTGAGGATGGGCTATAAAGTAAAAATTTTAATCAAGATATACATCATTCAATCGTTTCCCTTCTTAATAAGAGATTTGTTTACATTAAATTTAGGTTACAATGGATAAATCTTAGATTGGATTGCAGGGTTCAGATTATACTAGATATAAGGATGGAGTAATTTCATTCCTGGATTGGGCCTTTGATGGCGATAGGAAGATATTTAGGTGAGGAGGTAAATTGGATAATATCTTCTGCCCATGCAGAAGATGTTTGAATGGTTCCTTGCATGATCGTAATATTATGCTCAAGTACTTGATTTGTAATGGGTGGTGGCAGCATTATACTACTTGGGTAGCTCATGGAGAGGAGTTGACTGAGAAAGTCATAAACAATGAGAACACTATTGACAAAGAGATCGACGAGGAAATTGTTGCTAGCAGAGGTAAAGAAGTACAAGAAATGTTGAACGAGATGAGAGCAGGAGAGGATATAAATACGATGAGAAAGATTTGTTCAATTGTAATCTATTTTATAATGCTGTTAAGGCAGTTGAGGATCTTATTGCTCCCGGTGTTACGAAAAGGTCAAAGTTATTTTTGTTGAAGATGTTTCAACTGAAGGTTATGAATAGAGTTAGTGCTAAATTCATGTCAGAAATACTTCAGTTTATTGCTACGCTGTTGAATAACCCTAATGGTTTTCTGGCTTCATGGTATGAGGCAAGGAAATAGATTTGTAAGCTTAGTTTGGACTATCAGAAGATCAATGCATGTTCGAATGACTGCATTCTTTTCAGAAATGAATTCGCAAACTTGAGTAACTATCTCAAACGTGGACTTAAGAGATATAAGGAAGGTAAAAATGAAAGTAAGAGGAAATAACCTCAGAAGGTTCTTCGTTACTTCCCACTGACACCTAGACTTCAACGCCTTTTTATATCAACTAAAAATCTAGGTGGATGACATGGCACAAGGATTGTAAATTTCAAGATAGAAGAATACATCATCCTACTGATTCAGAGGAGTGGAAGAGATTTGACGAAAGAAACAATTCGTTCACTTTAGAAGCAAGGAACGTGCGGTTGGGTCTTGCAAGCGATGGATTCAATCCATTTAAGAGTATGTACCCATCGTACTCTATATGGCTAGTGGTAATGGTCACTTATAACTTACCTCCCTGGTTGTGTATGAGATCATCATTCGTGATGCTGACCCTATTAATCCCCGATCCAAAACAACCAGGAAATGCAATATATGTTTATCTTCAGCTATTAATTGGTGAACTAAAACAGTTGTGGACATAGGGGTGAAGACGTATGATGCAGAAAAGAAATAATTTTACAATATGCATGTACCATTGTTGTGAACCATAAACAACTTCCTGACGTACGCAAATTTGTCTGGTTGGAGTACTAAAGGAAAGCTTGCTTGCCCAGTCTGAATGGAAGACACTCATCACCTACGGCTGCTTATGGGAACACCATCATGAGCCATAATTAGCTCATTTTGATCCAATTAAATCAGTAAATGCTCCTACATAACTGCCAGAGAGTCATAAGTCACTGCATAATCATTCTGAGGAAAAAATAATAAACTAGGGGTTTTCCATCATATCATGAATGCAGTACAACCACGGGTTTTCGTAGGGGTTAATTAAGGGTCAAATGGTCCTAAAAGGCTAACAAATGGGTTAGAACAATCAGAAAAGGGTTTGCACATGTTTTGAGAATTAAATGAATTTTGAAACCCTAAAATTCATTGAGGTTTTGGTCAAGATAAAATTCACTGACCCGCTTAATTAACTGAGGTTTTGGTTAAGATAAAATTCACTCAAACCTTCTAAAATTCATTGAAAAATATTCCCTAGGGTTTAGAATCTTCAATTTGATCATCAGAACCCAATTTGACCCAGAATAGAGTCTCAGATAGACATTTGCCCTAATTTTGGTTGCTGCATAAATTACCCAGTCAAACATGGTCAAAACTAAAATCCAACTTTATCATTGGATTCCATAGGTTCAAATTGGGTTTGTGCCAAAATTTGGACCCAAGATGAGTTTGTCTTGACCTAGTTTGCAACTTGGTCCTATCTGATTACATTTATGATCTTAACTTTCAAAATATTTTCAAATAGACCCCTAACGTTGTCGTAGTTCTCACAAAAAGGTCCTTGTCGCCATTAAACCTATTCTTACTTGCTCCGGCAACCTTGATTTGGAAAGAACTCCTTGATTTCTTGACGAATCCCTTTCAAATTTGAAAGGAAAGTTGATCAAGAAATTCCCTTCCTTTTGAACTAAATCCCACGCCCCAAAACCTTCCCAATCCCTCATGCGAACGCATTAGAGATTTGGGTATCAAGGAATTTCCCAACTCCGGCAAGCCTTCCAAGGTTGGGAAGCTTGCTTCCTAAGCTCAAAACTTCTTCATGGGGTCTATAAAAGAACCACCTGATCAGACCGTTCTCCCTATGCTCGACGACGGCCAAGATTCCCCCCCCAATTCCTCTCTCTCTCTCGGCCGAAAGCTCCTCGACGTCTGCTGAGCTCCTCCGTCCTTTGTCCTTTGTTCGTAATACCAGCAGCGGAGTTATCTTCCTCGTTTCTTCCTGTGTCGAGCCGTACTAGCTAGTGCCTTGATCACCTTCTTCGCCGATTCCCTCTCTCTGGAGCTGTTCTCTTCTCCGGCACCGACAACACCACAATTGGCGGCTTCTCGTTCCCACTTTGTTCATTACTATGTTCAACTGCACCCTAACCTCTTCCTCATCACACCAACACTTTCGACATGCCGTTTCGACCTCGACTGCGCCTCTGCGACTCCATCGTCTACCTCTCTGGGCACACCTCCGGCGAGGTACATCTTGCTCCACACACCACCAAACCCCTCACTGCCTACCTCAAAACCTCTGCCACACCTCTCCGCTCATTTCCCCTCTCTCAATTTCCCATTACATCCACTCACATCACTCCCCGAACTGGCCCATCACCAACAACCTTCTCCACCACCACGTACCCCATCCTCACACGAAACCACTGCCATTACGTTCGCCAATGTTTAGCAAACCTCCCGAGGTGTTTTGACGCTGCTAAAAGGCCTTATTTTCTATTTCAGGTTCCAAGTCGGAGCTCCACCGCCGCATTGTCTTCTCCGATAGTGTTCGTGGTGTTTTAACCACGAAGTCCCCAGGTGACACCCTCAGGTAGTGCGGATTACCTCCAGAAGCATCCCTAGGTGATCAATTGGGAGCATTGACCACTTCAAGGATGCCAATTGAAGGCCATCCGCTACTGTTGTTTGTGCGAAGAACAAGCATGGCATTAGTGCCACATCACGAACAGACGCCTGCATGACCACTCATAAATTGAATTTGTCAAGTGAGCTATTTTCCTCCAAACACGGGGTGAGAACCCTCTCACCCACGCACCTGTGCCTCTTCCATGACCTCTACCCGCGGACTTGGCCAAACCCGTTAACCCACCTAAGCCTACACTCCTCGGCTGCGATCACACCCACTGCCCTGGACCTGGGTATGCTAGGTCCGATAACATGATTACCCTTGTGGCTCTAGGAGAGCGGATCTTAAAGAGAGAAAGAGAGAAGGAGAGCCTGCGTGGGTAGGGGGAGGGTTTTTCTCTTGGTGAGATTCAGCTAACACTTAGCCGAATTCAGAAGCTTCCCCTGCTGTGTGAAGAAAGCCAGAGAAAGAAGAAAAGCTGAAGGAAGAAGAAGAGTTGTAGAGATAGAGAAGGAAAGTAAGAGAAGAACACAAAGAAGAGGAAGGGCTGTAGCTAAAAGAAGAAGAGAGGCAGAAGAAGAGAAAGAGATAAGAAGAAGAAAAATAGAGAAAGGCTTAAGCAGTTTAAGCCGTCTGATTAGTAAATCAGACGATTGGTTTGATTGCATTTCATACATATATATATACATTGAGTTCATTAGTTATCATTGTAAGGAGTATTTGGTGATCTAAATCACCATTTTACTCCATTATTTTTGCAGTTAGACACTTGATTCTAGTACTACATTATTTTGAAATAGTTTTTATTTACAATTTCATAGCTTTTTTGTCTTAAATTGCAATTTTGAGAACTGAATTCCATATTGCTCCTTGTGTTCGACCTCGGATCTTTTTCGAGTAATAAATTTATTTGTTTGAGCGTTATTTTGGCTATACTGCAACGCGACAATTTTAAAACATCGATTTAGCACCCGGGCATTTTGGCACAATTGCCAGGGAGCAATGGGTAATTTAGAACTCTTGATTGCAATTCCTGATTTGGATTCTATCTTGCTATATCTCTTTTACTGTGGTTTGTTTCAGGGAAGATACATTCTGAGAAGATCAGCCGCACATTAAACATGCCAAGGGTAGGTAAGTTCTAACTACTCTCTCTCTTAAGCCCCTGATTCTGAAAAGGTTAAAAGAAAACAAAATCAATTAGGGCTACTTGAATTATATTCTTAGATTAATCATCAAGTTGCCTGATTTGATACATCCTACAAACATTCAAACCCTAATTTGTGCACCCATTTGAAGCTAAGGTATCTAGGGCTATCACATTCTTGCTTGAGCCTAAGGTACCACATTTTGACAAATTAAATTGGACCAAATTAGAGCCAATTAAGGATTACATTTTAGGATTTTTAGAGACACACTTGCTTAATCAAGAAATTATCTCTCCAAAACAATGTGTGCCTAGACCTTGATTGAAGTGATTTATTCAAGCAAAACCCTAAAAATCAGGCTCTTAAATTCATTTGAACACTAAAAGAGGGACCTAAAATTCTCAAGAGGACAATATAGGTGAAGTTCACCCACCTTGTTCAGTTAACCAATCTTCAAATTAGGTCATTTTTTCACAAGAACATCTTAAAAGTTCAAGTGAAATCTTAATCACCCTTGCTCTTAATTAAAACTGGTAGACTTAAGAGGTTAGGTCCCCATTCTGGTCTACCTGGAACATCAGTGACAAGAGAGGTCGAGTGGGGGAAACTTTGTAACCTGTGGGGGCTGATGTAAACACATTTACACTACTTAAGATGTCTATTTATGCATGTTCTTAAGCATAGGATTGCATTTCATGATATAAATATTGCATTACATGCACCATCTTGCATTTAGAATACTTTGAATAAAATGGAGGTTAATTGTCTCCTTTTATGTGCTTGGACAGGGCAAATATTTTATCAGGGTCTCGGATCAAAGATCCAACCGTATGGATGTGATCAGGGCGACGATTGGAGTTCAACGACTTTAAGATCGCCCTAATCAGGCATCAGGTAGTGACCCGGGAACCCTAGAAGATCAAGGGCCAGGATGGTGTAAATCCCCACTTCAGATGGTAAATCCTACCGCACGGATGAATTCGGATCGACGATTGTAGCCCAACGACACAAAAATCAAGTCAATCCGACATCCGTGACACCATCTACAACTTCCAGAAGATGGACGACCAAGAGAGTGCCACGTGGCACCATCTCAGCCGCCGAAGCGGCCACTTCATCTTGTGAAGGCCCCACTCCCGATCGCTCTCCGCTGTTGGATCTTAATCCAACGGCTGTGGGCGCTCGCATTTAAAAACGCCCGCTCGACCATCCGCGCCCCATAGCGCAGCGGTCGAGCGCGCTATCACGAGCGCGGGGCGCGGGTTCGATCCGCGGCGAGGAGCGGCGGGCGCGAGCGATTGGGCGCGGGTGGAGCATTGGATGGACATCGGACGGCCGAGCGCGCCTGATATAGTCGACGCGCAATTGGACGCGCGATTGAACGCACAATCAGACGCGCGCAGCGCGCGGACGCAGACGCATCTTCAGCCGTCCGATCTCGCGATCGGACAGCTGGAAATCAATGGACGTGCGCGGGCGTTGCGCGTGCGAGCAGCCGAGCGGGCGCGCACGAGCTGCCCACGTCGCCCATGAAGGGAGCTTTAGTGACGGATTTATCCATCACTAAAGACCCCTCTTTTATTATTTTGAAGTTATAATGTCCATTTTGCCCCCACTCCTTGCAACTATAAAAGGAGACCCCCTCCATACGAAATTCTCATCCCTTCTTTCTCCTCTCTACCCCTCCAAAGCTCAAAAGAAGCTTGTCCCACACCCGGGATGCTTCTTGCGTGATAAAGTCCAATTTTCGTTTCCCTTCGGAAGTGGATCCTGCGACAACGACGACGTGCTGCTCCGTTCCCGTTCTTCTGCTTCGTCCTCCTTCATCCTGCTTCGTTCTCCTTCGTCCAGGCGTCGTCCCGTCCGGCTCGTCCTCCAAGCAATCGTTGAGGAGGGTAACTTCTCTCTCCCATTCTTATTTACAGCTTTTCTAGTGTAGAATTTTCCTGCTTTGTAGTGTAACTTTTGTAAACAATTGAAATATTGAATGCATGTTCTCTTTCTCTCTCTCTCTCTCTCATAGTTTGATAGCTCCATTGTAATTATATCGCCTTGCTTAACAAAAAAAAATCTTAAAAAAATATAATTGCGAATATAGATCAACGTAGCCTCCCTGTGTTCGACCCGGAATTCTTTTCGGTATAAATTTTATTTGTTGAACACGAATTCTTCACTTTTTGAACTACAACGACAGGTTTTCCAAAACCAATCTCGTAAGCGTAGCGATTCGAAAAACACGTTCAACATTTTGGCGCCGTTGCCGGGGAGGTAACGATTTCCGATCTTTTCTTTGCATTTCTTGCACTTTATTTGTTTTCTAACTAGCTTTCTCTTGTGTCTACTGTTTTGTAGAGACCTCCATCAAGGAATCAACAAGCGGTAGACTGGAGTAAAGTGCAGTTGAAGACAACTGTAAGTGCTCCCCCATTCTTTCCCCCTCCACAGATTTCATTCGCCACATTAAATCCAAATCCCAATTAACCTAGGTGTTTGCATAAATCCTAGGAATAGTTTGGTTGTTTGGATTTTCACTCACATTCATTCCACTCTCATTTATAAAAAATAACAAAAAATAATCTTGTGGGGTAATATTCAACAAACACACAACACACACCCACATTCAAGGCACTTGATCAACTTGATTTGTTTTCTACTCAATCGGGTTCTGATCTATGGAACCGGTACACACAAAGCAACACATAACAGAGTAGAAATCATTCTAGGTTAATCATCTTTTAGTGCCTAACTTAGTGGTGCATTTGTGGCCAGTTGTTTGAGTTGTTTGGGCCGCACCACTTTATTTAAAACCAACTCATCAAGTAGCTCCTCCTTAGGGTTTTCAATCTAGGTATATTCCAAGCACTCTACTTTCTTTCTGATTTTAAAGGAAAATAATTTTTCACCCGTGTTTTACAACTTGGTTTGCCTAGAAACTTGATTGCAATTCACCTAATTTGAAACCCTAAAAGCTACTTAAGCAAGATTTGAACACTAAAATTCACACATTATCAATAATCTTGCTTGAAAACCCTGGTTGTGCACACACACACAAATCAATGAATCATTAAGGGCACAACCCATTTAAAGGGCCCATCACATTCCAAAGCACATTCAAACGTAGCCCTAAATAAAACAGAGTAGACGTTGGCCTTAAGGATTGGACTCGCTCTTCAGAACTCAGAACGAGATTATTTTCGATTAGTCTATTTCTACTGTTCAATCTGATGTCTAGCTAGGGGAGCAGAGTCAAATGATAGCAGCTGGGGGGTACACTAGGAACCGGAGGCACAAGCCGAAGGAAGAACCTTCTCCCCAGTCCCTCCTTCTAACTGGTTGGATTGAACAGACAGAAGTAGATCAAATCTTTTCTTTATCTCAGGACGGGTTTTGAGAGTCTGTAGGTCTGTAGGCTAACCCATTTAAAGACAGGTTTGATTGTTTGTATTGTAGGGCACCTTTCTTCCTCCCGAGTCTCATGAATCCTTCCATATATTTCACACATTCCCGCTATTTCCCTCCTGTTGTGAATTATCCTCAACATGACGATTATTGAAGACGTTGGGACAACCGGGTTTTATTGTTATAACGTTGTAGTATAGCCAGTTATTACCAACATTTCAAATATATAAATTTTTTACTCGGAAAATAAAAGAGTTCCCGAGGTCGAACTCAGGGAGCAAGTTGTATTCTAGAGATATACATGTTTCTTTTACAAAAAGAAAGAGAGAGGGAAAGAATTTGTTGTCTTCTTTTCTCTTTGTTTTCTCCTCGTGATGTTCTTCCTTCTTTCTTTCTTCAGATCTCCTTCTTCTTCTTTGTTGTGCAGAGGTGATGCTCTTCTTTCTTTCTTCAGATCTCCTTCTTCTTCTTTGTTCTGCAGAGGTGATGCTCTTCTTTCTTTCTTCAGATCTCCTTCTTCTTCTTTGTTCTGCAGAGGTGATGTTCTTCTTTCTTTCTTTCTTCAGATCTCCTTCTTCCTTCTTTTCTTTTTCAGCCAGGGACGTCACCCCTCCTTCTTTCTTCTTTTCCCTTCAGGCCGTCGTCTGATTTCCAAATCAGACGACTTAAACTGCCTGTTGCTACAGTGTCTTCCTCAGCTTCCTTCTTCTTGGTTCTTCTTCTTCACCTGTGCCTGCACACTTCAGAGTTTTTCGTCAGAGGCAAAACCTACTCTACCCTCCCCCCCCTGCGTCTCCCTCTCTCTGAAACCACTCTTGGGAAAGCTCTCCCAGAGCTGTCGGGTAATCGGGTACGGGTCGTGCCCGGGTCCAGACCCACCGGCGTGCGTGGTGGGCGAGGAGTGCAGGTCAGTCTTAAGTCGGGTCGGGTCGGGTCAGGTCCGCGGGGCGTGAGCGCGGACGAGACCGGGTAACCGGGCGGGTGAAGGGGACCTCACCCCGTGTGCTGAGGCAGTAAGCCTCCAGCACTTTTGCATCTTATATCGCTGCGCCTCTTCAGGCTTTTCCGAGGTGGGACTAAATGTCCCACCTCAATTGCGCGCCCGCAGTGGGGAAAGCAGCGGGAGATCGCGGCGTCACGCGAAGCCTTCTGCCTTAGCTGCGAGCCTGGTGTTTTGTCGAAATGCCTCGCTAGGCCTGGGAGTTGAATCTGGGCGTGGCGCTGAGCGTGGCTTGCCTGTAGCTGCAGGCGGAAGCAGCTCCTTCTGCACGGCAATGGCGGCGGAGGTCTGGTGGCCTGTTCACAAGAAAACGGCCGCTCGGCCTAATCAGAAAGTGCCGGGAGCTTCGCCAGGGTGCGGCGAAGCTCGTGTGGGTGGTGGCGAGGCGAGGGGCGGTGTGCAAGGGCTGCCCTAGGTCGGACTGTGGGTCGGAGGATGGGTTTGTTCGGTGGGGTTGCAGAGGGTGATGTGGGGGAAGTGGCAGGGCGGGGGTTGATCAGGGTGAGGAGGCGGAGGTCCTGCGGTGGTCGGCGAGCCGTGTGGGTTGCTGAGGTGATGGGAGCGGCTCGCCGGAGGATGGCCAGAGGCGGAGAAGGTGAGGGTGAACAGGAGCGGTCGAGGGTTTAATCAAATAAAAGACAGTGAGGAAAAGAAAGAGGGGGAGATGGGGAGGAGTTCTGACCTAGCTACGGAGACGAAAGGGGCCGGGGCAGGGCGACAGTCGTATCGACTGTCGCCGGAGAAGAAGATGCCCAGGGGAAGGGGCGGCGGCGAGCAGAGGGCTGGAGAGGCGCCAGCTGGGTACGGCGTGGCGCAGGAAGAGCAGGGGAGGAGGTCTCTGCTGCTGGTATTGCGGCAGAGCGAAGAGGAGGAGGAGGAACCGCCGGAGCTGGTGGGCGTCTGCCGGAGGGAGAGGAGAAGAAAGTTGGGGGTTTTCTCCGTCAGACCCGAGTTGCCCCGGTCGGTGGAGCAACGAGGGGTATTTATAGGGATCAAAACAGGGAGGAAGGCGGAGGGAGACGACGTGTCTCCCTCGCCGGAGGATGGCCGGAAACAAAAACCCATACCGTCCGTGCGTTCGCACGGCCGGTATGGTGGGTTATAACGACCAAGGGGGTGTCCCTGCGACGGCTGACGACGCAGGGCACCCCCGGTTTACTTGCCAGGTTCCCCCCCTCACCCTGCGCGGCGCCATGCTCCGCGCAAGGTCGCCGGAGCATGGTGGTGGCAGGTTTTGCAGGGGGGACCTGATCGCAAAGAACGAAGGAGAGTTAGGGGCCAAAATGCGAGGGTTCAAAAGTTGAGGGCCAAAAAGTAAATATATGAGGACCAAAGTGTAAAGTTGGTCAAGGAGGTTTCTTCCTAGGCTCAAGTTTTTATACATGACTGATTAGGACCTAAGGAATCTGATGGTGAATTTCATTTCTATATTAAACCTTGTTTGACCAGTCAATTTATGCGAAAACCCAAATTAAGTTATTAATTGGACATGGTTCTCAATGTAGGTCAAAATGGGTTCTGAAGGCCAAATTGAAGGTTCTAAACCCTAGAGATTATTTTTCTATGAATTTTAGAGGGTTTATTCTATTTTTACTTTGCCTTGAACCTCGTGAATTGAAGTGGGTTGTTTTAGGGTTACAGACTATCATTTAGTTTCTTGGAATTGCTGTAGCCCTTGCTAGATCATTTCATCCCACTTTTATTCTTATTAAGCTGCTTTGACCTATGTTTGGGCCCTGAATTACCCTGTATGCAGATTATACTGGTAAAATTGCATTTTTACCCCTTATGACTTGTTTTCTTCTCAAACTCAGAATTCTCTGAGTTAAGCCTTTCCTTGAGATATGTAGGAGCTTTTATCCTTTGTATTAGGTCAAAATGAGCTAGTTATGGCTCATGATGAGGTTCTCATCAATTATCCCAACTCGTATTGTAATCAACCATCAGTTAGTTGGGATACTTCAGATTGGGGATACAATTCCGGACCCCCGTGTTTAGGGTCTAACCCTGAACACTTTGATTCTGATTTCTATCCTTCTCAGAGCTATATCGATTATAGATCGTCTTCCTTTCATGCACAACCTAATACGATCTACAATCAAGAAGGATACACCGATCCTTACCCATCCTCTAATTTCACTGCCTTTAGGTCATCACCATCTTTTCAACAATCTGAAATGACCTACTATCAGGAAGGGTATAACGAATCTCAATTTGTTAATTCCCCTGCATTAAGCCCAAACCTGCCCAACCCTGAACCAACTCATTTGGTTCAGGTTAACCAGGTTCAAGATAAGGTTCTGGCTAACTTGAGGAATATCATACAATCTTTAGAAGTTTAGCCAATACCTTGCATTGAGAGATTGGAGCCCCTGATTGAAATGATTGATGATTTGAATAAGTCTTTGTTGGATTGGCTCCAGGATGTTAAGGATAAGAACCCGGGTGAGTTTTTACTTGGGAAATTAGAAAAATTGAGGATGAGATTCGTGGTTGCTTTGATTCAATCTTGGAATAATTCTCAGGATGAACCCTCTTCAGGAAAGCCAATGACAGAACCCGCTCAGGCACCTGTTGGGGGGGACACGTGTTACGAGGCTGACCATATTGAATTAAAACAAACATTTAAGGATGATCTGATTTCTTCGCCTGAGATCCCTAAGCCGGGCTACGAGGAAACGTATGTCTCCTTGGAACACAAAGTGACAACTGATTTTGGGACATACATTGATACGGATCCTGATGGTGAAGATTCAAGTTGCGAAGTCTCACGCGAGTTTTCTGAACACGATTTATGTGAGACGATTGGGCCTGAGGAATCTGATAGATCATTTGATAGCCCAATAACTGAGGAAACTGATCTTATTAGGGCACACATTACGGGTCCAAAATCGCATTTTCTGGAGGAATTAATTCAATGCCTTGATTATCAGTTACACCCTGTTGAGCTTATTGATGATTCTAATTCTGAGATAATTAGACCCAAATCAATTTTGATTCTGCCACATCATTTAGACTTGGAGATTTCAGATGGGGTGATGAATATACAAGAGGTCCTGGAATTTGATATGCTGAATGAGGAGAATAGGAGCTGGGAAGTTCTGATTTGGGAAGTCAATTTTGGAGGAAATAGAAAATTGAGTCGAAGGGTTCCTTTTAAGTTGAAACCATCAAATCAGAACCCTTACGACATTTGTTTCGAGGATGTCAAACCCAAGCACACATTCAACGATTATCCTTTTGAGCTTCAATGCTCTGTAACCTGACTTTTTGGTCTTGGGTTGCATCCTCAGAAATTGCAGACCCGATCCCGCTTACATTCTGATTTTAGGTTTTGGGTAATTTTTATCCAGAACCTAAGATATTCTCGATTAGGGGGTATGGGTCTGCACCACAATCTGGTCCACATCTTTGGACCTCTGCTGACAGGTCAGAGGATTCTTCTGTTCATTCTAATTCTGACCTGCACATGTGAATTCTTCATTTCTTTTGTTTGTATAGTGTGCCTAGCTGAAGGCACTAAACTCAGCACTTATACAGTTCTTTTTAATTTTTCATCTCGGAGTGGACCTGACATTCACGCAATTCAGGTGCTTTCTTCGCTTTTCCACTCTGTTTTATGTCTTTTTAATACAATGAGGACATTGCATTAGATAGGCATGGGGGGGTGGATATTTATCTCTGAATTCATTCGTCAGCTCCGTAGATTTGTTTTATTTTGACTAAATAAAAAATAAAAAAAATCGAAATTAGGAAAGAGAATTTAGGTTTAAGAAAATTTTCAATCTTAGGAAAAATTACATTAAGATCTGAACACAAAGACCCCTTAGGTCTTTGGACTTAATTAGCCTGTGTATCCACTAAAATGTGGATTTGTTTTTGAGTCCTCGCCATCTTAATTCTATTATAATTGGAATAAATAAGTTTGAGTGATAAGTACACGACTTGTCAACCCGCCTTCTGATTTGAGGGAATTTTGAGTTTTAAGCATCTACACACTTTCTTTGCACTGACTCGTTGTTCGGCGATTCTAACGGAAATTGGGTAGCTAATGAACCTTCTAGGGTGATATGGCTGGCAAGTTATCGTGGGTAATAGCCCATAGGTAGGTTGTCCAGAGCCCAGTCACTGGACCTTTCTTAGTTTGCTGCCTTTAGGTAAATCTTAGATTAGGGAAGCCACCTACTTTAAAAAAAAAAAAATAGAGAAAAGAACAAAAAGAAATAAGCCACACTTCGCCGCACGAGTATGGCTGGCAAGTTGTCGGTGGTAACAGCTCATCGACCGGTTGTCCAGAACCCAGCTCAAAAATGCACCAAAAATTCCCAAAACACTTAGGAAGAAGCGGAGAAGTAGAATAAACTGGGGAGATATACACTGGATTCACCCTTGTGTTGACCCCGTAAAAAAAAAATAAAATAAATAAAAGTAGGGAGAAAGCTACCGGTTGTAAAGATACACTTTTAGGTAGAATTCTGGTTAGGTCACCTAGAGGCGTAGAAATCCGAAGTCCGTTCTAATTGCCGGTCAACGAGTCTATCACAATCACAATAAGATGCTTAAAGCTTAGGGTTCTCATTAAATTTTGGGTGAGTTGAATGGCCGTAGAAAGCCACTTTTAAACCCAAAAATTTGAAAATCAAAAAAATTAGAAAAGAGAAAAAGAAAATTTTCTTTTAATAAGGCGAGGGCTTGAAGCGGTCTGCATTTTGGCTGATACCCGGGCACTGTTGTGTCTTTGAAGGTTCAGTTCCTATGTAGACAATTTCTTAATGATTGAAAAATAACTCAAGTTCAAATAATCTAACCTAATTCTTTTATAAATAGCATATAGTTTTTGCTAGGGACTAGCAAAAGATAGGCATGGGGGTATGATGTAAACACATTTACACTACTTAAGATGTCTATTTATGCATGTTCTTAAGCATAGGATTGCATTTCATGATATAAATATTGCATTACATGCATCATCTTGCATTTTGAATACTTTGAATAAAATGGAGGTTAATTGTCTCCTTTTATGTACTTGGATAGGGCAAATATTTTATCAGGGCCTCGGATCAAAGATCCAACCGTATGGATGTGATCAGGGCGACGATTGGAGTTCAACGACTCCAAGATCGCCCTAATCAGGCATCTGTAGCATCAGGTAGTGACCCGGGAACCCTAGAAGATCAAGGGCCAGGATGGTGTAAATCCCCACTTCAGATGGTAAATCCTACCGCACGGATGAATTCGGATCGACGATCGTAGCCCAACGACACAAAAATCAAGTCAATCCGACATCCGTGACACCATCTACAACTTCCAGAAGATGGACGACCAAGATAGTGCCACGTGGCACCATCTCAGCCGCCGAAGCGACCACTTCATCTTGTGAAGGCCCCACGCCCGATCGCTCTCCGCTGTTGGATCTTAATCCAATGGCTGTGAGCGCTCGCATTTAAAAACGCCCGCTCGACCATCCGCGCCCCATAGCGCAGCGGTCGAGCGCGCTATCACGAGCGCGGGGCGCGGGTTCGATCCGCGGCGAGGAGCGGCGGGCGCGAGCGATTGGGCGCGGGTGGAGCGTCGGATGGACATCGGACGGCCGCGCGCGCCCGATACAGTCGACGCGCAATTGGACGCGCGATTGAACGCACAATCAGACGCGCGCAGCGCCCGGGCGGGGACGCATCTTCAGCCGTCCGATCTCGCGATCGGACAGCTGGAAATCAATGGACGTGCGCGGGCGTTGCGCGCGCAAGCAGCCGAGCGGGCGTGCACGAGCCACCCACGTCGCCCACGAAGGGAGCTTTAGTGACGGATTTATCCGTCACTAATGACCCCTCTTTTATTATTTTGAAGTTATAATGTCCATTTTGCCCCCACTCCTTGCAACTATAAAAGGAGACCCCCTCCATACGAAATTCTCATCCCTTCTTTCTCCTCTCTACCCCTCCAAAGCTCAAAAGAAGCTTGTCCCACACCCGGGATGCTTCTTGCGAGATAAAGTCCAATTTTCGTTCCCCTTCGGAAGTGGATCTCGCGACGACGACGGCGTGCTGCTCCGTTCCCATTCTTCTGCTTCGTCCTCCTTCGTCCTGCTTCATTCTCCTTCATCCAGGCGTCGTCCCATCCGGCTCGTCCTCCAAGAAATCGTCGAGGAGGATAACTTCTCTCTCCCATTCTTATTTACAGCTTTTCTAGTGTAGAATTTTCCTGCTTTGTAGTTTAATTGATTTTCTGCTTTCTAGTGTAACTTTTATAAATAATTGAAATATTGAATGCATGTTCTCTTTCTCTCTCTCTCTCTCTCTCATAGTTTGATAGCTCCATTGTAATTATATCGCCTTGCTTAACAAAAAAAATCTTAAAAAAATATAATTACGAATATAGATCAACGTAGCCTCCCTGTGTTCGACCCGGAATTCTTTTCAGTATAAATTTTATTTGTTGAACATGAATTGTTCGCTTTTTGAACTACAACGACAGGTTTTCCAAAACCAATCTCGTAAGTGTAGCGATTCGAAAAACACGTTCAACAGGGGCGCTCTATTATGTAGGGGTCTTTACGAGACTCTCTCTCTTTGGTTGCCCAGGTAATTCTCAAGTGGACGGCTTTCTGACTAAGGGGTATCATCCGCCCCGAACGTCTATAGTCATCCAAAATTTTTTAGGTGTCTTGATTGGGTCCATCACATTCTACCTCTTAACTACTCCATCGGTGCATGTTCGGGAGGAGGTCTCTAAGACCATCCTTGAGGCCTCCTTTAGCTACTCATTCACATCGAGGCTAAGCCTCGACCTCCTTGTTTGTGCGACAACCCAATCCTATTGATATCTCTTCCAATTCATCTGAACCTGGTTCTCCTTCATACATCATCATGGCACAACCCGCAGAAGATAATAATCTTGAAAATCAACTTCAGTGCCTCAATGATCTATTCCAAGCCTTTGTGAACCCACCGCAATATCCAATGATGCGAGATCACTACAATCCCGCTACAGTGGCAATCGAGCCTCGAGTACAAATCCCCGCTGGTGGTCCTGACACTGAACTCAAGCCCAACATGATTCATGCCATTCCCAAATTCCATGGGCATAATTCCGAAGATCCTTTCCAGCATATCAAACAACTCAAGCATCTGGCCCAGACCTTCGAGTCAGAAGCTCAAAATCAGGATGTTTTACTCATGAAAATGTTCTCCTTCTCTCTCATGGATAAAGCTGCTCACTAGTACCAAACCCAAACGCATCCAATCAACACCTGGACAGAACTTCAATCCAAGTTTTTGAGAAAGTTTTTCCTTGTTGGTCGAACAAATGTTTTAAGGCACCAGATCACACATTTCACACAGCAAGTAGGAGAACCACTTCACGAGGCTTGGGATCATTTTCTGGATCTCATGCGAAAGTGCCCCCAACACGGAGTTCCTAAATGGGAACAAGTCCAATCTTTTTACCAGGGACTCCGTGAGGATATTCAATTATTCGTCAATGCGACCTGCGGAGGAAACATCATGGGTCAACACGAAGACACTATGTGGGAGATACTTGAAAATATGTGCAAGAACTCCATCAATAATGAATCCATGGGCATGTTTGACCGGACGAATGCCCGTGCATTGATGAATCCAAAGGGAGCACATGAGATGCAGGGCCTGTCCTCTTTCGTTGACTTGGAATTGATGGCCAGTCATCTGGACAAGGTCTCTATTATTGAGAAGGTGGATGAGCTAACTAAACATTTTTAGTGATCCACCTCTACGCAAAACCCATTCATGCAACCACCCTCTAGCAGGGAGGCCGTGCACAACATCCATCACCAACCTTCTCAGGGGATGGACCCGTATCCACCCTCATCTGATTCTGGTTTCAGAGGAAACTCTGGACCCACCTACTTTAGTTGGGGGAACTCTGAACCCTCGTATTCTGATTTTCCTGAGGTTCCTTAGACCTGCGAGGACCTCAACGCCATTTAGAATGATCCATTCTCAAACACTTACAACCCTGGATGACGTAATCATCCCAATTTCACATGGTTAGGCAATAATCAAACTCAAAGACCTCAATATCTGTCCCGACCACAAGCTCCTTGTCCATATCAGCCGCCTCAGCCTCAACCTAACCCAACTTATCAATCTGGGTCGACTCATACAGATTAAAGGACTCTTATCCTTCAGACTTTGGTTGACATTCAGTAGAAGAATGCAGCTATGCAAAAACAGCACAAAGATGAGATCACAGAGGTTTGCAATCAACTCGTCCAGATGGCAAATCCCCGCCAACCTGATGCACTTCCTTCGCAACCTCTGCCAAATCCTAACAACATGTTGACCCAAAAATACATTATAAACCAAATCCAAGGTCAAACATGTTATACACAACCTGGTCTGGCAACTCATACCTGCGTATTTTCTCCATCTACCTCAGCTGAGCCAAAACACATCATGACTTACCCAACACCACCCCCACAACAACAGCAAGGCCCTACTTTTCCCCATTCAGCTCCCCACCATGATTGTGCTAGGATCAATGTTATGAAACCCACCCTTAAAGATAGCTAATCTATTCCATTGTCCCAGGTCATTTCTCACCTCCACACTAAAGGATTGTCAGAATTTGATATAACGGGACCTTTAAGGAATGCACAAGTCACTATTCCACTACTTGATATCCTCACTCTCAACCCAAACTCAACTGACTTACCTAGGAAGGAGATGGAAGAACAAACATCGGAAAAAGTAATACTGTCTGAAAATATAAGTACCATAATCCAAAACAGTCTACTTCCTAAGAATCTGATTCAGGCACCCCACTAATTTCTTGCAATATCGGTGATACAAACTTCAAGTGGGCTGTGCTATACTTGGGTGTCTCAGTCAACCTTATCCCTACCAACCTATTTGAAAAATTATCGATTGGACAGCTAAAACCCATTCATGTCACTCTACAACTAGCTGACCGAACCCTAATCACACCAATTAGGATGATAGAAGATGTGGTAATTAAAGTTAAGGATTTCAGCTACCTAGCAGATATCCTAATTCTTGACATGGAGACACCACAACAAATATAGGATATGCCCGTGATTTTTGGAAGACCATTCTTAGCCATTGCAAGAGCCATAATCAATTGTGAATCATGGCATATGACAATTGCCTCGGGAGATCAACATACTGAGATTAATATTTTTGAGGCAACAAAAGGAAAATGCTTGATAGAACAACTAGGTTTTATACAGGACCTCATGACCATATCCTTAATAGAAAACCTAGAACCTAAATTAGAAACCTTTCACATCTGAGATGATGATCTAGTTGAGCATATAACACGAGTACAATGGAGGCTTTCACCTTTGAACTTGAGAATATACCTAGCAATGTAAGGAAACATGGTGACAGACCAGATTTAGAGTCCATGGATATGGAGACTTTTTGTCTCGAGGACCACCAGGAGTCAGGATTGGACGATACTGAGAGTGGCCTTCACCTAGAATATGAATCCTTTACAGATTTCAAGTTTTATGATTTAAAAGGCACTCTCCAAGCATTCACTTTTAATTGGGATGACGATTATAGGGAAAATTCATTTGAAGACCCAATCTATGAGTCATTTCTTGAGGAAACAATCTCAAATGCAAAAGAAAAGAATCACAATGACTCATCGAGTATCAATTTAATAGGCCACAGAGCACGAGAGGAACCACACATCTGGGGTATACTAACTAGACCCATTTCTATTGAGCCTTGGAAACATCATAACCCTACTACAAAATCCCATGATCATTATACCTTCCAAATGTTCCTTCTGCCAAAATTCATGAAAGATCATCCAGAAATAAGTCAACCTGACTTACATCTGAGACATTCTGGAATGACTCTCCACCATGCTTTGATACTTATCTGTGGTTATCCAATTCTCATCCATCACGATCATATCATTTATGAAAATAATCACATCTCTCTGAGATCATTACGCCTAGCTGATGGCGTTAAACTCAGCACTTAACAAGAGGCAACCCATCATTTTGAAAAACTCGAAACCCTTCCTGACACATCTTATGCTGAACTCATATTGCACTTTAGGGTTAGTCCATTAGAACAGTTGACTCCACCTCTGGTACTCGTACCTGAGCTTGAAATCGTTCGCAACAGTCACCCTAACCTACCTATCCATCCAAAACTTGTTCTAATGTACTATCTAAGCTGAACTCGAACCCACCTAATTTACAATGAGGGCATTGCAAATCATAGGCATGGGGGGGTATTAAAGTGTAAAATACTGTAAAAATCACTTCACAAGAAAGGGTTTCATCAAAAAAATCACATATTCCAAAAAAAAACAAAAATAAAAATAATAAAAAAAAGTGGAAAAGAACAAAAATGGGAGAGGGGAGGAAATTTTGAATTGATATCATTTGTTGAGGAGAAAAGGGGAGGAGATAAAAATGTCAAAAAGGAGCACAATTTGAAAAGAAAAGAAAAAGTCATTAGTAAAAGATTAAGAAATTGACTTAGTTCTAGACCAAATCAAAAAGAAAAAAGTGCTAAAGAAATAAAAATAGATTAGTAGGAATGCTGATCTTAGGCCTCTTAGGCTGCAATCCTAGGCTTAAAAATTCAAGTATCCACTAAGATTTGGATAATCCCCAAGAGGTTGGGGAAAATGTGAAGCTTAAGTATTAAGTCTAAGGCTTAGGGATTATTCGACCTTGTTAACTGACCTCTAGTTTGCGGGACTCGGTAACCTAAGCACCCCAAACCACACACAGTCTGGTTTAGTGCGCCTAAGTATCAAAATCACGCAAATGCGTTAAATCTGTTTTGAATAAGGTTACTTAGATTAGGAGCGGCTGATCAACACAAGTTGATTTGGACGAGTTCCAGGCGTAGAGAGGTGGGAAATTCCCCTCGAAGATGCTCAATAACATATCGTCTCCTCAGTGCTTGTCTCATAGGATATCGAAATATCCTACTGGGGGCATGTAAGCGCCTTGTGCTGGTTCAGATGTCATGGGTGGCATTATCACTAAATGTTGATTGCTAGAGTCTGAATTTAGCTACAGAATGCCATGGGTAAGATTATCTGGAAATCTCGAAAGCCAGGGTTCTGGGGGTTGCCATGGGCGGTGCTATCTAGAAGCATCGATTGCCAGGGACCCTGTGAGGATTGATGGTGGGAACTAGGGATCTGATACAGACCGTGTTGTAAGGCTAATCCGAGGCTAGAAATAAAAAGAAAAGAGAGAGAAAACTCTTCAAAAATAAAGAGAAGTTCTTCTGTCTCTCTCTTACAAAAACACACTGCAAATTGAACCTGGGCTAAAACATGATTACAAGCACATGTGCTTTAACCGTGAAGTTCAACGAACCTTAGGTTAGTTCCTGTGGGCCTTAGAAACCTTCGCAGCAGACTAAGGCTACAACTGGTCAGGTCTGGATCTTGGTTGGTACTTGAGTACCTTTAAGCCTACTATCGGTACTCTAACCTAATCTACAAAAAAGTACACATCAGAGTTTTAAGCATCACTAGGCATATGGTCTAGAATCAAAGTTAATACCTTGAAATTTTGCTAAGGGACTAGCAAAAGCTAGTCATGGGGGTATGATGGGAACACCATCATAAGCCATAATTATCTCATTTTGATCCAATTAAGTCAGTAAATGCTCCTAAATAACTGCCAGAGAGCCATAAGTCACTACATAATCATTCTGAGGAAAAAATAAGAAACTAGGGTTAAAACTGTAATTTTACCATCATATCATGAATGCAGTACAACCACGAGTTTTCCTAAGGATTAGTTAAGGGTCAAATGATCCTAAAAGGCTAACAAGTGGGTTAGAACAATTAGAAAAGGGTTTGCACGTGTTTTGAGAATTAAATGACTTTTGAAACCCTAAAAACAGACCTACTTAATTAATTGAGGTTCTGGTCAAGATAAAATTCACCTAAACCTTCTAAAATTCATTGAAAAATATTCCATAGGGTTTGGAACCTTCAATTTGACCATCAAAGCCCGTTTTGACCCAGAACAGAGTCTCAGACAGACATTTTCCCTAATTTGGATTTTTGCATAAATAACCTATTCAAACATGGTCAAAATCAAAACCCAACTTCATCATTGGATTCCTTAGGTCCAAATTAGGTTTGTACCAAAATTTGGACCCAAGATGAGTTTGTCTTGACCTAGTTTGTAACTTGGTTCTGTTTGATTACATTTATGCCCTTAACTTTCAAAATATTTTCAAACTGACTCCTAACTTTGTTGCCGTTCTCACAAAAAGGTCCCTGCTACTGTTAAACCTATTCCTACTTGCTCCGGCAACCTTGATTTGGAAAGAACTTGATTTTTTGACGAATCCCTTTCAAATTTGAAAGGGAAGTTCATAAAGAAATTCCCTTCCTTTTGAACCAAATCCCACACCCTAAGACCTTCACAATCTCTCATGCGAACGAATTAGGGATTTGGGTATCAAGGAATTTCCCAACTTCGGCAAGCCTTCCAAGGTTGGGAAGCTTACTTCCCAAGCTTAAAACTTCTTGAGGTCTATAAAAGAACCTCCTAATCACACTGTTCTCCCTACGCTCGAAATCGGCCAAGATCCCCCCCCAATTCCTCTCTCTCTCTCTCTCTCTCGGTCGAAAGCTCCTCGACGTCCAGCGAGCTCCTCCATCCTTTGTCCTCCGTTCGCAATACCAGCAGCAGAGTTATCTTCCTCATTTCTTCCCACGTCGAGCCGTACCAGTCGACGCCTTGATCGCCTTCTTCCTCGTCAATTCCCTCTCTCTGGAGCTATTCTCTTCTCCGACGCTGGCAACACCACAACTGGCGCCTTCACCTTCCCACTTCGTCCGTTACTACGTTCAATTGCTCCATAACCTCTTCCCCATCACACCAACACTTTCGACACATTGTTTCGAACTCGACCATGCCTCCGCGGCTCCATCATCTACCGCTCTGGCCACACCTCCGGCGAGGTACATCTCGCTCCACACACCACCAAACCCCTCACCAACTACCTCAAAACCTCTGCCACACCTCTCCGCTCATTTCCCCTCTCTCAATTTCCCATTCCATCCACTCACATCACCCCCCAAACAGATCCATCACCAACCACCTTCTTCGAGTCCGTCCTACCACCACGCACCCCATCCTTACACGAAACCACTGCCATTACGTTCGCCAACGTCTGGCAAACCTCCCAAGGTGTTTTGACGTGGCCAAAAGGCCTTATTTTCTATTTCAGATTCCAGGCTGGAGCTTCACTATCGCATTGTCTTCTTCAGCAGTGTTCGTGGTGTTCTAACCACAAAGTCCCCAGGTGACACCCTCAGGCAGTGCGGACTACCTCCAGGAACATCCCCAGGTGGTCAATTTGGAGCATTGACCACCCTAAGGACGCCAGTTGAAGGCCACCTACTACTGTTGTTCGTGTGAAGAACAAGCATGGCATTAGTGCCACATCATGAACAGACGCCTGTGTGACCACGCATAAATTGAATTTGTCAAGTGAGCTATTCGCCTCCAAACACGGGGTGAGGTCCCTCTCACCCACGCACCTGTGCCTCGTTCGTGACCTCTGCTCGCGGACCTGGCCAAACCCATTAACCTGCCTAAGCCTACACTCCTCGGCTACGATCATGCCCGTAGCCCTGTACCTGGGTATGCTAGGTCCGATAACCCGATTACCCCTGTAGCTCTGGGAGGGCGGATCCTAAAGAGAGAAAGAGAGGAGGAGAGCTTGCGCGGATAGGGGGAGGGTTTTGCTCTTGGTGAGATTCGGCTAATGATCGTGCTACTCCTCAACTCAGTTAATTAAGTTAATTTTACTTAATTAAGAGTAGAAGAAAGTAACTTAGGTTAACTCGAAATTGTGTCGATTTAGTAGTATTGGGTCGAATTAACCTAACATTTTAGATTTTTTTAATTGGTTGAGTCCTTGTTCGTTGGGAGGTATACATTATTTTAAATTCACCAATTAATTTGAAATTTCTTATTGGTATAGGAGGTATAATTAAATTAATTTTAATAACATGAATTTTGCAAAATGATTTAAATTGAGGAAATATGCAAAATTCCAGATGAAATCACAATATTTATTTCAAAAAGAATTAAGGCAAATGAGAGTTTATCTAATTACAACAAGCCTTATTACAATAATTAAAAGTAAAAAGAAATTAAAAATATAGGAAGAAAAATAATCCCTTTATTTCTTTTATTCTTCAGGCTCTCTCTCTCTCTTTTCTTCTTCTTTCTTTCTTTCTTTCTCTTTTTCTCTATTTTCCTTTTTCTTTTATTTATTCTTAATATTCTCTTTTTATTTCTCTCTTATTCTCTCTCGAGCTTCTTTTCTTTTCCTTCTCTTCTGTTTTGCCTTCTTCTTCTCCCTTAGTCTTTTTCTTCCTTAGGCTTCTTTCTCTTAGTGTCTGACTTAACCTTCACTTTCTCCCTCTTTGCGAGTTCTTCTCCTGCTTCCTTTCTTCTTCCTTACCCTTATTCCCTTAGCCTCCTTAGCCTTTCTTCTTTTCCTTAGTGATTTTTCCCTTCAGCACATAACCTTCAGAGCTTAACCTTCAGCCTTCTGCTCTTTAGCTTTCTTCCCTTTAACCATCAGCTGAACTGGTTTTTTTTTTTTTTCTTCTCAACCAAAAGTTGGTTTTTGGTTTGCGGCGAGAACTTTTTGGGGATACGTAGCACCCTGTACAGGGTGGGACCAGACCCTACTAGGTCCTCACCTGATTCTCTTTAGCTTGGTTTATTTTTGGTTCATTTCTCTCGAGCCAAATCGGCCCAACCGCCTCCCAGGCCTCGCCCTACCAGGGCCACACACATTGCACGCCCACACAGGCACTCGTAGGCACACACGCCTGCACACACACACACACGCAGCTTGGTTTCCATTCGCGCCCAACACTTGACAATTGAAGTAGCCACTTAACAAAAATGTTTTATACCAAGGCGGCCGCTCCAGAGTTTCCGATATGGGACTAATGTTCCCCCTTCCAGTGCTGACTGCAACTGAGGATATCTCCTAGCTCAGAGCTCCAAATCAAGCGAATCAAAGCTTGTTGGAAAGCTCTAGAGTAGCTCTACAAGATTACAGGATGTTACGACCCGGTTCCCGAATCCCTACAGGACACGAGAATCGGACCGACTCAACTGATCCCAAGACCCAGTCGTCCAACGAGAAAGTAACCAAAAAATAGTAAAATAAATCACATTCACCATTCAAGCAACTAACAGTAACAAAAGTACAGCAATAAAGAAAGGAACTACTATAGTATACACCACCACAACAGTAGATAATTAAAAACAGGTATAGGAATATAAAGTTTACAATAAAAGAGTACAAAGTGTAACAAAATACTCACTACTACAGAAAACAGGTACAACACAAGTACAACTACTGAGCTCTACTAGGCCCAGCACCTCCCGCAGCCGTAGGCTCTGGCTGCTCAACACCTGGACTTGAAAAGGGTGGTAAATATGACACGTCAGTGAAACGCTGAGTAGAGTGGCAACCAGCTAACTTAGAGAAACAGTAAAGGTGGATAGGTAGCTGTTGTTTTCAATTTCTCTTTTTTTTTTCAACTAATTATTCTTTCTTTCATCACTTGGTTTATTTATCAGGTCTTTTTCTTGATCTCGAATGTTCCTCGTGGGAATGATCTTGATTGCAGTCTTTTCCGAAAGTAGAAGTAGCACGTGGTGCTCTCATGGCCGGGAGAGTCCCCCGTGGTGATCCTACCCTCAGTCAACCACCCCAAGGTCGCTGACAGACGTAACGGTGACTACGACACGCGTGATAAACGCACAGGTAGCTACCTTGCACTGGCACGCGGTCAGTCGTTTCCGTTAACGGGTGCGCCCAAAGCATAACACGGAATCAGTATAGGGCAGAGCCCTCTCAATAACAGGGGTTTAGTCCCTCCACAGTAACCAACAGGGGTCTTGCCCCTCCACAGTCCGTGCACCCTCGCCTGACTACCCTGGTTTGCCCAGTGGACCTAACAAGTCGGTGTAGAATGGCTAGCTGAACCCCGGGCCCCGTGGGGTGGCTAGCTCCCTCCCTACACTAGTAGCTCTCCCCGGTACTGTGTATGTGAGGGCCAAAAGTTGGTACAAAGTGGCCAGACCTATCCCCGGGTCTCAACCCTAGGGCGGCTGGCTCCGCTCTGTACTAAACAGGTAATATGTGCTTCCCTTGGTACCACGTACCCAAGAGACAACACACATTCCCATTCACATTTCCAGTCCCATTCTATTTATTTCTAGGAGCTCTTCTCCTAATTCCCCTTAGGGTTCATGCTCATGTTTCTCAGGCCAAGCCATACTAGGTTTCATCATTTTAGTTTTATTCGCATATAGCACGTGTTTCCAACATTTAATCTTTCTTTTCCAATTTATATACAAGCAGCTCGAATTTAGTTTTCAAACAACAGGAATTACATGTAGCAGTTACTAACAACAGTACTCTACATTTCACAGGTAGCTGTTATCCAATTACAGGCAATTATCATTATTATATCTACTCATCCAAGACTGCAATTCAGGCATTCAAGACATTCATTCCAGTATTTCTGTTCTTAGGATTCATGCTACACCCTAGGATCTATCATTCAATCTAGTGTTCAGGTCCTAGGATTCATGCCATACCCTAGGATCAATCATTCAATCTAGTTTTTCTGGTCCTAGGATTCATGCCATACCCTAGGATCTATCATTTATTCCAGATATGCATTTATATTTGTAATTAACTAAGGGAAGCCACTCTACCCGCAAAATCGGGAGTAATGGGGGCTTGATCGACGGGTCCACGTACCTCCGCAACCCCTAAATCTGCAATAGAATGAGGTCCTAACACAAGGATCAACCACAAGGAACCATTCAAAATAGGATAAAAGTATTTCACATAAGTAGAGGAATTTATACGGAGAAGAACAGAATCTTAAACGTGGAAATCAGACCTCAAACGGACCCTAAACAGGTAAAAAATGACAATTCTGCCTCAAATTAGACGTCTGGAACATCTTCCAGACATCTTAAAAGGAGTCTAGATCCATACCTCACTCTGTGCTGCTCCTCAGACGTCCAGAGATCCTGTTGAACCGTTTGGACCTAGTTCCAGACGTCCGACCACCTCTCCGGACGTCTGGAGACGCTCTTCGCCGTCTGGTGACTTGCCCAGATGTCTGAACCGTGTGGGAGAGCGTGTCCCATGCCTTCCCGAAGCGAATCCTGCATGCGCACGCAAAAAGCTCTCAATACAGCATGCTACAGAGTTTCGGTGGAACGGCCTGCATGGTCGTATCCGCAGAAAGGAAGGTATAGGCATAATACGTACCTCTCAGTCGTCTGGAGCTTCTTCCAGACGTCGTCCACATCGTCTGGATGTAGGTCCAGACGTCTGATTCTGGGAAAAATTCCCAAAATCAGAACCTCTTTCGTCTTCTTCCCGCTGCGTTCGACCGCGCCACGCTCGCCCGCCCACTGCTCTAGCTGCAGCAGAGCCGGGGGAAACCTCCCCAACACAATGCTCTGCCTCGTGCATGCCGACCGACCTCGAGCTGCTCCGACGAGCTCTCTCTCTCTCTCACGGCTCGCACGCTCTCCTCTCTCCTTCTCTCGCTGCCCTTCTCCTCTCCGCCGCTGCACTCGGCTACAGCTGCTGCCGTTGCTCTCGCTCTCGCACTGGAGGATGGGGGAGACAGATGGGGTGGTGAACGAGGGAGAGGGGAGAGTATTTGTAAGTACGGGGGGGGCAGTTCTGCAAGTCGGCGAGGGGAGTAAGAAAGAGAAGAGGGTGGCTGGGGTGCAGTCTGCGCGGGCACGCGTGCAGACTTGCGGTTGTACGCACGAAAAAATTTATTTCTAGACATCTGGGAAGGTGTCCAGACGTTTGACCAGATGTCTGGACCAACTCCCAGACGTCTTAAAGTGTTTTGATGTCACGAGTCTTAACACAGGGTCAATTTAATGCTAAGGGGATGATTTCCTCTTCGATTTGAAGGGCAGAGTTATGGGTTTCTACAGTTTATTTATGCCTAGAAATGGTATTTAATGTTAACAGAGTCCACAGCTAGACTTTCTCTCTTAGCTAAGGGTCTAAATGGATTCTACAGTTAATTCCGCAACTAGTTGAATGGGTTTTGAGCTCTCAGAGCTTCAGGTAACCACAAAGAAACTCTAAGCATCTTTGAAAGCTTCAGAGATTGAAATTAAACTAAAGGTGTAATAGATAGCTATGATCATATCCAATTGATTTAAACAGCTTCTAAGGGTTGTAACAAACTGATCTGGGTAGGAATTGTGATCAAATCTCATCCAAAGAACACTACCAACAGTTTGGGTTCGAAAACAACCCAAACTGGCAGAGTTTGAATTCTAACAAAATAAACCCACAGAACTCAACTTAACCACTTTAAAATCATCTAACAGAATCTCAGAAACAACTCAAACTTCTCAATTTATCAAATTGATCTTAGAATCAAAATATCCTACTCAGTTTGACTGTAAGGCTCGAAAAATTGGCTTTCTGATTTATGCCTCTTTACAAGAATTTAGAGCCTAGAATAGAATTCTTTCAACCTCAGGAAATCATTCAACCCCTTAAATAGTTATTTTGACCTTGGAAACTAGGGTTCCAAGCTCATCGCCTGAACTCTAAAGGTGCTTTGTTCGTCAGAGGAATTGGAAGGTTGTTACACTGATCTAAGGACATGAATGGCTTCAGTGCACTGCACTAAAGCTTCTAGACTCATTAAATGTTACTTTTAATCTTCTATACAGACTTCTCCAACTCCGTCGGAGTTGGAGAAGATGAAACCTAATGTGCAGCTTCAGGTGTTAAAATCCCAAATAAACTTCTTCAAACAAATCAGTGATCACAATTAAGTCATTCTGGAACTTCTTATCATCTTCTACAGGCTGAAGATCAAGTTTCACTCGTCGGAGCTCACCAGAGTTCCGGTGAGTCCAGTAAAAGGTAAAATCCATGTACAGAAAGATAAATCATGCCATTTTTAGTTTGAAAAGGTTCCTGAGGTTGCAAGGAACCTCAGGATCGCATTAAATTCCTCTTTAATTCACTATATGTAAGATTTATCAATGAATTCAGTTTGAATGAAGTTTAAGTGGGTTGAGGCACAGGACTTGCTCTCGCACTCAGATGAGTGGTCAAGACAAGTCAAGGAGTAGTTGCGATCATAAAGATATAAATAATTTAAAGTTTTAACTACTCCTAAGTCGCCATTGACAGTGAGCTCAGGAGCTTATAAATAGAATCAGGCTTTTAAGTTACATATGATAATTAATCAAATTAAGATGATAATTAGGATCCTTTGATGATGAATTGATAATGGAGGATTAAATGGATGTGAATCTAGGTCAACTACTGCCACCATGGACAATGGAAGTAGTTGATGAAGGTGGATTTGAATTAGGCAAATCAGTGATCAAATTAAAGATTAAGTGTGTTAGAAATGATCATGAATGATAAAAGGTGGACAGTGGATTCAAAAGACAAAACTAAGCCTCTGGCAAGCTCAAGGAGCTCGTCGGAGTCGAAGAAGACGAAGTTTGAACTTTGAAATTACACTAAACTACTTAACTAACTACCTATCTAAACTACTCCTACTCCTACTCCTACTCCTAATCTACTCCTATCTATTGTTACCTGGACGAAGGGGTTATAGGAACTCCGCCGAAGGCTCATGACGGAGGCTCGAAATCAGAGGGTATTGAGGAAGATCTCTGGCAGGCAAATGTGGATGAAGCAGAGGTACTCCTTGGTCAACGCCTGTGTCCAGAGACACGGCTGACCTCGGCGAAGTTCCTGAGCTAATTGATGTGGACGGAGGAAGTCAGAAGATGAGGTGGAAGTTCGGCGGAGTTGCGGAGGGAATAGCCTATCGAGTTGTTTGCAATGAAGAAGAGGGAAGGGAGCCAACTTGAGGAAAATCAAGGGGGTCAGGGGGTATTTATAGTTGACGGCGACGAGGAGGGAGGTGGAATCTGGATGCATAAGAGGCTAGGAGGAGGTTAACCATCGGCGTCTTCTCCGACGACGGTGAGGTTAACTCCTACCTAAAATTAGGATAAAAATGTCATCCAGACCGATGGATGAAGATGAGATGGTGAGCACAAGCTCCAGGAGCTTGGAGAAGGTGAGGTGTCATCAGATGGGCGGTGATCGAGTGGTGGAGGCACCCTCAGTTGTCAGCCGTTCAACCGGCTGAAGAGAAGAAGAAGAAGAAGTCAGGGACCTGGCTGTGATAAAACTTAAGGACCTATATGAAAAATAAGGACCTGATTGAAATGAATTGTAAGGAGCAAAATGTAAACTCAAGTTTTCAAGGTTTATTTTAAGTTAGATCTTTTTCAACTTTTTATATATGATTATAAATAAGTAATTATTATATTTAGACCTTGAATTTAAATTTTTGACCTTTTTAGGTTAATTTATTTAGTTAACTAATGTTACTTAAGTTATTACATACTTATGTATATATTATGCTTAGTTAGTTAACTTATTAATTAGAGGAATGATTGTCAATATCTCGAGTCCAATTATTAATAATATTAATTGAATGATAAAATAACATTTTTAACTTATTCTAAAGTCCTTTACTATATATCCCTTATTTTATAATTAACCAATATATTCACATATTCTTAGCTAATTAACTAGGAAGACTAGTTAATTAGGGGTAATTAGAGATTATGATGAGCTTCTCATTAGCTAACACTTAGCCAAATTCAGAAGCTTCCCCTGTTGTGTGGAGAAAGCCAGAGAAAGAAGAAGAGCCGAAGGAAGAAGAAGAGTTGCAGAGATAGAGAAGGAAAGTAAGAGAAGAACACAAAGTAGAGGAAGGGTTGTAGCTAAAAGAAGAAGAGAGGTAGAAGAAGAGAAAGAGAAAAGAAGAAGAAAAACAAAGAAAGGTTTAAGCAGTTTAAGCCATCTGATTACTAAATCAGACGATTGGTTTGATTGCATTTCATACATATATATACATTGAGTTCATTAGCTATCATTGTAAGGAGTATTTGGTGATATAAATCACCATTTTACTTCATTATTTTTGTAGTTTGACACTTGATTCTAGTACTACTTTATTTTGAAACAGCTTTTATTTACAATTTCATAGCTTCCTTGCCTTAAATTGCAATTTTGGGAACTGAATTCCATATTGCTCCATGTGTTCAACCACAGAACTTTTTCAAGTAATAAATTTATTTGTTTGAGCGTTATTTTAGCAATACTGCAATGCGATAATTTTAAAACACCGATTTGGCACCTGAGTAACAGCTGGAAAGTAAGAAATTATGTTACTTAGGACATCGCAAATTTCTACCTATTGAACATAGATGGCGAACGTCACAGTTTAGGAGTAAATTTGATGGCAGGACATGCCTGGATTCAAAGAAAAATATAAAAAATAAACTTAGTGCAGATTCTATCAGGTTGCTTGGTCAGGTTATAATGGAGATATTACAAAAAATGGGTGAGATATGGTTGGGTCGACCATTCAAACAAGACCAGACAGTCTCGAGGAATTCTGGATTTCGAAAGAAAAATATTTTCTTTATGGAGCTGCCATACTAGAAAGATCTTACAATACACCATAATTTAGATATTATGCACATTGAAAAGAATATGATGGATAACATCTTAGATGGATTAAATCTGACCGATGTTCCAAAGGACATGGTGAAAACAAGAAAAGACATGAAGAGCTTGGGGATACGTTCGGAGCAGCATATTCATGAGGATGATGGCTACTTCCCACCTTCTATTTACAGCTTGAATCAGGACCAAGAGAGTAGACTACTCTCCTTCTTAAAGAAAATTCGAGTGCCAGATGGGTTTTCTTTGAAGCTTTTCCATTGTGTGAATGAAGCGTAGAAAAAGATATCTGGCTTTAAAAGTCATGACTCCCATGTTTATATGCAAATATTGTTTCCACTGACGATACGGGCAATACTGCCAGAGCCAGTTGTTGATTCATTCATAGAGATGAGTAGGTTTTTAAAGCTATTTGCTCGAAGACTCTACAAAATGATACGTTGGATCACTGAGATAAAAAAATAGTCATTACTCTCTATAAGATGAAACATATTCTTCCCCTATCCTTCTTTGATGTAATGGTTAATCTCACGCTGCATCTTGCAAATGAAGTGAAATCGGTGGACCTATACAATTCAGATGGATGTATCCTGTGGAGCGATTTTTGAAAAAGCTTAAAGATTATGTTTTGAACAAGGCAAAGTCGGAAGAATCAATTGTAGAAGGCTATCTCGTTGAGTAGTGTATAAAGTTTACCTCTATGTATATGAATGAAATAGACAACCGCTTTAATAAACTTCAAAGGAATTATGAGGGGGAATACAACGACAGTAATGAAGAATGTTTGTCAATTTTTGATACCAGAGGAAGGTCGATCCTTCATATAGAGTACAAGGTTATTTCAAAAAATGGCAGACGTTGCGCACATTTGTATATTTTAAAATAAATTCCTAAAATTGATCAATTTTACGAGGAATTCGAACGATTATCTCTTTCAAGGACAACCGAATTTGGCTTCTTAGATTGGTTTAAAGATCGAGTTCATCAATTAAAGGAGGATAAGGACCCATGATGGGTACCAAATTTTGATGTAATTGCCGATTCACCATTATATTATACACATTACCACTATGGGTATATAATAAATGAGTTCAGATTCAGAATAAAATAATAATGATAGAAAGGTTACACAACAGGCTGGAGTTGTTGTTGATTCAGATCTTTCCACCGATCCAGATGGATACTATGGTAAAATCAAAGAAATTATGAAGATCAGCTTTAGATATGATCTCATTATTCTATTTAAATGTCATTGGTTTGATGTTTTTAAAGAGGGCATTGGTTTCAAAATTGACAGGAAACATAATTTCTTGAGTTTAAATCCTAATCGTCAAATTCTTCAATCTGATGAACCATTCACATTGCCATGTCAAGCGGCACAAGTTTTCTACATCCTCGATAATTACCAATGGGGATGGGTTATACCAATAAGAATAGTACTGCGCAATCATTTTGATGCACAGTCTTAAGCACACCAAGAATTAATGGAAGAAGGTCATATATATTCAAATGCAGTAGATGTGGACATCTAAGGTTAGTAACAATTTCTTTACTTTGTTTTATTTCTGTTTATATCAAATTCATATTCAAATTTAAGAAACCTATGCTACCAAAAGCAAATAAGAAGAAATAATCATGCTCGAAAGCATTTTCTAGTCTTGACCATAATCATTGACACCAAATCATTTGTTGAAACTTGGATAAATTGGATGATCAAGGGAAAAAGGAAGGAAAACTATGTCAGTTATTTGATTCAGATATGTATAGAATAGACTATACAATATAAGCACAGAATAGCCTTGTTAAGGAACATCACTTTTTCTTTGTTAAAGGGTAATTCCTCTTTCTGAAATTTCCAAGTCATACGATAAAATATTAGCCTTTGTTAACACAAAAGGAATTTGTTAAAGATTATAATGTTATATGTTTATATTTATGTCAAATGATCATAAGGTTATAATTCTACGATGTTTAGATGAGGCTATATGTATTGAATTAGGATCGACGTTCATTGATGATTTCTTTTTTATTTTGCAAACTTTTTGCATTGATGATTTATATATTAATGATTTTCAATTGTATTAATTATTGCATTTTATACTTGTTACAGATGAAGTTGTTTAAGAAAAATCCCAAAAGAAAGGGTCCTCTTAAGACGCAGCCATCCACCCAACCTGATTCGTCTCCTCAGGCTCAACCACCCCCTCGACAACAGGTTCAGCCACCCCCCGGCAGCAAGCTCCCCCCCAGTCACGTTTCATATGTCCCAAGGGAATGGCACGATTACTACATGCAGGGGGGAAGGGAAAGGGGAAGGAGATTGCTCATACCTTACCAGAGAGAGTAGAGGATGATCTAGATTATGGAGCATCAGATAAGGAAGAGGGAGAGGAGGCGGGAGGGGAGGGGCAGGAGGCGGAGGATGAGATGGTGGGGAGTACGTCCCCAGTTCATGCGGATCACTTACTGGCAGGTACAAGTTGGGGTAAGAACTCATATACCTTTAAGTTTAAAATTACTTATGTATTTTAAAGTTTATTATAACTTTACAAATATATAATGAATATGATTAGTGTTTACGCAGGTAAAGTAAGAAGAGGACGGGTGAAGACAAAGAATCTAGACCTCCAGTGTGTCCTCGAGGGCCTGAGAATAACTGTTACGACTCGATTTCCGGATCCCTACAGGACCTGAGACTGGCTCGCCTTGACTAATCTCATGACCTAGTCGTCCAACAAGAAATAATCAAAAGCAGGAAAATAAGCCACATTCACACATGCAATATAACTAAGTAGAAGAAAAGTACAAAGTAGTAAAGAAAGTAGAACAACTGTTTTAATACATGCCATCACAACAACAACAGAAGGTAGAAAAGAAATAGAAGTAGCAGGAATAGTAACTAGGTATCCATTACTTACTACAACAGTAGAGAAAAAGAAAGTGCTGAAAGAACGACTACGGCTAGGCTCGGCTGGGCTCAGCACCCTCTGCAGTCGGAAACTTGGGCTGCTAAACTCTTGGTCCTAAACAGTGTTATGAAAAGACAGAGTCAGCGAATGCTGAGTAGAGTGGTGTTTGTATTATTTAAGTACAAGTACAGTAAAAACAATAATAGATTTATTTCTCATTTCTATTTATCTCATTTATGTGTTTTTGTTTCATTTATTTCTCATAGTATTCAGGTATTTCTTGATCTTGCATGTTCCTCGTGGGAACTATCTTATTGCAGTCTTTTCCATAGAGTAGAAGGTACACGTGGTGCTCTCCTGACCGAGAGAGTCCCTCATGGTAGTCCTACACCTAGTCGACCGCCCCGAGGTCATTGTCGAGACGTAGCGGTGATTACGACACGTGTGACAAGCGCACGGGTAGCTACCCTCACTGACACGCGATCAGTTGTTTCCGCTAGTGGGTACGCCCAAAGTACAGCACGGAACAGTATACGGCCTTTCCCTCTTAGAACAGGGGTCTCGCCCTTCAGAACCAAACAAGGGTCGCGCCCCTCCACAGTCCGCCTGCCCTAGTCCGACTACCCCGGTTTGCCCAGAGGGCCTAGCAAAGTCGGTGTAGGGTGGCTAGCTCCCTCCCTACACTAGTAGCACACCTCGGTACCACGTACACAAGGGTGAACAAGAGTCGGTGTAGAGTAGCCAATCCTAACCCCAGGTCTCAACCCAAGGGAGGCTAGCTCCGCTCTACACTAAAAGGGGATAGTTGCTTTCCTTGGTACCACGTACACAAGGGCCAGCACACTTCCCGTCTACATTCCAGATTTCATTTATCCACAGGAGTTCTACTCCTAATTCCCCGTGGGGTTCATGCTCATATTCACCTCATTTTTCCAGATCCAATCTCATGTTTCATAATTCGTTCCTCATCCATATACAGGCAACTCGTGTTTCTAATTCAATTCTCAAAGACATGCAGCTTGTGGTTTCACAGGCAATTTCTCAATTACATACATGCAGCTCGTATTTTAACATGCATCTCGTAATTATATTAAAGGATTTGCTAGCAATTTATCTTAACCATGCATTAAGTAAACAGTACAGCTCAAACATGCTCATTCATTTCTACCCTAGGGTTCATTCCATATCCTAGAGTTCAATCCGACTATTACAACCAAGTGCATTCTTATTAAATATTAACAACTGAGTCAAACCACTCTACCGGGTATCACGGGAGGAATGGCGGCTTGTGTCGCAGATCTCGTCGTCTCTGTAGGCCCCGAACACGCCACTGGCTGGTAATCTATACTAGCGAATAATGTACATTAGACAAGCTCAAAACAGTAGGTACTCAACACGAATACGAAGGGGAACTCGAGTAGGAAACAATGGTACTTCGTTTGTGGAAATCTGATTCCATTTGGGCCTTAAACAGGCCAAAAATGCAGTCTCTGATCAAAATCAAATGTCTGTGACTAATCCCAGACATCTTAAAGGACATTAAAAACTCACCTTGTGTTTCCTGCAGTTGATCAGATGTCCAGACCTCCTCTGCGACCATCTGGGGACATTTCCAAACGTCGGACAAGGTCTCCGATCGTCTGGAGGCACCTCTGAACATCTGGTGATGTGATCAGCCATCCAAAAGTACGTGGGAAAGCGTACCGCATGCCTTCCCAAAGCTGCACCTGCGTACGAGAATGCAGGCACGGTCAGCCGACATCCCCTACACTATGATTTGCATGGCGCAGGAAGATACGTACCTCGCAATATCCTGCTTTCAGATGTTCGACCTCAGCTTCGGACATCCGGGTCCCACTCCAATCTTCTGAATGTCACGCCAGATGTCTGATACAGGAAAACTTCCAATATCTGAACCTCTTCACGCCGCTCGCCGTGCTCGTCCTCCACCCGCAGCGGCAACTTCAGCCGCTGCAGGAGCTTGAGCAGCTCCTCACCGACGCCCACCTCTCTCCTGCGGCTCCTCCTTGAGCTCCACCGAGCTCTCGCAGTTGCCTTCCTCCTCCCCCACTCTCACTCCCTCGCACTCTCTCGCTCTCACTCCTCCCCGCTCTCCCCTCACCGGTGGATCTCCTTTGCCATGGCTGCAGCAGAGGCGGAGGGGAACTTGGCTGGCAGGAGAAGGTGGAGGTGGCGGTGGCTGAGTGGTGTGAGGAGGAGAGGAGAGGAGAAGGGAGGGGGTTTATATAAGAGAGGGTTTAGGGTTCGGGGGGGTGAGGGAGAGAGAGGGGGGACGGCCTCTGCACATTGCCCGCACGCAGAGCGCAAAGCACAGTATGAAAAACTCACTTTCAGACGTCCGGGAACGTGTCCAGATGTTTGACTGGAACTCCAGGCATCTTAAATGGCTAAAAATATAATGGATCATTGCAATAACGATCAAGCTTTGAACCACAGAGGAGGCAAAGAATTACCAGGGCTTCATTAGTCGAGTGGGCACAATTGTTAAGTCCATTGTGCCCATTTGCTACTTCGATTGGAGGAAGGTGCCCACAAAGCTTAATATTCTCCGTTAGTTGAAGGTAATTTCATTTATCAAAGTTATTTCTTTTATAACTTTATCTTAAAATTATTATAAATTGAGATTTATATATTTTTTAAAAAAATTAACATAGGCAAATTACGGTTGGGGTACCAACCCTAATGCTTCCCGATATATTCTTAAACACGCCACCACAATCCACAGAGATTGGAGGATGGAGACCAAGAGAAATGTAATATTCTTTAAACATTTGCTTTTTTATTATATACATAATTTTATATATTATTTCTAACAATTTATATTTGGTATTTAGTTTTTTTCAAACTATAGTTCACCCGATGAGGCAATAGAGAATTATCCTTATGATTTTTTCAAAAAAAAAAAGAATTATCCTTCTGATGTCATGCTTGACGATTGGAAGAAGGCATGCGAGCATTGGCTGGATCCAAAGACGGAGGTTAGTAAATGATTAAAAATTATTTTATTAATTTCATATATCTTAAATTCATAAAAAATATTATTGTATATGTTTATAGGAGTAAGCAAAAAAAATAAGGCCAATAGTGCTAAAGCTCCACTACAAACCCATTATTTGGGTTGAAGGAGCATTGAGACGGTCATGAGTCATTATGTAAGTATTAAAATTACTTTTCAGTTAAATATTACTTAAATTTTAAGTTATTTTAATATAATTGTATCGTTTTCATATTTTCAATTCGCTGCACATGATGGGATGAAAATGACTAGGATGGATATCTGTGAGGTCACCTATAGTAAGGTTGCATCTGAGGGTGCTCGTAAGTGGATTCATAAGTCATACAAGGAGAAACACGTAAGTTTCCTAAACTCAAAACATTTATAACTTTGTATATATATATTATAATAATATTTTTTAATACATTTAGGAGCAAATGGTACAATTAGTACATTCCCCTACTGACGAGACCTATGTAGCGTCCAGTAGCCTTTGGATGCAGAGGAGGCATTTAGGAGAGTGATGCCACCGGAACATGGTGGTTTCATTTGTAGTGCGGGGAGCGCATATACGTTATCTACCTAGTATGGGAAGAAAGGTGCCGTCTCATCTAGTGTTGTCAATCAGTTGCATTAAAAGATTGACACACTACAAAGACGAGAGGAGGAGAGGGAGAAGAAAGAGGTAGAGATGAAGAATAAGATAATTGCCATGGATGATAAGCTTCAGATGCTTATAACCCTTCTTCAGAAGAAGGGTCAGTCAGAGCATCCATCTTCAACGGATCCCAGCATCTACAAATGAGACGACAACTCCATGGGTGGTGCAGGTGGAGCTGGTGGCATCAGGGCAGCTGCATTTTGATTTCTATTCATTTCTTTTGTTATGTTTTTCATGTTACCTTTTTTATGTAAATATTTCATTTTTAAACTTTTAATGTACTAGATTTTATATTTATGAAATATAAATTTCTCTTCATTTTCATTACTTGTTTTTCTATAAAAGCAAGTATTTTAAGTAGGTTTAATAAGTAGTTTCCATCATTTGGTAATTAAAAAAAAAAACCCATACATTTGCCGTTGCTTATTCAATTATGCAACGGCATATATGTGACAGTAAAAATATTTTTGTTGTCGCTTATCTAATAACCGACGGCATAGAAGATTCGAAAGAATCACAATTCCCATTTTATGACGTCGCTTCTTAGGATAAGCAACAACATAAATATTTTTACCTCACATATATGTCGTCTCTTATTTGAATAAGAAACAGCAAAAATCTTTTTGTAATCACATCTATGCCGTCAATTTTAATACAAATGATGGTAAAAAAAATTTTGCCGTCGCTTATGTAAAGTTACGTAAACGACGACGAAAATAAAGAAAGGACACGTAAAAGCAGGAAAAAGTGACATATCGTCGCTTTTGAGAGAACTGACGGCAAATACAATTGCTGTCGTTTTTGAAATGACGTCGAAATATTTAATTTGTTCGATGGTTAAATATTATTTTAACATCGGATGTGCCCTATAACCGATGGCAAAATGAAACAGTGACGATAATAACGGTGTCGCTGAGTTTTGTCGGTGACTTTAGCTTTGCAGTCGGTTTTTAACCGACGTCAAAAGTAAGGCATGTTGTAGTGCTAGATCAATGCCAGTTGCAATAAGTAAATCTCCAAGTTGACTTACATATAAATATGTGCCATCGATAGAAAGTATAGGACGACAAGATTGGAATCCTTTAATTAACGATCGAAAAGCCCAAAATAATCTATGGAACTCTCACTTTTCTGGTAAGCTTGATTAAGATACTTATATCCATTACATAGTAAACAGTACCCGGATTCCTTTGAACCATTTCTCTCACAAAATGTTTCAAATCTAAGAAGGATTCATTAACATTACCATATACATGTTCCAAAGCCTTCTTCCGAGCATACCATACCTAGATATAGCCTATCTTCACCTTATCCTCCATGTTAATTAAGAGTTGGATCTGTTTAGGTGATGAGTTAAGATTTGCTGTGAAATGTGGCAATGTACAGTGAAGTATGAACTTCGTGTTGCATTATCTATGATCTCCCAAAGTGTTTGTTGTACAACTATGCTCCTTACTATACTTAATAAGTTAATAACTATCCAAAGGCTAAAACTCTTGTTTACAGATGCATGTAAACATCATTTGCAGTTATTAGCAACACATGTGACGGTTAATATTTTTTTTCTTGGATGCAACCTGTGTGTATACTCCACTACCTTAAGTCTTGTTGCAAGTCTTCCTTCGTTTTCCATCCCCTCATATATAGATCTTTGTTGTTCTTACAATAGTTTCATGAGGTCCCTTACTAGCTATAACATTCATAACATTTGATATGCCTTGATTACTGAGTTAATTGTTCTCATTTTCACACTCTCGAGATTCAATGTTAAGATCAATATTTTGGTGCTTCACATCTACTGCTTCTTCTAGATTACAATGTTCTTCTGGTATATAGGTCTCGTCTACCATTGGATTATATTGTAAAGAAGCGAACATTCCATAAAACAAGGATTAAGGGTCACTTGTGTCGCCTTGGTTGGAAGATGAAGCTGTGCATTCATATGGAGGGAACATTGGTTGTATATCGCTATAAATATTGATGTTAATAAATTTTAGTCCTAGATCTTAATTTTATAAAATATGAATTGTGACTAGTCTTATGATTGTTGGTCTTGTATTGGACTCGTTATGACAAATAAGTCATTGGTAGTTTGGATGCTACCCAACAACTCGAGCATCATTTGTGTTGATTCCTCATTCTTAATATTATATGGAAATGATCTTCCATATTCCATTAGCCACTTGTATTTTATCTGAAGCTTGTAATGTGCTTCAGAATATCCCATAATACGATGGGTAGTTGCTAATAAATCCTTAAATGAAGTATGATGGCTAATTGATGTAACCATCGAACATCCACCATCATAATCAATATCATAATAAGTAGATACCACTCTACCACTCCAATGAATCCTAACTCTCACAACGTTGTCGACCATGTCTACGTAACTATTCAAACAAAATGAACCTAATCACAAAATCACCTAATTCAACTAAGTGGCAACACCTAGTATTTGTGACATTACGAAAATAATTAATCTAATAATCCAATTATATTATGAAATCAACATTAAAGTGTTATTTTCTTAGGTAATCAACATGTCAAATAATAATTTAATTAAGATTATTTCCCTTAACTTATCAAACTACAACGGTGTTCAAGTTTGATTTATTATTAATGAAGAATATAATACAAAAATGCAAAAAATATTATTAAAACTTGATAGAAAGTAATTTATAATACATGATTTCACAAAAATCTACACAATTTTATTTCACATGATTTCTAAATTTAAGGAATACCTAAGAAAGCAATTACTAAAATTAATTTACAAACAAGCCAACTTCCAAACTTAATGCTACTCAATTTTTAAGTCATGTTGAAAAAAACTTAAATGAGACTTACCTTAAATGCTAAAAGTCAGGACTATCTCGTGATGATCAGCTGCACAATCACGAATTGATCTGCACAATCATGACCAAGTACAATCACAACCACTAAAACAATCTACACAAAAGACAAATTACATTATAAGCAAAACATTTAATTAAAATTAATATGAAAGACAAACACAAATAAATGTAACTTACATGAAGGCAATGGGATAATAATAAATGTATGATATTACTTGCAAAAATGAGAAAAAATAGTGGTAAAAATAAATTAATACCAAAATGAAATATCGGAAAAGAAAATGCCTGGGATTAGTGTAACTAGTTGCAGGCAAAGTCACTTGGAAGCTGGTGAGATGTGGAAGCATCTCTCTCACAGGCAAGAATTGTGAGAGCTACTTCACAACACTCGCATAATGTTGGGGGGATTGGAGAAATTGGGGACAAGAGAGGACTGTGGAGAAGAAAATGAAAGGATAGAGGGAAGGGGTCAGGAAAGAGTCGTTGGGTGCATCCTCAACATTGGAGATAGGTTGTTAGATCATCAAGTGACTTCTTCCAACGTTTGGTTGATCCCCCAATGTTCGGGTGAAAGTTTGCTAGATCATCTAGCGACCTATTGCCCCTTTTGTTAAATTCACACAATTCCTCTCCCCTTTATGACAAAACACCCACTTGGGTGCCTCTTTGTCCAAAAACCTCTCGAAACATTTTCCATTCATTTGGCCTTCAATTGTGCATGCATGGAGCAATTACGATGGGTTTCGTCACAACGAGAGCTTAACATGTGAGTCAGTAGAGTTGTGCTTATGATTGGATGAGCATTGGCAACGGCGTAATTGTGGAAGGCTCAACTATGGAAGGCGTGACCATAGATGACTGGAATTGATTGCATGGATTGATCTGAGACCCGATCGAGGAGGATCCCTTAACGTCACGTTAGTTTAATATGGAAGAGTCACAAAGCTTGGTTGGATTGAGTGTTGGAAAAGACTACTTTTCTTCTTGTAAACACTAATAACAATTCTATCACTGATCTTATAACAACATAAGCATTTCTCAAGCATGCCCACAAATGGAAAATGCTATGAGAAAGAGGAAGGATGTCCTAGAGGAAGATATAATAGGGGACAATCCTCATGATTAGTGGAGTCGTATATATATAAGAAGGATTTTTTATGTTCCCACTAGTGTTAATCTCGTTCTTGTATTTATAACCATGCCCACAAATGGAAAATACTATGAGAAAGAGGAAGGACGTCTTAGAGGATGATATAATAGGGGACAATACTCATGATTAGTGGAGTCGTATATATATCTAAGAAGGCTTTTTTGTGTTCCCACTAGTGTTACTCATCTTGGTATTTATAATATTTCAAATGAACCTTTCCCTTAGAAACTTATTTGTGCAAAATGCACCTAATTAACAATACAAGTAATCTTGATTATCTTTTGCAATTAATTTGAAATATATAATCAAATTTTGTCTTGATTCCAAGACATATTTCATGAATTATGTTTACATTAGGATCTTTCACCAAATATGCTCATCTTGAAGATTAGTTCCATTAGGAGCTAGTCTTGTTCTTCCTCCATAATCACCTTACATTAGAAATCAAGCTTTAGCTTATTCCTCTTGGCTTAAACTAGTATTGATTCAATGGCAAACCAAACACCTGAATTTCATAGGCAAGCTCGGATGCTGCGTATGAAAGCCCATCAGGTTTGGACATTGGATAATTTGAACATCTAGGGTTTGACCCATTGTTAATGCAATGAGAGCATGAAAAATGAAGTGACATTAGGGAAAAGGGAACCTACTCTAGCTATGAGAGGATTAAAGGTGCTTACTCTACTTGTAGGGGGATTACATGAGTGGATATAATAATCTCTAATAAGACATGACTGTAATGATGGCCCCATAGCCTATCACAAATGACCAACAACCATTACCATTTTAGGAATTAATTAATGCTGATTTCTTGCCTTATAGGAGGCCGATGGCTGGATATGGAAAGCCCACCAATCTCTTAAGGAAAAGGCACAATCATTTGATCAATCCAATAGATTCCTTCTACCCTTACCACAAAAGTGAAATGACATCCATTGTTAAGGGTGTGAACTTAGCAATCGTTTCCTATATCCATTATGTAATTGTTGATTTGATCTTTCCAATCTAATATCGACACAAACCAGGTTAGACTTTCTTTTGGTGGTGGATTCCACGTTTAATTGAGTCGAAGGTTCACCAAACCTGTCATTTAGCATATACTACAAGGTTGGTATTCTAAGGAGAAAGAATGATTGGCACTCATGTAAGAGTGAACCGATAAGCAAATAAGAGAACTTGATGAAGAACCCCTGTCATAAATTCAACTCATGACTCTTCCACTGAACAAACAAAGAAAGATTCAATTAAACGTAGAGCTGTTAATGATGTGATCATTAATGATGAGCATAATTTAGAGGATTCGAAAGAGATCCATGATTTAAGAATAGTGAGGAAAATGTCTCATTCCATGATTTGGATTGCAAAAATCTTTTGATTAAATTGGAATTTGAATATGAGACATTTTATTTTGAGGACCAAATACAGGTGGAGGCTAATTATGAGAATTTCATCTTTGAAATCGAGGATAACCCCTTTTCTAGAGATAGGTTAAGCTGAAGTGAATGAATTTGAATTTGAGGATAACTTAATGACTAGGTTCACCTTTACTTCAACTTTGGAGGACCTTGAATTTGTATCATTTTCTACTGAATATGATCTTGATTTGGATCCATAAGGTATAGACTTTGAAGGGGTTGAAAAAGAAATCTAGAATATTCCAGGTACAAATCTAAATGAATTGGAGGATAAGTATAAAGAAATCATTATTTTGGAAGATCATTTTGAGAGAGACTTATATTGGGACATAGAGAATTCTAATGATTCTCAATCCTTGACTTTATACAAGGCCTTTGAACTTGAGTGCACCTATTCCAAGAATCATCTTTTCAAGTTCACTATCAACAGACACAAGCTTCCTATTTTGAATAGCTTTTATGTGTCCGAATCTTTAGACTCAGGTTACATGGGCCCAAACTAAAGACCGCACCCCATCATTGATTGCTAGAAAAAAGATGATGCAATCATTCTTGATTATGCATCTATCAGGCATTCGACCCTTAGGTATGGGATTGCACCATCAATTGGTCCACATTTATGGACATATGATTTTGAACATTTATGACTTATTGATGTTGACACATCTATTTTACATAAAATGTCTATTTGTGCATGTTCCTAGGCCTATAATTGCATCCAACATTATAAATACGCATAGAATGCATCATCATGCATTTAGATTAAATGCTGTAAATTCTATGATAATTTTCCTCTTTTAATGTCCAAGGGATAATACAATTCATTTTTAGGCCTCAGAATGAAGATCCAACTGTACGGATCTGATCAAGGCAACAATCGAAGCTCAACGACTCCGAAATCATCTTAATCGAACTTCTGTAGTATCATATGCAGTTAGAGGAAGATCAAAGGCCAAGGGACAACGTCGTGTAAATTCGGACTTCAGACGACAAATCCAACTGCACATATGGGTTTAGATTGACGATCGCAGCCCAACGACACGAAAATCAATCCAATCCGACATCTCTGGCACCACCTACAAGTAATAAAAGATGGACGGCTCTGATGGAGCCATGTGGCACCATCTAAACCACCCGTAGCCGCCCAAGCTATTCTCATTGCTTTCGAGGAAATTCCATCGAGCGATCTCGATCATTGGATGAGAATCCAACGGCTGAGAACGCTCTACGTCGCTCCCTACCCATGCTTTATACTCTCTGAAGGCAAAGGCTCACGTGATCTTGACCATTGGTTCCTCATCCAATGGCTGAGAGTGTGTGAGACTTAATTCAAAAACGTGACACAAAGCGAGCTTTGGCGCAGTAGTTGAGGCCCTCCACGCACAACTGTGGTGCGTGTTCGAGTCATGTTGAGCGTTGCTGCTCACGCGCGAAAGAGAAATTCAGTCGACCGATCTGGCATCAACACCTCAAATGAGTGTGCGATTCGACCCCCGATTACATGCACGATCATACGTGGTCCTCAATGCATTCTCTTGAGCAATCTGAAGTGTCCAAGCTTGATCCAACGGTTGTGATTGGCGTGTACGTGATCTAAAATGTGCACGCGATCTGAAGAGGTGAGGCACATGATTTTAAGCCATCCGATCGCGATCGGATGTGTGCGATCTGAAACAGTTGAGTGTGCAATCTTCAGTCATGTGATCAAGATTAAAGGGCTCTTATTCCACGCACACCAACGACCACGTTAGCCTTCACCAACGCCTGCATGCGTCACTAAAGGCCTTATATTAATTTTTAGGCCTTGAAATGACCTTTCTATCCCCATTTCTTCACATATAAATAGCCCGTCTCCCCTCCACTTTCTCATCATCCATTCCTTTCTCTTCCTCTCTTCTCCAAAGCTCTAAAGAGCTAGTACCATACTCGGGATGCTCCACTAGAGTTTATAAAAATATTTTTTCTTATCTTCTCAACCCCGCTCGTGGAGCACCTGTGGTTGTCTTTTCACCCTCCTTTGAGAATCGGATCTCGCTGCAGTGTTACTCGGCTTCATCCTCCTTCCTCCAACTTTGTTCTCCCTTGTCCAGCATCTCACCACCATCTTCCGGGCACTTCATCAACGCGGCTCGTCCTCCAAGTAGCCGTCGAGGACTTCTCTCATCTCTTCTCTTTTTATTGCTTTCTAGAATAGTTTTATTTCTTCAAGTAGTTGTAATAAATCCTGATTTGTTTTATGAAATAATTATTTTCTCTCTCTCTTTTCTATTATTTATTCTTTAAGTAGAGTAGCTCGTGTAGATTAATTTCAACCAACTATTCTACTTGTGACACTAATTTTAAACGTGACATTTAAATCAAATGTTCACCACCACGTGTTTGACCTGGGACTCACCTCAAGTTTCAGTTATAAAAATTATTTGATTAGTGGATTTTTCACAACTACGACGATGGGTTTTCAAACTCAATTTTTCTCATGTAAAATCTTGCTTATCATTTTTGCGTCATTGTCGGGGAGGTAACGCTATTTGATTTCCCGTGTTTCCTTAACTTTTATCTCACTTTTCTCATTTCTTGCTGTGATTGCAGGTACTCTTTCGAGGCGAGCCAGAGCAGTTAAATTGGAGTAAAGTGTTGATGAAGGTTATGTAAGTTTACCCCCACCACCCTCACCCACTAGATTTCTCTTCACCACATTAATAACTAAGACCTGAATCTACTTAGGTGTTCACATAAACTGTAAGTTATATTTTCTTGTCTTGTTTGTCACCTTCACCAACCCCACCCCCGCATATATATATATATATATATATATATATATATATATATATAAATTCTAATATGATTGTAGGATGTAATCAAAAAAATACACACTATATACACTCACACACCAAGGTGCACTCCCCCTGATTCAACCACTTAACCAGAATCTGATTCGTGGATCCGGTAAACCTTAATTCAACACACATAAGTGAGTAGAACTTTGAATAGGCTAAACATTTTTTGTATGCCTTAAGTGGTGCAACAGGCCAATTGATTGATCTGTTTGGGCCACACCACTTCAGGTAAAATTGGGTCATCAAGTAGCTGTCCCTTAGGATTCAATTGTTAAGACTGAACCAGGTGCACTACATTATTTTTTATTTGTTAAGGAATATATCCTCACTTGTGTTTTCAAAATCTGGTGTGCCTCATGAAACCCTATTTGAATATGCCTAATGATTGAACCTTGAAAGCTACTAAACAAGGTTACACCTTAAAAGAATAATCATTAAATAACCTTGTTTGAAAATCTTGGTTGTGCACACACACACTTTTTAAATTAATCATTAAGGGCGCAACCCATCTAAAGGGCCCATAACATTCTAAGAGCACATTCAAACCTAAGCCTTATTGAAATCGAGTAGACGTTGGCCTTAAGGATTGACTCGCTCTTTGGGGCCCAAATCGAGAATATTTTCGATTAATCTGCTTCTACCAGTGCATCTGATGTCTGACCGTTCTATTTTGGTTTTCAAAAATAGATTTAACATTGTGTTGTAGTTCGATATCGAGTGGCAAAAGCACAAGTCAAAACAAAGTAAAATTACCACTCAATTGAGAGCGGATCATGTCCACAGGGAGGAACGCGCCCGTTAAAACTCACACAAGTCGAAATATTATTATTCACAAATGATTTTCCCAAGAAACCAAGCCAAAATCCACCTTAAATTATCATAATAACAAAGGAATCAACTGAAATTGGATTTATGGGAAAGTGGAAGGTCATTTGCATAGACTAGCCACAATATTTAATTAATAAAATCAGAAATAAAAAAGTGGCAATGGCATGTGAATGTAGTAACTAATAGGAGTTGAAATAGGGGATTTCTTCCCCTTGCTCACGTGTGCACATGAGCTGATGGCTGGCTGCGAGGAACACGGAGATAATCCGTTGGGAAAGGGCATTGCGATGGAGGTTACGGCACAACGAATGGTAGTTGCTGGTGGCCGGCCGGCTACTTAGATGGCTGGCGACTATAGGTTATACAGGCAGTGTGGAGGCAACGGTCAGCAGTCGTGGACGTCGGGGAAGTGCAGGTACGCGTGGGTGTTGAGATGGTGGTGTTTGCATTGAGATCGGCGACCTGAGGTGACCATTAGGTGGTGGTGGTGGTGTGTTCTTTCTTGTGGAGTTGCAAGGGGTTGAAGAAGGTGAACGAAGGAGTGGAGGTGGTTGCTTGTGGGGGACCTATGGACTCATGTGGAGGTGAAGTGGTGCGAAGGAGTGGCTGCTTGTGGCAGGGTGTAGCCCACTGGTCGCTTGAAGTGGTGGAGGGTGGTGGCTCTGAGGTGATGGTGGTGGTGGGTTTCGGGTTGTTCCTACGAAGAACGAGATGAAAAGTGACCAAAGGAAAAAAATGAAAAATAGGAGATAGTTGCCGCCACGCTCACAGTGAATTCGAGTCACGAAGGGTTCACGCATGGTATTGGCATGAGTCCACCGGCTTGGCACGGCGGGCTATCACCTCGTCGGCCCACGGTGTGGTGGAGCTCAGCCGTGGAGGCCCTGCAGTGGTGACGATGCACTTTGGTGAAGTGGGTGGTGGCCTCCTTGTCTCTGTCGTAAGAGCTTCTTCTTATACTGCAGGGAAGGTGATGGAATGATGATGGTGTGCAATAGAGATCCGCTCCTTACGGCCATCAATGGTTGTTCCCTACAGCTGTTAAGAAGAGGAAGGGAATAAATAAAAATGAAAAAGAAATGATAGGTTATTTATGTGCAATACCCTATATATGTTCTAAATCCTATTTAATCATGAAATTTGTATAATGCATGTGTGCAAATGAAATAGCCTACTTATGTTCTAATGCATGTTATCCTAAATAAAATCTAAATGACATTTACATACACCTATGGTGCATGAAATGCATAAAACAAGCAATTCTATATTACTCGATTTTTATTCTAGCGTATGATATGTACATAAATGTGTTAACTTAATGTCTAGGCATTAAAATGCATAAATAGCCCACAAATATGGGCTCATCAAATGCCCCCATCGGTCCCTAGCAAACTGAAGCAATAACCTAGCACTCCAAGTAGACCACCAACCCAATTGGTCTTCCCTTAGAAACATGTTAAGTTACAGACTTTAGACCTAAGGCAACCAAGTAGAAGCCTAGTTACAAACTAGGTCAGCGAAGAGTCAAGTTGTAGACATGGGTTCCCTTGGTCTCTAATCCTACTCAAAGGTCTATTGGTCCCAGAGATCAAAGCATCTGTGCATGTGCATTGGTCTTCATTATTTAAGGTTGGTATGATTGCCAACTAGAAAGAAAGCAAATGTTTTTTTTTCTTTTATAATTTTTTTTGTTTGATTCCTCTAAGTCTAACCTTGGATTAACTATCAATACGATATGTGTCGGATTCATTGTTCCCATCATCAAACCTCGAAAGGTGCCATGCTTTCGTTGCTTCTAGATAGCACTGCCCATGGTGACCCTAAGAAGCCAAGGTAATCGACACTTTGAGAGTATTGCCCATGGATTTCTTAAGTGAATTTTGTCCTTTGGCAATCGGCACTTCGAAATAGGGCCACCCATGGTACCTAAACTGCATAATGCACTTACATGCCCCTAGTAGGATGGATATCCTAAGAGACAAGCGCCGAGGAGGTGACATGTTATCATTGCACCATCAAGGAGAGTATGTACTCCCCCTCTCATGCGGCAGGAACTTTTCCAATCAAGTTATGTTTTTAAGCTTCTCCTAAGTTAGAACCGAGAGAACCAAATTTTCTTCAAGAAAGAAATTAAGGTGATAACTATTTACACAAGACAAAGTGTGCGTGAAATGTAGATGCTTAGGTTATGAGGACCCGTAAACCAAAAGGTAGAAAAAGATACTAGGTACTACCCATCCTTTAACTCAATCCCTACCTTTTCTTCCTCAACCTCTTGAGGAATGGTCTGCAACTTAACCCTTACTCAAGTTTTTAACTCCATAAAGTACCCTAAGGGTCTAAAGCTAGTAGCTCAACTTAGCTTCTAAAGTCAGACACTTACAGTTAACTTAGTCTAACCTAAAGTCTTGGTCTCATGCCTAAAAATGTCAGACCCAAATGGTTAAGGTCAATTCTATCAGGGGCCTAAATGCAATTTTTTTTATTTTTAATAAATGCAAACGTATGCAATTATGTACACATGCTATGCATATCCCCTGAGTACACACCCCCATGCCTAAAATCTACAATGTCCCCATTGCATAGAAGGGTATTACCTAGGTCAGAGTTGGGCTGCCTTTATTTTGTTTGTAGACGATCTGCAAGTAAAGTTCCAAAACTAAAGAAATAGGCCTTAAAAATGATCGTAACAATGCAAGCCTAGAAAAGAGGTAACCTAGGATGTTGGCAAGTTGATGATTAATCTTGATAGCAAATGCTTGCCCAATGAATATGAGAATGAAATCTTCCCAGGTCATTGAAGGAGGCTTCAAATGATTGGTGGGAATTACAACCTCCAAAGGGGTAGGAAGAGGATGACAGGACCCTTCAAAAGAGATGGGGAAGGAATGGTGCAAAGATATACCCCCAAAGTAATGAAATGACCATAAAAAGCATCAATGCATACCCGGTACCCCATTACAAGAGATATTGGTTAGCTAAGCCCCTCGATCAGAATAGAAGTGAGTAGATTTCTAATCCAGATTGTCTACGGTGTCTAAGTTTTGAGGTTGCAGGATGGTCATAAGATCTAAAGTGGGTCTAGTTGGCTCGATGTCCATGCCTAACAACCTTTCCAGTCCTTTAATAGCATCCCTAGCATCTCTGGTAATAACACAAGTATCTACTTGCTCTTCATTAGTGATTAGTTCAAAGTATGGAGTCAACATTTCACCTTTAGACATAGGTGAATCAAAGGGTGACTCCCAATCAAATGAAGGCAGGTTGGAGGCAACAGATTTAGGGATTACCCTATCAATCTCATCCCCGGGTTGTGAATCCACCAAAATATCAGAAGTTGCTTCCACATTTTCAATTATTTCATCATGAGGAGGGATATCATCAATGGTTGTGTTAAGGAAACCTAATTTGATCAAATTTGTGACATCCTTAGGTCCTAATTCTTTAAACAAGACATAATCACCCTTAGTGTCACTCCAAATCCTAAGTGTTGGTTCCTCAAATAAGTCATCATTCTCCTCATCATACGATTCATCATGTACCCGAGGTCTAGAATCATCTAAAATCTCGGCAGATCCCCTAGGGCACTCTATCTGGGGTAAAAGGTTCACACTGGTAACATTAGACTCCTCAAATAGGTGAATTTCTTCATGGTCAAGTTCCCTAAGGGTAGGTTGGAGTTCCATCTCATGATCATCATCAGAAAGGAGGTTGGGATTAACAACTCGGCCTCGACCCAATTCATCAAAGGTCAGAACAATGCTATCATTTGGGTCAAGGTCTTCTAAAGGTACCATTTCTCCCTTTGTTTGACTCTAATATAATTCAGGTGGATACTCAACTTGATCATCATCTTCCTCGGGTGGCCACATTCCAAAATCAGAATCAAGGGTGTAACTCAGGTGGCCAGGTTCATTTTAACTAAGAGTACTAGTCCAACCTTGGAAATCAGAGTCATGAAGGGTGGGTGGGTTGGGTGTATCAATCATGGGAGGGATATTGGACAAGGCAAATCATGCTCCTAGGTTCTGCTCATTGAATTTGGGCTTAACTAGGCTAATACTCCTATAGTAAGAGTAAAAAGGATCCCATTAGTTATCATTTTGTCCATCTATGAATGGACCATCTCGGCATATGAGATCAAAAATCGTAGAATGGGGATAAGGGTGTGGGAAAGAGGTCAAAGTGGTCCATTCGTACCACACCAAAGTCAAATTCTTCCCTAAGCAAACACAATTCAAAAAGAATTTTTAGGTCTTTACCAATTTCGGCATTTAATTTTAAGACAGATTGTAGGAGAAAATACAAGTTATCAAAATAGTTACACACCTACTTGTCAACCCACGATATGCCTAAGAAGACCTAGTTGGAACTTAGGTGCTCTTCCTTAAAGTTCAAATGGTAAAGTTCTCCAAGGACAGAAGATCAAGGGATGCAAGAAGGCCTAACCCTTCCTTTGAAGCTGTGCTTTTGTGGTGCTTCTTAACTACCCTAAAAAATCCATGATAGGGTATCCCTCTCCTTGGAGTTACAAAACCTTTGATCATGAGTTTCAAGGACATTGGAAACCAATGGTAGGAGGGTTCTTTCCTAGCAACTCAAAAACCTAGCAGTGTCTAAATGAGTGCCTTGATGCATAATCATGCATGTGTGCATTCATCGTAAAAAAATTTGAGCTGCAGTTCAAGTTTTCAATTCAGTTCCTTGGTTTTAATGCCTCTCCTTTAGTTAAGTCCTTTTCAGAATTTAAAGGTGACCACTTGTTAGATTGTTTCAAATCGAAATAGGTGGTCTTGCAATTAAATATAGATGCAAATGTGTGAACATGATAGAATGCAAGGAAAAGAAAACGCACCTTGCCTCCAGCGATCAGCAATGAAATGTACGCAAATGCAAGAAAAATAAATCTAGAGACTACTTATACACACCTAAGTAGTCGTCCTAGGGCATGCAGCTTCTAGCAGGCAGTTCGTGATGTTTTTTTAATGTTTTTATTGACCCTACTTACACGAACAAGAAAAAGGATAAACTAACCACAAAAGAAAATAAAAACCTAAATCTAAAGAAATGGGAACAGACTCCTGAAAAATTACCCACGCAAGGGCCTAAATAAGGTCAGGGAACAAACCCCTCAAAACTACCCTAGAACAAAGGTCTCAAACGAATGTGCAAAAAATAGTGTTCAAAATCTAACTACTGAAGATCGGCGAAGATGAAGATGATAATCACTCTAGATGTTCTCAGATAATGGAAACAAGGTCCACCTCAATCATAAGTGCAGCGGCTGTGGTACTCCTCCCAATGTGTGGCCCACTGTGACATCAAGGGTTGCTTGATCTCCGAGGCTGGTGCGGTAAGATGTAGGAGATATGTGTACCTCGCACCAAAAAGATCGAAGTGAAATATGCCTCAAACAAAAATAATGTGTGAACAAATAAATAAATAAATGCTAGTTTAACAGGCCCGTTGCATCCCCGGCAATAGCGCCATTTTTTATCATGCTATTTTGGTTTTCAAAAATAGATTTGACACTGCGCTGTAGTTTGATATCGAGTGGTGAAAGCACGAGTCAAAACAAAGTAAAATTACCACTCAATTGAGAGCAGGTTGTGTCCACAGGGAGGAACGTGCTCGTTAAACTCACGCAAGTTGAAATATTATTATTCATGAATGATTTTCCTAAGAAATCAAGCCAAAATCCACTTTATAGTAGCATAATAACAAATTAATCAATTGAAATCGAATTTATGGGAAAGAGGAAGGTCATTTGCATAAACTAGCCATAATATTTAATTAATAAAATCAAAAATCAAAAAGTGGCAATGGCATGTGAATGTAATAACTAATAAGAGTTCAAATAGGGGACTTCTTCCCCTTGCTCACGCGTGCACATGAGCAGATGGCTGGCTGCGAGGAACACGGGGACGATCCATTGGGAGGAGAGCTTCATGGAGGAGGTTACGACATGGGGAATGGCAGCTACCGGTGGTCGGTTGGTCGCTTGGATGTCAGGCGATGAGAGGTTTTGCCGACGGCGTGGAGGCGACGACCAGTAGTCGTGGACATTGGGGAAGGTGAACTGTGCGTGGGTGTCGAGTTGGCGATGTTTGCTTTGAGTTCGATGGCCTGAGCTGACCATTAGGTGGTGGTGGTGGGTTCCTTCGGGTGGAGTTGCAGGGAGTTGAAGAAGGTGAACGAAGGAGTGGAGGTGGATGCTTGTGGGGGAGCAGTGGGCTCACGTGGAGGTGAAACGACGCGAAGGAGTGGCTGCTTGAAGTGATAGAGGGTGGTGGCTTTGAGGTGATGGTGGTGGCGGTTTCGGGTTGTTCCCACGAAGAAGAAGATGAATAGTGGCCAAAGGAAAAAAAATGAAAAATAGAAGAAGATAGTTGCGTGGCCGCACCGACCATGCTCATAGTGAATTGGAGTTGCGGAGGGCTCATGCATGGTATTGGCACAAGTCCATCAGCTTGAAGTGGTGGGCTGTCACCTCACCAGCCCACTGTTGCATCAAAATTCATCGTATTTAGGAAAATGCATCGTAGTATAGTAATGAAAATCGATACAACATTTAAATTTATAATATGAAAAACAAAAGTGAGTTCGAGGTCGTTCCCAGGGAGCAATTTTAAAACAAGTCAATCTACTAATCATAATATCAAGAATAATATTCAATTGAAATCAAAATGATAATCAATAAATATATCAAAATAGTATCTCAAAATGTCAGCTATCAGAGTGCAAAAAGAATGGGCTAAAAATGGTGGTTTGAACCACCAAATTTATCCCTATAATTAAGCTCTAAATATCTTAAATAAATCAACAGTAATCAGCAACCACTAATAGCAAATTCCACGTCAGCAGATGTAGCAACAATAACCAATTAGTCAGAACCAAGCCAAGACACCAAGTCAGATAGCAGTATTAAGGCTTAGACGCCTTATCTCATGCCTCAGCAACAGCTAAGGCAACACAACACAGAGAGGCACAAGGGCCTCATAGGCCATAGAATGGCTAAGTGTTGAGCACCCTAGGGGGAGGGCACGATTCTCGAGGCTACAGTGCAAAACCCTCCCCACCCTCCTCAGATTTTCCTCTTCTTTCTCAATCCAGAACCGGGCATAGAGTAGTCGTGTAATCAGGTATAGGGACCAGACCCACCAGGGTGTGAGGTGGGTGAGGTGTGAGAGAGCACGTGGGCAAGGGGACCTCACCCCCATGTCTGAGGCATGCAGTTGCTAAGATGAATGCCTTGTATGTGCTATGCTAGATTTGAAGCCCACGATGTGGGACTATAATAGTCCCTCTTTCTTCGCGCTCTGCAGGAGTGATCTTCTTCCAAATCGAGGCCACTGTGAAGGTTTCTGCCTCAAATTGGAAGCCTGGATAGCATCGCAGAGTGATTCTGCAGCTCCAGGAGGTGGAACTGGTGGCAATGATAGCTGGAGGACGGCGAACAAAGGTGAAGAAGTGGAGCTTGCCGGTGATACCTAAAAACACAAGAAAATGACCCTAAGGCCCAATTAATTTGCTCAAGAGAATTGTTGTGAGGCAAGGAAGACAACGGCAGTGGTGGCTGGGTGATTGGGCTTGTGTGGCGGCCGGATGACGTCAAAGGAGGTGGAGCTATGGTGGGTTGGTTGTCGAGACGAAGGAGAGGTTGAAACTCCCAATAGATAAGGGGCTTTTATTCAGTGGGTGATGGGGGAGCTTCTGGAAGTGATGGTGAGCGGTTTGGTGGTCGGAGGTGCCACGACGAGCTCGTCGGAGCTACGCCAGAGGCGGAGAAGACAAGGGGGGAGCGAAGTGAACGGCAATGGGATTGAGAAGTAAAAGAGATGGGGAGGACCTAGAGAGGGAGAGGAAGAGATTTAACCTAAACTAGGGATGAAGGGGGAAGAAGTTGGGGCCAGCTTTGATTGGCCAGCACCGGAGACGAAGGGAACTTTGATGAGGAGACAGCGAGGAAGAAAGGGATGGAGAGCCTCTACGTTGGCTGGCTAGAGGCAGACGAAGGTGAGGAGTATGGTTGACCAGCAAATTTAGCCATTAGTCAGCCTAAGGAAGATGTCAAGGAGGGTTGCCGAAGTCAAGCCAAAGGGTGGCCAGAGAAGGGAAGAACGGGGGTTTTTGGGCCTAAACTCGACTGGGAAGTATGCTGGGAACTAGAGGAACTCTTATAGAGCTCAAACGTGCTCAATATGAGAAGATTCATCGCGAATTCATCGCGATTTGGTTTAGGATTTCTCACAAACTTATGGAGCTTCACCTAAGCTTTGGGCTTTGAATCAGGACTTGAGATCAGGTGGTTTGAAAGGGAATCTCCTTGGGATCAATCCCTCTAAATATGGAGGGATTTGACGTAGAATTGGAGGAGAATTCTCCTCATGAAGGTTGGAAATTTGGGTATTAGGTTTCTGTTTACTGTTCAATGGTTGCAAGGGCTGATGTGCGAAGGAGATGAAAAAGTTAGGGACTGAATTGCAAGTGAATTCGACACTTAGGGATTTAAGTGTAGGAAATAGAGATTTAAGGGACTAGATTGCAAACTAGGTCAAGATGGACTCCGATTAGGCTCAAATTTTGGTGCTAACCTAATTTAGATGCAAGGAATTTAATGGTGAACTTGGATTTGAGTTTTGACCATGTTTATTTAGGTAATTTGTGCAGAAGCCCAAATTAGGGTAAAATTTCGTCTGAATCTCTATTATAGGTCAACATAAGTTCACATGGTCAAACCAAAGGTACCAACCTCTTACAATATTTTTATATGAATTTTAGGAGGTTTAGATTAATTTTATTCTTACTAGAACCTCTTCAATTTAAGCGAGGTTGAGAATTAGGATTTTATGTACTATTTTGGTTCTTGAAATGTGTGAAACCCCGTTTCAGTCATTGTTGACCCACTTTTTAGATTTTTATGCTCATTTGGCTTTTAAATCACCCTTGGGTGACCCCGTGGTTACTCTGCATTCATTATGTGATGTTAAAACAATAAAGTTAACCCTATTTTAGTGTTTTCTTCTCAAAATAGATTTGAGTGGAATTACTATCCTCAGGTGACCATTTATGAGCATTTGTCTCTTGATTTCAACTAATTTAAGCTAGTTATAGTGAATGATGGTGTTACCATCACCCACAGTGTGGTGGAGCTCGACTGTGGAGGCCTGCAATGGTGATGATGCATGGTAGTGAAGTGGGTAGTGGCCTCCTTGGCTCTATCATTGAAGCTTCTTATACTGCAGGGAAGGTGATGGAATGGCGAAGGAGATGGAACGACGGTGGTGTGAGACAGAGATCAGCACCTTACAGCCATTAATGGTCGTTCCCTACAGTCGTTAAGAAGAAGAGAATAAATAAAAATGAAAAAGAAATGATGGGTTATTTATGAGCAATACCCGATATAAGTTATGAATCCTATTTAATCATGAAATATGTATAATGCATGTGTGCAAATAAAATAACCTACTTATGTTCTAATGCATGTTATCCTAAATATATTCTAAATGACATTTACATACACCTATAGTGCATGAAATGCATAAAACAAGCAATTCTATATTACCCGATTTTCATTCTAATGTATTCTATGTACATAATGTGTTAACTTAATGTCTAGGCATTAAAATACATAAATAGCCCACAAATATAGGCTCATCAATGTCTAGCTAGGGTAGTAGTGTCAAATGACCGCGATTGCGGGGTATCAAAGGAACCCGAGGCGCAAGCCAAAGGAAGAATCTTCCCCTTAATCCCTCCCTCGAATTGGTTGGATTGATTGAATAGAAGAAGATCAATTCATTTATAATCTTTGGATGGGTTTTGAGAGTTTGTAGATCTTTAGGCTACCCACCTAAGGATAGGTTTGAATTGCTTGTACTGCAAGGCTCTTTTCCTTTCTTTGTTTTTCCCTCCCGCTTTGCTATGTATCCTTCTACCTTTATGAACACATATCCTCCCCAGGATTACACTCTATATAGTTCACCACCCTTTATGAACAACCTGATCTAGCCTACTATTAGGGAGGACCCCAAGAACCTCAATTCTTTGAGTCCCCTTAACTGAATCATTCGTTTCGATTGAACCAGGTCCAAGATAGGGTATTGGCTAACTTGAGGAACACTACACGATCTTTAGAAACCTAGCCAATGCCCCCTCACTAAAGAATTGGAGCCCCTGATTCAAAAGATTGATGATCTCAATAGTTCGTTATTGGATTGGCTCCAAGATATTAAGGATAAGGGCCCAGGTGAGTTTTTATTTGGAAAATTGTCAAGGTTGAGGATGAAATTTGTGATTGCTCTAGTCCAATCTTGGGATGATTCCTAGGATGAACTCCCTTCAGGAGAGCCAATGTCAGAACCTTCTCAAGCACCTGTAGGGGGGACACATTTCACGAGACCTGGGTTGGTAAGGTTGAATCTGAGCAACCAATTGATCATATAACGATTTCATCACTTGAGATCCTTGAACCAGGAAGCAAAAAATGTCTTTGCTGATCCAGGAATAACAAATGATTATGAGTCATATATTAATGAGGATCCAGAATTCTTTGACTCCAAGGGAGAATAACTTCTAATTGAAGTCTTACTTGAGGTTACAGAGAATGATTTTAGTGAGACGAATGGGCTTGTGGAATTCGATGAACTATTTGAGGCCCCTTCACTTGAGGAATATGATCCAGTTGGGGCTAGCTTGGAGGATCCGAATCTTGATTCACTGGAAGATTTAACCAGAAGCCCCATTCCTCAACCACACTCTAAAGAGATGAATGATGATATTATGGAAATCATTGTACCCAAGTCAATCCTGATTCAGACACAATTGTTTGACTTGGATATTTTAGATGGGGTGTATAATAATCTAGAGGTCCCGGAAACCCTGATTTTGGAGGGTAGAAATTTGAAAGTGAAAATTTAGGAAGTTAACTCTGGGGAAGATAGAGGTTTGGATCTAAGGGTTCCTATTTGCCTCAAACCACCTACTTTCTACATGCACCCTTATGATATTTTTTCTGAGGATGTGCAACCCAAGTGTAGATTAATGGATTATCTTTTTTATCTCAAACCTAATTGGACAACCACATTAATTGATCTAAACCCACCTATTGTCCAACACTTTAGACTTGGGTTGCTTGAGCACAAATCGTAGGCCCAGCCCCACAAGCACAATGATCTCCTGTTATGGGTAATTTTCATCCAAAATCTTAGATACACCTGACCCTGGGGCATGGGCCTGCACCATAATCTGGTCCACATCTGTGGACATCTCTTTGCAGGTCTTGAGATAAACCTTTTTATTCTGATCCTAACCTACACTTATGAATTCTTAACTTCTTTGTTTGTATAGTGTGCCTAGCTGAAGGCAATAAACTTAGCACGTGTGTATACTCTATTTTCATCTCAGAGTCGACCAGTTAATCATGAAATTTAGGTGTTTTCTTCTCGACTCTGCTTTATTTCATATCTTTTTAATGTAATGAGCATTAGATAGGCATGGGGGGTGGATATATTCATTTCTGAATTATTTTGTTAACTCTATAGATTCTTCTTATTTTCTATTTATTTATATAAAAAAAAGAATTAGGAGAAGAGAACTTGGACATTAGGAGTTGTTCAACCTTAGGAAATAATACAATAGGACCTAAATACTTAGACTCTTCAGGTCTTCGGGCTTAATTATCCTGGGTGTTCACTAAAATGTGGACTTGTTTCTCGAGTCCTCGCCATTTTTAAGTCATTTATAATTGGTTAATAACTTGGGGAGATAAGTATACGACTTATCAACCCGCCATCTGATTTGAAGGGACTTATAGTCTAAGCATCTATACACTTCTGCATTGACTTACTTTTCGACGATTTTAACGAAAATTAGGTAGTAGCGATGTAACAACCGGGTTTTATTGTTATGTCGTTGTAATATAGCCAGTTGTTGCCATCATTTCAAATATATAAAATTTTTTTACTCGGAAAAGAGTTCCCGAGGTCGAACTCAGGGAGCAAGTTGTATTCTAGAGATATACATGTTTCTTTTACAAAAATAAACAAAGAGAGAGAAAGAATTTGGTGTCTCTTTTTTTTTCCTCTTTGTTTCTCCTCGTCTCAGATCTTCTTCTTCTTTGTCTGCAGAGGTGATGTTCTTCTTCTGCAGTGGTGATGCTCTTCTTCTTGTTCCAGCTGTTCCTGCTCTTCCTTTTTCTTCTGTCTTTCTTCAGATCTTCTTCTTTCTTCTTTGTTTTTCTTCTTTCAATTCTTCCCTTGTTCTTTTGTGCTCTCCTCTGCCTCGCCTTCTTCTGATGTTCTTCAGATTTTCTTTTTCCAGTCAGGACGTCGCCCCTCCTTCTTTCTCTTTTTTTTTTTTCTTCAGGACGTCGTCTGATTTCCAAATCAGACGACTTAAACTGCCTGTTGCTACAGTGTCTCCCTCAGCTTCCTTCTTCTTCCGCGGTCCTTCTTCTTCACCTGTGCCTGCACACTTCAGAGTTTTACGTCAGAGGCAAAACCTACTCTACCCTCTCCCCCCGCGTCTCTCTCTCTCTGAAACCACTCTTGGGAAAGCTCTCCCAGAGCTGCCGGGTAGTCGGGTACGGGTCGCGCCCGGGTCCAGGCCCACCGGCGTGCGTGGTGGGCGAGGAGTGCAGGTCAGTCTAAGTCGGGTCGGGTCAGGTCAGGTCCGCGGGGCGTGAGCGCGGACGAGACCGGGTAACCGGGCGGGTGAAGGGGACCTCACCCCGTGTGCTGAGGCAGTAAGCCTCCAGCACTTTTGCGTCTTATATCGCTGCGCCTCTTCAGACTTTTCCGAGGTGGGACTAAATGTCCCACCTCAATTGCGTGCCCGCAGCGGGGAAAGCAGCGGGCGATCGCGGCGTGACGCGAAGCCTTCTGCCTTAGCTACGAGCCTGGTGTTTTGTCGAAACACCTCGCAAGGCCTGGGAGTCGAATCTGGCTGTGGCGCCGAGCGTGGCGCGCCTGTAGCTGCAGGTGGAAGCAGCTCCTTCTGCACGGCAATGGCGGCGGAGGTCGGGTGGCCTGTTCACAGAAAAACGGCCTCTCGGCCTAATCAGAAGGTGCCGGGAGCTTCTCCAGGGTGCGGCGAAGCTCGTGTGGGTGGTGGCGAGGCGTGGGGCGGCGTGCAAGGGCTGCCCTAGGTCAGACTGTGGGTCGGAGGATGGGTTTGTTGGGGGAAGCGTTACGGAGGTGTGGAGTGGCAGTGAAGGGGTGGGGGGTGCTCAGTGTGATGAGGCGGAGGTTTGGTGAGGGTCGGTGAGGTGTGTGAGGCTGTGGAGCGATGGGAGCATCTCGCCGGAGGGTGGCCGGAGACGAAGGGGGTGACGATGGTCAGGGTCGGTCGAGGGCTTAATTGAATAAATTGAAAGCGGGGAAAGAAAGAGGAGAAGAAGGGGAGTAGTTCTAGCTTACTTGCTGGGACGAAGGGGGAGTAGTAGGGCGACAGTCGTATCGACTGTCGCCGGAGAAGACGATGCTCAGGGAAAGGGGCGGCGGCGAGCAGAGAGCCGGAGAGGCGCCAGCTGGGTGCGGCGTGGCGCGGGAAGAGCAGGGGAGGAAGTATCTGCTGCTGGTATTGCGGCAGAGCGAAGAGGAGCAAGGGGAGGAACCGCCGGAGTTGGTGAGCGTCTGCCGGAGAGAGAAGAGAGGAACGTTGGGGGTTTTCTCCGTCAGATCCAAGCTGCCCCGGTCGGTGGAGCAACGGGGGGTATTTATAGGGATCAAAACAGGGAGGAAGGCGGAGGGAGACGACGTGTCTCCCTCGCCGGAGGACGCTGGAGATGGAGACCCATACCGTCCGTGCGTTCGCACGGCCGGTATGGTGGGTTACAACGACCAAGGGGGTGTCCCTGCGACGGCTGACGACGTAGGGCACCCCCGGTTTACTTGCCAGGTCCCCCCCCTCACCCTGCGCGGCGCCATGCTCCGCGCAAGGTCGCCGGAGCATGGTGCTGGCAGGTTTTGCAGGGGGGACCTGATCGCAAAGAACGAAGGAGAGTTAGGGGCCAAAATGCGAGGGTTCAAAAGTTGAGGGCCAAAGAGTAAATATATGAGGACCAAAGTGTAAAGTCGGTCAAGGAGGTTTCTTCTTAGGCTCAAGTTTTTATACATGATTAATTAGGACCTAAGGAATCTGATGGTGAATTTCATTTCTATATTAAACCTTGTTTGATCGGTCAATTTACGTAAAAACCCAAATTAAGTTATTAATTGGGCATGGTTCTCAATGTAGGTCAAAATGGGTTCTGAAGGCCAAATTGAAGGTTCTAAACCCTAGAGATTATTTTTCTATGAATTTTAGAGGGTTTATTCTATTTTTACTTTACCTCGAACCTTGTGAATTGAAGTGGGTTGTTTTAGGGTTACAGATTATCATTTAGTTTCTTGGAAGTGCTGTAGCCCTTGCTAGATCATCTCATCCCACTTTTATTCTTATTAAGCTGCTTTGACCTATGTTTGGGCCCTGAATTACCCTGTATGCAGATTATACTGGTAAAATTGCATTTTTACCCCTTATGACTTATTTTCTTCTCAAACTCAGAATTCTTTGAGTTAAGCCTTTCCTTGAGATATGTAGGAGCTTTTATCCTTTGTATTAGGTCAAAATGAGCTAGTTATGGCTCATGATGAGGTTCTCATCATACCCCCATGCCTAGCTTTTGCTAGTCCCTTAGCAAAAACTTAAGGTTTCAACCCTTGTTCTAGACCATGAAGTTTTTAATAGTTTTAGATAAGTGCCCTTTTTTATTTGAGCATAGATTAGGTTAGAATGCTGACCAAAGGCCTAAAAGGTACTCTAGTACCAATCAAGATCCAAATCTGTCTAGCCTTAGCCTCAGTCTTTTAGCAAAGGTTTTTAAGGTCCACAAGAACTAACCTAAGGTTTATTGGACTTCGTGGTTAAAGCACCCGTGCTTGAAATGATTTTAGCCCTGGCTCAGTTCGCAGTGCGTTTTGTAAGAGAGAGATAGAAATTTTTCTGTTTGGAGAGTTTTCTCTCTCTTTTTCTTTTTAGTTCTAGCCTAGGATTGGCTTTTCAACACGGTCTGTATCAGATTCCTTGCTCCCATCATCAATCCTCAAGGGTTCCTGGCGATCGATGTTTCGAGATAGCACCACCCATGGCAACCCCCGGAACCCTGGCTATTGAGATTTCGAGATAATCCCATCCATGGTGTTCCGTGGCCGAATCCAGACCCTGGCAATTGACACTTCGAGATAATGCCATCCATGGAATCTGAACCAGCAGAGTGCTTACATGCCCCCAGTAGGATATGTAAATATCCTAAGAGACAAGCACCGAGGAGATGATATTTTGTTACGCATCTTCGAGGGGATTTCCCGCCTCTCCGCGCTGGGAACTCGTCCAAATCAACTTGTGTTGATCGGCCGCTCCTATTCTAGGTGTTCCTTTCAGAATTTTGCGACGCTTCTGCGTGATTCTGATTTTTTACGCTTATTGAACCAGGCTGTGTGTGAGGTTAGGGTGCTTAGGTTACTGAGTCCCGTAAACCAAAAATTAGTTAACGAGGCCGAATACTCCCTAAACCTTAGACCTAATACTTCAGGTTTTCATTTTCCTCAACCTCTTGAGTGTCCAGATCTTAATGGGTACTAAGAGTCTATTCAAGAATGCCTAAGGTTTGCATTCTTTACTAATCTCTTTGTGCACTTTTCTTGAATGAGGTCTAGAACTTAGGTTAATTCCTTAGTTCCTTACTAATGACTATCACTTTTTCTCATAATTTTGTGCTCCTTTTTCATTTTGTTTCTTTTCTCCTTCACAAAATTTCCTTCTCCTCTTTTCCTCTTATTCTTTTTCGAACTTTTTTTTTTTTTTTGAATTTTTTTTTTTTTTTTTGAATTTGAAACCTTTTCTTACAAGTTTTGCACTTTCATACCCCCCCATGCCTAAGATTTGCAATGTCCTCATTGTAACCTAGGGGGTCTTAGTTCATTCCTTAAGACAGAAATTTGGATGAGTGGATGGGTCAGGTTGAATTTTTGCGGACGATTTCAAATCCCAGATGCAAGCATCTGAGTTGGGGTCGGCTGTCTACAAGGGTGAACTTCGAGTGCTAAAAGGTGTCAGAACAAGTTTCAGGTTTTCAAAGAGAATGACGGGCTGCCTCTCGTTAAGCGCTGAGTTTTACGCCATCGGCTGGGCGCAATAAGCTCAAGGGGAAAGGAGGATATAAGATGTCTCAGCCAAATCAGTAGAAGTTACATCAATGAACGGCTTGAGTCTCTGACCGTTCACGATGAAAGGTTCAGAATCGTGGCTGAGTGGACTGATTTCGATTGCTCCATTTCCAAAAACCTGTCGGACCAAATATGGTCCGACCCACTTAGATCTCAGTTTTCCTGGGAAGAGTTTGAGTCGGGTATCAAAGAGTAGGACCTTTTGACCAGGATGAAAGATCTTTCTCGAGATGTGTTTGTCGTGGAAGGCTTTAACCCGCTCCTTGTAGATTTTCGAGTTCTCGTACGCGTCTATGCGTAATTCATCGATCTCGCTGATTTGGAGTTTTCTGTGGGTCCCAGCCTTGGAAAGATCTAGATTACAGTTCCGTACTGCCCAATAGGCTTTATGCTCCAGTTCAACGGGAAGGTGGCATGCCTTTCCGTACACCAGCCTAAAGGGAGACATGCCTAATTGGGTTTTGTGGGTGGTCCTATAGGCCCACAGTGCTTCCGGAAGTCGGGACGACCAGTCCTTCCTGTCAGGTTGAACAGTGACTTGCAGGATTTTCTTGATCTCCCGATTGGATAGCTCAGCTAGACCATTAGTTTGGGGGTGGTAAGGAGTAGAGATTCGGTGAGACACCCCGTATTTGGTCATTAGTGACCTAAACTGAGCATTTGTGAAATGGGTCCCCCCATCAGAGATTATTGCACGAGGAATCCCGAACCTTGAGAAAATGTGTTGATGAATGAATTTGAGAACGATTTTGTGATTACAGGTTCGGGTCGGTATGGCTTCGATCCATTTGGACACGTAGTCCACAGCCAACAGAATGTATTCGAAACCATCCGAAGCAGGAAAGGGGCCCATAAAATCAATCCCCCAAACATCAAAGATTTCGCATACTAGAATCGGTTGCATAGGCATCATGTCGCGATGGCTCATGTTGCCCAAAGTCTGGCAACGACTGCATGCCTTGCAGTGATTGTATGCGTCTTTGAACAGTGTGGGCCAGTAAAAGCCGCACTGGAGGACTTTTGATGCGATTTTATGCCCGGCAAAATGGCCACCGCATGCCTGGTCATGGCAGAAAGAGAGGATACTGTTGAATTCCCCTTCCGGGACACATCTCCGGATGATCTGATCGGCACCTATGCGGAAGAGGTACGGGTCTTCCCAAATGTAATACTTGGCATCGGAGCGTAATTTGTCTTTCTTGGCCTTCGGCCAATCGGACGGGGTCTGATGAGATGCCAAGTAATTTACTATATTAGCAAACCATGGAAGGCTAGTACCAATAGTCAGCAGGTGCTCATCGGGAAAATGCTCAGTGATGGGTCCGGAAGGGTCAATTATTTCAGAAGGAAGATGGGACAAGTGATCAGCTACCACGTTTTGCTTTCCCGCTTTGTCGCGAATCTCAAGGTTAAATTCTTGCAACAGCAAGATCCATCGGATTAATCGAGGTTTCGCGTCCTTCTTTGCAAGGAGATGCCTCACAGCTGTGTGATCCGAGTATATGATGACACGGGAACCCAGAAGGTACGATCTGAACTTTTCTAGGGCAAATACTACAGCTAGCAGCTCTTTCTCAGTAACCGTATAGTTACGCTGAGCCTCATCGAGTGTTTTGCTGGCGTAGTAAATGACCACAGGTTTCTTGTCAATTTTCTGTCCCAAAACCGCTCCTACAGCGAAGTCGGATGCATCACACATGATCTCAAAGGGTTGAGACCAATCAGGGGACTGTAGGATCGGGGCTTGGGTGACTCGATCACGCAGGATTTCAAATGCTTGAGTGCATTCCTTGGAAATTTCGAAGGGAACATCCTTGGAGAGAAGTGTGGTCAGGGGGCGTGCGATTTTTGAAAAATCAGGGATAAATCGTCGATAAAAATCGACATGCCCTAAAAAGGATCGGATGTCCCTGATCGAGCTAGGCATAGGAAGGTGAGAGATCAGATTAACCTTAGCTCGATCCACTTGGATACCTTTCTCCGAAATTGAGTGTCCCAGGACAATTCCCTCAGGCACCATGAAATGGCTCTTTTCCCAGGAAAGAACCAAATTCACATCGATGCACCGCCTGAGTATCTGGACCAAGTGTTGGAGGCAATCGTCGAATGATGCTCTGAAAATTGAAAAGTCATCCATGAAGACTTCCAGATAATCACCTACCATATCTGAGAATATGGAAAGCATGCATCGCTGAAAAGTAGCAGGTGCATTGCAAAGACCGAAAGGCATCCTTCGGAAAGCGTATGTTCCGAAGGGGTAGGTGAACGTGGTCTTTTCTTGGTCCTCAGGATGGATTGCCACCTGGTTATAACCGGAGTACCCGTCAAGAAAGCAGAAGAACCTATTTCCCGCTAGTTTTTAGAGAATTTGATCAATGAAGGGTAGTGGGAAATGATCCTTCTTCGTGGAGGAATTGAGTCGACGGTAATCTATACAGACTCTCCACGAGTTGGCTAATCGGGTCGGAATGATTTCTCCGGTCTCAGTCGTTATAGTGGTGAGTCCTGCCTTCTTGGGCACGACCTGAATTGGGCTCACCCAACGACTATCGGAGATCGGGTAGATGATTCCGGCATCTAACCATTTGATGATCTCCTTTTTCACGACCTCCTGCAGATTGGGGTTTAAGCGTCTCTGCATTTCACGAGAAGGTCGTGTGCCCTCTTCTAAATAGATATGATGAGTACAATAAGAGGGACTTATTCCAGTCAGATCATCGAGAGTCCATCCGATGGCTCTGCGATGTTGCTGGAGGACAATAATCAGACGGGATTCCTGTTCAGGACTGAGGTTGGAATTGATAATCACAGGAAAGGTCTGATTAGAACCCAAAAATACGTATTTCAAGTGAGCAGGAAGGGGTTTCAGTTCGAGGATGGGGTTTTCAGCAGCAGCGGGTGGTTCAGTATAGATGTGAGGTTCAAGGGTGGGAGTTACTGGGTTGTTCATATCTGGATTCGACTCCTCTGTTTGCGGGTCAAGATCCTTCTGTGGTTGATGAGGCATAATCGAGTCATTCTGGAGGTGTGATTCATCAACCAAAGTCTTGATGTCACAAACTTGTTCGATGACGCCGCAATTAATTCCTTGTTGGGCCTTAAATATATCAATTTTCAATGTTTGATCTCCAAACTTAAGCTCTATTTGGCCCTCCTCACAGCTGATGTTGGCTCTAGCAGTAGCCAAGAAAGGTCTCCCTAGAATGATTGGTGTATCCCTAGGGTTCTCAGGTGCATCCATATCTAAGACTATAAAGTCCACTGGAAAATAGAAATCCCGCACTCTCACGATAACATCCTCGAGAATCCCTTTTGGTGACTTTATAGATCGATCTGCTAATTGTAATGTCACCTCGGTTGGTTTCAGCTCAGATTCTTCTAGATGGTCAAGTAAGGATGTGGGTATCAGGTTTATGGATGCACCCAAGTCTAACAATGCTCTATCAAATTGGGTACCACCTATCTTACAGGAAATCAGGGGAGTTCCTGGATCTTTTGCCTTGGGTGGGAGTCTACTGAGGATTACAGAGCTGGCTTGTTCTGACAGAACAATTGGGCTCCCTCCCTTGGTTCGCGGCTTACGCTGGGGTGTACATATATTCTTTAAAAATCGTGCGTAAGCTGGTACGTGGCGGATTGCATCCATCAAGGGGATGTTTATGTGGACCAGCTCAAAGAGCTTGACCAGGTCCTCCTCAGGGGCCACGGGTTTGGTGGTCTTCTTTCCCTTGGTCAGGGCCTCGGGAAACGGGATCTTGGTTGGTTCTTCTAGGATAGGTCCAGGTTGTGGATCTGGAACAGCGGTACCTTGGATAACTATCCTAGGGTCATGGTTATCAGGCTTGGAGTGGTTTGGATAATGCGGGTCTTGAGTTGTTTTACCACTACGTGTTGTTACAGAATTTAATCCGGCCTGATTTTGGTTTGGGTCTGGTAGGAGGGGTGGCTGCTGCTGAAATCCCGCATAAGAAGTTGAGGCTTCCATCTCGTCTGGAGATGGAGCAGTAGGAGCCTGATAAATCCATTGGGCGTGGCCTAAATTTGGATTCATAACGCGCTTCTGGGTTGGCACGTTATTTGGGTTAGGAAGAGGTTGGGAGGGGAGTGTGCCTGGTTGGCGAGAATTTGCCAACTGAGCCAGTTGAGTTTTAACTTCTGTAAGCTTGTCCTTGTGCTGTTTTTGAATAGCCGCATTCATTTTTTGAATGTCAGCCAGAGTCTGAAGGATTAGGGACATTTGATCCTGATTTGGCCCTGATGGATAAGTAGGGTTGGGCCGAGGCTGAGGCGGCTGGTAGTGACGAGAGGGCTGTGGGCGGGACTGAAAAGGTGGTCTTTGGGTTTGGGAATTTCCCGCCCACTGAAAATTGGGATGGTTTCGCCATCCAGGGTTGTAAGTGTTGGAGAATGGGTCGTTCTGGATGGCGTTGAGGTCCTCGCAGGTCTGAGGAACCTCCTGAGAATCAGGGAAAGGAGGAATGGAGTTCCCCCGGCTGGTGTAGAAAGGATCGGATGATCTTCCAGTCCAAGAATCAGATGGGGATGGATATGGATCCATCCCAGGGGAAGATCGGTGGAGGATGTTTTGCATAGTCTCCTGTGTGGAAGGAGGTTGTGCAAAGGAGTTACGCGCGGAGGTGGCTCGCTGCAAGTGCTGAGTCAGCTCATCCACCTTCTTTTCAATGATTGAGACCTTGTCCAATCGACTGGCCATTAATTCCAGGTCGACTGATGCGGACAGGCCCTGCGTCTCATGTGCTCCCTTAAGATTCGTCGCTGCGCGGGTATTCGTCCTGTCGAATAATCCCATGGAGTCATTGTTGATGGAGTTCTCGCACATGTTTTCGAGAATCTCCCATACGGTGTCTTCATGTTGACCCATGATGTTTCCTCCGCAAGTTGCATTGACGAAAAGGCGGATGTCCTCACGGAGTCCCTGGTAAAAAGATTGGACTTGTTCCCATTTAGGAACTCCGTGATGGGGGCACTTTCTCATGAGATCCTGAAAACGATCCCATGCCTCATGGAGAGGTTCTCCTGATTGTTGAGTGAAGTGTGTAATCTGATGGCGCAAGGCGTTGGTCCGACCAACGGGAAAGAACTTTTTCAAAAACTCGGATTGAAGTTCTTCCCAAGTGTTGATCGGCCGGGTCTGAGTTTGATACCAATGGGCGGCCTTGTCCATAAGAGAAAAGGAGAACATCTTCATGAGAAGAATATCCCGATTTTACGCATCTGATCCAAAAGTGTGGGCCAGATGCTTTAGCTGTTTGATGTGCTGGAAAGGATCTTCAGAATTAAGCCCATGGAATTTAGGTATAGCATGAATCATGTTGGGCTTTAGTTCGGAATCAGGTCCTCCAGTCGGGATTCTGACTCGAGGCTCAATGGCCACCGCAGCAGGATTGTAGTGGTCCCGCATCATAGGACGCTGTGGTGGGTGCACGAAGTTTTGGAAGAGGTCATTGAGTCGCTGGAGTTGGTGTTCCAGATTATTTTCTTCCTCAACTGGCTGAGCCATGATGGGGGAAGAAGAAGAACTTGGTTCTGAATCAGAAAAGAGAATAATGTGAGGGTGTTTCTGCACAAACACAGGCGTCGAGGCTTGGCCTTGACGAGAGCGAATTTCTAAAGGAGGTCTTAAGGGTGGTCTTAGAGACCTCCTTCCGTACATGCACAGTTGGAAGAGGTAAGTTTAGAAGGTGCTGGACCCAATCAAGGCACCCAAAAATGTGTTGGGTGACTATAGAGGTGCGGGGCAGATGGACCCCTTGATCAGAAAGATCGTCCACCTGAGAATTACCTGGGCAGCCAGAGAGGGAGAGTCCCGCGAAGACCCCTACACGGTAGAGCGTCCCCACGGGTTACAGGGTTTCCCCCACCCGACCTCTCTTGTCACTGCGGGTCCAGGTAGACCAGAATGGGGATCTTGACCTCTTAAGTCTACCAATTTTAGCTTAAGATCAGGGTGCTTAAAGTTACACTTGAACTCTTAGGTATTTTGAGTGAGAAAGTGACCTAATTTTAAGGTTGGTTGACCCAAGGAGTCAACTTTACCTCTTGTTCCTTTGAGAGCTTTTTGGGTCCTTTCTTTTAGGGTTCAAGTGTTTAGAGAGCCAATTGTTTTAGGTTTTCTTTGAATAGGTATTTTTAGACAAGGGCTTGGGCACAGTTCATTTGGTTTTCTCAATTCTTGCTTAAGGAGTGTGTCGCTAAATCCCTAGTGTTGGATCCTAGGTTGGCTCTACTTGGTCTAGTTAATTCTTTGTTGGGTAATTAGGGCTCAAGCAGGAATGTGTTAGCCCTTAAATACCCTTAATAGTGTGCAGGAATAATGAGTTGAAAACATGCAACTTTTATGGTTACTAAGTATGGAAGACAGGTTAGCCCTATATTGCTTGTTCTTTTCTTTCATTTGAGATTTAGGGTTAATAGCGAGAGGAAAAATTTACCTGTCCTCGGAGTGGTTGTTGTGCGGTTGCTTGTCTTCTTGATTTCCTGTAGTTTTCTGCACAAAAGAGAGGAGATTATCAGAAATTAAAAAGAAACAGGAATGTTTACTTCTAGAATAGCCGTTGCTCCCCGGCAGCGGCGCCAATTTATAGCGATGTAATAACCGGGTTTTATTGTTATGTCGTTGTAATATAGCCAGTTGTTGCCATCATTTCAAATATATAAAATTTTTTTACTTGGAAAAGAGTTCCCGAGGTCGAACTCAGGGAGCAAGTTGTATTCTAGAGATATACATGTTTCTTTTACAAAAATAAACAAAGAGAGAGAAAGAATTTGGTGTCTCTTTTTTTTTCCTCTTTGTTTCTCCTCGTCTCAGATCTTCTTCTTCTTTGTCTGCAGAGGTGATGTTCTTCTTCTGCAGTGGTGATGCTCTTCTTCTTGTTCCAGCTGTTCCTGCTCTTCCTTTTTCTTCTGTCTTTCTTCAGATCTTCTTCTTTCTTCTTTGTTTTTCTTCTTTCAGTTCTTCCCTTGTTCTTTTGTGCTCGCCTCTGCCTCGCCTTCTTCTGATGTTCTTCAGATTTTCTTTTTCCAGTCAGGACGTCGCCCCTCCTTCTTTCTCTTTTTTTTTTTTCTTCAGGACGTCGTCTGATTTCCAAATCAGACGACTTAAACTGCCTGTTGCTACAGTGTCTCCCTCAGCTTCCTTCTTCTTCCGCGGTCCTTCTTCTTCACCTGTGCCTACACACTTCAGAGTTTTACGTCAGAGGCAAAACCTACTCTACCCTCTCCCCCCGCGTCTCTCTCTCTCTGAAACCACTCTTGGGAAAGCTCTCCCAGAGCTGCCGGGTAGTCGGGTACGGGTCGCGCCCGGGTCCAGGCCCACCGGCGTGCGTGGTGGGCGAGGAGTGCAGGTCAGTCTAAGTCGGGTCGGGTCGGGTCAGGTCCGCGGGGCGTGAGCGCGGACGAGACCGGGTAACCGGGCGGGTGAAGGGGACCTCACCCCGTGTGCTGAGGCAGTAAGCCTCCAGCACTTTTGCGTCTTATATCGCTGCGCCTCTTCAGACTTTTCCGAGGTGGGACTAAATGTCCCACCTCAATTGCGCGCCCGCAGCGGGGAAAGCAGCGGGCGATCGCGGCGTGACGCGAAGCCTTCTGCCTTAGCTGCGAGCCTGGTGTTTTGTCGAAACGCCTCGCAGGGCCTGGGAGTCGAATCTGGCCGTGGCGCCGAGCGTGGCGCGCCTGTAGCTGCAGGCGGAAGCAGCTCCTTCTGCACGGCAATGGCGGCGGAGGTCGGGTGGCCTGTTCACAGAAAAATGGCCTCTCGGCCTAATCAGAAGGTGCCGGGAGCTTCGCCAGGGTGCGGCGAAGCTCGTGTGGGTGGTGGCGAGGCGTGGGGCGGCGTGCAAGGGCTGCCCTAGGTCGGACTGTGGGTCGGAGGATGGGTTTGTTGGGGGAAGCGTTACGGAGGTGTGGAGTGGCAGTGAAGGGGTGGGGGGTGCTCAGTGTGATGAGGCGGAGGTTTGGTGAGGGTCGGCGAGGTGTGTGAGGCTGTGGAGCGATGGGAGCATCTCGCTGGAGGGTGGCCGGAGACGAAGGGGGTGACGATGGTCAGGGTCAGTCGAGGGCTTAATTGAATAAATTGAAAGCGGGGAAAGAAAGAGGAGAAGAAGGGGAGTAGTTCTAGCTTACTTGCAGGGACGAAGGGGGAGTAGCAGGGCGACAGTCGTATCGACTATCGCCGGAGAAGACGATGCTCAGGGAAAGGGGCGGCGGCGAGCAGAGAGCCGGAGAGGCGCCAGCTGGGTGTGGCGTGGCGCGGGAAGAGCAGGGGAGGAAGTCTCTGCTGCTGGTATTGCGGCAGATGTTTGCACCTCAAAACACGCCTATAAGAACGCCTTCTTATGCTATTTTCTAGCATTAACTATGTATATTATAATCCTGTAGTTGCATTTGTAAAAACGCTTGCATGCATGCATTTAATTGAGAGGAGAAGAGAATGGAATAAATGGCTTGCATTTTTACATTTTTCTTCAAGTGTCTCTTTGCAAAAAGTCCCCTCTCCATATTTTATTTTCATCTTTCTTTCTTCTTCCCACGGCTTTTTTTTCTTCTTCCCGCGGCTGCGTCCTTCCCGCGGCTGCACTCTTCCCGCAGCTGCATGCAGCAGCCACGCAGCACCTCTTCCCGTCACGTCTCCCTGCCAACGCCGCTCCCTACAGCTGCAACTAGCACGCCCTCTCCCTGCTGCAGCCAACACGCCCCTCTCCCCTCCTCTATAAGTAGCTGCAGCTTCATCCTCGCGAGGGGGAGGTTGCAGCTACTGAAAAAAAACCCGCAGCCACCTTCCTCGCCCGTTCTCCCCTCCCATACGTCGGCCCTCCGTCGAGGAGGCACCCGACGAGCAGGAGAACCCACTGTGGTGCTCACCACCACAGTGGGAACACCACCGCCCAGCTCTTCAACGAGCCGGTGGGCGTGGTGTTTTCTTTTCTCTTCGTTTTCATCTCCACGCCATTGCTGCCGCTTCAAGGTCCGAAGCTTGAAGCAGCAGCAGCAGCAGCAGCCCAGCGGCGACAGCAGCAGCAGCAGCACCCCCGCCTCCTCCGCGACCTTCCCCGCAGGCGCGCAACCCTCCGCGCGCGCCTGCAGGCCCGTTCCCCGTCTCCGCCTCTGCTCTGTCGCCTCTGCAATTCCACCCGCGACAGGCCGCTGCGCGCACTGCAGCGGCCGGCTACAGCCTCGCGCCGACCCCCGCGAACCTCTGCAACCCTCCGCGACCGACTGTAGACTCCCCGCCGCCCTCTCCGAGCACGCCATCGCCCGCTCTCCGTCCTCGCACCCGGTCTGCAGGAGACGTCTCACGTCCACTGCACGAAGGCGCGGTGCACCGCGACGATCAGACGTCCGCCTCCGCCTTCAGACGACGTAGAGTCAGACGTCTGCCACCTCCGGCAGACGTCTTAACTCGCGCGTCCGCGAACACTCCTTCGCCCGCTCTCTCTCTCCGCGAACACTCCTTCGCCCGCTCCCTCTGTCTCCCGCTCTCTCTCTCTTCGCGATCTCTATCTCTCTCTCTCTCTCTCTCTCTCTTTTTCACTTACAGCAACACACACACACCCATTCACCGACACACACACACACACACTAATAGTAACTTATATACATACATATATATATATATATATATATACATATACATATATCTATATATATATACTTATATATACATAGTATATCTGTATAGTTATGTATACATACATATAATATAATATATATATACATATACATATAATATATATATATATATATATATATATATATACACATACTCATATACATATATATATATATACATATCTATATACTTATACATATACACATATATATATACATATATCTAAATACATATATACTTATATACATATATACATAGCTATATACATATATACATACATATATATATATATATATATACACCTATATATATATATATATCTATATATATCTATACATATATACTTATACATTTATATACATATAGATATATTTACTCATATACATACATATGTACATATATTTTCACGTTATTTACTATACGCTGTATCATGGGGATATCTGCACCAGTTGCTGATATTCCCTGATACACGCGTACAAAAAAGGCGTGGTCCCATACATCATCCATCCTTCATCCACACTCCACGCGGCACCTAGTCGTGTTGGTTGCGTCTCTCTAGACGTCGGCTGACTCGACATAGTGCTATACTCCATCGTCACCTCCACCCCCACCCCTTTATATATATACTACATATAAATCTATAGCTACTATATTTACTTTCTATCTGTTAGCTTCCTTCTTAGTAAAAAGATAAAAAAAAGGTATAAAAGTGAAAAGATAATCTTTGATTTGCAGGTACCCCCGTCTTGCAAGTAGCAAGACGTGTTTTGAAACTCTGTTTTGGCTAAAAGCCAAGGACACAATTTTGAGGGTGTGCCTCAAGAACAAGGATTACCAGAAAAAAACCTAAATAAGAAAAATACCAAAAACACAATAAACGAATGGAAGAGACGCGTTTTAAGGAAAACGTAGAAACTCGACTTTAACCCCACTTCCCTGAGTTCGACCCTGGGCCTAAAAGTGACAAGATAAAATCAATTAGGCCAGGTTAAAAATTTTGTAAAGAGATGGTTAGGTCTGAATTAGGTTAACCACTATACATATTTCAACGATAAAAACATCATATTAACAACCTATCCAGGCTGACCCATCAGCAGAGCGAAGAGGAGCAGGGGGAGGAACCGCCGGAGCTGGTGAGCGTCTGCCGGAGAGAGAAGAGAGGAACGTTGGGGGTTTTCTCCGTCAGATCCAAGCTGCCCCGGTCGGTGGAGCAACGAGGGGTATTTATAGGGATCAAAACAGGGAGGAAGGCGGAGGGAGACGACGTGTCTCCCTCGCCGGAGGACGCCGGAGATGGAGACCCATACCGTCCGTGTGTTCGCACGGCCGGTATGGTGGGTTACAACGACCAAGGGGGTGTCCCTGCGACGGCTGACGACGCAGGGCACCCCCGGTTTACTTGCCAGGTCCCCCCCCTCACCCTGCGCGGCGCCATGCTCCGCGCAAGGTCGCCGTAGCATGGTGCTGGCAGATTTTGCAGGGGGGACCTGATCGCAAAGAACGAAGGAGAGTTAGGGGCCAAAATGCGAGGGTTCAAAAGTTGAGGGCCAAAGAGTAAATATATGAGGACCAAAGTGTAAAGTCGGTCAAGGAGGTTTCTTCTTAGGCTCAAGTTTTTATACATGATTAATTAGGACCTAAGGAATCTGATGGTGAATTTCATTTCTATATTAAACCTTGTTTGACCGGTCAATTTACGCAAAAACCCAAATTAAGTTATTAATTGGGCATGGTTCTCAATGTAGGTCAAAATGGGTTCTGAAGGCCAAATTGAAGGTTCTAAACCCTAGAGATTATTTTTCTATGAATTTTAGAGGGTTTATTCTATTTTTACTTTGCCTCGAACCTTGTGAATTGAAGTGGGTTGTTTTAGGGTTACAGATTATCATTTAGTTTCTTGGAAGTGCTGTAGCCCTTGCTAGATCATCTCATCCCACTTTTATTCTTATTAAGCTGCTTTGACCTATGTTTGGGCCCTGAATTACCCTGTATGCAGATTATACTGGTAAAATTGCATTTTTACCCCTTATGACTTATTTTCTTCTCAAACTCAGAATTCTCTGAGTTAAGCCTTTCCTTGAGATATGTAGGAGCTTTTATCCTTTGTATTAGGTCAAAATGAGCTAGTTATGGCTCATGATGAGGTTCTCATCAGGTAGCTAATGAACTTTCTAGGATAGTATGGCCGATAAGTTGTTGTGAGTAATAATCCATTGGCTAATTGTCCAGAGCGCAGCCACACGACCATTCTCTTTTTGTTGCCTTTAGGTGAATCGTAGATCAGGGAAGCCACTGATGCGAAGTTTGGCATGATTTTTAAAAGCGGGTTTTTAATGTCATTGTAACATGTGAATTCGCATATGCTTTTAAATTTATATTCCTAGATAGGGGAGTATCTAGGATCGTCCAAGGAGGCGAGTTGCTTGCCAATCAACTCTCTTGCTTAGAAAATAAATCTCAACTTTCTTTTTGGTATTTTAAATATGTAATTTTTTTTTGTTTTGAAATGATGAGGGCAAAATGTGAATTGTGACGGGAAGTAGTAACACCTATAATAACTTAGCTAAAACTTAAGAGATAGATATATCCCCTCCTTAAGCTCACTCTAGGTAAGTGGAGGCCTAGAGTAATTAGGAAGAAGAGGTGAAACAAGTGCTAAAAAAAAAAATAACAATTGCAATAGAAATTAAAAAGAAGGTAATTTGATTAAGTAGAATTTGTGTTCATTTCAAAGACAAGTAGAGGAATGCTTCTACTAGAAATGAAAAATCTAAAAGCAATAGAAGAAACACAAATCCTCTTGCAGAGCATGGTGAAGAAGGGAGTCTTCTTGCTCCAAGCCTAGTTGCTCCTTGGCTTGAAAAGAGGGTTTCCTTCTTCTCCTTCCTTGAAAGCTCCTCCAAGGTGGATGCTCTCCACCTCAAGTCTTTCCTCCCGGGGTAGGCGTGCACCACCCTCAAGTTCTCCTCCAAGGTGGCGTGGACCACCTTCAAGACCTCCTCCAAAGGTCTTCCTTGCCCGGCTCCTCCTTTGGCTGGCGTGGGCTCAAGAGACACCTTAATCTTCTTCTTCTTCTCTTTTGGGTGTGGGCTCTAGGTAGAGTATGAGAGGAAATTTGCTAGCCAAGGATGGTTTGAATGGTGGTGGGTAGTGGTCTTTTTATAGGGTAGGATGAGGGGTTAAGGTGACTCTTGAAATGGAGGGCTAAGATGGGAAGATGGAGGTGGTTAGGTGATCCTAGGGCTAAGGATAGTTGGTGCCACCTAAGGGGTGTAAGGGGGGTAGTTATGGGTGGCCAAGGGACACCTAAAAGTGGCGCCAACCATGGAGAGGTGGCATGGGTTGGCGCCAACTTCTAGGCTTCTATAAGGGGGGATTATGTGGATGGTGGAGATGGGTTTAAGGGAAGATGTGCGGTGGAGATGAAGGGGGTTTTGGAGGGAAAAAGTGGCGCCAATAAGGAGGTAGTTAGGGTGGTTTTGGCGCCACTTTATGGTTTCTTTTGGAGGTAGTGGGTAGACTAGGTTGGCGCCAAGGTGAGGCGGAAGTAGGGTTAGCTTATGTGGAGCTTAGGTGGATCTAGTTGGTGGAGTTGTTAGGTAGGGTTTTTAGGTGGTAAAAGCCAAGGGAGTTGGAGCATAGCTAAGCTAAGATAAGCTAAGCTAGCTTAGCTAATAGTGGAGTAGAGGAGGAGGTGTTGGAGCTAGGGTTTGGAGGGAGGAGCTAGATCTGAAGAACCTGGAGTTGGAGTGGAGCTGATAGCTATTGAAGAGGTCAACATGGGCCTACTCTAGCAGGCTTAGCTTGCTAGTTTTTTGCTAGCTACTAAGCCAAGCTAAAGTGAGCTGGCTTTTGTTGAATGGAGCTGAGTTGAGCTGGGTCTGGTGCTCCTGGGGAGGATTGAGCTGGTTGAGACAGCTAAGGTAGCTTAGCTCAACCAAGTTGAGCTAAGCTGAGTCCCCGGGAGCTGGACTTGAGCTTCCTAAGATAGGATGAGTTCTTCTTCAGCTGGCTGGAGTTGAGTAGAGTTGGATGCAACTGGATCTAAGCTGGGGTGAACTCCAGTCAACTCAGCTGAGCTAGCTAGAGCTCCCTGTGGACTAGTGGGAGCTGAGATGAGCTAGACTCAACTAAGTTGAGTTGGATTTGAGCTGACTTGAGCTAGGGTGAGCTAAGATGAGCTCTCTTGAGCTGCCATTCAGCTGAGATTAGCTGAATGGAGCTAGGATGAGCTAACCCTAGTCCAAGTGAGTTAGATTCCAACTGTGGTGAGCTGGATCAAGCTGAGTTCCAGCTAGTTTGAGCTCCTCCTTCACCATTTTCCTTCTTGAGTGCTAGGGTTTTAGGGATCTGTATATCTGTTCATCCCTAACACACAAAAACACATTAAAACAATAAAAGAAAATGCAATGCATGCCTAACCTAGTTAATGCCTAAATGCAGCCCAAAAACCTATTTGCAGAGCAAAACTCTAAGAGCTAGGTTTATTTTAATGCATAAGAATGATGATAAACTGTCGTTTATCACACTCCCATGCTTATCTTTTGCTAATCGCCTAGCAAAACTTTAATTTTTTTGGAAAATGAAATTTTTAGGAAATCTAATTTTTTCGACTTTTGAGGAGAAAAAGATTAAGGGACCTTGGTTGATCTAAACACAGGAGGCACGGGATTTATTAAGGATAAACATCAGGATTTATTTTTGGATCTAACCATTAGACAAAACAGGATCAATATATCCTCCAGAAAATTCACAAATTAACCCCTTGTTAATTCAGATGACTTGAAATTTTTGTTTTTAGGATTTTTCTGGCTCATGAATCTGATTCGCAACTTGCAAAATCCTTTAAAACCTTCTGTTCGTACTTGTGAAAAGCCAACATTTGTAGGGGCGTGTTAATTTTTTTCTCTCTCCCCCATACTTATTTTTAGCTTAGTCTTACAACAGATGTGTCGGGATCATCATTCCCGTTACCAATCCTCGAGGGGGCTCTGGCGCCAGTACTTCGGGATAGCACTGTCCATGACACCACCCAGGAGCTCACAACCCCAAAACACGATGTGGTGTAAAGGGGCACTCCAAGCAAACTCAAGCTCTTGCTCCGACACTATAGGTAGAGCACCATCCAAGACACTTGAGCTGCTAAAATGCGCTTTAATGCTCTGTCTAAAGATATGAAATATAGATATGGAGCAGCGCCGAGGCGGTAACATGTTGACATCGCATCCTTAAAGGAGGCATTTTCCTCCTCGGTAGTGGGAACTCAAATCAATGATCTGCTTCAGACTTTTACTAAGTCCAAACAAGGGAATTTTTCTAATTTTTTAGTTGTTTTTAAGTGTTGGCTTGTGTGTGAAAATTGACACAGGAAGTTTCTCAAGACATGCAAGTTTTTGAATCAAAAACTAAGCCAAATACTTTTCACATTACAAAATAGGATCAAGTCACCTGAACTATCATGAGTTCAGGTGGAATGTTTAGAGAAGGATATCTAATCTAGTCTAAAATAGATCCTAAAATTCTAATGATCAGATCCACATCCTCATCCTAGTTTGTTAAAAATTAAATCCCATTGTACCAAAAGTGAGTTTTTCAACCTTAGTCCCGATTTTAAAATTTTTTCCTCAAAAAGTTTTCAATATTTTTATTTTTTTTGGTATGCAAGCAAGAAATAAACTAAAGAAAAATGCATGTTTTTAGGTTTTGAAAATCCTAAATCGATCGTCAAATTTTAAAAACACCCCCCCATGCTTAAGATATGCAATGTCCTCATGCATTAGGAGGGAAAAGGGATCACCTTAGTGAAGGGCGGTCGATTTTAGGATGGTCAAAACCTAAAAGAAGAAGGAAAAAGAAAAGCAGAAAAAGAAATGATGGGTTACCTCCCATCCAGTGCTATCTTTTACGCCATTCAGCTGGGCGTAGTGTGCATTAGCGATCAAAGGTGGCTGGCTCAGTGAAATCAAAAGATTCAGATGGAAGATTACGCATATGATCAAAATAGGGCTTTAAACGTTGGCCGTTGACTTGAAATGTCAAATTAGTTTTTGGATCAAAAAGATCAACAGTGCCGTATGGATATGTTTTATGGACAATAAAGGGGTCGGTCCATTTAGATTTTAATTTGCTAGGAAAAAGACGTAATCTCACATCAAAAAGCCAAACGCATTGATTAACGTCAAAGTGTTTCCGAACAATATATTTATCATGAAATTTCTTTATTCAGTCTTTATAAATCCTCACGTTTTCATAGGAAAAATTACGTAATTCTTCCAATTCAGTTAATTGTAATCTTCTATGGATACCGACATCAAATAAATCCATGTTGAGTTGTTTTATTGCCCAAAAAGCCCTATGTTCTATTTCTACTAGGAGATGGCATGCCTTCCCAAAAATCATACGGAAGGGAGACATGTCGAGCAGAGTTTTAAAAGTGGTACGGTAGGCCCATAAAGCATCGTCCAATCTGGTGGACCAATCTTTACGGTCGAGCCTAACCATCTTTTGTAAAATATTTTTAATTTCCCGGTTAGAAACTTCAGCTTGGCCATTTGTTTGGGGGTGATAAGGTGTGGAAATTTTATGATTAACCCCATATTTAGAAAGAAGGTGACGGAATTGTGAGTGAGTGAAATGTGAACCTCCATCACTGATAATGGCTTTTGGTATGCCGAATCTTCAGAAAATATTTTTCTTAAGAAATTCGGCAACCACACGGTGATCATTAGTGCAGGTGGGTATTGCTTCTATCCACTTGGAAGCATAGTCGACTGTGACTAGTATATATAAATACCCACCAGAGTTAATGAAAAGTCCCACGAAGTCGATGCCCCAAACATCAAAAATTTCAACCTCTAAAATAGGATTAAGGGGCATCATATCCTTTCGAGTCATGTTGCCGATGCTCTGGCAACGCACACAGGACTGAACAAAGTTATAAGCATCTTTGTGCAAGCTGGGCCAAAAGAATCCAGCATTAAGGATTTTAGCTGTAGTTTTCTTGCCCGAAAAATGTCTGCCACAGGCCATTAAGTGGCAATGTATCAAAATATCATGGATTTCAGAATTGGGTACACATCGTCGAATGACCTGATCGGCACAAATGCGGAAAAGGTTGGGCTCCTCCCAAAAATAGTATTTAATATCAGCAAAGAACTTATCCCGTTTTGTTTTTGGCCAATCAGCAGGGATTCGTTCTGTTGCTAAATAGTTTGCGATGGGCACAAACCAAGGGAGTGTTGTAGCTGCTAAAATGCTTTCATTAGGGAACTGATCAGGTGGGGTCATTATGTCATTCGTCATAAGACGAGAGAGATGGTCGGCCACTACATTATGCGATCCTGCCTTATCCTTGATTTCCAGGTCAAATATTTAATTGCTATGTGGTTGGTATATACAATGACATGTGACCCTAAAAGATAAGATCTAAATTTTTCCAAGGCAAATACAATGGCAAGAAGTTCCTTTTCAGTAACTGTGTAATTCTATTGTGCATCATCAAGAGTTTTGCTAGATAATAGATCACAACGGGCTTCTTGCCAATTCTTTGCCCTAGAACTGCCCCAACAGCAAAATCTGAGGCATCTGTCATTAATTCAAAGGGACTATTCCAATCAGGTCCCTGCAAAATTGGTGCCTCAGTAACCTCTTTCTTCAACCTCAAAAAACTCTCCAGGCACTTATCATTAAAATCAAATGGCTGGTCTTCAGTGAGAAGCTGACTTAAGGGCTTGGAGATTTGGGAAAAATTTTGTATAAATCGACGGTAGAAACCCGCATGACCCAAAAAGGATCTGATCTATTTGACAGTAGTGGGCGGTGGGAGCTTAGATATAGCATCTATTTTTGCTTTATCTACCACGATTCCTTGTTTTGAAATAACATGGCCTAAGACAATACCTTCTTGGACCATGAAATGACTTTTTTCCCAACTGAGGACCAGATTGACTTCTATGCATTTTTGGAAAGTTCTTTCAAGGTTTTTGAGATAATGGTCAAAAGAATCTCCAAAAATAGAGAAGTCATCCATAAAGACTTCTAAGCATTCACCTACCAAGTCTGAAAATATTGCAAGCATACACCTTTGAAAAGTCGTAGATGCGTTGCAAAGACCGAAGGGCATCCTTCGGAAAGCAAAGGTTCCGAAGGGGCAGGTGAAAGTTGTTTTGTCCTAGTCTTCAGGATGAATCACTACCTGATTATAGCCGGAATAACTGTCTAGAAAATAGTAAAAATCTCGTCCAGCTAACCGCTCCAAGATTTGATCAATAAAGGGGAGCGAGAAATGGTCCTTCTTGGTGGCGGTGTTTAATTTTCCGTAATCAATACACATGTGCCAAGAAGAGGCGGTTCGAGTGGCTACATTCTCCCCATTATCATTAGTGACAACTATTGGTTTAGCCTTTTTAGGCACAACTTGTGTTGGGCTAACCCAGGAGCTATCAGAAATGGGGTAGATGATATCAGCATCCAGCCACTTAATAATCTCCTTTCTTACCACCTCCTGCATAATAGGGTTCAAGCGCCTTTGTGGTTGGCAAGAGGGGTGAGAATCGTCCTTTAAATATATACGATGTGTACAATAGGACGGTTGAATACCCTTAAGATCAGAAAGGGTCCAGCCAATAGCTTTTCGATATTTACTCAAAACCTAGAGAAGTTTGTGCTCTTGTGCCCCGGTAAGTCCAAAATTTATAATTAGGGGCAAGGTCTGATTAGGACCCAGGAAGACATATTTAAGGGAGTCGGGCAAAGGTTTTAATTCCAATTGTGGGCCCGGCTCTGAAAGAATTTCTGCTTTGTGGGTTAGTGGTGAAATGAGAGTGAAGGGGTCAGCTAGAGGTTTAGCTGAATGTGTGGTTAGGGTGGAAGGGTGAGAAGAAGTGGATTGTTCAAGAACCGTATTGATGGAACAACAGGAACCTAAATGGGAAATCTGCAAAGTTTCCTCCACAATGTTTTCCATTTCTGAATCCGAATCATCAAAGAAATCTGGTTCTTGGAATTGCCTAGAAGCTTTGAAAATGTCTAGGGTTACAGATTCACCGCCACACATGATTTTCATCTTTCCATAATCACAATCAATATTCGCATGGGCGGTGGCTAAGAATGGTCTTCCAAGAATAATGGGGGTAAACTTTAGTGCTTCTGGTACCTCTATGTTTAGGACTAAAAAGTCTACTGCAAATAGACAATTTTTGACTCAGACAAGAACATCCTCAACAATTCCCCTTGGTTTAATTGTAGATCGGTCGGCTAATTGGAGAGTAACCTCAACAAGCTTTAATTTACTGATCTTAAATTCCTCAAAAATAATTGTGGGGATAAGATTAATTGAGGCACCGAGATCCAACAAAGCACAATCAAAAGAAGTATCATTAATGATAACTTGAATCAGGGGGGTGCCGGGATCTTTTCTCTTAAGAGGCAGTCGACTCTGCACAACTGAGCTGACTGTCTCAGGAAGGATCACCTTTCCTAAATTTCAGGGCTGCCTTTTTGGAGTACACAAATCTTTTAGGAATTTTGCATTGGCAGGGATGTATTTTATGGCATCTAGGAGAGGGATATTAATTTCAACTTGCCCAAATAAATCCATTAATTCCTTCTCAGTGGGCTTGGATTTCTTCTTTTTCTTATTTGTTGAAGAGTGGAGGGCTTGTGGAAATGGAGCAGGGTTTCCCTGTTTTGCATTAATTGGTTCCTGAACAATATGAGAGGGAGATGGGGAAGAGTTAATATGTGTTTCATTAAAATGGGTTTCTTTAATAGGTAGGGGATTGTGAGTGGTTTTCCCATTCCTCAAAGTAACTGCATTTGCAGTCTGGTTGTTTCTAGGATGAGGACGGGAAGCCTGACTGTTATTAAAACCCGGTGGATGCTGAGGTGCTGGTTGAATGGGTTGATTGGGATATCCACCTTGGAGCTGATTCCTTTGATTATTTGGGTTGGGCATGGGTTGGGAAGGTAAATTCCCAATAGGTCGATGATCAGGAGTAACCTTAACTTGGTGTTGCAAGTTGGTAATCATGTGGGTTACTTCTGTCATTTGAGTCTGCATTCCTTGCAGAGTTTTCATGACCTGATTGTTAATATCATCCTAGGATGGTCCAGGTTGATACACAGGTTGCCCATAATTCCCAAAATATTTTTGTTTGGGAAAAGGAATCGGGTTCGGGTTTTTCCAGGAGTGATTTGGGTTAGTCCTCTAGTTTTGATTGAAAGTGTTGGAGGGGTTTCTAAATTGCTCCTGGAGAGCATAAATATTTTCCGTGGTGGGATCAAAAATATTTTGATCAAAATTCCCAGTCAAATCCTGCGGGATATCAGCTGGAAATTGTTGACCAGCAGATGTGGCATCAATGTTGTGTAAATTTTCTCTTTAGAGAAGTTGTGGAGGGTTAGTGTGTGGAGAGTTAACGTGTGGAGCTTGTTTATTTGTGAGCTTTTCTTTCATTTTCTTTTGGTGAATTTGCATCTGGTCCAATCATTAAGCTAACATATATAGATCATCTTGAGTGACTGGAACAGAGGTGGATTTGGAGTCAATTTCTGGGACTCCGTGTCTAGGGTTTTGTGTTCTGGTAAAAGTGTCCATTGAAGTCATGTTAAATGAGTTTTCACTCATTTCTTCAAAGAGGAGATAGGCACTTTCGACGTCTTTGTTAAGGGAATTGCCCCCACATGAGGCATCCACAAATCGTTTCAATTGATCTTCTAATCCATGATAGAAGATCTGCACTAACTGCCATTGTGGAATTTCATGATGGGAACAACTTCTTAGAAGTTCTTGAAATCTTTCCCAAGCTTCGTGGAGGGGTTCACCAATTTTCTATTGAAAGATCGTTATGGATCTTCTTAAAGCATTCGTTTGACCGATCGGAAAATTTTTTTTCAGAAAAGCGCTTTTTAATTGGGGCTAGGTGGTAATAGGGCGCCCAACCATTCTAAACCAATGAGATGCTTTGTCTTTAAGAGAGAGAGGAAAAAGTCTCATTAACCACATGTCTTCCTGCACATTGCGGGAACGAGTGGTTTGAGTGAGGACAGTTAATTCCTCGAGATGACAAAAAGGGTCCTCTCTTGGAAGACCATGAAAATGTTTGGTAAGGATTAGAATGCCTTGTTTGATCTCAAAATCCCCTTGTGGTATGACCATCCCTAGTCTTTCCTCGTAATTGGAAGGATCATAGAAATCCTTAAGAGGAACGACAGGCTGTTGGCGGGGTGGTAGATTTTGCCCTTGGTTAGCTAGGTTCGTGATAATCCTAGCTAAATCTTCTTGATTTTGTTGTAGTCGAACCAAATGGTCAACCATTAAGGCAAAGGGATTTGGATTTTGAGTTATAATTGGAGGGCCACCTGGCCCTGCTGGAATTTTTGGTTGCTCCAAATTAGGGAGGTGAGGGAGGGTGAAGTCAGCTTGTGGGTCATCTGGTGGGTTAGAAGTGGAAGCAGAATTTTTTTATCGGCTTCCTGGGTTTTCCATTTTTTTACAAGAGGAGGGAGAAGAAAACAATGATTTTCTACTGTAGGGGGTGAAATCAGATGGTCCCTCAAGGTGTGGTTTTTGGGACTGTCGCCCGTGCATGCACTGTTTTGGAAGAATTGGAGGGGAGGAGAAGAGAAAGAGATGAGAGAAAGTGTGCAATTCAAACAATCAAAGCTAGACCTTACTTAAGTGCGACTCCCTAACAATAAACCTAAGACTTGGTCTACGTAGGAAATAAGTAATCAATAGTGAATACCCGTTCTATCAACAAATCTAGCCAAGTTGCTTAAGGGGAGGTTTGGGCCCAAACGTTTCTTAGGGAAAACCCCAGGTGCTTGTACAAACCTACGCCTGGTCATTTGACACGACCCCTCAGCCTGAACACTAGATATAGATGACAGAATTGGTATTAATTAAAGAAAACCTAAGACCTATATAGCAAGCTTAAGTTGATGAAGCCTTAGGGGTCAAGTTTCTACGGATTTTAGTTAGGTCTAGGATACTATAGTGCACACGGAATGTGGAGGGCATTAATTTGGGTTATTGCCTTGTTATTACAATTTTTTTGTGTGTGTGCAAGAATTGGAAAGTGGTTCCAATGCAAATCAAGTTGTCACACAATTTTTGTATTTTTGTCTTTTAAGATTCAATTTAATTGAATGTGTTTTAGGGTTTTTCTTTTTAAATGTTTAAACAAGTTTGAAATTCCACAATAAAAGGAAAAACAAGTTGTATTGGTGATGATGTATTTCCTTTATGTTGTTGGACTAAAAAGCAAGAAATAAACCCTAATTGGATTTTAACCTTAATACAGAAAATTACTACCAATGAATTCTTTTTAGGCTTTCTGAATATGTAGTGGTCCAAACAATGCAACCAACACCACTACCTTATGTAAACTCAAACAAGGATTCCAGAAAAGATTTTTGTAAGATTTTAGGAATTTGTTTGATAATTGTTTTGAATTTTTATTTGTATTGGTGTCAAAGTCCAAAAATGATACCTGTGGGTATTTTGGACTTTTCAATATTACCACTGACCTCAGAAAATTTTGGTGATTTTATATTATGTGTAAAATTTTACAAGGATTCCAGAAAGCTAAATTTCACAAAAATTAGATAAGTATAAAAATTCTAAAAATTCATGGACAGTAGCAAAATAGGAAGATTAGAGGGTGTGACCTGTCTAAGGTCCACTAATTTTAAAAAATTAAATACAAAATCAATTGATCTAAAATTTGGAACAGATGTTTCTAACTTAATTTGGAATCACTGTGTGAAATTTTATGATTTTAGAAGGCCTGTGGTGTTCAGAATTGATTTTTCAAGTTCGGATAGAAATCTGGACCTGAAAAATAGAACACCAATACTTGAAATGGAGTGGTGTTAATAAAACATTCAAGCAAACAATGAATTTTAATGTACACCACTCCACTTAATTAAGATATTTGGGATCCTGAAAGGCAAGTTTAATATTTTTTTTGGTAGTTTTAATTAACTATGTGACCAGAAAAGGGAACCAACCTGAAAATCTACCGAAAGAAAAGGAACTTTGAGCTTTCGCTTCCAAATTCCCGCTTTCCCGTTGTAGTTCCTGCACACACTAGAGAAAAGCGAGAGAAGGGGATGAGATTCACTTCAAGCAAGAGAAAGAAAGATTAAACAAAGCCGTGCCTCCCCGACAACGGTGCCAAAAAGTGATGCGAGGTTTGGCGTGATTTGTAAAAGCGGGTTCTTAATGTTGTTGTAACATGTGATTCGCATACGCTTTTAAATTTATATTCCTAGATAGGGGAGTATCTAGGGTCATCCAAGGAAGTAGGTTGCTTGCAAATCAACTCACTTGCTTAGAAAATAAATCTCAACTTTCTTTTTGGTATTTTAAATATGTAATTTTTTTTTGTTTTGAAATGATGAGGGCAAAATGTGAATTGTGACGGGAAGTAGTAACACCTATAATAACTTAGCTAAAACTTAAGAGATAGATATATCCCCTCCCTAAGCTCACTCTAGGTAAGTGGAGGCCTAGAGTAATTAGGAAGAAGAGGTGAAACAAGTGCTAAAAAAAAAAACAACAATTGCAATAGAAATTAAAAAGAAGGTAATTTGATTAAGTAGAATTTGTGTTCATTTCAAAGACAAGTAGAGGAATGCTTCTACTAGAAATGAAAAATCTAAAAGCAATAGAAGAAACACAAATCCTCTTGCAGAGCATGGTGAAGAAGGGAGTCTTCTTGCTCCAAGCCTAGTTGCTCCTTGGCTTGAAAAGAGGGTTTCCTTCTTCTCCTTCCTTGAAAGCTCCTCCAAGGTGGATGCTCTCCACCTCAAGTCTTTCCTCCCGGGGTAGGCGTGCACCACCCTCAAGTTCTCCTCCAAGGTGGCGTGGACCACCTTCAAGACCTCCTCCAAAGGTCTTCCTTGCCCGGCTCCTCCTTTGGCTGGCGTGGGCTCAAGAGACACCTTAATCTTCTTCTTCTTCTCTTTTGGGTGTGGGCTCTAGGTAGAGTATGAGAGGAAATTTGCTAGCCAAGGATGGTTTGAATGGTGGTGGGTAGTGGTCTTTTTATAGGGTAGGATGAGGGGTTAAGGTGACTCTTGAAATGGAGGGCTAAGATGGGAAGATGGAGGTGGTTAGGTGATCCTAGGGCTAAGGATAGTTGGTGCCACCTAAGGGGTGTAAGGGGGGTAGTTATGGGTGGCCAAGGGACACCTAAAAGTGGCGCCAACCATGGAGAGGTGGCATGGGTTGGCGCCAACTTCTAGGCTTCTATAAGGGGGGATTATGTGGATGGTGGAGATGGGTTTAAGGGAAGATGTGTGGTGGAGATGAAGGGGGTTTTGGAGGGAAAAAGTGGCGCCAATAAGGAGGTAGTTAGGGTGGTTTTGGCGCCACTTTATGGTTTCTTTTGGAGGTAGTGGGTAGACTAGGTTGGCGCCAAGGTGAGGCGGAAGTAGGGTTAGCTTATGTGGAGCTTAGGTGGATCTAGTTGGTGGAGTTGTTAGGTAGGGTTTTTAGGTGGTAAAAGCTAAGGGAGCTGGAGCATAGCTAAGCTAAGCTAAGCTAATCTATCTTAGCTAATAGTGGAGTAGAGGAGGACGTGTTGGAGCTAGGGTTTGGAGGGAGGAGCTAGATCTGAAGAACCTGGAGCTGGAGTGGAGCTGACATCTACTGAAAGGGTCAACATGGGGCTACTCTAGCTGGCTTAGCTTGCTAGTTCTTTGCTAGCTACTAAGCCAAGCTAAAGTGAGGTGGCTTCTGTTGAATGGAGCTAAGATGAGCTCTCTTAAGCTGCCATTTAGCAGAGATTAGCTGAATGGAGCTAGGATGAGCTAACCTTAGTCCAAGTGAGCTAGATTTCAACTGTGGTAAGCTGGATCAAGCTGAGTTCCGGCTAGTTTGAGCTCCTCCTTCACCATTTGCCTTCTTGAGTGCTCGGGTTTTAGGGATCTGTGTATCTGTTCATCCCTAACACTCACACAAACACATTAAAACAACAAAAGAAAATGCAATGCATGCTTAACCTAGTTAATGCCTAAATGCAGCCCAAAAACCCGTTTACGGAGCAAAACTCTAAGAGCTAGATTTATTTTAATGCTTAAGAATGATGATAAACTATCATTTATCAGGCACCGACTTGGAAAAAAAAAACTCAAAAAGAAAATAGAAAAGAAGAAAAAAAGAAAAGCCACATTCATTGTACGGGTATGGTTGGCAAGTTGCTGTGGGTAACCCCCCATTACCAGTCATCCAAAACCCAACCCATAAAAAATGCGTAAATAATTCCTAAACACTCAAGAAGAAGCAGAGAAGTAGAATAACCTAGAGAGATATGCACTGGGTTCGCTCTTGTATTGACCACATAAAAATAAAAGTAGGGAGAAAGCTACCAATCAAAAAGATAAACCTTAAGGTAGAAATTTTTTTTAAAGGGTCACCAAGGGGAGTAGAAACCTGAAGTCCATTCTAACTGCTGCTTAGTGAGTCTATTACTTTTTCACAAATAAGATGCTTAGCACTTAAGAGTTCTTTTCAAGTCTTGGGTGGATTGGGTAGTCGTACAAAGCTTTCCCGAAACTCTAAACTCAAAAATCTAAAAAAAAATGTATTTTCTTTTGAGTAAGGTGAGGGCTTGGGCGATCTGCATTTTGGCAAGCACTTGGGCACTGTTGAATCTTTGTAGTTTAGGTCTTTAGCAAAAATTTCTTATTGTTTAGAAATAACTATTGCCTAAGTAATTTGATCATAATTCTGGTTATACATAATAGCATTTAGTTTAGTTTTGCTAGGGACTAGCAAAATATAGGCATTAGGGTGTGATGTAAACACATCTATTTCATATATAATGTCTATTTATGCATGTTCCTAGGCATATAATTTCATCCAGCATTATAAATAATGCATAGCATGTATCATCATGCATTTAGATTAAATGCTATAAATTCTATGATAATTTGCCTCTTTTAATGTCTAGGGGATAGGGCAATTCATTTCGGGGCCTCGAATTGAAGATCCAACCATACGGATCTAATCAAGGTGACAATCGAAGTCCAACGGCTCCAAAATCATCTTGATCGAACTTCCATAGTATCATATGTAGTTCGAGGAAGATCAGAGTCAAAGGGGCAAGGTGGTACAAATCCGAACTTCAAACGACAAATCCAACTGCACAGATGGGTTTGAATTGACGATCGTAGCCCACTACGTGCAAATCAATCCAATCCAACATCTGTGGCACCACCAACAAGCAATAGAAGATGGACGGCTCAGATGGGGTCACGTGACACCATCTGAACCACCCACAACCACCTAAGCTATTCTCAGTGCTTCTGAGGCAATTCCATCAAGTGTTCTCGACCTTTGGATGAGAATCCAATGGTTAAGAACGCTCCACGTCGCTCCTGATGATAACATCATCATCAGGTATATCTAGCTCTAATTAATCATAATCCACTGATAAATGCTCCTGCATAACCGCCAGAAGATCGTAATTCACTGCACATCCATTCTAAGAGATAAACATGAAAATAGGGGTACAATTGCAATTTTAACATAATATCTTAATTGTAGAGCAATCACGGGGTTTCTCAGGGGTTAATTAAAGGTTAAATGGTCATAAATGTCTAATAAGTGGGTTCATGCAAACAGAAATAGGTTTTCACGCATTTCAAGAATTAAATGACATCGGAAATCCTAAAAATAGACCCACTTAATTACTGAGGTTTTGGTTAGGATAAAATTCACCTAAACCTTCTAAAAATCATAGAAAAATATTCTCTAAGGTTTGATATGATTGATTTGACCATTGGAACCCAATTTGACCTAAAACAGAGTCTCAAACAGACATTTGCCCTAATTTGGGTTTCTACACAATTTACACAGTCAAACTTGGTCAAAACCTAAATCCGACTTCGTCATCAGATTCTTTGGGTCTAAATTAAGTTTGTACCAAAATTTGGGCCCAATCAGAGATCAACTTGACCTAGTTTTCATTTCAATCCAGACAGACTCTTTTCATTACATAAAGGCCCTTAACTTTTTTGAAATCATTACAAATAGGCCCTGAGGTTTTCCATCTTCACAGATCAGTCCTTGTGCCATTAATGGAAGGTCAAAACTTCACCTTTGAGATTTGAGCGAGGATTTCTCGTTCGATTCTCAATCAAACACTCCCAAAATTGAAAGGGAGATTCCTTAAGGAATTCCCTTCCAAATGGGACCGTTCATGAATCCTAAAACCCTCTAGAAGTCTCATGCGAACGGTTTGAACATATGGGTATCATACGTGCGCAAGAAGCTCGAAGTTTGCAAGCTTGTTTCCAAGCTTGGAACTCCATCCTAAGCCTTATACAAGCACACCCAATGCATGCCTTACCTCCTTAACTATGTTTGGGGCCAAAATCTTTTCTTCTTCCCTACCTTCGACCCCTCTTCGACCAAGCTTCGATGAGCTTCCTCGACTCCATTCTTTCAGCAATTAGACGATCAAATCAAGTGGCCCATCATCTTCCTCACCTTCCTCCGTGCCTCACCAATCAAAGCGAGGGCCATCCTCTCCTTGTCTTTGCCGCCGCCCCCCTCTTGAGATCTTCACCTTCCATGGCGCCAATTTTCCAACACCGGTGCCATCCTATCTCCTTCGTCCCATTAGACTAGTTAGTTAAGTTTCTTTTAGTTCTTAGGTTAGTTTCCCCTATCCAAAAACCTAAAAAGAATCCCTCGACTGAACGTACACCATCATCTCTTCCATCTCTGGCCACACCTCTAGCGAGGTCATCTGTTCACCTCACACCTCCAAAACCCTCCCTGACATTCCCAAAACTTCTGCCATTCACCACCGACCAAAACCCCACTTCTATTTCCCCCAATCGCCCACTCCAAAGCTCCACCGAACAACCCACCTTCACGTCACCTTCCCCGAGGACATCCATCCACCTCACACCCTCTCATGCCAGCAAACCACCACTACCGCACTCTTCGTCCATCGGCGAAGATCGTGAGCTATTTTAATGTGGCCGAGAGGCCGTTTGCATGAGTTTCAGGTTCCATCGTCGCCACCATTACCGCCACCACGTTCTTCTAGTTTGAGGCCACGAGAACCCTAGGCGCTACCTCCAGGACCCGCACCTTCATCCTATGAACTTGCCCAGGTGGTCAATCCAGGACCAAGCCACCTGTAGCTGCCTCAATTGAAGTCATCTTCACCTGCAGGCACACGCGAAAGAGAGCGGCGGGATTAGTCCCACCTCAGAAATGCAGAAGGTTGTGGCATGACATAAAGGTTTTTTGTGCTGAGGGCTTATCACCTCAACACTCGAGGGTGAGGTCCCCTCACACTTGCACGCACCCGACCCACCTATTGCCTTCACTCCTCAACTGCGAGCCATGCCCGCAACCCTGGACCGGAGTACGCGATCCGATTACCCGATTAAATCGGATATTAGAGAAAGAGGAGAGGAGGAAGAAAAGAGAGAGAGAGAGCAGGGGAGGGGTGGGTTTTGCTTTAGAGAAGAAAGATTGACACTTGGTCGCTATGAGCAAAAGGAAGAAGAAGAGAGAAGAAGCTTAAGGTAGAGATTGAAGAAGAAGACTTAAAGGTTTGGGAAGAAGGAGAAGACCCTTTGTCGTGCCTAAGAAGAAGAAAAGAAGAGGCTAAGGAAGAAAGAAGAAGAGACTGTAGCAGAGAACATTTAAGTAGTCTGATTCTCAGATCAGACGTCTGATCACTGTTCCTTTATTTGAGATAATTGAGTAATTGCTATACATGTGCTTAGGCTAATAATTGGTGATCTAAATCACCATTATTTTGTCTTAGTTATCTTTTTGGTCTTGAAATACATTGAGCTTCATTGAACATCTAATGTGACAGATTAGCATTCATTGAATATCATTATTGTGCTTATTCATTATGCTCATTTATATTTTAATTGAAATTAGCATGTGAATTCCTACTTGCTCCCTGTGTTCGACATCGGACTTCATCTATAGATATTCAAGTATAAATTGTATTTGTTGAAGAGCTATTCAGGAGACTTTACTACAACGAGACACTTTAATCTCCCGGATAGCCCGTTCAATAGCTCCCCACCCACACTTCATACACTCTGAAGGCAAAGGCTCACACGATCTCAACCATGGGATCCTCATCAAACGGCTGAGAGCACGCGAGCCTTAACTCAAAAACACAACACAATGCGAGCTTTAGAGTAGCGGTCGAGGCCCTTTATGCGTAGTTGTGGAGTGCATTCGAGTCGTGGTGAGTGCATCTCCTTGAGTGCGTAAGAGAAATTTGGCCGAATGATCAAGTATCAAGACCTCAAATCAAGCCACGTTGTGATTGGATGAACGTGTGATTCAACCCCTGATTGCATGCGCAATCATGCATGCTCCTCAGCACATGCTCGTGAGTGATCTAGAGCGTCCAAGCATGATCCAAAGGCTGTGATTGGCGTGTGCATAATCTAAAATGTGCACTTGATCTGAAGAGGCGAGGCACGCGATTTTAAGACGTCCGATTGTGATCTCAAACATCTGATCGCGATTGGATGCACGCGATCTTCAGTTGTGTGACCAGGATCAAAGGGCTCTCATTCCATGTACGCCAATGGCCACATTAGCCTTCACCAATGCCTGCATGCATCATTAAAGGCCTTATACTAATTTATAGGCTTTGAAATGACCTTTCTACCCCCATTTCTTCACCTATAAATAGCCCATCTCCCCTCCAGTTTCTTATCATCCATTCCTTTCTCTTCCTCTCCTCTCCAAAGCTCTAAAGAGTTAGTCCCATACCTAGGATGCTCCATTAGAATTTATAAAAATAATTTTTCTCGGCCTCTTACCCCCATTCGTCAAGCGCTCGTGGTTGTCTTGTCACCACCTTTAGGAATTGGATCTCACTGTGACGCTGCCCTATTTCATCTTCCTTCCTCCAGCTTCGTTCTCCCTCATTTAACATCTCACTAATATAACACTACCATCGTCCGAGTGCTATGTCAATGCAGCTCGTCCTCCAAGCGGCCGTCGAGGGTGATTTCACTCATCTCTTCTCTTTTTATCAGTTTCTAGAATAGTTTTATTTTCTGCAAGTAGTTGTAATGAACCCTGATTTGTTTTATGAAATAATTATTTTCTCTCTCTCTTTCTTTGCTTGCATAGATTGATTTCAATCGACTATCCTGCTTGTGACAATAATTTTAAACGGGGCTTTTAAATCAAGCGTTTGCCTCCCTATGTTCGACACGGGACTCACTTCGAGTTTCGGTTATAAAAATTATTTGATTAGTAGATTTTTCATAACTATGCGACAGGTTTTCAAACTTGATTTTTCTCATGTAAAATCTTGCTTATCACTTATCTTTCATTCTGTTATTGATCCTCTCTGTTGAGATGATTGATTCTTCCTTCATAAGGTCTAGGCTCAGCTGAAGGCATAAAATTCAATGGTTGTTGGGAGACAACTTAATGTATTAGCTTATACATATTAGATTAGCTTGTAAATTGATTTAGATCAACAACTGATCGAGCTTTATTACATAGAACTCAAGGACTGTGAGGTGATATTTACTCTTTGCTTACGTTTATTACATGCATTGATGACTTTGCATGAAATAGGCATGGGGTGTAGATAATTATGTTGAGTCACTTTATTTAGTTTTAAGATTTTTCTCTATATTTTGTCGAAAAGAAAAATTTGGATAATTGCAAATAGAAAAAACATCAATGCTTTTAGAGTTTTGAGCTAGGAAGGATAAAAAATTTTGACTTTGACAATTTACCGATTTTAGGAAACATATAATCAAAGTTTTTTCGCTTAAACTCTTCAAGTCATTTGTTAGCTTAATTATCTCGAGTATTTAATACAGATCTATTTCCTGAATCTTTGACGAGATTTGAGAAAGCTGAAGTATTGAGTTAATGGAGTGATAAGTATGTGACTTATCTTCCCACCTGGTTTAAAGAGTCTTATGAAAATTAAGCAATCTACCATTACATATATGCATTGAGTTGTCTTTTGGGCAATCACCTATTGAAAACTAAGTGGTCAATAGGGCATAGATTGAGGGTCATTTGATCCTTGCAGGTATGGTGGACATGTTACACTGGGTATGATCTCCAGCTATAGGATGTCTAAATCCCAGCCTCACATCATTAGCTTTTTGAGCCTTTATCAGGGAGATGTACTTGAACGAGATTCGGAGGAGCCACCTGCCTAGAAAAAGGAGAGAAAAAGGAGAAAATAAAAAAAGTAAAGGAGTAATAAATAAGGAATAAAGCAAAAAAAGAAAAGAAAAAAAAAGAAGAAAGGTGTATTTTGTGCATGTCCAAAAATAGTCTAAAAATACAAGAAAAGTGTGGTAAAGTAAGAGAAAACCAAATGGCTCAGCTACACTGGGTTCATCCTTGTGTTTATCTTGGGTTATAAAATGACAGGGAGAAAGCTACCAATCTTTAGTAAAGCAAATTCAAAAATAAAGTTCATTAGAGAGAAGAGACATTCTTTTGCCTTAGTGAAAACATAGGGTTCAATTTGGTTACCCAATTGATGAGTCACTTCTTTACACAAACTAGATGCTTTAAATTGAATTTCGATTCAAATCTTGGGTGGGTTTTGGGTGGGTTGATAGGGCATAAAAAGTTGCTCTTAAGACCCAAGTCTTAAGCTAATAAAATCTCCGATTAGATTTAGTCGGTCCGCATTTGGGTAAATACCTTTGAACTATTGAGTTTTTGATGTTAAGATTTTGTGTATGATTTTCTTTGAATTGGTGACAAATCATGCCGATATTCTTAATCTAACTTAGCTCAAAACTGGTGTTTCAATTTCTCGCATAATCGTTTGTCTTTTGTTTTGCTAAGGGATTAGCAAAAGATAGGCATAGAGGTGTGCATGATAATTAATGTTAATATGCCTAAATTGTGTTAGTCTCATAGCTAGTTGTATTATAAATAATTTCATATTAGGTTTAGAGCATGCATTTAGCATAAACTTGATTTGAAATTAATTATTGTGGTTTGTATGTATGCAAGATGTAGCTGGAATAAAGTTGGAGGAGCTCAATAAAGAAATAAAGTGAAGAGCACAAGACAAGGAAACACTTGGCATCTCCACACTCTTCTATACCTCTAGCCTAAGACAACCTACCTAATCCTAAACACATTGTCCTAAACCCAATTTTAGAAAAATCCACCCATGCATTCTCCATCATAGATCCTCTATCTTAGTGCTTGAACTCAATTTGCTAATATAGTTAAAACTAATCCTCTTGGCCATCCACATGAGGCTTCTCTTGGAAGATTCATGGCTGGCTGCCATGCCCTCTCTTTCCACCTTTGATCCCTTATCTAATGGCCATGATTTACCCTCCCAAAACCAACCTTAACTCCCCTCCTAGAATCCCTCCTATGGTTGGCCATATATGTTCAAACTCCACCCTTGATATCCCATCATCTTGTAACCTACTCTTGATGGACGACCACATGAATAACCCCAATATCCACTAGTCGTCAACCATCCAAGGGCCCAAATTTTACTTGCATTTGGCTAGCCATACAAATCAAATGCCAATATGTCATGGCTAGCCATGATAGATACCACATCCACCATTCATCTTCCTTAAAGCCTAATCTCTACCATCCATTTAATTCCAACTAAACCAAGCCTATCCATGCAAACCCTAATCCTATCCTAACCTTCCAATTCAAATCATCTAATCCTAGCCATCCATTAGCCTTAATCCTTGGCCAACCCTATTGACCAATCACATTCATTCATCGCCTCTATAAAAACACCTAACCTCCCTCTACTTTAGATCAATTCCCTCCTCCGTGGATGTCCCCCCTTGGGGGCTTCCTCTTCACATTCTCTACCTTAGTCTAACCTACTTTACCTTAGTTTAACCTAGTCGTCCCCTCTACCTACTCCTTCCCTTCACCTTGGTTTTGAAGCCTTCTTCTTGATCAAGGTGACTCCATGCCACCTTTGGTGTGGAGACTCCGTCGGATTCACCTTCGCCTTTGCTTCTTCGATTCTCCTTCGCTCCCCCAGGCTATGCCTTCGTGGCCTCCTTGTCCATCTTTTCTATTTTTCTTAAAATTTCCATTATTTTTGTTAGTTGTAATCTTGTTTACCTTCATTATTAGCTTAGAGCTTAGTTATAATAGACTCTTTCTGATTATTAATAACATCAAGTTTTTATTTCCATCTCTACATCTTGTTATATTTGCCTTCTTAGTTAATTACTTGCTAGAACCATTTCTGATTTTTCTTCAACAAAAAAGATCACAAAAATAAATTTAGAAAAGGGAAAAAGAAAAAAAAATTCTTAGGAAGCATAAATATCTAGTTGCCTCCTTGAGACAACCCAAACTCTGATTTACAAATATGATTTCCTGAATTTGATGTAAAAATTGTTTAAAGTATTTACACGATTTCAACTACAACGAACATGTTTTTAAGAAGCAGATTTTGCATAGATCAGGCACCTACAGCTAGTGGAGGAGCTGGGCCTAAAAGAGATTCAAGGGTAGTTTGAACCTATACTTGATAGGCTTCGCATAAATACCAAGCATTCCTTTAGGAGCAACAAAAATGCAATCATCCTTCCATGGTACCATGGGTTGTGTGCCCTTGAACCCATGCTTCCTCTAGAACTACATGATGGCCTCCTCTAAAACCTCATTTGATTTTTGGTGGGCCATTGAGGAGGGTGGAGGAAAACCCTCCATATGAAGAGGGAAGCAAAGCCATATGAGGTCTCAAGATTATATATCAGGATCTCACAGTGATTCCTTGGGTGAATGAGCCTTAATCGCTCATAGAAACCCATTGGGAATCACTATCCTCACAAGACACAAAAGGGACAAACGAACAATTAGAGATCAAAAAAGCGAAGTGGGAAGTCTACATTCCAATCTATTGAGGGGGGACCCATATTTAAACTGCCAAAATTTGAAAAGGCATCACCCCACCATTATTACAGATACAATGTCAATCAAATCACAACACTCCAGTTGTTGATTGAGGATGAATCTTGAAGAACAATAGTAATTATAGATAGCATGCCAATAGACCCCACTGACAGACTCATTTGTTGTGAAAGGGATATAATAGAAGGCTCATGAACATCAACCATTAGCATTACGAAAGTTAAAGCCTAAGCCCATGTGGAGTAGATTCTTGGACTAAACCAATAGTCCTTGCTAGCTATAATGCATGTATGTAGCTAGCATTTGCAAGCCCTAGTCTTAATAAAGCAACTAAAACCTTGACTTATATTAAGCACCCTAGTCTTGACCAGGTAATTTAAGGCCCGAACCCTATCGAGAACCTTACCACTATTCAAAAGGAAAAGGCGAGAAGCAAGTGTCGATTTCCACCCTACTACTTCATCCTTTCAGTGGTGCAACAGGTTGTGTGGTAGGTAAGGCATCATTATGGGAAATGGGGCCCACTCTCTGTACAAGAGGATCAAGGGTGCCTAGTCCATCTACAGGTGGATTAATTGAATAGATATAGTAATCCCTAACAAGGTGCAACCATAATGATGAGTTGATAGCCCCTCATAGAAGATCAACAATTGTTACCATTTTACAAATAATATAATGCTAGTATTTTGCCATGTGAGACGCTGACGATTGGATATTTAAGGCCTACTAAGCCTTTAAGGGAAAAGTATGGTCATTTAATTAGAGACAATCTAATCAATCTTTGTATTTTACCAAAATAGTGAATTCTGAAATCAACACCTTTCTTAAGACATGGCATCTACTATTTAGGGCATAAACTCGATAATCAATTCCTATGTTTCTTGTGTGAATGTTGATCCTAGCATTTTGTTCTGATCTGGACCTAAGTTGGGCTGGAATTTCCCTTTTGGTGGTGCACCACACATTAAAGCAAGTAGGAGGTTCCCCAAGCTTGTGAGGTATAGCTTGCCAAGACACATTCTCCACCTCTCCACCAATAGGCATAGTCTCTTGGTGTGGTACTCCACCACTCCCTACATACCCCTCAGCAATCAAATAAGTCACTTGTAAGAAACACTAAGCTCCTCCTATCTGTCTTGAGGGCCCCAAGTGGTTCTTAATTGTCTTCTTGCTAAGGTAAATCGATTACGTCAGAGCTAATCAATTGTAAGAGCTTTTTCCCATAAATGATGGTAACTGATCATGTTAATTTGTTGATATTAAGTTAATTAGCTTTAAGTTAGTGAGAATACCAAATTGATCACACAACCAAGAGGCAACGTACATGAGGGATTTTACCAAGTTCCATCTCAAATAGGTGTACATCCTGAGGAAGCTAGTTTTTCCAGTTCACTAAGTATGGGTGGTTGAGCGCAAGCTTCAAGATATGGAGTTGCATGCCATTGGCGGGAGTCGACCTCCTCTGTAATATGCATTTTGATACATCCATTACAATAGTTAATGACACATTAAAAAGCATTAATTCACATTTAAATGATGGTTACATATGTGAATGGCCTTGATCACTTTATGTCAGCTTCTTAGGTCATCAGATTGACGCTCCCTTTATGGCAATCATGGTGTCATTGTTGGAGTTTTGTACCTTGAGGGAACCAACCTGAGTCAAATCACTCGATCAGTGATTCAGACGTGAGTGTTAGATCACATGGACACACTAATATGGTTAGATGGTCCCTCTGTACAATGGGGATAACGTACTATGCCATGTACCGATGACAGGTATCAAAGGATACAAATGGTTTGGATCCGATAAGTCATCAATAACCATCATGATATCCAACTATTTGCTCCAATATGAGAAGAGTGGTAATCTTCTCTAGAGATAGTTGCTTGACTAATGCCCTTAATGCACATTCTCTACATGGGAATAGAGACTCGGGGCTGTCACATAAGTTGAGTCAAGGAGTTGACTCAATAAAATGGAGATGTGGAATTCCTCTTATCACTATCATGGAGAAGGCATATCCTTTGACCTGAAACTCATATGTGTCTTTGTTCACAAATACATGCATTTGGTGGATTGATAGTGGATACAGCTACCTTACTACCAATATTGGAAAGCTAGTGCATGTGAGAAGGGGCAGGAGACACATGATCTCTCGAAGAGATCACACATATCCCCTATTGTAGGTGTTTGTATGTTGCGACTCAACACCTAATACTATCGGGTCATGGGTTCCGAACTCGAATACCCATTGCCCATCACATAAACATGAGAAGCATAAAATTACTAACCAAAACATAAAATGTGGAATTTAAATATAATGTGTTAGGTCCATATCCGAACTAAAAATAAAAGTGCACCAAAAAGAAAATCTACTAGTTCATTACATCACAAAGAAAACAGAGAAAGGAATACTACTACAACAAGGGGTGATAAGTAACTAGTAATTAAACTTGCGTATCATTGCTCTGCACCCTCCTCCAGAAACTTGCTGACCATTTGTTTTTTTTTTTTTGCAAAAATGGGAGCAAATCTTATTCATCCCCCACTCCTTGGAGGCAAGCAAAATGGTAGGGGGACCAAACCAAGACTTGCCAGGTACACAAAAAAGGGACCATGGCTCGTGGCCTAGTACAATAGAGAAAGCAATAAGCAAGACAACAACAAAATAAAAAGAGGTCAACGAATAACATAGGGGAACTGAAGCTTGTCGAGCTTGATGATGCCTTGGATACTCTTGTTGAAATTCACAGAGTTGGTGTAGATTTGCCAATCGTCCTTCACTAAGCCAACAATCGGGTAAGCAAGCATATTAGCAGTAGAGTAGATAAAGGTAAGTGAGACAACTTTATCCTTGAACTTGAGAACCTCCTTATAAGCCGTTTTAGTCGCCCAAGCCACTGGAATTTTAGCCGTCCACCAAAAATACAAAAGAGAACATTCGCAATCCAACTAAACTTCTGAGAGGTGAGGAATAGCATTAAGAGCATGGAGAATGGCTTTGAGAATAGCAAGCTCCTTAGACCTGGCCTTTAACATACAATTAGCACTTATTAGAAAATCCCCAACAGCATTTCTCTTGACCCAAGCCAGCATATAGCAGGTTTCACTCCTCCAAACAATAATATTGATTTTAACACCAACAGAAGGTCTGACCTAGCTAACAGCAAGAATTTTAGGGCGTTGTTGACAAATCCAGACAGATAAGTTAAAATTATACCAGTTCTTGGAGAACAAAATGGGAATATAGTTAGTGGATATATGATCATTCTTGAGTTTGTTTCGAATCCACCACACATTAAACCAAATGAAGCTAATGAGGCCCTTAAGGACATGAATTCTAGGAGAGCTATTAGGGGAATCTGATGATCCAGAAGTAGGTTGGGTTAATAGGAGTAATAAGACGCTCAGAGAACACCCAATTGGCAACCTGATTAACAAAGTGGCTTTGAGAGAATAAGTGTCTAATAGTCTCACCTTTAGGATCATCGTTGCAGTAAATGCATTTTGAGGGGAAGGGAATAGCAAGTTTGGTGATATTATCGTCAATAGGAAGCCTAGAAAGAATAATGTGCCAAACCAGTAAAGAGATGCGTCAGTAGGAAACTTGCTGACCGTTGCCTGAGCTAAAGGTTGTTCACCTACGTCTGAAGTTACGCTAATGAGAAAACTCCTAGTAGAACATATCTAGGCAACTAAGTATAAACAACAAAAATAGGTAAGAATAAAATAAAAGAATTAGAAACACAGAAAGATAACAAACCAGAAGGTAAACAAATGTAATGGAAATGCATTGTAAAGTTCGATCAATTAATTATTTAGCATCAACTAGTGCACATTTAAAATAGCAGTTTATTTATTATTTTGCCAATTACCAGTCATCTTATTATGAAATAAATCGAGATTATTGATCTAGACTCTTCCCTACTCGTAAAGTCCCTTGAATTGGACTTAGTCAGGGCCAACGGTGTCTTGCCCGCCTTGAGAACCCACGGCGTAGGGCACGATCGACGTACGGCCTCAAAAACAACCTCGAGGCAGCTACATCATAGGCGTAAGGTGTCGTCTACCCTGGATAGCTCTTTTTCCCGTGACACCAACGGACAGAACACTCCACGTCCGATGTAACAGAAACCTGAAGTCGCACCCAACTTGGCTAAAAGCCAGAGTTGCAAGGAGGCATGCATCTCCCTAGCCATGGACGATCATCGAGAATAGTGAACCGGCAACTAACTAACAGTCCACTAAGCATCTTCATATTTATCTCATAAAATCGTTATCGTCATCCTTGATGATGAAATATTCATAATATGTTTATTTCCTACATTCTAGTGCAAGGTTAAAATAGAACTCAAATCGCATCACTTCCAATTTAACTATTACACTACCTGGTTTCCAAATTTTGACCATGGTCCTAATTAATTTATTATTTAATGGTCCCAATGATGTTGGGCTCACGAAAAATGAGAATCATTTCACACATACTATGATAATATCATATCTAAGATTCTTAAGCATTCCTACTTCACTATTTCACGAAAAATGATCAATAATTTATAATTAATTATTTTTAACCTCATAGTAAAAGATAACAATCTAATGTCAGACAATAGGATGTAAACATGCTTTCTACACATATTTGCAAGTACAAGAAAGGGTACATGAACTAAGCTTAAATTTTAAAAAGAATGAGAAAACGCACATGCAATTACTCACCCTAAGTGCATAATTTCAAAGGGGAACGATATAAAGATACAAAAAGAAAATAATTAACAAAAGGTGACATTCTACCTCACATATATGTGAGCACTTGCACATGAAATCCCCTTCACACGTTTACGTGTGAACGTACTCTCTACTTGACACCTCAAAATTTGAGGTAGAATTCACCTCATCCGACAATGCATCTGTTACAATAAAAAATCCCAAGATCAGGTCCCGGATCGGTAAACTCCAACCTCTCATGGCCTCGATCTGTGTGAAGTAATCCTGATTGTTAGATCGCTATGTATAGCTTACATTCCTCTTCACATGAACCAAAACAGAATAATCAAAATTTAGAATTTTTTTCTTATAATTTTTCTAACCCTTCCATCTCCTTCTTCTCCTCCGCTCTTCCGCTCGCTTCTTCTCTTCTCCTTCGCTCTTCCGCTCGGCGCCATGCACGCACGACACTAAGCATGCCAGCAGGACTCGACATCGACGTCGACCTCCCCGCCAGCCGTTCGCAGGACTTCCGCCCGTCGCCGGCAAACGCGACAACTCCTTCCCTCTCTCTTTCTCTCCCTCTCTCTCTCTCTCCGCGCGAAACCATGCACGTGCGTGCACAGGTCGACGCCGGCACACCTTCCCTTGCACTGGGCGTCTTCTTTCCGTCCTCGTCGCCGTCGTTCCTCCCTTCCTTCTCCTCGCTCAACCTCTCTCTTCCCCTCTTGACGCTGCCGTCTTCTCCTCTCCCCTCTTCCCTCTCGTTTCCTCATGCACGCACGAACAAGAGCACAAGAAAAACAAAAGAAAGAACGAAGGGGGCTCACCTTTCTACTCCACTGCTCCTCGCTCGTCGTGCGCTGTCACCGCCTGTATTCACCGTCCTCTCCCTCGACTCCCTCACGCTCTTCCTGGCCCCTGCCCTTTCTCTTTCGTGTGCGTGTGGGGTAAAAATCGGGGTGGGAGTTGGTGGCGGCGGCGGTGGGTGTCGATGAAGAGGGTTTACGTAGATCTTTGTAGGAGTGGACGGGGAGAGAACATGGTAGGAAATAGGAAAGGTTTGATTGGGAATAGACTTAGGCTAAATTGATTAAGTTTATAAACATTTTTCTCTTTATTTACTTTAACCTTCCGTAACCACGCGTATTCTCGAAACTACGTCAAGCAAATTCAATTTCTCATGAAGAAAGTATCATCGGAATCTTTATCAGATAAGGAGTTCAATGAAATTTATGGATTTTTAAACATAGATTATTTACACCATGTGATTCCTAAGATAAGTTGCATGGGGTTTTGCTCTTGGTTCACAAGTGTTTCGCATACTTGAGGTTAGATTGCCAAATGAAATATATTATCGGAATTCTCATGACATTGGGAAACTAATGGTATTTTCGGATTGTCGATTCGAGGTTCGGACAGTAAAAATGAAAATCACGCGAGTTTCTACCTTGACTGTGCATTTTTAATTTACGTGAGATCCAATTTTCGCACGGTTGGTTGCATCAGTTTCATTTCATGGTATAGTATCTTATTAAATAATCAAATCCGCAGTTTGGGCCATTAAAATGTAGCAGATTGGGAGACTCGAGCTTACTCAGTATATATTTGGATGTATGAAATTCCATGTGCACGATCGTACGGGTCCTGATTAGACCTATCTATGAAAGAGAAGAAAATAATCCTTTTGGAAGTATCTTGTCTTCATTCTGGTCCCAATGATACAAAGAGAATGTGAAAAATGTATAATACATTATAGGATGGGCAGTGAACTTGGGAATTAATCCTGAGAGTTATATATATCTTCTAGTGCGAAGGATTCACAAGTATTCGGAATACCTGACGAAGGCATAGAGTCATAATTCCACTAATCTTAAACACTTGATTATTGGCATGATGAAACCAATAATAATTTTGGTGGGTTCCTATTTGGTTGGATTGATTGCTGTGATTTAAGGAGTTGAATTGCATTCAATTTGGTGATTAATTGCACCTAATTTGATTAGGTATGATATTTAAGGGCTAAATTGTAATTAATTAATGTTTTGATACTAGATCAAAACATCCCATAAGTTGTTATGGGCCAATCCTATAAAAATCCTAATGGAGATCCATACATTCCCACCATATTAGGTTTAAATTTGAAACCATGTGAATATCTCCTTAAACCTACATGGAAACCTTAATTGACTAATTTGTGTGTAGCCACCGTGCAAAAGAGAATGGAGAAGAGTCGTGGCCTTCTTCTTCTTCTTCTTCTTCTTCTTCTTCTTCTTCTTGAAGAAGAAGAATAAGGAGGTCAGCCTATAAGACCTCCAAGCACCCCCTTTCTTGTTGCAAAGAAGGAGGGAGACAACCTGCTCTCTCCTTAAGCGATTTCTTCTTCTCCCCTCATGTTGTAGGGAGACATCCAGGAGTTGTCTTGGATGTCCAACTACTACTGGAGTTGGGATTTTAATCCCTACGGTACGAAGCTTCTTCTTGATCCTAGTGCCCAAGTGTTAGGCGCTGACCAGGAAGCAGTATTGGTCGACCTACTACATCTTAGCCGAGATGATTTGATCCTTTAGGCCTAAGTTTTGGTGGATTTCATGAAAGGGTTGCCTCTCGATTTGTGAATGAGTTCGTAAGGTGTGGAGGATTCACATCACACATAAAGAATCAAGACTTATTGGCGTGAAGGATCTCATCTGCCTGTCGAGAAAAAAAGGGAGTTCTTGTAGGCAGGACTTATTGTAGAAGGCAGAACGTGTAGGTTGCTATGCTACGGTACCCAGAAGTATAACCCTTTACTCATGGGGAACTTGGAATGGGGAGATACTAGATCTTTGCATGTGGTTCTGGTTATATAGGTTGTTTATGTTTATTGATTTCTACTATGTGGGTTTTCAAGCATTAACCTTAGTTGTGATTCGATGAAATTTTTAACGACTATATTTTCACACTTCCACGGTGCCACAAGAATTGTTGATCGAATTGTTCGAGTTCCCACACCACCTCGATTGTCGAGTGGGTCTAAGATTGATTCCCAACAGTCACGTCGAGGTGATCCACTACTAGAAAAATAGGCTTTCACGACGCTTTTGCAGCGACGATTTTTGTTAAACCCATCGTCTATAGCAGAATATATAGACAACAGTTTTTAAACCATCTTATTAATGATATAGATGATGGTTTTAATTAAAACTATCATTTATATTTACTGTCAATACCCCATCTTGTGTGCGGAGGTCCCTGCATTGATACACGACGATTTTATATAAAATCGTCGTATATATCATTCGCCAAAATTCCCTTTGCCGCGAAAGTTCACACCCTAACCTATCTTTAGACGACTGTGTTTTATAAAACCGTCATTAAATGTGGAATATTAGCCCATAGCACCCGATCCCCCAGAATCGTCCCCTTTCTTTCCATCCTATCTTCTTCCCCGAAGCGCCTGCAGCCCGCAATGCCCAACCTCTGATCGCATCGCTGCCTCTTCCTCGGTGAGCATCGCTCCTCCTCCCATGGTCATCCTCCTCCTCCTCCCATGGGCGTCCCCTTCCTACTCACGCTCCTCCTTTGACGCCACTGCCCACCTCCTCCTTCCACGGCGTCACCCACCTCTTCCTGTACACGAAACTACCACCCCCTCCTCCTCATCGATCCCCACAGTGCCACCCACCTCCTCCCCCACTGCCTCTCCTCCTCCCACTACCCTCTCCCCACATCTGCCCACCTCCTCCCCCATCCGCCCCTCCTCCTGCCTCCCTCCATCCGTCCTCCCTCCTCCCACTCTCAAACCCACTCTCATCCCCAAACTCTCTTCCCCATCATTTAATTTTTTAAATTAATTTTCATTACAAATTAATAATTATCATATTTGATTTGTGATATTTGATTTAGGTTATAGTTGTCCTTGGACATGTGCACGTCGATTCACATGTTTCTCAAGGTATGAATGTGTGCATTTTTGTATTAAATATAATGTTATATTTGTATGCATGAATGTAGGGTGTACCCACTTTAATGTCAATGCTTAGAATGTAGGGTGTGCCCACTTTGGTTTAGAAAGTGGGGTGTGTCCACTTAAGTTTAGAATGTGAATTGTTTTTATGATTGTGGGTTGTACCCACTTAATCTAGTAAATTAAATTTTTTTGATTGATCGTAGGGTGTACCAACTTTTTTCTAAATGTTTATTTGATTGTGTTATATATGTTTGATTGATTTAGAAAATTGACCAATTAAATCCACATTTCACTTGTCACAATCACTCTAAGAATAATCTGAAACTCACTGAAAACCAAATCAGAGGTCGGCAAACCCTAAAACCCTAATTTGATTTTCACATCATGCTATAGACAATGTGAACATGAGAGCTCAAATCAGGCCTTACCCCTTTCCTCCTACATGCATGGTTAGCTTGGGAATGGTCCCTCTTCCTAAGCTTTCATCAAAATGGTCTCCACGCTCCTCCTCTTCATTTAATGATGTAGATCATCTAAAGATCTCTTCATGCTCTTGCGATCTCCTACCCTACGACTCAAGGACTCCAAACTCAAAAATGACCCTCAGCTAGATATTTGGGTAGATAGCTTGGTGGGGTTGCCACCTCAAAGCCACATGGCACTATAGCTGGGCACGTATCACCTCCTCCTTTTCTTGTTGATGGTTGCCTCTATCTCCCTGAAAGAAGCTTGCACTGTTGTTATAGAGTTTGCCAGTTGGGTGATGATTATTTCTTCAATCATCAGATTTTACTTCTAGGACTGTTGGAGTAGACACTTAGAATACTTGGTTTTCATCTTTTTAATTTTGGGCTCTAATGGAGTACGGAAATTGGGTTTACTAATATATAATATGAAAATTTGGTTTCAAGTTAAACTTGGTCTTCGATCTGTTTGACTACAATTTAGATCAAGTAGACATTTAAATCAGTCCAATGTGCCATGTTTGAATTGATAAAATTTCTGGAATATTTTGGTTGAGTATGGAATTTGCGTGATAGTATGTGTTTGAGATTTGAGTCTTCATTAATGAGACACTTTCACATCATGCTATAGACATCAATTAAATTTGTTTCAAACCAAATTGAATTACAAACTCTCGATTGGGTATAACCTCTCAATTCACTCTTGATTGTGTGGTGTACCCACTTTTTTCTAACTGTTTATTTGATTTGATTATGTATGTTTGATTGATTTAGCAAATTAAATTTGATGCTATTATGTACCCACTTTATATTTGTTTAATGTTATTATTTTAATGAATTTATATATACACACACTTGCACAAATCTAGATGCACTTGAGGTCAAATAATAGGTATTCTAACCCCTAGGTTGCAGGATTTGGGAGGAGATAATTATGTCAAAATACTTGCCCGTTGACACTTATGATCATGTTATACGGACAATGCAAAGTGTTTATATACCTCACTTACATTCACAAAGCCTTGTCTTTATAGCATGCCATAAGAGTCATCGTCCATTGTTCAGAGAAGTTCTAAACAAAGGGGAGTCCTTGAAGATTTAATCACAACTTAGGGTTACTTGTTACATGAAACCGATGTCTGGAGAAATTTCAGTAGTTCTTTTCGCTCTTCTCTAGTATACCAACTGATTTTATCTACGTTCCTAATACACCCTTAAATGAGAGTTATTGGGAATATAGTTAAGGTTAATCTTGAGGGGTATACTGGAGAAGTGTGAGGAGATGCTACCAAAATTTCTCCAGACACTGGTTATATGTAACGTTGTGATCAAATCTTCAAAGATAAGCTATTAAGTGAAAATCCTAATCAAAATACAAACATTGTTATAAAATTAGATTATAATTATTGGGTGATTTTATTTCATTTTTGTACATTATTATGGATAAGTTTGGATTAGTTTGAGGAACTTGGATTACTCTCGATACATGAATGGAGTGAGAGAGTTCCTTGATTGGGCATTTCATGACGGTAAGAAGTCATTTAGACGATGGGACAAGTTCAACAGGATATTTTGACCATATAGGAGGTGCTTGAATGGATATTCACATGATAGGAACACTGTATACAAGTACACGATTTGCAACAGTTGGTGGGAGCATTATATTAAGTAGATTGCTCATGGAGAGGATCTTATAGAGGAAGTCAAGCAATCTCCGATAGATTTCAATGAGACAACTGTTGATATTGAAGCTGATGACATCGATGAAATGCTTGATGAGATGAGAGCAAGAGTTGAAGATTTGGCTAGTGGGGAAACTTGTAATCAGTTTTATGATGCTATTAAGGTAGCAGATGAACCTATTACTCCTGGTATCACGTCCATTTCTAAGTTGGCATTTCTTTTGAAGTTATTCCGGATGAAGGTTATGAATAGAGCGACCTCTAAATTGATGTCTGAGGTGCTTGAATTCATTGGAGAGCTTTTAAATGATCCGAAAGGTTATCCAAAGACATGGTATGAAGCAAAGAAACAGATTCATGGACTTGGTTTAAATTGCGAGAAAATTGACGCTTGTCCAACTGATTGTGTTTATATAGAAATGAATATGCAGAGGTGACTAGTTGTCCATAGTGTGGTGTTGAGAGATTTAAAGTAGGAAATTCACTAAATACAAGGGTCAAAAAATAATCGAAGAAGGTTTTACATTACTTTTCATTGAATCCTAAGCTTCAACGCCTTTTTATTTCAAGTAGAACTACAAATTTGATAACATAGAATAAGGATAACATGTCATGAGATGGTCGCATTCGTCATCCTATAGATTTAGAAGAGTGGAAAATGTTTGACAACTTTCATTTAACATTTGCAGAAGATGTAAGAAATGTTAGATTGGGTCTTGTCAGTAATGGGTTTAATCCTTTCAAGAACATGTACCCATCCTATTCAATTTGGCCAGTCGAGATGGTAACTTACAACTTACTTGCGTGGCTTTGTATGCAATCGTCGTTTATGATGTTGACCTTCCTCATCCCTAGTCCAAAGCAGCCAGGAAATGCAATTGACATTGAAAGAGCGATCTTCGTTTTCATTGAAAACTTTAGCATAAAATGTCACGCCATTGCATTCAGTTGCGTGGTAGAAAATCGCTTTTCAAAACATTTAATTCTCAAAATCTAACCATGAAAATAGTTAGGTCGTCTCCACAGGGAGAAATTAGCCTATTTAAACTAATGAATCATGTCTTTTTTATTTGGGAATCTCAATGCATACGCATACTAACTAGTGCACGTGTTTTCAACATAATTTCCTAATTTAAAGAATTAATCAATAATGTAAGGGTGCACATGCAAAATCACCACCAATGAAATACCTAAATTGCGATCTTAATATTGTCAAGCATCATCAAATTTAATTAAATCAGAATTTATTTCCTATAACAAATATACATGCTTACTCATTCATGAGATGAATTTGACTGTATGCAATTCAATTAGAATTGAGGGACATGCATGCAAATTTTACTGTAATATATTAAATTAGAAAAATAAATGAATAGTGCATTCGGAAATGGCATGATTCATAAATATTAATACAATAAAAACAGAGGAATTTCCTTCTCTTCTCTTCGCGCGCGTGAAGGAGTGGTTGCCGGCCGATTGGAGCTCAGTGGCGGTGTATGGGAGAGAGACGATAGTGATGGTAGTGATGGGGTGGCCACAGGTGGCGGACATGGCCGGACAGCGGAGGAGAACATCGGCGATGGCGACGACAGGTGGCGCTTGTAGGCGTCGTGGAGGGCAGCTAGTGGGAGCACGAAGGTGTGGGCGTGAGATGAAGACGATGGCGAGGTTGACAATGAGTGTGGCGACCGAGAAGCTCCCCTACCGGCAGTGGGTGTGCGGTGTGCTTTGGGTTCTTTTATTGAGTTGCAAGTGGCCGGTTGGGAAGGAAGACAAGGACGATGAAGAGGAAGAAGAAGAAGATGAGGAGAAGGAGTCGGTGGTGTTGGTTGCTGCGAGAGGAGGTGAGGGCGAGGACAGCAGTGGGGGTGGCGATGGTGATGAGGGCCGTGCGAGGTGGCTACGGTGAGGGGGTGAAGCATGGGTTCTCTGGAGGTTGAAGAAGATGAGGGAAATGAAGAAGAAGCTTACGCGTGAGAGAGGGTGTGGAATGTGGTTTGGCTATGGGTTTTTGTGGTCGGGTGAGGACGACTGATGGTGGTGCATGTTGTCACCATGCGCCATGGCAGACGAGTGAAGCGTGGGTTCTTTGCAGGTCATGGTGCACGCGGATCTCCACAGTGCTCGCTGGTTCCACGGTGCATGCCTCCTTCACGGTGGAGAAGATGGAGAGATAGTCCCTGCCAGGGTGAAGGGAAGATATCTCGTATTGGTTGTTCTGCGGTTGGAGAAAGGAGCGGTGTGGAGTGGGCGATGCATTAGGATAAGGGATAGGAGTTGTTGCGAGGGGGAAGGCAGTGCATGAGGAGGGGGCGCACTTCTAGCCTGTGTGTGTGCAGCTGCGTGCGTACGCGAGAGGAGGTTTGGTTTATTCAAAATATAAAATAATTATTTATATACAATAAGTTATAAAATGCATTAGATATATGCAAACCTAAATAATGATGCATGTAATTATTTTATGACCTAATGTAGTTGTTAACGAATATAAAATACAAGAATCAAGTTAACTTAGGCGTAACAATAGTCCATTAAAATGGACTCATCATTTATCTTCAACCATTGATAAATGAACTGAAATTACTGTGGCATAATGGCATCCGTACATATGATGCACACAGAAAAGAATTCTTTAATATGTATGTTACATTATTGTGGACTATTAATGACTTCCCCACATATGCAAATTTGTCGGAATGGAGTACAAAGGAAAAGTTTGCTTATGCAGTATATATGGATGACAGTCATCATCTTTGACTACCTGAAAGCAACAAGTTTTGTTATTTTGGACACTATAGATTCCTGCCAGTTGAGCATAGGTGGCAAACAACAATATTTAAGGACACGGTAGAGTTACATGTTATTGAAAAAGAAGATAATAGTTATAACTTTCCGGAAGCCATTTACAACCTAAATAATGATCAACGAGAGAAAGTTTTCACCTTCTTGAAAGAAGTACAGGTGCCATATGGCTATTCTTCACAACTTTCTTGATGTGTAAACGAGGCTCAAAAGAACATTAGTGAGTTAAAGAGTCACGACAGTCACGTTTACATGTAAGTCTTGTTCTCACTAGCTATTCGTGAAGTACTACCTGATCCAGTTATAGATTCATTTACAGAGATGAGCCGATATTTCAAAGCTATTTGTTCGAAAATAGTAGATTCTAATTTATTACAGTACTGGGATAAGCAAATAGTTGTCACATTATGTAAAATGGAGTTGATATTTCCTTCGATGTTTTTTGATGTCATGGTTTATTTAACTTTGCATCTTGCAAATAAAGCGAAAGTTGCTAGACCTGTGCAATACAGATGGATGTATCCAGTTGAACGATTTCTGAAGAAACTTAAAGATTATGTGTTAAATAGGGCTAAGTCTGAAGGATCTATTGTAGAAGGATATCTTGTAGAAGAGACCATTACCTTCTGTGTTATGTATATGGATGAGACAGACAATTGATTTAATCGATTGCAGAGAAATTATGATAGAGGGTACAATGAGAACGATGAAGATTGTCTTTCCATATTTGATATTCCAGGACGGTCTATCCTCCACACAAAGTATAAATCAATATCTGAAATTGATCGGTGTCTAGCTCACTTGTACATTCTTAAGTAGATTCCAGAAGTTGATACATTTTATAATGAATTTAAGGAGTTTTCACATTCAAAAACACGCGAGGTCAACTTTCTCGAGTGGTTTAAATAATGTGTTATTCAAATGAAAGAAGAGACGACCCATGATAGTTGGAGGACTTTGACATAATATCGAATCAACTGTTGAGTTATGGACATTACCATTCAGGTTACATTATAAATAGATTCAGATTCAGGACAAAATCCGTAGATGATACGAAGGCCACGCAACATGCTGGTGTTGTTGTCAGTTGTGATTTGAATACTAATTGTGATGCTTACTATGAACATATTGATGGCATCGCCATCATTCACTATATCTAACCTAATTTTGCTAAGTTCTAAGGTTAAATTTGACTAATTAACACATTGAATGGTATAACTCAATCAGGGCTGAAGAGAGAGAAATTGATAAAAATTAGGGTTAATTCTAAAATTTTTACTAACAATTATAAATACAAAATATGTGGAGGGTAAACTTATGGCGTTAATTCTACAATTTTTACTAACAATTATAAATGCAGAATATGTGGAGGGTGAACTTATGGCTAATCAAAGGGCAATTGAACTTAATTGTCCTAAAAGTGGGTTGATACTGAATAATTTAATATTTACATTTAATATAAATGTTTAATCCTAATTTCAACCCCACTTCAATTAAAATTGATTTGATGGAGATAAATGTAGTCTAAACCTTCTAAAATCATTTAAAATTATTCTATAAGGATTGGCGCAGTCAATTTAATAATCGAAATATGTTATGACCTAAAATAGAATCATAGACGGGAATTTGGTATATTTTGGGTCTAAACATAAATTGACCATGTAAACATCATCAAAACTCAAAATTGAAGTCACTATCAACTTCCTTATATCCAAATTAGGTTACCATAAAAATTTTGGCTCATTTGGACTTCATCTTGGCCAAGTTTACAATTTGGCCCTCAATTCCTTATTTCCTTACAAATAAGCCCCTAACTTTTGATTTTCCATATGAAGACCCCCCAGCTTCTCATCTTCTTCACTTTAAGGTCCCTCAACCTTCACGCATCCATGGCGTGTGGGAAGACGAAATTTTATCTCATTTTCCCGTCGACTCCCTCAACCACTCCCCGCGAAATTTGGAGGAACGACTCTCCTCTCCTCCCTGCATCAAATGGAGGTGATCGTCTCGCCAACGGTTTCTTCATCACGCTGAAGTCCACAGCCAAATTAAATGCATCTAACTCGCATATCTCGGAGCTCTTCTCATGAGCTTCCAAACCTCTTCGCGCGACCATGGGGCTATAAAAATTCGCACGCCCCTTCCGAGGACAGTTGTCTAGAAATCACGTTCAATTCCTCTCCTATTCTTCCCCGAGTGTGGTCATTAATGGACCTTGGAGCTTTTTCCTTCCCGTTGATCTGTTCCCTCTCACCACCAACTGAGGAAACAGCCGCCTTCCCCTCTTCCTCACCATGCTGCCCATCAAAGGGCACAGTGGCTTAACCACCTCCTCGACTCCAAACTCCCTCGTCGGAGTTCTTCTCCTCCTCCAAGATGGTTGACCACATCGGGCTTCTCCTCACCTCTTCCTCACTCCTCAGGTATCTATCTTCCTTCCCCTCATCCTATAAACCGTCTAAGATCCCTTCCTTGAAGATATCTACCGAGATTCCCTCCTCGTGGTCGTCTTCCTCGCGGTCGGCCAACGTTCGGCCTATTTTTAGCGACACCCTCCACCTCGCTCCATGTTGTCTCACGTGCCGCCGACCACCCCACAAGCTCCACCTCAATGAGAGCATCAAAACCCCTCAACCAATTTGGGGTTTTGATGTAAATACGTTTATATCACATAAACCGTTTATTTTTGTGCATTCTTGGGCATAGAGTTGTATCATACATTATAAATATTGCATAACATGCATCATCTTGCATTTAGGTTAGATTTTATAAAGTTTAGGTTAATTTTCTCTTTTTGTGGTTAGGTAATAAGGAAATATTCAATTGAGGCCTCGAATCGAAGATCCAACCAAACAGATCTGATCAAGGCGACGATTGGAGTTCAACGACTCCAAGATCACCCCGATCGGACTTCCGTAGTATTAGATATAATCCTAGGAAGGTCAGAGATCAAGGGCCAAGATGGTGTAAATCTGCACTTCAGATGACAAATCCGACCACACGAATGGGTTTGGATCGACAATCGCAGCCCAACAGTGCAAAAATCTGTCCAATCTTACATTCGTGGCACAATCTACAACTTGCAGAAGATGGACAGCCATAATGGCACCACATGGCACCATCACAGCTGCCCAAACCAGCCACAGCACCTCTTCTCAACCTTTGAAGTCATGGGCGAGGCAAGATCTGGGCCATTGGATCTTGATCCAACGGCCATGGGCATGCGCGCTTAAAACACAAGCGAGACGAAGCGACAACCATAACGCATTGGTTGAGCGCTCCATACGCGAGCTTAGGGCACGGGTTCGAAACTCAACGCGATCCTCAATTCGGCATAGCGCGAGCGCGGTTGATTTCGGCCATTGGATGCGGCATGGATGGCAGATATAGTAGCGGTGTGGCACAACCAGAACGCACGATGCCTTCACGTGTGATCCAATGCACCATTGACGCTCGATCTCACGTGCAGGCACAGGACAAAGGCATACGCGAGATGGATTTTAAGTTGTCTGATCGCTTGATTGGACGGTTGAAAATCAAAGAACGTGCGATGGTGTTGCGCGTGGGGAGAGGAAGAGGTGTGCGGCACGTGCACACATGAAGCCCACGATCTGGGCTTTAGTGACGGCTTTATCCGTCACTAAAGACCCTGATTTAATGTTTTTAAAGTAAAATGACCTATTTGCCCATTCAAACCTTACTTATAAATAGCCCTACGACCCCCACACTTTCTTCATCCCTTCCTCTCTTTTCTCACCCCCTCCAAAGCTTTAAGAGCTTGTCCCAAACCTTGGATGCTCCATTAGAGTTAAAATTAGAATTTTTCCATCTTCTCCCTCCTTCGTGGAGCATCCCACGGTTGTCCTCTCATTCCATTCGGGAAGTGGATCCCGTGACGACGACAACATCCTGCCTTGCCCCCGGCTCTTCCTACTTCGTTCTCCTTCCCGCTTCGTCCTTCATCATCTAGTCGTCGCTCTGTCCAACTCGTCCTCCAAGCAGCCGTCGAGGAGGATAACTTCTCTCTATCTTCTCTTTTACTGCTTTCTAGTATAGATTTCCCGCTTTCTAGTGTAGTGAGTAGTTGTAATTGTAATGAATATCAACTTGTGGTAATGAAATCCATGTTTATTCTATCTCTGTTTTCTCTTTATCTATAATATTCTCCCTCTGTCTTCTATCTTTATTCTTAAAGTAGATAGCTAATTTAGATTCAATTCGATTAGCTAATCTACTTCGTGACAATTTAACAAACACGATTTTGAATCAAACGTCTGCTTCCTTGTGTTCAACCCGAAATTCTTAGAGTTTCGGTATAAATTTATCTGTTAACGGATTTCTTCACAATTTTTTTGCGTAGATCTTCTGATACAACATTTTGGCGCCATTGCCGGGGAGGCGATGATCTTTGATTTTTCACGTTTTCCTGATTTACTTATCTTTTACCTCACTTCTCTCCTTTCTTATTGTGATTGCATGTACTCTTACGAGGTGAGCAAAAGCGATAGATTGGAGTAAAGTGTTGTTAAAGGGTTTGTAAGTTTACCCCACCTCCCACCCACTAGTTTTCATTCCACCATGTAATAACACAAACATAAATCAACCCAGGTGTTCTAATAAATTCTAAGGGTAATTTTGATTGTTTGTTTGTCACCTCCACCCACCTCACCCTCCACATATAAAAGAAAAATTTTAAAAAAAAATCTCACAAAGGTACACAACCTCTTCTGATTTTCAAACTTAATCGGTAACCCAATCTTTGGAAACGGTACACACACCAAAACACATAATTGAGTAAAAATCAAATTAGATAATCATTTGTGTGCCTAATTAAGTGGTGCATCAGGTCAATTGTTTGAGTTGTTTAGGCCACACCACTTCAACTAAAAACAACTCATCAAGTAGCTACCACATAGGTTCAACTTTTAGGGATTTACCAGGTACTCCATATTCTTTTAAAGCTTTAAAGGAAAACATCTTCACTTGTGCTTTCAAAACCTGGTGTGCCAACTGAACTTTATTGAATACACCTAAAGTTGAATCCTAAAAGCTATTAAGCAAGATTTAAGCCATAAAATTTACCACATCCAAAAATAATCTTGCTTGAAAATCATTGGTTGTGTACGCACACACATATCAATCAATCATTAAGGGCACAACCCAGATAAAGGGCCCATCACATTCTAAAGCACATTCAAACCTAACCCTAATTAAAATAGAGTAGACGTTGGCCCTAAGGATTGGACTCGCTCTTCGAAGCCCAGACCGAGATTATTTTCGATTTGTCTGTTTCTACTGTTCAATCTGATGTTTAGTTAGGGGAGTAGAATCAAATGATCACGGCTGGGGGGTACACTAGGAACTTGAGGCACAAGCCAAAGGAAGAACCTTCTCTCCAGACCCTCCCTCTAACTGGTTGGATTGACCAGAAAGAAGTAGATCAAATCATTTATTAATTTCAAGATAGGTTCTGGGAGTCTATAGGTCTTTAGGTTAGCCCACTTAAGGACAGGTTTGTTTGTTTGTATTGCAAGGCACCTTTTTTCCTCCTGTTCTGTCATGGATCCTTTCACATCTTATTCGCACTTCCACTCCTACCCTCCTACCACTACTTATTCCCAAAATGATTATTATTCCAACCAGACTTATTCTCATCCATCTTCTAGTTAGGATAATTTTGATTGGGGATACAGTTCCGGACCTCCGTGTTCAGGGTCTAACCCTGGACACCATAATCTTGACTTTTATCCTTCTCCGAGCTACATCGATTATAGATCACCACCCTCATTTGGACAACCTAATATGATCTACAATCAAGAAGGATACACTGATCCTTACCCCTCCCCAGAATACACTGCCTTTAGGTCATCACCACCTTATGAACAACCTGAAATGACCTATCATCGAGGAGGATATCAAGAACCTCAATCCGTTAACTCCCCTGCAATGAACCCAAACCCACCCAACCTTGAACCAAACCATTTGGTTCAGGTTAACCAGGTCTAAGAGAAGGTGTTGGCTAACTTGAGGAATACTATACAATCTTTAGAAGCTCCACCAACACCTTGCATTGAAGAATTGGAGCCCCTGATTGAAATGATTAATGATCTTAACAAGTATCTGTTGAATTGGCTCCATGATGTTAAGGATAAGGGCTCGGGTGAGTTTTTACTTGGAAAATTATCGAAATTGAGGATGAGATTTGTGGTTGCTTTAGTTCAATCTTGGGATGATTCCCAGGATGAACCCCCTTCAGGAGAGCCAATGTCAGAACTAGCTTATGCACCTGTTGGGGGGACACGTGTTACGAGATCAGGATTGACCAGATTGGTCCAAAGCAACCAATTAAGGATGAACTGATTTCTTCACCTGAGATCCCTGAGCCAGGGTACGAGAAAACGTATGTCTCCGTGGATCAGAAAGTGATTGATAATTTTGAGACATACATTAATGCGGATTCAGATTTCTTTGATTCGGAAGATGAAGAATCATTATGCGAAGTCTCACATAAGTTTACAGAACATGATTTTAGTGAGACAACTGGACTTGAGGAATTCGATAAATCATTTGATGGCCCTGAAATTGAGGAACTTGATCCTGTTGGGGCTCGCATGATAGATTCAGATCCTGATTTCAGGAAGGATTTAATTCAAAGCCCCATTCCTCAATTACACCCCTTTGAGCTTACTGATGATTCTATTTTTGAGATTACTAGATCTAAGTCAATTCTGATTTAGTCACATTTTTTAGGCTTGGAAGTTTCAAATGAGGTGATTAACATGCATGAGGTCCCAGAATTTGAAATCTTGAATGAGGAAGACAGGAGTTGGGAAATATTGATTTGGGAAGCTAATTTTGGAGGAAGCAAAAGATCGAGTTTAAGGGTTCCAATTTGTCTAAAGCTCCCAACCTTCTACCAAGACCCTTATGACATCCTTTCAGAGGATGTCCAACCCAAGCGCACATTCTTTGATTATCCTTTTGAACTTGATCTTTTTGTAACCCGACTTTTTGGTCTTGGGTTGCATCCTCACAAATTGCAGGCCCGACCCCTCTTGCATACTGATCTCAGGTTTTGGATAATTTTTATCTAGAACCTTAGATATACTCAACCATGGGGTATGGGTCTGCATCACAATCTGGTCCACATCTGTGGACATCTGCTGGCAGGTCCTGAGGTGAACCTTTTTATCAGACTCTGACCTGTACCTGTGAATTCCTTATTTCTTCTTCTTTGTATAGTGTGCTTAGCTGAAGGCACTAAATTCAGCACGTATACAGTTTCTTTTCATCTTAAAGCGGACTCGTTATTCACACAATTCAGGTGCTTTCTACTCTACTCCACACTGTTTCATGTCTTTTTTAATACAATGAGGACATTGCATTAGATAGGCATGGGAGGGTGGATATTCATCTCTGAATTATTTCATCAGCTCCGTAGATTCTTTTTGTTTTATTTTTATTTATTAAAAAAAAATTGTGGAATTAGTAAAGAGAAATTGAGCTTTAGAAAATTTTCAATCTTAGAGAATAAAACTGTATGATTTGAACACTTAGACCATTTAGGTCTTCGGGCTTAATCAACCTAGGTGTCCACTAAAATTGAGTCCTCGCCATTCTAAATTCATATTTTAATTGATTAAATAAGTTGGGGTGATAAGTACACGACTTATCAACTCGCCCTTTGATTTGAGGGAATTTTAAGTCTAAGTATTTATACACTATTTGCACTGACTCACTTTTCGATAATTTTTACGAAAATTGGGTAGCTAATAAACCTTCTAGGGTGGTATGGCTGGCAAGTTATCGTAGGTAACAACCCATTGGTAGGTTATCCAGAGCCCAGTCATACGACCATTCTTTTCCTACTGCCTTTAGGTAAATCTTAGATCAGGGAAGCCACCTACTTAAAAAAACAAGAAAAAGAAAAATAAAGAAAAGAAAAGGAGAAAAGAAAAGAAAAAGAGAAATAAGCCACACTTCATTGCACGAGTATGGCTGGCAAGTTATCGTAGGTAACAACCCATAGGTAAGGCTTTAAAACCCAAAGCAAGGCTTTAAAAGAAGAAAAGTTAGAAAATAAGAGATTAATCAATGATCTTGAAGAAAAGAATCTAATTCTTACAAAAGAAACCACTGCTTTAAATATGCAAATAAGAAATCTAATGATTGAGAAAGAGTCATTAACAAATGATTTGTATACAGCAATGAGTGAACAAAAATTTTTAGATAGAGAAGAATTACTCGACAAAATCCATGTGCTTGAAAAATCAAACTCTTTTAAAAAGGATGAAAATGGCTTACTTAGAGTAGAGATTAGGGCATTAGAAGATAAACTAGATATAATGAAAATAGAGATAAATCATCTCAAAGAAAAGTCAAACCAACTTCTTGAGGACCTAGCCAAATTTACAAAGGGGAAAGATAACTTGGACAAACTCATTGCCCATCAAAAACCTTCCTCAAGTAAATTTGGATTAGGCTTTTATGAGCCTAGTCAAAGTGAGCCGAAAAAGGACCCTCCTCTAAAGGAGAACACTAACAAATACGGATCCACTTTACAATGGATACCGAAAAGACAACTCTCACTTTGTTTTGTAGGGATGAAAGGACATCATAATGTCAAAAATTGGATATACAAAATGAAGGATGGACGACTCAAATTAGAAAGACCTATAGAAACACCAAGTCACCATCGAAGATCTTTTGTAGGAAGAAGAAGGTCTACAAGGAGGAAGACAAGGAAACCTCCACCACCAAGGAGGCCGATGGGTGATGGACTCCGGATGCTCCAAACATATGACAGGAGACAAGCGCCTATTTTTGGACCTCCAACCTATGGATGGAGGAACAGTTACATTTGGCAACAACCACAAGGGCCATATTATTGGCCTTGGTAAAATAGGTAACCCTCTCTCTCCCATCTCAAATGTTTCTCTAGTTAAAGGACTAAAACATAATCTTTTAAGTGTAAGTCAAATATGTGATAAGGGTTTTAAAGTAGTGTTTACTTCTAAAATGTTTGAAATTATGCATGCATTAACCAATGAAACCCTTCTTAAGGGAACTAGATTTAAAGACATTTATGTTGTAGAATTTGATAAAAATGGCACTTATGAATGTCTTATAGCAAATGATGAGTTAAGTATATGGCATAAAAGACTAGGACATGTTCATATGAAGCTGGTTCAAAAATTAGCTAAACATGAACTAGTCCGAGGTCTTCCTAAAAGAAAATTTTTAAATGAGCTTGTTTGTGATTCATGTAAATTAGGTAAGATTATAAAATCTAGTTTTAAAAGCAAAGAAGTTATATCCACATCAAGACCTTTAGAACTACTTCACCTAGATCTATTTGGACCAACAAAATATGAGAGCCTCAGTGGATGCAAATATTGCCTTGTAATTGTAGATAATTTTTCGAGGTTTTCATGGGTCTCCTTCTTGAGATCTAAAGAAGGAGTGTTTTCCGTCTTTTCTATTTTTTGTAGGAAAATTCAAACTGAAAAAGGCTACCAAATCACTCGTATCCGTAGTGATCATGGGGGCGAGTTTGAAAATTCCTTGTTTGATGATTTTTGTCAAGAGCATGGTATTGCTCATGAGTTCTCTTTTCCTCGAACACCTCAACAAAATGGGGTGGTTGAGAGAAAGAACCGTACTCTTCAAGAGTGTGCTCGAACATTGCTCATAGACTCGGGGTTACCGAAGTACTTTTGGGCTGAGGCGGTTAACACGGCTTGTTACGTGTTAAATCGCACCTTAATTCGATCCGGATTGCGAAAAACTTGTTTTGAACTATACTATGGGAAAATACCCAAAATTAGTTATTTTAAAGTTTTTGGATGTCGATGTTTTGTCTTGAATACCCGCTCTAATTTAGATAAATTTGATGCCAAAGGTGAAGAAGCCATCTTTATTGGTTACTCCTCACGTAGTAAGGCATATCGGGTTTTTAACAAGACCACATTAATAGTGGAGGAAACCCTTCATGTCTCCTTCGATGAATCTCCTCATTCCTCCATTGACCGAGTCAATATGGATGATGAAGATGATTCTACTATTGATGTGTCTAACATTCCAAACTCCAATATCCATAATCTTCCAAAAGATTGGATATATCAAAGGGATCATCCCGAAAGTCAAGTCATTGGAAGTGTTTCTGATGGCGTTAAAACCCGATCTCGTTTTAGTTGCACCTTTGGTCTCTCTGCCTTTGTATCTCAAGTTGAACCGAAGAGTGTCGAGGAAGCATGCTCCGAAGAAACTTGGATGATGGCCATGCAGGAGGAACTCAACCAATTCCAAAGGAATGAAGTTTGGGATCTAGTACCTAAGCCTGAAGGGCAAACGGTAATAGGTACCAAATGGGTATTCCGGAACAAGTTGAATGAATCCGGTATAGTTATTCGAAATAAGGCTCGGTTGGTAGCACAAGGGTACAACCAAGAAGAAGGAATTGATTTTGATGAGACCTACGCTCCCGTAGCTCGACTCGAATCAATTCGCATGCTTCTTGCTTATGCCGCCTTTCTTGGCTTTAAACTCTTTCAAATGGACGTTAAGAGCGCGTTTCTTAACGGATTCATTAAGGAGGAAGTTTTTGTAAAACAACCTCCTGGTTTTGAGTTTCATGATAAGCCTCATTTTGTCTACAAATTAAACAAGGCACTATATGGTCTAAAGCAAGCTCCTAGAGCTTGGTATGAAAGGCTCAAAGACTACTTGTTAAATGCAAAATTCTCTACAGGGGAAGCTGATTCCACATTATTCATTAAAAGAAAAGGAAAAGACATTTTATTAGTTCAAATATATGTAGATGATATTATATTTGGTGCTACTAATGAATCTATGTGTAGAAAGTTTTCAGAAATTATGCAGGAAGAATTCGAAATGAGTTTGATGGGTGAACTCAAGTTTTTCTTGGGCTTGCAAATCACTCAACTCGAAATTGGAACCTTTGTGTGTCAATCTAAATACACAAAGGAGATGTTGAAGAGATTTGATATGAACAAAAGTAAAGGGAAGAAAACTCCTATGAGTGTCACAACTTCCTTAGACTTGGACGAATCAGGTATGCCCATAGATCAAAAGCTCTATCGTAGCATGATTGGATCTTTACTGTATTTAACTTCCAGTAGACCTGATATTTTGTTTAGTACCTGCTTATGCGCTAGGTTTCAATCAAATCCTAAACAATCACACCTAAATGCTGTAAAATGAATATTTAGATATCTAGTTGACACATCTGATTATGGCTTATTCTACCCTAGGAGTCCACAATTCAACTTAGTTACATATAGCGATGCGGACTACGCAGGTAGCCGCACTGATAGGAAGAGTACTAGTGGGACGTGCCAATTCTTAGGCGAATCACTAGTCTCTTGGTTCTCAAAGAAACAATCTAGTGTAGCTTTATCAACTACAGAAGCTGAATACATAGCCGCTGCACTAGCATGTTCCCAAGTGCTTTGGATGAAAAGTACTTTGAAGGATTTTAACCTGATATTTAATAAGATAAAAATATTATGTGACAATACTAGTGCTATCAACCTCTCGAAAAATCCCGTACATCACTCTCGCACAAAACATATTGATATTCGACATCACTTCCTAAGAGACAATGTACTTAAGGGAGAAATCGAAGTTGAATTTATTTGTACTGAACTGCAGTTAGCTGATATTTTCACTAAACCTTTGAATTATGATCGCTTTAATTATATACGTAGGAAACTAGGCATATGTAAGCTAAGTGATATTTGAAGAATTTAGTGTTTTAATGGAACCTCTTTTGTCATGAGCATAGATTGAACCTTGATTTCACTAAGCCTTCATTCAAACATCCAAATGCACACTCTGTCCAATATCAGACGTCTGATTAAATAATCAGACGTCTTATACATTAAAATTCGTCGTCTAAACATCTGGGACAGACGACGATTTTATATATAACAAAACAGTAATATCAGACGTCTGATACACCACGCAGACGTCTGAACTGTCGTCCAAATGTGTTGACAGACGTCTATCTCGGAGACAGAACATGTACTGCCTGTCGAACGTCTGAATATATGGCTAGACGTCGTAGGGATCGTCTGACAGGAAAAACGGACGACCCTGTAACTTTAAACGAAAATCCAGGAAGGTCTGTCTGCAGAAATCGGACGTCTAATATTAAATTTAGACGTCTTCATTGCCGTCTGAGTAAGAAATCAGACGACAACCTGGAGAATAAATCTTTTTGCTGGGGAGGATTCCTGCAGAAATCAGACGTCTATATTAGAATTAGTCGTCTGATTATTCGTCTGATGAATAAAACAGACGTCTCCCTGAAATGGGCTAAAATCCCTCTGGCAAATCCCGACGTCTGACGTCGTTGACAGACGTCTGATCGGGGAAAAATCTGCGCGTCGCGGCTTTTCTCTGGACGGTTTGAAATGCAAATCTCCCCAACTTCAGGGGGAGACTTGCTCGGTGACCTTGGGATATAAGATCCCCTTCGCAAAGGTCCCACTCTCCTGTCCAAAATCCCTACCCCACACAAGATCTACGCGCCGCTCTCCCTCACACCCGACGGCCCACAGCAGCAGTTGGCGAAGTTCTGCTCGTAGCCAGACGACCGTCGCGCCTCTTCGACGACTGACGGAACTGCTGCTCCTCTGCACGCGTCGTCCCTGCCTCTCGACCGTGCATTTGGAGGCTTCCCTCCTCCCGTGGGTATACCCTCTCAACTCCTAGGGCATTTTCATGCTCTTTTACCCACGGCCTTGTAGCATCTAGTTCACTTCTTGATTCACTTGACCTACATGTGCATTTCATATCATTGTCAGCCTTAAAACCCTAACCCTCGGTCAAGAAAACCCTGTTAGCCCTAGCTGCATCTTCCATGGCAAGGGTATTACCTCATGAGGATCAAGCCGACATTTTAGTGGCTTGCATCCAAAGGTATATTGCCACAACTACATGGCAGGTTGTATTGCCTCAAGGCATACTGCCACATATTTTTTCATGATGATTGCAGTGTTTGAAACTATGTTTTGGGTGAATGTTGTTTGGTTGAATGGTTGTTTCTGTTTTGCAGGTATTCTATCCTTAACGCACCACTCATTTTTCCTAAACCTAACCACCCATTCCACCAAATATGCCTCCCCGTAGGAAGCAAGTTGAGGGATCTTCCAGTTCCTCTTCCACTTATTTGGCAGAACAATTGCGGGGTGACATCGCTAGGCAGCGATTTCGTCGTTTCGCGAATGCCAAAGTTAAATGCCCTCGTTTTATTGTTTGGAATGATTTTTCCCATTTGAACCTTCGGGAACACTTCCAAACTCTCCATCTTTTTCAATATTTTGACCGTCAATTCCACTCCGGCATTGGAACTCTTGGTGTGTTCCCTGATCTTTGCCGTCTCTTTTATGCCAACATCGTTGAGGACTACAGCAACGATGAACTTGAACTCCATACCCGCCTATTTGGTCGTGAAATACACATCACATCTGAAACTATCTCTGACCTTCTAGACATCCCCAATGAGGGAAATGATTTCAATGACATTCTGAGGCAATACGACCCAGAAATCATCAATCAAGAGTTAGTTCTCCCGGAAAAATATGTTGAAAACCTTGGCACTCTACCGTGCAAAAATCTCAAACCCCTTCCACGTCTACTCTCTCGCATTTTTGGGTGGGACCTCCTAAACAAATCAGGAGGTTTTGATTACATCTCACGCCAACACAAGGCTCTCCTTTTTGCAGCCGTTCGTCATATTCCTTTCAATTATTGCCGCCTCATTGTTCGCGTCATGAATGAGGACCATGGGGCATCACTTCCGTTTGGGTCTATTCTATCCAAAATCTTTTCATCCCATTGGATTTCCATAACTGACCAAGCAGTTGACAAGAAAATTGAGCCTTACAACCGGGCCACAGCCGCCAAGATGCATATACTTAGAGAACATCTTGAGCCCGCCGACGAACCCATGGAAGAAGAGCCCCTTCCACCCTTTCCAGACTTCCATGAACCACGGCCCCTTCAAATAGAAGCTCCCCGCTCGAGCTTTGATGAAGCATGGGATCCAGCCACAGATTCCCTATCCTCCGGCATCTCCCTTTTGCTGCGTCGAACCGGCGAGATGTACACCTACATGGGAAGCATGCGACGCGACATCGACGAACTTAGATCAGATGTTCAAAATTTGCAGATAGGACAAGGACCCGCTCGTCGCCGCCGCCGCCAAGATCAAGAAGAATAGTTTTAGTGCTTCTATCTTTTATTCTAAGTTTGTATTAAGGGGCCTTGACCCTGTACTTAATATTTTTGGGAACAAATAGCTAGTCCATGCTTAAATATTTCTATTCCTAATCAATTTTCCTTAATGCCTTCATCTTTTAAACATGCAATTTTAGTCACGCACTCTACTTTGTAGATATCACTCTTGTAGTTTGGATTTTGACTCCCTTTAACAACCCTTCATGATGATATTCAAAAAGGGGGAGAAGAATGTAGGTAAAAAATTAAGGAATAATATAAAAACAACCTTCTTAAATAGATAAAGGCTATTAAGTACAACCTTTAGGGGGAGGAAAGAGGAACCTACAGCTATATTTTGAAAATCATCAAAAAGGGGGAGATTGTTAATTCAACTACTCATATATAATATTTTGATGATTTTACAAAATGAAGAAAATGAAATAATAAATAAAGCGTAGCATATTGTTTTCTCTCTATAATAACATATTTGCAGGATTTCAAAAAGCTTTCCAAGACGGGAGATTAAAAGCGTGAAGACGAGTAGCATAAGTATTAGGTCTTAGGCTTTTTTCATGTAAACTTTCAAAGGTTGTAATTTTCATCTTATTTGAGTCTAGAAATATTGTAAAGAGCCCCCAAACATAACCTATAAATAGCTAACTTAGGCTCTCTACACTTAGGATAAATTAGAAGCAAAAAAAACCCAACACTTATACTTTTATCAGATGTCCAGTAAACAGTCCAGACGTCTGATTTTCCAGCATAAGACGTCTGACATGTTTATCAGACGTCTAATTTCAAATATCTCTGCCTTTGTCCGTCTCCTCATAAACATCAGTCGAAGGACTTCACTTTCAGACGTCGATAACCGTTCACAGACGTCTAATTCTTTACCCAGACGTCCTCATACTAACCGTTAGACTTTCCGTAGGCAAAAACAATTTCCAGACGTCTTGACACACTTCCAGACGTCTGTCTTTGAACCGTTGGCCATGATTTTCTGTGCGTATCTCTCTACGGCCACATAATCTTTTGGCAGAAGTAGGAAGGAAGAGTATTTAGGTTTCCAGACGTCTGGTAATGTCCTCAGACGTCCGTAACGACGTCTGATCCTTTAAACCTAGAACCCTGTTTGGATCCGATGATAACAAGAACGAATGCACCATTCATTAGACGTCCAGTAAAATAATCAGACGTCTTATGACATAATATCAGACGTCCTTCTTTTGATCCAATAGAGTCCGTTAAGGATGTCCTGCAAGATTAGACAACCATAGGAAAAATCAGACGTCCTATAAGACGTCTGATCCTATAATTAGACGTCTGATGTTGCTGTCAGAATCATCATTACCCTGATTTTGTGTGGATTTCGTCCTAAACTCTTGGGATTTGTCTCCAACGGCTAGAAGAGCTCTCCCAAGTGTTCTTGAAGGTTCCAAACTTGCCTATAAATAGACTACAACTCTTCTTTGGCAAAACACACCTCTTGAGATACAATTCCATTAGAAAAATCTCTTGCTCACTACTCTAAGCTCCATCTTGCCCTTGTGCTGTGCTAATACTCTGATCAAAGGGCAAATCCATACTCCCGGCTCGCTCCGTTCTGCAAATCATCAGGGAGTTCTTTTCATGCTTAGTAGATAAGAAAGCAACTAAATTATTGGGGTGCTCTATAGGTGTTATTTTTACTTGTTAATTTCTGTATTTTGGGTATCCGGCCTGTCGGGTCCCCGTCTCTTCATCTTGAAGAGAGAAACCTCCGTTTAGGGATCGGAGGTGGGAATTGTAATTGAGGTACACTACCCTCGTTTAAGTAGTGTGGTTAGTGGATTGATCACCTTGTGATCGAAAATCCTAAGTCAAGAGATTGGCTTAGGTGGTGGTTTTCACCCATCTTGGGTTTCCACCTAAAAATAATTGAGTATATTGTGTGATTGAATTTGTTGTATTACAATACAATATAATTTCACTATTCACCCCCCCTCTAGTGCAATTTCAGGTAAATCTTAGATCAGGGAAGCCACCTACTTAAAAAAACAAGAAAAAGAAAAACAAAGAAAAGAAAAGGAGAAAAGAAAAGAAAAAGAGAAATAAACCACACTTCATTGCACGAGTATGGCTGGCAAGTTATCGTAGGTAACAACCCATAGGTAAGTTGTCTAAAGCCCAGCTCAAGAAATGCACGTAAAATTCCAAAATACTTAGGAAGAAGCGAAGAAGTAGAATAAACCGGGGAGATATACATTGGGTTCACCCTTGTGTTGACCCCATAAAAATAAAAGTAAAGCTACCGGTCGAATAGATACACCTTAGGCAGAATTTCTTTTCAAGGTCACCTAGGGGCGTAGAAACCCGAAGTTTGTTCTAATTGCCAATTAGTGAGTATCACATTTCACACAAAGATGCTTAGAACTTAGGGTTCTCTTCGAGTCTTGGGTGGGTTGAGTGGTTGTAGAAAGCTGCTCTGAAACCCTAAACTCAAAATTACAAAAAATTAGAAAAGAAGAGAAGAAAAAGATCTTCCTTTGAATAAGGTGAGGGCTTGAGGCGGTCTACATTTTGGCAGACACCTAGGTGCTGTTGTGTCTCTATAGTTCAAGTCAAAGTTGAAATTCATAAGCATTGAAAAATAATCATTGCCTAAGAAATCTAGCCTATTTCTCTTATAAATAGCATGTAGTTTTGCTAGGGACTAACAAAAGATAGGCATTGGGGCGTGATGTAAACATGTTTATATCACATAAACCATCTATTTTTGCATGTTCTTAGGTGTAGAGTTACATCATACATTATAAATATTGCATAATATGCATCATCTTGCATTTAGGTTAGATTGTATAAAGTTTAGGTTAATTTTCTCTTTTTGTAGTCAGGTAACAGGGCAATATTCAATCTGGGCCTCGGATCGAAGATCCAACTGTACAATCTGATCAGGGCAACGATTGGAGTTCAACGACTCCAAGATCGCCTCGATCAGACTTCCATAGCATCAGATATTATCGGAGGAAAGTCATATATCAAGGGCCAAGATAGTGTAAATTTGCACTTCAGATGACAAATACGACCGCACGGATGGATTCGGATTGACGATTGTAACCCAACGTCATGAAAATAGATGCAATCCGACATCCATGGCACCATCTATAACTCAGAGAAGATGGATAGCCATGATGGCACTAGGTGGCACCATCACAACTGCCCAAACCGGCCGCAACACCTCTCCTCAACCTCTGAAGGTGCAGGCGTGGCAAGATCTGGGCCGTTGGATCTTGATCCAATGGCCATGGGTGTGCATGCTTAAAACATAAGTGAGACAAAGCGGCAACCGTAGCACATTAGTTGAGTGCTCCATACGTGAGCTGAGGGTGCTGGTTCGAAACTCACCGCGCGCCTCAATTCAGCGCAGCACAAGCGCAGTCGATTTCAGCCATTGGATGCAACACGGATGGCAGATAGAGCAGCGACGTGGCGCAACCAGAATGCATGATGCCTTCATGTGCGATCCAACATGCCGTTGACGCTCGACCTCACGCGCGGGCGCAGGACGAAGGCACGTGCGAGATGGATTTAAGCCATCCGATCAGTTGATTGGACGGCTAAAAATCAAAGAACGTGTGATGGCGTTGCGCATAGGGAGAAGAAGAGGTGCGCGGTGTGCACACACACGAAGCCCACGATCTGGGCTTTAGTGACAGTTTTATCCATCACTAAAGACCTTGATTTAATATTTTTAAAGTAAAATGACCTATTTGCCCATTCAAACCTCACCTATAAATAGCCCGACGACCCCCACACTTTCGTCATTCCTTCCTCTCTTCTCTCACCCCCTCCAAAGCTGTAAGAGCTTGTCCCAAACCCAGGATGCTCCATTAGAGTTAAAATTAGAATTTTTCCATCTTCTCCCTCCTTCGTGGAGCATCCCGCGGTTGTCCTCTCACTCCATTCGGGAAGTGGATCCCAAAACGACAACAACGTCCTGCCTCACCCCCGGTTCTTCCCACTTCGTTCTCCTTCTTCCCACTTCGTCCTCCGTCTTCCAGGCGTCACTCCGTTCGGCTCGTCCTCCAAGCAGCCGTTGAGGAGGATAACTTCTCTCTATCTTCTCTTTTACTGCTTTCTAGTATAGATTTCCCGCTTTCTAGTGTAGATTTCTTATTTTCTAGTGTAGTGAGTAGTTGTAATTGTAATGAATATCAACTTGTGGTAATGAAATCCACATTTATTCTATCTCTATTTTCTCTTTATTTGTAATATTCTCTCTCTGTCTTCTATTCTTTATTCTTTAAGTAGATAGCTAGTTTAGATTCAATTCGATTAGCAAATATGCTTCGTGACAATTTAATAAACGTGATTTTGAATCAAACATCCACCTCCCTGCGTTCGACCTGAAATTCTTAAAGTTTCGGTATAAAGTTATCTGTTGACGGATTTCTTCGCAAATCATATTACGGCGACGGGTGTTGTTGCAGCGAAATCGAGGTTTAAAAAATTGTGTTATAGTATAGCCAAAATCGCTTTGAAAACAAATATATTTATTACTCAAATTTTAAGTTCGAGGTCGAACACAGGGAGATATATGGAATTCAAAACTCAATATCACAACAAAAATATAAGAGATTTCAACAATAATAATGTCAGATATCAACGTGCAAAAAGAATGGAGTAAAATGGTGATTTAAATCACCAATTACTCCTCACAAATAGCAACTAAATCAAAGCCTCAAATATATGTAACCAGATGTATCAGATTGCTTAAACAGCCTGTGCTACAATGCTGTTTAGAGACTCAAGGGTCTCTCTTCTGTTTCTCCTGCCTTATCTTCTCTTCTTCCTCTTATTCTTCTTCTTCTGTTCTTCTACTCTTCTCCTTCTTCTTTTTTCTCTTCCTATGCGACTCTCCTTCCTTCTCCTTTCCTTCTCCTTTCCTTCTTCTGGCTCTGGTCTTCTCCTCTTCTACTTGCCTTCCTTTCTGTGCTTTGCTTCTTCGTTTTCCTTCTTCATACAGAGGGGGAAGGTTTTTCAAATGGCTAAATGTCAGTTGTTACTCCCTATAGCAAAACCCCCTACCCCTGCATGCTATCTCTCTTTCTTTCTCTGGGTCACGCTCTCCCAGAGCCCTCCATAGTACCAGGTATTCGGGTTTTGGACCTAGAGTGCACTCGGGTCTAGGGCTACAGGCGTGATCGCAACCGAGGAGTGGAACAGGTTAGGCGGGTCAGGTCTGTGCCAAGCCGACGGGGGACGGGTCACGGACAAGGCACAGGTGAGTGGGTGAGTGGGGACCTCACCCCCAGTGTCTGAGGCGATAAGCCTCAGACATAAAATCAACTTATGCGCTGCAGTGCGCTCTTCAGCTCCGAGGTGGGACTAAAGTCCCACCTACCTTTTGCATGCCTGCAACAGTACGATCTCCTCTTCGATTGGTTCAGTTGCTGAGGGTATTTCCCTTAATTGAAGACCTGGGCGTGTGCGTGAGATGTTTCCGCGCAACCTGGAGCGGCCTTGAAGCTTGCTTGAAGAAGCTGCAACAATGGCGCGATGGCTGGAGACCTGAAACGCAAGAAAAGGGTATCTCAGCAACGTCAGATAGCTCAGTAGGTTCGCCGTACCACGGTGAGTGCAGTGGTGGGTGCAGCGTGTGGTGAGAGTGAGGGTGGAGACCTAACGGTGGTGGAAATAGCCGTGCGAAAGTGGGTTGTTCGGGGGCACGTTTGGGTGAGTGGTGGAGTGAAATAGGAGAGGGCTTTTGTTCATGGTGGAACAGCGAAGGTTATGGGGTGGTTGGTGAGGAAGATGGAGGAGTGTAGTGGCAGATATTCCTCACCAGAGGAGTGGCCAGAGACGGAGAAGATGGAGGTGAGCGGCGGTGGTTGGCGGTTGTGTGCGTCTGTGTGGGTAGCAAAATGAAATAGAAAGAGGGAGGGAGCAAAAGAAGGATTTAGCGAGAGAATAGGGCGACGGAGGGCTCCGGTGTTGGTTGACTGGTGCCAGAGAAGGAAGATAGTGCGGCAAGATGGCGACGTCGACTGAGGTAGAGGCACAACCTCTCGTTGGCAGGAGAGGTTCGCAAAGATGAGGGGAGGATTGTCAATCGTCCAATTTGATGGTTGGACGGTCGGAGGAGGAGAGCGGAGAGGGGTCACCGAAGCTAAGTCTGAAGGTGTCCTGAGATGGAGAATATGAGGATTTCTTAGGCCAAAACTTGTTGAAGAGCACGATCGTGCCCTAGGGTCTCTTTTATAGGCCTTGGGAGGCCCTTCCAAGCTTGGAAAGAAGCTTTCAAGCTTGGAAGGTAGTTGCAGCAAAGGATACCCGGACCTTTGAAAGGTTTGCATGGCCTTTTGGGAAGGACATAGAGCCCATGGAATGGCTCAAATGGAAGGAAACTTCCCAAGGAATCCCCGTATCAATTTTGAGAAGGATTGATTGAGAATCGAGAGAGAAATCCTCGCTCGAAATTTGACAGTGAAGGTTTCACCTTCCAAAAATGACGTGGGGACCTACTTGTGAAGAAGACAAAGAAGTTGGGGGGTTATTTGTAAGAAAATTCAAAAGTTAAGGGTCTGAATGAGATAGAAAGAGTCTAACTGGACCAAAATGCAAACTTGGTCAAGATGATCTCAGATTGAGCCCAAATTTTGGTACAAACTTAATTTAGACCCAAGGAATCCAATGGTGAAGTTAGATTTAGGTTTGGACTAAGTTCGATTGGGTAATTTATGCAAAAACCTAAATTGGGTTAAATGTCTATCTAAGACTCTGTTTTGGGTCAAGATGGGTTCTGATGGTCAAATTGAAGGTTCCAAACCCTAGAGAATATTTTTATATGAATTTTAGAGGGTTTAGGTGAATTTTTTCCTGAAAAAAACCTCATTTAATTAAGCAAGTCTATTTTTAGGGTTTCAAAAGTCATTTAATTCTCAAATCACGTGCAAATCCTTTTCTGTTTATTCTAACCCACTTGTTAGACTTTAAGGACCATTTGACCCTTAATTACCCCCTGGGAAAATCCATGATTGTACTTCATTCATGATATGATGGTAAAGCTACAGTTTTAATCATGTTTTCTTGTCTTTCCCCTAGAATGGTTATGCAGTGACTTATGGCACTTTAGCAGTTATGTAGGAGCATTTACTGACTTAATTGGATCAAAATGAGCTAGTTATGGCTCATGATGGTGTTCCCATCATACCCTTATGCCTAGCTTTTGCTAGTCCCTTAGCAAAATCTTGTGGAATTAACTTTAATTCTAGACCATATGGCTTTCTATGCTCAAAACTCTGATGTGTGCTTTCTTTTGTAGATTAGGTCAGAATGCTGATAGTAGGCCCAGAGGTACTCAAGTACCAGCCAAGATCCGGACCTGACCAGCTCTTGCCTCAGTCCACTACGAAGGTTTCTAAGGCCTACAGGAACTAACCTAAGATTCGTTGAACTCCGTGGTTAAAGCACTTGTGCTTGTAACATGTTTTAGCTTAGGTTTAGTTTGTAGTGCGTTTTTGTAAGAGAGAGGCAGAAGAATTTTTCTTTATTTTTGGAGAGTTTTCTCTTCCTTTTCTTTTTATTTCTAGCCTCGGATTAACTTTATAACACGGTCTGTATTGGATTCCTAATTCCCACCATCAATCCTCGCAAGGTCCCTGGCAATCGTTACTTCGAGATAGCACCGCCCATGGAAACCTCCAGAACCTTGGCTTTCGAGATTTTGAGATAATCCCGCCCATGGCGTTCTATAGCTAAATCCAGACCCTGGCAATCGACATTTCGTGATAGTGCCACCCATGACATCTGAACCAGCACAAGGTGCTTACATGCCCCTGGTAGGATATTTAGATATCCTAGGAGACAAGCACTGAGGAGATAATATGTTATTGCACATCTTCGAGGGGAATTTCCCACCTCTCCACGTCGGGAACTCGTCCAAATCAACTTGTGTTGATCAGCCACTCCTAATCTAGGTAACTTTTTCAGAACAGATTTAACGCATTTGCGTGATTTTGATACTTAAGCACATTGAACCAGACTGTCTGTGGATTGGGGTGCTTAGGTTACCGAGTCCCGCAAACCAGAGGTCAGTTAATGAGGTCGAATAATCCCTAAGCCTTAGACCTAATACTTAAGCTTCGCATTTTCCCCAACCTCTTGAGGACTATCCAGATCTTAGTGGATACTTGAATTTTTAAGCCTGAGATAACAGCCCAAGAGGCCTAAGATTAGCGTTCCTACTAATCTCTTTTGTCACTTAGCACTTTTTGTCTTTCATTTTCTTTCTTTTTGATTTGGTCTAGAATTGAGTCAATTCCTTAATCTTTTACTAATAACTATCTCTTCTCTTTTTTTTTCTTTTCAAATTGTGCTTCATTTTTTGACATTTTTGTCTCCTCTCCTTTTCTCTTAAAAATGATATGCAATCAATTCAAAATTTCCTCCCTTCTCTTATTTTTGTTCTTTTTTAAATTTTTTATTTTTTTGGTTTTTTGGAATATGTGATTTTTTGATGAAACCCTTTCTTGTGAAGTGATTTTCACAGCATTTTGCACTTTAATATCCCCCCATTTCTACAATTTGCAATGTCCTCATTGTAAATTAGGTGGGTTTGAGTTCATCTTAGATCATTCATTAGAACAGTTGTTGGGTGGGTGGATGGGTTGGGATGACTATTGCGGACGATTTCAAGCTCGGGTATGGGTACCAAAGGTGGAGTCGGCTGTTCTAATAGATGAACCCTAAAGTACAATATGAGTTCAGCATAAGATGTGTCAAGAAGGGTTTCGGGTTTTTCAAAAAGGATAACGGGTTGCCTCCCGTTAAGCGCTAAGTTTAATGCTATCAGCCAGGCGCAATAAGCTTAGGGAGAATGGAGAACAAAAGATACCTCAACCCTATTCGTATCAGTGAGTTCAATGAACGACTTAAGTCATTGACCATTCACAACAAAGGGTTCTGAATCAAGGCTAGGTTGGCTGATTTCAATAGCTCCATTTCCTAAGATTTGTCTCACCAAGAATGGTCCAATCCATTTTGATATGAGTTTTCTTGGGAAAAGTTTGAGTTTGGCATCAAAGAGTAGAACTTTCTGACCAGGGTGGAAAGTTTTTGACACAATGTGCTTGTCGTGGAAGGCTTTAACCAGCCCTTTGTAGATATGCGAGTTCTCATACGCATCATTGCGTAGTTCCTCAATCTCGTTCAATTGCAACCGACGATGTATTCCAGCCTTCACTAGATCCAGATTACACTTCCGTACTGTCCAATAAGCCTTGTGCTCCATCTCGACTGGAAGGTAACAAGCCTTACCGTACACTAGTCTAAAGGGAGACATGCCTAATTGGATCTTGTGTGCTGTCCTATAGGCTCACAAGGCCTCCAGAAGGCGAGTAGACCAATCTTTCCTATCAGGCCGAACAGTGACCTGAAGGATCTTCTTGATCTCTCGATTTGACAGTTCTACCAGTCCATTAGTCTGGGGGTGGTAAGGAGTCGAGAAACGATGCAACACCCTGTACTTTTTTATCAGGGACTGGAAGTGCACATTGGTAAAATGAGACTCGCCATCGCTAATGATGGCCTTAGGAACCCCAAATCTAGTAAAGATGTCTTCCTGGATAAATCGGAGGACAACTTTATGATCACTCATTCTTGTGGGGACGGCTTCGACCTATTTAGAGACATAATCAATAGTGAGTAGAATATATTCGGAGCCGTTAGATCCGGGAAAGGGTCCCATGAAATCAATTCCCCCTATGTCAAAGATTTTGCACACAATAATCGGGTTCAAGGGCATCATATCCCGTGGGCCCATGTTGCCGAGGGTCTGACAATGAGCACATGCCCTACAATATGTCTGTGCGTCTTTGAACAAAGTGGGCCAAAAGAACCCACACTAGAGAATTTTCGCTGCGGTTTTACGCCCAAAGAAATGGCCATCGCAGGCTTGGTCATGACAGAATGGCATTATGTCATTGAGCTCATCATCAAGAATGCATCTACGGATCACCTGATCATTGCCGATGTGGAAAAGGTATGGTTCCTCCCAAATGTAGTACTTAGCCTCAACAATCAATTTGTCCCGCTTGGAAGTCAGCTAATCTAGCAGAACTTTCCCTGTAACCAAGTAGTTTATAATATCAGCAAACCAAGGGAGATTGTGAATGGCTAGCAAGTACTCGCCTGGAAAATGCTCGATGATTGGACCAGATGGGTCAATGACGGAAGAAGGAAGACGGGACAAGTGGTCAGCTACCACGTTCTATTTTCCTGCTTTGACATGAATCTCGAGATCGAATTCTTGTAATAGCAAGATCTAGCGGATTAGTCGAGGTTTTGTATCGTTCTTCGCAAGGAGGTGCCTCGCTGCAGTGTGATCTGAGTATATGATAACATGGGAACCCAACAGATATGATCTGAATTTTTCCGGGGCAAATACTATGGCTAGTAGTTCTTTCTCAGTAATTGTGTAGTTACGCTGAGCCTCATCAAATGTCTTGCTAGCGTAGTAGATGACCACGGGTTTCCCATTTATTTTCTAGCCAAGAAGCACCCGTACAGCATAATTAGATTCATCGCACATGATCTCAAAGGGTTGAGACCAATCAGGGGACTGCAGGATAGGTGCTTGGGTAACTTGATCATGCAGGATCTCAAATGCCTAAGTGCACTCCTTGGAGATTTCAAAGAGGACATCCTTAGCTAGAAGATTAGTCAAGGGACGTGCGATTTTCAAGAAATCGGAAATGAATCGATGGTAAAAATCGACGTGCCCTAGGAAAGATCGGATGTCTTTGACCGAGCTAGGCATAAGGAGTTTAGAAATTAAATTCACCTTGGCTCGATCAACCTGGATGCCTTTTTCAGAGATGAGATATCCCAGAACAATTCCCTCAGGTACCATGAAGTAGCTCATTTCCCAGAAAAGAACCAAGTTCACATCGATGCACCGCCTGAGGATTTGAACCAAGTGCAAGAGGTAATCATCAAATGATTCACCAAATATCGAGAAGTCATCCATGAAGACTTCAAGGTATTCTCCTACTATATCTGAGAATATGGCAAGCATGCACCACTAAAAAGTAGCGGGTGCATTGTAAAGACCGAACGATATCCTTCGGAATGCATATGTTCCGAAGGGGCAGGTGAAGGTGGTCTTCTCTTGGTCCTCGGGATGGATTGCGACCTGATTGTTATCGGAGCACCTGTCCAAAAAGCAGAAGAATCGATTTCCCGCTAGTTTCTCGAGAACCTAATCAATGAACGGTAGTGGGAAATTATCCTTCTTCGTGGAGGAATTGAGTCTTCTATAATCAATGCAGACTCTCCACGAGTTTGCTATATGGGCCAGTATGGTTTCTCCGATTTCAGTCGTGATGATGGTGAGTCCTACCTTCTTAGGCACAACCTGGATTGGACTCACCCACTGACTGTCGGAAATCGGGTAGATGATCCCTGCATCTAACCACTTGATGATCTCCTTTTTCACGACATCCTGCAAACTTGAATTTAGGTGTCTCTGCATTTCATGGGATGCTCGTGAGCCCTCTTCAGTGTAGATGTAATGTGTGCAGTATGAAGGGCTGATACCAGTTAGATCATCGAGAGTCCATCCAATGGCTCTTCAATGCTACTGGAGAATAGAAATCAGGCATGTTTCCTGATCAGGTGTGAGTCGGGAGTTGATAACCACAGGAAATGTCTGATTGGAACCCAAAAAGATGTACTTGAGATGATCAGGAAGAGGCTTTAATTCCATAACCGGGTTGTCAGCAGCAACAGGTGGTTCAGGGTGGGTGTCGGGAGCAAAGGAAGGAGCTATGGGTGTGTCTAGGTTGAGTTCGGGCTCCTCTAATTATGGGTTTTGATCCTCTTGTGGCTGATAAGAAATAGTCAAGTTTTCCTCAATGAAGTCGTCAACCACAGCTTCGATATCACAAATCTGTTCTATGACTCCGCAATTAATTCCTTGTTGGGAGTTAAAGATGTCGATCTTTAGTGTCTTGCTCCCAAATTTTAATTCAATTTGGCCCTCCTCACAATTGATATTGGCCCTAGCAGTGGCCAGAAAGGGTCTCCCTAGTATAATTGGTGTATTCTTCACGTTCTTAGGAGCATCCATGTCTAAGACAATAAAATCCATTAGAAAATAGAATTCATGTACCCTAACTATGACATCCTCGAAAATTCCTTTCGGTGACTTAATTGATCAATCAGCTAGTTATAAAGTCATTTCTACTGGTTTAAGCTCGGATTCCTCAAAGTAGTCTAGTAGGGATGTAGGTATCAAATTTATGGAGGCTCCTAAGTCCAATAAAGCTCAGTCGAATTGTATATCACCAATTTCACAGGAGATCAGAGGGGTGCCTGGGTCATTTGCCTTAGGTGGGAGTTTTCTCAAAATGATGGATCTGGCTTGCTCCGACAATACAATCGAGCTCCCGTCTTTGGTTCGCGGCTTACTGCATAAGCTGGTATGTGGAGTATCGCATCCATCAAGGGGATGTTTATATGGACCTACTCAAAGAGCTTAACCAGGTCCTCCTCGAGTGCCATGGTTTTGGTTATCCTTTTTCCCTTGGTCAAGCCTCGGGAAATAGAACCTTAGATGGTTCCTCTAGAATGGGTCCAGGTTCTTGATCTGGGATAGAGGTGTCCTAGATGACTATTCTAGGGTTAGGGTTTGTATTACTAGGCTGGGAGTGGCTTGGATAAGGTGGTCTTGTGTTGTTTTTCCACTGTGGTAGTAACAGAATTCAATCTCGCCTGGTTCTGGTTTGGTGTGGGTAAAAGAGGTGCTTGTTGCTGATAACTCGCATATGATGTCGAAGCCTCCATCCCGTCGAGTGATGGAGTAGAAGGGACCTGATAAACAAAGTGAGCTTGGCCCTGATTTGGGTTCATAATGCACCTCTGGTTAGGCATGTTATTCATATTAGGCAGAGGTTGTGAAGGAAGTGCACCAGGTTGGCAAGGATTTTCCATCTGGGCAAGTTGATTGCAACCCTCTGTGATCTCGTCTCTGTGCTGTTTTTGCGTAGCCACATTTGTCTTCTGAATGTCAGCCAGAGTCTGAAGGATAAGAGTCATTTGATCTGTATGAGTAAGCCCAGATTGATAAGTTGGGTTAGGCCGAGGCTAAGGTGGCTGATATGGATGAGGCGCTTGTGATCAGGGTTGATATTGAGGTCTCTGATTTTGATTATTTCCTAACCACGTGAAATTAGGATGATTACTCCATCCAGGGTTGTAGGTGTTCGAGAATGGATCATTATGAATGGCGTTGAGGTCCTCGCAGGTCTTAGGATCCTCAGAAAAGTCAGAATACGAGGGTTCAGAGTTCCCCCAACTAGAGTAGGTGGGTCCAAAGTTTCCTCTGAAACCAGAATCAAACGGAGGTGGATACGAGTCCATCCCCTGAGAAGATCAGTGATAGATGTTGTGCACAGCCTCCCTGCCAAAGGGTGGTTGCGCGAACAGGTTTTGCGTAGAGGTAGCTCGCTGCAAGTGTCGAGTTAGCTCATCCACCTTCTTCTTAATAATAGAGACTTTATCCAGATGACTGGCCATCAGTTCCAAGTCAACAGAAGAGGACAGGCCCTACGTCTCATGTGCTCCCTTTGGATTCGTCAATGCACGGGCATTCGTCTAGTCGAACATGCCCATGGATTCATTATTGATGGAGTTCTCGCACATATTTTCAAGAATCTCCCGCACGGTGTCTTCGTGTTGACCCATGATGTTTCCTCCGCAGGTCGCATTGATGAATAATCGAATATCCTAACGGAGTCCCTGGTAAAAAGACTAGACTTGTTCCCATTTAGGAACTTCGTGGTAGGGGCACTTTCGCATGAGATCCAAAAAATGATCCCATGCCTCATGAAGTGGTTCTCCTACTTGCTGTGTGAAATGTGTGATCTGATGCCGTAAAGCATTTGTCCAATCAACAGGGAAAAACTTTCTCAAAAACTCGGATTGAAGTTCCGTTCATGTGTTGGTTGGATGCGTTTGGGTTTGGTACCCATGAGCAACTTTATCCATGAGAGAGAAGAACATTTTCATGAGTAGAACATCCCAATTTTGAGCTTCTGACCCGAAGGTCTAGGCCAGATGCTTGAGTTACTTGATATGCTAGAAAGGATCTTCGGAATTACACCCATGGAATTTGGGAATGGTATGAATCATGTTGAGCTTGAGTTCAGTGTCAGGACCTCCAGCAGGGATTTGTACTCGAGGTTCTATTGCCACCGCAGCGGGATTGTAGTGATCTCGCATCATTGGATGCTGCAGTGGATTCACAAAGGCTTGGAATAGATCATTGAGGCACTGAAGCTGATTTTCAAGATTATTTTCTTCTGCTGGTTGTGCCATGATAATGGGTGAAGGAGAATCAGGTTCAGATGAATCAAAAGAGATATCGATTGGATTGGGTTGTTGCACAAACAAGGAGGTCGAGGCTTGGCCTCAACGTGAATGAATAGCTAAAGGAGGCCTCAAGGATGGTCTTAGAGACCTCCTCCCGAACATTCACCGATGGAGTAGATGAGAGGTAGAATGTGATGGACCCAATCAAGACACCAAAAAATTTTGGATGACTATAGAGGTTCGGGGCGGATGATACCCCTTAATCAGAAAGCCGTCCACCTGAGAATTACCTAGGCAGCCAGAGAGGGAGAGTCCCTCAAAGACCCCTACACGGTAGAGTGCCCCCATGGGTTATAGGGTTTCCTCCACCTGACTTCTCTTGCCATTGATGTTCCAAGTAGACCAGAATGGGGACTTTACCTCTTAAGTCTACCAGTTTTAATTAAGAGCAAAGGTGCTTATGATTTCACTTGAACTTTTAAGATGTTTTTGTGAAAGTGACCTAATTTGAAGATTGGTTAACCCAACAAGGTGGGTCAACTTCACCTGTTTTATCCTCTTGAAAAATTTAGGTCCTTCTTTTAGTGTTTAAATGAATTTAAAAGCCTGATTTTAGAGTTTTGCTTAAATAGATCAGTTCAATCAAGGTCTAGGCACACATTGTTTTGGAAAGATAAATTCTTGATTGTGTCTCTAAAACCCTAAACTGGAATCCTTGAATGGCTCCGATTTGGTCCAATTTAGTTTATCAAAATGTGGTACCTAGGGCTTCAAACAAGAATGTGGTAGCCCTAGATACCTTAGGATCTTAAGTGCATAATTTAGGGCTTGGATGTTTTCTAGAATGTATCAAATTAGGCAACTTGATGATTAATCTAAGAATATAATGCAAGTAGCCCTAATTGATTTCTTCTTTTTAAGCTTTTTCAGAATCAGGGGTTTAGAAGAAGGTAGATGGAGTTTACCTACCTCTGGAGTGGTTGATGTACGGCTGATCTTCTTCAATGGATCCCCTGGAATAGATCAAAGTCAAAAGAGATAGAGCAAGTTAGTATTGACTTAGATATTGCAATCAAGAGATCTGAATTGCGCGTTGCTCCCCAGCAACGATGCCAAAATGTTGCAGCGAAATCGAGGTTTAAAAAACTGTGTTATAGTATAGCCAAAATTGCTTTGAAAATAAATATATTTATTACTCGAATTTTAAGTCCGAGGTCAAACACAGAGAGTAATATGGAATTCAAAGCTCAAGATCACAACAAAAATATAAGAGATTTCAACAATAATAATGTTAGATATCAATGTGCAAAACGAATGGAGTAAAATGGTGATCTAAATCACCAATTACTTCTCACAAATAGCAACTAAATCAAAGCCTCAAATATATGTAATCAGATGTATCAAACGGCTTAAACAGCCTGTGCTATAGTGATGTTTAGAGACTCAAGGGTCTCTCTTCTACTTCTCCTGCCTTGCCTTCTCTTCTTCCTTTTGTCCTTCTTCTTCTGTTCTTCTACTCTTCTTCTTCTTCTTTTTCTCTTCCTGTGCGTCTCTCCTTCCTTCTCCTTTCCTTCTTCTGGCTCTAGTCTTCTCCTCTTCTACTTGCCTTCCTTTTTGTGCTTTGCTTCTCAGTTCTTGATGAGAACCTCATCATGAGCCATAACTAGCTCATTTTGACCCAATACAAAGGATAAAAGCTCCTACATATCTCAAGGAAAGGCTTAACTCAGAGAATTCTGAGTTTGAGAAGAAAACCAGTCATAAGGGGTAAAAGTGCAATTTTACCAGTATAATCTGCATACAGGGTAATTCAGGGCCCAAACACAGGTCAAAACAGCTTAATAAGAATAAAAGTGGGATGAGATGATCTAGTAAGGGCTACAGCACTTCCAAGGAACCAAATGATAATCTGTAACCCTAAAACAACCCACTTCAATTCACAAGGTTCGAGGCAAAGTAAAAATAGAATAAACCCTCTAAAATTCATAGAAAAATAATCTCTAGGGTTTAGAACCTTCAATTTGGCCTTTAGAACCCATTTTGACCTACATTGAGAACCATGCCCAATTAATAACTTAATTTGGGTTTTTGCGCAAATTGACCGGTCAAACAAGGTTTAATATGAAAATGAAATTCACCATCAGATTCCTTAGGTCCTAATTAGTCATGTATAAAAACTTGAGCCTAAGAAGAAACCTCCTTGACCGACTTCACACTTTGGTCCTCATATATTTACTCTTTGGCCCTCAACTTTTGAACCCTCACATTTTAGCCCCTAACTCTCCTTCGTTCTTTGCAATCAGGTCCCTCCTGCAAAACCCTGCCAGCACCATGCTCCGGCGACCTTGCGCGGAGCATGGCGCCGCGCAGGGTGAGGTGGGGGACCTGGCAAGTAAACCGGGGGTGCCCTGCGTCGTCAGCCGTCGCAGGGGCACCCCCCTGGTCATTGTAGCCCACCATACCGGCCGTGCGAACGCACGGACGGTATGGGTTCATATTCCGACCATTCTCCGGCGAGGGAGACACATCGTCACCCTCCGCCTTCCTCCCTGTTTCATCCCTATAAATACCCCCCGCTGCTCCACCGACCAGGGCAGCTCGGATCTGACGGAGAAAACCCCCAACTTTCCTCTCTTCTCACTCCGGCAGACGCCCACCAGCTCCGGCGGTTCTTCTTCCTCCTCTTCGCTCTGCCGCAATACCAGCAGCAGAGACTTCTTCCCCTGCTCTTCCCGCGTCACGCAATACCGGCGCGCGCTGCCTCTGCCCCGTCGTCACCGTCGTCCTTCCCCCACTGGGCATCGTCCTCCCCCTTCGTCCCTGCAAGTAAGCTAGAGCTACTCCCCTTCTTCTCCTCTTTCTTTCCCCGCTTTCAATTTAGTCAATTAAACCCTCGACCGCTCCTGTTCACCCTCATCCTCTCCGCCTCCGACCACCCTCCGGCGAGCCGCTCCCATCACCTCAGCGACCCACACGGCTCGCCGACCACCGCAGAACCTCCGCCTCCTCACCCTGATCCTCTTCCGCCCCTCCACTTCCCACCAAACACCATCTGCAGATCCACCGAACACACCCACTTCTTCGCTCACAGTTTGACCTAGGACGACCTGTTAGCTCCATCTCGCCCCCTGCAGACCCCCTGACCACCTTCGCCGTGCCACGGCGAAGGTCCCCCGCCTGTCTGATTTGGCCGAGAGGCCGTTCTTCTGTGACCAGGTGACTCGCCCGCCGTCGCCATTACTGAGCAGGCAGAGCTCCTTCACCTGCAGCTGCAGGCACGCCTTCGCCCAGGTTCGACTCCCAGGTTGCGCAGGGAGTCTCCGCGAAACGTCCCAGGCTCGCAGACGGGGCGAAAGCCGCGCGTGAAGACACGATCGCCCACTGCTCCCTCCGCGACGGGCGCTCAATTGGGGTGGGACATTTAGTCCCACCTCGGAACTTCTCGGAGGCACGCAGACGCATAAAGGCAAAAAGTGCCTTATGCTGTCTGCCTCCTGACCACGGGGTGAGGTCCCTCTCACCCGACCCGGCCTCGTCCGTGACCACGCTCCGCGGACCTGGCCCAACCCGATTAGACTGACCTGCACTCCTCGCCCACCACGCACGCCGGTGGGCCTGGACTCGGGCCTGACCCGAACCCGATTACCCGGTAGCTCTGGGAGAGCTTTCCCAAGAGTGGTTTCAGAGAGAAAGAGAGACACGCGGGGGGGGGAGGGTAGAGTAGGTTTTGCCTCTTGACGAAAAAAAACTCTGAAGTGTGCAGGCCAAAGAAGAAGAAGAAGACCCGCGGAAGAAGAAGTGCAGGCCGAAGAAGAAGGAGCTGCACTGTAGCAAATGCTCAGTTAAGTCGTCGAAGCACCGGGTCAGACGACGGAAAGACAGCAGCCAGAGCAGGAAAGAAGGCAGGCTGAAGAAGAAAGAAGAGCAACGGCCGAAGCAGAAGAAGAAGAAGGAAAGACTTGGTAGCTGAAGGCAGAAGCTCTGCAGCCATAAAGAAGAAAAAAAAAAGAAGGGAAAAGAGAGAGGGTCACCACGATTGCAGAAGAAGAAGAAGAGAGGTCAAGGCAGAAAACCAAAGAAGAAGAAGAACAAGCTCTGAAGAAAGAAGAACATCACCAACGCAGGAACAGCAGGAAGAAGAAGAAGAGCATCACCATTGCAGAAGAAGATTATCACCGTAGCAGAAACCAAGGAAGAAGAAGAAGGAGATCTGAAGAAAGAGAAAGAAAGAAGAACATCACAACAAATTATTTCCCTCTCTCTTTATTTTGTAAAAGAAACATGTATATCTCTAGAATACGACTTGCTCCCTGAGTTCGACCTCGGGAACTCTTTCATTTTTCCGAGTAAAAAAATTTATATATGAAACGTTGGTAACAACCGGCTTTACTACAACGTTATAACAAATACAAAACTGACGTTTTCATTTTTTGGCGCCGTTGCCGGGGAGCAACGGCCATTCTAGAGGTAAACATTCCTGTTTCTTTTAAGTTCTGATAATCTCCTCTCTTTTGTGCAGCTACAGGAACTCAAGAAGACAAGCAACCATACAACCACTCCGAAGACAGGTAAATCTTTTCTCTCACTATTAACCCCTACACTCTAAAGAGGAAGAAAAGAAAAGAACAAGCAATATAGGGCTAACCTGTCTTCCATACTTAGTAACCGTAAAAGTTGCATGTTTTCAACTCATCACTCCTGCACACTATTAAGGGTATTTAAGGGCTAACACATTCTTGCTTGAGCCCTTATTGCCCAACAAAGAGTTAAATGGACCAAGTAGAGCCAACATAAGGTCAAACATTAGGATTTCAGTAGAGACACACCCCTTAATCAAGAATTGAGGAAATCCAAAAGAGGTGTGCCCAAGCCATTGATTGAAAATAATTAACAAGAAAAATCCTAAACAATTGGCTCTCTAAACACTTGAACCCTAAAAGACAGGACCTAAAAGCTCTTAAGGAAAACAATAGGTAAAGTTGACCCCTTGGGTCAACCAACCTTAAATTAGGTCACTCTTTGCACTTAAAAAGACTAAAGTTCAAGTGAAACCTTAAGCACCCTGATCTTAAATTTGGTAGACTTTAGAGGTCAAGATCCCCATTCTGGTCTACCTGGAACCGCAGTGACAAGAGAGGTCGGGTGGGGGAAACCCTGTAACCCGTGGGGACGCTCTACCGTGTAGGGGTCTTCGCGGGACTCTCCCTCTCTGGCTGCCCAGGTAATTCTCAGGTGGACGATCTTTCTGATCAAGGGGTCCATCTGCCCCGAACCTCTATAGTCACCCAACAATTTTTGGGTGTCTTGATTGGGTCCAGCACCTGCTTATCTCATCCAGCCCTTCAGTATTTTTCAGGAGGTCCTTGAAACCTCCAATAGAAGTTCACTCTCCCCGAGGCTAAGCCTCGGCTCCTTTGTTTTTGCAGAAATCAGTCACATAGCCCCTCTTTCCTCTGATTCTGAACAAAATCCCCTTCTTCCATCTTGATTCAAACTTTGATTCTATTCCACCACCTGATCCAATTATGCAGCCTAATTACCTAGCAAGACTACCATTCAAGAAACCTGAATATCGGAGATCTATGAAAGATAAAATGATCGAGGATGCCATAAGATTCTATGAAAAAGAAGAAAAAACCTCAACACCAATAGGAGATATTCAGGTTGATGTCCCGACAACCACATCCTTCATCATAAACTGTGCCCAAATTCTATTAACTGGAATTTCAAAAGGATCAACCCGAGATATGCTCATGACAGGATACATTGAGATGGAAAAATTACACCAATCTGAATACCTTCAATGCTTGACAAATCCTGTACTTTGGGAACAACACCAAGATGCCCTTAGAAAACGGGTAGAAATGATGAAATCAGTAGAACAAATTATCAACCGGAAATACCCGTATATACCAGAAATAGAGGATGAACCATCTTGGAACGGTATTAAGGAACCATTCAGTTTCCCAGATCCCGGGATTGAGGCACAAAGTGGTTGTAAAATCCCAACCCAGATAGAAGACAATGTTGCATTAGGTTGGGATATTGCAGGAGAACACAATGCTGAGCCAACCCTAGGCCATGAATCACCAAGCTTAGAACTCCAAGACTCCTGCAATGACAAGATTAGAATTGAACCTCTGGAGGGTATAAATTCCACCCCTTGTTTTGATAAGGTGACCCTCGAAGGTTATTCGGACTTAGGTTCTAATAATTCTACCCACATCCTAAGCCTAGAACCTAGATCTGAAACTTATTGGGAAGATTATGAGGCCCTTTATGAGAAAGATCAAATTTTTACAGAATATGATTCCGGGCCTCTATTTAATGAATATCCCTCTCCAACATCCTCAGGAAATCTGATCGATTTTTCAGAAAACATGCCAATTTATGATACAGAAACTGAGGAGTTGGATGAGCAAGGTTTTAATGGGGTCTATCCTACCAGCTTCGAGCTTGAACAGAACACCTTTTTGAGCCCAGAATTGACATATAGGCTAAAACCCAGTCAGGCTGCTGATTCCACATTTGATGATTTTTGCTGTGGTGGAATTCATGATCATAAATCTCATTTTCGCCAACTCTCCGACAATTTCAAATCTGACTATAATTGCGGAGAGATTCCCCTTCCTGAACACGCCAGGCCTATCTACGACCTCAGTTCACATGACTCTGACTCTGACTCTGACTCTGAGGTCCTGATTCCCGAGATCACCGATAACACAGAATCATTCCTTTTCGATCCTCAGGAACCAAAAACAGAAAATGCCAAGAGTGATTGCAACCAAGAATCCAAATTTTTTCTCGAATCCGATTTCTTTCATCCTACAAACACTCTTCCGGCATTTGATAGTTACCCAGAGGACTCTCTACAGAAAATCACCTATCATCTGTTTCTAGAAGAGCCCTCGTACACAATGGCCACCTCATCCGCACACACAGAACGGATCAAAACCTCTCCCAAACCCCGACCCGCAACCGGACTCAATTTCTATTCAGATTCACCTCTCACCGAGCCGATTGCATTTCCACATCGGGTTTCGAACATTGATCAGACTACATACCATGCTCTATCATTCTCTGATCACCCCTGTAGGGTTCCTGCATCAACCACTGATTATCCTACGGGTCCCTACTCTGACCAGGCTGATTCGGCTCAGCCAAACCCTGCGTTTACACTTCCACATTCATCTGAGCTTCATAGTTTCTGGTGGGCACCACACCTTTTTATCCACATCTATCAACCCACCAGATTGATTGGGTTTGGGCTGCATCATCAGCCTGTTGATCTGAACAAGCACCTGGTTGGACCAACCAGGCTCTTAATCAAGGTGCTTGTCTTACAAAACTCCGCTGATTTGACCATCCCCTCTCCATCGCATTTCCCGCTTGGCTGAAGGCATCAAATTTAGCGCTCAACGAGAGGCAGCCCGTCGTTCTCTTCGAAAACCTGAAACTTGTTCTGACAGCTTTTGCACTTGAAGTTCACACTTTAGGACAGCCGACTCCAACTCAGATGTTTGCATCTGGGATTTGAAATCGTCCGCAAAAATTCAACCCGACCCATTCACTCATCCAAATTTCTGTCTTAAGGAATGAACTAAGACCCCCTAGGTTACAATGAGGACATTGCAAATCTTAGGCATGGGGGGGTAGGAAAGTGCAAAAACTTGTAAGAAAAGGTTTCAAACAAAAAATTCACATATGCCAAAAATACCATAAAAATTAAAAAATTTTTTCGAAAAAGAATAAGAGGAAAAGAGGAGAAGGAAAATTTTGTGAAGGAGAAAAGAAACAAAATGAAAAAGGAGCACAAAATTATGAGAAAAAGTGATAGTCATTAGTAAGGAACTAAGGAATTAACCTAAGTTCTAGACCTCATTCAAGAAAATAACTGAAAAGTGCACAATGAGATTAGTAAGAATGCAAACCTTAGGCATTCTTGAATAGACTCTTAGTACCCATTAAGATCTAGACACTCCTCAAGAGGTTGAGGAAAATGAAAAGCTGAAGTAGTAGGTCTAAGGCTTAGGAAGTATTCGGCCTCGTTAACTAATTTTTGGTTTACGGGACTCAGTAACCTAAGCACCCTAATCTCACACACAGCCTGGTTCAGTAAGCGTAAAAATCAGAATCACGCAGAAGCGTCGCAAAAATCTGAAAAGAACACCTAGAATAGGAACGGCCGATCAACACAAGTTGATTTGGACGAGTTCCCGGCGCGGAGAGGCGGGAAATCCCCTCGAAGATGCGTAACAAAATATCATCTCCACGGTGCTTGTCTCTTAGGATATTTACATATCCTACGGGGGGCATGTAAGCACTCTACTGGTTCAGATTCCATGGATGGCATTATCTCGAAGTGTCAATTGCCAGGGTCTGGATTCGGCCACGGAATACCATGGATGGGATTATCTCGAAATCTCAATAGCCAGGGTTCCGGGGGTTGCCATGGGCGGTGCTATCTCGAAGCATCGATCGCCAGGAACCCTTGAGGATTGATGATGGGAGCAAGGAATCTGATACAGACCGTGTTGAAAAGCCAATCCTAGGCTAGAACTAAAAAGAAAAAGAGAGAGAAAACTCTCCAAACAGAAAAACTTTCTATCTCTCTCTTACAAAACGCACTGCGAACTGAGCCAGGGCTAAAATCATTTCAAGCACGGGTGCTTTAACCACGAAGTCCAATAAACCTTAGGTTAGTTCTTGCGGGCCTTAAAAACCTTTGCTAAAAGACTGAGGCTAAGGCTAGACAGATTTGGATCTTGATTGGTACTAGAGTACCTTTTAGGCCTATGGTCAGCATTCTAACCTAATCTATGCTCAAATAAAAAAGGCACTTATCTAAAACCATTAAAAACTTCATGGTCTAGAACAATGGTTGAAACCTTAAGTTTTTGCTAAGGGACTAGCAAAAGCTAGGCATGGGGGTATGATGAGAACCTCATCATGAGCCATAACTAGCTCATTTTGACCCAATACAAAGGATAAAAGCTCCTACATATCTCAAGGAAAGGCTTAACTCAGAGAATTCTGAGTTTGAGAAGAAAACCAGTCATAAGGGGTAAAAGTGCAATTTTACCAGTATAATCTGCATACAGGGTAATTCAGGGCCCAAACACAGGTCAAAACAGCTTAATAAGAATAAAAGTGGGATGAGATGATCTAGTAAGGGCTACAGCACTTCCAAGGAACCAAATGATAATCTGTAACCCTAAAACAACCCACTTCAATTCACAAGGTTCGAGGCAAAGTAAAAATAGAATAAACCCTCTAAAATTCATAGAAAAATAATCTCTAGGGTTTAGAACCTTCAATTTGGCCTTTAGAACCCATTTTGACCTACATTGAGAACCATGCCCAATTAATAACTTAATTTGGGTTTTTGCGCAAATTGACCGGTCAAACAAGGTTTAATATGAAAATGAAATTCACCATCAGATTCCTTAGGTCCTAATTAGTCATGTATAAAAACTTGAGCCTAAGAAGAAACCTCCTTGACCGACTTCACACTTTGGTCCTCATATATTTACTCTTTGGCCCTCAACTTTTGAACCCTCACATTTTAGCCCCTAACTCTCCTTCGTTCTTTGCAATCAGGTCCCTCCTGCAAAACCCTGCCAGCACCATGCTCCGGCGACCTTGCGCGGAGCATGGCGCCGCGCAGGGTGAGGTGGGGGACCTGGCAAGTAAACCGGGGGTGCCCTGCGTCGTCAGCCGTCGCAGGGGCACCCCCCTGGTCATTGTAGCCCACCATACCGGCCGTGCGAACGCACGGACGGTATGGGTTCATATTCCGACCATTCTCCGGCGAGGGAGACACGTCGTCACCCTCCGCCTTCCTCCCTGTTTCATCCCTATAAATACCCCCCGCTGCTCCACCGACCAGGGCAGCTCGGATCTGACGGAGAAAACCCCCAACTTTCCTCTCTTCTCACTCCGGCAGACGCCCACCAGCTCCGGCGGTTCTTCTTCCTCCTCTTCGCTCTGCCGCAATACCAGCAGCAGAGACTTCTTCCCCTGCTCTTCCCGCGTCACGCAATACCGGCGCGCGCTGCCTCTGCCCCGTCGTCACCGTCGTCCTTCCCCCACTGGGCATCGTCTTCTCCGGCGACAGTCGATACGACTGTCGCCCTGTTCCTCCCCCTTCGTCCCTGCAAGTAAGCTAGAGCTACTACCCTTCTTCTCCTCTTTCTTTCCCCGCTTTCAATTTAGTCAATTAAACCCTCGACCGCTCCTGTTCACCCTCATCCTCTCCGCCTCCGACCACCCTCCGGCGAGCCGCTCCCATCACCTCAGCGACCCACACGGCTCGCCGACCACCGCAGAACCTCCGCCTCCTCACCCTGATCCTCTTCCGCCCCTCCACTTCCCACCAAACACCATCTGCAGATCCACTGAACACACCCACTTCTTCGCTCACAGTTTGACCTAGGACGACCTGTTAGCTCCATCTCGCCCCCTGCAGACCCCCTGACCACCTTCGCCGTGCCACGGCGAAGGTCCCCCGCCTGTCTGATTTGGCCGAGAGGCCGTTCTTCTGTGACCAGGTGACTCGCCCGCCGTCGCCATTACTGAGCAGGCAGAGCTCCTTCACCTGCAGCTGCAGGCACGCCTTCGCCCAGGTTCGACTCCCAGGTTGCGCAGGGAGTCTCCGCGAAACGTCCCAGGCTCGCAGACGGGGCGAAAGCCGCGCGTGAAGACACGATCGCCCACTGCTCCCTCCGCGACGGGCGCTCAATTGGGGTGGGACATTTAGTCCCACCTCGGAACTTCTCGGAGGCACGCAGACGCATAAAGGCAAAAAGTGCCTTATGCTGTCTGCCTCCTGACCACGGGGTGAGGTCCCTCTCACCCGACCCGGCCTCGTCCGTGACCACGCTCCGCGGACCTGGCCCGACCCGATTAGACTGACCTGCACTCCTCGCCCACCACGCACGCCGGTGGGCCTAGACCCGGGCCTGACCCGAACCCGATTACCCGGTAGCTCTGGGAGAGCTTTCCCAAGAGTGGTTTCAGAGAGAAAGAGAGACACGCGGGGGGGGGAGGGTAGAGTAGGTTTTGCCTCTTGACGAAAAAAAAACTCTGAAGTGTGCAGGCCAAAGAAGAAGAAGAAGACCCGCGGAAGAAGAAGTGCAGGCCGAAGAAGAAGGAGCTGCACTGTAGCAAATGCTCAGTTAAGTCGTCGAAGTACCGGGTCAGACGACGGAAAGACAGCAGCCAGAGTAGGAAAGAAGGCAGGCTGAAGAAGAAAGAAGAGCAACGGCCGAAGCAGAAGAAGAAGAAGGAAAGACTTGGTAGCTGAAGGCAGAAGCTCTGCAGCCATAAAGAAGAAAAAAAAAAGAAGGGAAAAGAGAGAGGGTCACCACGATTGCAGAAGAAGAAGAAGAGAGGTCAAGGCAGAAAACCAAAGAAGAAGAAGAACAAGCTCTGAAGAAAGAAGAACATCACCAACGCAGGAACAGCAGGAAGAAGAAGAAGAGCATCACCATTGCAGAAGAAGATTATCACCGTAGCAGAAACCAAGGAAGAAGAAGAAGGAGATCTGAAGAAAGAGAAAGAAAGAAGAACATCACAACAAATTATTTCCCTCTCTCTTTATTTTGTAAAAGAAACATGTATATCTCTAGAATACGACTTGCTCCCTGAGTTCGACCTCGGGAACTCTTTCATTTTTCCGAGTAAAAAAATTTATATATGAAACGTTGGTAACAACCGGCTTTACTACAACGTTATAACAAATACAAAACCGACGTTTTCAGTTCTCCTTCACACAGAGGGGGAAGGTTCTTCAAATGGTTAAGTGTCAGCTGTTACTCCCCATAGCAAAACCCCCCTGCCCCCACACGCTATTTCTCTATCTCTCTCTGGGTCACGCTCTCCTAGAGCCTTCCACAGTACTGGGTATTTCAGTTTCGAACCTAAAGTGCACCTAGGTCTAGGGCTACGGGTGTGATCATAGCCAAGGAGTGGAATGGGTTAAGTGGGTCGGGTCTGCACCAGGCCCATGGGGGACGAGTCACGGGCAAGGCGCAAGTGAGTGGGTGAGCGGGGACCTCATCCCCAGTGTCTAAGGCGATAAGCCTTAGACACAAAATCAACTTATGCGCTACGGTGCACTCTTCAGCTTCCGAGGTGGGACTAAAGTCCCACCTTCCTTTTGCGTGTCTGCAGCAGCACGGTCTCCTCTTTGATTGGTTTAGCTGCTAAGGGTATTTCCCTCAATTGAAGACCTGGGCATGTGAGCGAGATGTTTCTGCGCGACCTGGAGTCAAGGTCTGGAGTGAAGGCACCTTGGAGTGGTCTCGAAGCTTGCTTGAAGAAGCTGCGGCAATGACGTGATGGCTGGAGACCTGAAACGCAAGAAAAGGGCCTCTCAACCGCATCAGATAGCTCAGTAGGCTTGCCGTACCACGGCGAGTGAGGTGGTGGGTGCAGCGTGTGGTGAGAGTGAGGGTGGAGGCCTGACGGTGGCGGAAATAGCTGTGCGAAGGTGGGTTGTTCGGGGGCACGTTTGGGTGAGTGGTGGAGTGAAATAGGAGAGGGATTTTGTTCGTGGTGGAACGGTGAAGGTTATGGGGTGGTTGGCGAGGCAGATGGAGAAGTGTAGTGGCGGATATGCCTCACCGTAGGAGCGGTCGAAGATGGAGGTGAGCGGCGGCAGTTGGCGGTTGTGTGCATCTGTGAGGGAAGGAAAATGAAATAGAAAGAGGAAGGGAGCAAAAGAAGGATTTAGCGATAGGGTAGGGTAGCGGAGGGCTCCGGTGTTGGTCGACCGGAGCTGGAGAAGGAAGATAGTGCAGCGCGACAGCAACATCGACTGAGATAGAGGCACAACCTCTCTTTGGCAGGAGAGGTTCGCGAAGATGAGGGGAGGATCGTCGGCCGTCCAATTTTATGGTTGGACGGCTGGAAGAGGAGAGCAGAGAGGGGTCACCGAAGCTAAGTCTGAAGGTGGCTGGAGATGGAGAAGATGAGGGTTTCTTAGGCCAAAACTTGCTGAAGAGCACGACCATGCCCTGGGGTCTCTTTTATAGGCCATGGGAAGCCCTTCCAAGTTTGGAAAGAAGCTTTCAAGCTTGTAAGGTAGTTGCGACAAAGGATACCCGAACCTTTGAAAGGTTCGCATGGCCTTTTGGGAAGGACTTAGAGCCAAATGAATGGCTCAAATGAAAGGAAACGTCCGAAGGAATCCCCGTATCAATTTTGAGAAGGATTGATTGAGAATCGAGCGAGAAATCCTCATTCGAAACTCGATGGTGAAGGTTTCACCACCCAAATATGGCATGGGGACCTACTTGTGAAGAAGACAAAGAAGTTGGGGGGCTATTTGTAAGAAAATTTAAAAGTTAAGGGTCTAAATGAGATAGAAAGAGTCCGACTAGACCAAAATGCAAACTTGGTCAAGATGATCTCAGATTGGGCCCAAATTTTGGTACAAACCTAATTTTGACCCAAGGAATCCAATGGTGAAGTTAGATTTAGGTTTTGACCAAGTTTGTCTAGGTAATTTATGTAAAAACCTAAATTGGGGCAAATGTCTGTCTGAGACTCTATTTTGGGTCAAGACGGGTTCTGATGGTCAAATTGAAGGTTCCAAACCCTAGAGAATATTTTTCTATGAATTTTAGAGGGTTTAGGTGAATTTTATCCTGACCAGAACCTTAGTTAATAAAGTGGGTCTTTTTTTACGATTTCAAAAGTCATTTAATAATGAAAACACGGCAAACCCTTTTCTGTTTGTTCTAACCCACTTGTTAGACTTTAAGGACCATTTGACCCTTAATTACCCCATGGGAAAACCCGTGATTGTACCCCATTCATGATATGATGGTAAAACTCTAGTTTTAATCATGTTTTCTTGTCTTTCCCTCAGAATGGTTATGCAGTGACTTATGGCTCTCTGGCGGTTATGTAGGAAAATTTACTGACTTAATTAGATCAAAATGGACTAGTTATGGCTCATGATCGTGTTCCCATCAACGGATTTTTCAAAATCCAATTTTTTTGCGTAGATCTTCTGATACAACAGGTTTTGACACCGCTAACTGCCCATCGAACTCTCCTCACTGCCACCGTCTTCGTCGAGTTCGCCGCCCTCCTCCGACCTCCTCATAACGAATCAATGCCTCCATCACTTCTAGTGGGTTCGGCTGAAGCTCGCTTGTCCCTTCGTTTGAAGCTTCGGTGCTCCTTGCACCCAACCCGCAGACCCATCAACGTCGGATCCGCTGACCCTTCTCCGGCCATCTCCGTGCGTCGTCGCACCAATTCAACGCCTCCTCCACCTCCAGTGCATCAAGTGGAAGCCCCTCGACCCCTTGGCTTGAAGCTTGGAGCTCTGAACCTCGCTGACCTCATCCACCGTCGATGACCTATACCTCTTACTACCAACTCAAAGGGAAGAAGGAGGAGGAGGAGAAAAGAAGGACCCATCTGCAGAAGAAGGAAATTGGTAGGGACCAACTTGTAAGAAAAGGATCGATTAAAAAATATTTCCAAGGACCTGATCATAAATCTCCAGGGACCAACTTGAGTATTCTTTTCATATGTTGAGAATTTGTTTCATATAGAGGGATTTTATTACATTAATTATTTTCTTTGGATATTCTTTGAATTATTTAATGCTTAATCACAATAATTACCATCTTATTTAGCATTAAATGATTACAGAAATCCCAACCTATTTAAATTGCCTTGTGAAATTAATTGCCCGTAGCTTCTTGAAAATTCTCTCTCTACATTTTTGAATTAGGTTTGAAACTAAAATATTATTGATCACATCTATCTCCTGGAATTAAATATCAAAATAGTGGTAATCGCGCATTAGCTTGCTCCTAAAGACGATCTCAGATTTTTCTTATTAATTCGAGTATTATAAATTTAAATGTTAGATTCGCTTTAATCAACTATACTACAATGCGACGCGTGTTTTTGAAAAGTGATCGAAGTGACTCTACACATATCGAAGAAATTGTTGAGATGGGCTTTAGATATGATCGTAGAGTTGTCCTTTTCAAGTGCAGTTGGTTCGACGTGTTTAAAGAAGGCATTGGCTTCAAACTTGACAAGAAGCACGATTTTTTAAGTTTGAATAAGAATTATTGAATTCTTCATTTTTCAGAACTGTTTGCATTAACATATCAAGTATCTCAAGTCTTCTACTTCCCTGACAACAGAAGAAATGGATGGATTATACCCATACAGATAATTCCACATGAATATTTTGACGTGCAAAAAGATGTTGAACATGAAGTAGAAGCAGATGCTTATCAAGAATACTTACAAGAAGTTGGTGCAGGTGCAATGGATATTGATATGTAAGGTATATGTAAGGATCCGTTACTTTTTAGCCTTTTAAGACATCTGGAGTTTCAGTCAAATGTCTGTCCAGATGTCTGGACACATTCCCGGACATTTGAAAGTTAAATTCTTCATACTGCGCCTTGCGCTCTGCACGCGGGTGGTGCGCAGAGACTCGCTCTCACCTTCGGCCTCACCCTGTAAAACCCTAAACCCTCTTATATATACCCCCCCTCCTTTCTCCTCTCCACTCCACACACCACAGCCACCACCACCTTCAGTTTCTTGTGCGGGAGCGACGAGAGGGGGTGAGCGAGAGAGAATGAGAGAGAGAAAGGAGAAGAGAATGGAAGGTCAAAGGACCTTCAGGAGCTTCGTGGAGCTTGTACAACCAATGGCGGGCAAGTGTGCGAGGAGGAGAGGGCTTGGGGAGGTGGCCTCTCGGCCCTCTGTAGCGGCTGGAGCTATTGCAGCACGTGGCGAGCGAGTAGAGCGAGCTGCGAGGAGTTCCTGATACTGGAAGTTTTCTAGTATCAGACATCCGGAGTGGAGTCCAGATAACTGGCGAAGCATCTGGACATCCGAAGCTAAGGTCGGACCTCTGAAAACATGAGTTTGCTAAAGGTATGTACGTTCCTACACTGATCTCCGCCATGCAAAGTATCTCAACATAGGAACTGTGGGACTGATTCCATTGCTGCATCTTTCGTACGCTGGGCAGGCTTTGGGAAGGCACGTGGTGCACTTTCCCAGGCACTTTTGGACGTCTGATCACATCACCAAGCATTCGGAGGTGCTTCTAGACAACTGGAGACATTGTCCAACGTCTGTAACAGACTTCAGACGGCCGCAGAGAAGGTCTGGATGTCTGATCAGCCGCAGGACACACAAGGTAAGATCTGATGCCTTTTAAGACGTCTGGGATTATTGCTAGACGTTTGATTTTGAATAGTAGGCACATTTTTGACCTGTTTAGGGTCCGATCGGGATCCATTTTATGCAAACAAAATACATGTACTTTCCTCTCGAGTTCCTCTATGTACTAGAGTCTGTTTTACACTGTTCTGAATTCTCCTTTTATGATGTATTCCTTAGTATAGGGTTTCAACCTACTGCGCGTTTGGGACTTGCAGAGACATCTGGGTCTATGGTCCAAGCCCCCATTACTCCCATATTTCCTGGTAGAGTGGTTTAATCCAGTTATTAATATTTGAATAAGAATGTGCTTGGTTGAATTAGCCAAATGGAACTCTAGGATGTGGAATGAACCCTAGGGTAGAGAAATGAATGAACTTGTTTGTACTGTATGGTTTACTTGCATGCGTAATTGAGATAAATTGCTAGCAAATGCCTGCGAGTTTCCTGTTAGAATATGAGCTACCTGTATTTAAAGAATAATTACTTGTGAAATCACCAGTTGCATGTATTGAGAATTGAATTATGAAAATATGAGCTGCCTGTATATGGATGAGAAATGAATTATGAAAGATGAGATCTGGATCGGGATAAATAAGGTGAACATGAGCATGAACCCTACGAGGGATTAGGAGTAGAACTCCTATGGATAAACGGAAGCTGGAATGTAGACGGGAAGTGTACTGGCCCTTGAGTAGGTGGTACTAAGGGGAGCAATTGTTCCCTTTTAGTGTAGAGCGGAGCTAGCCTCCCTTGGGTTGAGACCTGGGGTTAGGATTGGTCACTCTACGTCGACTCCTGTCGGCCCTCGCGTACGTAGTATCGAGGCATGCTACTAGTGTAGGGAGGGAGTTAGCCACCCTACGGGACCCGGGGTTAAGCCAGCCAACCTACACCGACTTTTTTTTGGCCCTCTGGGCAAACCGGCGTAGTAAGACGAAGGTGCGCGGACTGTGGAGGGGCGAGACCCCTGTTCTGAAAGGGCAAGGCTCTATACTGTTCCGTGCTGTACTTTGGCGTACTTACTAGCAGAAATGACTGACCGCGTATCAGTTCGGGGTAGCTACCTGTGTGCTTATCACGCATGTTGTAATCACCGCTACGTCTCGACAGTGACCCTAGGGTGGTTGACTGGGTGTAGGACTACCACGGGGGACTCTCCTGGCCAGGAGAGCACCACGTGTACCTTCTACTCTATGGAAAAGACTGCAATCAAGATCGTTCCCACGAGGAACATGCAAGATCAAGAAATACCCTGATACTTGAGAAATAGATGGAATAGAATCACATACATGAGATAAATAGAAATGAGAAATAAACCTACTGTTGGTTTTACTGTACTTGCACTTAAATAATGTAAACACCACTCTACTCAGCATTCGCTAATGCTGTCTTTTTGTAACCCTGTTCAGGACCAGGAGTTGAGCAACCCAAGTTTTCGGCTGCAGAGGGTGCTGGGCCCAGTGGAGTCCAGCCGTAGTTTTTCTTCAGCACTTTCTTTTCTCCACTGTTGTAGTAAGTAATGGACACTTAGTTATTGTTCTGCTACTTCTGTTTTCTTTTCGCTTTCCGTTGTTGTTGTTGTGGTATGTACTGAGATAGCTGTTCTATTTCCTTTACTGCTTTGTACATTTCTTCTGCTTAGTTATATTGCATGTATGAATATGATTTATTTTCCTACTTTTGGTTGTTTCTTGTTGAACAACTAGGTCTTGGGATTAGTCGAGGCGAGCTGGTCTTGGGTCCTGTAGGGATCCGGGGACCGGATCGTAATAAGATGGTATCAAAACAAGGTCGTCCCGAGAAATGAACCAATTCGCTTGAGAATAACCACTCATATGCATATAACTAGGATAGCCATCACAACGTCTAATTTTGATCTTCGCTTCGAAGTCATATTCCTTCGTGTATTTTGGTGTTATTGACAGTCCTTGTTCTTCCTCTTTCATTTCCTTGTAGGAGATACCTCGTTGTAGGCGCGGGGGCAGACGTGTTAGGCTTGGGATCAGTGCTGCCCCACCTCTCCTCCTGAGTGTCTAGGCCCATGATCTCATCCAGTTGATTCGAGAGGTCATCCGAGAAGAATTTCAGCTTTCTCCGACTCCACCGCCCCCTTATGTTCCTTTCGAGGGTGCGGAGGGGGAGCCTTCCATGGGACGGTAGAGTCATTTTAGCACCAGGCGAGTCGAAGGAGATCAGAGGGGGCCCTACCAGTTGAGACACTCACAGGGCCATCGGAAGAGGAGGCACACGGCCCCCGCAAGAGAGCCGTCTCATTTTGCGAGACCATCAGTGGCCTTTGGGGGCCCCAGACAGGGGCCAGTTGCTAGCACCGGACTCCTGCCCAGCCGTCAACAGGGACTTACTGAGGGAGGAGGTCGTGTTCCCCTCCACCTTAGGAGGGACTGCCCATCTAGGGCCGAGGCCCAGCAGATGCACCCTGCACCGAGCACTTGAGGCTAGGCTGGTGGTCATGGTCACCAGGCGCGTGGGGGAGGGCAACAGTCACGAGGAGGGTATCGGCCAGCAGCTACTTGCCCGACCTAGAGTGTAGCTACTTCGTCTGCACTGAGGACTGAGGGGCGTATCAACGCCCTGACACACAGAGACGCCAGGGTTTCGGGTTCTGTGGTGGCAGGTATGGTTACTATTTCTGGCAGATTAGTTTACGTACTCTTTGATTCAAGCACCACGCACTCTTTCGTCGCTACGAGTTTTTGCTATCAGTTTGGGGAGGGGTAGTATATTGTTAGAGGATTCGTTTGTGATTAGAGGCCCAGGTGGCCAGTTTTTTGCAGCTGAGGAGGTCTACACGGACTGCGAGGTCAGTATAGAGGGACACAGCCTCCCCGCTAACCTGATTGTGATACAGATGGAGGATTTTGGTGTGATCATAGGGATGGACTGGCTGTCCGCCTATCATGCCCTAGTGGACTGTTTGGGGAGGAAGATCGTCTTCTCCATACCGGAGTTGCCTCCCTTTTTAGTTTCACGGGCAGCCGGTGGACGGAGGTTTCAGATGCATCTTTACTCTTCGGGCAGCAAGGCTTTTGAGCCAGGGGTGTGAGGGCTTTTTGGCCTATGTAGTGGTAATGCCTAGCCCCGTGGCTGACTTTCAGAGTATCTCGGTGGTTTGCGAGTACCCCGACGTTTTTCCAGAAGAGTTGCCAGGACTACCACCCGAGCATGAGATCGAGTTTGAGATCTCACTAGTACTGGGGACCAGCCCCATTTCTACTGCACCGTACCAGATGGCACAGCTTAAGTTGCAAGAGCTCAAGTCACAACTACAGGACTTGTTGAAGAAAGGCTTTGTGAGGCCCAGAGCGTCCTCGTGGGGAGCTCCTGTACTGTTTGTGAAAAAGAAGGATGGTACCCTGCAACTTTGTGTCAACTACCTATAACTGAATAGGGTCACCCTTAAGAACAAGTATCCGCTACCGAGGATTGACGACCTTTTTGACCAGTTGCGAGATGCCACAGTGTTCTCTAAGATAGATCTGAGGGTAGGCTACCACCAGTTGAGGATAAGGGAGATCGATGTCTCCAAGACAGCTTTCCATACCCGGTACGGGCACTACGAGCTCTTGGTCATGCCGTTTGGGTTGACCAATGCCCCTACTACTTTCATGGATTTGATGAACCAGGTTTTCAGGTCGTACTTGGACCAGTTTGTGGTGGTGTCCATCGACGACGTGCTCGTTTACTCGTGGGATCAGGTGCAGCATGGACAGCATTTACGCATGATCCTTGACACCTTAAGGCAACACAAGCTGTATGCCAAGTACAATAGTGGCAGTTTTGTCGTTTACACAGACGCTTCGTTGCAGGGGTTAGGGGGTGTACTCATGTAGTGGGGTCCCGTTGTCGCTTACACTTCGTGACAATTGAAGCCCTATGAGCATAGCTACCCTACCTATGACTTAGAGTTGGCAGTTGTTGTCCTCACACTGAAGACATGGAGGCACTACCTTTATGGTGAGACTTTCGAGATTTTCACGGATCATAAGAGCCTCAGGTACTTGTTTGACCAGAAGGAGCTTAACATGAGACAAAGATGTTGGTTAGAGCTCCTAAAGGACTACGACTGCAGCATCTCCTACCACCCAAGGAAGGCTAATGTGGTGGCTGACGCCTTGAGCCGGATGGCGCCCACCTACTTAGCCACTCTACAAGCACAGAGTTGGAGACTTATGGAAGAGTTGGGTAGTTGGCGACCCTGGGAGTCACAGGGGTATTGTGGGACAGTGACAGTGACGCGGCAGACGCGACCAGAGCTGATAGACCGCATCATCATAGGGCAGATGATAAATCCGTACTTACAAACGCTACAAGGCAGGGTGTTGACAAGGGACTTAAGAGACTTTTCCTTTACAGATGAGAAACTGTGCATGAGGGGACGCTTATGCGTTCCTAGGGACGAGGAGTGGTTGAGAGAGCTCCTGGCTGAGGCACACGGGTCCAGGTTCACCATACATCCCGGGAACACAAAGATGTATCATGATTTGAGGTGTGGCTTTTGGTGAAGAGGGATGAAGCGGGATGTTGGTGAGTTTGTGCAATAGTATTTGGTGTGCCTGTAGGTGAAGGCCGAGCATCAGAGGCCTACGGGGCCATTACAGCGGCTTCCTGTGCCAGAGTGGAACTGGGAGAGCATCACCATGGACTTGGAGGTGGGTCTACCAGTTATCCAGAGGGGACATGACACAGTTTGGGTGATAGTAGACAGGATGATGAAGATGACACGTTTTCTGCCGGTCCGAGTCACCTTTGGACCAACGTAGTTAGCAGAGAGATACATCCGAGATGTGGTGTGCCTGCATGGAGTTCCATGTGAGATCGTATCCGACCGGGATACCCATTTTACTTCCTAGTTCTGGGCTGAGTTTCAGCAGGCTTTGGGGACACGTTGGGGTTCAGTATTGCTTACCACCCCCAGACGGACGAATAGTCAGAGCGCACCATATAGACACTTGAGGACCTTTTACATGCCTATGTACTGGACTGGAGAGGCTCCTGGGAGAAGCATTTGCCCTTGGTAGAGTTTGCACACAATAGCAGTTACCACTCGAGCATCGACATGGCACCTTACGAGGCTCTGTACGGACAGAGGTGTACTGCACCCTTGAGTTGGGTCGAGGTGGGGACCAAGTGGGAGGTTGGCCCCAGGCTGATCCGGCAAAGTCAGGAGGTGACAGAGCAGATTAACAGACAACTCTGTACTGTCAAGGGCAAGTAGAAGAGTGACGCTGACAGGAAACGAAAAAAGGTGCAGTTCAAGGTTGGGGATCGCGTTTTTCTTCGTGTTTCGCCCTTGAAGGGCCTGCAACGTTTTGGGGTGAAAGAGAAGCTTATGCCGAGGTTTGTGGGGCCTTTGAGGTCCTAGAGCGGGTAGGACCCGTTGCTTACTGGCTTGCCCTTCCTCCCTAGCTTTCTGGAGTGCACGATGTGTTCCACGTGTCCAACCTCAGGAAGTACATTGCCGATCCCAGTCATGTTTTGAGCCACAAGAGCGTCGAGGTGGGTGACGACCTGACCTACCTCAAGAGACCAGTACAGATACTAGACAGAGCCGTCCGGAGTCTGAGACGGAAGCAGGTACCATTGGTGAAGGTCCTATGGAGAAGCCAGAAGTATGAGGAGGCGACCTAAGGAGCCTGAGGCCGTAATGCGAGAGCGATACCCGGAGCTTTTTGAGGGTACGTCTTTTCGGACCTACTTCGGTCCTCTTTAAGTTTGTTATGCGCTTTTACGTTCCTCTTCCCGCACCTAGCTAGGTCAAGTTTCAGGGACGAAACTTCCTTTAAGTTTGTTATGATATAAGGACCCGTTACTTTTTAGCCTTTTAAGACGTCTGGAGTTTCAGTCAGACGTCTGTCCAGATGTCTGGACACGTTCCCAGACGTCTGAAAGTGAAATTTTTCGTACTGCGCCTTGCGCTCTGCGCACGAGCGGCGCGTAGAGATCCACTCTCACCTTCACCCTCACCCTGTAAAACCTTAAACACTCTTATATATACCCCCCTCCTTTCTCCTCTCCACTCCACACACCACAGCCACCACCACCTTTAGTTTCTTGTGCCGGAGCGGTGAGAGGGGGTGAGCGAGGGAGAACGAGAGAAAGGAGGTGAGCGTGGAAGGTCGGAGGACCTTCGGGAGCTCGGCGGAGCTCGCACGGTCGACGGCGGGCACGTGCGCGAGGAGGAGAGGGCTCGGGGAGGCGGCCTTCCGACCCTCTATTGAAGGTGGAGCTGTTGCGACGCGTGGCGAGCGAGAGGAGCGGGCTGCGAGGAGTTCCTGATACTGGAAGTTTTCCAGTATCAGATGTCTGGAGTGGAGTCCAGACGATTGGCGAGGCATCTGGACGTCCGGAGCTATGGTCGGGCGTCTGAAAACACAAGTTTGCACGAGGTATGTACGTTCCTGCGCTGATCTCCGCCATGCAGAGTATCTCAGGGCAAGAGCTGTGGGATTGATTCCATTGCTGCATCTTTCGTACGGAGGGTAGGCTTTGGGAAGGCATGCGGTGCACTTTCCCAGCCACTTTTGGACGTCTGATCACATCACCAGACGTCCAGAGGTGCTTCCAAACCACTAGAGACATTGTTCGATGTCTGGAACTGATTTCAAACAGCCATAGAGAAGGTCTAGACGTCTGATCAGCTGTAGGAGACACAAGGTAAGATCTGACGCCTTTTGAGACGTCTGGGATTATTTCCAGACGTCTGATTTTGAACAGTAGGCCCGTTTTTAACCTATTTAGGGTCCGATCGGGGTTCGTTTCACACAAACAAAATACCTCTACTTTCCTCTCGAGTTCCTTTACGTACTAGAGTCTGTTTTACACTATTCTGAACTCTCCTTTTATGATGTATTCCCTGGTATAGGGTTTCAGCCTGCTGCACGTTTGGGGCTCGCAGAGACGTCTGGGTCTGCGGTTCAAGCCCTCATTACTCCCGTGTTTCCTGGTAGAGTAATTTAATCCAGTTATTAATATTTGAATAAGTATGTGCTTGGTTGAATTAGCCAAATGGAACTCTAGGATGTGGAATGAACCCTAGGGTAGAGAAATGAATGAACCTGTTTATACTGTATGGTTTACTTGCATGCGTAATTGAGATAAATTGCTAGCAAATGCCTGTATTATAATTGCGAGTTGCCTGTTAAAATATGAGTTTCCTATATTTAAAGAATAATTACCTGTGAAATCACCAGTTGCATGTATTGAGAATTGAATTATGAAAATACGAGCTGCCTGTCTATGGATGAGAAATGAATTATGAAAGATGAGATTTGGATCGAGATAAATGAGGTGAACGTGAGCATGTATCCTACGGGGAATTAGGAGTAGAACTCCTGTGAATAAATGGAATCTGGAATATAGATGGGAAGTATGCTAGCCCTTGAGTACGTGGTACCAATGGGAGCAACTGTTCCCTTTTAGTGTAGAGTGCAGCTAGCCTTCCTTGGGTTGAGACCCGGGGTTAGAATTGACCACTCTACACCAACTCCTGTCGGCCCTCGCGGACGCAGTACCAAGGCGTTCTACTAGTGTAGGGAGGGAGCTAGTCAGCCCTTGGGGCTCAGCGTTAAGCTAGCCAACCTATACTGACTTTTTTTTGGCCCTCTGGGTAAACCGGGGTAGTAAGACGAGAGTACGCGGACTGTGGAGGGGCGAGACCCCTGTTCTAAGAGGGCAAGGCCCTATACTATTTCATGCTATACTTTGGCATACCTGCTAGCGGAAATGACTGATCATGTGTCAGTGTGAGGTAGCTACTCGTGCACTTATCACGCATGCCGTAGTCAACACTACGTCTCAACAGTGACCCTGGGGTGGTTGACTGGGTGTATTACTACAATGGGGGACTCTCTCGGCCAGGAGAACACCACATGTGCCTTCTACTCTACGGAAAAGACTACAATAAAGATCGTTCCCACGAGGAACATGCAAGATCAAGAAATACCCGGATACTTGAGAAATAGATGGAATAGAATCACATAAATGAGATAAATAGAAATGAGAAATAAACCTACTGTTGCTTTTACTGTACTTGCACTTAAATAATGTAAACACTACTCTACTCAGCATTCGCGGACTTTGTCTTTTCGTAACCCTGTTCAAGACTAGGAGTTGAGCAGCCTGAGTTTTCGACTGTAAAGGGTGTTGGGCTTAGTCGAGTCCAGCCGTAGTTTTTCTTCAGCACTTTTTTTTCTCCACTATTGTAGTAGGTAATGGACACTTAGTTATTGTTCTGCTACTTTTGTTTCCTTTCCACTTTTCGTTGTTGTTGTGGTGGTATGTACTGAGACAGTTGTTCTATTTCCTTTACTGCTTTATACGTTTCTTCTGCTTAGTTCTATTTCATGCGTGAATATGGTTTATTTTCCTACTTTTGGTTATTTCTTGTTGGGCGACTAGGTTTTGGGATTAGTCAAAACGAGCCAGTCTCGGGTCCTGTAAGGATCCGGGAACCAAGTCGTAACAGTATAATTATCTTTTATATCATTTTTCTTGTTTACCTTGCTTTATTATTTTAGCTTGCAATGAATTGTCTCATATATCTCATAGTAGCAAAGTTTGAGAACATCAAGAAATATTGTTCTAATTTTTTAGATGTTATCAACCAACTAAATCCAACTTGAATTCAATTTTTAAAAGGAACCCAACTTGATACAACTCCTATATTTACACGGGTTAGGTTAAGGTTAAGAAAATCAACCAACCCACTTAAGATTAATAAAATCAACCAACTAACCCACTTAATCAATGTTGTGGATCCTTTGGACCCACAACGTAACAATTAGATAGTTGGATTGAATGATTTCAATAATAAGAAATCGAGTCACAACTATTAACATGGAACCCCTTTTGTTATGATAGAAAATTTATTTTTCTCACACAAATGAAAGCATCCACATAATTAGATCTTAATTTACAGTCTTATTTATTATCATCCAAGGATAATAAGATAGAAACAATGTTGCAGACTTAAAGATCAAGCAAATAAATTCCAGGATAGAATAAAAAAATAAGTTATTCATTTATTTAATAAAGCTTGCCACTTTAGTAACCTCTATCCATTTCAAAGACCTCCACTTTATGTGATAGCAAGTTGGTGTAAAGAGATCTTGTTACAAATATGCTAAAACATACTTTTTCTAAGATACTTGTTATAATGTCTACTGGCCAATCCTTGGTTACAATAAATTGTACCTAAAAAAGACCTTCAACAAGCCAATCCTTAGTTTATGTTGAGGTTTATGTTATGTTAATGTTTATGTTTTCAAAATTCTATTATGTTTATGTTTATATTTTACTGTAGAATGTGTGATTCTTTATCATGTAGAATGTATTATTTCCTTTTTACATGATTTTGAAAAATATCTGTAATATAGGGAAAACTCTACCGAATTTTTTTTCAAATTTTTTTATTTTTATTTATTTATTTCTTAATATTTATACAAATACTATTTTTTTTTAATGTATTTGAAGATGAAATTTAAGAAATTTGCTAATTAGGGTAAGGATGACCAGGGCACCTCAGTGAGTAGAGATGAGACGCAGCCTCCTTCCACCCAACCCCCTCGCATTTAGCCACCCCGCACCCAGACTCTCCCATTCGTTCTTGAGTACATCCCTTTATGTACTCCGCACGTACACCCAGTTGTCATGGTACCTAATCCCACATTTATTTGGCAACGTGAATATGTCTGCCCTGGTGATCTTGCCCGACGGTACCAAAACAAGGGCAAGAGGGTGATTACTAAAGTAGTGTGAGAGCCAAAGTCAAAGGTTACCACCTACTACCCTGATGACGATGAGGATGAGGGTGACAGTAGCGTCAAGGATGAGGACGAGGAGGGTGAGAACAAGGCTGAGGTACAGAGGCCACCTCAGCAGGATCCCTAGGCTGTGGTAGGGACTAGTTCTGTTGGTAAGAATTGTCGGTAATATCTTATTAAAATTTACTTCTAATGTTTTAATTTTTAATTATAATTTTCTTATTAGGTAATAGAAAAAAAGAAAGGGGTTTGACAAGAAATACACATCTAGATGCAGTTCTAAAGGGGATGAGAATCAAAGTGCATATCAACGAAGTTGGAGAAGATCCAGATTATCCTCCTTTCACCAGCATACTGTCTAGGATGGTAAAGGAACTCGTCCCCCTTTGTTGTTTTAACTCGAGGAGGGTCTCCAGGGAGATCAAGAGGCATCTTATTCGTAATATAGAAGTAAATAATTATATATTAATGTATATATTTAAGTTTACTTTCATAATATTTAATTCATTTATACGATTTGTAATATTACAGGTGATCTTTGATTGAGGTGACGATTCGAATGTCACCAAGTATATCCTCAATCATGCCGCGAGACGACATCGTGATTGGAAGATGACAATGAAGAGAAAGGTAAAATTTGTAATATTTATCATTTTTTATTATTTACTTAATTAATTTCTTTTGACAATTTATTTGTATAGTTTAGTATTATAATATAATGTCATCTATTGAGGAGGTATTGAGGAACATACCTCCTACAATAACAACAGATGTGTAGAGAAAATGTTATGACCATTAGAATAAATATGAGACGAAGGTAATTACAAATACTTTTAAGAGTATTTGAAGATAAATAATTTAATTGTTTCCCATTACACTACAACAAAAATAATCAAATATGATATTTAATTAAGTCTAATGCCACTATCTTTGATATCGTTAATAAATTAACATAACAAAAATAATAAAAATAACATAAACTTTAATTAAATTAACATCTTTCTAATAAAACATCATTTTAAAAAAAATTAATTGGGAACATTTTAAAAAATTCATTCACAGACGCAACAATCCCATGCCCTCCCTTCCACCAAAAAAAAAAAAAAGAATTACCCCCACACCTTTCTGCTTCTCTCCCTTAACCAAAATGAAAGCCTTTCAACCTTCCTTAATCCCACCTCAAACCCTCTTCTCCTCCTGTAAACATCGCCCTCTTCACGTCATCAACTTCCTCGTCTGTGTCATCGCCAGCACCCTCGCTCTCTTCCGCCTCTCCTGCGCTCGCCCTCCTTCGCCCCGTTGACGGGCTCGCCCTTCTCAGCCGTTTCGTCGGCCTCCTCGTTCGCATCATCGTCGACGCGCTTGCCCTACTTCACCTCGCCCTGCTACCTCTCCGGCCACCGGCCACTTCCACCACCCTCCTCAAAGGTGAGCTCTCTCAACCCTTCTCTCTGATGACCCTCTGTCACCCTCCCTTCCTCCCTCAACCATGATCCCCAACAATGCCCCATCGTCCTCCTCCCCTTCCTTAACCACCACCACCACCTCCTCCATCTTTATTATCTCACCACATTCTTCCTTCTATTCCCTCTTTGGGGCTGTCTATGGCTGTTACCTCGGTAAGCAAACCAAGCACTGAAAATCTCCTTATGGCGACATCGCCTCTCTGACAGAGGCGTAAACTACTTCGACAGCTACTCTCTTCAGCACATTTGGGCATGGGTCTCGGCCAAAGTTTACGAGTGATACCGTTACTTGACATCTTCTCTTTCCTATGCATTTCTGGATAATTGCAATGTAGTTAGTATTAAACATGTATAGGCCCAAAAAGAATGCAGGATAGTGTTAATGCCAAAGAGATTCTCCAAGAGCAGATACTTTACTCAAGTCCTATCATTTCTCGGAATAATCCACATTGGTAAACTATTACACTCCTTACGAATCATCTATGTATATTACAATGCCAAAAACGTGTAGCAAAAATAGTGGTAGAGCATGATATTTTGCAAGCCTGCTAATTTTGTGGATGGAATAATTTTGCTGCTACCAATTTCAAGAGCAGCATGCATAGCACTAAGCTATATAGAAATTCATAGAACAATATAAGTGAACAAGCATGATTATAAAAGTGTGAGTAAGAAATATGTATATGACCTTTTCTATAACTGTCTGGGAGTCAGCGGCGTGGCATTGTCCCAGCTGGAACTTTCCATAGGTTCCAGACGAGGTGCCAAAGCTGGCAAACTTGATGGCTGAGATCGATTGCCTAGGTGCGCGTACAAGATGCATCCTGGGCCTGAGGAACTCTTCAGGCTGGCCATAACCATCAAGCTGCCAATTCTCTACAGTGGGGTGCCACTCTGAAACATTGGCACAAATGCTTGACATGGATCTCTTTACAAGACTGATTTTGGATGTTTCGTCGCCAAGTTCTTCAAAAACCACCAAAAGGTTTCTTGTTAGTTGTAGCCAGGACTGAGGTACATGGTACCTGATTACCAAAATCAAAGTTTTAATCTCATAGAGTTTGCCATTGATCTTATGAAAATGTAGGAAAGAGAAAAATAATATTCACCATCTTTGAGTTGGTTTCCCACAACCAGTCTGACATTTTGGAGGTCTATATGTCCCCGCATAAGAGCACTCCTTGCACTCGTCACTTGGAGCATTGGCCGCCCAATATCCCCCAATACTTTTCCCATTGATCCAGATCTGACCTTTCGCCATGCTGCTCATGTCCAAAGCCAAAGGCTCATCTCCATCAGGTGCATGAAACTAAGGCTGTCGCAAGCAAGAGACATAGAAGGAACAAGTAGAAAGCAGACATTGGCACGTATGCCATATATATTCAGCGATAAAGAATTGCTTCAAACGATACCTTGTACCATGACAATGCTTGCTATTTCTTCATTACCAGCGACCCCTTCATCCACTCTACAGAGGAAATTCCTTCTACACGGAAAAGGGACTGCATGGAACGTACCTATGTTGATTCAGAGGAATCCAACCCATGGTTCCATTGGCAGCTGCAAAGTGAGAACAAAAAGAACCAAGGAAATGCTTACTGCTCATGGTTGCCCCTCTAGTCAGCCAGGCTCTTATCTTGGTCGATGTAGTCTGGCAAAGAGACAGCGAACCCTACCCTTGCCTCTTCAAGGAGACCTCCCTTTGGGAGCCATGCTTGTTTGGACACTCACAACCAAACAAAATCAAAGCAAATCATAGCTAAGGCTGAGCCAAGTCGAGTGCAACTTTAAAGGAGGGACTATTAGCCAAGGCACTACCCAATGGTGTTTAGCATGTTTCTGTTGGTTGATAAAATTCAGAGAAATTAATGATTCCCATGGCCTGCCTCCATGTGGATTTATCTCCACTCCCATTTCCTTATCACCATTTCGCTACAAAAGTCAACAACACAATCATATAAGATTACAGTCATGGCAACTTTACATGAGCGGGTGAGACAAAAGTCACCATATGCCCTTGGATTTACAACCATTATGCATCTGATTCCATAAAGGAATTTGACCCTGTACGTACCGATCCCCCATCGAATCCCAAATGGAAGGATTGCTATGCTTGTGCTAGTGTCCTTTAGACCACACCACCTTTTGTGCAGCATGGTTGTCATTTTGTACCACTACTATGCAATGTAAAACGTTTCCAGTTCACCTTCTCTGCTAACATTAAGCGACTAAATGATTCAAGCAAGCACTCCTTTGGGCTATATTTTGTATGGAATCATCCATGATGGCTTTCAATTAGATCCGCAAGGGTGATCTTACCACAGTTTCCCACGTCAAGTTTCTGAAACTGGGTGCAAATTTGCATGATATCTTTCTCTGAAATCTTTCCCATCTCTTTCAGCTTGTAGACAACAAATTCAGATTTGCTGCAAAAAAAAAGAAGGAAAATATGATTATGAGCTATAGGAAAATGATAAAAAAGGATGAAGATTATTTCCTAACATTCTTGCCTCTGACAAGAATAAAATGACAAAAAAGACCTAAGATGATGTGTATTTTTATCAAACGCCATTAACTATAACTACGTTAATTTATTAACGTAGCCAAATCTACAATAGCAAGATTATTTCCTCTCTAAACGTCACCAAATAAATATTGAACAAATTTACGAGTCCGACCCCCTTTCCCCACGATTTCCTTCTTTCCTGAAACTAAAAAATCCTTTCCCACCTGCCCCTTCGAATGTCACAAAATCAAAATAAAAAACAATGCATGACCGCCTTTCCTTGTCACGAAAAAGCCTTTGAAACCAATGAAAGCTCACCTGCCCCTATGAAAAAACCAATTCCCGCCCCTACGAAACCTTACCCATCCCCCTTAAAATATCATCGTTCTTCCTTGTGACCTCTTCCGCCTCAGCACTGTTGTTGTCCTCTGCAGAGTCGTCGTCGACCTCCTCGTCCAAGCCAGCATCGCCCTCGACCTCGTGGCCCTTGTCGACCTCCTCGTATGCTACCATCGAGGTTAGTAAAGCCGCTTCCTTCCCCCTGACCCCAACCATGATCCTTCCTCGGATATCGCCCTCGTTGCTCCTCCTCCTAGGACTAACCTCACTAGTGTATACTTCTAGGGTTTCCCACCCTCCAGTGAACCATTAGAGACAACGATTGGTACTTTTTGAATATAAGAGGGATATGAAGGTTTCCTGTGCTTTTGTGTTGCAGTGGCACAAACGAAGAGGAAGGCAGCGATTCGTCTTAGAAGAGGAAGTCACCGGAGGAGGCTGGAAGCAGTAGCGGGAGCTCGCCAGAGGGGTTTAGGTCGTTGCCGGAGGACAAGGCTGATGGGAGTAATCTGCCTGAGGGGAAGAAAGAGGTAGATTCATCTTACAGGTACTATTTATCGTGATCTGAACTTTGTAGATGTTGATTCGTTTAATACTGCTGAAAGGATAACTTAGAGAAGGATTCAAACTGTTGGAGGAGAGTTGTAGCTTTTTGTTTTGTAGTTGTAAACCATTGAGTTGTTCACCACCTTTGGAAAATGCAAAGGTTTAAGGAAGCTTGTTTTGGATTTATCACACATCAAACTAATTCTTTGTATAGGGTAGGTTAGCTAGGTAACTCTGATGGAGGGTTTTGTGGTTGGATATCGTGGAAAAATTTGAGGTGTGAAGTCTTAGGTAGTGGAATGACGGGAAAGAGGAACCATTTTGAATATCTTGTGGTTTAGATATAATGTAGTTGAATGATTATTACTCTAATGATATAAATTGTGGTTACTGAATAAGATAGCTTATTATTATGCAAAGAATTGAACTACATTAATCAGTTCTATTTTAAGCTACTGATTCAGTGTGGACAAACATCTTTATGCCATCTTCACAGAAAATGAATCATCTTCCCAAACCCATGCATCCAAGCCATCCTCCTTTGGTTGTAGATTTGATAGCTCTTGGAAATGCAAAAAAATCCATTTGGCAACCAATATGTTCCTACCTCTGCTTAGAAAAATTCCCAAGGAAAACCAAGGACCAAACATTACAAATCCTATGCCAAGGATCTACAGCCAATGCCTATGTCTGAAGAGAGTGCAAGTTTGAAAGAGGGCTCTTTCTGGAACAGTCTTTTGCCCAGAGCTGGAAATCTAATCCATCTCCCTGCTTGGCCAACAAAAAAGGAATCACCTTAGGTGCCACTTTGGCTCCCCTTTCCAAAAGGCTGATGAACCTCTAATTAGTTGTAACCTGTCATCAAGATTTACATTGCTTGGACATGGAATAAGATCAAGACAGGAATCTCCCAAAAGCAAGATTTGACAGCCTGATCAGAAATAATTGTCTTTCAGGCAAACAACAGACTTCAGGAAACAATATCACGATGTGAATGGTAAGAAATAAAAGCTAGGGATAGCTTGGACATATAAACTCAAAGGGACATGTTGATTACATTATATACTGAGACCAATGGACTTGCTACTTAATGGCATTTTAAGACAAGAGCAGTAAGCTTGCATGATAAATCTCACCTAAAAAATACGTTAAGAACTTTAATTAGGATAGGTAATTAATGAAGAAAAAACATAATTACGAATTTAACCAAGCCATCTCATTTGTTGGATTAAGATTCAATCATAAAAGCAAGAAAATGACACCTCTTGCAAGCATATCCAAGTACAAGATGAAGTTGAGAAAATGTCATGGGTAAAGGATAAACTGTAAGTGTTGTTTTCCCCATTTGAATTTGATGATGGTTTTCTCGAAATCTTAGTACTTATCCATTTATTACCTTCAACTTCAAAATCTTTTCTTGCACGTGCACTTTCCCTCCACTAACGAGAGCATTCTCATAGGAAACTAGGAAGTGAATGGAAGAACTCATACTTTGCACGGTTATGAAAGTCTAATATTTGACTAATGACCAAAGAGAAGAAATGGCAGAATTCATTACAGTGGATCACGAGAACCAGTAATGACTGCATAGAGTTGTTTTGATTTGATTCTAATGTATTAAGTGTATTAGACAACTAATTAATTTCTACGAGTGCCTGCATTATCTCAGACAACAAGGCTTTACCAACAATTGGACCAGCATAAAGATTCAATTGGAAACAGAAAAAAATTTCACACTGGATTTACATGCAAGTATATTGTTGGATCTTTAACAATGGATTACATACCTGAATTCTGTAGCTACGGGTAAATTTACAGACTGCAGTTTACTAATCTCTAACATGATCAGATCTTTGTACAACATAAATGGCATATGTATGCACGCTTGAGAGCATAGTGCAAAAGAAATATAGCAGCCATTCCCACAGCAGCAACTGGCTCAATTGACCTACAACAAGGCGGTACGCGAGATTGTGTTTGACCCTTCACCGCGAGCTAACCCGGTGGAGAATTTGCAAAGTCCATGTTGCAAATGGACAAAAGGTATCAAGCCATTTTAGAGGACTTAGCATCACAAGACCAGAACATGCAGAACCAATTAAACGAACTATGTCAGGAGTCTAGGACACAGGGAGCCTTGCCTTCCCAACCTGCCCTAAACCCTCGCAATGTGCAAAACTCGGGTGCCCAACCCAGGTTCAATGCACCACAGGGATAGGCTCATGCAGTACCTCAAGAAACTCCTATACCTCCTAGTATCCATATTCCTGCACATTCTAGAAACCCATATTTTAATTTGGGAGTATTTTTACCTGCCATGGTATGCCTTCTGCACTCCTACTGAAACAAGGAAAACTTGATTCAGCACTCCTATTGGACAGATCTCCGAGACAGACCCCAAAGGTGGCAAATCAGTCTGTGTTCTTGAACCATTAAAGGCTATTATATCAATGCCAGTTTCAAGAGCTGAAGTAACATCCTCTTGATAAGAAATAGGTTAATGAGCCAATGGTATGTGTTGATCAAGCATAATGAGTGTTTTCTATTGTTGTGGTTGTTAAATTTGAAAAACAATGTTCGTGCATTTGATCCTTGCTCAAAGTTCAGCTTCAAGTCAATTTTTCCCATCCCAAGGCTTTGCTTCTCTAGCATCATCCTTATTTAATTCTGCCAGTAAATCTTGAACATCTTGTTGCATTAGTTTTTGGTTTCAATTGCTTGCTAACATCATTTTTGACAGGAAAACATCATTTGCTTAGCATACTAAATTTTTGTAGTTTGTTCCGTGGTCCTTTAATGGACTAGAAGGATTTGTTTTAAGTTGTCTTAAAAAAGGTTGAGAATGAATCAACCTAACAAAGCGTATAATGGAATGCAATAAGTACACTTTGAAAAATAGAAGAGAAAGATTCGGTAAAACACTAATAGCATCTTTTTTTTTTACCAAACCAGTCTAAGTCTTAGACCTTCCACTTACTATTTATCATCACACTAATGGTTCACAGTCACCATTAAGCAGCAAAGAAAGCTCACCTGAACATGCTAAATATACAAGACAATAGAAAATCACAGATCAGAAACTACCCCCGTTCGCTTTTTCAGACCAAGGCCATTGATGTGGGATTGTCTTTGCTTGCTGGCCAGTTCATCAAAGTCTGAAATGTGTGCCATCATCATTGTATCAATCTTTGGGATGCTTCCAACGGTGGAAGCTTTCCCATAGTCCTCTACAAGGGGGTGAGATTCTAAACTACCCGACTCCATTGAAGGAGATCATGTCCCTAAGTTGGTCAACAAAATCTTGTGATGGCCTAGTTGCATGGTTAGCAACTACATCAGAATCAAGCAAAGAAACAGGCTCTCTAGGAGGATAGTTTTCTGGTTTGCTAACACAAAACATAGATAATAGATAAGAAAACAACAAACTGGTTATTTTGTAGGCAAGGAGGTACAGCCCAAAGGATTTAGCAGTTGCCTTAACAGAACTACCATCTTTATTACCCTCGTGAAAAAGAAAGAAAAAGAACTCCATCCAAAAAAAAGGAGGAAAAGTAAAAAGGGAAACGGATCGGAAACAAATATAGAAACTTACAAATGATAAAGCTCAATGTAATTTCAGTATCCTAATCATGTCGTAATGTAAACCTCATTTTAGTTGCCTCCAACTTGGTTATTATACACTCCGAGATCCAAAAATACATGAATGATTGTGTGTAAAGAATTTCAAATAAAAGGTTGATTCAAATTGATGTAGAAAGGGCCTAAAAGAATGCTGATTAATGGATCTATTAGGAAAATGTTAATTAATGCAAAAAGAGAGGGAAATGACAAATGCAAAAGGAGAAGGGAATGATAAATTACTGACTCCACATACTAAAGTGAGGGTTTGATGGAGGTCAGAAAAGAGGAAGATTCAGTGGATAAATGCTAAATCCATTGATAGATTGGGAAAGTGATGAAAAGATAGCTGTATAATCCAGAAGTATTTTCTAAATTAGAATGTATAAATGATATATTAAGACTTAAGAAATAGCTTCCAAAAATACAGATAAAAGGATTGCTACCTTCTTTTTAAAAGTACTTGTAATTTCAACTTATAGTTAGTAACTTATCCATTTCATCCCTCGTTCTTCAAGAATCAAGCCCTACAATAAATTGAATCCTTATAAAATTTTCACAACTTGTGCTTCTCATCCAACTGCATTAATTATGTTGTGTGCTATTAAAATAACTCTATTGGCAAAGTTTAGATACATGATTATGGAATATTTATCTTGAACTAGGATGATTGTGAAAGATATTTATTGATCATTTTTTATATTGTGAAGGGTATGTACTGATCATCCTTACTTCTTATAAACAAGTTATGTTTTAACTATTTCTTGTCTAAATTAATAATTATATTCATTGTCTAAATTTTATTTATAAATTGTAATATTAATTCAATAATTTTGTTGTAAACAGTATTATTTACAACATAATCTCAGCGGCATCAGAAGAAGAGATTTATAGATTTAGACGACGAAATAGAAGAGTCGTGATTATAATAGTTTTAAGTTAGGTTAGTATAGTGTTAGATTAAGAAAACTTTTGGTATTAAACAAACATATTTGTGGTGGTCTTATATAGTGTTCTTTTTTGCATTAATAATTTTTTTGTTTAGTAAATCTTTTTATGTAAAAAGATGATTTCAATATTTTTATTAATTTTGAGTGACACAAATATTAGATGTTATTTTATTAAGAAATATATTTTTTTATAAGTGTTATGATTATAGTTGCAAAGGTATTTATTACATATAAATTATATTAATGAAAAATAAAGGACATTTTAAAGGTTCTAAGATTATGCTTAAGTTTCTTTTAAAGTAAGTTAAAGTAATATTTAAATATTATAGTAAAATGTATTAGGAGTTGTTTAAATGTCATTTAAAATAATATAAATTAATATTTAAACATCATAATAATTGTACATTTTTAACGTCATTAAACTAAGGTCACGCTTTAATGTTATTAAAAGGGATATAAAATGATATTTAAATATCTTTAAAAGATACCTAAGGTAACATTTAAACGTTAATATAGAATACATAATAAGACGTTTAAACGTTATTAAAAGTTATATAAGATGATGTTTAAGCGTTGGTGATATTTATTTAAAATAATGTTTAAACATTATATTAAGGTAAATAAAGTGATGTTTAAACGTCATTAAGAGGGATATAGCAGACGTTTAAATGTCTTTAAAAGATACGTAAGTTAACATTTAAATGTCAATATAAAATATATAAGAGGACGTTTAAACGTTGTTAAAAGTTATATAAGGTGACATTTAAGCGTCGGTGAAAGTTACCTAAAATGATACTTAAACGTTATTAAAAGGAATTTAATATGACATTTAAATATCTTCAAAAGTTAATGTAACATTTAAACGTCATAATAATTGTACACTTTTAACGTCATTAAACTAAGGTAATGTTTTTACGTCATTAAAAAGGATATAAAATGATGTTTAAATATCTTCAAAAGATACCTAAGGTAACATTTAAACGTTAATATAGAATACATAAGAAGACGTTTAAACGTTATTAAAAGTTACATAAGATAATATTTGAGCGTCGGTGATAGTTACTTAAAATAACGTTTAAGCATCATATTAAGGTAAATATAGTGATGTTTAAATGTCATTAAGAGGGATATAGCATGACGTTTAAATGTCTTCAAAAGGTACATTAGGTAACATTTAAACGTCAATGTAAAATATGTAAGAGGACATTTAAACGTTCTTAAAAATTACATAAGGTGACGTTTAAGCATCGGTGAAAGTTACTTAAAATGATGCTTAAATCTTATAGTATGATAACTAATGTGACGCTTTAACGTCACTAAAAGGGATATAACATTACGGTTAAATGTCTTTAAAAGTTACGTAAGATAACATTTAAACGTTAATATATAATAGGTAAGAGGACGTTTAAACGCTATTAAAAGTTATATAGGATGACGTTTAAGCGTTGGTAAACGTTACCTACAATGATGTTAAAACTTTGTAATAGGACAAATAAGGTGATGTTTTAACGTCACTTAAAGGGATATAAAATGACGTTTAAATATCTTCAAAAGGTGCATAAGGTAACATTTAAACCTTAATATAAAATATGTAAGTTGACGTTTAAACGTTGTTAAAAGTTATATAAGATAATGTTTAAACAACTTTAAATGTAATCTAAAGTAACGCTTAAATATCACAATAGGTTACATAAGTAGACGTTTAAATGTTATTAAAGATTTTGTAGAAATTTTAGGAAAAGTTAAAGCGACGTTTAAATGTCTTCAAAATTACTTAATGCGACGTTTAAATTTTATCTTACGTAAAATATGGTGATGTTTAAACGTTTCCATAGTTATTGTTTGGTGACATTTTAACTTCGTTAAAAGATATTAAGATAATATTTGCACATCTTCGGTTAGGTGGTGGGACTTTTAAGAGATTCAAACGTCACCTTAGATATTATAGGCGACGTTTATTTAACGTCAGTAAAATTCTTTTAAGTGACGTTTGATTTTCGACGTCGATATAGACCTAAGATGACGCACCTAAGGGGACGTTTGTGGTGGCATTTTTTTAACGTGTACAAAAATTTTTGGCGACGTTTATTTTACTTATTGTGACGTTAATTACAATATGTTATATGTACAGGATCAGGCAAAGAAGAATAAGGCCAATAGGGCAAAGCTCCATCACAGACCTACTATTTGGGTCAAACTAGTATAGATAGAGTTAAGGTTAAATATGTAAGTAATTCCTTATAATTATGTCACTTTTATGTTTTTAATTAAAGTTTTAATTATAAGTATTACCTGCAAATCTCTGAAATATATTTACAGACACATTCACACGATGGTGCCACGCTTAATCAGGTTGATATATTTAAGGTTATTCATAACAAAGTCAGCACCAACGGCGGATGAACATGGATACATGAGACATATCAGATAAAGCATGTAACATTTATTTATCAACTACTTTAATTTTTATACTTACTTTAATATGACTTTAAATTATTGTAATTTGTAGTGAGAAATGATGAACTTAATCAACCCCCTACAGATGTCGCTTCTGGCACTCAACAGCTCCCTCCTATGACACCTAAGGAGGCTTTTAGGAGAGTCATGCCTCCAAAGCACAGATGCTTTGTTCCTAGTGGGAGGAGAAGTCAAACGATCTCTAGCTGGTATAGGCAGAAGGAGTCAGTGACAGCAGTTGTCGTCCAGCAGATGCAGACACAGCTCCATGATGTTACCACACAGCTCCATGATGTCACCTCACAGTTCCACCAACAAACTCAAGCTTGGCAAGATGCTAAGAAATTCATGGAGAAGTAGAGGAAGGAGATAGAGCAGTAGAAAGCGAAGATGAGAGAGATGATGGCATTATTATGGGGCAGCTGTCGGGATCACACTTCCTATCACTTGCCGCCTTACAGAGATGACGACCTCGGAGTTGGTGGAGCAGAACAGGGGGTAGGAGCTGAGTCATAGGTTTAGATTATTTATCTTGTCGTTAGTCAGGTTTTGTATTTTGCTTATGTATATTTTGACATTATGACATACTCTTTTCATTAGGTTTATATATATATTTGTTGTACGTTGAATGTTTTATGTTTCATGTTGTATGTTGAAATTTTTTTATTGTGTGTTTTATACGTTGCATATGTTTTAAGGTGTTATAAGATTCTATAATTACCTACATTATATAGGAAAAAAATACACATATAGACATGACTGTTTTATGTAGAATCGTTGTTTTGATATAAATTGCGGTTATGTGAAAATCATTGTTTAGAGAATTACACGACAGTTTAACAATCGTCATTTATAGTTCACATATATCATAAAGGACGGTCATCAAAATCGTTGTTTAATGGTACTTCATGACAGTCTGTAAAAGAACTGTCATTTATAAATATATACGACGGTTTCTAAAATCATCGTGTAAAATATGACGATTTAAAATTAAAATTGTCATGTATACACTAACACGATACATTTTCGTGACGATAAAATACAACGATTTTCATGGAATAGGCGACAGTCTTCAACCGTTACAAAAAACATACGTCGATCATTCGTCGTATGGCTGACATAGCTTCCTTGGGCAAGGCCATTCATTCTTTTACAAAAAATTCTTGTTATGCATGCCACTTGTAGAAGGACTCTCTTTAGTGGGTATTGAGGCCCACTAGATAATAGGTGGGCCTAGTTGAATCTTTTGGTAGGTGAGGGATATCCAAGAAATTCCTCTCTTCTTAAGGAAATTTTCTTAATTGGATAGGATTGGCCCAAATTCACTTAAAGCTAGCTTAACCTTTAGCGGGGGCCCACTAATGTAATTTGGATTTTGCTCCCTTCAATTGAAGTCGAAGGATTTAGAGACAGTTGGACCTTGTATTCTCTGGTATCCACTTGAGGGATTTGGGAAGGCCAATTCTTTCCTTGTTAATTGCAATAATCATTAAAACAGATTGTTCAACCATTCCAGATCATACTCGAAAATGTTCATTGGATTTGCCCTTAAATTGGACAAATAGACTTTTTCTTAACATAAAATAGATACCCAACCAATGTGCATTATTCAAATGCATTCTCATCATAAAGGAGGCACATGGTAATAAAAGCCGATAACGAGTTGAAAACTGTTATTGATTCAATTGATAGATCAAAAGAACCTATTCTAAGTATTGATTTGGGGTTTTGATTGAAGCAGGGATTGCTTTACCTTGTTAGCAACCCTCTCTTCGTCATTTTTGACATCTTTGGATCGATCTAGGGCACTTGGAGAGACTTGATCCAAAAAAAAAAAAAGGTGTAGCATATGCATCTCATGATTATCAGATCTACTCTTTATAAAAAAAATACAAGCAACTTTCTATTTTTCAATTTAGCCATGCCTAATTCTTCTTTTTTTTTTTTAATCTTTTTTTTTTTGGCCTTCCCAAACAAGATTTAGGGCTAACATTCAAACTATATGCTGCAATATGGCGCGTGCCACCCATTTTCTGCTACAGTGAGACCAGGAGGGAGAGATGATTGCTTGGCATCAGAAGGCAGACCTGCGGATGGAGGTAGGGATGATGGACAGCACGTGTCGAGTGCACATGTTAGCCCGCGACGCTTGAGAAGCCGTGGCATGAACGTTGGCGAACAGTCGGCTCGTCTCCCTCCTCCCCGTCTGTCTCGAATAGCAAGACTGGAAAGGGGTGGTGGAGCCCATCCATCTGTCAGTCTCGTAACTTTTCCCGCTACCCACATTAAACCACCCAACACCAAAATACGAGCCATTATTTTAACAAGGGGCTCACAACCAAATGAATGGATGGACGAATAAATAAATAGGATGCTAGTAAAAAATTTTATTTTGCAACGGATGTTATAAAAAAGATATACGATTGCTTGCTCTTATAAGTTATGGATATGGTTGGTCGTATGTTACTGCTTACTCTCTCCTCTAGAATCAAATACTAATAATTTTTGTATTTAAATTAATATTATTAGTAAAATTTATATTTTAATTAAATATTATTGATTATTTTTGATATATGATAAGTGATTTTTATATTTAAATTAAATATCATTGATGATGTTTGAAATATTATTAATAATTTTTATATTTAAATCAAATATCATATGTAATTTTCAGTTATTAATAAAAATTACTTATGAATTTTTAATATTTGGTAATTGATCAATAATATCAAACTACACAGGGGCATTATATCGATAGATCTCACCTGAGTGAGTGGAGAGGGTGGTGCGCATGTAAGGTGAACGCATAATCTGATCTTCCCTTCTAAGTAGGAGGGAACTATTTCTCGCACAAGCGTGATGAGGTTGGATGATTGGGCTAATAGCGTACCAAGTTCATTGCACGCTACAACAGTTCCTCCCACTTGCTACCCGCAGGCCATATTCCCTGTTACTTTCAGAAAGAAGGAAAATTTTATTTGAATCGATTTGGACAGCACTAAAGTCCAAACCTATCAAATAACCCCTCATCAGATCTTACGCTATAGCGAACAGAAACGCCCTTCTGAACTCAGATACCCTGTTGGGAACGTATTTTGTTCCAACGGAGGTTATTTTTCAACATATTCAAAATAGTAATTTATTTGACCTAAAGCTATTAAATACGCTGTCTAATAATTCTCTTTATTTAAGAGCCTATTCATCAATGTAACCACTCCGTCCACTTGCGCGGTTTTCGTCAACTTGTTCAGCAGGCAGTTGCATGATTTAAGAGTTAATTTGGAAGACGGGATATAATTTATGGGATAAATTTTATATAGTTTGTTAATTTTTATTTTTATTTGAAAGTTATAAAGGTTATTTGGAAAATTTTTTTGTTAACATATGAAAATATATAGGATAATTTATAAAAAAAATTTATCCTACATCAATCTTAAAATAACTTATTTTGGATTAAATCTTCTTAACATGAATCAAAATATCCTTCGTATCAAATAAGGTTAACTTTTATTGTGATGAGTCATCTCCCTTATCAAATTAGACCTAAGAATCTAATGGAGGAACCTTGTCTCTACGTTATCATGCCATTTGGGCCGAAAAGTTGATCTGGTAACATGAGCCCTGGTTTTCATACCAGATATAAAGAATGTTACTATAATTGGCGGCCAATGTCACTTTGTAGGTATAGAGTCTTAAATGCTAACCATCTAGAATGTTTGCCAATTGGGAACTAACTGCACCTTTCGTGCTTCCACACTTTTAAATCCATTGACCACGAGCTTGACTGTGTAGATGTAGTTTACTTGAGGGATAATTCTACAAAAGGGTTAACTCATGTATACTTTCATAATTTAATCTCATTTCACTTAACATTGATTTTTTACTTTTAACATCAATTTACGTTACATCAATTATCATTGGTGTTAGTTAAATCTATATTAAAGTCACATGTAACCCTCTTTCTCTGATGTTAGTCACCTCTCTCTGTTTCTAACGTTGCTATTAAATAAATGTTACAATGATTAGCATAAAAATTTAATATTAATTTAAGTAAATTTAAATTATTATTATCTACGTGTAAACATAAATAAAGATCAATATCAATTTAATATTTCTTGAATCGCTTTTCAAACTTGATGGATAAACCCACCATTGACATCGACGGTTAACCTCAGAAATTGGAAGATCGCAAAAGCAGTTGTAATAATGGGACATGAAACCACCCACGATGTTGCAGGACATTTGAGGTGAGGTACCTTCGACAGGATTATCTCTTAATCTACGAAAGAGTGATTGCTCATGAGGTCCATCTTAGGATTTAGGAATAGATGTGATTGAGATTAACATATGGATAATAGATGGGATTGGGTGATTTCTGAGGTGAGGGGGGGGAAATCGAGGGAGAGAATATGGGAGAGAGAAATAATTTTAAAAAGCTTTTAAATTAGAAAAATAATAATTATCCTTCTAAATTTCACTAATCAACCGACCAATCATTAACAATATCATAAATTATTATAATTTTGTTAATAAATAACTTCTGTAATTATTACACTCTTATTTTATTAGGATATAATACCAAACACCGTGTCAGTGAAATTTTCTTGATTCGCTCTCCATCATTTACCACGTTCAAGCCCAAGGTTGGTGTCGCGGAAGCAAAAAAGACACCTATACATTCCTTTTTCAGAAAAATTGAAATATAAAAATTAAATCGCAGGAAAAAGGACAACACCTCTGCCCCGATTTCATAACTCATCTTCCCTGTAATCATTCGGGCTCCCCTGCTTCTGCCGCTGTCACCCCTGCACTGTCCCAATCAGCACCACTCTCAATGCAACGGAAAGGGTCAGTGAAAGATATATATATATATATATATATATATATATATATATATATATATATATATATATTGTGTGAGGGAGCGAGACGACAGAGAACAGCCATACAGGCTCTTGTTTCCCTACCACCTCGCATGCAACACAACTGCACGGTCCCATACGCTCTCTCCTCTTCTCTGTCTCTCTGTCTCTCTCTCTCTCTCTCACAAACCACCGACCGATCCACCCACCCACCCGAAATGAGCAATCAGAAGCGCCTCGACGCCCTGGAGAAGCCACAGCAGCCTCGCTTGGTGGTGACGGTAATCCCCGTCCCCGTGGCCAGCAAGAAGGCCAGCAGCCCTTCACCCTTCCCGACAGCAGCGGAGGCCGTGGCGGAGGCACGGTCGCTCTTGTCCCTCTCGTTTCCCATCGGGCTCACGGCGCTCCTCTTCTACTCCCGCTCTGCGGTCTCCATGCTCATCCTGGGGTCCCTAGGCGAGCTCCCGCTGGCGGCGGGCTCCCTCGCCATCGCCTTCGCCAATATCACGGCCTACTCGGTCCTCTCTGGGCTCTCCCTGGGCATGGACCCGCTCTGCTCGCAGGCCTTCGGTGCCAACCAGCCGAAGCTTCTCTCCCTCACCCTCCACCGCTGCGTGCTCTTCCTCCTCTGCTCCTCCCTCCCCATCTCCTTCCTCTGGCTCCACATGTCCAGGATCCTCCTCTTCCTCGGGCAGGACCCTGAGATCACCACCCTCGCCCAGACCTACCTCCACTTCATCCTCCCGGACCTCCTCACCCTCTCCTTCACCCACCCCATCCGCATCTACCTCCGCTCCCAGAGCATCACCCGCCCCCTCACCCTCGCCGCCGCCTTCGCCGCCGCTCTCCACCTCCCCGCCAACCTCCTCCTCGTCACCCACCTCCGCCTCGGCGTCTCCGGGGTCGCCGCCGCCTCCGCCCTTTCCAACCTCGCCCTCCTCCTCTTCCTCGTCTCCTACGTCCACGCCACGGGCGCCCACGAGCCCACGTGGCAGAGCCCGACGAGGGAGTGCCTCCTCGGGTGGGCCCCGCTGGTGCGTCTCGCCGGGCCCAGCTGCCTCTCCGTCTGCCTCGAGTGGTGGTGGTACGAGCTGATGATCCTCCTCTGCGGGCTGCTCCCGGACCCCAAGCCCGCCGTGGCCTCCATGGGGGTCCTCATACAGACCACCTCGCTGCTCTACATCGCCCCCTCCTCGCTGGGCCTCGCTGTGTCCACGAGGGTCGGGAACGAGCTCGGGGCCAACGAGCCCCGGCGTGCGAGGGTGTCGGCATGGGTGGCCATGGTGCTCGCCGGGGTGACGGGCGTGGCGTCGATGGCAGTGGCCGTGGGGGTGAGGGGGAGGTGGGGTAGACTGTTCAGCGGGGACGGGGAGATAGTGAGGCTGACGAGGGCGGCGCTGCCGATAGTTGGGGTGTGCGAGCTCGGGAACTGCCCGCAGACGGTGGGCGGGGGGGTGCTGAGGGGGAGCGCCAGGGCGAGGGATGCCGCTGGGGTGAACGTGGGGGGCTTCTACGCGGTGGGGGTGCCGGTGGCGGTGGGGTTGGGCTTCGGGGTTGAGATGGGGTTGTGCGGCCTGTGGTTGGGCCTGGTGGCTGCGCAGGCGTGCTGCGCGGGGCTTGTTGTCTACGTGGTGGGTCGCACCGACTGGGACGCGCAGGCGAGGAGGGCGAGCAGGTTGGCGATGCCCGGTGGGGAGGAGACGGGAAGCGGTGGGGAGCAGCCGTTGATCTCCATCAAGGTTGGCGGGGAGAAGAGGAATGACATCATCATAGAGTTCGACAAGTGAGAGAGAAGATAAGAAGAGCATGCAGGAACGAGGTGAGGGTTGTGTTGAGTGTCTGCCTGTGCTACTACTGACTTCTTTCGTTTTTGCTTTTTCTTTTTTGTTTTTTTTGGGTTTAGCCGTCCTCTTGGGATCTGGGTTACTGCTGATGTCGATATTGGTAGCATTGGATAATTTTTTAGAGTGCCTTTTTTTTTTAATATTGTTGATTATTATTGGGTGGATGGCTAAAGGAATTGCTTTCCTCCTCTTTTTTTTTGCTTTTTTTTATTTTCTTCGTATTATTTTTCAACCCATTTATTACCACTGTCTTTTTGGTACCTTTTATTTTCTGTATACTGATTCCTTTTTGATGGGGATCTAATTGAGTAAAAAAAGCAGAAATGGTTCCTTGTAATTTGGGGGAAAAAATGGAAAACCGGAATTATCCTCCCAAAAGGCTGATGAAGTGAGGCCATACGGTTCACGTGATTCATATTGGGGAAGTTTTCTATTTGAGAAGAAATTCGTTGTCACCGTCCCGCATGGAGGGGGTTATGCAAATGGAGGATGCACGAGTGAAGCTCGAAATGGGACACTGGTAGATTTGTTTCGGGGCTCACTCAAAATGGGGTTGAGCTCCTCCTATAGACCACCGACGTGTCCAGTCAGATGCACCAACCCATAGATATAGCCAACAATGGGAAATCAAAACAATCAACCCCGCCATTAGTAAAAGAGCAGGGGTAACTTTCTGATGCGCGACACTTCGCTGCGGGTCCTTTCGTTCTCGATTTACCGTACCATGGGTGTCACACATAGAGGATCTGGGTCTGAGATGACATGATGCATTTGAGTAACCAGAGCAAATTACCACCGGAAAGCCATTGTTAATTTATGAGTTGGCAAATGTATGAGTATTATATGAGAATTTGACATATATATATATATATATATATATATATATATATATATATATATATATATATATATATATATATGCATGGCTGTCTCTACATTAATATAATTAAATGTCGTGGAAAACTTGCTCTATTAACTCAAATGCAGCTGATGGCAGTCCATAAGATAGATTTTCGTCCAGCAGCAATTAAGTTGGAGAAGTCGTAGTATTATTAGTATTGTGATTCTTCCTTTAAATTATATCCTGATTTCTCCTCGTTTAAGTCATCTAGATGTGAAGTCTGAACAGTTCATGTGCTGGTTCGGTATTGCTTACGTTGTAATTGGGAAGAAAATTAGGATTCTCCCCAACTTCCTCGTGACAATGTGGTTGCTTAATCTTGGTGTGTCCAACTATCAAGAAAAAAAACACAAATGATGCTCTACCTATATCCATTTGTTTATGATATTGAAAGATAATAGCTTTGGACCCAAACAAATGAAAATTTATTAGTGTAATCCTATACTTCTCTTCTTTGCCTGCCTCTTAGTCCTCCTCCTTCCTCCAAATTAACTTCTTGCAACCAATAAATGTCCTCTCTTGCTATCTCTTCCACCCAACTCCTCACAACTCCATCCATCTATACCTTAATGCTTCCATTTCATCTCCTAACCCCTAATTATGCCCCTTCCCCCTCCCTAGCATATCCAATAACACCCAAGCATGGCACCATCTCCTCCACCTTCCACTTCCTATTCACCTTGAATCCCATAGACCCATTGGAGTTGGTAGTTGCCTTCGTAATGTAAGAGGAGGAGCAACACCTATACAATTAGGAGTGTTAGCTCCTTTGCTACGATAACTCACCCACCTGCATGATTTTACCATGGCAGTGATGCTTACTCAAGTCCAAGTTCACATGAGGTCTAGAAAATCACTAGGTCATCCTTGCTAGTTTGCACAATGAGTAACAAATGCCACTACTTGTGGTAAGAGGGGAGGAGAAACTAAAGGACATTGCATTAAATGTACTTGAAATTAAGTTTATATGTAGTGGAGTAGGAGAGGAGGCTACATTAGCATTAGTAGAGGGTGAATGCATGATTGTGGAGAGTGAGAAGCGATTGCAGGTGGTTCAAGAGGAGTCTATTGCAGAGAGGAATGTAGAGTTGACATTGAAGAAATGATAGGAGGGACTTAAAAATGGAGCAAATGAGGTAAATAAGCTATATGAGGTGGAGAGAAGGATGAAGGAGGAAGGAGTGATTGAAGGGGTTTGGGGTGGAAGGAAAAAAAAGAAAAAGTGGAGAATACTAGAGGTGTATTTAGAAGATTTTATTTCTTTTATTCTAGAAGCATTACTCATTAACTTGTTAGTTAATAGAAATAGATTGAATGACATTTGTACAAATAAAGCAACTTGTTACTAGAATTTATATAAACATTTAGATGATCGTGCCAATTGTATAATTTCATAAATTTGAAGTGGCATTTATGAACAATCCCCTTAAATTATTGACATATAAGCTTTTGAAAGCCACAATCAATTTGTTATCAATTAGAGAGCATAGGTTGATAGAAACTCTCAACCATTTTATTGATTTATTTAGAAAATATTGTTCGATGAGATTGCATTTTGTAGAGGCCTAATGCAAGCCTTTCTTTGTCGAGAGGAGAGTGGGTGATCTCTTCCCATTCAAGAGATCAGGTGATTCTTGAAAGGTTTTCCATAACTCATTTCTTGTAAGCAACCGGCTAATCTTTCATAACGTCACTTAGACTTCATTGCGAGGTCAGTCAAGCTACACTCATTTATGAACCACTTTTAGATTTTGAATGAATTGGGACACCTAGACCTTTTGCAAAAGCAAACCCTCCATACAAAATCCCTTGAGTTTCACGAGGGTATAGGTTGGTTCTTCATACTTCTCATCCTCAATGTGAAACTCACACTCCATCGAGAAAAGACAATCACTTAGGCAAAATTTGAGCTACTTCTGAATGAGAATCAAATTTAATTGTGAAAAATTGGCTTCAATTCCAAGCTATGCATTTGAAATGCTTAAGAAATAAGTTCAAAGATGATAAGTTGTAATTAAAAATGTGCATTAGAGGGGGGTGAATAGTGCAGAATAAAATACAAAAAAAATATAAATTGAGACACTAAATAATCATAACAAAACACAAGTAGTTTTAGGTAGAAAACCCTTGGGTAAAAATCATCATTTAAGTCCCCTGACTTAGGATTTCCTTGATTGATTGAACTAATTAAATCCACTAAACCACACCACTTGAAATGAGGGTAGTGTAACCCAAAGGTACAACCCCTTTATGGTCTCTACTGAATAGTATTTTGTTGCTCACCTTTAGGTATGAGACGAGAATCTACATACCAGATGCCATTATAATAAAATGAAGAAGAAAAGAAAATGTAATACCCTCTAGAGCCATAAAATATAATTAAGTGAATTTAACTTTTAAGCATTTGGACTACTTCTCTTTAGATAATGAGAGTGTGTGGAAGCAATGAGATAGAGTTCTTTGAAGTTGCAAAGTTGAGTACGAAGAGCTTGAGCTAATATCACTTGAGAGTATGAAGTTTGATCTTCTATTGGTGTGGAATGTATAGAGAATATTATATCAAATGTGCATATGCAAAAAAGGTCTATAGAGGTATTTATAGCCATCATAAGAAGCCTTTAGGTAAGTTAGGATAGCTTATATAGTCATTAAAGGTTAATCACTGATTTTGTCTAATAAATAGATTTAGCAAACCAAAGAGTCTCAGTTAGCAGTTAGTACATGTTGGTTGCCCAATGAATAGATTAGTTGACTACCTAAGTATTGGTTGACCATTAAAAGTATGTTGCTCGACCGATAACTATAGTACAATGAATGAACAAATCAAGTGAATAATGGTCAACTGATCAAATGGTTGGTCGACCAAAAGCATACATGTTGGTCAACTTAAAACTTTGTTTTGATCGATTGATAAATGAAGGTTTTTGATATTAATATCCCTAGATATTCCAGGACTTGTGCAAAGCTGGTATAGAGTTGTCCAACCCATTTGGATGGTCAACAACTTAATGAAGAATTGGTCTTCCAACGTAGGTGTTGATCGTACAAAAATATATGTGATCATAGGATAAGAAAATACTTAATTAAGGACATTTTCCAAGACAAATTAATGCAAATGAATGTTGTATGAACAACATTTCTATATTGGATGTCCACTTTAAGTGTTGGTTGAACAATAAGTGAAGTATCAGGTTTTCAATGTGTGTGTTGGATGACTAATTACTGAGTAATTGGAAGTCTAATTGTTTGATAGGTCATCCAAGTATAACTAAATGTTATGAGCCATCTCGAACTCGGATGAGAATCGGGTCAGACCGCGTTTCACTACTCAAGATCTAGTCGTCCAGTAAGTAATAAATGCAAAGCACAACATACATCCTACATATGCAATCGCAATAAAGCAAAATAATTTAAAAGAAAGACAAATGTTCACCAGCTGAAAAGTAAGAGCAGTACATAGCCATCGTAAGAAACAAAAAGCGAAAGTTTAAAAGAGTTCAGTTCTAATACAACTAGAAAAAGGAATTACAAAAATAACAGAATTGAGTAGCACATTAATTACCACTACTAAGGTATGTGGCTAGGTCATGCACTCACTACAACATACTCTACTTTTGCTGTCAGTTGGAAACTGATGGCAAAGCCCAATTAACCAATGCCATTAAGCGACGTTATTAGTATCGCTATTTCTTTTTTCCGTCAGTTAGAGGGCACATTCGACGTCAAAATATTGTTCGACCACAGGACAGATTGGATATTTCGACAATGTTTGACAACTGACAGAAATTGTATTTGCCATTGCTTATAAAAGAAGCAATAGCATTTGTCTCACATTTCCCCACCTTTACACGCCCTTTCTTAAGTTTTGCCATTGTTTAAATAAATACACCGTCACTTAGATAAGCGACGATAAAAATATTTTTATCATCACTTTTTTGTTGTCACTTATTTGAATAAGCAATGGTAAATGTAGAATATTTGCGACTTGCATTAAACTTTAATGTCGTCGCTTCTTTCCAAAATCGATAGTAAATGTAGGGATTTTTTTTATTATTTTAAAATGATGTAAATTACCTACTAAACCTACTTAAAAGACCTATTTTTATACAAAAATAACTAATGAAAATGAAGAGAAGTTTATATTTCATAAATATAAAGTCTAGTACATAAAAAGCTTGAAAATGAAATATTTACATAAAAGGGGTAACATGAAAAACATAACAAAAGAAAATGGATAAAAATCAAAATGCTACTACCCTGATGCCACCAACTCCACCTACACCGCCCATGTCATCGTCGTCGTCTCATCTATAAATGCTGGGATCTGATGAAGATGGATGCTCTAACTGTCCCTTCTTGAGAAGAATGGATAAATGCATCTGAAGCTCATCATCCATGGCATTCATCTTTTTATTCATCTCTACCTCTCTCTTCTCCCTCTTTGCTTCTCTCTTCTCCCTTTCCTCCTCTCGTCTCTATAGTGTGTCAATCTTTTGATGCAACTAATCAATGACACTAAATGAGACGACACCTTTCCTTCCATACTAGCTAGACAACGTGTGTGCCCTCCTCGCACTACGAACGAAACCACCATGGTCTGGTGGCATCACTCTCCTAAATGCCTCTGGATCCAGAGGCTATTAGACGCTATCAGAGATCTCGTCAGTGGGGGATGTACCAAGTGTACCATTTTCTTTTAAATGTATTAAAAAATATTATTATAATATATATACAAAGTTATAAATTTTTTGAGTTTAGGAAACTTATGTATCTCTCCTAATATGAGTCATGAATCCACTTACGAGCACCTTCAGCTGCAGCTTGATGGTAACACCATCATTAGCCATGACTAACTTGAATTAGTTGAAATCAAGTGACAAATACTCCTGAATAATCGCCTGAAGACCGTAATTCCACTCAGATCCATTTTGAGAAGAGAATAATAAAAAGGATTAAATCTGTAGTTTTAACATCAAATCATGAATGCAGAGTAACCATAGGGTCACCCAGGGGTTAATCTAAGGTCAAATGAGCATTAAAGTTCAAAAAGTGGGTCAACATAAATAGAAATAGGGTTTCACGCGTTTCGAGAACAAAATCAAAATATAAAACACTAATTTTAGGCTCGCTTAAATTGAAGAGGTTATGGTAATGATAAAATTCATCTAAACATCTAAAAATTCAAAGAAAAATATTCTAAGAGGTTTGGTATCCTTGGTTTGACCATCTGAACTCATTTTGACCTAGAATAGAGTTTCAAATGGGATTTTGCCCTAGTTTGGGCTCTTGTGCAAATTGCCCAGTCAAATGTGGTAAAAACTAAAATCCAAGTTCACCATTAGATTCCTTGGGTTCAAATTAGTTTAACACCAAAATTTAGGCCTAATCAGATTCCATATTAACCTAGTTTGCATTTCAATCCCTAAAATATCTATTTCTTACAATTAAACCCCTAACTTTCAAGTTTCTTGTGATTGGGTTCCTAAATTTTGTAAATTCCTACTTGGAGGGGGTGAGATCAGCGTGACGTAAAAATAATGTGGAATTATAAATAGAACAATCTCACAAAATAACAAGCACACAATATACACAACGATTTTTAGGTGGAACCCAACTCAGGTGAAAACCACCACCTAACCCTCTCGAGTTAGGATTTTCCAATCAACCAACTTGATCAAATCTACTAAACGAATCACTTAAATGAGGGTGATTCTACCTCAATTACAACCACGCTACAAGTGCAAGGGTAGCATTCCTTAGCCCCTTCTCTTCACGAAAAGGATTTTGTCCCTTGATGGAGACGGGAATTCGCAACGCGAATACCCAACAAATAACAAAGTAAAATACAATAATAATCCTATTGAGTCAACAAAGTAATTTTAAACTAAGCTTCTATAGGAGTTAGGATGCTTCCCTTTGCTGGAAGCGCGTCGACGATGCGGATGTGTGAACACACAATGGTACAACGGTGCTTTGGTGAACTACAGCGGGAGAGCAGGTGCGCAAATGGCTTGAAGCTCTCTAGATGTAGAAGTAGGCTTGGAGAGTAAGATCTTTCTTCTATTTGATCTTCTTCTTTTAAACACCAAAGAGTGGAAAGTATGTTGCTTGGATGTGTCTAGGTGTGTATTTGAGTGGCAAGGGTTCTCCTCTATTTATAGAGGCCCTAGTAAGGCCTTGGAAGGCCTTAGAAGGCTTCCATAGCCGTTGGGTACAACCTCCAAGAGAATCAGATCGAAATCAAGAATAATCATTACACTGACAGGGTTATCAGACGTCTGATCTTAGCATCGGACATCTGGAAAACCAGTTTAAGACGTCTGGGAATAAAGTCAGACGTCTGATTTTAGGCGAGTTTCCTTCTTGACTTGAATATGATCTAAACAGGGTTCTAGTGAAATGTCATCAGACAACATACAAGACAACTGGCAGTAAGTCTAGACGTCTGGAAACCTACTTTTCTGCGGAAATGGATTTCCAAGGGAGTGCAATAGCTATAAAATCTCTAAGAAGAGATTTTTGGGTCAGCCGAGGCAAAATGGTCATGTATCAGACGTCTGTGGTCCTCTATGGATGTCTGATACAAGGCTAATGGTCATTTCCTTCAGCATTTAGTAAAGTAGCCAACGGTCCACTAATTGGATGCATGGCAAAGTCATCAGACATCTTCTAAGACGTCTGGACTAAGGTCTGGACGTCTGATTTCATCAGACAAAACTAAGTCCAGCCTAAACATAATCGGACGTCTGAGTCAATAGTCAGACATCTTAAAAGTATTTATCAGACGTCTGATTTTCAGCTTAAACATCTGGAAAGGCTATTTGAACCTTATTTTGGTTTTCTAAGTTCTCTACAGAAAAACCTAAGTATCTTAGGATTGTGCAGGTGTTCCTAGGACTATTGTTAGGGTTCTTTGAGGCTCTTTAACATGAATCTAAGTAACAAAATAAAGAGCAACAAAAGAAACAAGAATACATAGATTACAAGGAAAGGAAATCTATCATACTCTTCATCTCCTTCCTTCTTCAAGCCATCGCTCCTTGCGAAGCTCCTCTGTTCTCCGTCAAGCTCCTCCAATCCGCCATTGATGCGACCTTAAACTTCGTCTAACCACGTCTTCATTTGCAATTGACCTGAAATCTAAGACTTCAAGTGCAAATGTTAAATGACACTTGCTTTGTTATCATCAAAATAAACGATCGTGGTGTTCTAGCACCAACAATCTCCCCCTTTTTGATGATGACAAAACCATAAATAATAATGCAAAAAATCCTCCCCCCTTTTGACATTATTAAAAAGGTTTAATTGATTTTAAATTTCCTATAACCCCTTAAAACATGCTCTTCTATAAATGGGTTGAATTTCTTTTAACAAGAATAATGTCCTCCCCCTTTTTGTAACAACAAGATAGCTATTATTTTTCTCTCCCTTACTAAAGGAAATATAGCTAATTTAACAAGATCCCCCCTTAATGATTGACAAATAACTTATAGTTTTAACTCCCCCTATCTAAATACTAATGATAAAAAGATAGGGTAAAAGGGTTTTACCTCAATTACCATAGCCAATAAAATGGCCCAAATGGAGGTGGTGGAGGCCACATTGGATGGGACTCCCATCCGTAGCTTGGAGGCTCGGGCATCGGCGCCGGTCTCCAGTCTGGCGGATAATGTGCGGCGGGTCAATCATTTGTTCTCCGTCTCATCGGTCTTCTTGTTCAACTCCTTGGTCTGTTCCTTGGTCCTCCCAAGTCGAGTTTACCAGCCTTGAGCTTATAGGTCCAATCCTTTGTACTGTAGTCACCCTTGAAACCTATAAAATAAGATTCCAAATCTTTCTTCGGTATCCAAGTGAACTTGGATCCGGATATGTTAGCGGGTTTTCGTGACGGAGCTCCTTTCTCAACCTTAAGGCTATGCAAATCTTCTACTTTGTTGATTAATTTATTAGAATTTTCCCTAAGACATGTAATTTCTTTTTCTATAATATTCATCTTAGTCTTTAAATTAGAAATTTCTAATTTTAGACTAGCATTTTCCTCAATCAATTTAGTAATTTCATTGATTAAGTCATCATTTTTAGGATTACCTTCTAAATCCTTAAGTTGTTTTTCTAACCTTTCATTTTCATTTTTAAGAAAACTAAGGTTCTGTTTAATATTTTTATTTTCTATCTTAAGTGATTTACTAACTTTAAAAAGCTCATTAAATGTATTTTGTAAATCGGAATTTACCTCGTTGTCGGAGTCGCTTTCGCTTTCGCTGTCGCTTTCTCCTAAGGCCATGAAACCAAAACAAGCGGTTTCATTCTTCTCAGGATTTTCTTCTTCCTCTTCCTCTGAGCTTGAGTCGTCCCATGTTGCTTGGAACGCCTTCTTCTTAGATTTCTTCTCCTTTCCCTTATTCTTCTCCTTCTTGAGAAGTGGGCATTCTGGTTGTAGATGCCCTTTCTCATTGTAGTGGTAGAAACATCTCGGGCTTTCCTTCTTCTCCTTCTTTTCTTTCTTTGATTCCCTACAAAACTTGAAAAACTTTTTAAGTAAAAACTTAAAATCCACGTCGTCGGAACTTACCTCGCTATCTGATGCGGCCCTAAATGCGTGGGTCTTCTTTGATTTTAGCTCCGGTGTGTCCTTCTTCTGATTCAACTTTGTCTCGTAGGCCATTAGATTGCCTAGGAGATCCTCCATATTGAGCTCCTCTATTTCGTTTGCTTCCTTAATCGCGGTGACCTTTTGCACCCATTCCGGTCCAAGGGAACGAAGAAGCTTCCCTTGAAGCTCCCCCTTGATGAAGGTCTTGCCTAAAGCTTTTAAACTATTTACAATGAGAGTGAACCTAGTGTTCATCTCACTTAAAGATTCATTAGATTTCATAGAAAAAGATTCAAATTCTTGAGAAAGTAAATTTATTTTAGAAGTCTTTACCATAGAGGTACCTTCGTGAGTTACCTCAAGTATGTGCCAAATCTCGTATGCGGTGACGCATTGCGAAATTCTGTTGAACTCCTCCGGGTTGAGCGTGCAGTAGAGGGCGTTCATGGTCTTCTCATTCAAAAAGAGCTCACGAATTTGTTGTTGCGAGTAGCCTCCCGCGGGTTTCTCTTGGATGTCAAATGGCGTATCGCACCTGGCCTAAATCATGAAGTCATTGGCTTGAAGCCAAGTCTTCATCTGCAGTTTCCAGTAGGGGTAGTTGCTCTTGTCGAAGAACGGTGGACGGGTCGTGGATTGCCCCTCGGAGATCCGGATTGCGAAACTGCTCTCCTCCATAATCTTCTTGCCAGGTGTTACTCCGATCTTGCAAGAACTTGCTCTGATACCAATTGTAAATCCCTACTTGGAGGGGGTGAGATCAGCGTGACATAAAAATAATGCGGAATTATAAATAGAACAATCTCACAAAATAACAATCACACAATATACACAATGATTTTTAGGTGGAAACCCAACCCGGGTGAAACCACTACTTAACCCTCTCGAGTTAGGATTTCCGATCAACCAAGTTGATCAAATCCACTAAACGAATCACTTAAACGAGGGTGATTCAACCTCAATTACAACCACGCTACAAGTGCGAGGGTAGCGTTCCTCAACCCCTTCTCTTCACAAGAAGGATTTTGTCCCTTGATGGAGACGGGAATTCGCAACGCGAATACCCAACCAAATAACAAAGTAAAATACAACAATAATCCTATAGAGCCAACAAAGTAATTCTTAAACTAAGCTTCTATAGGAGTTAGGATGCTTCCCTTTGCTGAAAGTGCATCAACGACGTGGATGCGTGAACACGCAATGGCACAACGGCAAAAGTAATTCTTAAACTAAGCTTCTATAGGAGTTAGGATGCTTCCCTTTGCTGAAAGTGCATCGACGACGCGGATGCGTGAACACGCAATGGCACAACGGCACTCTCGTGAACTTCGGCGGGAGAGCGGGTGCACAAATGGCTTGAAGCTCTTTAAATGTGGAAGTAGGCTTGGAGAGTAAGAGCTTTCTTCTATTTGATCTTCTTCTTCTTTTAGACACCAAAGAGTGGAAAGTATGTTGCTTGGAAGGCCTTGGAAGGCTTTGGAAGGCCTTGGAAGGATTCCATAGCCGTTGGATATAACCTCCAAGAGAATCAGGCCGAAATCAGGAATAATCATTACACTGACAGGGTTATCAGACGTATGATCCTAGCATCGAATGTCTGGAAAACCAGTTTAAGACGTTTGGGAACAAAGTCAGACGTCTAATTTTAGGTGGGTTTCCTTCCTGACTTGAATCAGATCTAAACAGGGTTCTAGTGAAATGTCATCAGATGACATACAGGACGACTGACACTAAGTCTGAACGTTTGGAAATCTTCTTTTCTGCGGAAATGGATTCCCAAGGGAGTGCAACGGCTATAAAATCTTTGAGAAGAGATTTTTGGGTCAGCCAAGGAAAAATGGTCATGTATCAGACGTCTAGGGTCCTCTATGGACGTTTGATTCGAGGCTAATGGTCATTTCCTTCAGCGTTTAGTAAGGTAGCCAACGGTTCACTAATTGGACGTCTGGCAAAGTCATCAGATGTCTTCTAAGACGTTTGGACTAAGGTCTGGACGTTTGATTTCATCAGACAGAACTAACTAAGTCCAGCCTAAACATAATCAGATGTCTGAGTCTACAGTCAGACGTCTTAAAAGTATTTATCAGATGTTTGATTTTCAGATTAGACATCTGGAAAGGCTGTTTGAACCCTATTTTGGTTTTCTATGTTCTCTACAAAAAAACCTAAGTATCCTAGGGTTGTGCAGGTATTCCTAGGACTACAGTTAGGGTTCTTTGAGGCTCTTTAACATGAACCTAAGTAACAAAATAAAGAGCAACAAAAGAAACAAGAATACATAGATTACAAGGAAAGGAAATCTATCCTATTCTTCATCTCCTTCCTTCTTCAAGCTATCGCTCCTCGCAAAGCTCCTCTGTTCTTTGTCAAGCTCCTCCAATCTTCCATGGATGCGACCTCGAACTTCGTCTAACCACGTCTCTATTTGCAATTGACCTGAAAATAAAGACTTCAAGTGCAAATGTTAAATGACACGTGTTTTGTTATCATCAAAATAAATGATCGTGGTGCTCTAGCACCAACAAATTTCTCATCTTCTTTGCATTCTATACCCTTCCATGGTGCAACAGCTGAAGGAGCATGGAGGATGCCTCCATTCACCTTGCCCCCTCCATTCATCACCTTCCCGTTCTCCCCTCATAGCCGTGTGTGGGAGAGAAGGAGGAGAGGTTAGCCGGAGGAAGGGTGCGGAGGAGAGGAAGAGAGAGTGTGGAAGAGGGAGAGCAATAGGAAGAGGAGCTACTACAGCTCCATGGGTAGAGAGGAGGAGTTCGCGAGAAGAGGAGCTTCGCAAGGAAGGTCTGCGCACGGACATTTCTGCAGTATCAGACGTATGCAACCATTTTTAGACGTTTAGAGGGGTCGTCGAACATTCAAAGAGAGCTCCGGACGTTCGATATCACGTAGAGTGTCGAGGTATTTATCTTGCACGAGCCTGGATGCATGTACGTTATTGTTATGTGTCGTGTTTTTAACCTGTGCATGCATGCGTAGGTACGAGATGTTGGAAAGGCACGTAGCACGCCCTTCGAGGCACTTTAGGATGTTTGGAGACCATGTCAGATGCCTAACTGCTCTTCCAGACAACCGGGAGCGGTGTCAGATGTCTGGAAGATCCCTCAGACAGCTGCGAAGGGGTTCAGACATCTGAAAGAGACGCATGAAAGTAAGGTGAGCTTCTGTGATCGTTTAAGATGTCTAGGACTTGCCCCAGACATCTGGTTTTGGTCCGAATGCATGTTTTTTGCCGGTTCAGGGCCTAAACGGAGTCAGTTTTATGCAAACAAAGTATTGATGGTTTCCATTCAGAATTCTCTACGTATTAGTATCGCACCTATGCTAGTTTGGATTTGTTTGACATGATTGGTCAATGGTATAGGTCTCTAATCCGTAGTATATATGGGACCTGCGGAGATGGCGGGATCAACCGTTCGAGCCCCCATTCCACTACCATATCCTGGTAGAGTGGTCTTTTTTAATACTGTGATTTAAATGATGAAAGTGCATGCTTTATTAGAATGATTTGATTAAACCCTAGGGCTGAAAAGAATGAGTGTACATTACTTGAGCCACGCTGTTATACTCTAAAATGTATGTTAAAGTCTTTACTGTTAGCAATTGAATAGTTAAGTGATGTGGTGCTTGCTTCATTTATTAAATCACGAGCTGCCTGTTGTATGATTAAGAACCGGAATGTGAATAGTGATATATGCTCTTTATGAAATGAGATGAGTACGAAGCATGAACCCTACGGGGAACTAGTAAAGGAACTCAAGTATATTGAAATGAATATTGAATGTATAATGAAACATGTTGCCTACGAGCTGGTTGGTTGTATGGACTTAGGTATGAAAAGTGAGTTGGCCATCATGTACGCGGTATCGAGGAAAGCTATTGTCACTTTAGTGTAGGGGGAGCTAGCCACCCCTTGGGTTGGGACTCGAGGTAGGAGTGGCCTCCTACACCGACTCTTGTTAGGCCCACTGGACAAATCGGGATAGTCGGGCGAGGCTATGCAGGCTGTTGAAGGGTGTTGTAAGGACCCGTTACTTTTTAGCCTTTTAAGACGTCTGGAGTTTCAATCAGACATCTGTCTCGACGTCTGGACACATTCCCAGACGTCTGAAAGTGAAATTTTTCGTACTGCGCCTTGCGCTCTGTGCGCACGCGGCGTGTAGAGACCCGCTCTCACCTTCGTCATCACCCTATAAAACCCTAAACCCTCTTATATATACCCCCCTCCTTTCTCCTCTCCACTCCACACACCACAGCAGCCACCACCTTCAGTTTCTTGTGTGGGAGCGGCGAGAGGAGGCGAGCGAGGGAGAACGAGAGAGAGGAAGGAGGAGAGTGTGGAAGGTCGGAGGACCTTTGGGATCTCGGCAGAGCTCGCATGGCCGATGGCAGGTGCATGCGCGAGGAGGAGAGGGCTCGGGTAGGCGGCCTCCCAGTCCTCTGCAGCGGCTGGAGCTACTGCAACACGTGGCAAGCGAGCGGAGCAAGCCGCAAGGAGTTCCTGATACTGGAAGTTTTCCAGTATTAGACATCTTGAGTGGAGTCCAGACGACTGGCGAGGCATCTGAACGTCCGGAGCTAAGGCCGGATGTCTGAAAACACGAGTTTGCGCGAGGTATATACATTCCTGTGGTGATCTCCGCCATGCAGAGTATCTTAGCGCAGGAGCTGTGGGACTATTTTCATTGCTGTGTCTTTCATACGCAGGGCATGCTTTGGGCAGGCACGCGGTGTGCTTTCCCAGGCACTTTTGGACGTTTGATCACATCACCAGACATCCCAAGGTGCTTCCAGATGACCGGAGACATTGTCCAACGTCTGGAACTGTCTTCAGATGGTCAGAGAGAAGGTCTAGATGTTTGATCCGCTGCAGGAGACACAGGGTAAGATGTGACGCCGTTTAAGACGTCTAGGATTATTCCCAAATGTCTGATTTTGAACAGTAGGCATGTTTTTGACCTGTTTAGGGTCTGATCGGGGTCCGTTTTACACAAACAAAATACCTGTACTTTCCTCTTGAGTTTCTTTACGTACTAGAGTTTGTTTTACACTGTTCTAAACTCTCCTTTTGTGATGTATTTCTTGGTATAGGGTTTCAGCCTGCTGCACCTTTGGGGCTTGCAGAGACGTTTGGGTCTGCAGTTCAAGCCCCCATTACTCCTGTGTTTCTTGGTAGAGTGGTTTAATCTAGTTATTGAAATTTGAATAAGAATGTGCTTGGTTGAATTATCCAAATGAAACTCTAGGATGTGGAATGAACCCTAGGATAGAGAAATGAATGAACTTGTTTGTACTGTATGATTTACTTGTATGCGTAATTGAGATAAATTACTAGCAAATGCCTGTATAATAATTACATATTACCGGTTAGAATATGAGTTGCATGTATTTAAAGAATAATTACCTGTAAAATCACCAGTTGCATGTATTGAGAATTGAATTATGAAAATATGAGCTGCCTCTATATGGATGAGAAATGAATTATGAAAGATGAGATCTGGATTGGGATAAATGAGGTGAACATGAGCATGAACCCTATGGGGAATTAGGATTAGAGCTCCTATGGATAAACAGAATCTGGAATGTAGACGGGAAGTGTGCTGGCCCTTAAGTACGTGGTACCAAGCGGGAGCAACTATTCCCTTTTAGTGTAGAGCGGAGCTAGCCTCCCTTGGGTTGAGATCCGGGGTTAGGATTGGTCACTTTACACCGACTCCTGTTGACCCTCGCGTACACAGTACCGAGTCATGCTACAAGTGTAGGGAGGGAGCTAGCCACCCCACAGGGCCCAGGGTTAAGCTAGCCAACCTACACTGACTTTTTGTTGGCCCTCTGGGCAAACCGGGGTAGTAAGACGAGGGTGCGCAGATTGTGGAGGGGCGAGACTCCTGTTCTGAGTGGGCAAGGCCTTATACTATTCTGTGCTGTACTTTGGCATACTCGTTAGTGGAAACGATTGATCGCGTGTCAGTGCGAGGTAGCTACCCATGCGCTTATTACACGTGCCGTAGTCACCGCTACGTCTCGATAGTGACCCTAGGGTGGTTGATTGGGTGTAGGACTACCATGGTGGACTCTCCCGGCCAGGAGAACACCACGTGTGCCTTCTACTCTATGGAAAAGACTGCAATAAAGATCGTTCCCACGAGGAACATGCAAGATCAAGAAATACCCGGATACTTGAGAAATAGATGGAATAGAATCACATAAATGAGATAAATAGAAATGAGAAATAAACCTACTGTTGCTTTTACTGTACTTGCACTTAAATAATGTAAGCACCACTCTACTCAGCATTCGCGGACTCTGTCTTTTCGTAACCCTATTCAGGACCAGGAGTTGAGCAGCCCGAGTTTTCGACTGCAGAGGGTGCTGGGCCTAGTCGAGTCCAGCCGTAGTTTTTCTTCAGCACTTTTTTTTCTCCACTGTTGTAGTAGGTAATGGACACTTATTGTTTTTCTACTTCTGTTTCCTTTCCGCTTTTCGTTGTTGTTGTTGTGGTGGTATATACTGAGACAGCTGTTTTATTTCCTTTACTGCTTTGTACGTTTCTTTTGCTTAGTTATGGATGCGTGAATATGGTTTATTTTCCTACTTTTGGTTATTTCTTGTTGGATGACTAGGTCTTGGGATTAGTCGAGGCAAGTCGGTCTCGGGTCTTATAAGGATTTGGGAATCGGGTCGTAACAGGTGTGGCCCCTGTTCGATTAAGTGTTGTATGTTTCGGCGTACCCATTAGCGGAAACGACTGACCACGTGCTAGTGCAGGGTGGCTACTCATGTGCTTATCGCACGTGCCGTAGTCATTGCTACATCATGACCATGACCCCGGGGTGGTAGATCGGGTGTAGGACTACCACGAGGTGCTCTCACGGCCAGGAGAGTGCCACGTATACATCTTGCATCGTGGGAAAAACTGCATCGAGATCGTTCCCTTAGGGAATAAGTGGATTTGAGAAATGTTATAGACCCATACTAGAAAATGAATCAGAAATGCATGGATATTTAAATGGAAAAAAATAATAATACATAACTTGAAATTAGATGGTTAGTTAGCTGCTTGTTTCCTTTATATTTAATTACATGTAAATGACTTATACACTACTCTACTCAGCGTTAGCTGACCATAAATATATATAATCATGTTCAAGTCAGGGAGTTAAGCAGCTAGCGCCATCGGCTGCAAAGGGCGTTGGGCCCAGTCGAGGCCAGTCGTAGTCCTTTCCCTTTTTCCGTTGCAGAGGTTTTTGTTAGTGGTGAGTACTTTTAGCATGTGATACCTGTTTGTGTTTATGTTTCTTTCTGTTTTGTGTGATGGTTATGCCAGTGAACATTTCTATTCCGCTTGTGGCATGTAATATCTTTGAGATATTCTGGTTTATTTCCATTATTGTCTATTATCTTTTTCTTGCTTGGTTACATTACATGTGTGGTTGTGGAATGTTTATGCATTTGGTTATTTCTTGTTGGACGACTGAGTCCTGGGATTTAGTAAAGGCAAGCTGATTTTGGGTTCTGTAGGGAGCCGGGATCGGGTCATAACAAAACCCCACATCACTTCCAAAAGCATCGCCTTACCTCCACCTTCAAAAGCCCTCTACAAATTTCACCTTCCATCCACTCCCTAGCTCCACTGAACTCCACACCTTACACACACCCTCTTCGATGACGCACGGCCACCATACACCTCCTCACACTTCACAAACACCGCTGTCGCCTTCCTTGACTCATGGTGACTCTCCTAAATGTGTTAGTTGGGGCCTAGAGTCCGTGTTCATGGATTTTAGGTTGTGTCGGAGCTCCACCATCGCCAATGTCATCTCCACCTCCGTTCGCCCTGCTCCAGCTGTTCTACTACTCAGATCCACTTCCAAAAGCTGCGGACTCCCTCCACGCAGCCACCCACAGCTGCAGTTGAGAAGTGAAGCAGTAGCAGCAGGCCAATCGATGCTAGCTCTTTCACTACTGCAGCACAGAGGGAGAGGCTCAAACATTAGTCCCACCTCGTTCATTTTCAGAGCTCTCACATTATATAAGTTGATTTCATGCTAAGGACTCATTACCTCTTACAGCGGGGGTGAGGTCCCCACCTCACATGACCTACGCACTCCTCACGCCCAGTGAGCCTGGACCCTATATTCAACTCGGTTATTGTGCACCCATATACCTGATTGAGGAAAGGAAGAGGAAATTTGAGGAGGGTAGGGGTAGGTTTTGCCTCGGGAATCGTAGCCATACATGCCAACACTTAGGCATTCCTACGGCCGTGTTGTGACTTGTGTGGCACTATGATCACTTAAGGCGTTTGGTTGACTTAACCAACATCTAGTATTGGCATTCTGATACTGTGGAGTTATTTGAGATGCTTATCTGACATGGCTATTTGAGACATTAGTGGTTCTAACCACTGTAGCGATATTGAGTAAGTTGATACATTGGGATGATAATCAAATCGGTGAGATGCTGCATGAGATGAGAGAGGTTGATCCTAATATTACAAATTATGGTGAAGCAGTCAATAGTTGTAATCAGTTTTATGATGCAATAAAGGTAGCTGAGGAGCCTATCACGCCTGGAATAAGTTCCATGTCGAAATTGTCCTTCCTATTGAAATTATTTCAGATGAAAGTAATTAATAGAGCTACAACAAAAATGATATCAAAGGTGCTTCAGTTTATACAGGAGTTGTTAAATAATCCCAGTGGTGTTCCAGAGTCGTGGTATGAAGCCAAGAAGCAATTTCGCATACTTGGTATGAATTGTGAGAAGATTCACGCATGTCCCAATGATTGTGTTATATAGAAACGAGTACGGTAGCTTGACTTCCTGCTCATAATGTGGTAAGGAAAGATATAACGAAGATAGGAAACAAGCTAGAAAGGTACTTCATTACTTTCTCTTGATTCCAAGGTTACAACGACTGTCTTTTTCTACTAGGTCTACAACGTGGATGAGGTGGCATGATGAAAATAAGTTAGAAGACGACCTTATTCGCCATCCAATTGATTCAAACAAGTGGAAGAATTTCAACAGCAGGCATTTCTCTTTTGTAGAGGATCCGCATAATGTTAGATTTGAGCTTGTAAGTGATGGATTTAATCCATTTAAGAACATGTACCCGTCGAACTCTATCTGGCCAGTCGTGATTGTTACTTATAACTTACCTCCATGGCTATACAAGTGATCCTCGTTTATGATGTTGACCCTCTTAATCCCAGGTCCTAAGCAACTAAGAAATGTAATTGACATCTCCTTATAGCCATTAGTAAATGAATTGAAACAACTATGGCACGACGGTGTTCAGACGTATGATGTAAAGAGTAAAAAATTCTTTCAGATGTACAAGGCTTTGCTATGGACAGTTAATGATTTCCCAGCTTACGTGAATCTTTCTGGATGGAGTACTAAATGAAAGTTTACCTTCCCAGTATGTATGGAAGATACACATCATTTGCATCTGCCTGAAAGTAATAAATTTGGATATTTAGAGCATCGTAGATTTCTTCCAATTGAGCACAAATGGCGGGGTGTACAATTTAAGGATAGATTTGATGATACCACTTATCAGTATTCTAGTAGGAATCCGAGAAATAAGTTGTTGACAATTCCATTCGACTGTATGGGTCAGAAGTTATGGCAAAATTACAAAAGCTTGCCAACGTACGACTTGATCACCCCTTCAGGAAAGATCTAACAGCATTAAAGGACTTTGGTTTTAAGAAGAAAAGCATCTTTTTTATGGAGTTTCCATATTGGAAAGATCTTATAATAGATCACAATCTTGATGTCATGCATATTATGAAAAATGTCATGGACAATATCTTAGACGTGTTGAATTTAATAGATAATCCTAAAGATACCTTAAGATCAAGAAATGATATGAAGAAGTCTTGAGCTATTTTAAATAGGAGACAATTTTTGGGATAAGCGTCCCTAAAAGTTAGCAATTTTCTAGCACGTAAATCGATTTCCCGTTAAGAAAATTGGCAACAATTTAATGAAGAACCATTAGTAATTGATTTTAGCAATGATTTTAAAACCGTCACTAAAACTCACTTTCATGTGCACCTACGTGCACTTAGAAGGCGACGATAAGAGATTGAAATGGTCGCCAAAATAAAACAGCAATGCGGTATACTGCGACGATGCTTGGCGATGATTTATTAGCTTTTGGCAATGGTTTATAACCTTTGCAAAACCCGCATACTGTTTTAGTGATAGAACGTCTGTCAAATGTGTCAGATGACCTATATTGCAAAATAAGTTGTCTGACAATTGTGTCAGATGTCTGATATGAAGATAGAAGTTTGGCTTTTTGTTTGATTCTAGCCACATGTTTTTGATGTTTGATAATTATATTTTGGCCACAATGGAAAGGAATGGAAGGAATCTCATTTACTTGGGACGATGGAATTACACATCCCGATGAGATCCCAATCTTAAGTTCACTGCATTTCTCGGCAAAAGGGAATGTAAAGAAATTGATTTTTCATTCCCTCTTGAATTCCCTTGTCCAAACACACTACATTGTAATTCCCTACGAGAGGGGGTGAGATATGCGTGATGTATAAAATGTCGAATTAAAATAAATAACAATCTTACAAAAGCAATTACATAATGACACATGTGATTTTTAGGTGGAAACCCAACCCAGGTAAAAACCACCACCTAACCCACTCGAGTTAGGATTTCCCGATCAGCAAAGTCAATCAAATCCACTAACCCAGTCACTTAAACGAGGGTGACTGAACCTCAATACAACAACACTTCTTTGAACGAAGGTAGTGTGCCTCAAACCCCTTCTCTTCATGAGAAGGTTTTTGTCTTACGAAGGAGACGGGAATTCTCAAGGCGAATACCCAACCAAATAACAAAGTAAAATTACAGCACAAACCTATAGAGCCACAAAGTAAATGATTGAATCTAGCTACTATAGGTGAAGGAACTTCCCTTTGCTGGGTGTGCGTCGATTTGACGATGCGGGTGCGTGAACCACACATAGGCACTATGTCACTATCGTAATCGCGGAGTGAGAGTGGGTGCACGGCTGGACAAAGCTCTCAGGTGTGGAACGAATGCTTGGAGAGCTAGAGCTTCTTCTTCTACTTCTCTTGGACACAAAAGATGTGGAAAATGTGTTGCTTGGTGTGTCTTCACAAGGCAAGGGTCCTCCTCTATTTATAGAGGGCCTAAGAAGGATTTAGAAGGCCTTAGAAGGCTTCCATAGCCATTGGGGTTGAACCCAAGGCAAAATAAGCCATAATCATATGATTCTAACAGGGTTATCGGACATCTGGTCTAGGTATTAGATGTCTGGAAAACTAGTTTAAGACATCTAGGAACTAAGTCAGACGTCTGATTCTAGGCAGGTTTCCTTTCTGACTTTCATCAGACTTAAATAGGGTTCTCGTGTAAATCAATCAAACGACATACAAGATGTCTGGCACTAGGTATGGACGTTTGGAAACCTATTGTAAAGCGGGAATGGATTTTCCAAGGTCCAAACTGCTATATTAGTCTAGGAAAGAGATTTTGGGTCAGTTGAGGCTCAACAGTCACATATCAGATGTCTGGGGTCCTCTACGGACGTCTGATAAAAGCCTAACAGTTATTTTCTTCAATGTTTACTTTGTTAGCCAACGTTCTACTAATTGGACGTTCGACACAACCATCAGACGTCTTCTAAGACGTTTGGACTAAGGTCTGGATGTCTGATTTTAATAGACAGAACCTAGTAAGTCCAACCTAAGTTATTAGACATCTGAGTCAACAGGCAGACATCTTAAAAGTCACTGTCAGACATCTGATTTCTAGATTAGATGTCTGATAAGGCTGTTTGAAGCCAATTTAGGTTTTCTAAGTTCTCTACGGAAAACTTAAGTATCCTAGGGTTGTGCTGTGTTCGTAGGACTACTTTAAGGGTTCTTTGAGGCTCTTTAACAAGTAATCTAAGAAAGAAATAAAGATCAAAGAAACAACAAAAGAAAGGGAGTACAAGATACAAGAATGGAAAAGACTTCTATCTTATTCTTTGTGACTTCATGCTTCAAGCTTCCACTCCTCGCAAAGGCTCCTCTGTTCTCCATCAAGCTCCTCCAATCCACCATGGATGCGAGCTTGAACTTCGTCTAAACATGTCTCCATTTGAAATTAACCTAAAAGCTAAGACTCAAAAGCAAATGTTAAATGACACATGTTTTGTTATCAGCAAAATAAACGATCATGGTGCTCTAGCACTAACATTCTCCCCATTTTTGATGATGAAAAAACTATGCATAAAATCCTCCCCCTTTTTGACATTATCAAAACGGTTTAATCAATTTTAATTTTCCTATAACTTCCCCTTAAGACATGCTCTTCATCTTTTTCATAAAACTAATAGCTGTGATTATTTTCCCCTTTCTAACGGAAATATAGATATGTTAATAACTCCCCCTTAAAGATTGACAATTAGCTCATTTAATTTTAATAAACTCTCCCTATCTATATGCTAATGATAAGAAAGATAGGGTTTAGAGATTATCTCACCTACCATGGCCAATAAAATGGCCCAAAAGGTGGTGGATGCCAAACCGGATGGGGTTCTCATCCGTAGCTTGGAGGTTCAGGCATTGGCATCGATCTCCAATCTAGTGGTTGACGTGTGGCTATTCGATCATTTGTTCACCGTCTCATTGGTCTTCTTGCAGATCTTCTGGTCTTCCTCCTTGGCCTTGATGTTGGTCCACCTAACTCGAATTCACCGTTCTTCATCGTGTAGGTACAATCTTTAATGTTGTAGTTTCCCTTGAAACTTGTAAAACAAGATTCTATTTGTTTCTTCGGTATCCAAGTCAATTTGGATTCGGATTTGTTAGCGGGTCTCCTTGAAGGAGATCCTTTCTCAACCTTAGGGCTAGATAGATTATCTACTTTATTAATCAATTTGTTAGAATTTTCCCTAAGGCATGAATTTCTTTTTTTATAATATGCATCTTCATTTTTAAACTAAAAACTTTTAATTTTAAATTAGTGATCTCCTCAATCAATTTGCAATTTTCAATAATTAGGTTGTGATTTTCTAATGACAAATCATCATCTTTTAGACTAGAACTACTTTCTAGGTCCTTAAGTTTTATTTCTAACCTATCATTTTCAGATTTTAAAAAGCTAAGTTTCTTTTTCATGCTTTTGTTTTCCACTTTACGTGACTTACTGATTTCAAATAACTCATCAAATGCATCTTGTAAATCTGATTTTATCTTGTCATCAGAGTTGCTTTCGCTATTAGTTGCAATGGCTATGAAACCCATGAAAGCAATTTCTTCCTTGGGATTCTCCTCTTCTTCCTCTGAGCTCGAGTCATCCCAAGTTGCTTGAAATGCCTCCTTCTTGAGAAGAGGGCACTCTAGTCGTTAATGGCCCTTTTCGTTGCAATGATAGCAATGTCTCGGGCTACCTTGTTCCTTCTTTTCTTTCTTTTCTTTCTTAGAATCTCTACAAAACTTGGAAAATTTTTTAAGTAAGAATTTAAAATCTTCGTCATCAGAACTTACCTCGCTATCTAACGCAGCTCTGAATGCGAGAGACTTCCTGGGCTTTAGTTCAGGTGTGTCCTTTTGCTTCAATTTTATCTCATAGGCCATGAGATTGCCTAGGAGATCCTCCATGTTGAGCTCCTCTATGTCGTTTGCCTCCTCGATTGTGGTGACCTTTTGTTCCCACCTTGGTCCGAGGCAACGAAGAAGATTTCCTTGAAGCTCCCCTTGATAAAGGTCTTTCCTAAAGCTTTCAATTCATTCACAATGAGAGTGAACCTAGTGTTCATCTCACTTAAGGTTTCGTTAGTCTTCATAGAAAATGATTCAAATTCTTGTGAAAGTAAATTAATTTTAGAAGACTTTACCTTAGAGGTACCCTCATGTGTTACCTCAAGTGTGTGACAATTGTCATATGCAGTGGCGCACTGCGAGATTCGATTGAATTCTTCTTGGCTCAACACGTAATACAATGCGTTCATTGTTTTTACGTTGAGAGAGAGCTCACGGATTTGTTGTTGCGAGTGGCCTCCCACAGGTTTCTCCGGGATGTCAAACGACATCTCGCACCTGGCCCAAATTGTGAAGTCGTTGGCTTGAAGCCATGTCTTCATCCTGAGCTTCCAATAGGGGTAGTTGCTCTCGTCAAAGAATGGTGGATGGGTGGTAGACTGCCCCTCGGAAATCCTGATCGTGGACATGCTCCCCACCATTGATCTTCTACGAATATTGCTCCTAGAAAGCGGAAACCTACTCTGATACCAAATGTAATTCCCTACGGGAGGGGGTGAGATATGCGTGACGTATAAAATGCGGAATTAAAATAAATAACAATCTCACAAAAGCAATCACACAATGGCACAAGTGATTTTTAGGTGGAAACCTAACCCAGGTAAAAACCACCACCTAACCCTCTCGAGTTAGGATTTCCCGATTGACAAAGTTGGTTAAATCCACTAACCTAATCACTTAAACGAGGGTGACTGAACCTCAATACAACATCACTACTTTGAATGAGGGTAGTGTGCCTTAAACCCCTTCTCTCCACGAGAAGGTTTTTGTCTCATGAAAGAGACGGAAATTCGCAAGGCAAATACCCAACCAAATAACAAAGTAAAATTACAACACAAACTTATAAAACTACAAAGTAAATGATTGAATCTAGCTACTATAGGTGAAGGAACTTCCCTTTGCTGGGTGTGAGTCAATTTGACCACGCGGGTGCGTGAACCACGCGTAGGCACTATGTTGCTCTCGTAATCACGAAGTGAGAGTGGGTGCACGGCCGGACAAAGCTCTCAGGTGTGGAACGAATGCTTGGAGAGCTAGAGCTTCTTCTTCTACTTCTCTTGGACACAAAAGATGTGGAAAATGTGTTGCTTGGTGTGTCTTCACAAGGCAAGGGTCCTCTATTTATAGAGGGCCTTGGAAGGCTTTGGAAGGCCTTAGAAAGCTTCCATAGTCGTTGGGGTTGAACCCAAGGCAAAACAGGTCGTAGTCAGAGTCATTTATGATTCTGACAGGGTTATCAAACGTCTTGTCCAGGTATCAGATGTCTGGAAAACTAGCTTAAGACATTTGAGAACTAAGTCAGACATCTGATTCTAGGTGGATTTCCTTCCTGACTTTCTTCAGACCTAAACAAGGTTTTAGTGTAAATCACTCAAATGACGTACAAGACGTCTAGTACTAGGTCTGGATGTCTAGAAACCTATTGTACTGCAGGAATGGATTTCCCAAGATCCAAATGGCTATATTAGCCTAGGAAAATGATTTTGGGTCAGTCGAGGCTCAATGGTCACATATCAGACATCTGGGGTCCTCTACAGACGTCTGATAGAAGCATAACGGTTATTTTCCTTAACGTTTACTTTGTTAGCCAATGTTAAGACCCGAGACATCAAACACTTTTTAAGATGTCTGGTCAGACGTCTGGAAATAAATTTTCGCGTGCGTACTATTGCGAGTCTGCGCGCGTGCACGTGCAGACTAAACCCGCCAACCCGCTGACGCTTTTTCTCCCTCGACGCCTTCAAATACCTCTTTCCCCCTTCCCTCTCCCTCATCCACCACCCCACCATCTCCTCCTTCCAGCGTGAGCGTGAGAGAGAGAGAGCTAGGGTAGTAGCTGCTGCCAGGTGCGTGCGAAGAGGAGGAGGTGCAGCGAGAAGGGAGAAGAGGGAGAGTGCGTGAGGAAGAGAGATTGAGCTCGCCGAAGCAGCTTGGGGCTGGTCGACGGGCGCGTAGCGAGAGCGTGGTGCTGGGGGGTTACCCCGGTGCTGCTGCAGCTTAGGTAGCAGGCGGGCGAGCGCGGCGCGGCCGAGCACAGCAGGAAGAAGGCGAGGAGGTTCTGATTCTGGGAAATTTTTCCAGAATTAGACGTCTAGACCTACGTCCAGACTACGCGGGCGACGTCTGGAGGGAGCTCCAGACGTCTGAGAGGTACGCATTCCTTCCTCCGTTTCCTTTTGCAGATACGGCCATGCAAGTCGTTCCATCGAAGGTTCTGTCTCATGCCATGTTAAGATCGTTTGCGTACACGTGCAGGTTTCGCTTTGGGAAGGTGTGGGACACACCTTCCCACGCAATTCAGATGTCTGGGCACAATACCAAATGGCGAAGAGCGTCTCCAGACGTCCGAAGAGGTGGTCGGACGTCTGGAACTGGGTCCAGACGGTTCAGCAGGATCCCTGGACGTCTGAGGAACAGCTCAGAGTGAGGTATGACCTGGACCACCTTTTAAGATGTCTGAAAGGTTTTCCAGATGTCTGATTTGAGTCAGAGTTGTCATTTTTGACCCGTTTAGGGTCCCCATTCGAAGTCCGATTTCTGCGTTTGAGATTCCGTTCTTCTCATAATTTGTTCCTCTACTTGTTTAAAATACTTTTATCCTATTCTAAGTGGTTCCTTGTGATTGATCCTTGTGTTAGGACCTCGTTCTGTTGCAGCTCTAGGGGTTGCGGAGGCACGTGGACCTATCGATCATGCCCCCATTACTCCCGATTTTGCGAGTAGAGTGGCTCCCCTTAGTTATTTACCAACATTAATGCATCTCTAAGATGAATGATAGATCCTAGGGTATGGCATGAATCCTAGGACCTAAAAACTAGATTGAATGATAGATCCTAGGGTATGGCATGAATCCTAGGGCTTGAAAACTAGATTGAATGATAGATCCTAGGGTATGGCACAAATCCTAAGAACAGAAACACTGGAACGAATGTCTTGAATACCTGAATTATAGTTTTGGATAAGTAGATGGAATAATGATAATTGCCTGTAATTGGATAACGACTGCCTATGAAATGTAGAGTACTGTTGCTAGTAACTGCTACATGTAATTCCTGTTGTTGGAAACTAAATTTGAGCTGCTTGTATATAAACTGATATTAAATGTTGGAAACACGGGCTATATGCGAATGAAATTGAAATGTGAAACCTAGTATGGCTTGGCTTGAGAAATATGAGCATGAACCCTATGGGGAATTAAGAGTAGAGCTCCTGAAAAATAAATAGAATGGAACTGGGAAAGTGGATGGGGAAGTGAGCCGGCCCTTGAGTACGGAGTACCAAGGAGAGCGATTGTCCCCCTATTTAGTGCAGAGCGGAGCTACCCGCCCTAGGGACCCGGGGTTAGGTCTGGCCACTTTGTGCCTACTTTTGGCCCTCGCGTACACAGTACCGGGGAGAGCTACTAGTGTAGGGAGAGAGCTAGCCACCCCACGGGCCCCGGGGTTCAGCTAGCCATCCTACACCGACTTGTTATGCCCACTGGGCAAACCAGGGTAGTTAGGTGAGGGTGCGTGGATTGTGGAGGGGCAAGACCCCTGTTTGGTTATTGTGGAGGGGCTGGACCCTTGTTACTGAGAGGGCTCTGCCCTATACTGGTTCCGTGCTGTGCTTTGAGTGCACCAGTTAACGGAAACGACTGATCGCGTGCCAGTGCGGGGTAGCTACCCGTGCGTTTATCACGTGTGCTGTAGTCACCGTTACGTCTGTCAGTGACCTTGGGGTGGTTGACTGAGGGTAGGACCACCACGGGGGGACTCTCCTAGCAGGAGAGCACCATGTGCTACTTCTACTTTTCTGAAAAGATTGCAATCAAGATCATTCTCTCGAGGAACATTCGAGATAAAGAGAAAGAACTGAGAAATAATTCAAGAAAGAGTAAATAGAGAAATAAAGAAAGAAATTAAAAATAACAGCTACTTGTCCACCTTTACTATTTTCTTAGCTAGTTGGTTGCCACACTACTCAGCATTTCGCTGACGTGTCACCTTTGTCACCTTTTCAGGACCAGGTGTTGAGCAGCGAGAGCCTGCGGCTGCAGAGGGTGCTGGGCCTAGTAGAGCGCAGTAGTTGTACTTTTGTTGTACCGTTTCTCTGTAGTAGTGAGTATTTCTGTTTCACCTTATATTTTTTATTGTAAACTTCATATTCTGTACATGTTTTAAATTCTCTACTGTTGTGGTGGTATGTACTGTAGTAGTTCTTTCTCTACTGCTGTACTTTTGTTACTGTTAGTTACTTGCATGGTGAATGTAGTTTATTTTACTGCTTTTTGGTTACTTTCTCGTTGGACGACTGGGTCTTGGGATCAGTCGAGTCGGTCCGATTCTCATGTCCTGTGGGGATTCGGGAATCGAGTCGTAACAAGATGGTATCAGAGCAAGATCGTCCCAAGAAGTGAACCAACTGGCTGGAAAATAACCAATTCACGTGCCTGTAACTAGAGTAGCCACCACAACGTACCTTTTGACATCTGTTTTGAGACTTCTTCGTTGAATATCGATTCGTATTGATGTCTTTTCTGTTCCGTGTTCGCGTCTCTTGCAGGAGATGCCTCGACAAGGAGGTAGCGAGGTGGGCCGCGAACATGGCCGAGGACGAGGTCGGAGGGGCCGACGCATTGAGCCCGATGTCTCAGTGGACCAGCCACTGCTTCCGGGCATTTAGGCCTAGGATCTCGCCCAGCTGATACGAGACATCATGCGAGAGGAGCTTCACCCGCCGCCACGAGCTCCTCTCCTTGGGGCTGCGGAGGGGGAATCCTCTGTGGGATCACGAGACAGACACGGTGCTGGACGTGGGAGAGAGGGTGGGCCTCCACCACCCTCACTTTCCTTCGGCACTTCCGAGCACGAGGCTTCTTTACCTGGAGGCGCACCAGCATCTCCACTTCAGCACCACTTTGAGCTTTTCGGATAGTTCTAGAAGCTGAAGCCCACCTCTTTCAAGGGAGATGAAGACCTGACCAAGGCGGAGGACTGGCTCAAGCAGATCGAGAAGGTTTTTGACACCCTTCGCCCCCATGTGGAGTGCCGCCTGGCCTTTGCCACGTACCAGCTGGAGAGCGCGGCACACAGGTGGTGGAGGGCGGTCAGGGGTTAGGAGAGGGACGAGCCGACTTGGGACCAGTTCGTCACCCTCTTCTGCGAGCAATACTTCTCCTAGACGTGGCAAGACCAGAGGAGGCGGGAGTTCCACACTCTCCGCCGGGGGACGATGACCGTGAGCGCGTACCGTACGCGTTTCCTGGAGCTGTCTCATTTCGCAGCGACAGTCGTGGCTACTGAGGAGGAGCACCTTTGGAGGTTCATCAAGTGGCTCCGGCCTGCTATTCGGGGGTATGTCAAACCCCTAAAGCTGCCGACATTCTCGAGGGTGGTGGAGGCAGCTATGACGTATGAAGAGACCAACCCGTTCGTACGCGACACTGACAGCGGGCGGAAGCGGCCCTACCAGCCAGACTTCTCATAGGGCCAACGAGAGAGGAGGCACGTGGCACCCACAGGAGAGCCGTCATACTTTGCAGGGCCATTAGTGGCCTTTGGGGGCCCCCGACAGGGGCCAGCTGCTAGCACCAGACCCCCGCCAAACCGTCAGCAGGGACCCACTGAGGGCGAGAGTTGAGTCCCTCTTTGCTACTAGTGTGGCCAGCCGGGCCACATCAGGAGGGACTGCCCGTCTAGGGTTGGAGGTCAGCAGATGCTTCCCACGGTGAGCACTGGAGGGCGAGTAGGAGGCTGCGGTTTCCAGGCGAGAGGAGGAGGACAGTAGTCGCGGGGAGGGTACCGGCCAATGGCTACCCGTCCGATGCAGAGTGTGGCTGCTTCGTCCGCACCTAGGGTTGAGGGGCGTATTAACGCCCTGACACACAAGGATGCCAGAGCTTCGGGATATGTGGTGGCAAGTATGGTTTCAATTTCCGGCAGACTTGTTTACATGCTTTTCGATTTCGGCACTACGCACTCGTTTGTCACTGCCAGTTTTGCGGTTAGCTTAGGGCAGGACTGTATGTTGTTAGAGGATCCGTTCATGATCAGAGGTCCGAGTGGTCAGCTATTTGTAGCTGAGGAGGTGTACACAGGTTGTGAGGTCAATGTTGGGGGACACACCCTTCCTGCTGACCTGATTATGATACAGATGGAGGACTTTGGCATAATTTTGGGGATGGACTGGCTGTCCGCTTACCACGCCTTGGTGGACTGCTTTGAGAGGAAGATCGTCTTCTCCATACCGGAGTTGCCTTCTTTCGAGTTCCACGGGCAGTCAGTGGACGGAGGCTTCAGGTGCATTTCTGCACTTCGAGCGGCGAGACTTTTGAGCCAGGGGTGTGAGGGCTTCCTAGCTTGTGTGGTGGCAGAGCCCAGCCCTGTGGCAGACTTCCAGAGTATCCCGGTGGTCAGAGAGTACCCTGACATGTTCCCAGATGAGTTGCCAAGACTACCGCCCGAGCGTGAGATCAAGTTTGAGATCTCGCTGGTACCGGGGACTAGCCCCATCTCCACAGCACCGTACAGGATAGCACCACTTGAGCTGCGAGAGCTCAAGTTTCAGTTGCAGGATCTTCTGGAGAAGGGCTTTGTGAGGCCCAGTGCGTCTCCATGGGGAGCCCCGGTATTGTTCGTAAAGAAGGATGGTACCCTACGCCTTTGTGTGGACAATAAACAGCTGAATAGGGTCACCATCAAGAACAAGTATCCGCTGCCGAGGATTGATGACTTGTTTGACCAGCTATGAGGGCCACGGTATTCTCCAAGATCAACTTGAGGTCTAGATACAACCAGTTGAGGATCAAGGAGGCAGACGTCTCCAGGACAGCTTTCCGCACCTGGTACGGACACTACGAGTTTTTGGTCATGCCGTTTGGGCTGACCAATGCCCTGCTGCCTTCATGGATTTGATGAACCGGGTGTTCAGACTGTACTTGGACCAATTCGTGGTGCTATTTATTGATGATGTGCTCATCTATTCTCGAGATCAGACGCAGCATGGACAGCACTTGCGGATGATTTTGGATGCACTGAGACTATGTAGGCTGTACGCCAAATACAACAAGTGCGAGTTCTGGTTGAGGGAGGTGCCCTTCTTGGGTCATGTGATCTCTGGGGATGGCTTGGCTGTGGACCCAGCCAAGTTGAGGCAGTACTCAGGTGGGAGAGACCGCGTACAGTTACTGAGATTCGTAGTTTCTTGGGACTAGCAGGCTACTATAGGTAGTTTATTAGGGGCTTTTCGCAGATTGCACGTCCTATGACACTGCTGACCCGGAAGGACGCGCCCTTTACTTGGACAGATGCTTGTGAGTCATGTTTTCAGGAGTTGAAGGAGAGGCTGACTTCGGCTCCCGTGCTCACCATCCTAGACAATAGTGGCGGGTTCGTTGTGTACATGGACGCCTCTTTGCAGGGGTTAAGGGGTGTGCTCATGCAGAGGGGTCACGTTGTCGCTTACGCTTCGCGGCAACTGAAGCCCCATGAGCATAGCTACCCTACCCACGACCTAGAGCTAGCAGCTGTCGTCTTTGCGCTGAAGACTTGGAGGCACTACTTATACGGTGAGACTTTTGAGATTTTCACAGATCATAAGAGCCTCAGATACTTGTTTGATCAGAAGGAGCTCAACATGAGACAGAGACGTTGGTTGGAGCTCCTGAAGGACTATGACTGCAGCATTTCCTACCACCTGGGAAAAGCTAATGTGGTGGCTGACGCCTTGAGCTAGAAGGTGCCAAAAACTGGTGGGGCGACCTTCCTCTATAGTTTTATTATTCCGTCGTAGTATAGTATAGAGGGAGGTGATTACCAGTTTAATACAATTTGTTACTCGGAAATAAAGAGTTCCCGAGGTCGAACTCAGGGAGCAAGTTGTATTCTAGGGGTACAAGTTTCTTTTACAAAAGTAAAGAAAGAGAGAGAGAGAATTTGTTGGCTTTTCTTCTTTTCTCTTTGCTTCTCCTCTTCTTCCTTCTCAGATCTTCTGCTCTCTTCTTTTTGTTCTTCTTCTTTTTCTTCTTTTCTTTCTTCTGCAGAGCGGTCCTGTTCTTCTTCTTCTTCTTTCTTTCCTTTCTTTTCCTTTCTTCAGATCTTCTTCTCGTGCTCTTTTTCTTCTTTCAGTTCTTGTCTTGGCCTCTCTGCGTTCTCCTCTGCCTCGCCTTCCTTCTCCTTCCTTGCCTTCAGGACGTCGTCTGATTTTCCAATCAGACGACTTAAACCGCCGCTGCTACAGTGCCGCTCGGTGATCCTCCTTCCTTCAGCCTTCGTCTTCTTCCACGGTTCTTCTTCACCTGTGCCTGCACACTTACACAGCTTGATCAGAGAGGGGCAAAACCTATCTCTACCCTCCCCCCGCGTCTCTCTCTCACAGAAGCCACTCTTGGGAAAGCTCTCCCAGAGCTGCCGGGTTGCCAAGTACGGGTCGCGCCCGGGTCCAGGCCCACCGGCGTGCGTGGTGGGCGAGGAGTGCAGGTCAGTTTAAGTCGGGTCGGGCCAGGTCCGCGGGGCGTGAGCGCGGACGAGACCGGGTAACCGGGTGGGTGAAGGGGACCTCACCCCGTGTGCTAAGGCAATAAGCCTCCAGCACTTTTTCACTTTATACCGCTGCGCCTCTTCAGAGTTTTCCGAGGTGGGACTAAATGTCCCACCCCGAGTTGGCGCCTGCACGGAGGAAACAGTTGGTAATCGCGGCGTTACGCGAGGCCTTCGCGCGAGGGCTTCGCTTCAGCTGCAGCCTGACACTTTGTCGAAATGCCTCGCACGGCCTGGGAGTCGAATCTGGGCGTGGTGCGCCTGCAACTGCAGGCGGAAGCAGCTCCTTCTGCACGGCAATGGCGGCGGAGGACGGGTGACCTGTTCACAGCAAAACGGCCTCTCGGCCTAATCAGAAGGTGCCGGGAGCTTCGCCAGAGTGCGGCGAAGCTCGTGTGGGTGGTGGCGAGGCGTGGGGCGGCGTGCAAGGGCTGCCCTAGGTCGGACTGTGGGTCGGAAGATGGGTTTGTTCGGTGGGGTTGCAGAGGGTGATGTGGGGGAAGTGGAAGGGCGGGGGTTGATCAGGGTGAGGAGGTGGAGGTTCTGCGGTGGTCGGCGAGCCGTGTGGGTTGCTGGAGTAATGGGAGCAGCTCGCCAGAGGATGGCCGGAGGCGGAGAAGGTGAGGGTGAGGGGTCGGAATCGAGGGCGACAGTAGATGTTTAAAGTGAGGAAAAAGGAAGAGGGGAGGAAGAGGAGGAGTTCTACCTACTTAGCAGGAGGAGGAGGGGCCGGAGCAGGCGACAGTCGTATCGACTGTCGCCGGAGAAGAAGATGCCCGGGGGAAGGGGCGGCGGCGAGCAGAGGGCCGGAGAGGCGCCAGCTGGGTGCGGCGTGGCGCGGGAAGAGCAGGGGAAGAAGTCTCTGCTGCTGGTATTGCGGCAAAGCGAAGAGGAGGAGGAGGAAGAACCACCGGAGCTGGTGGGCGTCTGCCGGAGTGAGAAGAGAGGAAAGTTGGGGGTTTTCTCCGTCAGATCCGAGCTGGGAAGAACGGTGGAGCGACGGGGGTATTTATAGGGACCGAATCAGGGAGGAAGGCGGAGGGAGACGACGTGTCTCCCTCGCCGGAGGACGCCGGAGATGGAAACCCATACCGTCCGTGCGTTCGCACGGCCGGTATGGTGGGTTACAGCGACCAGGGGGTGTCCCTGCGACGGCTGACGACGCAGGGCACCCCCGGTTTACTTGCTAGGCTCTCCCCCTCACCCTGCGCGGCGCCATGCTCCGCGCAAGGTCGCCGGAGCATGGTGCTGGCAGGTTTTGCAGGGGGGACCTGAACGCAAAGAACGAAGGAGAGTTAGGGGCCAAAATGCGAGGGTTCAAAAGTTGAGGGCCAAAAAGTAAATATATGAGGACCGAACTGTAAAGTTGGTCAAGAAGGTTTCTTCTTAGGCTCAAGTTTTTATACATGACTAATTAGGACCTAAGGAATCTGATGGTGAATTTTATTTCTAGATTAAACCTTGTTTGACTGGTCAATTTATGCAAAAACCCAAATTAAGTTATTAATTGGGTATGGTTCTCAATGTAGGCCAAGATGGGTTCCTAAGGTCAAATTGAAGGTTCTAAACCCTAGAGATTATTTTTCTATGAATTTTAGAGGGTTTATTCCATTTTTTCTTTGCCTTGAACCTCGTGAATTGAAGTGGGTTTGTTTTAGGGTTACAGATTATCATTTAGTTCCTTGGAATTGCTGTAGCCCTTGCTAGATCATCTCATCCCACTTTTATTCTTATTAAGTTGCTTTGACCTATGTTTGGACCTTGAATTACCCTGTATGCAGATTATACTGGTAAAATTGCATTTTTACCCCTTATGACTTGTTTTCTCCTTAAACTCAGAATTCTCTAAGTTAAGCCTTTCCTTGAGTTATGTAGGAGCTTTTATCCTTTGTATTGGGTCAAAATGAGCTAGTTATGGCTCATGATGAGGTTCTCATCATACCCCCATGCCTAGCTTTTGCTAGTCCCTTAGCAAAAACTTAAGGTTTCAACCCTTATTCTAGACCATGAAGTTTTTAATAGCTTTAGATAAGTGCTTTTTTATTTGAGCATAGATTAGGTTAGATTGCTGACCATAGGCCTAAAAGGTACTCTAGTACCAATCAAGATCCAAATCTGTCTAGCCTTAGCCTCAGTCTTTAGCAAAGGTTTTTAAGGCCCACAAGAACTAACCTAAGGTTTATTGGACTTTGTGGTTAAAGCACCCGTGCTTGAAATGATTTTAGCCCTGGCTCAGTTCGCAGTGCGTTTTGTAAGAGAGAGATAGAAAGTTATTCTGTTTGGAGAGTTTTCTCTCTCTTTTTCCTTTTAGTTCTAGCCTAGGATTGGCTTTTCAACACGGTCTGTATCAGATTCCTTGCTCCCATCATCAATCCTTAAGGGTTCCTGGCAATCGATGCTTCGAGATAGCACCGCCCATGGCAACCCCCGGAACCCTGGCTATTGAGATTTCGAGATAATCCCATCCATGGTGTTCCGTGGCCGAATCCAGACCCTGGCAATTGACACTTCGAGATAATGCCATCCATGGAATCTGAATCAGTAGAGTGCTTACATGCCTCCAGTAGGATATGTAAATATCCTAAGAGACAGGCACCGAGGAGATGATATTTTGTTACGCATCTTCGAGGGGATTTCCCGCCTCTCCGCGCTGGGAACTCGTCCAAATCAACTTGTGTTGATCGGTCGCTCCTATTCTAGGTGTTCTTTTCAGAATTTTGCGACGCTTCTGCGTGATTTTGATTTTTACGCTTACTGAACCAGGCTGTGTGAGGTTAGGGTGCTTAGGTTACTGAGTCCCGTAAACCAAAAATTAGTTAACGAGGCCAAATACTCCCTAAGCCTTAGACCTAATACTTCAGCTTTTCATTTTCCTAAACCTCTTGAGGAGTGTCCAGATCTTAATGGGTATTAAGAGTCTATTCAAGAATGCCTAAGGTTTGCGTTCTTACTAATCTCATTATGCACTTTTCAGTTATTTTCTTGAATGAGGTCTAGAACTTAGGTTAATTCCTTAGTTCCTTACTAATGACTATCACCTTTTCTTATAATTTTGTGCTCCTTTTTCATTTTGTTTCTCTTCTCCTTCTCCTTCACAAAATGTCCTTCTCCTTTTATTCTCTTATTCTTTTTCGAAAATTTTTTTAATTTTTATGGTGTTTTTGGCATATGTGAATTTTTTTTTTGAAACCTTTTCTTACAAGTTTTTGCACTTTCATACCCCCCCATGCCTAAGATTTGCAATGTCCTCATTGTAACCTAGGGGTTTTTATTCAACTAAGTTCATACATTAGGATAGCTGTTTTGATGAGTGAATGGGTCGGGGCGACTGTTGCGGACGATTTCTAATCTCAGATGCAAGCACCTGAGGTGGAGTCGGCTGTCCTAAAGTGTGAACTTCAAGTGCAAAAAGCTGTCAGAACAAGTTTCAGGTTTTCAAAGAGAATGACGGGCTGCCTCCCGTTGAGCGCTAAATTTGATGCCTTCAGCCAAGCGGGAAATGCGATGGAGAGGGGATGGTCAAATCAGCGGAGTTTTGTAAGACAAGCACCTTGCTTAAGAGCCTGGTTGGTCCAACCAGGTGCTTGTTCAGATCAACAGGCTGATGATGCAGCCCAAACCCAATCAATCTGGTGGGTTGATAGATGTGGATAAAAAGGTGTGGAACCCACCATATACTATGAAGCTCAGATAAATGTGGAAGTGTAAACGCAGGGTTTGGCTGAGTCGAATCAGCCTGGTCAAAGTAGGGACTCGTAGAATAATCAGTGGTTGATGCAGGAACCCTACAGGGGTGATCAGAGAATGATAGAGCATGGTATGTAGTCTGATCAATGTTCGAAACCCGATGTGGAAATGCAATCGGCTCGGTGAGAGGTGAATCTGAATAGAAATTGAGTCCGGTTGCGGGTCGGGGTTTGGGAGAGGTTTTGATCCGTTCTGTGTGTGCGGACGAGGTGGCCATTGTGTACGAGGGCTCTTCTAGAAATAGATGATAGGTGGTTTTCTGTAGAGAGTCCTCTGGGTAACTATCAAATGCCGGAAGAGTTTCTGTAGGATGAAAGGAATCGGATTCGAGAAAAAATTTGGATTCTTGGTTGTAATCACTCTTGGCATTTTATGTTTTTGGTTCCTGAGGATCGAAAAGGAATGATTCTGTGTTATCAGTGATCTCGGGAATCAGGACCTCAGAGTCGGAGTCAGAGTCATGTGAACTGAGGTCGTAGATAGGCCTGGCGTGTTCAGGAAGGGGAATCTCTCCGCAATTATAGTCAGATCTGAAATTGTCGGAGAGTTGGCAAAAATGAGATTCATGATCATGAATTCCACCACAGCAAAAATCATCAGATGTGGAATCAGCAGCCTGACTGGGTTCTAGCCTATATGTCAATTCTGGGCTCAAAAAGATGTTTTGTTCAAGCTCTAAGCTAGTAGGATAGACCCCATTAAAATCTTGCTCATCCAACTCCTCAGTTTCTGTATCATAAATTGGCATGTTTTCTGAAAAATCGATCAGATTTCCTGAGGATGTTGGAGAGGGATATTCATCAAATAGAGGCCCGGAATCATATTCTGTAAAAATTTGATCTTTCTCATAAGGGGCCTCATAATCTTCCCAATAAGTTTCAGATCTAGGTTCTAGGCTTAGGATGTGGGTAGAATTATTAGAACCTAAGTCCGAATAACCTTCGAGGGTCACCTTATCAAAATAAGGGGCGGAATTTATACCCTCAGAAGGTTCAGTTCTGATTTCATTATTGCAGGAGTTTTGAAATTCTAGGCTTGACAATTCATGGTCTAAGTTTGGCTCATCATTGTGTTCTCCTGCAATATCCCAACCTAATTCAACATTATCTTCTATCTGGGTTGGGATTTTACAACCACTTTGTGCCTCAATCCCGAGATCTGGGAAACTGGATTGTTCCTTAATACTGTTCCAAGATGGTTCATCCTCTGTTTCTGGTATATACGGGTATTTCTGGTTGATAATTTGTTCTACTGATTTCATCATTTCTACCCGTTTCATAAGGGCATCTTGGTGTTGTTCCCAAAGTACAGGATTTGTCAAGCATTGAAGGTATTCAGATTGGTGTAATTTTTCCATCTCAATGTATCTTGTCATGAGCATATCTCGGGTTGATCCATTTGAAATTTCAGTCAATAGAATTTGGGCACAGTTTATGATGAAAGCTGTGGTTGTTGGAACATCAACCTGAATGTTTCCTATTGGTGTTGAGGGTTTATATTTGATTTCATAGATTTCAAGGGCATCCTCAATCATCTTATCTTTCATGGATCTCAGATATTCAGGTTTTTTACATTGTAGTCTTGCTAGGTAATTAGGCTGCATCTTCGAATCAGGTGGTGGAATCAAGATAGAATCAGAAGTTTGAATTAATGGAAGAAGGGGACTTTGTTCAGAATCAGAGGAAAGAGGGGCTATGTGAATGATTTCTGCAAAAACAAGGGAGTCGAGGCTTAGCCTCGGGGAGAGTGAATTTCTATAGGAAGTTTCAAGGACCTCCTGCAAAGTACTGAAGGGTTGGATGAGATAAGCAGGTGCTGGACCCAATCAAGACACCCAAAAAATGTTGGGTGACTATAGAGGTTCCGGGCAGATGGACCCCTTGATCAGAAAGATCGTCCACCTGAGAATTACCTGGGCAGCCAGAGAGGGAGAGTCCCGCGAAGACCCCTACACGGTAGAGCGTCCCCACGGGTTACAGGGTTTCCCCCACCCGACCTCTCTTGTCACTGCGGTTCCAGGTAGACCAGAATGGGGATCTTGACCTCTTAAGTCTACCAATTTTAAGATCAGGGTGCTTAAGGTTTCACTTGAACTTTAGTCTTTTAAGTGCAAAGAGTGACCTAATTTAAGGTTGGTTGACCCAAGGGGTCAACTTTACCTCTTGTTTTCTTTGAGAGCTTTTAGGTCTTGTCTTTTAGGGTTCAAGTGTTTAGAGAGCCAATTGTTTTAGGTTTTATTTTGAATAGGTATTTTCAATCAATGGTTTAGGCACACTTCTTTTGGATTTTCTCCATTCTTGATTTAAGTAGTGTGTCTCTAAAACCCTAATGTTGAATCTTATGTTGGCTCTACTTGGTCCAGTTAGTTCTTTGTTGGGTAATTAGGGCTCAAGCAAGAATGTGTTAGCCTTTAAATACCCTTAATAGTGTGCAGGACTAATGAGTTGAAAACATGCAACTCTTTATGGTTACTAAGTATGGAAGACATGTTAGCCCTATATTGCTTGTTCTTTTCTTTTCTTCCTCTTTAGAGTTTAGGGGTTAATAGCGAGAGGAAAAATTTACCTGTCCTCGGAGTGGTTGTCGTGCGGTTGCTTGTCTTCTTGATTTCCTGTAGCTGCACAAAAGAGGGGAGATTATCAGAAATTAAAAAGAAACAGGAATGTTTACCTCTAGAATAGCCGTTGCTCCCCGGCAACGGCGCCAAAAACTGGTGGGGCGACCTTCCTCTATAGTTTTATTATTCCGTCGTAGTATAGTATAGAGGGAGGTGATTACCAGTTTAATACAATTTGTTACTCGGAAATAAAGAGTTCCCGAGGTCGAACTCAGGGAGCAAGTTGTATTCTAGGGGTACAAGTTTCTTTTACAAAAATAAAGAAAGAGAGAGAGAGAGAATTTGTTGGCTTTTCTTCTTTTCTCTTTGCTTCTCCTCTTCTTCCTTCTCAGATCTTCTGCTCTCTTCTTTTTGTTCTTCTTCTTTTTCTTCTTTTCTTTCTTCTGCAGAGCGGTCCTGTTCTTCTTCTTCTTTCTTTCCTTTCTTTTCCTTTCTTCAGATCTTCTTCTCGTGCTCTTTTTCTTCTTTCAATTCTTGTCTTGGCCTCTCTGCGTTCTCCTCTGCCTCGCCTTCCTTCTCCTTCCTTGCCTTCAGGACGTCGTCTGATTTTCCAATCAGACGACTTAAACCGCCGCTGCTACAGTGCCGCTCGGTGATCCTCCTTCCTTCAGCCTTCGTCTTCTTCCACGGTTCTTCTTCACCTGTGCCTGCACACTTACACAGCTTGATCAGAGAGGGGCAAAACCTATCTCTACCCTCCCCCCGCGTCTCTCTCTCACAGAAGCCACTCTTGGGAAAGCTCTCCCAGAGCTGCCGGGTTGCCGGGTACGGGTCGCGCCCGGGTCCAGGCCCATCGGCGTGCGTGGTGGGCGAGGAGTGCAGGTCAGTCTAAGTCGGGTCGGGCCAGGTCCGCGGGGCGTGAGCGCGGACGAGACCGGGTAACCGGGCGGGTGAAGGGGACCTCACCCCGTGTGCTGAGGCAATAAGCCTCCAGCACTTTTTCACTTTATACCACTGCGCCTCTTCAGAGTTTTCCGAGGTGGGACTAAATGTCCCACCCCGAGTTGGCGCCTGCGCGGAGGAAACAGCTGGTAATCGCGGCGTTACGCGAGGCCTTCGCGCGAGGGCTTCGCTTCAGCTGCAGCCTGACGCTTTGTCGAAATGCCTCGCACGGCCTGGGAGTCGAATCTGGGCGTGGCGCGCCAGCAGCTGCAGGCGGAAGCAGCTCCTTCTGCACGGCAATGGCGGCGGAGGACGGGTGACCTGTTCACAGCAAAACGGCCTCTCGGCCTAATCAGAAGGTGCCGGGAGCTTCGCCAGAGTGCGGCGAAGCTCGTGTGGGTGGTGGCGAGGCGTGCGGCGGCGAGCAGAGGGCCGGAGAGGCGCCAGCTGGGTGCGGCGTGGCGCGGGAAGAGCAGGGGAGGAAGTCTCTGCTGCTGGTATTGCGGCAGAGCGAAGAGGAGGAGGAGGAAGAACCACCAGAGCTGGTGGGCGTCTGCCAGAGTGAGAAGAGAGGAAAGTTGGGGGTTTTCTCCGTCAGATCCGAGCTGGGAAGAACGGTGGAGCGACGGGGGTATTTATAGGGACCGAATCAGGGAGGAAGGCGGAGGGAGACGACGTGTCTCCCTCGCCGGAGGACGCCGGAGATGGAAACCCATACCGTCCACGCGTTCGCATGGCCGGTATGGTGGGTTACAGCGACCAGGGGGGTGTCCCTGCGACGGCTGACAACGTAGGGCACCCCCGGTTTACTTGCCAGGCTCTCCCCCTCACCCTGCGCGGCGCCATGCTCCGCGCAAGGTCGCCTGAGCATGGTGCTGGCAGGTTTTGCAGGGGGACCTGAACGCAAAGAACGAAGGAGAGTTAGGGGTCAAAATGCGAGGGTTCAAAAGTTGAGGGCCAAAAAGTAAATATATGAGAACCAAAGTGTAAAGTTGGTCAAGAAGGTTTCTTCTTAGGCTCAAGTTTTTATACATGACTAATTAGGACCTAAGGAATCTGATGGTGAATTTTATTTCTAGATTAAACCTTGTTTGACTGGTCAATTTACGCAAAAACCCAAATTAAGTTATTAATTGGGTATGGTTCTCAATGTAGGTCAAGATGGGTTCCTAAGGTAAAATTGAAGGTTCTAAACCCTAGAGATTATTTTTCTATGAATTTTAGAGGGTTTATTCCATTTTTTCTTTTCCTTGAACCTCGTGAATTGAAGTGGGTTTGTTTTAGGGTTACAGATTATCATTTAGTTCCTTGGAATTGCTGTAGCCCTTGCTAGATCATATCATCCCTCTTTTATTCTTATTAAGTTGCTTTGACCTATGTTTGGACCCTGAATTACCCTGTATGCAGATTATACTGGTAAAATTGCATTTTTACCCCTTATGACTTATTTTCTCCTTAAACTCAGAATTCTCTGAGTTAAGCCTTTCCTTGAGTTATGTAGGAGCTTTTATCCTTTGTATTGGGTCAAAATGAGCTAGTTATGGCTCATGATGAGGTTCTCATCAGCGCCCACCCACGTGGCCAGTTTACAGGCGCAGAGTTGGAGCTTCGTGGAGGAGATGGGCAGTTAGCGATCCCTAGAGTTACTGGGGCACTGTGGGGCAGTGACGGTGACACGACAGACGAGACCGGAGCTGATAGACCGCATCAACACTGGACAGATGACTGACCCGTACTTACAGTCATTGCATGACAGAGTGCTGTCAGGAGACCCCAGGGACTTCTCTTTTACTGACCAGGTACTATGCATGAGGGGACGTGTGTGCGTTCCCAGGGACGAGGAGCTGTTGAGAGAGCTCCTGACTGAGGCACACGGTTCCAGATTCACCATACATCCCTGAAACACAAAGATGTATCATGATTTGAGATGCGACTTTTGGTGGAGAGGGATGAAGAGGGATGTAGGTGAATTCGTACAGCAGTGTTTAGTGTGCCAGCAAGTGAAGGCCGAGCATCAGAGGCCTGCAGGGCCGTTGCAGCCACTTCCAGTGCCCGAGTGGAAGTGGGAGAGCATGACCATGGACTTGGTAGTGGGCTTACCCGTTACCCAGCGAGGACACGACGCAGTCTGGGTGATTGTTGATAGATTGACGAAGACGGCACGTTTCTTGCCGATTCGAGTCACCTTGAGACAAGCACAGTTGGCAGAGAGGTATATTCACGACGTGGTACGTCTACACGGAGTTCCGCGGGAGATCGTATCCGGCCAGGATACCTATTTTATGTCCTAGTTTTGGGCTGAGTTTTAGTAGGCCCTGGGGACGCTGTTGAGGTTCAGTACAGCATACCACCCCAGACGGACGGACAGTCTGAGTGCACGATACAGACACTTGAGGACCTTTTGCGTGCTTGTGTAATGGACTGGAGGGGCTCTTGGGAGAAGCACTTGCCCCTGGTGGAGTTTGCATATAATAACAGTTATCACTTGAGCATCGGAATGGCACCCTACGAGGCTCTGTACGGACGAAGGTGTACGGCACTCTTGAGTTGGGTTGAGGTGGGGACCAAGTGGGGGGTTGGCCCCAAGGTTGATCCGGCAGAGTCAAGAGGTGATCGAGCAGATTTACAAGAGACTCCGCATTGTCAGGAGCAGACAGAAGAGCTATGCAGATCGGAAACGCAGAGAGGTGCAGTTTGAGGTTTGGGACCACGTCTTCCTTCGTGTTTCGCCCATGAAGGGCCTGCAGCGGTTTAGGGTTGTTATAACCAGGGCATCAAGCGTCATTTAAGACGTCTGGGAAGTGGTCCAGACATCTAGTCAGACGTCTGGAAGCCTTCCTAGACGTCTGGAATTAAATTTTTTCGACGTATGGGTTTGTGTCTGCGTGCATGTGCGCGCAGACTGAACCCGCTGCCCTCCTCCTTCTCTTTCCTCCCTCCCTACAAACGTAGCCTTTTCCTCTCTCTCTCTCCCCGCGGCTGCCTTCAAATACACCTCTCTCTCTCCCTCACCCTCACTCCACCGCCTTCTTCTTCTTCTTCTCCCTGTCAGCGAGAGAGCGAGTGGGCGAGAGCGGCAGCAGTGACTGCTGCGAGTGTGTGGGGAGGAGGGGCTATTGCGAGAGGGAGAGGGAGCTCGACTGTGAGGGTGCAAGCTCGCCGGAGTAGCCAGAGCCGACCGGTGGGTGCGCCGCAAGCATGTGGTGCTGGGGAGGAGCTGCTGCAGCTCAAGCAACAGGCGGGCGCGGCGCGGTACGGCCATGCGCTGCGGGCAGAGGGCGAGGAGGTCCTGATTCTGGGAAAATTTCCCAGAATCAAACGTCTGGACATACGTCCAGACGACGCAGGAGACATTTGGAGGAAGGTCCAGACATCTGAAAGGTACGTTATTTTTACCTTCTTCTTTCGCGTGTACGGCCATGCAGCCATTCTGCCGAAGTCTTTTGCATCCTTTCGTGTTGAGAATGGGCGCGTCTGTGTGCAGGACTTGTTCGGGAAGGCACAAGGGCACGCGATCCCACACATATCGAACGTCTGGGCACAGCACCAGACGACTGAGAGGGTCTCCAAATGTCCGGAGTGACAATCGGACGTCTGGAAACTAGGTCCAGATAGTTCAGCGGGCTTCTGGACGTCTGAGGGATTGCGCAGATCAAGGTATGACCTGAGCTACCATTTAAGACGTCTGGAGGAAGTTCCAGACGTCTGATTTTGGACAGACTTGTCATTTTTGACCCGTTTAGGGTCTGTTCGGAGTTTTTTTTCCATGTTTCAAGTTTTGTTCTTCCCAGATTTAGTTCCTCTACTTGTTTACAGTAATTTTATACTGTTCTGAGTAGCTCCTTGTATTGATCCTTGTGTTAGGACTCCGTTCCGTTGCGGCTTTGGGGGTTGCGGAGGCACGCAGACTTGCCGATTACGCCCCTAGTACTCCCGATTTTGCGGGTAGAGTGGCCCTTTAATTTAGTTATCAAAAATTATACACTTGTGAAATAATTAATAGAGTCTAGGGCATTACATGAACCCTAGGACTGAGAAATTAGATTGAATGATAGATCCTAGGGTATTGCATAAATCCTAAGACTGGAAAACTAGATTGAATGATAGATCGTATGGTATGGCATGAATCCTAGGACTGGAAAACTAGATTGAATATCTATACATTGCAGTCTTGGAAAAGTAGAAAGGAAACGATAACTGCCTGCAATTGGTTAACAGCTGCCTGTTTATAAATGAATAATTACTGTTGAGAACATGGGTTATATGAATATAAAGCTGAAACGATGAAACCTAAATTGGCTGAGTCAAGAGAGCATGAACCCTACGGGGAATTAGGAGTAGAACTCCTGGAAATTGAATGGAATAGAATTGGGGAAGTGAGCTGGCCCTTGAGTACGGAGTACCAAGGAGAGCAACTGTCCCCCTATTTAGTACAGAGTGGAGCTAGCCGCCCCAGGGACCCAGGGTTAGGCCTGGCCACTTTGTACCGACTTTTGGCCCTTGTGTACACAGTACCGACAAGAGCTACTAGTGTAGGGAGAGCACTAGCTACCCCACGGGTCCCGGGGTTCTGCTAGCCCTCCTACACCGACTTGTTAGGCCCACTGGGCAAACCAGGGTAGTCAGGCAAGGGTGCGCGGATTGTGGAGGGGCAAGACCCCTGTTTGGTTACTGTGGAGGGGCTGGACCCCTGTTACTGAGAGGGCTCTGCCCTATACTGGTTCCGTGCTGTGCTTTGGGCACACCCGTTAATGGAAACGACTGACCGCGTGCCAGTGCGGGGTAACTACCCGTGCGTTTATTGCACGTGCCATAGTCACCGTTACGTTTATCAGTGACCTTGGGGTGGTTGACTGAGGGTAGGACCACCACGGGGGACTCTCCCGGCCAGGAGAGCACCACATGTTACTTCTACTTTTCGAGAAAGACTACAATCAAGATCGTTCCCACAAGGAACATTCAAGATCAAGAGAAAGATCTGAGAAATAATTCAATAGTGAATAAATGGAAAAAGTATAGAAAGGAATTAAAAATATAGAAGTTACTGTCCACCTTACTGTTTTCTTAGCTTTTAGTAACCACTCTACTCAGCGTTTCGCTGACGTGTCACCTTTGTTACCTTTTCAGGACCAGGTGTTGAGCAGCCAGAGTCGGCAGCTGCAGAGGGTGCTGGGCCTAGTAGAGCCCAGTAGTGTTGCTTGTGTAGTACCCACTATACTCTTCTTTCTGTTGTAGTGAGTAGTTTCTGTTACCCCTGTACTCTTTTATTGTAAGCTTCATGTTTATGTACATGTTTATTTCTTTATTGTTGTGGTGGTGTATACTGTAGTATTTCTTTTCTTTACTGCTGTATTTTGTTACTGCTAGTTATATACATGGTTAATGTGGTTTATTTTACTACTCTTTTGGTTACTTTCTTGTTGGACGACTGAGTCTTGGGACCAGTCGAGTCGGTCCGATTCTCGTGTTTCGTAGGGATTCGGGAATCATGTCGTAACAGGGGTGAGAGGGAAGCTCGCGTCGAGGTTCGTGGGACCCTTTGAGGTCCTGGAGCGGGTTGGACTCGTTGCTTATAGGCTTGCCCTTCCTCCCCAGCTTTCTAGTGTGCACGACGTGTTCCACATGTCCAACCTCAGGAAGTACGTCGCCGATCCCAGTTACGTCCTGAGCCACGAGAGCGTCGAGGTGGGTGACGGTCTGACCTACCCCAAGCAGCCAGTGCAGATTCTCGACAGAGTCGTCCGGAGTCTCAGACGGAAGCAAGTAACCTTGGTGAAGGTTTTGTGGAGGAGCCAGCGGTACGAGGAGGCTACCTGGGAGCCTAAGGCGGCGATGCGGGAGCGGTACCCGGAGCTCTTTGAGGGTACGTCTTTTAGGATCGGCTTCGGTCCTCTTTGAGTTTGTTATGCGTAGATTGTTCTTTTTCTGCACCCTAGTTAGCGCAAGTTACGGGATGAAACTTCCTTTGAGTTTGTTATGTTCTTAAGACCTGAGACATCAAATGCTTTTCAAGACGTCTGGGAGTTGGTCCAGACGTCTGGACGCCTTCCCGGACATCTGGAAATAAATTTTCGCGTGCGTACGATTGCGAGTCTGCGCGTGTGCTCGTGTAGACTGAACCCGCTGACCTATAGATGCTTTTTCTCCCCCGACGCCTTCAAATACCTCTCTCCCCTCTTCCCTCTCCCTCACCCACCACCCCACCGTCTCCTCCTTCCAGCGTGAGAGTAAGAGAGAGAGAGCGAGGACAGCAGCTGCTGCCAGGTGCGTGCGGAGAGGAGGAGGTGCAGCGAGAGGGGAGAAGAGGGAGAGCGTTTGAGGAAGAGAGAGCGAGCTCGCCGGAGCAGCTTGGGGCCGGCCGACGGGAGCGCAGCAAGAGCGTGGTGCTGGGGAGGTTACCCCGGTGCTACTGCAGCTCAGGCAGCAGGCGGGCGAGCGCGGTGTGGCTGTGTGCAGCAGGACGAAGGCGAGGAGGTTCTGATTCTAGGAAATTTTCCCAGAGTCAGACGTCTGGACCTACGTCCAGACGACGTGAGCGACGTTTGGAGGGAGCTCCAGACTTCTGAGAGGTATGTATTCCTTCCTCCGCTTCCTTTTGCGGATACGGCCATGCAAGCCGTTCCACCGAAAGTTCTGTCTCATGCCGTGTTAAGATCGATTGCGTACGTGTGCAGGTTTCTCTTTGGGAAGGCGTGGGACACACCTTCCCACGCGATTTAGATGTCTGGGCGCAGCACCAGACGGCAGAGAGCGTCTCCAGACATCCGGAGAGGTGGTCGGACGTCTGGAACTGGGTCCAGACGGTTCAGCAGGATCCCTGGACGTCTGAGGAACAGCTCAGAGTGAGGTATGACCTGGACCACCTTTTAAGACGTCCGAAAGGTGTTTCAGATGTCTGATTTGAGTCAGAGTTGTTGTTTCTGACCCGTTTAGGGTCCCCGTTCGAAGTCCGATTTCCGCGTTTGAGATTCCGTTCTTCTCATAATTTGTTCCTCTACTTGTTTAAAATACTTTTATCCTATTCTAGGTGGTTCCTTGTGATTGATCCTTGTGTTAGGACCTCGTTCTGTTGCGGCTCTAGGGGTTGCGGAGGCACGTGGACCTGCCGATCAGGCCCCCATTACTCCCGGTTTTGCGGATAGAGTGGCTCCCCTTAGTTATTTACCAACATTAATGCATCTCTGAGATGAATGATAGATCCTAAGGTATGGCATGAATCCTAGGACCTGAAAACTAGATGAATGATAGATCCTAGGGTATGGCATGAATCCTAGGACCTGAAAACTAGATTGAATAATAGATCATAGGGTATGGCATGAATCCTAGGAATAGAAACACTGGAACGAATGTCTTGAATACTTGAATTGCAATCTTGGATAAGTAGATAGAATAATGATAATTGCGTGTAATTGGATAACAGCTGCCTATGAAATGTAGAGTACTGTTGCTAGTAACTGCTACATGTAATTCCTGTTGTTGGAAACTAAATTTGAGCTGCTTGTATATAAACTGATATTAAATGTTGGAAACACGGGCTATATGCAAATGAAATTGAAATGATGAAACCTAGTATGGCTTGGCCTGAGAAATATGATCATGAACCCTACGGGGAATTAGGAGTAGAGCTCCTGAAAAATAAATAGAATGGAACTAGGAAAGTGGATGGGGAAGTGAGCTGGCCCTTGAGTACGGAGTACCAAGGAGAGTAACTGTCCCCCTGTTTAGTGCAGAGTGGAGCTAGCCGCCCCAGGGACCCGGGGTTAGGTCTGGCCACTTTGTACCAACTTTGGCCCTCGCGTACACAGTACCAGGGAGAGATACTAGTGTAGGGAGAGAGCTAGCCACCCCACAGTCCTTGGGGTTTAGCTAGTCGTCCTACACCGACTTGTTAGGCCCACTGGGCAAACCAGGGTAGTCAGGCAAGGGTGCGTGGACTGTGGAGGGGCAAGACCCCTGTTTGGTTAGTGTGGAGGGGCTGGACCCCTGTTACTGAGAGGGCTCTGCCCTATACTGGTTCCATGCTCTGCTTTGGGTGCACCCATTAATGGAAACAACTGACCGTGTGCCAGTGCGGGGTAGCTACCCGTGCGTTTATCGCACGTGCCGTAGTCATCGTTACGTCTGTCAATGACCTTGGGGTGGTTGACTGAGGGTAGGACCACCATGGGCGACTCTCCCAACCAGGAGAGCACCACGTGCTACTTTACTTTCCGGAAAAGACTGTAATCAAGATCATTCCCTCGGGGAACATTCGAGATGAAGAGAAAGATCTGAGAAATAAAGAAAGAAATTAAAAATAACAGCTACTTGTCCACCTTTACTGTTTTCTTAGCTAGTTGGTTGCCACTCTACTCAGCATTTCGCTGACGTGTCATCTTTGTCACCTTTTCAGGACCAGGTGTTGAGCAGCCAGAGCCTGCGGCTGCGGAGGATGCTGGGCTTAGTAGAGCCCAGTAGTTGTACTTTTGTTGTACCGTTTCTCTGTAGTAGTGAGTATTTCTGTTTCACCTTGTACTCTTTTTTGTAAACTTCATATTCTGTACATGTTTTAAATTCTCCACTGTTGTGGTGGTATGTACTGTTGTAGTTCTTTCTTTACTGCTGTACTTTTGTTACTGTTAGTTACTTGCATGGTGAATGTGGTTTATTTTTCTGCTTTTTGGTTACTTTCTCGTTTGACGACTGGGTCTTGGGATCAGTCGAGTCGGTCCGATTCTTGCGTCCTATAGAGATTCGGGAACTAGGTCGTAACAGCCAACGTTACACTATTTGGACGTTCGACACAACCATCAGACGTCTACACTAAGGTCTAAATGTCTGATTTCAACAGATAGAGCTTACTAAGTGCAGCCTAAGTTATTGGATGTTTGAGTCAATAGTCAGATATTTTAAAAGTTACTATCAAACATCTGATTTCCAGATTAGACGTCTAATAAGGTTGTCTGAAGCCAATTTAGGTTTTCTAAGTTTTGTATGGAAAACCTAAGTATTCTAGGGTTGTGCAGGTGTTTGTAGGACTACTTTAAGGATTCTTTGAGGCTCTTTAACAAGTAATTTAAGAAAGAAATAAAGAGTAAAGAAACGACAAAAGAAAGAGAGTATAAGATAAAATAATAGAAAATACTTCTATCCTATTATTCGTGACTTCACGCTTCAAGCTTCCACTCATCGCGAAGGCTCCTCCATTCTCTGTCAAGTTCCTCCAATCGCCATGGATGTGAACTCGAACTTCGTCTAAACATGTCTCAATTTGTAATTAACCTGAAAATTAAGACTCAAAAGTAAATGCTAAATGACATGTGTTTTGTTATCATCAAAATAAACGATCGTAATATTCTAACACTAACATACATAAGTTTAACAAAATGTTACAACATAATATTCCTCTTTCCAAAAAATGATTATAACCATTAGTTCCTTTACTTCATTTTTGTTCATCACTCACATTTCTCAATTAATTTTCTTTCTTCTACCCCCTTAGACCATGTTTGAACGGGGAGGCAACATGACGTGAATAGTGTCATATATTATGAGTGATTTACTAAAAATATTACATGGAATTTTCACATACAACATTTTAACTTAATAATTACCTATCACATTTAACTCCTACTTTCTTCAATTTTTAAGTAAACAATAATAAAAAATAACACATAGTAAATATAAAAAAATAAATATTATAGCTCTTAATATATATTTAAATCACACCAACATGCATCTTACCATATATCAAATCTACAAATCGTCTATGACTTACATCATTATCTCAGCACCTTAACCGTAACGTAACTTTTATTTAAGAGTAAATGCTAAATCCCATCCGTACTTAGCATCGGCTCCTCTCCTTTAGCTAACTGATTTTTCATACTTAAACATTTCGCATAACTTTTGGGTGTTGCCTTTCTCCCACATGCAACGTTGAATGACCCTGGTCAACATCAGATAAATGCATAAAAACTACTTGCAGACAACAATCCCCATCAGCGTTCTGAATCCTACAGCAGCGGTAAAACATGGGTCATAAGCAAGTAACAAAAAAATCTAAAAAAGGAAGGGGCCCATTTTTAGGTGCGTGTTAGTGTCCTACCACTGTGCGCTCTTCCTAGGGTGTACCCCAAGAAGAAACTTTAGGTCTAGCAATGAGTTGGATTTATGTGTTTGAAATCCCATGTGATCTGCAGGCCATTAGAAAGCTACGTACAATGAAAAGGTCCGGCTCTTTGAATATGCTGACGATGTACTATGTTCTTCGACGATGAGATTTACCTTGACGAGGTTCATCATTTAAGTAGGGATTGACTCGTAATCATCGAATGATCAATAGGTATGGTAACTTTTTGTTTAGACCGGAATGCATTTGATTCTTCTTGAAGCAATTCTCCTGGAGAGAGAGAGAGAGAGAGAGAGAGAGAGAGAGAGAGAGAGAAGAGGATTCCTTGGAGAAGTCTCGATCATTCCTGCTTCTGGGATTCTAATTGATCGGTTGACTGTGTTGTAATTCTAGTGGAGTGCAACTGTACTTCGCATGGAATCCCAGTTAAAGGTCCTATATTAATTTTTGAGATTTTTATATTTGTATTTATAATTTTTTTTGCACTCACATTCATACTCTGGTAAGTCTCATTTTTACTTTTATATCTCTGTAAACTGGCATAGTTTGTCACAAATGTCATGCTAATCATAGTTGAATATCATAACTATCTTTAAAAGAAAATAAAAGAAGCTCTCCCTCTTCTTTACACCACCTTCCTCCCCTTTGCCCCTAAATCCTCGATCTCAAATGTAAATCGACCCAGCGATAGAGTGGGGGGTTCCTAAGCCTCCTCTTCCTCCTCCATTACAGTGGGATTGGGTGGAGGGTCTATCAATGCTCGACCCTAAGCTTCAGCCAATCCACCGCCACCCTTTGACGTCACCTCCACCTCTTGAGTTTTGGGGGTTGAGTGCTCTAGGAAATGACCCCTCGTCGTAGAGCTCTATGTTGACGTTGATGGCACAACATCGGGTGGAGGACAACAGTGGAGGGTTAGGGTCAGGGTGGAGGACAACAATGGGAGGGCAAGGTTAAGGAGGATGGTAGTGGTGGGTCGGGGTCTAAGAGGACAGTAGCGAGAGGAGTATAGCATCAGTTGTAGGGTTGGTGGCTGTTGAGGGTAGAAGATGTAGTGGGGGCATAGATGGGAGGAGGAGGAAGAAGAAAGAAAAATATTATATATAAACTTAATATGAATTATTAAGTGAAATATATGTTAGTCAATTGATTTATTATGTCTATCAAAATTTAGATGTCATTTACGTTTTTCTTTTTACATAATATTGTGAAAATAACCGTCAGGCATGGATAGCTATTTCTTGTTACATTTTTTCTCCAAAAAGTCAAGGGAAATAGATGAAGAGAACCAATTTTTGAAAGGAGGGAAGAGGGCGGCAAAGGGAAACGTTCTTTAGATGATTGCAGGGATCGAGATGAATGCCAATTTATGTATTTATGCATGTATGTATAGATAATTTCTCCTCGGACCTTACGTACAGTGTAGACGCACGCGAGGAAAATGAGGTTTGGATTGATGCAAAAATTTGTAAGGCTACGTGTGAATATGTCAAGTATAATTTATTTTTGGATAGAAATTAGGATGAGATATATTTTCACGATGTTGGTGTATCTGGTGGGATGGTAGGAACATATGCAAAAGGTGAGGTAATATATTATTAATTTTTAATTTTAAAACAAGTTTGCTATTTGCTATTGATAAGGAAACACACGTTAAATATAATATAAGTAGTAAGTGGATCCTACTATAATTGTAAGCTTGAGTATATAAAATTTAATTGGATTCAAATTAGCTGGATCCTACCACAAAATACAAAAAAGTACCTGATTCTTGTATTTGAAAAAATTGATCGGTGATTTACACGTTGGGCTAAAAAAATACCTCATTGTTATATTTTGAAAAAAATTATAGGTGATTTTGGAAAAAGTCACTGACAATTTGGATAATAATTATCAATAATTTGGATATCATGTTAAAAAAATATATCTTAAAAAATTATCTCATTCTCATATTTAGGTAAAAATTATTAGTGATTTAGATAAATTGACCGATAAAAAGACCGCCAATTAGTGTGCTCTCGAACATTGATTCAATAATAGTGAAATGATGCTATACACACCTAGAAAATTTTAATATTTTCACTATTATTTATCTTACTATTCAGTCATAACACGTCAACTAATCTATTCACTTACCCCCTCGCGTTCGTTGTTAAATGAGCACTCGTTAACTTATGAGATTCATCTCTCCCCTCTAGTTCTCCTGCCAACACCACCGTTCATCCACGGTGTCAATATGGCTCGAGAAAAAATAATTTTCTTGTTAAATAGTAAGATCGTATTGTGTGTTGCCCTCCGTCAAAAGCATCCGACCCGTACGTTTAATTGCTCCTCCCAAGCAAGAGGACAAGATCACCGTGTACGACCTGTTCACCCTGTCCGGGCTCGAAGGGTGGTGGTGGTGGTGGTGGTGGTGGTAAGGATGCGATGGGATACGATTGGCAGCCATGCAGTGCCGGCGGCATGCGACGGCCGTACGGACGTCGCCGTGTTGATGGGGATGGAGAGCGGGGGACCGTCGAGTGGGAGCCTGCGGGTGCTGGCGAGGCTTAGCTTGCAGTGTTTGGTTCTAGCTTAATTGTGTGTGGACAGAGAGCAGAATGCGATGCCACTGCTGTGGGGGCATATGTCATTGCTATAGGGACCGATTTGGGATCGCCCATTGGCTTTGGCTGTCAGCGATCAACGCGGCGGAGCTCGCTATCATGAGATGATAGGGACAAAGAAATTAACTGCCTATTTATTTATATGAATACGGAAACACATGCATATGGATATGAATTTTAGATCCATGGATATATATGCCATTTTCCGCTGGTAGACGTTTACGTAGGGACAATAGTATGTGAACCATTCACTGGACGCCCACCCTTGTAAATTAAAGTTGTGCATGAGTCAGATTAAACTTAAATGGGTTGGATTAGGTTAAGTTATGAGTTATAATGGATTTGGTTGAGAAAGTCTTTTCCAATCTAAAAAAAAATAGATTAGATTGGATTTAATATTTAATTAATTCAACTCAACTTAACTTGCAAACCAATATAATCCGATACATACTATTATGACTCTGGCATCAAACATCGTTTAAGATATCTGGGAGTTGTTTCAGATGTCTGGTCAGACGTCTGAAAGTCTTCCCAAACGTTTGGAATTTAATTTTTTCGGCATACGGCTTTGCATCTACGTGCATGCGCGCACAGACTGAACCGCCGCCCACCTTTCTTCTCTTTCTTCCTCCCTATAGGTGCAGCTATCTTTCTCTCTCTCTCCCCATGGCAGCCTTCAAATACTCCCCCTCTCCTCTCCCTCACCCTCACTCCACCGCCTTCTTCTTCTTCTTCCTGTTAGCGAGAGAGCGAGCGGGCGAGGGCAGCAGCAGCTGCTGCCGTGAGTGCGTGGGGAGGAGGGGTTGCTGCGAGAGGGAGAGAGCTAGATCGCGAGGGTGCGAGCTCGCCGGAGCAGCTAGGGCCGGCCGACAGGTGCGCAGCAGGAGCATGGTGTTGGGGAGGAGCTGCTGCAGCTCAGGCAGCAGTTGAGCGTGGCGCGGCACGACCGTGCGCAGCAGGCGGAGGGCGAGGAGGTCCTGATTCTGGGAAAATTTCCCAGAATCAGACATCTGGACATACGTCCAGACGACGCAGGAAACGTCTGGAGGAAGGTCCAGACGTCTGAAAGGTACGATATTTTTCCTCCCCTTCTTCTTTCGCGTGTACAGCCATGCAGCCGTTCCGCCGAAGGGTTCTGCTTCGTTCCGTGTTGAGGACAGTCGCATATGTGTATAGGTCTCATTCGGGAAGGCGCAAGGGCATGCCCTCCCACACAAATGGGACGTCTGGGAACAGCACCAGACGACGGAGAGGGTTTCCAGACGTCCGAAGTGACAGTCGGACGTCTGAAAACTAAGTCCAGACGGTTCAGCAAGATTCTGGACGTTTGAAGGACTGCGCAGGATCAAGGTGTGACCTGAGCCATCGTTTAAGACGTCTGGAAGATGTTCCAGACATCTGATTTTGGGCAGACTTGTTGTTTTTGACTCGTTTAGGGTCCGTTCGAAGTTCATTTTCTGCGTTTCAAGTTTCGTTCTTCTCAGATTTAGTTCATCTACCTGTTTACAGTATTTGCATCTTATTCTGAGTAGCTCCTTGTAATTGATCCTTGTGTTAGGATCCCGTTCCGTTGCAGCGCTGGGGGTTGCGGAGGTGCGCGGGCTTGCCGATCACGCCCCCAGTACTCATGGTTTTGCAGGTAGAGTAGCTCCCTTTAATTGCTTATCAAAAATTATGCACTTGTGAAATAATTAATAGATTCTAGGGTATGGCATGAATCCTAGGACTGAAAAATTAGATTTAACGATAGATCCTAGGGAATGGCATGAACCCTATGATTGGAAAACTAGATTAAACGATAGATCTTAGGGAATGGCATGAATCTTAGGACTGGAAAACTATATTGAATATATATATATATTGCAGTCTTGGAAAAGTAGAAAGGAAATCGATAACTGCCTGCAATTGGTTAACAGTTGCCTGTTTTTGAATGGATAATTACTGTTGAGAACATGGGCTATATGAATATAAAGCTGAAATGATGAAACCTAAATTGGCTGAGTCAAAGAAAAATGAGCATGAACCCTACAGGGAATTAGAAGTAGAGCTCTTGAGAGGTAAATGGAATGGAATTGGGGAAGTGAGCTAGCCCTTGAGTACGGAGTACCAAGGGGAGCGACTGTCCCCCTGTTTATTGCAGAGCGGAGCTAGCCGCCCCAGGGACCCGGGGTTAGGTATGGCCACTTTGTACCGAATTTTGGCCCTCGTGTACACAGTACTGAGGAGAGCTGCTAGTGTAGGGAGAGTACTAGCTACCCCACGGGCTCCAAGGTTCTGCTAGCCCTCCTACACCGACTTGTTAGGCCTACTGGGCAAACCAGGGTAGTTAGGAGAGGGTGCACGGACTGTGAAGGGGCAAGACCCCTGTTTGGTTACTATGGAGGCGCTGGACCCCTGTTACTGAGAGGGCTTTGCCCTATACTGGTTCCGTACTGTGCTTTGGGGCGTACCCGTTAATGGAAACGACTGACCGCGTGCCAGTGCAGGGTAGCTACCCATGAGTTTATCGCGTGTGCCGTAGTCACCGTTACGTCTGTCAGTGACCTTGGGGTGGTTGACTGAGGGTAGGACCACCACGGGGGACTCTCCCGGCCAGGAGAGCACCACGTGTTACTTCTACTTTTCGGAAAAGACTGCAATGAAGATCGTTCCCACAAGGAGCATTCGAGATCAAGTGAAAGATCTGAGGAATAACTCAATAATGAGTAAACGGAAAATAATGAAAGAGATAAAAAAATATAACAGCTACTGTCCACCTTACTGTTTTTCTTAGCTTTTGGTTGCTACTCTACTCAGCGTTTCACTGACGTGTCACCTTTGTCACCTTTTTAGGACCAGGTGTTGAGCAGGCAGAGCCGGCAGCTGCAGAGGGTGCTGGGCCTAGTAGAGCCTAGTAGTTTTACTTGTGTAGTACCCACTGTACCTTTCCTTATGTTGTAGTGAGTATTTTCTGTTAAACTGTATTCTTTTATTGTAAGCATCATGTTTATGTACCTGTTTATTTCTTTACTGTTGTGGTGGTGTATACTGTAGTAGTTCTTTTCTTTACTGGTGTATTTTGTTATTGCTAGTTATATACATGGTGAATGTGGTTTATTTTACTGCTCTTTTGGTTACTTTCTTGTTGGACGACTGGGTCTTGGGATCAGTCGAGTCGGTCCGATTCTTGTGTCTCATAGGGATTCTGGAATCGGGTCGTAATAAGATGGTATCAGAGCAAGGTCGTCCCGAGAAGTGAACCAACTGACTGGAAAATAACCAATTCACTTGTCTATAACTAGAGTAGCCACCACAACGTTTCTTTTGACATATGTTCTTAGACTTCTCCGTTAGATATCATTTCGTATTGACGTGTTTTCGTTCTATATTCGCGTCTCCTTGCAGGAGATGCCTCGACGCGAGACTAACGAGGCGGGCTGCGGGCGCGGCCGAGGACGAGGTCGGAGGGGTGGGCGCATTGAAGTCGACGTTTCAGTGGACCAGCCATCGCTCTCGGTCATTCAGGCCTAGGACCTTGCCCAGCTGATACGGGACATCGTGCGAGAGGAGCTCCACCTGCCGCCATGAGCGCCTCTCCCTGAGGTTGCGGAGGGGGAGTCCTCTGTGAGACCACACGACGGACATGGTGCTGGACGTGGGGGAGGGGATGGGCCACCACCGTCCCCACCTTCCTCCGACACTTCCAAGCACGAGGCTTCCTTACTTGGAGGTGCACCAGCATCTCCACTTCAGCGCCACTTCGAGCTTTTTGGATAGTTCCGGAAGCTGAAGCCCCCCTCCTTCAAGGGGGATGAGGACCCGACCGAGGCGGAGGATTGGCTCGAGCAGATCGAGAAGGTTTTTGACACCCTTCGCCCCCCGGTGGAGTGCCGCGGGGCCTTTGCCATGTACCAGCTGGAGAGCGCGGCACACAGGTGGTGGAGGGCGGTTAGGGGACAGGAGAGGGACGAGCTGACTTGGGATCAGTTCGTCACCCTCTTCTGCGAACAGTACTTTCCCCAGACATGGCAGGACCAGAGGAGGCGGGAGTTCCACACTCTCCACCAGGGGACGATGACCGTGAGCGTGTACCACACGCATTTTCTAGAGCTGTCTTGCTTCGCAGTGACAGTAGTGGCCACTGAGGAGGAGCGCCTTTGGAAGTTCACTGAGGGGCTCCGACCTACGATTCGGGGGTATGTCAAACCCCTGAAGCTGCCTACTTTCTCGAGGGTGGTGGAGGCAGCTATGACATACGAAGAGACCAACCCGTTCGGGTGAGATACTGACAGTGGGTGGAAGAGGCCCTATTAGCCAGGCTTCTCACAGGGCCGACGAGAGAGGAGACACGTGGCGCCCACAGGAGAGCCGTCACGTTTTGCAGGGCCATCAGTTGCCTTTGGGGGCCCTCGACAGGGGCCAGCTGCTAGCACCGGACCCCCAACCAGCCGACAACAGGTACCCATTGAGGGAGGGAGTCGAGTCCCCCTTTGCTACCAGTGTGGCCAGTCGGGCCACATCAGGAGACTGCCCATCTAGGGCAGGAGGCCAGCAGATGCTTCCCGCGCCGAGCACTGGAGGGCAAACAGGAGGCTGTGGTTTCCAGGCGCGAGGAGGAGGATAGCAATCACGGGGAGGGTACTGGCCAGTAGCTACCTGTACCCGTCCGACGCAGAGTGTGGCTACTTCGTCCGCACTTACGGCTGAGGGGCGTATCAACGCCCTGAGACAGAGGGATGCCAGAGCTTTGGGATCAGTGGTGGGAGGTATGGTTTCAGTTTCCGGCAGACTTGTTTTCACGCTTTTCGATTCCGACGCTATGCACTCGTTTGTCGCTGCCAGTTTCACGGTTAGTTTGAGGTAGGACTGTATGCTGTTAGAGGATCCGTTCATGATCAGAGGTCCGAGTGGTCAGCTGTTTGTAGCTGAGGAGGTATACACGGGTTGCGAGGTCAGTGTTGGGGGACACAGCCTTCCAGCTGACCTGATTATGATACAGATGGAGGACTTTGGCGTAATTCTGGGGACGGACTGGCTGTCCGCTTACCACGCCTTGGTGAACTGCTTTGAGAGAAAGATTGTCTTCTCCATACCGGAGTTTCCTTCTTTCGAGTTCCACGGGTAGCCAGTGGACGGAGGCTTCAGGTGCATTTCTGTACTTCAGGCGGCGAGACTTTTGAGCCAAGGGTGTGAGGGCTTCCTAGCTTGTGTGGTGGCAGAACCCAACCTTGTGGCAGACTTCCAGAGTATCCCGGTGGTCAGAGAGTACCCCGACGTGTTTCCAGACGAGTTGCCACGACTACCGCCCGAGCGTGAGATCGAGTTTGAGATCTCGCTGGTACCGGGGACCAACCCCATCTCCATAGCACCATACAGGATGTCACCACTTGAGCTGCGAGAACTCAAGTCTCAGTTGCAGGATCTTTTGGAGAAGGGCTTTGTGAGGCCCAACGCGTCTCCCTGGGGAGCCCCGGTACTGTTCGTAAAGAAGAAGGATGGTATCCTACGCCTTTGTGTGGACTACCGACAGCTGAATAGGGTCACCATCAAGAACAGGTTTCCGCTGCTGAGGATTGATGACTTGTTTGACCAGCTACGAGGTGTCATGGTATTCTCAAAAATTGACTTAAGGTCTGGATACCACCAGTTGAGGATCAAGGAGGCAGACGTCTCCAGGACAGCTTTCCGCACCCGGTCATGCCGTTTGGGCTGACCAATGCCCCCGCTACCTTCATTGACTTGATGAACCAGGTGTTTTTACACTGTACTTGGACCAGTTCGTGGTGGTATTCAGTGATGATGTGCTCATCTATTCTCGAGATCAGACGCAGCATGGACAGCACTTGCGGATGGTTTTGGACACACTGAGACGACGTAGGATGTACGCCAAATACAGCAAGTGCGAGTTCTGATTTAGGGAGGTGACCTTCTTAGGTCATGTGATCTCTGGGGATGGCTTGGCTGTGGACCCAGCCAAGGTCGAGGCAGTCTCAGGTGGGAGAGACCAAGTACGGTTACTGAGATTCGCGGTTTCTTGGGACCGGCAGGCTACTACAGGCGGTTTATCAGGGGCTTTTCACAGATTGCACATCTTATGACACAGTTGACCCGTAAGGACGTGCCCTTTACTTGGACAGATGCTTGTGAGGCGTGTTTTCAGGAGCTGAAGGAGAGGCTGACTTCGGCTCCCGTGCTTACCATCCCAGACAGTAGTGGTGGGTTCGTTGTGTACACGGATGCCTCTTTGCAAGGGTTAGGGTGTGTGCTCATGCAGAGGGTCACGTTGTCGCTTACGCTTCGTGGCAACTGAAGCCCCATGAGCATAGCTACCCTACCCACGACCTGGAGCTGGCAGCTGTCGTCTTCGCACTGAAGACTTGGAGACACTACTTGTATGGTGAGACCTTCAAGATTTTCATAGATCACAAGAGCCTCAGATACCTATTTGATCAGAAGGAGCTCAACGTGAGACAGAGACGTTGGTTGGTGCTCCTGAAGGACTATGACTGCAGCATTTCCTACCACCCGGGAAAGGCCAACGTGGTGGCTGACGCCTTGAGCCGGAAGGTGCCCGCACACTTGGCCAGTTTACAGGTGCAGAGTTGGAGCCTCTTAGAGGAGATGGGCAGTTGGCGACCCCTAGAGTTACGGGGGCATTGTGGGGCAGTGACTGTGACGCGACAGACGAGGCCAGAGCTGATAAATCGCATCATCACAGGGCAGATGGCCGACCTGTACTTGCAGTCCTTACGTGACCGAGTACTGTCAAGAGACCCTGGAGACTTCTCTTTTACAGACCAGGTGCTGCGTATGAGGGGACGTTTGTGCGTTCTCAGAGACGAGGAGTTGTTGAGAGAGCTCCTGACTGAGGCACACGGTTCCAGATTCACCATACATCCCTGAAACACGAAGATGTACCATGACTTGAGACGTGACTTTTGGTGGAGGGGAATGAAGCGGGATATGGGTAAATTCATGTTGCAGTGTTTAGTGTGCCAACAGGTGAAAGCTGAGCATCAGAGGCCTGCAGGGCCGCTACAGCCACTTTCAGTGCCTGAGTGGAAGTGGGAGAGCATCACCATGGACTTGGTGGTGGGCTTACTTGTTACCCAGCGAGGACACGACGCAGTCTGGGTAATCGTTGACAGATTGACGAAGACGACGTGTTTCTTGCCGATCTGAGTTACCTTGGGACCAGCACAGTTGGCAGAGAGGTATATTCGCGATGTGGTACGACTACACGGAGTTCCGTGGGAGATCATATTCGACCGGGATACCCGCTTTACGTCCCAGTTTTGGGCTGAGTTTCAGCAGGCCCTGGGGACGTGGTTGAGGATCAGTACAGCATACCATCCCCAGACGGACGGACAGTCTGAGTGCACGATACAGACACTTAAGGACCTTTTGCGTGCTTGTGTACTGGACTGGAGGGGTTCTTGGGAGGAGCACTTGCCCTTGGCGGAGTTTGCATATAATAACAGTTATCACTTGAGCATTGGCATGGCACCCTACGAGGCTCTGTACGGGCGGAGGTGTACGGCACCCTTGAGTTGGGTTGAGCTGGGGACCAAGTGGGAGGTTGGCCCCAGGCTGATCTGGCAGAGTCAGGAGGTAGTCGAGCAGATTCACAGGCGACTCCGCACTGTCAGGAGCAGGCAAAAGAGCTATGCAGATCGGAAATGTAGAGAGGTGTAGTTTGAGGTTGGGGACCACATCTTCCTTCACGTTTCGCCCATGAAGGGCCTGTAGCGGTTTGGGGTGAGAGGGAAGCTCGCGCTGAGGTTCATGGGATCCTTTGAGGTCCTGGAGTGGGTTAGACCCATTGCTTACAGGCTTGCCCTTCCTCCCCAGCTTTTTGGTGTGCACGACGTGTTCCACGTGTCCAACCTTAGGAAGTACGTCACCGATCCCAGTCACATCCCGAGTCACGAGAGTGTCGAGGTGGGTGACGACCTGGCCTACCCTGAGCGGCCAGTGTAGATTCTCGACAGAGCCATCCGCAGTTTGAGACGGAAGCGTGTACCCCTGGTGAAGGTTTTGTGGAGGAGCCAGCAGTACGAGGAGGCTACCTGGGAGCCTGAGGCGGCGATGCGGGAGCGGTACCCGTAGCTTTTTGCAGGTACGTCTTTTCGGACCGGCTTCAGTCCTCTTTGAGTTTGTTATGCATATATATCGTTCTTTTCTGCACCCTAGTTAGCGCAAGTTTCGGGGATGAAACTTCATTTGAGTTTGTTATGTTGTTATGACCCTGGCATCAAACGTCGTTTAAGACGTCTGGGAGTTGTTCCAGACGTCTGGTCAGATGTCTGGAAGCCTTCCTAGACGTCTAGAATTTAATTTTTTCGACGTACGGTTTCGCTTCTGCTCTCATGCACACGCAGACTGAACCACCACCCTCCTTTCTTCTCTTTCTTCCTCCCTGCAGGCGCAGCCATCTTTCTCTCTCTCTCCCCACGATAGCCTTCAAATACTCCCCCTCTCCTCTCCCTCACCCTCACTCCACCGCCTTCTTCTTCTTCTTCCTGTTAGCGAGAGAGCGAGCGGGCGAGGGTAGCAACAGCTGCTGCCGTGAGTGCGTGGGGAGGAGGGGTTGCTGCGAGAGGGAGAGAGCTAGATCGCGAGGGTGCGAGCTCGTCAGAGCAGCTAGGGCCGACCGGCGAGTGCGCAGCAGGAGCATGGTGTTGGGGAGGAGCTGCTGCAGCTCAGGCAGCAGGCGAGCGCGACGCGGCACGGCCGTGCGCAGCAGGAGGAGGACGAGGAGGTCCTGATTTTGGGAAAATTTCCCAGAATCAGACTTCTGGACATACGTCCAGACGACGTAGGAGACGTCTAGAGGAAGGTCCAGACATCTGAAAGGTACGATATTTTTCCTCCCCTTCTTCTTTCGCGTGTACGGCCATGCAGCCGTTTCGCCGAAGGGTTCTGCTTTGTTCCGTGTTGAGGACGGTCGCATATGTGCACAGGTCTCGTTTGGGAAGGCGCAAGGGCATGCCCTCCCACACAGATCAGACGTCTGGGAACAACACCAGACGACGGAGAGGGTCTCTAGACGTCCGGAGTGACAGTCGGACGTCTGAAAACTAAGTCCAGATGGTTCAGTGGGATTCTGGACATTTGAAGGGCCGCGCAGGATCAAGGTATGACCTGAGTCATCATTTAAGACGTCTGGAAGATGTTCCAGACGTCTGATTTTGGGCAGACTTATCGTTTTTGACCCGTTTAGGGTCCGTTCGAAGTCCGCTTTCCTTGTTTCAAGTTTCGTTCTTCTCAGATTTAGTTCATCTACCTGTTTACAGTATTCGTATCCTATTCTGAGTAGCTCCTTGTAATTGATCCTTGTGTTAGGATCCAGTTCCGTTGCGACACTGGGGGTTGCGGAGGCACGCAGGCTTGCCGATCACGCCCCCAGTACTCCCGATTTTGCAGGTAGTGTGGCTCCCTTTAATTGTTTATCAAAAATTATGCACTTGTGAAATAATTGATAGATTCTTGGGTATGGCATAAATCTTAGGACTGAAAAATTGGATTGAACGATAGATCCTAGGGAATGGCATGAACTCTAGGATTGGAAAACTAGATTGAACAATAGATCCTAGGGAATGGCATGAATCCTAGGACTGGAAAACTAGATTGAATATATATATATTGCATTCTTGGAAAAGTAGAAAGGAAAATGATAACTGCCTGTAATTGGTTAAAGTTTCTTATTTTTGAATGGATAATTACTGTTGAGAACATGGGCTATATGAATATAAAGCTGAAATGATGAAACCTAAATTGGCTGAGTCAAAGAAAAATGAGCATGAACCCTACGGGGAATTAGGAGTAGAGCTCCTGAGAGGTAAATGGAATGGAATTGGAGAAGTGAGATGGCCCTTGAGTACGGAGTACCAAGGAGAGCGATTGTCCCCCTGTTTAGTGCAGAGCGGAGCTAGCCGCCCCAGGGACCTGGGGTTAGGTTTGGCCACTTTGTACCGACTTTTGACCCTTGTGTACATAGTACCGAGGAGAGATACTAGTGTAGGGAGAGCATTAGCTACCCCATGGGCCCTGGGGTTCTACTAGCCCTCCTACATCGACTTGTTAGGCCCACTGGCCAAACTAGGGTAGTCAGGCGAGGGTGCGCGGACTGTGAAGGGGCAAGACCCCTGTTTGGTTACTGTGGAGGGGCTGGACCCCTGTTACTGAGAGGGCTCTGCCCTATACTAGTTTCGTACTGTGCTTTGGGGCGCACCCGTTAACAGAAATGACTGACCGCGTGCCAGTGCGGGGTAGCTACCCGTGCATTTATCACGCGTGCCGTAGTCACCGTTACGTCTGTCAGTGACCTTGGGGTGGTTAACTGAGGGTAGGACCACCACTGGGGTCTCTCCTGGCCAGGAGTGCACAATGTGTTACTTCTACTTTTCGGAAAAGACTGCAATCAAGATCGTTCCCACGAGGAACATTCGAGATCAAGAGAAAGATCTGAGGAATAACTCAATAATGAGTAAACGGAAAATAAAGAAAGAGATAAAAAAATATAATAGCTACTGTCCACCTTATTGTTTTTCTTCACTTTTGGTTGCCACTCTACTCAGCGTTTCGCTGACGTGTCACCTTTGTTACCTTTTCAAGACCAGGTGTTGAGCAGCCAGAGACGGCGACTGTAGAGGGTGCTGGGCCTAGTAGAGCCCAGTAATTTTACTTGTGTAGTACCCACTGTACCTTTCCTTCTGTTGTAGTGAGTATTTTCTGTTACCTCTGTACTCTTTTATTGTAAGCATCATGTTTATGTACGTATTTATTTCTTTACTGTTGTGGTGGTGTATACTGTAATAGTTCTTTTCTTTACTGCTGTATTTTGTTACTGCTAGTTATATACATGGTGAATGTGGTTTATTTTACTGCTCTTTTGATTACTTTCTTGTTGGACGATTGGGTCTTGGGATCAGTTGAGTCGGTCCGATTCTCGTGTCTCGTAGGGATTCAGGAATCTGGTCGTAACACATACACCTGAGGGGGCAAAACTTAAATGAGTTAAACCTTCCTCAATTATTGCCCAATCAGCGACCAAAGCTCATCTATGCCCAAGTCTAATGTCCCAAATTCTCCCCATGTTTCACCTCTCCCTTCCATGTCCCAAATTCAAAAATTGAAATTTTCACCTATCTCACGACTCTCACCTCTCCTAAATTCCCTCACTTAACTCCCTCAAGTTCTTATCTCTAAGGTACCTCACGCTAACATGCATGGTCTTAAGACTCTCAACTCTTGAGGTCTGTCGTTGACTCGCTGCCCCCCTCTCAAGTCACTAATCTCACTTCATGATCCCTCAAGTCATGTAGCATCGAAGTGTCACAGCCACGCTCTGGTCACGTGGCGTCGCACGACTCTAGTTAGCAATCACCTCATGCATGCCAACTTCCTACATGATCTCATGCTTCATGTAGCCATGCTTTGATTGGTGTAGTCACCATCCCCGAGCCCTCTCTCTCCCACATGGCCATAGGCCTACACCGTGCAGGTATCACCTTCACCGACTACTCGTGCAACGGTTTGCTGCTCCCTAAGCAAAGCTTGTTGAGAAGGTTCGCTCCTCTCCCACGGTCCCACCTCCTTGAGTAGGGCTTCCAGACAGCCACAACCCTCCTTCTCGAGCAAGGCTCGTTGCTCGTTGGTTCGTTCCCACCCCCACCGCATGAGTTCTAGTTTTTTTTTTTTTTGAAACTAAAAAGGATCCTCGAATTTCTCACTTGCTACGGAGCACCTCCATGATCATAGCCATGGCTACTCTCCGATGTTGAGTGAGGGATGGCTGGACATAGACTGTCACCACATGCCACCACAAGCTTATGTGTGTATGGGTAAGTCTGAGTGATTCAAACCCAGCATCCCACATAGGGAGGACTTTTTGGGGACGAGCGGCACCAGCTATGCTGCCCTATTAACCCCAAGTTCTAGTATTTTATGGTACTCAATTTACTTTTTGTAATAACCAAATGACACATGCTACTCAATTTTCATAAAGAATGAAGCAAACAATTATCAGGTATACTTTTATTTTTTCTTGTTACTTTTATATAACTATCAATTTTTCTTCCTTATTTATTATCTTTTTTTGAAAGATAGAAGTTATTTATAAGTTTAAAATATTTTTTTATTAAGTATCAAAGAATAGTAAATATATATGAGATAAACATAAGTTTTAAGTCTTTTCACTAGTCAACAACCCGCTCAACCCGACCTGATTTTTATGGGTTGGATTGGGTTGGGTTGGGCTCGATAGTATAACAGGTTGGGTTGGGTTGAAAAATTCCTAACTGAAAAATCGTAGGTTAGGTTTAGATTGAGTCATAACTCGACCTAACCCAATTTGTGTCCACCCCTGTTGCAAATGTTCCACTCACCCTTCGATTTGCATTTTATTGCCTTTACCTTTTTTGCTCTTTTGTATTATTTTATGTTCTACTATTTTTTATTTATTTTTAGCCTGCACTTTGCTGCGGGAATGTAAAAATTAATTATATAAAAGTCTAAAATAAATTTTAGTTGGTACATCTTCATTTTCGATTAGTAGAAAATTAATACATTGTGCATTGTAAAATACATTACTTGGTGTATCTTGATTTTATATCGATGAAAATTTAAAGATACCGATTGAAAATCAAAATACACTATATATAGTAAAATATATTGTTTGGTGAATTTTAATTTTTAATTAGTATCTTAGATTAAGTTTATATTTCCTGATTATGTATATATATATTATTTCATGTTTTCATATAAATATATTCAATATTATTATCTAATAAAAGAACCTACAATAAGGATCGATAGTAAAAATAGAATTCAAAATGAGCATTTAGACTAAACAACGTGCTAGAAAAATAAAATAAGATAAATTTAAAAGAAAGAGATGAGTGGAGAGGGGTAAATGAAAAAAAAAAAAGTGCTCCACCCACTTCCGCTGCAAACCAAATGAAAAGGAAAAGCGAACAACGTGGTGGTGAGCACCTATCCACGACGCTTTATTTATATTAACCTGACTTACTCAACTGACATTGTTATTCAATTGAACAAAGTTGAATAGCACAGATGAATAATATTGAAAGTTAAGAGTATGAACCAATAAATTATGGGCTGTGGTGTAACCAAATTTCTTGTGCTAATTACAATTGGAATAGCACAATTGAATAAAAAATTCCTGCTCAATTAGTAATTCACAGTACAACCTATATATGTGTTTGAATTATGTACAATATCAACTTGAAATTATGCTATTCGGATTATGTATTTGAAATTTGTATAATATCAACTTGAAATTATGCTATTTCAATCCGGCTATCTTTCCATTATTTTACTTAGATTATCACTACCAGAAATTAGGATTTTGGTCACGATTAAAAATCGTGATCAAATGACTTATAACCATCACCAATTAGCGACAGCAAAAGTTACGTTGCGGAAGGGTCTTTGGTGACGGTTCCACCCAAAATTGTCACCAAAGCCGCAGGGTTTTGGTGACGGTTCAACTAAAACCGTCACCAAATCCCTAAGCTTCGGTGACGGTTCCACGCAAAATTGTCACTGAAGCCCACCGTTAGCTACGTTCTATAACTTTTGTCACGGGCGCACTGTTAGGTAGGCTCAGCAGCTTTGTTCACGAGCCTTTGGTGACGGTTTTGGTGGAACCGTCACCGAAGCATAGGGCTTTGGTGACGGTTCCAACTTGCCACCATCACCAAAGCCCACTGTTAGCTACGTTCTGCAGCTTTAGTCATGGTTATAAACTGTGACCAAAGACTTTTAGTCACAGATGTAAAACCGTGACCGAAGAGAGAGATTTGGTCACGGTTAATAACCATGACCAGAGGTTGGCGTGGAAGAAAGAAGGTTCCTTTGGTCACGGTTCCTTAACCATCACCAAAGGGTCATCGTGACCAAAGGAATTACCTTTGGTGACAGCTAACCAACCATCAAGAAAGATTCTCTTTGGTAAGGCTAGTAATTTTACCTTTCTTACTAAAAATGGGCTGGTTATTGTGCACCAAGGAGGGTCTTTAACAAAATCAGATAAGAAGCAAGTATTTCCCAGATGGTAATTTTTGGGAATATAAAAAGTATGCTTTTCAGCAATGTGTTATGGTTAGTTGGAGATGGGGAGAATATAAATATTTGGAGTGATCCATGGTTGAAGGCTGAAGAGTAAAAGTCGATTAGATAGAGTATACTCCAGGAATTAAAGGCAGTAGATTTGATAAATGAACAAAATTAGAATGGGAATGAAGAAGAAATTCCAGTAGCTTTGGTTGTAAGACTGTAGAAAAAATTTTAAGTATTCCAATAGATATGGGAGAAGACTTACTAATATGGAAACCACATCCTAATGGGAAGTTCTCAGTTAATTCTGCGTATATGACCTTGCTAAATGAAGAGGGAATCAACTCTAGTCTTACAGAGAAACAAATAGCCTATTGTAAAAGGTTTGGAATATGAAGGAGATAGCTCTGAAAATAAAGTTATTTCTCTTGGAGAGCAGTGACTGATGCTCTGCCTTTAAAGGAAACATTATTGAAAAAATTTCAGATTGAAGACTCATTGTGCCCCTTTTGTTGAATTGATAAAGAGGATTGGGTGCATATGATTAAAAATTGCCCCTTTGCAAAGGAAATTTAGTTTTATTACGGTATAACAGCATGGCTTGAGCAAGATGGCTGAATGAATGGGATGGAAAAATTGACCGAGCTATTCCAACTGGTAGGGCTCAAAAAAGAACTAATAATATATTTGTTGCACCCCTTATGGATACATAGATGCAAAGTTGTGAGAGAAGGGGAGACTATTTCATTAATGGAAATATAATTCTTAGTGTGCGGGGTATTTTATCATGTCCCTAAATCAATGCAAGATGTCATGTAAACAATTAACATAATGCGAAGGGCATTTCAAATGAAATGTTTTTTTTTTCTGAACAGGGCACTTTAAAAAAAATTCAAAAATATAGAAATACATGAGGGAAATATATCCTTTTCTATTTTGAACTAAAAATCAACATCGAATTAAGAATAAAATTTCATACTAACCATTGCAGCATCAAATACATAAAGTTTCTCCCCTGAAGGAATGTGATTTTTCTTTGGTCCTACTTCACCCTTTAGCAGCTTGTTAACAAGGCGAATATTGGCAAATGTAAGTTGACTTAGGATCCCATGAGTATAGCTTCGACTCTGGAACTTGCACTTAATTCACGTTGGGTTGCCCTTTGTGATGGCCTCATAGGTGCTTCTGAACATGTCTGGTAGGACATTAGACTGAACTACCTGTAATTAGAGATATCATGCCAATAATGATCCTTTCAAAAATCCTCATGCCAAGAATGAGCTCCATCCAAAAAAGTAGAATTACTACTAGAGCTTCCACTTCCAGCTGCATACTCCTACTGCTGCATCTGCTACTCCTACTGCTACATCTACATCTGCTAGTGCTATTGCTGCATTTGCTACTACTGCAGCTACATTTGCATTTGTTGCTGCTACTGCTGCATCTGGAAAGGTGACTCTTTATGGAATAAGGATGGAAAAGAAGAAAATATATATAATACTTATTAAGCTCCAAAATCTATCTATCTACCTAAGAAATAGACCACTAAAAAGGAGGAGCATCTCTGCTGCATCTCTACTACTGCATTGCTAAGTTGAATGCTATGAAGGAGTAGCTGAAGGTTGCAAACAAGCACTTGGTTGATCTGGAAAAGGAGCAGGTCTAGCAGCAGCAATAGCAAACTTTGCAAGGGTCCTGCATCATCATGTGATATGTTTGATTAACCAGGAAAGTTAATTTGCAGCCTGGTGTTTAGCACATCTACTTCTGAAACCTTTATTGGCCAACCTAGCAAATCTACTTGAAAATATCCTATTGCAGTCCCTATTATACAAACTGAACCACTCTTGACAATGGTCCCAGGGTGAAGACATTGAGCAGGGTCAGGACCTGCCAAAGGCTCCTCCCCCTTCAGTAATTGTATATCACTCCTTCCTGGGGAGCAAGAGCACCTCCTAGTGGCCCCATCCTACCCCTCCTCTAGACCAAAAACCACCTTTCTCCTCCCTCACCACTTGCATTCTCCCTAAATCCCTCCAAATGTACAATATCCTAAGTTGAGCAAACAATATGCATCTTTTACTCCATGTGGACAAGAAGGAGACATTGTCATATTCTTAAAATATGGGGGATCGTGGATGTAAGTTGAGTTGGGATCCCATGAGTATAGCTTCGACTCTGGAACTTGTAGTGTGACTCAAGAAAGGGAGAAAGAGGTAGGCAAGGCTTGCTTAAGGCGATGATGCGATCCCCTAGGTAAAGTGCCTCACCTTTGAGGCAATGGGTTTGTTCCTTGCCTCACGCAGTTGCTTGGTTGCCTCAGGCGACAACCTCAATAGCATTGACAGGTCAATCAGACTTCAGGAACCAGAAAATGGCAGTGATGAATCCATGCACAAACTACTCAATCATCTCATTAAAATTTAGCTTGCCATTTTCTTAAAGGAGTAAACATATCTAAGGTTGACAACCTGTTACAGATAGGCAGGTATTGCACATAGAACTATGTTTTGGAAACAGAAATTTTATCAAGAACTAGCAAAGCATTTACTAGTCAGCTGGAAAGCCATGTCCTTTTCCTTGAATTATCTCAGGAGGTAAAAAATCTGCTACCCCGCATATAGTAAAAGTCCTATCCTTGGCCAATTTCTTTGCAAATCTAAAGTCTATATGCTACATTTAGGACAAAAACATGATTAGAGGAGAAAAACTATTTCCTGTTGCAATACCAAAGTAAGTTTGTTAAATATAACTGAAATACAGACATGTAGATGTTCACATTGGTCAATGGTGGCGACCTTCCTCTATAGTTCTATTATTTCGTCGTAGTATAGTATAGAGAAGTGATTACCAGTTTAATACAATTTGTTACTCGGAAATAAAAGAGTTCCCGAGGTCGAACTCAGGGAGCAAGTGGTATTCTAGGGTACAAATTCTTATTACAAAAATAAAGAGAGAGAGAGAGAGATGAAAATTTGGTTCTTCTTCTTCTCTTCTCTTCTTCCTCTTTGGCTTTTGGTTTCTTTATCTCCTTGTGGTCTTCTTCTTCTGCCTTCTGTTCTTCAGGACGTCGTCTCTACTTCTTTCTTCTTTTTCTTTCTGTCTTCTTTATCTGCAGCAGTGGGTGATGTTCTTCTTCTTCTTTCAGCTCTTTTTTCTGCTTGTCTCTTTCTTTTTCTTTTCCCTTGCGGTCCTGTTCTTCTTCCTTTTTTTTTTTCTGCCTTCAGAGCGTCGTCTGATTTTCCAATCAGACGACTTAAACCGTCGCTGCTACAGTGCTCCTCCTTCCTTCAACTTTCGTCGTCCTTCTTCTCTGCCTCGCTCGTCTTCTTCTTCGCCTGTGCCTGCACACTTCAAAGCTCTCGTCAGCGGGCAAAAAACCAACTCTACCCTCCCCCCCACGCGTTTCTCTCTCACAGAAGCCGCTCTTGGGAAAGCTCTCCCAGAGCTGTCGGGTAGTCGGGTACGGGTCGTGCCCGGGTCCAGGCCCACCGGCGTGCGTGATGGGCGAGGAGTGCAGGTCAGGCTAAGTCGGGTTGGGCCAGGTCCGCGAGGCGTGCGTGCGGACGAGGCCGGGTAGTCGGGCGGGTGAAGGGGACCTCACCCCGTGTGCTGAGGCGATAAGCCTCCAGCACTTTTTCACTTTATACCGCTGCGCTCCTTCAGAGCCTTCCGAGGTGGGACTAAATGTCCCACCCCAATTTGACGCCTACGCGGAGGAGGCAGCGGCGGTCGAGGCTTCGCACGAGGGCTTCGCGCGAGGGCTTCGCCTCAACTGTAGCCTGACGCTTTGCAAAGACGCCTCGCGCAGCCTGGGAGCGTGACCTGGGCGTGGCGCACCTGGGGCAGCAGGTGAAGAAGCTGCTTTGCTTCAACAATGGCGGCGGCGAGCGCAGGTACCTGCCCACAGAGAAACGGCCTCTCGGCCCAATCAGAAACGCGGAGGACCTTCGCCGTGGCACGGCGAAGGTGGTCAGGGGGTGTGCAGGCGGCGGGGCAGAGCCTAAGGGCCGCCCTAGGTCAAACTGCAGGTTGGGAGATGGGTTTGTTCGGTGGAGTTGCAGAGGGTGATTTGGGGGAAGTGGAAGGGCGGAGGTTGATCAGGGTGAGGAGGCAGAGGTTCTGCGGTGGTCGGCGAGCCGTGTGGGTTGCTGGAGTGATGGGAGCGGGTCGCCGGAGCAGGGGCCGGAGGTGGAGAAGGTGAGGGCGATTGGTCGGATCGGGGCAACAGTAAAGATGTAAAGTGAGGAAAAGGAAGAGGGGAGGAAGAGGAGGAGTTCTGCCTACTTAGCAGGACGAGGAGGGGCCGGAGAGGCGCCAGCTGGGTGCGGCGTGGCGCAGGAAGAGCGAGGGAGAGCAACCCTGCAGCTGGTAGTGCGGCAGAGCGACGAGGAGGAAGAGGGGAGGCCGCCGGAGCTGGAGGGCTTCCTGTCGGAGTGGGAAGAGAGGAAGTGGGGGTCTTTCTCCGTCAGGACCGAGCTCCCCTGAACGGTGGAGCGACGGGGGGTACTTATAGGGTAGAATCAGAGAGGAGGGCGGAGGGAGACGACGTGTCTCCCTCGCCGGAGGACGCCGGAGATGGAGACCCATACCGTCCGTGCGTTCGCACGGCCGGTATGGTGGGTTGCAGCGACCAGGGGGGTGTTCCTACGACGGCTGACGACGTAGGGCACCGCCGGTTTACTTGCCAGACCCTCCCCCTTACCCTGCACGGCGCCATGCTCCGCGCAAGGTCGCCGGAGCATGGTGCTGGTCAGGTTTTGGCAGGAGGGACCTGAATGCAAAGAACGAAGGAGAGTTAGGGCCAGAAATGTGTGGGTTCAAAAGTTGAGGGCCAAAAAGTAAATAAATGAGGACTAAAGTGTAAAGTTGGTCAAGAAGGTTTCCTCCTAGGCTCAAGTTTTTATACATGACTAATTGGGGCCTAAGGATTATGATGGTGAATTTTATTTCCAGATTAAACCTTGTTTGACCGGTCAATTTACGTAAAAACCTAAATTAAGTTGTTAATTGGGCATGGTTCTCAATGTAGGTCAAAATGGGTTCCTAAGGCCAAATTGAAGGTTCTAAAGCCTAGAGATTATCTTTATATGAATTTTAGAGGGTTTAGTTGATTTCTTTCTCTACCTCGAACCTCGTGTTTTTAAGTGGGTTTGTTTTTAGGGTTACAGGATGTCATTTAATTCCTTGGAGTTGCTGTAGCCCTTATTGAATCATCTCATCCCACTTTTCCTCTTATTAGGTTTTTTTGACCTATGTTTGGACCCTGAGTTACCCTGTTTTCAGATTGGATTGGTGAAATTGCATTTTTACCCCTTAGTTTCTGTTTTCTTTGAGAACTCAGAATCTCTCTGAGTTAAGCCTTTCCTTGAGTTATGTAGGAGCTTTTATCCTTTGTATTAGGTCAAAATGAGTTAGTTATGGCTCATGATGAGGTTCTCATCATACCCCAATGCCTAGCTTTTGCTAGTTCCTTAGCAAAAACTTAAGGTTTCAACCCTCGTTCTAGACCATGAAGTTCTTAATAGCTTCAGATAAGTGCTTTTTCATTTGAGATTAGATTAGGTTAGAATGCTAACCATAGGCCTAAAAGGTACTCTTGTACCAATCAAGATCCAAATCTGTCTAGCCTCAGCCTTAGTCCTTAGCAAAGGTTTTTAAGGCCCACAAGAACTAACCTAAGGTTTATTGGACTTTGTGGTTAAAGCACCCGTGCTTGAAATGATTTTAGCCCTGGCTCAGTTCGCAGTAAGTTTTGTAAGAGAGAGAGAGAAAATTTATCTGTTTGGAGAGTTCTCTCTCTTTTTCTTTTTAAATCTAGCTTAGGATTGGCTTTTCAACACGGTCTGTATCAGATTCATTGCTCCCATCATCAATCCTTAAGGGTTCCTGGCGATTGATGCTTCGAGATAGCACCGCCATGGCAACCCCCGGAACCCTGGCTATTGAGATTTCGAGATAATCCCATCCATGGTGTTCCGTGGCCGAATCCAGACCCTGGCAATTGACACTTCGAGATAATGCCATCGATGGAATCTGAATCAGCAGAGTGCTTACATGCCTCCAGTAGGATATGTAAATATCCTAAGAGACAGGCACCGAGGAGATGATATTTTGTTACGCATCTTCGAGGGGATTTCCCGCCTCTCTGCACTGGGAACTCGTCCAAATCAACTTGTGTTGGTCGGCTGCTCCTACTCTAGGTGTACTTTTCAGAATTTTGCGACGCTTCTGCGTGATTTTGATTTTTACGCTTACTGAACCATGCTGTGTGTGAGGTTAGGGTGCTTAGGTTACTGAGTCCCGTAAACCAAAAATTAGTTAACGAGGCCAAATACTCCCTAAGCCTTGGACCTAGTACTTAAGCTTTTCATTTTCCTCAACCTCTTGAGGATTGTCTGGATCTTAATGGGTACTAAGAGTCTATTCAAGAATGCCTAAGGTTTGCATTCTTACTAATCTTATTATGCACTTTTCAGTTATTTTCTTGAATGAGGTCTAGAACTTAGGTTAATTCCTTAGTTCCTTACTAATGACTATCACCTTTTCTCATAATTTTGTGCTTCTTTTTCATTTTGTTTCTTTTCTCCTTCTCCTTCACAAAATTTCCTTCTCCTCTTTTCCTCTTATTCTTTTTCGAAAATTTTTAATTTTTATGGTGTTTTTGGCATATGTGAATTTTTTGTTTGAAATCTTTTCTTACAAGTTTTGCACTTTCGTACCCCCCCATGCCTATGATTTGCAATGTCCTCATTGTAACCTAGGGGGTTTTTATTTAACTTAGTTCATTCCTTAAGACAGAAATTTGGATGAGTGAATGGGTCGGGTTGAATTTTTGCGGACGATTTCTAATCCCAGATGCAAGCATCTGAGGTGGGGTCGGCTGTCTACAAGGGTGAACCTTAAGTGCAAAAAGGTGTCAGAAAAAGTTTTGGATTTTTAGGAAAATGACGGGTTGCCTCCCGTTAAGCGCTGAGTTTTACGCCATCGGCTGGGCGCAATAAGCTCAAGGGGAATGGAGGATATAAGATGCTTCAGCCAAATCAGTAGAAGTTACATCAATGAACGGCTTGAGTCTCTGACTGTTCACGATGAAAGGTTCAGAATTGTGGCTGAGTGGACTGATTTCGATTGCTCCATTTCCAAAAACCTGTCGGACCAAATATGGTCCGACCCACTTGGACCTCAGCTTTCCCGGGAAAAGTTTGAGTCGGGCATCAAAGAGTAGGACCTTTTGACCAGGATGAAAGATCTTTCTCGAGATGTGTTTATCGTGGAAGGCTTTAACCCGCTCCTTGTAGATTTGCGAGTTCTCGTACGCGTCTAGGCGTAATTCATCGATCTCGCTAATTTGGAGTTTTCTGTGGGTCCCAGCCTTGGAAAGATCTAGATTACAGTTCCGTACTGCCCAATAAGCTTTATGCTCCAGTTCTACGGGAAGGTGGCATGCCTTTCCGTACACCAGTCTAAAGGGAGACATGCCCAATTGGGTCTTGTGGGCGGTCCTATAGGCCCACAATGCTTCCGGAAGTCGAGACGACCAGTCCTTCCTGTCAGGCCGAACAGTGACTTGCAGGATTTTCTTGATCTCCCGATTTGATAGCTCAGCTAGACCATTTGTTTGGGGGTGGTAAGGAGTAGAGATTCGATGAGACACCCCAAATTTGGCCATAAGTGACCTAAACTGAGCATTTGTAAAATGGGTCCCCCCATCAGAGATAATAGCACGGGGAATCCCGAACCTTGAGAAAATGTTTTGATGTATGAACTTAAGAACAATCTTGTGATCACAGGTTCGGGTCGGTATGGCTTCGATCCATTTGGACACGTAGTCCACCGCAAGCAGGATGTACTCGAAACCATCCGAAACAGGAAAGGGGCCCATAAAATCAATCCCCCAGACATCGAAGATTTCGCATACGAGAATCGGCTGTAAAGGCATCATGTCGTGACGGTTCATGTTGCCCAAAGTCTGGCAACGACTGCATGCCTTACAGTGGCTGTATGCGTCCTTGAATAGTGTAGGCCAGTAGAAGCCACACTGGAGGACTTTGGATGCGGTTTTATGGCCTGAGAAATGGCCACCGCATGCCTGGTCATGGCAGAAGGATAGGATATTGCTGATTTCCTCTTCCGGGACACATCTCCGAATGATCTGATCAGCACCTATGCGGAAGAGGTACGGGTCTTCCCAAATGTAATACTTGGCATCGGAGCATAATTTGTCCTTCTTGGCCTTCGGCCAATCGGACGGGATCTGATGAGATGCCAAGTAATTTACTACATTGGCAAACCATGGAAGGCTAGTACCGATAGTCAGTAGGTGCTCATCGGGAAAATGCTCAGTGATGGGTCCGGAAGGGCTAATGATCTCAGAAGGAAGACGGGAAAGATGGTCGGCTACCACATTCTGCCTTCCCGCCTTGGCGCATATCTCAAGATCGAATTCTTGCAACAGCAAGATCCATCGGATTAATTGAGGTTTCGCGTCCTTCTTTGCAAGGAGATGCCTCACAGCTGTGTGATCCGAGTAGATGATGACATGAGAACCCAGAAGATACGATCAAAATTTTTCAAGGGCAAATACTACGGCTAGCAGCTCTTTCTCCGTAACCGTATAGTTACGCTAAGCCTCGTCAAGTGTCTTGCTAGCGTAGTAGATGACCACAGGTTTCCCGTCAGCTTTCTGCCCCAAAACCGCTCCTACAGCGAAGTCGGATGCATCGCACATGATCTCAAAGGGTTGAGACCAATCAGGGGACTGTAGGATCGGGGCTTGGGTGACTCGGTCACGCAGGATCTCAAATGCTTGAGTGCATTCCTTGGAAATTTTGAAAGGTACATCCTTGGAGAGAAGAGAAGTCAAGGGGCGCGCGATTTTCGAGAAATCTGGAATGAAATGGCGGTAAAAACCGACGTGCCCTAAAAAGGAATGGATGTCCCTGATCGAGCTAGGCATAGGAAGGTGAGAAATCAGATCAACCTTAGCTCGGTCCACTTGGATGCCTTTTTCCGAAATTGAGTGTCCCAGGACAATTCCCTCAGGCACCATGAAATGGCTCTTTTCCTAGGAAAGAACCAAATTCACATCGATGCACCGCCTGAGTATCTGGACCAAGTGTTGGAGGCAATCGTCGAATGATGCTCCGAAAACTGAAAAGTCATCCATGAAGACTTCCAGATAATCACCTACCATATCTGAGAATATGGCAAGCATGCATCGCTGAAAAGTAGCGGGTGCATTGCAAAGACCGAAAGGCATCCTTCGGAAAGCGTATGTTCCGAAGGGGCAGGTGAACGTGGTCTTTTCTTGGTCCTCAAGATGGATTGCCACCTGGTTATAACTGGAGTACCCGTCAAGAAAGCAGAAGAACCTATTTCCCGCAAGTTTTTCGAGAATTTGATCAATGAAGGGTAGTAGGAAATGATCCTTCTTCGTGGAGGAATTGAGTCGGCTGTAATCTATACAGACTCTCCACGAGTTGGCTAGTCGGGTAGGAATGATTTCTCCAATCTCAGTCGTTATAGTGGTGAGTCCTGCCTTCTTGGGCACGACCTGAATTGGGCTCACCCAACGACTATCGGAGATCGGGTAGATAATTCCGGCATCTAACCACTTGATGATCTCCCTTTTCACGACCTCCTGCAGATTGGGGTTTAAGCGTCTCTGCATTTCACGAGAAGGTCGTGTGCCCTCTTCTGAATAGATATGATGAGTACAATAGGAGGGACTTATTCCAGTCAAATCATCGAGAGTCCACCCGATGGCTCTGCGATGTTGCTGGAGAACAGTAATCAGACGGGATTCCTGTTCGGGATTGAGGTTGGAATGGATAATCACAGGAAGGGTCTGATCGGAACCCAAAAAGATGTATTTCAAGTGAGCAGGAAGAGGCTTTAACTCGAGGACAGGGTTTTCAGCAGCAGCGGGTGGTTCAATGTAGATGTGAGGTTCAAGGGTGGGAGTTACTGGGTTGTGTATGTCTGGATTCGACTCCTCTGTTTGCGGGTCAAGATCCTTCTGTGGTTGATGAGGCATAATCGAGTCACTCTGGAAGTGTGATTCATCAACCAAAGTCCTGACGTCACAAATTTGTTCGATGACACCGCAATTAATTCCTTGTTGGGCCTTAAATATATCAATTTTCAGTGTTTGATCTCCAAACTTAAGCTCTATTTGGCCCTCCTCACAGCTGATGTTGGCTCTAGCAGTAGCCAAGAAAGGTCTCCCTAGAATGATTGGTGTATCCCTAGGGTTCTCAGGTGCGTCCATATCTAAGACTATAAAGTCCACTGGGAAATAGAAATCCCGCACTCTTACGATAACATCCTCGAGAATCCCTTTTGGTGATTTTATAGATCGATCTGCTAATTGTAATGTCACCTCGGTTGGTTTTAGCTCAGATTCTTCTAGATGGTCAAGTAAGGATGTGGGTATCAGGTTTATGGATGCACCCAAGTCTAGCAATGCTCTATCAAATTGGGTACCACCTATCTTGCAGGAAATCAGGGGAGTACCAGGATCTTTTGCCTTGGGTGGGAGTCTACTGAGGATTACAGAGCTGGCTTGCTCTGACAGAACAATTGGGCTCCCTCCCTTGGTTCGCAGCTTACGCTGGGGTGTACATATATTCTTTAGAAATCGTGCGTAAGCTAGTACGTGGCGGATTGCATCCTTCAAGGGGATGTTTATGTGGACCTGTTCAAAGAGCTTGACCAGGTCCTCCTCAGGGGCCACGGGTTTGGTAGTCTTCTTTCCCTTGGTCAAGGCCTCGGGAAACGGGACCTTAGGTGGTTCTTCTAGGATAGGTCCAGGTTGTGGATCCGGGACAGGGGTGGGGACGTCCTGGATTACTGTCCTAGGCTTGGGATCAATACCCGGCTTGGAGTGGTTCGGATGAGGTGGGTCTTGGGTTTCCTTACCACTATGGGTTGTTACGGAATTAAGTCCTGCCTGGTTTTGGTTGGGATTGGGTAAGATAGCTTGCTGCTGGTAACCTGCAAAAGAAGTGGAGGCCTCTATCCCGTCAGGTGAAGGAACAGAGGGGGCCTGATAAATCATATGGGCATGGCCCGGGTTTGGGTTCATAACGTGCTTCTGGGTCGGCACGTTATTTGTGTTAGGAAGGGGTTGGGAAGGGAGTGTGCCTGGCTGGCGAGAATTTGCCATCTGGGCCAATTGAGTCCTAACCTCTGTAAGTTCGTCCTTATGTTGTTTTTGAATAGCCGCATTCGTTCTTTGAATGTCAGCTAGAGTCTGAAGGATTAGGGACATTTGATCCTGATTTGGCCCTGATGGATAAGTAGGGTTGGGCCGAGGCTGAGGCGGCTGGTAATGACGAGAGGGCTGTGGGCAGGACTGAAAAGGTGGTCTTTGGATTTGGGAATTTCCTGCCCACTGAAAATTGGGATGGTGTCGCCATCCAGGGTTGTAGGTGTTGGAGAATGGGTCGTTCTGGATGGCATTGAGGTCCTCGCACGTCTGAGGAACCTCTAGAGAATCAGGAAAAGGGGGAATGGAATTTTCCGGGCTGGTATAGATAGGATCGGGTGATCCTCCAATCCGAGAATCAGATGGGGATGGATATGGATCCATCCTAGGGGAAGATCGGTGGAGAATGTTTTGCACAGTTTCCCTTGTGGAAGGAGGCTGTGCGAAAGGGTTATGCGTAGAGGTGGCTCGCTGCAAATGCTGAGTCAGCTCGTCCACCTTCTTTTCGATATTTGAGACCTTGTCCAATCGACTGGCCATTAATTCCAGGTCGACTGATGCGGACAGGCCCTGCGTCTCATGTTCTCCCCTAAGATTCGTCGATGCACGGGTATTCGTCCTGTCGAATAATCCCATGGAGTCATTGTTGATGGAGTTCTCGCACATGTTTTCGAGAATCTCCCACACGGTGTCTTCATGTTGACCCATGATATTTCCTCCGCAGGTTGCATTGACGAAAAGACGGATGTCCTCACGGAGTCCCTGGTAAAAAGACTGAACTTGTTCCCATTTAGGAACTCCGTGATGGGGGCACTTTCTCATGAGATCCTGGAAACGATCCCATGCCTCATGGAGAGATTCTCCTGATTGTTGAGTGAAGTGCGTAATCTGATGGCGCAAGGCGTTGGTCCGACCAACGGGAAAAAACTTCTTCAAAAACTCGGATTGAAATTCTTCCCAAGTGTTGATCGGCCGGGTCTGAGTTTGATACCAATGGGCGGCCTTGTCCATAAGAGAAAAGGAGAACATCTTCATGAGAAGAATATCCCGATTTTGCGCATCTGACCCAAAAGTTTGGGCCAGATGCTTTAGTTGTTTGATGTGCTGGAAGGGATCTTCGGAATTAAGCCCATGGAATTTAGGTATAGCATGAATCATGTCGGGTTTCAATTCGGAATCAGGTCCTCCAATCGGGATTCTGACTCGAGGCTCAATAGCCACCGCAGCAGGATTGTAGTGGTCCCGCATCATAGGACGCTGTGGTGGGTGCATGAAGTTTTGGAAGAGGTCATTGAGTTGCTGGAGCTGGTGCTCCAGATTGTTTTCTTCCTCAACTGGGGGAAGAAGAAGAACTTGGTTCTGAATCAGAAGAGAGAATAATGTGAGGGGGTTGCTGCACAAACACGGGCATCGAGGCTTAGCCTTGACGAGAGTGAATTTCTAAAGGAGGTCTTAAGGGTGGTCTTAAGGACCTCCTACCGTACATGCACTGTTGGAAGAGATGAGTTTAGAAGGTGCTGGACCCAATCAAGACACCCAAAAATGTGTTGGGTGACTATAGAGGTGCAGGGCAGATGGACCCCTTGATCAGAAAGATCGTCCACCTGAGAATTACCTGGGCAGCCAGAGAGGGAGAGTCCCACAAAGACCCCTACATGGTAGAGCGTCCCCACGGGTTACAGGGTTTCCCCCACCCGACCTCTCTTGTCACTGCGGTTCCAGGTAGACCAGAATGGGGATCTTGACCTCTTAAGTCTACCAATTTTAGGTTAAGATTAGGGTGCTTAAAGTTACACTTGAACTTTTGTTCTTTGAGTGCAAAGAGTGACCTAATTTAAGGTTGGTTGACCCAAGGGGGCAACTTTACCTCTTGTTTCCTTTGAGAGTTTTTGGGTCTTGTCTTTTAGGGTTCAAGTGTTTAGAGAGCCAATTGTTTTGGGTTTTTCTTTGAATAGGTATTTTCAGACAAGGGTTTGGGCACACTTCATTTGGTTTTCTCAATTCTTGCTTAAGGAGTGTGTCTCTAAATCCCTAGTGTTGGATCCTAGGTTGGCTCTACTTGGTCCAGTTAGCTCTTTGTTGGGTAATTAGGGCTCAAGCAAGAATGTGTTAGCCCTTAAATACCCTTAATAGTGTGCAGGAATAATGGGTTGAAAACATGCAACTTTTGATGGTTTACTGAGTATAGAAGACAGGTTAGACCTATATTGCTTGTTCTTTTCTTTTCTTCCTCTTTAGAGTTTAGGGATTGAGAGGATAGAATTTTACCTGTCCTTGGAGTGGTTGTCGTGCGGTTGCTTGTCTTCTCAATTTTCTTGTATTTTCTTCTGCACAACAAAGGAGAGATTGTTAGTAATGTAAAAACAGGAATTTGATTATCTCTAGAATAGCCGTTGCTCCCCGGCAACGGCGCCAAAAACTGGTGGCGACCTTCCTCTATAGTTCTATTATTTCGTCGTAGTATAGTATAGAGAAGTGATTACCAGTTTAATACAATTTGTTACTCGGAAATAAAAGAGTTCCCGAGGTCGAACTCAGGGAGCAAGTCGTATTCTAGGGGTACAAATTCTTATTACAAAAATAAAGAGAGAGAGAGAGAGATGAAAATTTGGTTCTTCTTCTTCTCTTCTCTTCTTCCTCTTTGGCTTTTGGTTTCTTTATCTCCTTGTGGTCTTCTTCTTCTGCCTTCTGTTCTTCAGGACGTCGTCTCTCCTTCTTTCTTCTTTTTCTTTCTGTCTTCTTTATCTGCAGCAGTGGGTGATGTTCTTCTTCTTCTTTCAGCTCTTGTTTCTGCTTGTCTCTTTCTTTTTCTTTTCCCTTACGGTCTTGTTCTTCTTCCTTTTTTTTTTTCTGCCTTCAGAGCGTCGTCTGATTTTCCAATCAGACGACTTAAACCGCCGCTGCTACAGTGCTCCTCCTTCCTTCAGCTTTCGTCGTCCTTCTTCTCTGCCTCGCTCGTCTTCTTCTTCGCCTGTGCCTACACACTTCAAAGCTCTCTTCAGCGGGCAAAAAACCTACTCTACCCTCCCCCCCCACGCGTTTCTCTCTCACAGAAGCCGCTCTTGGGAAAGCTCTCCCAGAGCTGTCGGGTAGTCGGGTACGGGTCGTGCCCGGGTCCAGGCCCACCGGCGTGCGTGGTGGGCGAGGAGTGCAGGTCAGGCTAAGTCGGGTTGGGCCAGGTCCGCGAGGCGTGCGTGCGGACGAGGCCGGGTAGTCGGGCGGGTGAAGGGGACCTCACCCCGTGTGCTGAGGCGATAAGCCTCCAGCACTTTTTCACTTTATACCGCTGCGCTCCTTCAGAGCCTTCCGAGGTGGGACTAAATGTCCCACCCCAATTTGACGCCTGCGCGGAGGAGGCAGCGGCGGTCGAGGCTTCGCACGAGGGCTTCACGCGAGGGCTTCGCCTCAACTGCAGCCTGACGCTTTGCGAAGACGCCTCGCGCAGCCTGGGAGCGTGACCTGGGTGTGGCGCACCTGGGGCAGCAGGTGAAGAAGCTGCTTTGCTTCAACAATGGCGGCGACGGGCGTAGGTACCTGCCCACAGAGAAACGGCCTCTCGGCCCAATCAGACACACGGAGGACCTTCGCCGTGGCACGGCGAAGGTGGTCAGGGGGTGTGCAGGCGGCGGGGCGGAGCCTAAGGGCCGCCCTAGGTCAAATTGCAGGTTGGGAGATGGGTTTGTTCGGTGGAGTTGCAGAGGGTGATTTGGGGGAAGTGGAAGGGCGGAGGTTGATCAGGGTGAGGAGACGGAGGTTCTGCGGTGGTCGGCGAGCCGTGTGGGTTGCTGGAGTGATGGGAGCGGGTCGCCGGAGCAGGGATCGGAGGTGGAGAAGGTGAGGGCGATTGGTCGGATCGGGGCAACAGTAAAGATGTAAAGTGAGGAAAAGGAAGAGGGGAGGAAGAGGAGGAGTTCTACCTACTTAGCAGGACGAGGAGGGGCCGGAGAGGCGCCAGCTGGGTGCGGCGTGGCGCGGGAAGAGCGAGGGAGAGCAACCCTGCAGCTGGTAGTGCGGAAGAGCGACGAGGAGGAAGAGGGGAGGCCGCCGGAGTTGGAGGGCTTCCTGTCGGAGTGGGAGGAGAGGAAGTGGGGGTCTTTCTCCGTCAGGACCGAGCTCCCCTGAACGGTGGAGCGACGGGGGGTACTTATAGGGTAGAATCAGAGAGGAGGGCGGAGGGAGACGACGTATCTCCCTCGCCGGAGGACGCCGGAGATGGAGACCCATACCGTCCGTGCGTTCGCACGGCCGGTATGGTGGGTTGCAGCGACCAGGGGGTGTTCCTGCGACGGCTGACGACGCAGGGGACCCCCGGTTTACTTGCCAGACCCTCCCCCTTACCCTGCACGGCGCCATGCTCCGCGCAAGGTCGCCGGAGCATGGTGCTGGTCGAGTTTTGGCAGGAGGGACCTGAATGCAAAGAACGAAGGAGAGTTAGGGGCATAAATGTGAGGGTTCAAAAGTTGAGGGCCAAAAAGAAATAAATGAGGACCAAAGTGTAAAGTTGGTCAAGAAGGTTTCCTCCTAGGCTCAAGTATTTATACATGACTAATTGGGGCCTAAGGATTATGATGGTGAATTTTATTTCCAGATTAAACCTTGTTTGACCGGTCAATTTACGCAAAAACCCAAATTAAGTTGTTAATTGGGCATGGTTCTCAATGTAGGTCAAAATGGGTTCCTAAGGCTAAATTGAAGGTTCTAAACCCTACAGATTATTTTTCTATGAATTTTAGAGGGTTTAGTTGATTTCTTTCTCTGCCTCGAACCTCGTGTTTTTAAGTGGGTTTGTTTTTAAGGTTACAGGATGTCATTTAATTCCTTGGAGTTGCTGTAGCCCTTATTGAATCATCTCATCCCACTTTTCCTCTTATTAGGTTTTTTTGACCTATGTTTGGACCCTGAGTTACCCTGTTTTCAGATTGGATTGATGAAATTGCATTTTTACCCCTTAGTTTCTATTTTCTTTGCGAACTCAGAATCTCTCTGAGTTAAGCCTTTCCTTGAGTTATGTAGGAGCTTTTATCCTTTGTATTAGGTCAAAATGAGCTAGTTATGGCTCATGATGAGGTTCTCATCAGTCAAGCATTAAGATATCAGGAGAAACACCTCTGTAAAGAAGAACTGAATTCTAATTTGAAAAAAATGCAGCCATAAGTGTATTGCACCATAACATTGCAACTCCATCAAACCAGTGAACCAAATGTCTAAAGCACATGGAAGTCGAAAAATGTCAATAACCTTGTGTAATTCTTCCAATGCAATTACAATTGATGCTGCACAAAACCGTGCAGATGATTCATCAAGAGGCGAAGTGAGTATTGAAGCAAGTGGGCAAGCCAGACAAGTGCTTAGTAAAATGCCAGCATGAAACTTATCAGAACATGTGTGCAATACTTGTGGCACACAAGAAGATGGGCTCAAGCTCTTAAACAGATCTTGTTGGAACCTTGTTCCACATCTTATTTTGGTGTTAACAAAATTATTATAAATTAATGTTTGCAATTGAGTTCTTTTCAGATTTAAGTGAAGATTAAGGAAAATAGGAAATGATGGAGGCTTGATGAAAAGGAGAAGATCATGATAAGGAGGTAAGATGACAAGGAAGAATCAAGGAGGAAAAGATGATCTTCGACGTTTAGTGTTTCTAGTTTAGATTTTTTATTTATAGATTGTATATGACTCTTAACAAAGGAATTTAACATAGATTGTAAAAATAATTAGAGATAAATTAGGATTAATATTGCGATCATTTTCAAAGAACGTAATTAATTAAATCACCTAAAAAAGGTACTTGTTACCCTACAAGTACCGGTACTAAAGTTTAGTACCGGTACATGTGAGTTACAGGTTTGGATTTTCTCAAGAAACAAACCTGTACCTCGCGAGTATCGGTACTCATGATCAGTACCGATACTGGAGGTAACGAGTACTGGTACTAACCATGAGTATCGGTACAAGTGGGTACAGATTTGTGTTAAGAGTTTGAAACCTAAATCTGGAAGCAACGAGTACCAGTACCCACACTTTAGTATCGATACCCAAAAATGCGATTTTACCAATAAAAAATATATTAAGTTCCCTATATATGCTTAAGAGATTTTAATTATGCTTTGTAGAACCTGGAAAAGAATACAGATGTATGATACTTTAGATTAGTTTTTGAAATAGCAAAAAACTCAGAAATTAGGAATAAAAGAAAGGGAATGTAGATGGTATATGGAAGTATACCATAACAATAGGAAAAGTAAATCCAAAATTAGCCTGTCACATCAACTTGGAAGCAAGGTTATTGACTAGAGAAGAAAATGGAATGTAGATGGCATATGGAAGTATATAACAAATCCATACAAAGGACAAGGATTAATAAAATAGGTTAGAGATGAAATATTCAGTTTGATAGCAATCTTCAAAATTTTATACATTTAACTAAGTCATGGGCTTTGTTTTGATCTTTTCACCTTTACTTAAACGAATTTTAAAGCTTTCAAAGAGAGACTTTACTGTGAAAGTGTATCTTCTATTGTGAAAGCTCAAAGTAGAGAAATAAATAGCAGACATATAGATATAAGCAGACATAGATAAATGGCAGAGAAATACCAATTTGCCCAGTAGGTTCACTTAAAGGTGATATCATAAAATAGTAGACATAGATATAAGCAATTTTAAGGGGTAAACATAATTGGGAAGAGGTACTGATTGGCATGAAGTACCTCTTGGTCAACTTATAAGCTATGGTAAAGAGATAATTGAATGCATTATTGAGTTGAATTCTACAATAAACCACACAAGGTACTGATTGGAAGAGGTGCACACTCTTGGCCAAATGTGGGAATTAGTAAATACCAAGATAAAAAGCTGATATACCAAGCTATGGCCCTATAGTGATTTCAGTTGTTTTCGAACAGAAAATTCAAGAAGATATAAAGTATAGGTTGGATAGATTAACAAGTACTTGATAGTGTTCAGTGCCCATGACAGGAGAAATTGGGATGAACTGAAAGCTCCAAATCCAACATTGGACAGAACACAAGTTGGAAGGTGCATTACAATTCTCTTGTATGCATACTTTCTAAGGTAGAATATGGCTTGCTTTGCAATGTGCAGATGCAGTTAACAAACTAATAAGAGTTCTATATAATAACACCTCTGCTGGAAAACCCCCATTGAAAGCTGCAGGTTCAAGTCTCATGCCCCTTGCTGATACTGCATTGAAAATTATATGTTTCAGGAAAACAAGTTCGATGAACTTTTTAAAATTCTCCCTTAAAAATCTCCAAAGGAGGAATATTGCCTGTTCAGATGATCAGCCTTCAACACACTCTTCCATGCAACTTTTTCCCCAGCAACAGGTGGAAGGAGCAGAACAGTTGGAAGATGGTATATTGACAAAACTTGTTTTTGCCTTTACCCTTCAAATAAACAGAACTGTGAGTTTAAAATTTGGAATTACATAAATTCAAAGCAAAAGTCCACATACAGGAGGGTGGATTTCTCAAAGAAATATATCCTTAGAAGGACCACATACAGGAGGGTGCATTTTCTAGTGAAGTTACAAAGCAAAGAGAGGTAACAAGCAACTACGTGGAATTTTTTCCCTCCATTTAGATCTGTTTTGTGTCATCAATGTCACATTTTCTGCATCCCTCCCACTCTGTTGTGTGTGTTTGCATGTTTGGGGGACAGGGGAGGAAATGTCAGATAATTTATCGCAAAGTTTTCTTAGAAATGATCCACCCAACTTTAAAGTCTTTAACCATATCAAAGCATTCCTAGACTTACCCCCTTGAAATTCATAGGAAGATCCCCCACACTAGTTGAAAAACCCATCCAACTTTTTGTCATGAAAAATTAAAACATCCATATTTAACTTCTGTTCAAGATTAATGAGCTATCCTTTTTCAAAGTAATACAAAGAATAATGTTATGGTTCTTGGTTAATAGTAAAACTAACCTAAGTTTTACAGGTTGCAGTGACACATGAATTATTTTGAGACCAACAGAGAGAACTCTGATCAAATTAAACCTTGCATCATAAATCCTACTCTTCTTGGAGTGATGGACAAGCCTGTGTGCTCATGTAAATTCAAGAACATGCCAACTGGTTAGAGTTCATGTAGAGACAAGATAGTGTTACATGTAGAGTCATAGACATTAAGATGTGGTTAATATTAATAGATAGGGTTTCTCCACTAAAGCCAATTGGTACGAGTTGGATGCTCTTGCATGGCATGGGGGCCACAACAATCTAAGGTCAAGATTAAACTTTATGTTGCCCATCAATGTCTCCAAATATTGGATCATACAAACAAGCAGTAAAGGAGAAATGAAAACAATGGTGATATAAATAAAATCTATATAGACTTGAATCATAGACCTTCATGGTAAAATGAAAAAAGCTAGTTAGTGCACAAATGATTTGCACTGTGTCAGAGACCCAACATGCATTTGCACTGTGTCAAAGAAGCTATACATTTTAGTGGTATTGGAACGAGATGCATAATTTTTAAATTTTTTTAACAAAGGATAGGGTATATAATCAACGCAATGCGAGTCTTGACCTTTTCATTCCTGGTGACGTGTCAGATCTCCAGCCAAGGCAACTCGAGTAGGTACCTAAATGCATAAAGAAAAATGTCAAATAAGCACATGAGCAGGTTTATGGTTAAGCATTTCTTTATCAAACAGATCGAGCATGAATATTACTTTAGCACTACTTGAGAGTGAACTAATGCACAATATGACTAATCAACATACGCAGCTACTGGAAAACATGATCACAAAGGCAATGGAAAGTATCGAGCCCAGGGAGTTGGCTCCCTCGTCATGCAGATAAGCAAGCCCTCGACCCATCCCAAGAATTATGTTGAATCTTTGTTTCTAGTTAGGGATCCATGTTGTTCACCTATTACGTAACCGCTACAAAAAGAACAATACCACAAATCAGAGTTATTATGCAAAAAAGGGTGAACGAAGGAACAAATGGTAGGTAGATCTGATACCTGAGCTCTTTATATCATTTTATGATACCTGTCTCATACATTCACCACAAATGCAAACATACTGATATTATTATCTCCTAAATTCATATACTACAAATGCAAACATACTCATATCATTATTTTCCACATTTATATACCACAAGTGCAAATATAAATTGTACCATTCATATATATAGTCCATCATTCACCACATACATGATACTCATTCATAAATAAAACACATGTATATATCACATAAAAGTAGATGTGAAAATAAAGAAAAAAATCCAAGCAACAATGTAGTGGCTTCTATGCCGCCAGTTCCAGAACCTCCGCAGTCATCATCAGGTGGATGAGGTGGGAAGTGAAAAGAAGCATGATCTGCACCATCTCATCCCAATGCACTTAAGATTGCCTGAAACTGTGCCTGCATCTGTGCCTGCATCTTCTCACGTTCTTGTTGTGCTTCATGTCTCTGTCGTTCTAGTATATCATTTGTCTTCTCTAATTTCGACGTTACATCATTTAGTTTCTCTTGAAATGTCTCCACCTGTGTCTGTAACTATTGCAACCTCTCTGAAACCCCCCATCCCTTTCTTCCATACCAGCTAGTAATAGTCTTACTCGCACCAGTACTACAAACAAAACCCCCATGCTCGGAGGGCATAACTGTCCTAAATGCTTGCTCTGCTGTCATAAGCTGTAATGGGCCAGTCTCTGATTGCTCATCCATATCATCACTAGAAGGATGCATCAACTCCATCATGCGACCCTACACATAGTTGAGCTTATGATAAGTTCTCGTAAATGTTTATCACTAAGTTATTCATTACTTATTTGAATGAGCTTACATGTCTCTCTTGATATAATTGATCAATCCAAACATGGGGGTTATCAGCATTAGACTTGCTATGACTCCTCTCATAGATCGAAACACGATCAAGTTGTACACCGTTATGGGTATCTGACTGCATATTTGAGATGTGGTTATGAATTAAGTTATCCTAAATTTAAGCTTCTCTTATTTAAATCTCATAACTTGTAAGTTTTATAATAGATATTATAATCAATAAGCTTTCTATTGTCAATGAAGCCGATCGAAATGTACTTACATAGGTATCCCTCAAGGTATCTATGCTCATCCGTCCCAAGCAGTGGGTTGCAGTCGGAGCTTTCGCCCTATTAGCTTTATTTTTCTTAGCTTGCTCCTATAATAGCAAATTATGGAAATTGGTACTTAATCATTTTGTTGTTAGAATAGAAGTTATCAATATAAAATATTAGTTGCCTTCGTGTTTTCCTGAACCCAATATTCGCAGCACTCCACCCAATGAGCAGCTTGTACTCCTGATGGCACGTCTCTCAGTGCATCCTCATAATTCTTACCAATAAAGAACTATTTATATATACAGAAAAGTCAGCAACAACTAAAAGTAAATTGTGTTATTATGAATTCTAAATCTATGCTTATGTCTTACTTGGCTTTTAAGCTCTTCTCTCCAGCTACGAAGTGCCCTCTTTGCTGCTTGGAGAATATATGCAGTCGTCATCGGATTTGTTCCCCAATCATACGTCAACTGCATTTTATATTATAATGAATAAATAGAACAAGGATTTTAAGTAAAACAAATAAATGACATAACAATAATATCATATTAATACCCCTAGCTCACGAATGAACTCATCCTTATGTTGCTGAGGGACCTGCCTCCAATCAAAAGAACATGGGGGTATCAATAGTCTCACAAGTGTATGGATCCTGCTATTAAAGGGTGCATAACGTGAACATCTTCCGCTACAATTTACATCAACCGTTATTCGAGTTCCTTCAGTTAATTTTCTCAATTCCAAATTCCTTGTCTTTCCCCTTGGCTTTGATTTTATACCTTCAGTAAACAAATAGTCAAAATAAAATTGTTATAAAGAATTAATATCATAGAAAATTAATGTGAGAATTTATATACCATTAGACCCTGCTTGACTCTGCTCCTGAGATTGGCTCTGAGACTGACTCTGTGGCTGACTATTCTGCTGAGATTGGCCATATAACTGGATCTGAGGAGGGTCTACAAACTGAGATGGTGCCTGCTGCTGGGATCGACTCTAGGGAGGGTGTAGGGGCTGAGATAGTGCTTGCTGTTGGGATCGACTCTGTGGAGGGTGTACGGATTGAGCTGGTGTCCACTGCTGGGACTGGCTCTGGGGAGGGTGTAGGGGCTGAGCTGGTGTCTGCAACTGGGATTGGCTATGGGGAGGGTGTAGGGGCTGAGCTGGTGTCGGCTGCTGAGACTGGCTCTATGGAGGGTGTAGGGGCTGAGTTGGTGTCTATAGCTAGGATTGGCTTCGGGGAGGGTGTAAGGGCTGAGCTGGTGTCGGCTGCTGGGACTGGCTCTGTGGAGGGTGTAGGGGCTGAGCTGGTGTTTGTAGCTAGATTGGCTTTGGGGAGGGTGTAGGGGTTGAGCTAGTGTCGGCTGCTGGGACTGGCTCTGGGGAGGGTATAAGGGCTGAGCTGGTGTCGGCTGCTGGGACTGGCTCTGCAGAGGGTGTAGGGGCTGAGCTGGTGTCCGTAGCTGGGATTGGCTCCGGGGAGGGTGTAGGGGTTGAGCTGGTGTCCATTGTTGGGACTGGCTCTGGGGAGGGTGTAGGGGCTGAGCTGGTGTCGGCTGCTAGGACTGGCTTAGGGGAGGGTCTCAGGGTTGAGGGTGTGCGTGGACCTAGGTGGAAGCTGAGAGTGAGGCTGTATATTTTGTTGAGGTTTATATTAAGGCCTAGATTTTGTAAGAGTATGAGGTGGGATCATAGCATGTCGAGTATGAGATCGAAGTCGAGTATGAGGTAGTGGCATGGGGGAAGGCAACTTGAGTTGATTGTCATGCTGTGAGTGGCATTGAGGTTCATCTTGGGGCTCAGGCTGGGTGTCGATGCCACCCTCATGTCCTTGGACCTGGTCATTTGGCTCAAATGAAGAGTCATCACATCTAGAATCAAGATGACGCTTTTTGTATGCCATCAACTTCTTAGGTGCCATCTACAGATGAAAAATAAATTATTAATTAAAGAAAATACAATAGAAAATTTACTACTGAATGTGACCAACTTATTTACTCCAACTTGATGCCACTTTGCATTAAATTTCACTTTGATTATTCCAATAGAATAATTTCAATTTGATTATACTTCATGCCACTATGTATAGAAAGCACAAACTTGAAAATAGAAAGCTTGCTCTTATATGATTCATTTAAAAAAAAAATCATAACTTTGGTTATATGAAATAAGAGAGGAGCTACAAATTATAAAAGGATGATGTCATACTTTTTATATAATCAACTATAACAAAAGAAGTATGCCAAAGTAAGTAAAAGCTCAACCCAATACAATAAGAAAACCTACAAGGTAGAAAATATATGAAAAAAATTTTAATAAAGAAATAATTAAACTCTACAAAATAGCTTAATTGAAAACGTTTACCTAAAATGTCAATATCCATTGCACCATGACCTATTCCTCCATCTTGTAGCACATGTTGGTATGCTTCAGAATCAAAGTCAGAATCTTTATCATGTTCTATATCATAATAATCATGCAGCATTGTTCTTATTGGTACTATCCAACCATTTCTACTATTATCAGGCACGTAAAAAACTTGTTCAACTTGACAAGCTAATGTAAAAGGTTCTGATGCTTGAAGAATTGTACGATCCTTGTTCAAACTTATGAAATCAGTATCTTTGTCAACTTTAACACCATATCTACTGTTAAAAATATCAAACCAGTCACACTTAAATAACACGACTCGGCAATCATGACTATAGCTGACTTCCACAATCTCTTTGATTTTCCCATAGTAACCATCACAACCAGTTTGTATGCCATCACATTTCACAATAACGCTTGAATGTTGTGTAGCCTTCACATCATCAACTGATTGCACTCTAAATCTGAACCCATTTATTATATATCCAGAGTCATAATGTGCATGACTTAAAGGTATGTTCATCATTATATCAAAATCTTCTATCCATTGCGGATCATTATTTTGTTTCATTTCTTGCACATGAGTTCTGAACCAGTCAATGAAGTCTTCTTGACATCTACAAGTGTGCGAAGATTGTCGAAATTCATCGTAAAAATCTGGAATCTGCTTTAATATATATATATGAGCTAATTGTCGATCATGTTCAGACATTGGTTTAAATTCCGTTCGTATGATTGGCCTTCCTCGGATATCAAATACAGAAAAATAATCTTCCACATTTTCACCGTTTTGTCTACCATCATTCCTTTCCAATCGATTGAATCGATTATCTGGACCATCCATATACATCGCACAAAAGTTGATGCATTCTTCTACAAGATACCCTTTGACAATTGAACCTTCTGGCTTAGCCTTATTGAAGACGTAGTCTTTCAATTTTTTCAAGAAGCGCTCAACTGGATACATCCACCTATACTGAACTGGTTCAGCAATCCTTGCCTCATTCGCTAGGTGAAGTATAAGATGTACCATGACATCGAAAAATGCAGGAGGGAAAAGTTGCTCCATCTTGCATAGTGTGATCACAATTTGCTTGTCCCAATAGTCTAATAGTTGAGAATCCAATGTCTTTGAACATATAACCTTGAAGAATCGGCTTATCTCCGTCACAGAGTCAACCACTGGTTGAGGAAGCACTCCACGGATTGCTAATGGAAACAATATCTGTATGTAAACATGGCAATCATGACTCTTTAACCCACTTACCTTCTTCAATGCTTCATTTACACATGTAGAAAGTTATGACAAGAATCCATCTGGAACCTTGATAATTTTAAGAAAAGATAATATCTTCAGTCATTGCTCATCCTTTAAAGTATATAATGCCTGAGGAAAGTCATGACTGCCATCATCTTTATGATTTACATGCAACTCAGGACAAATGGCCAACATCTTCAAATCAGTACGGGTCTTCAACGTGTCTTTTGGACTATCCGTTAAGTTTAGCAGATCTAAAATATTATCCATAACATTCTTCTCGATATGCATCACGTCAAGATTGTGATGAACCATGAGATCTTGACAATAAGGGAGCTCCATGAAGAATATGCTTTTCTTTTTAAATCCAGAATTACGTAAGTCTTTAAGATCTTTTTGAAATAGACAACCCAATCGGATATTACCAATCTGTTGTAACTTCTCCATTATCTTGTATCCTGACAACCTGATTGTATCTGTTCTTCAAAAATGTCTTAGATTTTTGGATGAATAGCGGCATGATTTACTATCAAATTTGTCTTTAAACCTGGATTGTCGTCATCTATGTTCAATTGGTAGGAATCTACGATGCCCTAAATAACACAATTTTTTGCTTTTAGGTAAACGCAAGTAATGAGTATCATCCATACATACTGGACATGCCAACTTGCCTTTAGTACTCCAACCAGATAAATTTCCATAAACTGGGTAATCATTAATAGTCCACAACAGTGCTGTGTGCATCTTAAAAAATTATTCTCTAGCTGCATCATATGTTTCAACCCCGTTATACCATAACAATTTCAACTCATTGATGAGTGGTTGCATGTAAATATCGATTGCATTTCCTGGTGCCTTCTTCCCAGGGATGAGAAGCGTTAGCATCATAAACGAAGATCTCATATACATCCATGGTAGCCAATTATATGTAAATAACACTACTGGCCATATTGAATATGATGGATGCATATTTTTGAAAGGATTGAATCCATCACTTGCAAGACCAAGCCTAACATTACGTGTTTCCTTTGCAAATTGAGCATGTTTGTTATCAAATGCAGCCCACTCGTCAGAATCTGTCGGATGACGCATAAGTCCATCTCGTGAATTGTTATTATGATGCTATGTCATCCACTTTGCACTCTTACTCGACATAAAAAGATGTTGTAGCTTAGGAATCAAAGGAAAGTGACACAGTACCTTCCATGTTCGTTTCTTCCTTCGTGCATTTGAACTGGTATTATCTTTATATCTTCCTTCTCCACATTGCAGGCAACTATTCAAGCATGTATTTTCTTTAGTGTACAGCATACAATCATTCTTACAAGCATCAATCTTTTTACACTTCAAGGCAAGTACGCGAAATTATTTCTTCGCATCATACCACGACTGAGGAAAATCTTTAGGATTATTTAACAACTCTTCTATGAACTTAACGACATTAGATATTAACTTAGATGTTGCCTTATTCGTCACTTTAATTTGAAACATTCTCAAAAGAAATGACAACCTTGACATGGAATTAATTCCAGAAGCAATGGGTTCCTCTACTGCCTTCAGTGCATCATAAAAATTATTACAATCTCCAAACATATTATCATTTTCATGACTATCAGCATTTGCAGCTTTCATCTCTTCTAACATCTTTGCAACATTATCACCTCCAATATCTTCAATGCGATTCTCAACATCATTATCAATAGAAGGATAAGTGATTTCTTCTCCATATGAGGTCCAGACTGTGTAGTGAGGCCACCAACCAGTACAAATTAGATGCTCAAGTGCTGTGTTACAATCATACATGAATCCATTCAAACAACTTTTGTATGGACAACAAATTCTCTCATAGAAGTCTCCTCTTCTATATTGCTTCCTATCTTCATGGAATGCCCAGTCTAAGAGTGAAATTACTTCGGTCTTATATCGAAAATAATTAGAAATCCTCAAACCAATCTAAGACTTATCTATGGAAACCTATAATCAAATAAGCCCACAAACAATGAAAGTAAGTTACATAAAGAAACATCAGATATTTAACAGCTAAGTTGTGATAAAATTTAAGGTGCTTCTCCAGTATATCCCCAAGATTAACCTCAACTAGATTCCTTTAACACCCAATTTAAGGTGCTTATGAAACCTAGGTAAGTTTAGTTAGTATACTAGAGAAGAGCATCAAGATGTCACCGAGATTTCTCCAAAGATAGAGTACATGTAACAAGTAACACCTAAGTTGTGATCAAATCTTCAAGAACCCTCCTTAGTTCGGAACTTTACTGAACTAAGGACGATCAAAACTTATGACATATTATAAAGACAACACATCATGCATGTATGTGAGATACATACATTAACGCATTGTTCGTATCATATGGTTATAAGTCTTGAATGACCAGGTATATTAATACAATTTTGCCTACTCTTTCAACTTGTACCCTAAGGGTTATATTTCTTATTGTTTGTCATCGAGTGCATCTAAGGTTGTGCAAATGTGGATATCTACAAATTGCATAAATAAATACTAACAAAGAAAAGAACAGTAATAACATAAGTCAGCATCATAAACGTACTACTACGAAGAATGGAAAATCTTCTTATGTCAATTTGAAGTAGATTTGGTCTAGATCTACTTGTTAAAAGGATGATTATATGGATTCTTATTTAGAATAATATGGCAACTAGACCTAAATTAAAACATCCAAGATTGCTTGACCCTCTCAAGCGTAACACCTCCCATGCCAGTTTGCCCATCCAAATTGAGCCACCAGTTTACCTAACTCAACCTATCCTACTCAACCTGGATAATTATGCTCCTCTCTTCCACCCTCTCTTCCCAACATTTACGATTCTATCGAGATAATATAAATGTAGCAATAACATTCATAAACTTTAAAAGGTTCATGATGTACATTAGGTAAAGAAAACAAAGGAAACAAGTTCTTTTGTTTTAATTGACCAAAAAAACCCAACCAAATCAAGAAGTATTTGAATTGTATCAAATGATAGGATACGTTTTTTAGAATAGTGGACACTTGGATCATATTACGTGAACTTCAGGGCAAATTGTATTCAGACCTTATAAGTAAGACCAAATTTTCATTTGCATCCAATACATGATTGCAAGATAGATACCCTTTATCCACAGAATATTAGATGCGTGGTCCACCCTAATGCATATCAAAAGATCCAAGTCAATTTGTCTTTTTTCTTCTGCTGCCCAGATGCTCTTCCATAGCCTTATCGACGTGGCCAGGGGACGTTGCCTAGATCCAAGCTTCGAATTACATGAAGGGCCACACTTTCCAAGCTTGAAATAATATTCCTTACATACACCTCCTTGCTGCCACCCAACTTAACAGCCATTCATAGAGACATCACACCTTGACACCCACCTCTTAGCACACAGTAACCATGCATTTGATTATCAACTCACAAGAGATGGTCAAAAAGGCCACTAACAATTTTAATTACTTCTTTGCAGAATGTTCCATTTCTCACGGCTAACACTTTTTTTTTTGTAGGCTATAAGCTAGCTTCGATTCCTGTCTCTCCATGGATCAATGGCATAACAATTTAAGTAGACTGCATGTTTGACTCTTCCATTAACAGCTTTGGAGGTACCATCCAGATTCCTCCCCTCTGGGATCACCTCCAACCAATGGAGATCTCCCCTCCTCCCATCACAATCTCCCTTACCCTTTCGCCCCCCCACCCTCCACCACCCGCGCATTGCATTTGATCTCGAACTTTATTCCTTTATACTTTACACCTCATTAATTACATGATACATCCATCCACCACGTCCACCAATCAACAACCCCCCTTGGAGATATTTCAAAGCACACACACACACCACCAAATAACAGAAATAAAAGAATCAAACACACAAACCCTTCTAAAGACCTAGGAAACTCATCATGTGACCTCAAGGAAACTAGAAGAGAAAAAAAAAGAAGGCAACAAGAGGATTTCCTTGTGGTCATGAGCAACAAACACCCTCTTCTTTTTCATCTCCACACTAACAAAACACATCATGGGTAGAGGGATTAACCATCTAATAATGGTTTGGTCTGTGGAAAAACTACCATGTTGTAGATAAGATTATCTAAGAAGCTTCCTAGATGCATGTCGTTTATGACCGAAAAAGCTTCCTACTTTGAAAAATTGTTTGCATACCATCAAACACTTGGCGTGCATGTAAACCCTTAAGCCAATCCAAGATCAATAGATCTTATTGAGCCACCTCGTAGCCAATAAATCCACCAAGTACTGCAAAAACAATAATAACAGGAGATCAAGATAAGTGGAGTTGGAGGAGGAGGTATGAAATAAGCAAATAAATAAAATGAAGGAAGAGTGGCGGATTAACCCTACCTGTATGTAGCAGCAATAGTGGTAATGGAGGTGTTGTTGGGGAAGATGAAGGAGGGAGAGAGGTAGAGGTCATGAGGGGGAGGAGACGTGCTGCTAGGGAGGGGATGGTCAAGGGAGGGCCTTCGTCAGGAGAGGGAAGGGGGTTGGGGATGGTCTGGAGAGGTGACGTCGTTGGGGATTAAATCGAACAGTCGAGGGAGGGGGAAGGTAATAGCAGCGGGAGTTGGTTTTCGGTGGTGATCGATCTTGAGGGGTAGGCGAGGTGCTGTGGGCGACCTTGAGGGGGGGTCAGGACAAGCACCGTCGTCGGGAGAGGGAAGGGGGCAGGCGATGGTCAGGGGGGCTGACACCGTCGAGGAGGGGGCCGAAGAGTCAGCGGAGGGAGAAGGTGATGGGGGCAGGACAGGCGGCGGCAAGGAATTTCGGAGGAGGGTGAGTGGGAGGGATGCGAAAATTTTGAAACTGTCGCCAAAGGGAAATGCGGGAGGGGGCGGGTAGGCGGGGGAAGGCTATGGTGACGGTTTCAGTTGAAACCGTCACCAAAGGGATATGCAGAGAGGGCGTGCTCACGAGGGAAAGCTATGGTGACGGTTTCAAGTGGAACTGTCACCAAAGGAAAGGATATAGTCATGGTTCCATGTGGAACCGTCACCAAGGGCATACTATGGTCACGGTCCCACTTGGATCCGTCACCAAAGCAGAAAGCAAATCTCACTCCCCTTTATGGTCACGATTTTGAGTGGAATTGTCACCACAGGTTACTTTTGGTGACATTTCCCAAAACCGTCACCAAATATTCATCACCAAATCTCCCTTCCCTAGTAGTGTATGCTATTTCAATTATGCTATTTTGTTGTATTCTTTATTGTTTATTGGAAAGAAAAAGACAAGTAGGGATTGAATACCTCTTCCTTAATAGATTTCAATGGAGAATTAAAATTATCCAATTCAAAGATATTCAGCCTCTATACTATCAAAGTGAAGTGCATATGCAATATCAAGATATTTCGTCACTGCATATTAAACCATAAAATATCCAATGTGTGCAAATATCCAAACCACAATGATACAATGATTTTAAGTAATTCCTCTTTTGAATCAGTCTACCACCTCAAGTTGTCCTACCTTAAAGATTTTCGTGTGGCCTTAGTCGTAGATCCACCATCAGATCATGTTACCTATATATGAGGTAACATAACCCTTTGCAACAACACTAGTTTGTGACCAACCGATAACCATGATCTTATTTGTGGGTAGCTTAACACTAAGTTGTTTTAGCTTAACCTAAATAGTCAACTACTTGGTCTCCAATCACTAATCAACAAATACACTTGACTACATATTATACTCATGTATGCAAATATATATAACAATTCTACCACAATGGGAATATATTTTCACAACAATCAATTCTATAACTTAATAAGATCGATTTATCACAATCCTTAAGCACTAGCTATATAGGAATTGATTCTATTTAGACTTTTAAAAGATCTAAACTATAAGGATTGGAATTATTGCACTTGAGAAACAATCTAGAGAACCTTTTATTCTTAGCAATGGGGCTTCCATCCTAGATTTGCAATCTACTTCTAGCTAAGAATTTTTTAAGAATCCATACATTTAGAAATCACCCAAATGCATTCCTCAAGTGATAGAGCTAGAGTGTTGGAGTCACAAAGCTAGAGAGAGGACAAGAGCTTTCCTGTAGAGTTTTCTATAATTTGTATTCTATCTTAAAGTCTTTACATGTCCTCTAGTTTTAGGTATGGGCGGGCTTGAAAGACAATACAAAATACCCCTTTTGACTACCAAATTTGTAGGAAAATCCATTACAATTGGAAAATATTAATAGCAAGATCATATGTTGCATATGAATCCTCCTATAATGACCAAATCTTCCTATTAAACTAGTTGGGAATACCTAAACTGATTGGATTTGTCAACTTGGTATTCTAATAGCTAAAACATTAATTCAAGTTGTAAATAGGTTATTAAGTAGGAAAATGGATCTTTAAGTGTTTTTAAACCCAATTAACATTTGGTTTTGGTTAGACATGCTTAAACTGTAACATTGACTAAAACTTGGCTTGAGCCCAATTGATGGATCTTTAAGTTGTCTTTTATTGACTTTTAACATCAAACTCGAATTTGAAACTTCAAAAATAAAGCTAAAGTTATCTTATATGCCATGTAAGATTGATTTGATCGCATTTTTCTGGATCACATACCTATTCTCATACTTGTGAAACTTAGACATCATGTAATACTCTATTAATCTTTACACTTGTTGTACGGATGTTTGTAATTGATTAGGGGAGAAAAGTTAGGTCTAAATGACCAGCCCAATGAGCCCCAAGAATCGAAGAATGGGCTAGTTTAAGGCCTAGAAGGACAAATCCCATAATAAAGGAACGAAGCCTGCACTTCTAAAAACCTAGATGACTAATTAGTTGGTTGACAAAATTGGCTAGCCTCATAGGGGGAGTTGGTTTGAGAACCCAAGCAGAGCAAAGCGGATCCACCCAAGTTGCTTAGTGGGAAGTCGGCTTGATCACAGCTGCCAAGACAACGAAGCCTAAGTGTCATTGACCCGAGAGGCGAAATGACATGGAGATGAAGTAGAACCTTTGGAAAGGATAAAATAGTTGTGTTCCTCAAAGAACAAATAATTGTGTGCAATAAGTAGGGCCTTAAACCCTTTATAAAAAGGTCCCATTGTATATAGAAAAGGGGTAAACACTTGCATTAGAAATTCTAGTGCACTTTAGAGGGTTAAATCCCTTGCTTAGATGTATATCGTTTGGTAGAAGTGGTGATATAGATACATCTATGTCACATAAACTGTCTACTTATGCATGTTCTTAGGCGCATAGAAGAATCATGCATTATAAATATTGCATAAAATGCATTTAGGTTAATTTGTATAAATTGTATAGTAATTTGCCTTTTAATGGTTAAGGAACAGAGCAATATTTATCAGGGCCTCGAATTGAAGATTTAACCATACGAATATGATCGGAGCGACTTTTGGAGTTCAACAACTCTAAAATCACCTCGATCGAACCTCCGTAGCATGAGATGTAGTCTAAGAAAGATCAGAAGGCAAGGGGCAAGGTGGTGTAAATCCGTAACTCAGATGAAAAATCTAAAAACACGAATGGGTTCAGATCGACGCAGCCCAACGGTGAAAAACTTGGTTTAATCCGATAACTGTGGCATCATCTACAAGCAAAAGAAGATGCATGGCTTAGATGATGCCACGTGGCACCATCAGAGCCATCTAAGGTTGCCTGCCCACTCTCTATAGTGCCTCCAATGCACGTTCTAGATCATTGGATCACCATCCAATGGCCCAGCAGCCACCATGTAGCCCAGCACCTGTGCCTCAACTCTGAAGGGGCATAGCCTTGCACAATCTTGACCGTTGGAGGCCCATCCAACGATCAAGATCCTGCGCCACCATTTTCCTTCGCACGACACTCCAGTAGCATCATGCAACGGTTGGCAACGCTACTCGCATCCAACAGGAGTGGGCTCGAACAGCCCTGTGCCTCAAATTTGCAGTGCAAGTGGGCATCGGCGAAATTCGGCTAGCAATCTCGATCAAGCGGCTACACGGGCATGACGTGGTGTCTTCTTGAGCATTGGATGGAGAAGCACGCTCCACGCAGGCAATCATGTGCGATTGCATGCTCGATTGTTTGCGAAGCCGTTGGTGCAATCTAAAGGCAAACCACGTGTGATCTTGGCCATCCATTTGCAATCAAACGGGTGAGAGCAGGTGCCCCTTTGCTACACGTAACGCATGCACGAAGTGACACGCGATCCATGCCTTACGATCAAGATTTGATACCTCCTCCCTCCGCACATCTTCATTGACGCTTAGCTTCAGCAATAGCTACATCTGTCACTAAAGACCTTGAGTTAATGATTTTAAGGCTTAAAATATCCTTTTTGCCCTCAAACCTCACCTATAGAAAGCCCCCTACGCCCTCCACAATTTCTTCATCCCTTCTATCATCTCTCTCCCTCTCTAAGAGCTAAGAACTCAAGTTCTAAAGCTCACTCTAGTGCTTCCAAGCTACGGGAAGCTCCGCTAGAGTAAAAATACAAATTTTTCCACCTTTCATCCCCTTCACGGAGCTCTTGCCAGCCGTCTTCTCGCCCTCATTATGGAAGTGGATCCCACGACACCGACGCCTTACCTCACCCCTAGTTCTTCTCGATCCGTTCTCCGTCCTCCGTCTTCGCTCTCCTTCTTCTAGGCGACGTTCGTTCGGCTCATCCTCCAAGAAGTCGTCGAGGAGGATAACTTCTCACTTCCTTCTCTTTATCGCTTTCTAGATTAGATTTCCCGCTTTCTAGTTGTAGTTGTAATGACATTATTTTTAGTATAAAAGTTGTTTCTCTCTCTCTCTCTTTCTTTCTCTTATTTTAGTGTTCATATTGCAAATATAATAGCGATCATTGTGAATGTCTCATTTATAAACAAAAATTACAAAAAATATAACTGCGAATTTCGAATCGACGTAGCCTCCCTGTGTTTGACCTGAGATTCATTTTTAGTTTCAGTAAAAAATTATCTGATTGCCAGATTTTCTCGTGAATTGCTCTATGTCGACAGGGTTTTCAAAACTCAAATCTTTTCGCTACGAATTTCCGCTACATCATTTTTTGCGCCGTTGCCGGGGAGGCAACGGATCTCGATTTCTTTCACACATTCCTCTCACTTATTTGCTTTCTAACTCTCTTGTATTCCTTTTCTATTGTCTTGCAGGTTCTTCAACCAGGAAGCTTCAAGCGGTAGAAAGGAGTAAAGTGAAGTTGAAGACAACTGTAAGTGCTCCCCCATTCTTTCCTCCATAGACTATTTCATCATCCTAATTCAAACCCTAATTAGCTTAGGTGTTCTCATAAACCCTAGGATTAGTTTAGCTGCTTTGATTTCCAACTCCACCCACCTCACCCTCCATACATATAAAAAAATTTCTAAAAAAAAAGCCCACAGAGGTACACAACCTCTTCTGATTTTTCATTCTCAATCGGTTTCCCGATCTTTGGAACTGGTACACACAACCAAACACATAATTGAGTAGAAATCAGATTAGGTAACCACTTGTGTGCCTAACTCAGTGGTGCATTAAGGCCAATTGTTTGAGTTGTTTGGGCCGCACTACTTCATATAAAAATAACTCATAAAGTAGCTTGTTCATTGGGGTTAACAATTAAGGTCAATACCAGGCACTCCACTTTATCTTAATTTTAAAGGAAAACATCTTCACTCGTGTTTGCAAATCTTGGTGTGCCTCTTGAATTTGATTGAAATCACCTTAATTCAAATGCTAAAAGCTACTTAAGCAAGATTTGAACTCTAAAAGCTACTTATCCAAATAGTTTTGCTTGAAAACCCTGGTTGTTCATGCACTCACACTTATTCAATCAATCATTAAGGGCACAACCCATTTTAAGAGCCCATCACATTCTAAAAGCACTACTATCCCAGGCCTAATCCAAAATCAAGTAAACATTGGCCCTAGTACTCATTAGTTCATTTCAAGATATTTCTCATACTGTGGTGTGAATTTGTGACGTCTGCTTTCTCCAGAAAGTGCTAAGTTGGGTGGCCTGATTGTCAAATGACTTAAGTAGGCAGGGGTTTAGCATAATTAGCAGCCTTCGAGACACACTCCCCCTATCTCTCCATCCCAACTTAACTAGCTTCTGGATTAAGGACAACACAAAATTCATGTCATGGTTTGAGTATATTTTGGAGCATAGGTCCTTAGGCTACCCAACTTAAGGATAAGCTTGTATTGTTGTACTGCAAGGTTCTTATCCCCAATCCTTCTGATCCCTTCCTAGTTTATGCTTGGAAGGAGGTCATTGAATCCCCACTTGGAAGAATCATTAGACCATTTAAGGAGGTGTAGGTTAAATTTTAATCCAATTGATCCCATGGCTAATCAGCCACCTCCTTTGGCTCAGAATCCGCAAGAGATGCTGCACACGCAGCTGGAATAAATGCAACAAATGTAAGAATGGTTCTAGAGAATGCATGGTCAGGACACTCATCCCTTGAAGGATTTTTTGATCCTTCTAATTATGGGGAATGTCCTGATGTCTAGATTCCAACCGGTGACGTAGAAATCAAGCCCTAGGTGTTAAGCTTGATCAAGCATTTCCATGGGCTTAGCTCTGAAGACCCGTTTCGGCATTTGGAGGACTTGACCACTTTGGTCCAGACCACAAAAGAGTGAAACGTGGATGAGGAGCAAATGATCATGAGGCTTTTCCCCCACTCTCTTAAGGATAAGGCCACACATTGTTATCGAACTATTGGAAGGCCGATAGCAACTTGGAATGATCTTAAATTAGCTTTCTTAAATAAATTCTTTTTAGTCGAGCGTACTAATGCTTGGCGATGAGTGATTACTACTTTCATCCAGTGGCCGAGGGAACCGCTTCATGGTGCCTAGGAGCGATTCCAAGATCTGTTGTGGAAGTGTCCACACCACGAGGTGCCAAAATGGCAACTCATGTAGATCTTTTATCACAGGTTGACTGAGCAACTCCGTAACCATGTGGATGCTTCTTGCAGAGGCAATTTCCACAACAAGGATGCAGATAGTGCGCATGAGTTGTTTGGGGAAATGAGTGAAAATTCCATCAATTATGCCTCCATGGATACTTTTAACTGGTCCCAACAACCCAGATCGAATGTTAATGAGGTCCATGACTCTCATTCATTCGATATGGAACTAATTTGCAATAAACTTGATAAAGTGGACCTGGTTACAAAAATAATGGAAGAGTGGATGGCTAGAAATTTTGCAAACACTTCTCGATCCACTCAATCCCAGAATTTGGGATTCCATTCTTCATGATCTCCTACTAGATGGGAGTTCGTAAATCAACTGGAAGCAGCTCAACCTGTGAGCTAGCATTACTCGGAACTCCATGGGTTCCAAACTAAGGCCTTTGATCCCAATTTTTCTGATCCTTCTCCTTCTTTCCCACCATCCTTACCCTATGAGGATGTGTATGCTGTACAGGAGAATATTAGGTCCAACCCATATTCTAACTCCTATAATTCGGGTTGGAGGAACCACCTTAACTTATCTTGGAAAAATCCAAGGTAGTAGACCCAAATCCAACCCAGCAACGATGCATTGCAAAGACCAATGGGTTAGGGTCACATGTACACTCAGTTGTCGCCTAACTAGGTCAATCAACCAACCTGGAATACTTGTCAACCTGTAGGGCAGGCTTATTTGAATCGTTAGATGGTGGAGATGTAAGGATCCATGCTCCAGCTCATGCAACAAATAAAAACCTCGCGAGACAACTTACAATCCGGGCTCATTGCTAATTCTCGTCAAAATGGATCTTTGCCATCTTAACACGTACCCAACCCTCGCAACATACAGAATCAGGGCAATCGAGCCTAGGGGTTTGAGAATCAAAGGGATCCACACACATGCTCAGGTGGTTGAGTAGGGTCCTTCTTCTGCTTCTTCATCCAATCTAGGATATTTGGCTAATCAAGGCCCTTCAATCTTTCCTAACCCTCCCCAAGACCTAAACCTGTATGCTTCTGCAAATTCTGTTACCTTGAGCAGTGGATAGCAAAGCCAGGACCCAAAATTACCCTCTTCTAGTCAATCACACCCTGGTGAGCCTGAGGAAGGAAAGGAGAACACTGAAGAAGAAATCAAGGCTCAGGAACCTTATTCTAAAGATCTGACTCATGTTCCATTCCCTGAAGCCTTGCTTAAACCCAGGAAGAAGAAGTTTGTTGATAGTGATAAGTAGCACTTGAATATATTCAAGAATGTTGAAATCATTATCCCGCTCCTCGATGCTATTAAACACATTCTGGCTTATGCTAAATTCTTAAAGGATTTACGCACTGAGAAGCGTAAGCCAAGGGAATCTGCCCTGAGGAAGGTGATACTCTTTGAGCAGGCTAGTTCTGTTATCCTGCATCACCTTCCTTAGAAAAAGACTGATCCAAGTGCCCCTTTAATTTCATGTGTTATCGGGAATTACACTTTTGACAGGGCACTTTTGGATCTAGGTACATCCATTAACCTAATTCTGACATCTCTTTACGAAAAGTTCAGCTTAGGCAAACTTAGGCCGACCTCAATAACGCTGTAGTTAGCAGACCGTTTGGTCACAAATCCGAAAGGTGTTATTGAGGATGTTATCGTTAAGGTTAAGGACTTCTACTTTCCTGTAGATTTTCTTGTCTTTGACATGGATGTACCTGAGGATTTAAGGAACATGCCCATCATTCTGGGGCGTTCGTTCCGGGCTACCGCTAAGTCCAATATCAACTGTGAAAGTGGTAATATGGAAATCGCCTTTGGGGATAAAAAATGAAACTTGATATTTCAAGGAGATTGACAAATTTGAGGATTGTGGGTATATTGAGGAACTCAAGGAAGATAATCTAAATGTTGAGACTTGTATGATTTATATAATCCTTGAGAATTCCTCTTGCACTAATGAATCCAACCCACAACCCTCTGTGGCAGACCCGCCACACCCTGAAGAGGTTGCTGATTTTGTTCACTTCCAACCTCTTCCTTTAGATTGTCCTGATGAATCTTCATCAGCATCCTCCTTACCCTCCATCCTAAACCTACCCCAGCTTGAACTGAAACCATTGCCTGAGAGTCTAAAATATGAATTTTTAAGACCCAAGAAAACACTCCTGATAAGTCCACTTTAGTGGATCATTATTTGGCCTAAGTACTCTCTAATTAGTTATTCTTAGTTGTTAATTAATTAAGAGTTATATGATAATTCACCTTAGTCTGCATATAATTTTATGCATCAATTTTACATCCAATAACATATGATATGGTAACATAATTGATTTGATGGATGTAGGCTAGGTGCAAGAGTTCAGACGTCCATTTCTGTGTTTATAAGACATATGGAGAGAAGGTCGAATGTCTGGAAACTACCATCATGAACTCACTGATGTCTACATTTTTAAGACATCTGGAGATTTGATCAAACATCTGATAGCATACTAGCAAGCTTATCCAGGCGTTCCAACCACTCACGATCCTCGCCGAGTGGTTGGAGAACCTTTCGGAGGAAGTAACAACTGCAAGTGTTCTTATAAGAAGAAGAGCGGCCGGAGGATGAGCAAATCCATCTCCCCCCTGCGGGGACCTCCTCTATCTCCACCATTGTGCAATAGGCTTACATCGTGGAACTCCTGCATGCACCGTGGCTTGAGCGGACTCCATCATCGCATTTCCCATCGCACTCCATGCTCGTGGTGATAGAACGAGCACCACCCACTGTTGAACGTATCAAATCGCTACGCTAACGTGTTCGATTTTGGAAAACCTGTCGTTGTAGTTTGAAAGCGAAGAATTCGTGTTCAACAAATAAAATTTATACCGAAATGAAAATTCTGGGTCGAACACAGGGAGGCGGACGTTTGATTTAAAAACTACGCGTTTCTTTTTATTTGTCACGAAGTAATTTAATTTAAAACTATCTAATTATTTACAATAAATAAAAGAGAGGGAGAGGGTAAGAGAGAGAGAATATTACACATAGAAATCAAAATGAGATGTAGAATAAACAGAGAATTTATCATTAAGGAGATTGTTCATTACAACTAGAAAGCAATAAATTTACTCTAGAAAGCATTAAAAAAATGGAGGGAGAAATGTCCTTCTCGACGATTGTTTGGAGGATGAGCAGAACTATTCTAGAAAGTAGTAAATCTATACTAGAAAGCAGTAAAAAGAATAGGAAGAGAGAAATCCTCCTCGACGGTCGCTTAGAGGACGAGTCGGATGGGACGATGCCTGGACGAAGGAGGATGAAGCAGGACGAAGGAGGACAAAGCAGAAGAACGGGCATGGAGCAGCACGCCATCGTCGTCGCGGGATCCACTTCCGAAGGGGGACGAAAATTTGGACTTTATCTCGCGAGAAGCATCCCGGGTGTGGCACAAGCTTCTCTTGAGCTTTGGAGAGGTAGAGAAGAGAAGGAAGGGATGAGAATTTCGTATGGAGGGGATCTCCTTTTATAGTTGTAAGGAGTGGGGGCAAAATGGTCATTACATCTTTAAAATAATAAATGAGGGGTCTTTATTGACGGATAAATCCGTCACAAAAGCCCCCAACGTGGGCGTAGCACCCGCACCCATTCGCGCCTCCTCTGCTGCTCGCTTCCTCAACGCCCACGCACGTTCATCAGATCTTAGCAGTTTGATCATGAGATCGGATGGATTAAGATGCGCCCGACCCGCTCGCTGTGCGCCCGCCTGGCGCGTGTGATGCCACGTGATGCCGCGCGTTCAATTGCGCGTGATCTCAATTGAGTGCAGACGGCCATCCGATCAAGATCCAATGCCCGACCGCGCTCGCTCGCCCGCGCCTTCCTCCCCTTCGCTGCTGTTTGAACCCGCGCCCGCAGCTCGCGTAAACGCGCTCGACCGCTACGCTACGAGGCGCGGATGGTCGAGCGGGCCCTTTTAGACGCGGCTGACCACAGTCGTTGGATCGAGATCCAACGACGGAGAGGGATCGGGTGCAGGGTCTTCAGAAAATGTATGCGGCCGTTTGGGCGGTCGGGATGGCGCCACGTGGCACCATCTTGGCCGTCCATCTTTTGGATGTTGTAGATGGTGCCACGGATGTCGGATTGACTTGATTTTTGCATTGTTGGGCTGCGATCGTCGATCCGAATTCATCCGTGTGGTCGGATTTGTCATTTGAAGTGCAGATTTGCACCATCCTGGCCCTTGATCTTCTAGGGTTCCTCGGTCACTATTTGATGCTACAGATGTCTGATTAGGGCGATCTTGGAGTCGTTGAACTCCAATCATCGCCCTGATCACATCCATACAGTTGGATCTTTGATTCGAGGCCTCGATAAAATATTTGCCCTGTCCAAGCACATAAAAGGAGACAATTAACCTCCATTTTATTCAAACTACTCTAAATGCAAGATGATGCATGTTATGCAATATTTATAGCATGCAATGCAATCCTCTGCTTAAGAACATGCATAAATAGACATCTTAACTAGTGTAAATGTGTTTACATCATACCTCCATGACTATCTTTTGCTAGTCCCTAGCAAAAACTATATGCTATTTATAAAAGAATTAGGTTGGATTATTTGGACATAAGTTATTTTCAATCATTAAGAAATTGTCTACTTAGGAACTGAACTTTCAAAGACACAACAGCGTCCGAGTTTCAGCCAAAATGCATACCACCTCAAGCCCTCGCCTTATTCAAAGAAAAATTTCTTTTTTCTCTTTTTCTTTTTTTCTAACTTTTTTGGACTTTCAAATTTTAGGGTTTAAGAGTGGCTTTCTACGGCCATTCAACTCACCCAAGATTTGATGAGAACCCTAAGCTTTAAGCATCTCATTGTGATTGTCATAGACTCATTGACCAGCAATTAAAACGGACTTCGGATTTCTACGCCTTTAGGTGACCTTAAAAAGAATTTTTCCTAAAGGTGTATCTTTACAACCAGTAGCTTTCTCCCTACTTTTATTTTTTTTTACGGGGTCAACACAAGGGTGAATCCAATGTATATCTCCTCGATTTATTCTACTTCTCCGCTTCTTCCTAAGTGTTTTGGGAATTTTTAGTGCATTTACTGAGCTGGGTTTTGGACAACTGGTCGATGAGCTGTTACCACCGACAACTTGCCAGCCATACTCGTGCGGCGAAGTGTGGCTTATTTCTTTTTGTTCTTTTCTCCTTTTCTTTTTGATTTTTTTTTCTTAAGTAGGTGGCTTCCCTGGTCTAAGATTTACCTAAAGGCAGCAAAAGGAGAAAGGTCCAGTGACTGGGCTCTGGACAACCTACCTTTGGACTGTTACCCACGATAACTTGCCAGCCATATCACCCTAGAAGGTTCATTAGCTACCCAATTTTCGTTAAAATCGTCGAACAACGAGTCAGTGACAAGATGGTGTGTAGATGCTAGAAACTCAAAATTCCCTCAAATCAGAGGGCGAGTTGATAAGTCGTGTACTTATTGAAGGTTCTACCCTTGTACTAGGAGGGGGTGAGATTAGCGTAACCAAAAAAAAAAGCGGAATTGAAATATATAAAGCAATCTCACAAAAATCAATCACAAAATGTACACAGGTATTTTTTAGGTGGAAACCCAAACCGGGTGAAAACCACCACCTAACCCTCTCGAGTTAGGATTTTCCGATCAACCAAGTTGATCAAAATCCACTAAACGAATCACTTTGAACGAGGGTGATTCAACCTCAGTACAACCACGCTACAAGTACGAGGGTAGCGTTCCTCAACCCCTTCTCTCCACGAGAAGGACTTTGTCCCACGAAGGAGACGGGAATTCGCAAAGCGAATACCCAACCAAAATACAAAGATAAAATAAAACAACAGTCCTATAGAGCCAACAAAATTAAACCTAGCTTCTATAGGAAATAGGAAACTCCCCTTTGCAAGGAGTGCGTCGATGATGACGCGGTGCGTGTGCCACGCGACGGTGCTACGTCGCTCTCGTTATCAACAGCGGGAGAGCGGGCGCGCGAAGGGAATGATGCTCTCAAGATGATGGAGCTTGAGCTTGGAGAGCAAGAGAGTCTTTTCTTTGGACACAAAAGGTTTGAAAGTGTATTGCAAGGTGTGTGTCTTAGTGTGTATATGTCTCTCTTATGTTTCTCTTCTTGTGTATTTATGTTACAAAGGTTCCCCTCTATTTATAGAGGCCTTAGGAAGGTTTTGGAAGGCTTGGAAAAGCTTCCATAGCCGTTGGGTGCAAAGCCCAAGAGAATCAGGCCGAAATCAGGACAATGATTGCATTTGACAGGGTTATCAGATGTCTAACTCTGGCATCAGACGTCTGGAAGGCCACTTTAAGACGTCTGATTCCAAGGTCAGACGTCTGATTCTGTGCGGGTTTCTCCCTGACTTGAATCGGATCTAAACAGGGTTTTTGTGCAAGTCCATCAGACGACATACAGGACGTCTGGTACTATGTCTGGACGTCTGGAAACCTACTTTTACTGTGGGAATTGATTTCCAAACGTTGCAACGGCTAGAAAATCTCTGAGAAGAGATTTTGGGTCAACCGAGGCAAAACGGTCATTTATCAGACGTCTGGAAAGTCCTATGGACGTCTGATAAGGCTCTAACGGTCATAATCTTGAGTGTTTTCTAAGCCAGCCAACGGTCCACTGATTGGACGTCTGGCAAAGTCATCAGACGTCTCCTAAGACGTCTGGTCTAAGGTATGGACGTCTGATTTCATCAGACAGAACTAACTATGTTCAGCCTAACAGTTATCAGACGTCTGAAACAACAGTCAGACGTCTTAAAATACATTATCAGACGTCTGATTTGGGAATTAGACGTCTGGAAGTGCTGTTTGAACCCTATATTGGTTTTCTAAGTATTCTACAGAAAACCTAAGTATCCTAGGGTTGTGCAGGTGTTCCTAGGACAACTTTTAGGGTACTTTGAGGCTCTTTAACATAATGTTCTAAGGAATCAAAAAGAGCAAGAAAATAAAGACAAGAGATACATGAAAGGATAAAAAAGAATCTATCCTATTCTTCTTGTCTTCCATCTTCAATCTTTCGCTCCACGCGAACCTCCTCTGTTTTCCGTCAAGCTCCTCCAATCCGTCCTGGATGCGAGCTCGAACTCCGTCTAAACACGTCCACATTTGCAATTGACCTGAAATCTAGGACTCAAATTGCAAATGTTAAATAACACGTGTTTTGTTATCATCAAAACAAATGATCGTGGTGCTCTAGCACCAACACTTATCACCCAAAATTATTTACTCCAATTAAAATAAACTTCAGGTTGGCAAGAACTCGAAAAACAAATCCACATTTTAGTGGATACACGGGCTGATTAAGTCCAAAGACCTGAAGGGTCTTTGTTTCAAATCATAATGTAGTATTTCCTAAGATTGAAAATTTTCTTAAACCCAAATTCTCCATCCTAATTACGAAATTTTTTTTAAAAAAGAAAATAAAATAAATCTACGGAGCTGACGAATGAATTCAGAGATAAATATCCACCCCCCATGCCTATCTAATGCAATGTCCTCATTGTATTAAAAAGACATAAAACAGAGTGGACAAGCGTAGAAAGCACCTGAATTGTGTGAATGTCAGGTCCGCTCTGAGATGAAAACTAAGAAAAACTATATATGTGCTGAGTTTTGTGCCTTCAGCTAGGCACACTATACAAGGAAAAGAAATGAAGAATTCACAAGTGCAGGTCAGAATCAGAATAAATAGAAGAATCCTCTGACCTATTAACAAAGGTCCACAGATATGGGCCAGATTGTGGTGCAGACCCATCCCCCATAATCGAGAATATCTTAGGTTCTGGATAAAAATTACCCAAAACCTAAAATCAGAATGCAAGCGTGGTCGGGCCTGCGATTTATGAGGATGAAACCCAAGACCAAAAAGTCGGGTTACAGAGAATTGAAGCTCAAAAGGATAATCGTTGAATGTGTGCTTGAGTTTGACATCCTCGAAACAAATGTCGTAAGGGTTCTGATTTGATGGTTTCAGCTTAAAAGGAACCCTTCGACTCAATCTTCCATTTCGTCCAAAATTAACTTCCCAAATTAGAACTTCCCAGCTCCTATCCTCCTCATTTAGTATATCTAATTCCAGGACCTCTTGTATATTAATCACCCCATCTAAAATCTCCAAGTCTAAATGATGTGGCAGAATCAAAATTGACTTGGGTCTAATTATCTCAGAATTAGAATCATCAATAAGCTCAACGGGGTGTAACTGACAATCAGGGCATTGAATTGAATCCTCCAGAAAATGTAATTCTGGATCCGTAATGTGTACCCTAAGATCAGTTTCCTTAATTGTTGGGCTATCAAATGATCTATTCGATTCCTCAGGCCCAATCGTCTCATAGAAATTGTATTCAGAAAACTCGCGTGAGACTTTGCAACTTGAATCTTCACCATTAAAGAAATCAGGATCCGTATCAATGTATGTCCCAAAAGCATTTGTCACTTTCTGTTTCAAGGAGACATACGTTTCCTCGTAACCCGGCTCAGGGATCTTAGGTGAAGAAATTAGATCATCCTTAATTGGTTGCTTTAATTTAATCTGATTAGCCTCGTAACACGTGTCCCCCCCAACAAGTGCCTGAGCGGGTTCTGTCATTGGCTTTCCTGAAGAAGGTTCATCCTGGGAATCATCCCAAGATTGAATCAAAGCAACCACGAATCTCATCCTTAATTTCGCTAATTTCCCAAGTAGAAACTCACCCGGGTTCTTATCCTTAACATCCTGGAGCTAATCCAACAAAGGCTTATTCAAATCATCAATCATTTCAATCAGGGGCTCCAATCTCTCAATGCAAGGTATTGGCTGAACTTCTAAAGATTGTATGATATTCCTCAAGTTAGCCAAAACCTTTTCTTGAACCTGGTTACCCTGAACCAAATGAGTTGGTTCAGGGTTGAGTGGGTTTCGGATCAATGCAGGGGAACTAATGAATTGAGATTCGTTAAACCCTTCCTGATAATAGGTCATTTCAGATTGTTCAAAAGGTGGTGATGACCTAAAGGCAGTGTAATCAGAGGATGGGTAAGGATCAATGTATCCTTCCTGATTGTAGATCGTATTTGGTTGTTCATGAATGGGTGACGATCTATAATCGATGTGGCTCTGAGAAGGATAGAATTCACAATCATAGTGTTCAGGGTTAGACCCTAAACATGGAGGTCCGGAATTATATCCCCAGTCCGAGTTATCCCAACAAACTGATGGTTGATTACAGTACGAGTCGGGATAATCGTTATGTTGGGGATAATTCAAAACAGGAGGGAAAGAGTGGGAATGCGTGTAATATGTGGAAGGATTCATGAAAGATGGGAGGAAGAAAGGCACCCACCAATACAAACAATCAAACCTATCCTTAAGTGGGATAGCCTAAAGACCTACAGACTCCCAAAACCCATCTTAAGATAAAGGAACGATTTGGTCTACTTTTGTCTATTCAATCCACCTAGTTAGAAGGAGGGACTGGGGAGAAGGTTGTTCCTTCGGCTTGTGGCTCCAGTTCCTAGTGTACCCCCCAATCGTGATCATTTGATTATACTCCCCTAGCTAGACATCAGATTGAATAGTAGAAACAGACTAATCGAAAATAATCACGTTCTGGGCTCTGAAGAGCGAGTCGAATCCTTAAGGCCAACGTCTACTCTATTTTATTTAGGGCTAGGTTTGAATGTGCTTTGGAATGTGATGGACCCTTTATATGGGTTGTGCCCTTAATGATTGATTGATTTGTGTGTGCGTGCACAACATGTGATTTTCAAGCAAGATTATTTTTGATACGGTAAATTTAAGGTTCAAATCTTGCTTAGTAGCATTTAGGATTCAACTTTAGGTGTTTTCAAACAAGTTTTGTTGGCACACCAGGTTTTGAAAGCACAGGTGAAGATGTTTTCCTTTAAAACTTAAAAGAATGTGGAGTGCTTGGTAAATCCCTAATAGTTGAACCTAAGTGGTAGCTACTTGATGAGTTGATTTTAATTGAAGTGGTGCGGCCCAATCAACTCAAATAATTGGCCTGTTGCACCACTTAATTAGGCACACAAGTGATTACCTAATCTGATTTCTACTCAATTATGTGTTTGAATGTGTGTACCGGCTCCAAAGATCGGTTTACCGGTTGAGTTTGAAAATCAGATGAGGTTGTGTACCTCTGTGAGATTTCTTTTTATATTTTTCCTTTTCAATGTGGAGGTTGGGGCGGGTGTAGGTGTCAAAGAACAAACAATCTAACCTTAGAGTTTATAAGAACACCTAGGTTGGTTGATGTTTGTGTTATTATGTGGTGGAATGAAAACTAATGCGTGGGAAGTGGGGGATAACTTACAAAACCTTCTACAGCACTTTACTCCAATCTACCGATGTTGCTCGTCTCAAAAGAGTACCAGCAATCACAATAAGAAAGGGGAGAAGTGAGGTAAATGATTCGTAAGTTTGAAAATGCAAAAAAAAAAATCAAATAGCGTCGCCTCCCCAGCAATGGCGCCAAAATGTTGAATCCCCGGCAACGGAGCCAAAATTTTGAACGTCGGGTTGCTACGCTAACGTGTTTGGTTTTTGAAAAACCTATCATCGTAGTATGAAAGCAAAGAACTTGTGTTCAACAAATAAAATTTTTAATGGAATAGAAATCCCAGGTTGAACACAGGGAGGCGGACGTTTGATTTAAAAACACGCGTTTATTTTATTTGTCACAAAGTAAATTCATTGATTAGAACTATCTAACTATTTATAATAAATAGAAGAGAGAGAGAGAGCGAGAATAAGAGAGAGAGAATAATACAAACAAAAATCAAAAGAGATATAGAATGCACATGGAATTCATTATCGAAAGGATTGTTCATTACACTAAATATTACGACTAGAAAGCTGGGAAATGATTATACTAGAAAGCAATAAATCTACTCTAGAAAGTAGTAAATCTATTCTAGAAAGCAGAAAAAAGAATGGGGAGAGAGATATCCTCCTCGACGGTTGCTTGGAGGATGTGCTGGATGGAACGACACCTGGACGAAGGAGGACGGTGCAAGACGAAGGAGGACAAAGTGGAAGAACAGGAACGGGGCAGCACGTCGTCATCGTTTTGGGATCTGCTTCTAAAAGGGGGATGAAAAATTGACTTTATCTCGTGAGAAGCATCCTAGGTGTGGGACAAGCTTCTCTTGAGCTTTGGAGAGGGAGAGAAGAGAAGGAAGGGATGAGAATTTCATATGGAGGGGGTCTCCTTTTATAGTTGCAAGGAGTGGTGGCAATTTGGTCATTACAACGCTAAAAACATTAATTCAGAACCTTTAGTGATGGAAAAAATCATCGCTAAAGGTCCAAACGTGGCCTTCATTGGCGGCGCGAGCGGGCCTGCTCACCTCCTCACGCGTAACGCACGTGCACGTCCAGCTCTCAGCCGTCCGATCGTGAGATTGGACAGTTTAAGTTGCGCCTTCGTCCGCTCCTCAGTGCGCACCTGCCCGCGTGCAATCCCGCGTGACGTGTGGGCGTGCGTGGCCACGTCATCTTGATTGAGCGCACGTGGCCGTTGGATCGCGATCGTGCGATTGATTGGGCGTCCGATCGTGAGATCACTATCTTTTCACTGACTCATTGTTCGGCAAATTTAATGGAAATTGGGTAGCTAATGAACCTTCTAGGGTGATATGGCTAGCAAGTTATTGTGGGTAACAACCCCTAGGTAGGTTGTCCAGAGCCCAGTCACTGGATCTTTCTCTTTTTTGTACCTTTAGGTAAATCTCAGACCAGGGAAGCCACCTACTTAAAAAAGAAAAAAAAGGAGAAAAGAAAGAAAGAAATAAGCCACACTTCGCCGCACGAGTATGGCTGGCAAGTTGTCGATGGTAACAGCTCATCGACCGGTTGTCCAAAACCCAGCTCAATAAATTACATATGAGATGTAGAATAAACAGAGAATTTATAAATTAGGGAGACTGTTCATTACAACTAGAAAGCATAAAACAATTGCACTAGAAAGCGATAAATTTACTCTAGAAAGCATTAAAAAAATGGAGGGGGAAATGTCCTCCTCGACGATCGCTTGGAGGACGAGCAGAACTATTCTAAAAAGCAGTAAATCTATACTAGAAAGCAGTAAAAAGAATAGGGAGAGAGAAATCCTCCTCGACGATCGCTTGGAGGACGAGCCGGACGGGACGATGCCTAGACGAAGGAGGATGAAGCAGGACAAAGGAGGACGAAGTAGAAGAACAGGAACAGAGCAGCACGCCGTCGTCGTCGCGGGATCCACTTCCGAAGGGGGACGAAAATTTGGACTTTATCTCGCGAGAAGCATCCCGGGTGTGGGACAAGCTTCTCTTGAGCTTTGGAGAGGCAGAGAAGAGAAGGAAGGGATGATAATTTCGTATTGAGGGGATCTCTTTTTATAGTTGCAAGGAGTGGGGGCAAAATGGTCATTACATCTTTAAAATAATAAATGAGGGGTCTTTGGATAAATCCATCACTAAAGCCCCCAACGTGGGCGTAGCACTCGCGCCCACGTGCGCCTCCTCAGCTGCCCGCTTCCTCAACGCCCACGCACGTTCACTAGATCTCAGCCGTCCGATCGCGAGATCGGACGGCTTAAGACGTGCTTGACCCGCTCGCTGTGCGCCCGCCTGGCGCGTGTGATGCCGCGTGACGCCGCGCATTCAATCGCGCCAGATCTCAATTGAGTGCAAACGGCCGTCCAATCAAGATCCAACGCCCGCCCGCGCTCGCTCGCCCGTGCCTTCCTCCCCTTCACTGCGGTTCGAACCCGCGCCCGCAGCTCGCGTAAGCGCACTCGACTGCTGCGCTACGAGGCGTGGATGGTCGAGCGGGTGCTTTTTGGTGCGGCTGACCACAGCCGTTGGATCGAGATCCAACGGCGGAGAGGGAGCGGGTGCGGGGTCTTTAGAAAATGTATGCGGCCGTTTGCGCGGCCGGGATGGCACCACGTGGCGCCATCTTGGCCGTCCATCTTCTGGATGTTGTAGATGGTGCCACGGATGTCGGTTTGACTTGATTTTTGTATTGTTGGGCTGCGATCGTCGATCCGAATTCATCCGTGCGGTCGGATTTGTCATTTGAAGTGCAGATTTGCACCATCCTGGCCCTTGATCTTCTAGGGTTCCTCGATCACTATTTGATGCTACGGATGTCTGATTAGGGCGATCTTGGAGTCGTTGAACTCCAATCGTCGCCCTGATCACATCCATACAGTTGGATCCTTGATCCGAGGCCCTGATAAAATATTTGCCCTGTCCAAGCACATAAAAGGAGACAATTAACCTCCATTTTATTCAAACTACTCTAAATGCAAGATGATGCATGTTATGCAATATTTATAGCATGCAATGCAATCCTATGCTTAAGAACATGCATAAATAGACATCTTAACTAGTGTAAATGTGTTTACATCACCCACCCTCTCCTTTTCTCTGTTTCCCTTCTTCTTCTTCCTCTTTTCCACCTATAGAGCAAGCCACCTTCACCACCTTCTTCCTTCCCACACCAACACCACCACTGCTCAACCTTGCACCCACCGCACGTGCCCCTCACCGAGCGCACCAGCCATCGATGCCCATGCTCACACCACCATCCATGCGTGCGCACATTTCCACCCCTGCGCATGTAAGCCAGCTTCTCCTTCTTCTTCATCTTCTTCGCCAACCAACAGGAAGTAACCGAAACTTCACGTCGGTCTACTTCCGTGCAGCCATCACCACAGGCCCCGATTCTTCTCACCAACCATGCCACTGACTTCCCCTTGACGCCGCGAACACGACCAAGTCCTCAGCTGCGCCAGCCACGGTCCATGAGCATGCACGGACAGGCCACCATTGGCAAGATTCTTCTCCACTGATCGGCCACCTTCGGTCGCCTCCGTCGACGCTGCAACCTCCATCGGATTGGCCTCGTCGTCGTTGACCTCCCTCACATGTCAATAGCTCGCCGACATTCCTTCCTGTGTGCGAGCAAGAGACAGAGCAAATGCTCTGTTTTGAGTGGTATTAAAATTTACCAAACATGCCATTGTGAACAACTATTCAATTATTTTTCTAATTAATTTATTGTGGTGAAATTGTGGCCTGACACTTGTTCTTTCTTGTATTTGTTCGGCTATTGTTCTTCATCTCATTTTGCATAGAAATTGGATTCAGATTTGCAATTTGGTATTCATGCAATTAAAAATTACATGACATGCCACTACGCATGCATCATCTACATATTTTTGGGAGCTTGATTTTTGACGTGGAATTTACATAAATCAACCTTAACTTCTCATGAAATTGAAAGTTACATTCAGAGTAGCATATTCCTTGAATTGATTCCACGAATGTTTCTGCGAAAATGATGGCTACATACCAGGGAATTTATTGCAGTCGTTCCTCCCTGTGGATCTGATATGAGGTTTTTGAAAGATGCATTCGTTGTAGTAATAAATCCTCAAAAATAGCTCGAACAATAGATAAAATTTATACTCGAATAAAAGTCTGAGGTCGTTCGCTGGGAGAAAATAGGAATTCAATCACTTATCTTAATAAATAATGTAAATGAGCACAATTAATGATAACAATTACTCAAAACTAATAATCAATGTAGCACATGAGTATATCAAGAATTTTTTGAGACAAAAAGTCATCTAAGACAAAATAATGGTGATTTTAATCACCAATTATTAGCTTAGATGCACATATAATAGTTACTTAATAATATAAATAAATGAACAGTTTAACCATGCAAACTTTAGTGCACAGTGCACTTCATCAGATGACAAGGCACTTAATTAGACGGCTTAAATCAGCCTTGCTACAGTGCCAAGAGGACATTATACTTCTTCTTTAGTTCTTTCTCTCCTTCTGCTTCTGCTCTTCTTCCTTTTCCTCTTAGCTTTCCTTCTTCACACACAGAGGGAGGGAGCTTGATTTTGCTAAGTGTTAAGTACCCTTTGAAGCAAAACCCCCTGACCCCCGCTCTCTCTCTCTCTAGGTTCCGCTCTCCCAGAGCCTTGCACAGTACCGGGCAATCAGACCAGGGCTATGGGCGTGGGTTGCAGCTGAGGTGTGTGCATGTTAAGGGGGTCGGGTCGGTGCCAGGCCTGCATGCATAGTGTCATGAGCGAGGCGAATGTGAAGGGGTGGCGGGGTACCTCACTCCTCTGTGTTAATTGAGGCGATAACTTGGAAGCAGAAAACCAATTTAAGTCACTGCATCTGGTCTTCAGCAACAGATGTGGGACTAAAGTCCCACACCTTCCTTCACGCACAGCAGGCAGCAGCTAGAGGTGGAAGTCTGCTTCAATTGGCAGTGGCCGCGGCTTGAGGTCTTTAATCCAAGACCTGGAGTAGATCCTGGGACATAGTCGTGTTGATTGAGAGTGGCACCAGGTCATCTCGACGGAGGAGGAGCTCGGTCGTGGTCGGGGATGATGGCGGCAGCGGCAGCAAACCAGCGAAGACCTGAAACACGAATACGATCTCGAAGGCCCTAGTTAAATGGCTCCTTAGCTTTGCCGTGGCACGGCGGAGATGATGGTGACGGTCTTTTGGAGGATGGCGGCCTGTAGAGGGTGGTCGGTGATGGGCAGTTTGGTGGATGGTTAGGGTGAGCAAATGGAGAGATAATGAAAGGGTTTTTGTGCGAGAGGATGAGGCGAAGGTTATGAGGTGGTCGGCGAGGCTGATGGATGGGTGTAGTGATGGGGATGCCTCGTTAGAGGTTCGATTGGAGAAGGGGAAGACGAGGATGAACGGCGGCGTCGAGGGTTATTTTTGGATTTTTGAATAGGAAACTAAACTAGGAACCTAGAGAGACCTAACTAGCTATTCTAAGTGGACAAAAGGTGGGAGATCCACGTCGATTTTGGCATGCTGGTGACGGAGAAGATGAATTCTTCGATGGGGGATGGTGAGGAAGAATGGGTAGGAACATCTCCTGATTTGGTAGTCGAGGAGCGGACGAAGGAGACGAAGATATTGACACTCCCAAGTTGGCAGTTGGGAGGCCAGAGACGACGGAGGAAGAGGCTCATCAGAGCTTGGTTGGAGCGAGGCCGGAGGTAGGGTTAGGAAGATGTTTCTGGCCCAAAACCTTGCTGAAAAGTTCGGCCGAGCCTAAGGGATCCTTATATATGCCTCAAGGATTGGTTAGACTTGGGAAGCAAGCTTCCCAAGCTTGGAAGGCTGATCAGAGTTGGAAACCTAAAGATACCCGAATATCTTATGCATTCGCATGAGAGATTGGGAAGGTTTTGGGGCTCAAGATCGGATTCAATGGAAATAGAACTCCTCAAGGAATCTCCCTTCCAATTTTGGAAGGGATTGATTGATTGATTGGAAGGAATCTCCTCAAGGATTCGCATGAAAAGGGATTGATTGATTAGAGGGTTTAGGTGAATTTTATCATGACCAGAACCTCAGTTATTTAAGCAGGTCTGTTTTAGGGTTTCGGAAGTCATTTAATTCTTGAAATGTACAAAAATCCTTTTCTGTCTATTCTAACCCACTTGTTAGACTCTTAAGATCATTTGACCCTTAATTAACCCTTGGAGAAACACACAGTTATTCTGCATCCATGATATGATGGTACAATTGCAGTTTTAACCTTATTTTCTTGTCTCTCTCAGAATGATTATGCAATGAATTAGGGGTCTCTAGCAGTTATGTAGGCACATTTAAAGATGGAATATGACTAAATAAAGCTAGTTATGGATGATGATGGCATTATCATCATACACCCATGCCTAACTTTTGCTAGTCCCTTTGCAAAATCTCATGGAATTAACTCAAATTCTAGACCATATGTTTTGATCTCTGATGTGTGCTTTGTTTTGTAGATTAGGTTAGAATGCCAATAGTAGGCCTATAGGTACTTAAGTACCAACCAAGATCTGGACCTGACCAGCTTTAGCCTTAGTTTTCCACGAAGGTTTCTAAGGCCCACAAGAACTAACCTAAGGTTCGTTGAACTCCGTGGTTAAAGCACCAGTGCTTAAAATAATTTTAGTCTTGGTTCAGTTTGTAGTGCATTTTTGTAAGAGAGAGATAGAACATTTTTTTGTATTTTTGGAGACTTTTCTCTCTCTTTTCTTTATTTCTAGCTTTAGATTAGCTTTACAACATGGTCTATATCAGATTCCTAGCTCCCACCATCAATCCTCTCAGGGCCCTTAGCTTTCGATGCTTCGGGATAGCATTGCCCATGGCAACCCCAGAACCTTGGCTTTCGACACTTCGAGATAGTGCCACCGATGGCATTTTGTAGCTAAATTCAGACACTGGCAATCGACATTTTGGGATACTCCTGCCCATGGCACCTGAACCAGCACAAGGTGCTTACGTGGCCATGGTAGGATATTTAGATATCCTAGGAGATAAGCACCGAGGAGATGATATGTTATTGCACATCTTCGAGGGGAATTTCCTGCCTCTCCGTGTCGGGAACTCATCCAACTCAACTTGTGTTTATAAGCCAGCCTTAATCTAGGTACCTTTTCAGAATAGAATTAACGCTTTTGCGTGATTTTGATATTTAAGCACACTAAACCAGACTGTGTGTGGATTAAGGTGCTTAGGTTACCGAGTCCCACAAACCAGAGGTCAGTTAACGAGCCTGAATAATCCCTAAGCCATAGACCTAATACTTAAGCTTCGCATTTTCCTCAACCTCTTGAGGACTATCCAGATCTTAACAAATACTTGAATTTTTAAGCCTAAACACAGCCCAAGAGGCCTAAGATCAGCATTCATACTAATCTCTATATCTCTTAGCACTTTTGTCTTTTATTTCTTTCTTTTGATTTGGTCTAGAACTTAGTAGATTCCTTAATCGTTTACTAATCACTATCACTTTTTCTTTCAAATTGTGCTCCTTTTGACATTTAAATCACCTCCCTCCTTTTCCTCCTCAAGGATGATATGCAGTTAATTCACTCAAAATTTCCTCCCTTCATTTTTTTATTCTTTTTCAATTTTGTATTTTTTTGATTTTTTGGAATATGTATTTTTTTGTGAGAACCCTTCAGAACTGTGAATTTTTGTGTGTTTGCACTAACACCCCCTGCCTAAGTTTTGCAATGTCCTCATTGTAAATGGAGGGTATGAAACAATTAAGGTTTAGGAATTGGAACAGGATTACCGGTGGGCGAACGGGTTGGGATGACTGTTGCGGAAGATTTCAAGCTTTGATACGAGTACCAAAGGTGGGATCAACTATTCTAAAATCGAACTCAGAATGCAATAAACGTGAAGTGCAAAAGGGATAATCAAAAGGATCTTAGGATTTTTGGATTGACAGGTTGTCTCCCGTTAAGTGCTAAATTCAATGCCTTTAGCCAAGCAGAAAATGGTATGGAGAGGGAGTGGTCAAATCATATGAGTTTTGTAGAACAAGCACCTTGATCAAAAGCCTAGTTGGTCCAACCAAGTGCTTGTTTAGATCAGCAAGCTGATGATGTTGCCCAAACCCAATCAATTTGGCGGGTTGATAGATATGGATCAAGAGATGCGATACCCACCAGATGTTGTGGAGCTCAAAAGGATGCGGAAGTGTATAGCTAGGGTTTGGCTGAGTCAAATCAGCCTGATCAGAGTAAGAATCCTCAAATGAAAAAGAATTAGTGGAGGATGTAGGAACCCTATGAAAGTGATCAGAGAAGGATGGGGCGTGATTTGTGTTGGTGCTAGAGCACCACGATCATTTGTTTTGATGATAACAAAACACGTGTTATTTAACATTTGCAATTTGAGTCCTAGATTTCAGGTCAATTGCAAATGTGGACGTGTTTAGACGGAGTTCAAGCTCGCATCCAGGACGGATTGGAGGAGCTTGACGGAAAACACAGGAGGATCGCGTGGAGCGAAAGATTGGAGATGGAAGACAAGAAGAATAGGATAGATTCTTTTTTATCCTTTCATGTATCTCTTGTATTTATTTTCTTGCTCTTTTTGATTCCTTAGAACATTATGTTAAAGAGCCTCAAAGTACCCTAAAAGTAGTCCTAGGAACACCTGCACAACCCTAGGATACTTAGGTTTTCTGTAGAATACTTAGAAAACCAATATAGGGCTCAAACAGCATTTCCAGACGTCTAATCCCAAAATCAGACGTCTTATAAAGAATTTTAAGACGTCTGACTGGTGTTTCAGACGTCCGATAACTGTTAGGCTGGACATAGTTAGTTCTGTCTGATGAAATCAGACGTCCAGACCTTAGACCAGACGTCTTAGGAGACGTCTGATGACTTTGCCAGACGTCCAGTTAGTGGACCGTTGGCTGGCTTAGAAGACACTCAAGAGTATGACCGTTAGAGCCTTATCAGACGTCCATAGGACTTTACAGACGTCTGATAAATGACCGTTTTGCCTCGGCTGACCCAAAATCTCTTCTCAGAGATTTTCTAGCCGTTGCAATGTTTGGAAATCAATTCCCACAGTAAAAGTAGGTTTCCAGACGTCCAGACATAGTACCAGACGTCCTGTATGTCGTCTGATGGACTTGCACAAAAACCCTGTTTAGATCTGATTCGAGTCAGGGAGAAACCCGCATAGAATCAGACGTCTGACCTTGGAATCAGACGTCTTAAAGTGGCCTTCCAGACGTCTGATGCCAGAGTTAGACGTCTGATAACCCTGTCAAATGCAATCATTGTCCTGATTTCGGCCTGATTCTCTTGGGCTTTGCACCCAACGGCTATGGAAGCTTTTCCAAGCCTTCCAAAGCCTTCCTAAGGCCTCTATAAATAGAGGGGAACCTTTGTAACACAAACACAACATAAGAGACACTTAGAAATACACTTGGATACACTTAGCTACACATTTTCACACTCTTGTGTCCAAGAAGTTCTTGCTCTCCAAGCTCAAGCTCTACATCTTGAGAGCATCAAACAGTTTGCGCGCCCGCTCTCCCGCTATTGATAACGAGAGCGACGTAGCGCCATCGCGTGGCACACGCACCGCGTCATCGTCGACGCACTCCTTGCAAAGGGGAGTTTCCTATTTCCTATAGAAGCTAGGTTTAATTTTGTTGGCTCTATAGGACTGTTGTTTTATTTTATCTTTGTATTTCGGTTGGGTATTCGCTTTGCGAATTCCCGTCTCCTTCGTGGGACAAAATCCTTCTCGTGGAGAGAAGGGGTTGAGGAACGCTACCCTCGTACTTGTAGCGTGGTTGTATTGAGGTTGAATCACCCTCGTTCAAAGTGATTCGGTTAGTGGATTTGATCAACTAGGTTGATCGGAAAATCCTAACTCGAGAGGGTTAGGTGGTGGTTTTCACCCGGTTTGGGTTTCCACCTAAAAATACCTGTGTACATTGTGCGATTGATTTTTGTGAGATTGCTTTATTTCCGCAAATTTTATTACGTCACCCCTCCTGGTAGGGAACTTTCAATTGGTATCAGAGCAGGTCTTGCTATTTCGGCGTAACAACCCAGCAAGAGATCAAATGGAGGGAAGCACATCAGCAATCAGGATCTCCGAGGGGCAGTCCACAACCCGTCCGCCGTTCTTCGACGGGAGCAACTACCCCTACTGGAAGTTGCGGATGAAGACGTGGCTTCAAGCCACTGACTTCACAGTCTGGGCCAGGTGCGAGACCCCTTTCGACATCCCAGAGAAACCCGCCAGAGGATACTCACAGCAGCAGATCCGAGAGCTCTCTCTCAACGCGAAAACAATGAACGCGTTGTATTGCGCGCTCAGCCCGGAGGAGTTCAACAGAATCTCGCAGTGCGCCACCGCATACGAGATTTGGCACACACTCGAGGTAACTCATGAAGGTACCTCTAAGGTAAAAACCTCAAAAATTAATTTTCTTTCTCAAGAATTTGAATCTTTTTCAATGAAATCTAACGAGTCTTTAAGTGAGATGAACACTAGGTTCACTCTCATTGTAAATAACTTGAAAGCTTTAGGAAAGACTTTCATCAAGGGGGAGCTTCAACGGAAGCTTCTTCGTTCCCTTGGACCGGAGTGGGAACAGAAAGTCACCGCCATCGAGGAGGTGAACGAAATGGAGGAGCTCAACATGGAAGATCTCCTAGGCAATCTGATGGCCTAGGAGACTAAGTTGAAGCAGAAGAAGAAGGATACACCGGAGCATAAACCAAAGAAGACTCTCGCCTTCAGAGCCGCGTCGGATAGCGAGGTAAGTTCCGACGACGAAGACTTTAGAATTTTACTTAAAAATTTTTCCAAGTTTTGTAGGGAATTAAAGAAAAAGAAAAAGGAGAAGAAGGAAAGCCCGAGACGTTGCTACCACTGCAACGGGAAAGGGCATCTGCGACCAGAATGCCCTCTTCTCAAAAAGGAGAAAAAGAAGGCGTTCCAAGCCACTTGGGACGATTCAAGCTCGGAGGAAGAAGAAGAAGAAGAAACCGCTTGCTTTGGTTTCATGGCCAGAGGAACCAATAGCGACAGTGAAAGCGGAAGCGACTCCGACGACGAAGTAAATTTTGATTTACAAGAAGCTTTTAATGAATTATTCGAGATTAGTAAATCACTTAAAATAGAAAACAAAAGCATGAAGAAGAACCTTAGTTTTCTTAGAAGTGAAAATGATAGGTTAGAAATAAAGCTTAGGGACCTAGAAAGTAGCTCTAGTCCTAATAACCTGCTTTTAGAAAATAAAAATTTAATCAATGAAAATACTAAATTGATTGAGGAAAATAATAGTCTAAAATTAGAAATTTCAGATTTAAAGACTAAAATGAACATTATAGAAAAAGAAATTGCATGTCTTAGGGAAAATTCTAACAGATTAATCAACAAAGTAGATAAGTTTCATAGCCCTAAGGTTGCGAAAGGATCTCCATCAAGGAGACTTTCTAACAAATCCGGATCCAAGCTCACTTGGATACCGAAGAAAAAATTAGAATCTTGTTTTGTAGGGTTCAGGGATGACTACAACATAAAGGACTGGACCTACAAGCTCAAGGTTGGTCAACTTAAGTAGGGAGAACCAATGAGTAGACCAAGGAGGAGAAGAAGAAGACCGACGAGACGGCGAACAAACAACGGACCCGCCGCACGTCGACCACCGGATTGGAGACCGGCGTCGATGCCCAGGCCTCCAAGCTACGGATGGGAGCCCCATCCGATGTGGCATCCACCACCACCATTCGGGCCATTTTATTGGCCATGGTAGGTGAGGTAAAAATTCTTTACCCTATCTTTTTATCATAAGTATTTAGATAGGGGGAGTTAAAAAAGGGATGAGCTAATTGTCAATTTTTAAGGGGGAGATATAAGGTAGCTAAATTTCCTTTAGAAAGGGGGAGAAAAATAATACTATCGCAAAAAGGGGGAGAATATCACCTTTGTTAAAATAAATTCATAGAAGAGCATGTTTTAAGGGGGAGTTATAAGAAATGTAAAATCAATTAAACCTTTTTGATAATGTCAAAAAGGGGGAGAATTTTATGCATTATTATTTACGATTTTGTCATCATCAAAAAGGGGGAGATTGTTGGTGCTAGAGCACCACGATCATTTGTTTTGATGATAACAAAACACGTGTTATTTAACATTTGCAATTTGAGTCCTAGATTTCAGGTCAATTGCAAATGTGGACGTGTTTAGACGGAGTTCAAGCTCGCATCCAGGACGGATTGGAGGAGCTTGACGGAAAACACAGGAGGATCGCGTGGAGCGAAAGATTGGAGATGGAAGACAAGAAGAATAGGATAGATTCTTTTTTATCCTTTCATGTATCTCTTGTATTTATTTTCTTGCTCTTTTTGATTCCTTAGAACATTATGTTAAAGAGCCTCAAAGTACCCTAAAAGTAGTCCTAGGAACACCTGCACAACCCTAGGATACTTAGGTTTTCTGTAGAATACTTAGAAAACCAATATAGGGCTCAAACAGCATTTCCAGACGTCTAATCCCAAAATCAGACGTCTTATAAAGAATTTTAAGACGTCTGACTGGTGTTTCAGACGTCCGATAACTGTTAGGCTGGACATAGTTAGTTCTGTCTGATGAAATCAGACGTCCAGACCTTAGACCAGACGTCTTAGGAGACGTCTGATGACTTTGCCAGACGTCCAGTTAGTGGACCGTTGGCTGGCTTAGAAGACACTCAAGAGTATGACCGTTAGAGCCTTATCAGACGTCCATAGGACTTTACAGACGTCTGATAAATGACCGTTTTGCCTCGGCTGACCCAAAATCTCTTCTCAGAGATTTTCTAGCCGTTGCAATGTTTGGAAATCAATTCCCACAGTAAAAGTAGGTTTCCAGACGTCCAGACATAGTACCAGACGTCCTGTATGTCGTCTGATGGACTTGCACAAAAACCCTGTTTAGATCTGATTCGAGTCAGGGAGAAACCCGCATAGAATCAGACGTCTGACCTTGGAATCAGACGTCTTAAAGTGGCCTTCCAGACGTCTGATGCCAGAGTTAGACGTCTGATAACCCTGTCAAATGCAATCATTGTCCTGATTTCGGCCTGATTCTCTTGGGCTTTGCACCCAACGGCTATGGAAGCTTTTCCAAGCCTTCCAAAGCCTTCCTAAGGCCTCTATAAATAGAGGGGAACCTTTGTAACACAAACACAACATAAGAGACACTTAGAAATACACTTGGATACACTTAGCTACACATTTTCACACTCTTGTGTCCAAGAAGTTCTTGCTCTCCAAGCTCAAGCTCTACATCTTGAGAGCATCAAACAGTTTGCGCGCCCGCTCTCCCGCTATTGATAACGAGAGCGACGTAGCGCCATCGCGTGGCACACGCACCGCGTCATCGTCGACGCACTCCTTGCAAAGGGGAGTTTCCTATTTCCTATAGAAGCTAGGTTTAATTTTGTTGGCTCTATAGGACTGTTGTTTTATTTTATCTTTGTATTTCGGTTGGGTATTCGCTTTGCGAATTCCCGTCTCCTTCGTGGGACAAAATCCTTCTCGTGGAGAGAAGGGGTTGAGGAACGCTACCCTCGTACTTGTAGCGTGGTTGTATTGAGGTTGAATCACCCTCGTTCAAAGTGATTCGGTTAGTGGATTTGATCAACTAGGTTGATCGGAAAATCCTAACTCGAGAGGGTTAGGTGGTGGTTTTCACCCGGTTTGGGTTTCCACCTAAAAATACCTGTGTACATTGTGCGATTGATTTTTGTGAGATTGCTTTATTTCCGCAAATTTTATTACGTCACCCCTCCTGGTAGGGAACTTTCAATTTGTAGTCTGATCAATGTCCAAAACCCGATAAAAATGTGGTGGAGAATCATGTGCAACCGGCTCATTGAGAGGAGAATCAAAGTAGAATTGAGTCCGGTTGCGGGTTAAGGTTGAAAACGGGTTTAGGAAGGTTTTGCATGTGTAGAAGAGGTGGCTTCAAGAATAATTGTTTGTGAGGGCTCCTCTAGGAAGGATTCAAAGGTGGGTTCATCTAGAGAGTCCTCACAATAGCCATCAAAATCAAAGGTAAATGCCTGAAGAGTGTTTATAGCATCAAGGAAATCTGAGTCAAGAAAAGATTAAAACTTTGGGTTGTAGACACTTTCGACAATTTCTGTTTCTGATTCCTGAGGATCAAAAGGAAATGATTCCGTATCAATGGCACTTGATTTTTAATCAATGGTCTCGGGATCAAGGACCTCAGAGTCAGAGTCGAAGAATGGATCATGTATGCTGAGGTCGTTGATTGGCTTGTAGTCATCAGGAAACAACAGTTCTTCGAAATCAGGTTAAGATTCGAAATCATTGTAGAACCTGAGAGAATCATGTTCTGAATCTGATTCGTGATCAGAGGTTCCACCACAGAATAAATCAAAAGATGTAGACTCAGCAACCTGACTTGGATCTAACCTAGTTTCAGATTCCGAGCTCAAAAAGGTTTCCCTATTAGGCATGGGCCTGGGTTCTTGGCTTGTAGGGAAGACCCAATCAAATCCCAACTCTTCCAACTCCTCGGTTTCTGTATCGTAGATTGGCATGACTTCCAAAAAATCAATCTATTTTTCTAAGGATGTTAAAGAGGTGCATTCATCAAATAAAGGCCTAGAATCAGAATCCAAATTCAAAATCTGATTTTGATCACACGGGGCCTTGTAATCATCCCAAGAAGGCTCAGATCCAGATTCTAGGTTAAGGGTGTGGGTTAGATCACTAGAATCTAGGTTGCGCTCTATAGGGATGTCAGAATTGCTCTTGAGAGTCACCTTATCAGAACAAGGAGCGGAATTTACACCCTCGAGAGGTTCTGACTTACTCTCATTATCACAGGTGTTTGGCAAATCTAAGCTTGGCGAACCAGGTTCTTGATTTTCTAGGGCTGGCTCAAAATCGTGATCACCTGCAATCGGATCCTCCCAACCCGTCTCAAGATTAGGTGTATCAATTTGTTCATTATTTGAATTAGATTCCATATGGGTTGGGGGTCCATAACGACCTTGATCATCACACCCGGGATTTCGGAAATTACATGGATTACTGGAATTACTCCAAGATGTCATCTTAACTTCTAACGAGTATTTTTGATCGATTGTTCTATATAACTCATTCAGCAAGTCTCCCCGTTCTTTCAAAAAATTCTAGAGTTCTTTCAGAACTGAAGGATTTGACCAAACAATCATTGTTGTGTAATTTCACCAATTCACTGTGTTTTGCTAATAGATGATCCCGGGTTGAATCGTGTTTTATTTATGTCCATATTATCCCTACACAGTTCGTGATGAGGTTTGTTGTTTTTGCAAATTTTTCCATCATGTCCCTTTTATAATATTCTTCATGATTTCTGTTGGCATTTTCAAGTATCTTTTCTTTTATGCTCATTTGGGACTCAGGTTTTCTAAATAGTCTTCCTATATAGCCAGGCTGCATTTTTTTTTTTTGTGAATCAAATGGTGGAATCAAGATGTAGAATCAAAACTCTAGTTAGATTAAAATTGATCAGATATGAAAGAGATTCCCAAGAAGATCTAGTGAGGCTTCTTAGGTTAAAAACCTAATAGCCTTCCTGTGTATGTGCTCTAGAGAATAGATAAGGGATTGGATGTTATTTGGACCCAATCAAAGCACCTAAAGATTTTTGGATGACTAAGGCAGCTTCGAGGCGGATGATGCCTCTGAATTAGAAATTCGCACACCCGAGAAGTACCTAGGCAGTCAGGAAGGGAGAGCCCCGCAAAGACCCCTACAAGGTGGAGCGTCCCCATGGGTTACAGGGCTTCCCCCACCCGACCTTCCTTGTCACTGAGGGTCCAGGTAGACCGGAATGTATGAACTTAAGTCCTTGAGTCTACCAATTTTATGTCCTAATTTGTGCCTTTGATTTCACTTGGTTAGAAGTTAATTCAACTTGTGACCTAATTTAGAGGTTGGTTGGCCTACAATGCAGACCAGCTTCACCTGACCTGTCCTAAAGATGGCAGAATGAGATCTAGGTCAAGACCTAGAAATCACCCTAGATTGACTCAAGTTATTATGTCCAAGCTTTTTAGGGTTCAAGTGAATTTAGAGCCTAATTTTAGGGTTTTTCTTATTAGATCTTTTTAATCAAGGGCTTGGGTAGCACATAGACACATGAGGGTAATGTTCTTTTTATGTAAGCAAGTGTGAACTAGCACTCTAAAACCCTAGAAATTGAAACCCAAATTGGCTCTATTTCCAAGTCCAATTGATCTTTGACATGTTCACCTTCGGCTTCAAGCAAGAAATGTGTTAGCCCAAAGTGATTTAGAATTTAAGCATATTCCCTAATACGTACAAGAAATCAAGGATGGGATCTTAAAATAGAAACGTTTCAACTTCAGTGAGATTTGAAAAAAATTTTGCAAATTAGGAAACTTGCCCTTTAAATGATAATTACTATGAAAAATAAGGCAGGTGATTCCCAATTGATTGTTTCCTTTTTTGTCTTCCTAAGATTAGGAGGTTGATTAGCGAAGAATAGAGAAGTTACCTGCCTTAGAGTGGTTGATTTGTGCGAAAGATCTCCTCATGAAGTACCTTGCAAAATCACAAGAAGGTAAACAGAGCAAGTCAGTGCTCAAATATAATCAAATAATGCAGAGAATAGCGGTGAATTGCGTGTTACTCCCCGGTAACGGTACCAAAATGTTTATGAGCTAATGCTGAGGAATCTATCCCCGGCAACGGTGCTAAAATGTTGATCCGGCTGATTCGAGGTTTTTGAAATATGTGTTCGTTGTAGTAATAAATTCTCAAAAATAGCTCGGCCAACAGATAAAATTTATACTTGAACAAAAGTGTTGACGCGGCTAGATCGTGTTTTAATAATTAATGAGTTGTAATATAGACGAACTTTCCGCTAAAATAAATAAAGATTTATAACTCAAAAATCAGAGTATCCGAGGTCGAACATAGGGAGCAATCTAAGTACTTTCAAAACTTGAGAACACAACTTTTTTAAATGAAAATAAATGACTAGTTCAATGAGAGTGATGTAAAAAGAAATTGCTCAAAGGGAACAAAAATGGACATCTGATACAATATCAGACGTCTTAAAATAAAGCTCCTTTTCTTCTCTTGATGCTTCTGTTTCTCTTCCTTTATTTCTCTTCCTGCTGTGACCAAGGACTGGCTTTCCTCTCTCTTTCTTCTTCCTTTTCTTTTCCTTTGCCTTCTTGAATCTTTGTCTGTCCCTTGTCTTCTTCTTCTTCAGTTCTGTTCTCCTTGGCCTTGCTTCTTCTTCTTTGCCTTCCTTGGTTCTGTTCTTCTTCTCTGCCTTGCCTCTCTTTCTTCCTTGGCAGAACTTCCTTGCCTCGTTTCTTCTTCCTTTCTACCTTGCCTTTCTTCCTTGGCAGAGCCTCCTTCCTTCTTTCTTGCAGCGGATAAGTCCCTATGTCCTGCACACAACTACGCACAGCAAAACCTAACCCTCTACCCGCGCGTCTCTCCATCTCTGTGTAAACCACTCTCAGCACGCTCTCCCAGAGCCGGGTAAACGGATCGAATCGCATGCCTGGGACCAGGCACACCGGCGTGAGGGTGGTGCGTGAGGTGTGCTCAGGACAGGGTCGGGTCGGGTCGCACCAGATTCGTGTGGTGAACTCGTGGATGAGGCACAATGAGATAGGTGAGCGACCTCACCCTAAGTGCGTTTGGAGGCAACCGACTGATATGATAAAATCAATATAAAGGATATGAGCACGTTGTGAATTACCGATGTGGGACTAAAGCCCACTGCTTTTCCTCGCACGCCCGCAGCAGATCGTGCCTTCAATTCCCTCAATTGCAGGCTCTGTTGGCTTCACTTGCTGGGTCAGCTACCTTCGCACGACCTTCCCAAATTCGCAGCACCTGGAATCTTGTGGTCCAGAGGTCTGGAGCGAGTGTGGAGCTTCCTCGAGTTGCTGTCAATGGCGGCCGGAGCTTGAGATCTGTCTGACACAAAAATTGCCTCGCGGCCTAATCAGATCACCGGGGGACCTTCACCGTGTCGCAGCAAAGGTGATGAGCTATGTGGCAGGCTGTAGGGCGGCCTAGGCGTGAGTGCCTAGGTCGCTCTGTGGCCGGACAGGTGGGTGTGTTCGGGGGGTTGTTGTGGTGGTGTAGCGAGACTGTGGATGAGCAGAGGGTGCTCAGTGAGGTGAGGCGGAGGTTATGCGATGGGAGCGTCTCGCCGGAGGGTGGCCGGAGATGAGGAAGGTGGTGGTGGACAGGGACGGTCGAGGGTCGATTGTGTGAAATAAAGTGAGGAAATGAAAGAGTGGAAGATGGGGAACTTATCTGGACTATTGGGAGAGAAAGGGGGCAGCGGAGTCATATGGCTCGTTTGTGCCGTCGTCGGAGAAGATAACCCTGAGGGAGATAACAACGATGAGGAGGAGGTCAGGGAAACGTGCGCTTGGTGCGGCGCAACGCGGGAAGATGAGGCGAAGTAGACTCTGCTGCTGGTATGGCAGTAGAGCGATGAGAAGGAGGAGAGGTAATCGCCGGAGCTTGCGGGTTTCTTGGCCGGAGAGTGGAGAGAAGAATTTTGGATGATTCTACTGCCAAGACAAGGCTGAGAGATTTCGCAGAGGGTTGGAGGTCTTTTTATAGGTGCTGGCCGGGCTTCTGGTGCGTGGAGGGCAAGCTTTTAGCCACTGTTGTCTTCGCCGGAGAAGGAAGGTGGTCGGGATCCAAATCTTTCGTGCATTCGCACGAGAGATTGGACAGGAATCAGAGATCATGATCGGGCTCAGATGGAAGGGGATTCCTCAGAGAATCTCCCTTCCAATTCTGGGAGGAGATCTCTGAGGGATCTGAGCGTATCCCCCATGTCAACCTCGCCAGAGAAGGATTTTGCCCCAATAATGGCAGAAGGACTTGATTGTAAGATTGGCGAGAAAGCTAGGGGGGTTTATGTGATGGTTTTCAAAAGATAGGGACCAAAATGTGATTGGGTGTATTAAATTGCAAAGTTGGTCAAGATGACCTCCCCTTAGGTCCAAATTTTGGTACAAACCTAATTTGGATCTAAGGAATCCAATGGTAAAGTTGGATTTTAGGTTGACCATGTTTGACTGGACATTTTGCGAGAAAACCCAAATTAGGTCAATTGATGAGCTAGGACCCTATTCTAGGTCAAACTAGGTTCCAAAGGCCAATTTGAATGTTATAAACCCTAGGGGATATTTTTCCATGAATTTTAGAGGGTTTACTTGATTTTTATCCTGATCGAAACCTTGTTGAATTAAGCAGGTTTGTTTTAGGGTTACCAAATGTCATTTAATTCCTGGATTGCACATGAACCCACTTTTGATTGATTCAACCCACTTTTTATCTCATTTAGATCATTTGACCTATGCACTGTCTCTGAGAAATCCCGTTTATGTACTGCAATGGTAAAATTATAGTTTTAACCTTTATTTCATGTTTTCTTCTCAGAACACTTTTCCTCCAATTAAGTCCTCTTCTAAGTCATGTAGGAGCTTTTATTCTCTTTATTAGGTCAAAATGAGTTAGTTATGGCTCATGATGAGGCTCTCATCATACCCCCATGCCTAGCTTTTACTAGTCCCTTAGCAAAATTTCAAGGTTTTAACTTCTATTCTAGACCCTGAGTGTCTGTCATCAATAATGATAAGTGCTTCTCTTTTTTCTTTTGTGATTAGGTTAGAATGCCGACAATAAGCCTAAAGGTACTCAAGTACCAACCAAAATTCGGACCTGACCCGCTTTAGCCTCAGTACTCTGCAAAGGTTTTTAAGGCCCGCAGAAACTAACCTAGGGTTTGTTGGACTCCACGGTTAAAGCACCCGTGCTTGAGACATTTTTAGCCTAGGTTCAGTTTGCAGTGCGTTTTTGTAAGAGAGAGATAGAAGATTTATTTGTTTGGAGAGCCTTTCTCTCTCTTTTCTTTTTATTTCGAGCTTCGGATTAGCTTCTCAACACGGTCTGTATCGGATTCCTCGTCCCCGTCATCATTCCTCAAGGGTCCTTGGCTATCGAGATTTCAAGATAATCTCGCCCATGGCAACACCCAGAACCCTGGCTTTCGAGATTTCGAGAAAATCCCGCCCATGGCGTTCCGTGGCCGAATTCAAACCCTGGCGATCGACATTTCGTGATAATGCTGCCCATGGTATCTGAACCAGTAGAGTGCTTACATGCCCCCAATAGGATATTTAAATATCCTAAGAGATAAGCACCAAGGAGATGATATGTTGTTACGCATCTTCGAAGGGAATTTCCCACCTCTCTACGTCAGGAACTCGTCCAAATCAACTTGTGTTGATCGGTCGCTCCTAATCTAGGTGACTTTTGCAGAACATTAAACACTTTTGCTTGATTTGGATATTTATGTGCACTGAACCAGACTATGTGTGAATTTGGGGTGCTTAGGTTACCGAATCCCGCAAACCGAAGGTCAGTTAACGAGGCCGAATACTTCCTAAGCCTTAGACCTAATACTTAAGCTTCGCATTTTCCCCAACCTCTTGAGGATTATCCAGATTTTAGCGGATACGTGAATTTTTAAGCTAAAGAATCTAGCCCAAGAGGCCTAAAATCAGCATTCCCACTAATCTCTTTGTTATGTCACCTTAGCACTTTTTTTTCTCTTTTCTTGATCTGGTCTAGAACTTCCGTTAATCCCCTAATTTTTTACTAATGACTATTTCTTTTTCTTTTTCATTTTATGCTCCTTTTTTGACATTTTACTTTTTTTCTTTTCTCATTTTGTATGACCCTGAATTGTTTCTCCCCTCCTTCAGTCTCTCTTTTTTTTTTTCCGAAACCCTTTCTTGATATGAATTTTCCTGACATTTTGCACTTTCATACCCCCCCTATGCCTAAGATTTGTAATGTCCCCATTGTAAATTAGGTGGGTTCGATTTTAGCTTAGTTCATGCATTAGGACAGGTGTGTGGTGAGTGAACGGGTCGAAGTGACTTGTTGCGAACGATTTCTAATCTCAGGTAGGGGTACCTGAGGTGAAGTCGGCTGTTCTAATGGATGAACCCTAAAGTGCAATATGAATTCCATGTAGAAATGTCAGAAAAGGTTTCGGGTTTTTCAAAGAATGACAGGTTGCCTCCCGTTAAGCACTGAGTTTTATGCCATCGGCTGGACGCAATGAGCTCAAGAGGAATGGAGGGTAAAGGATGACTCAGCCAAATTTGTATCGGTCATGTCAATGAACTGTTTGAGTCTTTGACCGTTCACAATAAAGGGTTCGGAATCGTGGCTGAGTGGGCTGCTTTCAATGGCTCCATTTCCAAAGATTTGTCGGACTAGGTAGGGTCCGACCCACTTGGATCGTAGCTTTCCTGGGAATAATTTGAGTCGGGCATCAAAGAGTAAAACCTTTTGACCAGGATGAAAGATCTTTCTAGAAATGTTTTTGTCATGAAAAGCTTTAACCCGTTCTTTGTAAATTTGCGAGTTCTCATACGCGTCATGGCGTAATTCATCGATCTCTCTTATTTGAAGTCTTCTGTGGGTTCCAGCCTTAGAAAGATCTAAATTACAATTCCGTATTGCCCAATAGGCTTTATGCTCCAATTCGACAGGGAGGTGACATGCCTTCCCATACACTAGTCTGAAGGGAGACATTCCTAATTGGGTCTTGTGGGCGGTCCTATAGGCCCACAATGCTTCCGGAAGCCGAGAAGACCAATCTTTTCTGTCAGGTCGAACAGTAACCTGAAGGATTTTCTTGATCTCTCAATTTAATAGCTCAGCTAGACCATTAGTTTGGGGGTGGTAAGGAGTAGAGATTTGGTGTGACACCCCATATTTTTTCATTAGTGACTTGAACTGTGCATTTGTGAAATGGGTCCCTCCATCGGAAATTATTGCTCGTGGAATCTCGAACCTTGAGAAAATGTTTTGATGAATGAATTTGATAACAACTTTATGATTGTTGGTTCAGGTCGGAATGGCTTCTATCCACTTGGACATGTAGTTAACTGCGAGTAAGATGTATTTGAAGCCATCCGAGATCGGGAAGGGTCCCATAAAATCAATCCCCCATATATCAAAAATTCGCATACCAAGATCAGCTGTAGAGGCATCATGTCTCAATGGCTCATGTTGCCCAAAGTCTGGCAATGGGAACATGCCTTACAGTGATCGTATGCATCCTTAAAAATTGTGGGCCAGTAAAAGCCACACTGGAGGACTTTTGATGCGGTTTTATGTCCTGAAAAATGTCCACCGCATGTCTAGTCATGGCAAAATGAGAGTATGTCTTTGATTTCCACTTCCGCGACACACTGTCAAATTATCTGATTAGCACCAATGCGGAATAGATACGGGTCTTCCCATAGGTAATACTTGGCATCAGAACGCAATTTGTCCTTCTTGGCCTTCGGCCAATCGGACGAAATCTGATGTGATGCCAGGTAATTTACTATATCTGTGAACCATGGAATACCTGTACTGATAGTCAGGAGATGCTCATCAGGAAAATGTTCTGTGATGGGTCCGGAAGGGTCAATTATTTCAGAAGGAAGACGGGAAAAGTGATCAGCTACCACATTTTGCTTTCCCGCTTTGTCGCGAATCTCAAGGTCAAATTCTTGCAACAGCAAGATCCATCGGATTAATCGAGGTTTCGCGTCCTTCTTTGCAAGGAGATGCCTCACAGCTGTGTGATCCGAGTATATGATAACACGGGAACCCAAAAGGTATGATCTGAATTTTTCTAGGGCAAATGCTACAACTAGCAGCTCTTTCTCAGTAACCATATAGTTACGCTGAGCCTCATCCAGAGTTTTGCTGGCATAGTAAATGACCACAGGTTTCCCATCAATTTTCTGCCCCAAAATCGCTCCTACAGTGAAGTCATATGCATCACACATGATCTCAAAGGATTGAGACCAATCAGGGGACTGTAAGATCGGGGCTAGGGTGACTCGGTCACGTAGGATCTCAAATGCTTGAGTGCATTCCTTGGAAATTTCGAAAGGCACATCCTTGGAGAGAAGAGTGGTCAGGGGGCGTGCGATTTTTGAAAAATCAGGGATAAATCAGCGGTAAAAATCGACGTGCCCCAAAAAAGATCGGATGTCCTTAATCGAGCTAGGCATAGGGAGCCTGGAAATCAGGTTAACCTTAGCTCGATCCACTTGGATGCCTTTCTCCGAGATTAAATGTCCCAGGACAATTCCCTCGGGCACCATGAAATGGCTCTTTTCCCAGGAAAGAACCAAATTCACATTGATGCACTACCTGAGTATTTGGACCAAGTGTTGGAGGCAATCGTCAAATGATGCTCCAAAAATTGAAAAGTCATCCATGAAGACTTCCAGATATTCACCTACCATATCTGAGAATATGGCAAGCATGCATCGTTGAAAAGTTGCAGGTACATTGCAGAGACCGAAAGGCATCCTTCGAAATGCGTACGTCTCGAAGGGGCAGGTGAATGTGGTCTTTTCTTGGTCCTCTGGATGGATTGCCACTTGGTTGTAACCGGAGTACCTGTCAAGAAAGCAGAAGAACCTATTTCCCGTTAGTTTCTCGAGGATCTGATCAATAAACGGTAGTGGGAAATGATCCTTCTTCATGGAGGAATTGAGTCTTCTGTAATCAATGCAGACTCTCCTCGAGTTAGCTATTCGGGTAGGAATGACTTCTCCAGTTTCAGTCGTGATGATGGTAAGTCCTGCCTTTTCAGGCACCACTTGTATTGGACTCACCCAACGACTGTCGAAGATCGGGTAGATGATCCCTGCATCTAACCACTTTATGATCTCCTTTTTCACGACCTCCTGTAGGTTAGGGTTTAAGCGTCTTTGCATTTCTCTTGAAGGTCATGCACCTTCTTCTGTGTAAATTCGACGTGTGTAGTATGAAGGGCTTATGCCAGTCAAATCATCGAGAGTCCATCCAATGCCTCTACGATGTTGCTGGAGAACAGTAATCAAACGGAGTTCCTGGTCAGGTGTGAGTCGAGAGTTGATAATCACAGGAAATGTCTGATTGGAATCCAAAAAGACGTACTTCAGATGCTCGAGAAGGGGCTTGAGTTCCATGACAGGATTGTCAGTAGCAGTGGGTGGTTCGGGGTTTGTATCAGGAATAAGGGTCGGAGTCATAGGTGTGTCTAGATCATGTTCGCACTCCTTTGTTGGCGGGTTTTGATTTTCTAGTGGTTGATCAGGGATAATCAGGTTGTCCTCTGTATGCAATTCATCAACCATGGCTCTGATATCACATATTTGCTCTATAACCTGCAATTAATCCCTTGTTGGGCCTTAAAAATGTCAATCTTATGGGTTTGATTCCTAAATTTTAATTCTATTTGGCCCTCTTCGCAGTTTATGTTGGCCCTAGCAGTGGCTAAAAAGGGTCTCCCTAATATGATTGGTGTGTCCCTTGGGTTCTCAGGTGCATCCATGTCCAGTACTATGAAGTCCACCGGGAAGTAGAAATCCCGTACCCTAACAATGACATCCTCGAGTATTCCTTTAGGTGACTTGATGGATCGATCGGCTAACTGCAACGTCACCTCAGTTGGTTTAAGTTCAGATTCTTCAAGGTGGTCAAGGGGGGATGTAGGTATTAAATTTATGGGGGCACCTAGATCTAGTAAGGCTATTGGGTTTCACCAATCTTACAAGAAATCAGGGGAGCTCCTAGGTCATTAGCCTTGGGTGGGAGTTTACTCAAGATGACAGAGTTGGCTTGCTCTGACAGTACGATCGGATTCCCATCCTTGGTTCGCGGCTTACGTTTAGGTGTGCATACCTCTTTCAAGAATCTTGCATAAGCCGGTACGTGGCGAATTGCATCCATCAAGGGGATGCTTATCTGGACTTGTTCAAAGAGCTTGACCAGATCCTCCTCAGGGGCCACGGGTTTGGTTATCCTTTTTCCTTTGGTCAAGGCCTCAGGAAATGGGATCCTAGTTGGTTTCTCTAGAATAGGTCCAGGTTCTTGATCTGGGGCAGTGGTATCTTGGATAACTATCCTAGGGTCTTGGCTACTACCAGGCTTGGAGTGGTTCAGATAATGTCGATCTTGGGTTGTTTTACCACTACGTGTTGTTACAGAGTTTAATCTGGCGTGGTTTTGGTTTGGGTTTGGTAAGAGGGGTGGCTGCTACTGAAATCCTGCATAAGATGTCGAAGCTTCCATCCTGTCTGGTGATGGAGCAGCAGGGGCCTGATAAATCAAATGTGTGTGGCCTGAATTTGGATTCATAACGCGCCTCTGGGTTGGCACGTTATTTGGGTTTGGCAGAGGTTGCGAAGGAAGGGTGCCAGGTTGGCGGGAATTTGCCATCTGGGCTAGTTGGTTGCGAACCTCTGTGATCTCGTCCTTGTGCTGTTTTTGCATTGCCGCATTTGTCTTTTGAATGTCAGCCAGTGCTTGAAGGATAAGAATCATTTGATCCTGGTTTGGCCCGGATTGGTAGGTGGGATTGGGCCGAGGCTGAGGCGGCTGATATGGATGAGGGGCTTGTGGACAGGGTTGATATGGTGGTCTTTGAGTCTGAGAATTTCCCATCCACTGAAAGTTAGGATGATTTCGCCATCCAGGGTTGTAGGTATTGGAGAATGGGTCATTCTGGATGGCGTTGAGGTCCTCGTAGTTCTTAGGAACCTCAGGAAAGTTAGAATAAGAGGGTTCAGAGTTTCCCCAACTCGAGTAGAATGGATCGAAGGTCACTCCGGTCCAAGAGGCAGACGGGGGTGGATTTGGGCCATCCCCTTAGCGGATTGGTGGTAGATGTTTTGCACAGTTTTCCTCGCCAGAGGTGGTCGTGCAAAAGAGTTTTGCGCAGAGGTGGCTTGCTACAAATGTCGAGTTAGCTCGTCCACCTTCTTTTCTATGATAGAAACCTTGTCCAACCGACTGGCCATCAGTTCCAAGTCGACGGAAGTGGATAGGTCCTGCATCTCATGTGTCCCTCTCAGATTCGTCGATGCGTGGGCATTTGTCCTATCGAATAAGCCCATGGAGTCATTATTTATGGAGTTCTCGCACATGTTTTCGAGAATCTCCCACACCGTGTCCTCATGTTGACCCATGATGTTTCCTCCGCACATTGCATTGACGAATAATCAAATGTCTTCACGGAGTCCCTGGTAAAAAGATTAGACTTGTTCCCATTTAGGAACTCTGTGATGGGGGCACTTTCCATGAGATCTAAGAATCAGTCCCATGCTTCGTGAAGAGGTTCTCCCGGTTGTTGAGTGAAATGAGTGGTCTGGTGACGCAAGGCATTCGTTCGGCCAACGGGGAAGAATCTTTTCAAAAATTCGGACTGAAGTTCCTCCCATGTGTTGATCGGACGGGTCTGAGTTTAATACCAATGGGCAGCCTTGTCCAAGAGGGAGAACGAAAACATTTTCATGAATAGGATATCCCGATTTTGTGGATCTGACCCGAAGGTCTGGGCTAGATCTTGAGTTGTTTAATGTGTTAGAATGGATCCTCAGAGTTAAGCCCATGAAACTTTGGTATGGCATGAATCATATTGGGCTTTAGTTTAGAATCAGGACCTCCAATCGGGATTCGGACACGAGGTTCGATCACTACCGCAGCGGGATTATAGTGATCTCGCATCATAGGTCGCTGCGGTGGGTTTACAAAGTTTTGAAAGAGATCATTCAGGCGTTGAAGTTGGTGCTCAAGGTTGTTCTCCTCTTCAATGGGTTGTGCCATGATGGGAGAAGAAGGAGAACTTGGTTCTGAATCAGATGAAAGATTTATGTGGTGGGGTTGTTGCATAAACAAGGGTGTCGAGGCTTGGCCTCGACGAGAGTGAATTTCTAAAGGAGGTCTTAAGGATGGTCCTAAGGACCTCCTACCGAACATGCACCGAAGGATGTGATGAGATTAGAAGGTGCTGGACCCAATCGAGACACCCAAAAATTGTTGGGTGACTATAGAGGTTCGGGGCGGATGATACCCCTCAATCAGAAAGGTCGTCCACTTGAGAAGTACCTGGGCAGCCAGAGAGGGAGAGTCCCGCAAAGACCCCTACACTGTAGAGCGTCCCCACGAATTACAGGGTTTCCCCCACCCGACCTCTCTTATCACTGCAGTTCCAGGTAGACCAAAATGGGGACCTTGACCTCTTAAGTCTACCTTTTTTACTTTAAGATCAAGGTGCTTAAGGTTCCACTTGAACTTTTAGGTCTTTTGAGTGAAAAAGTGACCTAATTTTAAGGTTGGTTGACCCAAGGGATCAACTTCACCTCTTGTTCCTTGAGAGCTTTTGGGTCCTTTCTTTTAAGGTTCAAATGGATTTAAAAGCCTGATTTGCTTAGGGTTCCTCTTGTATAGATCTTTTCAAACAAGGTTTAGGCACACCTCTTTTTGGAAAAACTTTTTTTTTCTTTTTTTAAGAGAAGATGTGTCTCTAAAAACCCTAGCTTTTCAATCCTTAAATTGGCTCTAGTTGGTCCAATTTAGTTGCCTCAAAATTTAGTATCTAGGGCTCAATCAAGAAAGTTTTAGCCCCAGTTACCTTAGTTGGATGAGCAGTTAAAAATGTGTTGAAATGAAAATCAAGCAACTTTGATGAATTACTAAGTATGAAACAGGTAGACCTAAGTTGATTCTTCTTTTGTTCCTTTTCAGACTTTGAGGGAGTTAAGAGAGAGGGCTAATGAAAATTACCTGTTCCTTGGAGTGTCTATTGTGCAGCTGCTCTTCCTTTCTCTGCTTTCCCTGAGACAACCACAATACAAGAGAGGAATTAGGTCAAATATTGGATCAAAAGTTGTGATCAAAAGCTTTAGAAGTGCCCGTTGCTCCCCGGCAACAGCGCCAAAATGTTGACGCGGCTAAATTGTGTTTTAAAAATTAATGCGTTGTAATATAGACGAACTTTCCGCAAAAACAAATAAAGATTTATAACTCAAAAACCAGAGTATCCGAGGTCGAACACAGGGAGCAATCTAAGTACTTCCAAAACTTGAGAACACAACTTTTTTAAATGAAAATAAATGACTAGTTCAATGAGAGTGATGTAAAAAGAAATTGCTCAAAGGGAACAAAAATGGATGTCTGATACAATATTAGACGTCTTAAAATAAAGCTCCTTTTCTTCTCTTGATGCTTCTGTTTCTCTTCCTTTATTTCTTTTCCTGCTGCGACCAAGGACTGGCTTTCCTCTCTCTTTCTTCTTCCTTTTCTTTTCCTTTGCATTCTTGAATCTTTGTCAGCCCCTTATCTTCTTCTTCAGTTCTGTTCTCCTTGGCCTTGCTTCTTCTTCTCTGCCTTCCTTCGTTCTATTCTTCTTCTCTACCTTCCCTCTCTTGCTTCCTTGGCAGAACTTCCTTGCCGCGTTTCTTCTTCCTTTCTGCCTTGCCTTTCTTCCTTGGCAGAGCCTCCTTCCTTCTTTCTTGCAGCGGCTAAGTCCCTGTGTCCTGCACACAACTACGCACAGCAAAACCTAACACTCTACCTGCGCGTCTCTCTCTCTTTGTGTAAACCACTCTCAGCACGCTCTCCCAGAGCCAGGTAAACGGATCGGATCGCGCGCTTGGGACCAGGCACACTGGCGTGAGGGTGGTGCGAGAGGTGTGCTCAAGACAGGGTCGGGTCGGGTCGGGTCGCACCAGATCCGCGTGGTGAACTCGCAAACGAGGCACAGTGAGATAGGTGAGGGACCTCATCCCAAGTGCATTCGGAGGCAACCGGCTGATATGATAAAATCAATATAAAGGATATGAGCGCGTCATGAATTACCGATGTGGGACTAAAGCCCACTGCTTTTTCTCGTGCGCCTGCAGCAGACCGCACCTTCAATTCCCTCAATTGCAGGCTCTGTTGGCTTCACTTGCTGGGTCAGCTACCTTCGCAAGACCTTCCCAAATTCGCAGCACCTGGAATCTTGCGGTCCTGAGGCCTGGAGCAAGCGTCGAGCTTCCTCAAGTTGCCGTCAATGGCGGTCGGAGCTTGAGATCTGTTTGACACAAAAATTGCCTCGCGGCCTAATCAGATCACCGGGGGACCTTCGCCGTGTCAAGGCGAAGGTGATGAGCTTTGTGGCAGGCCGCGCGGCGGCCTAGGCGTGAGTGCCTAGGTTGCTCTGTGGCCGGACGGGTAGGTGTGTTTGGGGGATTGTTGTGGTGGTGTAGCGGGACTATGGATGAGCAGAGGGTGCTCAGTGAGGTGAGGCGAAGGTTATGCAATGGTCGGCAAGACGTGTGGGGCTGCGAAGCGATGGGAGTGTCTCGCCGGAGGGTGGTCGGAGATGAGGAAGGTGGTGGTGGACAGGGATGGTCGAGGGTCGATTGTGTGAAATAAAGTGAGGAAATGAAAGAGTGGAAGATGGGGAACTTATTTGGACTATTGGGAGAGAAAGGGGGCAGCAGAGTCAGACGGCTCCTTTGTGCCGTTGTCAAAGAAGATTACCCTGAGGGAGATAACAGCGATAAGGAGGTCAGGGAAACGTGCTCTTGGTGCAGCGCGACGCGGGAAGATGAGGCGAAGTAGACTCTGCTGCTGGTATGGCAGCAGAGCGACGAGAAGGAGTGCTAATCGCCGGAGTTTGCGGGTTTCTTGGCCGGGGAGAGGAGAGAAGAATTTTGGAGGATTCTACTGCCAAGACAAGACTGAGAGATTTCGCAAAGGGTCGGAGGTCTTTTTACAGGTGCTGGCTGGGCTTCTGGTGCGTGGGGGGCAAGCTTTTAGCCATCGTTGCCTTCGTCGGAGAAGGAAGGTGGTTGTGATCCAAATCTTTCGTGCGTTCGCACGAGAGATTGGACAGGAATCAGAGATCATGATTGGGCTCAGATGGAAGGGGATTCCTCAAAAAATCTCCCTTCCAATTCTGGGAGGAGATCTTTGAGGGATCTGAGCGTATCCCCCCTGTCAACCTCGCTGGAGAAGGATTCTGTCCCAATAATGATGGAAGGACTTGATTGTAAGATTGGCAAGAAAGATAGGGGGTTTATGTGATGGTTTTCAAAAGATAGGGACCAAAATGTGATTGGGTGTATTAAATTGCAAAGTAGGTCAAGATGACCTCCCCTTAGGTCCAAATTTTGGTACAAATCTAATTTGGACCTAAGGAATCCAATGGTTAAGTTGGATTTTAGGTTGACCATGTTTGACTGGACATTTTGCGAGAAAAGCCAAATTAGGTCAATTGATGAGCTAGGACCCTATTCTAGGTCAAGCTAGGTTCCAAAGGCCAATTTGAATGTTCTAAACCCTAGGGGATATTTTTCCATGAATTTTAGAGGGTTTACTTGATTTTTATCTTGACCGAAACCTTGTTGAATTAAGCGGGTCTGTTTTAGGGTTATCAAATGTCATTTAATTCCTGGATTGCACATGAACCCACTTCTGATTGATTCAACACACTTTTTATCTCATTTAGACCATTTGACCTATGCTCTGTCTCTGAGAAATCCCATTTATGTACTGCAATTGTAAAATTGCAGTTTTAACCTTTATTTCATGTTTTCTTCTCAGAATACTTATTCCTCCAATTAAGCCCTCTTCTAAGTCATGTAGGAGCTTTTATTCTCTTTATTAGGTCAAAATGAGCTAGTTATGGCTCATGATGAGGCTCTCATCAAAAAGTCTGAGGTCGTTCATTGGAAGTAAATAGTAATTCAATAACTAATCTCCATAAATAATGTAAATGAGCACAATTAATGATAACAGTTACTCAAAACTAATAATCAATGTAGCACATGAGTATATTAAGAATCTTTTGAGACAAAAAGTCATCTAAGACAAAATAATGGTGATTTTAATCATCAATTATTAGCTTAGATGCACATATAATAGTTACTTAATCATCTAAATAAATGAACAGTTTAATCATGTAAACTTTGGTGCATAGTGCACTTCATCAAATAACAGGGTACTTAATCAGACAGCTTAAATCAGCCTTGCTACAGTGCCAAGAGGACACTGTACTTCTTCTTCAGCCTTCTTTTCTTTCTCTCTTACTTCTGTTCTTCTTCCTTTTCCTCTTGGCTTTCCTTCACACACAGAGGGAGGAAGCTTGATTTTTGCTAAGTGTTAAGTACCCTCTGAAGCAAAACCCCTGACCCCCGCTCTCTCTCTCTCTGGGTTCCGCTCTCCTAGAGCCTTGCAGAGTACCGGGTAATCAAATTCGGATCTAAGTGCACCTGGGACCGGGTTGCAGGCGTGGGTCACAGCCGAGGTGTGCGCGAGTTAAGCGGGTTAGGTCAGTGCCAGGCCCACGTGCACAGTGTCACGGGCGAGGTGCATGTGAAGGGGTGGCGGGGAACCTCACCCCCGTATTTTAATTGAGGCAGTAAGATGGAAGCAGAAAATTAATTTACCTCGCTGTGTCTGGTCTTCAGCAACCGATGTGGGACTAAAGTCCCACACCTTCCTTCGCACACAGTAGGCAGTAGCTGGAGGTGGATGTCTACTTCAATTGGTAGCAGTTGCAGCTTGAGGTCTTTAATCCAAGACCTGGAGTAGATCCTGGGATGTAGCCATGTTGATTGAGAGTGGCACCAGGTTGTCTCGATGCGGGAGGAGGTCAATCGTGGTCGAGGATGATGGTGGCAGCAGCAGCGAACCGACGAAGACCTGAAACACGAATACAGGCTCGAAGGCCCTAGTTAAATGGCTCCTTAGCTTCGCCGTGGCATGGCGGAGATGATGGTGATGGTCTTGTGGAGGATGGTAGCCTGTAGAGGGTTGTCGGTGACGGAGACGGCATGCGAAGGATGGGTAGTTCAGCGGATGGTTAGGGCGAGTAAATGGAGAGATAATGAGAGGGTTTTTGTGTGGGAGGATGAGGTGAAGGTTATGAGGTGGTCAGTGAGGTGGATGGATGGGTGTAGTGATGGGGACTCCTCGCTAGAGGTTTGGTCGGAGATGGGGACGACGAGGATGAACGACATTGTCGAGGGTTATTTGTGGGATTTTTGAATAGGAAACTAAACTAGGAACCTAGAGAGACCAAACTACCTATTCTAAGTGGACGAATGGGGGGAGATCTATGCGGGCTTTGGCACGCTGGCGACGAAGAAGATGAATTCTCTGGTAGGGGACGGCGAGGAAGAATAGGCAGGAACAGCTCTTGATTTGGTCGTCGAGGAGTGGATGAAGGAGACGAAGATATTGACACTCCCAAGTTGGCAGTTGGGAGGCCGGAGACGACGGAGGAAGAGGCTCACCGGAGCTTGGTTGGAGAGGGGCTGGAGGTAGGGTTAGGAAGATGTTTCTGGCCCAAAACCTTGCTGAAAGGTTTGGCTGAGCCCTAGGGATCCTTATATAGGCCTCAGGGATTGGTTAGAGTTTAGGAAGCAAGCTTCCCAAGCTTGGAAGGCTCGTCGGAGTTGGAAACCTAAAGATACTCGAATATCTTATGCGTTCGTATGAGAGATTGGGAAGGTTTTGGGGTTCAAGACCAGATTCAATGGAAAGAGGACTCCTTAAGGAATCTCCCTTCCAATTTTGGAAGGGATTAATTGATCAGAGAAGGAGTTCTCTTCAATCAAAGGTCACCAAAGTTGTTGGATTAGGATTCTAGGATGGCAGAGACCTTTTTGTGAAGAAGATAGCAAAGCTGGGGGGCTATTTGGAACTATTTTGAAAGTTAAAGGCATGTGTGAGATAAAAGAGTTAGACATGGACCAAAGTGCAAACTAGGTCGAAACAATCTCATCTTGGGCCCAAATTTTTGTACAAACCTAATTTGGACCCAAGGAATCCAATAGTGCAGTTAGATTTAGGTTTTGACCAAGTTTGACTGGTTAAGTTATGTAAGAATCCAAATTAGGGTAAAAGTCTGTCTGTGGCTCTATTTTGGGTCAAGATAGGTTCCAATGGCTAAATTGAAGGTACCAAACCTTAGAGAGTATTTTTCTATGAATTTTAGAGGGTTTGAGTGAATTTTATTCTGACAAAAACCTCAGTTAATTCCTGAAATGCATGAAAACCCATTTCTGTTTGTTCTAACTGAGTTGTTAGACTCTTAAGATCATTTGACCCTTAATTAACCACTAGAGAAACCCACGGTTATTCTGCATTCATGATATGATGGTAAATTTGCTGCTTTAACCTTATTTTCTTGTCTTTCTCTCAGAATGATTATGCAATGAATTAGGGTTCTCTGGCGGTTATGCAGGCACATTTAATGATGGAATATGACTAAATAAAGCTAGTTATGGCTGATGATGACGTTATCATCAGATATGACCTAACTCTTCGTGGTTAGTTTTATGAAAATATTTTTGTTTGGGATTTTCCACCACTATTTATACATTGCGACAACGTAATTTTCTGGCATATCATTTTTTTGCATGCAAAATCCCTCATTTAAATGGCGCCGTTATCAGGGAGGCAATAGATACAATAGGTTCACCTGGTTTATTTCTGATTATTTTGAGGTGCGCATTTATCTGACCATTCTCTATTCTTTTGTGCGAGGTACATTCTTGAGAAGGAGGTGCATGTAGCGGAGACAATAAGGTTGGTGGACCTTGACTTCACCTAGAGGCCAGTAACAGGAGCACGTGGACCTTGATCCCACACACGTGGAAGGAGGATTGGTGACTGAAGACCTATTTGCTTGCTTTAGATTTAGATCAGGCTAGGTAGACATTAGCCATTTAATTTCTATCTTGTGGACCTGTGTTGGGCATTTTTTTGGAACATGTTCCCAGTACTTTTTATTGTTTATCGCTCTTGTATGCGGGAGCATCTTTTCAGGAGCGTGTTCCCTTTTATTTAGATTATAGGCTTATTTGAATTGTTTGAACAGCATGTTAGTTAGTTAGCTAGTTGAATTAGATTAGGTTTGTTTGCTTATTTTTTTAAAAAAAAGAAAAATCTGAACTATCTGCTAGAAGCTGCATATCTATAGGGTGACCATCTAGGATTGAATGAGCAGCATCTAGTTTATCTTAATTACATTGCATACATCCCTGCATTGAAGGGAGTTGGGGTAAGGTATGTTTATTCTTGAGCATCAATTACCTATCATGCATCTGTATTGACTTAAATCCAAGACCACTAAAGCATTTGAATCTAGTTAAGTCAATGGTCACTTTAAGAAATTGGGACTGCTAAGAGGTTGGACTTTAAAATCAGTGACTTTAATTACGTGCGAAAGGACTTGTTTGTTCGATTTCAAAATTCAAAATGCGTACGTGTGTTGCACACCTGAGACATCGTGCACGTCACACATAAGGACACTGGATAAATTTCTACCTCTCCTCTTTGCACCACAAGGGAAGTTAGTCGAAAATCAACAAGCCTATCCACTAAGTTACTTCAGTTCCTCGTGCGTGGGCTCGATTCGAGACTTCCATCCCTTGCGAGTAGGTTGTAGGCACCAACGAAGGTCGGCCTAGGAAGCGTAACTCTTGCAAAACTTGTTTGGCCACCAACTGAACACTTAATTCTAAGACCTAGAATCTACTAAAAACATATCCCACTGTATTTGCATTTGTTTTGACAGTGGTAGAACTCTCTAGGATGTTTATGCTTTTATTCTAATTTCTTCTAAGTCCTAAGAGAGTTAAATTTGTTTGGCTTAAAGAAATGGATCACCCTTACTCCTATCATTTAGATTATTAGAGTCAATACTTCCCATCTTCTAATCAGGATCCCATGCCCCAAGCATATCCATCCTTTGATGGGTACAATGAAAATTCATGGGATCAATCATATTCCTATCCTGAGAGTACTGGCCCAATAACTCCCACTTTTGAGTAGAACCCTGGAGCGGGATTTTCCACCCTTGGAATCCCCACTACTTTGCCAATGCCCAACCCTCCCACCCTTCATGATTTTTCTTATCAAGGTTGGACTAACACTCCTTGGCAACTTGAGCATGAGACTGACTATCCTCCCCAATATGACAGTAGCTTCTCCTCTTTTATGATAGAAATGCAAGAACAACAAAAAGGAATGATGGAGTCTATGGGAGAGATGTTGAGGAATAGTCAATGACTGATTGAGCAAATTTTTCAGCTTAACTACTTTCTTACTATTGATTCTGATCCCTACCGGTACAACCATGATCATCAAAAAGATTACGAGGAAACAATGGATAGTAGGAATTTTGGTTTGAGTAGCTATCACTTAGCCTCTCCCACGAGACACGGCCACTAGAGGAGAACTATCTTAATGATTATCCACTCGAGATATATTGGAGTCAAAAGAAAGGAAAGATGGTACCACTTGAGGACCTTGACCCTGCTGACAGTATTTTTCTTACTCCTGATAAACTAGGTCAAGGTCATATTGTTCATGCCACCTTCTCGTGGTGGAACCCCATTCTACCCTTAGTGAGCCTAATCCCCACCCTCCACTTAGGGAACCAACACCTATCATTCATCATTTTGAGGATTTAGATATGACTAATGAAGGTGACCCTAAGAGAATGGAGGATGAATTGGATTAATTTTGGTCTCAGGGATACAAGGAGTCTATTTTAGAGGAGGTTGATGACCCAATGGAGGAACCCAGGCTTAGAGTTTGGAGTGAATCTTAGGGGGATTATGTGTTATTCGAGGACTTACCCCCTAAGGATATAAATGATCTGGTGAAATCTGGATTCCTTCCTTCTTTTGATTTTGAAAGTCATCCTCCCCAAAATTGGGAAGATAGGGAGTTGATGTTGGACGAGGATGAGCACAATAGTGAGAAGCCTAGGAGAGACCCTCGGGGACAATACACATCAATTGAGGATTTATGCCCTGAGGAGAACAAAGAATTGAGTGATATAGGCTTACTCCAAAACATTAAAACCGATCCTCCTTCAGTAATAATTGAGGATATTGAAGTAACTCGTCTCTTTACTAGTGAATCACATATACACCCTAGCAAAAACTTAAGTGAACTAAAAGAATCTGAGGATGAAATTAATGATAATGATTATGTTTCTTTGACCCTACCATCAAATAAATGTGATTTGGAGTTCGCCATTGATTCACATATATTGGAAGGTGAAAATATGACTTCGATTCTTGAGGAAATCATTAATGATAGGTAGGGTGACATGAATTTTTCTACAACAACTATTAGGGAGAATAATATAGAATTTGAATTGTTGTTGGAGCGGGACATAACATGGATTAAGCCCTCCTTGGACTTAATCATTACCTCCCAACACCATAAACAACCCTTACACTCCCTAGCCGATCCTTGGCTCAGGTTTCTGCTCACTTACATTCTTTCTGGGGAGCATATCAGGCCAGTACATCTCCAAGTGGAATGGCGAGTGTGGATTGATGCTTGTACTTTTAGTCTCGCCATTCAAAGGTTTAAAATAATTATGCATACACTTTTTAAAACCCTTCCTACTTTGGAGGATCCTTATTATCCTCCACTTATTTCGTTTCAAGAGGTCCCTTCTTCTGTTACTCTTTTTCCTCGACCTCTCCAGGTAGCCTGCGAGGAGGTCTATTTTCATGTTTTCTGGCGAGCATTTGGAATCACGCTGCATCATCAGCTCGCCAACATCAGTGGCTACTTGTTTTCTAGGCCCGCACTGTTACACATATTTTTAGGGCCTAGCTCTTTTTGTTTGGAACTAGACTTACAGGTTCCCTATAAATCTGGCTGCCGACAGAAAATGCAGCTCTTGTTGAGAGGCAACCCAACGTCTAGAATAATGCCTTCATCAGGTGTTTTCCTTCCTTTCTCCCCTCGTTTTAATTTTACAATGAGGACATTATAGGATTTAGGCATGGGGGGGTGCATTTTGCTTTTAGGCAGTATTCATGCATTTAGGTTAGGTGCATTTGCAAAAAAGAAAAGAAAAGAAATCTCTTTTGTTTTCTTGAGCTGAATTGGTTAGCCCTAGCTAAATATCTTTATCAAGGATGTTTAATTGAAGATTTTCTTCTTAAATTATTTCTTAAATTTAGAATCTAGTATAGTTACTTCACTTGCATGTAGACTGGGTAATGGATCTTTGTAGAAAACCAATAAGCATTTTTAGTCTGTTGAATCCTTGGATAATTAGTAGGGAGTCAGGCAAACTATCTTCTATTAAGCATCACCTAATATTTGTGTGGAAAAAGTAGAGAGACTACTGGTGCGCTAAGTCTAGTGCAACGATTCTTAAGTTCTAAAAAATTAGATAATGATACCTCACAGTTAGGCATAATTTTCTCTCTCTATTCTTGTGTGCAAACATTGTGTGAATTCCTAAGAATCACCAAATAAGGCACATACATAGAGATTGAGTCCTAATAAAACTATGACTTTGGCAGATGGTTACGACCATCCTTCATAGAGTCCTCGGCTGAAGGAGGGTAGTAATGTCAAAGGTTAGAAATATGCTTATCCTATCCATTCCTAATCGGTGCTAAGAGTAGGCACTTCCATCAAATAAGCCACACAATTTCATCTTGACGATCATCATCTCTTATAATGCCTCATGAATAAAAGTTTGCGTCGTGTTATGTTAGAGTTATATATAAAAAGAAAAGAGAAAAAAAGAGAGAAAAAATGAAAGGAAGACAAAGGAAAATAAAAAGAAAAGAAGAGAGAGAAAAAGAAGAAAAGGAATATATAGATGCCTATATATATATAATGAAAAGAAAGAAGAAAAGAAAAGAGGAAAATAAAAAAAAATGTTTGATTTATAGCTGTCTTAGGTGTCTATTTTATCAGGTGTTCATAACATTGAGGCAGCAAAAACATTTATTGCGATCCACAAAATATGACCCATACCTACTTTTCAATATTTTTGATCGCCCAAATACTGGCTGATGACTTGTAACTTAGTTGTAGGGTTATTAAGACTTTAATTGATGTGTCAATGACTTGTGAGGCCACCAAACACTGAGTAGATTTAGAAAATCTGGTGAGATTTGTGATCTCAGAAAGAAAAAAAGGAAAGGAGTGAGCATAAAGGAACATCAAGGGAGCACAGTTTTGTTTAGCATCTCTCTGGGTTGATTCATTTGATAATTTAGAGATTTAGAGTTTAAAGTACTATATTATATGTAGCACCAAAAGAGTATGAGCCACCAAATACGAATTCATTTAACTCAGTATCTCTTACCCAAGCCAAAAAGCCAGGGTCAAACTACAAATTATTTTCTGCTTTATCCCCGAGGGAAGAAGTTGCCTATCCTAATAGAATTTTATCAAGGGTAAAGCACGAACTTTAAATATAGGTTGGCTTTTTACTTGGATCTGTTACCTAAGCCACTATCACTTCACATTTGTTTGGATCTCTAAATGTTTGGAATAAAAAAAGAAGTCTTTTGATAGAATCACACACCTTGCATTCATTTTTTTTGCTAGGGACTAGCACAACTTAGGTATGGGGGCATTTGATAAGTCCACTATAGTGGATCATTGTTTGGTCTAAGTACTCTCTAATTAATTATTCTTAGTTGTTAATTAATTAAGAGTTATATGATAATTCAACTTAACCTGCATATAATTTTATGGATCAATTTTACATCTAATAACATATGATATGGTACCATAATTGATTTGATGGATGCAGGCTAGGTGCAAGAGTTCAGACGTCCATCTCTACGTCTATAAGACGTCTGGAGATAACGTTGGACGTCTAGAAACCACCATCATGAACTCGCTGACGTCTACACTTTTTAAAATGTCTGGAGGTTTGATCAGACGTCTGATAGTGTATTTCCAAGCTTATCCAAGTGTTCGAACCACTCGCGATCTTCGCCGAGTGGTTGGAGAACCTTTCGATGGAAGTAACAAACTCTGGGTGTTCTTATAAGAAGAAGAGCAGTTAGAGGATGAGCATATCTTTCTCCCCCTCTGCAGGGACCTCCATCTCCAGCACTGTGCAACAGGGTTACAGCGTGGAACTCTAGCGTGCACCGTGGCTTGAGTGAACTCCATTGTCACCTTTCCCATCGCACTCTATGCTCGTGGTGACAGCACGAGCACCACCCACCCTCTCCTCTTCTCCGTTTCCCTTCTTCTTCTTCTTCCTCTTTTCCACCCGTAGAGTAACCTACCTTCACCATCTTCTCCCTTCCCACACCAACACCACCACCCCTCGACCTTGCACCCATCACATGAGCCCCTCTCCAAGCACACTAACCACCAATGGCCTCACTTGTGTCACCATTTTTGTGTGCGCACAGCGCCACCCCTACGCATGCAAGCAACAAGCCAGCTTCTCCTTGTTCATCTTCTTCTTTGCCAACCAACAGGAAGCAACCTAAACCTCATGCCGGTCCACCTCCACGTAGCCATCACCACAGGCCCCGATTCGTCTCGCCAACCACACCACTGACCTCCCCTCGATGCTGCGAACCCGACCAAGTCCTTAGCTACGCCAACCACAGTCCATGAGCATGCGCGGATAGGCCACCACCGGCGAGCTTCTTCGCTGACCGGCCACCTCCAGCCGTCTCCATCGATGCTGCAACCTCCATCGGATTGGCCTCCTCATCATCAAGCTCCCTTGCGCGTCAGCAGCCCACTGATGCTCCTTCCCGTGTGCGAGCAAGAGAGAGAGAGAAAATGCTCTATTTTGAGTGGTATTAAAATTTACCAAACATGCCATTGTGAACCACTTTTCAATTATTTTTATAATTAATTTTTTATGGTGAAATTGTAGCACGACACTTGTTCTTTCTTGTATTTATTCGGCTATTGTTCTTCATCTCATTTTTCATAGAAATTAGATTCAGATTCACGGTTTGGTATGCATGCAATTCAAAATTACATGACATACCATTACACATGCATCATCTACATAATTTTGGGAGCTTGATTTCTGACGTGGAATTTACATAAATAGACCTTAACTTCTCATGAAATTGAAACTTACATTTTGAGCAGCATATTCATTGCATTGATAACACGAATGTTTCTGGGAAAATGATGGCTACATGCAAATGAATTTATTGAAGTCGTTCCTCCCTGTGGATACGACCTAACTCTTTGTTAGTCGCTCTAAAATGGGTTTCAAAATCGTCGCATTGTAGTATAGATCGAATTAGTGCAAAAAACAAATAATATTTATTTCTTGAAAGAAGTCCGAGGTCGAACATGGGGAGCAAATAGAAATTCACACACTAATCTCGATAATGTAAATGAGCACAAGAATTTAAACTACAAAATGATATTTAATAAATACTAATCTGTCACTTTAGATATTCAATGAATTCTCATGTATTTCGAGGCAATAAAAAGGTAAAGAAGCTAAAATGATGGTAATTTAAATTACCAATTATTCTCTAAGAATATATATCAAGCATTCAATATCTCAACAGTATCAAGTATCAAGACTCAAATCAGACGTCTGCTGGTAGGATCAGACGTCTTAAACGTCTGATTCTATAGTGCTTTTCTTTTTCTCTTCTTGTGCAGACTCTTCTTCTTTCTTCTGAGTTTCTTCCCTTCCTCCTCTCCTTTTCTTTCTTTCCTTTCTTCCTCTTCTGTCTTCCTATGTTGTTCTCGTCTTCCTCTTCCTTCTTCTTTTCTCTTCCTTTCTTCTTACGCACAAGAGAGCTACTCAGATTTTGGCTAAGTGTCGCACAGGGCGAAACCCCCTAACCCAGCTCTCTTTCTTTCTCCTATTCCTCCTCTTCTCTCTCAAATCAGGCGGGTATACGGGTAATCGGTTCAAAGCCCAGACTCGTGTGGTGTGGTCGCGGGCGAGGGCGTGTGTGGACATGTGCGAGGGGACCTCACCCTATGCTACTGTGGCGATAAGGCTATAGAAGGAATTCAATTTATGCGCCTGTGCGACTTTGTCTATTTTCGATTTGGGACTAGTCCCACACCTCTTCTTCGCACAGCTGCAAGGTGACTTCCCTCGTCAAATTGAAGCAGTAGCGAGGTGTGTTGATGCTAATTGAGAGCCTGGAGACCTGGAGCATGTAGGTCCGCACCACCTGGAGGTGATGCCTGGAGCAGAAGATGCAAGAACACCTTCTTCAAGGTTGCGTGAAGCTCCATCAATGGTGGAGAAGCCTTGGTACCTGAAATCCACAAAAAGGCCTTTTGACCATGTTAAATGAGCTCATTGGCTTCGCTAGATGATGGGGAAGGTGGTGGAGGCGATTTTGTGGTGAGTCAAGGCGTGTGGTGGCCTGGTGGAGATGGAGATGGCCGGAGGAAGTGGGTTTGTTCGACGGGTGTCTTGGGTGGATGGGAAGGCGAATAGATAGAGGGCTTTTGTAGAGTGGAGCACGACATAGCTTGAGGACTAGTTGGCGAGGGGGATGGTTGTGTGTAGCAGGTGGGAACCCTCGTCGGAGTGGTCACCAGAGATGGAGGAGATGAAGGCGTTTGGTGTCATCGGTGGTCGGATTTGAAGAATAGAGAGAGGAGAAGAGAGTAGGGGTGATGAGGAAACTAAAGGATCTAATTTAAGGACAAAATAGATAGAAATTGGTGTTGGGTTTGATTGGCTGGCACCGTGGAAGAGAACTTCTTCACAGGGAGATGACGGCGAAGACAGAGGTCTGAGACGACGGAGCTTTGGCCGGCCACCGTCATAGGAAGGAGGGGAGGATAGCTACGCCTCCAATTTGACGGTTGTGGTCACGGATGAAGGAGATGAAGAGGACCGCCGGAGCTTAGGTCGGAGCTGGCTGTGGGAGAGGAAGAAGAGGGTTTTGTGGCCTTAAACCTACTGAAGAACACGATCGTGCCCTGGGGATCCTTTTATAGGGGTCTAGAGGTCGGTTTGAGCTTGAAAGCCAAGCTTCCAAGCTTGGGATGTTCGACGAAATAGGATACCCAAATCTCTCATCCGTTCGCATGAGAGATTGGGAAAGTTTTAGGGCTTATGGATGGATTCAATGGGAAGAGGACTCCTCAAGGAATCTCCGTTCTAATTTTGGAAGGGATTGATTGATCAGAGAAGGAGTTCTCTCCAATCAAAGGTCACCGAAATTGTAAAAATAGGATTCATGGTGGTGAGGACCTTTTTGTGAAGAAGATAAAGAAGTTGGGGGGCTATTTATAAGAGAATTCAAAAGTTAAGGGTCTGAATGGGATAGAAAGAGCGTAATTGGACCAAAATGCAAACTTGGTCAAGATGATCTCAGATTGAGCTCAAATTTTGGTACAAACCTAATTTGGACTGAAGGAATCTAATGGTGAAGTTAGATTTAGGTTTTGATCTCGTTTGACTAGGTACTTTATGTAAAAACCCAAATTAGGGCAAATGTCAATTGACTCTATTTTGGGTCAAGACGGGTTCTGATGGTCAAATTGAAGATATCAAACCCTATAGAATATTTTTATATGAATTTTAGAGGGTTTAGGTGAATTTTATCCTGACCATAACCTCAGTTAATTAAGAGGGTCTATTTTTAGGATTTTAGAAGTTATTTAATTCTCAAAACACGTAAAAATCCTTTTCTCTCTATTCTAGCCCACTTGTTAGCCATTTAGGGTCATTTGACCCTTAATTAACCCTTGAGAAAACCCGTGATTGTACTGCATTCATGATATGATGGTAAAATTACAATTTTAACCTTATTTTCTTGTCTTTCCCTCAGAATGGATTTGCAGTGAATTACAGTCCTCTGGCAGCTATGTAGGAGCATTTATTCCTTGATAATAACTAAATTGAGCTAGTTATGGCTCATGATGGTGTTCCCATCACACTTTGTAGTTAGTTTTATTAAAATATTTTTGTTCAGGTTTTTCCACCATGATTTATACACTATGACAACGTAATTTTCTGATGTATCATTTTTCTACAAGCAAAATCCCTCGTTTTGCTCCTTGTGATTATAAGTGCAAAACAGAATAAGGAGCAAGAGATGAAACTGATCAGGGCCCTAAAAGCACATAAGGAGGCAATTGGTTGGACCATCCATGACCTTAGGGGGATTGAGCCATCTTATTATAATGATCGTATTTTGTTGGAAGATGGATCCTTCCCTTCTCACCAGAAGTAGAGGAGACTAAACCCTAACATTCGAGAAGTGGTCAAGAATGAAATCATTAAGTGGCTCAACGCAGGAATCATTTATCGAATCTTGAAAAGTTCCTAGGTTATTCCCGTGCAAATTGTTCCCAAGAATGCTGGGATTATCGTTGTGACTAACGAGAACGAGAAAGGTGAATCTGTCATAACTCGTTCAGCTTCCTCCTGGAGAGTCTGTATCGATTACAGGAAGTCGAACACAGCCACAAAAAAGGATCATTTCCCTTTGCCCTTCATCGATTAGATCCTTGAAAGATTAGCCAGGTAAAAGTATTTTTGTTTCCTGGATGGTTATTCGAGATACAACCAAGTCCCTATCCATCCTAAGGATCAGGAAAAGGCGACTTTCACCTATCCCTATGGAACCTTTGCATTCCGTAGAATGCCATTTGGGCTTTGCAATGCACCTGCGACTTTTCGAAGGTGTATGCTAGCCATTTTCTCAAACATGGTAGGAGAGTTTATGGAGGTATTCATGGATGATTTCTCCATTTTTGGAGATTTGTTTGATTCTTGTCTGGCTAACCTAGAATTGATCCTTAGGATATGCATCAAAATACGATTGGTCCTTAGCTGGGAAACGAGTCACTTCATGACACAAGAAGGCATCGTCTTGGGTCATGTAGTCTCTGAGCAGGGAATTGAGGTTGATAAAGCTAAGGTGGATGCTATCTCCAAACTTCCTCCTCTTATATCTGTTAAACATATCCGATCATTTCTTGGTCATGTGGGATTTTATAGGAGGTTCATTAAGGACTTTTCTAAGGTTTCTCGACCTTTGAACAACCTTCTGGCCAAAGATACACCGTTCGATTTTGATAAATCATGGCACAATACATTTGATTTTCTTAAAATGACAGTCACTTGTGCTCCGGTGCTGCAATCATTGGTTTGGATAGCCCCATTTGAGATCATGACCGATGCTTCTGATTATACGGTCGGGGCTATTTTGGGTCAAAAAATAGACAAGATGCCCTTTGTCATCTACTATGCTAGTAAAACTCTAGACGAGGCCTAGAAAAACTACACTGTTATTGTAAAGGAATTACTAGCTGTAGTATTTGCATTGGAAAAATTTAGGGCTCATCTCTTAGAATATCATGTTATAATCTATATTGACCACTTGGCCTTGAGACATCTCTTGGCCAAACAGGATGCCAAACCCTGACTCATTCATTGGATTCTTTTACTTCAAGAATTTGATCTTGAAATTAAAGACAAATCTAGGGCACAAAATGTGGTGGCGGATCATCTTTCGAGACTCCTAAGTGATTCTTCTCATCCGGATATTCCGATTACTGATACTTTTTCGGATGAAACTATTCTTACAGTTTTAGGTGTTCGAACGCCTTGGTTTGCAGACATGGTAAATTATTTGGCCGTTGGTCAAATCTCCCAGGATTGGACCAAGCAACAATGGGATAGACTTATATTTGAGGCCAGATATTACTTTTGGGATGACCCTGAACTATACCGCATTAGCTCTAATCAGATTATTCATCGATGTGTTCTAGAGAATGAATTCCAAAGTACACTTGAGTTCTGCCAAGCATCTGCATGTGGTGGACATTTCTCTGGGACAAAGACGGCTGCAAAAATTTTGCAATCTAGATTTTATTGGCCGTCTTTATTCAAGGATGCCTAGGAATTCTCAAGGTCGTGTTCCCAATACCAGGCACTCGGGAGCATAGCCAAGAGAGACATGATGCCTCTAAACCTGATTCTTCCCATTGAAATCTTCGACGTTTGGGGCATCGATTTCATGGGACCCTTCCTCCCTTCATTTGGGCACTAGTACATTCTCGTAGCTATTGACTATGTGTCGAAGTGGATTGAGGCTATTCCCATCTGAACCAATGACCACAAAGTGGTCATCGATTTTTTCAAGAAGAATATCTTCAGTCAGTTCAGGATTTTGAGGCCTATCATCAACGATGGTGGTACTCACTTAAACAATGCCCAGTTCCACAATTTACTTGCAAAATACGAGGTGAATCACATAATTTCCACACCTTACCACCCCCAAACGAATGGACAAGCAAAGATCTCCAATTCAGAGATCAAGAACATCCTACAAAAGATGGTTAGGCCTGATAGAAAAGACTGGACTTAAAAGCTTGATGATGCTCTTTGGGCCTACCGTATGGTGTACATGACGCCTATCGGCATGTCACCATTTCGTCTGGTGTTTGGTAAGGCGTGTCATTTACCCGTAGAGATTGAACACCAGGCATTTTGGGCAATCAAGAAATGCAACTTTGATTTAAGTTTAGCCAGAAAGACTAGGAAACTCCAACTATTTGAGCTGGAGGAGCTTAGAAATGACGCATATGAGAATGCCAAGATCTATAAGGCTAGGACCAAAGCTTTTCATAACCAGCTGATTTCTCGTAAGAGCTTTGAGCCAAACCAGGAAGTTTGGCTCTTTGATTCTCTACTTAAGCTCTTCCCTGGCAAACTTAGGTCGAAGTGGAACGACCCGTTCATTATTGATCGGATATTCTTAAATGAAGCCGTTGAGATTTTTGACCCAAAGGTGAATAATTCTTTCAAGGTCAACAGATAATTTCTGAAACCTTATGTTGGCCACGTTATTCCAGAACCTATCTCAGACAAGGTTGCTTTAACCTTAATCTGACTTCTTTGGCTGGACCCTACCTAGCTAATGGCACTAAACTCAACACTTGTACAGTCTGAGTCAGAGCTGACCATAGCATCATGGAATACAGGTGACATTTTTCCATTCTACCCTTTTCACATGCCTTTTAGTTTCAATGAGGACATTGCATGAGTTAGGCATGGGGAGGTGGATTCATTTTTTGAATCATATTGTCAGTTCTGTGGATTTCTTATAAATTTCCTTATTTTTCCTTTTTATTTAAAAAAAAGAAAAAATTTTGAATTAGGAAATGCAAACTTGGGTTTTGGAAATTTTCAACCTTAGGAAATAATATAGTAGGACTTGAACACTTAGACCTTCAGGTCTTTGGGTTTAATCAGCCCAGGTGTCCACTAAAATGTGGAATTGTTTCTCGAGTCCTCGCCATTTGAAAATGCATTTCTAATTGGTTGATAAGTTGGGGTGATAAGTACACGACTTACCAGCCCACCCTCTGATTTGAGGGAACTTATAGTATAAGCATCTACACACTCTTTGCACTGACTCACTGTTTGGCGATTTTAACGAAAATTGTGTAGCTAATGAAGCTTCTAGGGTGATATGGATGGCATGTTGTCGGTGGTAACAGTTCATTAGCCGGTTGTCCAGAGCCCAGCCACACGACCATTCTCTTCCTACTGCCTTTAGGTAAATCTTAGATCAGAGAACCCACTTATAAAAAAGAAAAAAAAAAAAATAGAAAAGTATCCAAAAGGAAAAAGAAAAAGAAATAGAAAAGAAGAAAAGAAGAAAGAAATAAGCCACACTTCATCGCACGAGTATGGCTGGCAAGTTATCGATGGTAATAACTCATCAACCTGTTGTTCAGAACCCAGCTCATGAAAAGCACGTATAATTCCTAAACACTAGGAAGAAGTGGGGAAGTAGAACAAGTGGGAGAGATATACACTGAATTCGCCCTTGTGTTGACCCCATAAAAATAAAAGTAGGGAAAAAGCTGCCGGTCTTATAGATACACCTTTTGGCAGAATTCCTTTTCAAGGTCATCTAGGGGAACAGAAACCCAAAGTCAGTTCTAATAGCTGATCAGTGAGTCGGTCACATTCACATAAAAAGATGCTTAGTACTTAGAGTTCTCTTCGAGTCTTGGCTGGGTTGGGTAGCCGTAGAAAGCTACCTTGAAACCCTAAACATAAAAATCCAAAAAAAAAAGAAAAGAAGAAAATGAAAAAGATGCTTTTGCTTTTGAATAAGGCGAGGGCTTCGGCAATTTGCATTTTGGTAGACACCCGGGCGTTGTTGTGTCTCTGTAGTTCAGGCCTTAGTAGAAATTTCCTACTATTAAAAATATAACTTTTGCCCAAGAAATCTAATCCTAATTCTTTTATAAATAGCATGTAGTTTTGCTAGGGACTAGCAAAAGATAGGCATGGGGGTGTGATGCAGACACATCTATGTCACATAAACTGTCTATCTATGCGTGTTCGTGGGCATATAGAAGCATCATGCATTATAAATATTGCATAACATGCAGTTAGGTTAATTTGTATAAATTGTATAATAATTTGCCTTTTGTGGTCAAGGAACATGGCAATATTTATTGGGGCCTCGGGTTTGAAGAACCAACCGTACGGATATGATGAGGGCAATGATTGGAGTTCAACGACTCCAAAATCATCCCGATCCGAATTCTGTATCATCAGATGCAGTCAGAGAAATATCAGAAGGCAAGGGGCAAGGTGCTGTAAATCTGTACATTAGATAAAAAATCTAACCACACGGATGGGTTCAGATTAACGATCGCATCCTAACGGTGCGAAAATCGATTCAATCCGATAATCGTGGCACCACCTATGAGCAAAAGAAGATGGATGGCTCAGATGATGCCACATGGCACCATCAGAGCCATCCGAGGTTGCCCACCCACTCTCTATAGTGCCTCCAACACACGTTCTAGACCGTTGGATCACCATGCAACAGCCCAGCAGCCGCCATGTAGCCCAGCACTCGCCCCTCAGCTTTGAAGGGGCATAAGCTCACATAATCTTAACCGTTGGATGGCCATCCAATGGTCAAGATCCTGTGCAACCATTTTCCTTGGTGTGACACTCTAGCCGCTTGCCGCGACGGTCGACCATGCTACTCGCAACCAACAGGCGTGGGTTCAAATTGCCCTGTGCGTCAAATCTGCAGTGCAAGCGGGTGCAAGCAAAATTCGCCCGTGAGATAGCGATTAAGCGGCTATGTGGGCACGACGTGGCATCTTCTTGAGCGTTGGATGGAGAAGTGTGCTGCATGCGCGTGATCACGTGCGATTGTACGCGGAGCTGTTGGCACGATCTGAAGGTGAACAGTGCATGATCTTGGCCATCCATTTGCGATTGAACAGCTGAGAGTAGGTGCCTCTTCGCTGCCCGTAACGCACGTGCAAAGCGACGCACGATCCACGCCGTACAATCAAGATCCGACGTGCCCCCTACCTCCATGAATCTTCACCGATGGTTAGCTTCTGTAATGTCTACATCTGTCACTAAAGACCCTGAGTTAATGATTTTAAATCTTAAAATATCCCTTTTTCCCTTAAACCTTACCTATAAAAAGCTTGCTACACCCTCCACTTTTTCTTCATCCCTTCCATCATCTCTCTCCCTCTCTAAGAGCTAATAACTCAATCTCTAAAGCTCACTCTAGTGCTCCTAAGTTATAGGAAGCTTCGCTAGAGTAAAAATATAAATTTTTCCACCTCTCATCCCCTTCGTGGAGCTCTCACCAGCTGACTTCTTGACCCCATTCTGGAAGTGGATCCCACGACGCTGACGCCCTGCCTTACCCCCGGTTCTTCTTGATCCATTCTCCACCCTTCGTCTTTGCTCTCCTTCCAAGCGACGTCCATCTGGCTTGTCCTCCAAGCAGCCGTCGAGGAGAATAACTTCTCACCCCCTTCTCGTTATTGCTTTCTAGATTAGATTTCCCGCTTCCTAGTTGTAGTTGTAATGACATTATTTTTAGTATAAAAGTTGTTTCTCTCTCTCTCTCACTTTCTTTCTCTCTCTTTCTCTAGTTTTAGTGTTTATATTGCAAATAGAATAGTGATAATTGTGAATGTCTCGTTTATAAACAAAAATTACAAATAATATAACTACAGATTTCTAATCGACGTAGCCTCTTCGTGTTCGACCCAGGACTCAGTTTGAGTTTCGGTAAAAAATTATCTGATTGATGGATTTTCTTGCGAATTGCACTACTATGATAGGATTTTCAAAACTCAAATCTTTTCGCTACGAATTTCTACTACATTAGTGTGTTACTAGTTATGTCTTTTGTGTGATTAGTGGATAGACTTTGTAGTTGGGTTTGGTAGAGCCCGATCAGTCTCTTTTATAATTATGTCCTTGTAACTTGTTAATTCTTATAGAAATGATTCTTATAGAAATGATAATCAACAAGATCAATAGTCGCATCGTATATGCACTATATACTCATCAAGAAATATGAATTAAGCGCTCTAGGTGATTCATAAAAATTTCACAAACTTTGCCGATAATTTCCAAAAAATGCTTTCCAATGGTCCTAATAATTTCTAAAGCACATTTGATATTTTATAAACATAAAAATCACATTATCTCAACATTCCTTTAAACATCTTTTCATTAGATAATGTTTCAATATTCATTCTAATTTCTCAACATCCTCTCTAATATATTGACATTCTCCTCTTTTAATAATGAGAAAATATGGAAGAATTTCATAAATTAATTATTTGGAAAAATACAATTTCATAGCAATTTTTGAAAAATCATTTTTCATCTTCTCTTGAATATATATATATATTTTAAGTAAATGCGGGAGCAAATCTTATTCATCCCTTACTCCCTGGAGGCAATTAAAATGACAGGGGGTTCGAACCAAAACCTGCCAGGTACACAAAAAGAGGGGCCATGACTTGTGGCCTAATACAATAAAGAAAGCAACAAAATGATCAATAGCAAAACAAAAGGTCAACGAATGACATAGGGAAACTGAAGCTTATCGAGCCTAATAATGCCTTGGATTCACTTGTTGAGATTCACAGGGTTGTTGTAGAACTTCCAATCACTTCCCACTAGGCTAGCAATTGCATAGGCAAGTGCATTCGTAGTAGGGTATATAAAGGTAAGCGAAAGAATTTTATCCTTGTGCTTGAGAACCTCCTTGTAATGTTTTCTCTTGAATATTTTCTTTCATTGAGGAATACCAAATTTTTGGAAGTCCATAACAAATTTTTATGTTTCTCTTTTCTTTTGTTAACATTTAAAAATATATCTACAAGTCTAATATCCATAACAAAATTTTCAGTTACTTTTCAATCTCTCCCAACAGATATTATTGAATCTCATCTCAAAAAGAAAGCATAATCATCATTTATTCTTGACAAAGAAAGTTGTCATAGAGGAATGTACGAAGTTAGTAATCTTACCAATAGTATAGAGATTTGAGTCATGTACGGGCTCCACCTACGATGTTGAAGTATCTATAGCCCTATAACCTATGCATGCATATGACGGTGTTAACATCCTCTTTTGTAACATCACATATATATGCAAGCAATAATCAAATATATAGACTTCTATAAACAAGTCAAGTCACACACACATATGTTAGACATGGCTCCTTAATTATAAGTAACCTTGATTCCATTAAGCACATATATATGATAACATGTTTGCCCTGATGTATGTGTGTGTGCATGCGTTACTTATTTGTGCACATGTCACAATAATAGTATGCACCTGCATTGATGGTTAGTAATCGTCAGTATAAATTAGAGTAATTATCACTGTAAGTCCAAAGAGCTATTCCGACGGTTATTTAGGCCGTTCTCTCAAGAGGCATTGATGTAGGCAACATCCATGGTAAAAGTCATTGGTGTTGTACCTAGAGCTACAACAACGATCGCTTTTTCAAAGTTATCCAATTTTGGTGATAATAAAAACAATAGTGATTTTATCCTTCAGTATAAGATGAAAAATGTTGGTAAAATCATCACTATAGGGAATAAGTGCAATTTTCTTTTTAACATGATATCAACATGAGTGTTTGATACTAGATCTATTAGTGTAGATATGAAGATGTTTACCACTAAATTTTGTTCAACTTTATGATCTTGCAATATCTTAATAGATTTAAGGTTTAACCTTATCATCAACCACAATGTTTACCTTCATTCAAGTAAGATTAAAGATATGACTCTCTTTTGAAATACCAAATTGAATTTTCCATAAAACCATAAATTCGCATCCAATGGAACAATATTTTGATATGATTCAGAAAGGAAATTGTGTATCTACAAGCATTATAAGAGAAAAGAGCCACAATTATTCTTTGATCTCGCTCTATACACTCTTAAACTGCTAGACAACATTCCAACTTAAGGCTAGAAGGTACAAGTAACTCTGATTCTAGAAGATCTTCATCAAAATGTAAGCCCTCCGTAGGTCTTCCTCCAATTGTCCTAATGATTCATTGGTTGCCAAGTACTTCAACTATGCGATCTTAAGGAGCTCTCAATGGTTCTCGATCAACTTGAGGTGATGCACAATTGCAAATCATTAAACTTGATGGTATAACTCTTGAAGAAAAAGGATGATGACACAAATATGGGCCTAGAAAATTCTGAGCACATGTTGAGTATATGTATCAAGGAAAAGAATTATACGACATCAATAATACTTGAAACGTATTGTCTCCATTGGAAAAAAAAACTATCTCCTTCAACTAGAAACAAGGAAAACAATAGTTTAGGAACTTACAATAGAGGCATACTCCACAAGGATAGTGGCAAGAGTGTGATTGTCAATGGATTTTGACCTCTTGACTTGACTGTGAGTTCTGAAATAAAAAAATACATGTAAGTAAAAAGCAAAAGGAAGTATATTAGCAGTGAAAAAGTTAAGATTTTTGGATTCTAATTAATTTATTTTAGCCAATGTAAATGATACTTCAATGATGATTGCCATAAGCATATTTTTCACTTACCAACTAATTTTTCATCTGTTTATTTTTCAACAGTCATCCACCAACACAATATAACTAGTTACGACCCATCATGAATAATAACATCACAACTTCCTAAAAATTTCTTGATTGATCTAAAAATTCGTGCATTTTGTTGGTAGGTATGAATTGCATATTTCTCTCCACCAAAATTTATTACCTCTATTTGTTGAAAAAAGCGATATGGTTTAGTGGTTTAATCAAGGCATATTATAATTAACACATAAAAAAGTTGAAATATAATCCTTGAGATATGCCATGTGTACTTGACATATATTGATACCATGGTCCACCATAACTGGAATCCCTCCAAAACTATCAAAGACAACTTGCATGGTACAGGTGTGGGGTGCTCGCATTTGCCTCCTCCCTCTCCTCGGTCCCCCCGCCCACTCCCCTCCTGTTTCCTTCCCCTTCCTTCCTCCACTCTCTGTTTTCTCCTTTTCGGTGTTAGGTCTTGCCTCCTTGCTGGTGTGACCTCTCGGTCCTCCCCCTGTAGGAGGCCTTTGCACCCCTCGCCTCTCTGATGGCTCCTTTTGGGGCGTCGTGGAGTTCTTCCCTTGTCGCTTTCTTTGGTTTGGCCATTTTCTAGGATTTTTTCCTTCTGTTCATGTGTGCCTGTGTGCTTTTCATCTCGCTTTTGTGTTTAGGTTTTCCTTCGATGCTTTTCTTGTGGTTTTTCCGATTTAGGGTTTTCATGGGGCTCTCCCTACTGCTGCCCTGGTGTGCTACCCTTCTATTGTTTTGGGGCTTTGCGATTTTGCTTCTTTGGGTTTTGGGGCTCGACTTCTCTTCTCTGGGGGTTTGTCCCACCCTTTGGGGTCCTTGTCCTCTTCTCCCCCTCTTAGAGGAGCTGATCCTCCTTCCCCAGCAAAGGTCGCTTTTGCCTCGGTGTTTGTAAGCTCTAGCTCCCCCTTGTTGCCCCCTTTTCAAGAACTTGCTCTCCATGTTCGCAAGCCTGAGGTGGTTGATGGCCTGATGGGGACACGCTTTTCCCCCGACGAAGTTTCTAAGTTGGCACGTAACTTTTCTTTTGCTATTGTTATTCGAGCGTGGAGCCCTAAGCCTAACTCCCAGGCTATCAGAAACTTTCTTGCTAAGAAAGTGGTTTTGATGGAGGATTTCTCCCTTACCTCACTCGATTTGAGACATTGGTTACTGTCTTGCGCCTCCTATGTTGATTTCTGCCAGATATATGCTTTGGATTTAGTGGTTCTAGCTAATGTGCGGGTTCAATTTATCTGATGGACCACCACCTTTAGGACTGATGCTCTGGTTTTGATAGCTCCAGTTTGGGTGGGGTTCCCTGGGCTTAACCTTCATTTGGTGCATTTGAAAGCATTGCTTTCTAGTGCCTTTCAAATTGATAACCTTGTTTGTGTGGATTACTGCATGGTTGGCGGCTTTAAACTGGGATACCCCCGTGTCTGTGTCGAAATTGATTTGACAATTTCTCAACCTATTTTTGTTTGGATTTTCAATGGCAATGGCAGAGTTAAGCTGCATGTGGTTTATGAAAAAATCCCATCTTTTTGTAAGAGCTGTTTTAGATTTGGTCACTTTTGTGTGTCGTGTCCCTTTTCCACTGGTACCAGATCGGAATCGGAGTAGGTGGCCATGGATCTGGATGCTCCTTCCCAGTTCTTGGCCCAGAAATCTTCCCCTGTGGAGGACCCTGAAGGCTTAACTTCAGACCCTTCTCCTGTTAATGTTGGAGAGGTGCAGGCTCCTTTGGATCCAGGTCAGACTTCTTCGGACGTGGCTGGTGAGGAAGGGGTTTTGGTGCTGAATGATGATTGCAATATTAATTCCTTTTCCCTTTTGGGGGATCTAGGATTTTCCTCATCTCAACAAGCCCTTAGTAAACACAAGCGGAAAAAAAAGCGCAAGGTGTGGTTTCGACAATCGACGCACTCTTCCAACCCCAGATCCATGGGATCTAAGACTTTGGCTTCTCCTCCACCAGAGTCTCCTGATCCCGCTTAGGTAAAAGGTTCCAATTTGGTGGTGAATGATTCTGATGTTGTCTCTCATATGCCTGATGGTTTTTCTGATTACCCTATGGTGGTGCGCTCATTTTTTACGTTCAATAGTTCTGTTGATTTAAAATTCCTTGAAGGCAGTTCTCATCCCTCTGAATTCTGTTTGAGCTCGAATTTGGTTTTTGCAGACCGTAAGATTTTGAATCACCTCCCTCAAATTATTTCTACGATTCTTGGCGATTTCTGTGATGTTACAATTTTAAAAGATCACTTTTCTCTAGATATTTCTGGAATGTTAGGAATGGAAAGAGTTTTTCTGGATTTAATGGCTAATTGATTTCCCATAAAAAATCTTTTTAACCTGAGATCGGCTGACAACAGTATGGATACTCCTTCTGCTGGATTTAAGTGTGGCATTTATCTTCCTCTTCCGACTAATGACCTGGATCCTTTACCTCCAAGGATAGAGGAGATGCTTAAGGAGGATTAGACCCCTACTACCCCTATTTTGAGCAATGATGGAAATTTGGAGAAATCTTGGTTGGATGGCGAGACTCTTGTTTGTTCTATTTTTTCTGATTTGGGATCCCAGACGGTGCTGGCATATAATGCACACTCTACCACTAGGTCTAGAGGAGCCTGTGGGGGTCGATCGGCCAAGGGTTCGGTTAGGGTTACTCGTAGTCGTTCTAGGTCCTACTCCTCATCCCTATTATGATTAAGGGTCTCTTTTGGAATTGTCGAGGTATCTTGAATACTCCTGCCCTCAACTGGCTCAAATCTACCATCTTGGATCATTCCCTTAACTTCATCTTCCTTTTAGAACCTTTTGCATCTCAGCATGATGCTTTAAAAGTTATGGCTACCATTGACTTTGATTACTACATGGTGGACCCTGCTTCTCCCAATATCTGGTGCTTTTGGAAGAATCATTTGTTCGTTTCTCTAAGAAGCTCTATGCCTCAGTCATTAATCTTCGATTGCATTTTTCAATCCAGTAAGCTCACTTTCTCTGCTATTTATGCCCCTTATGAAGTGAACCTGAGAAGCATCCTCTGGAACCATCTGTTTCTTCTTGCTAATTCCAGTAATTCCCCTTGATTCTTCGGCCATGATTTTAATTGCATCCTAAAGGCCTCTGAGAAAAGTGGTGGTTTGTCTTATCGAGACTCCCAATCTATTGACTTTCAATCTTTTATTGATAAGTTGGCCTTAATTGACTTGCCTTTGGGTGGGAACCAATTCATGTGCTGTAATGGTTGGAGAGGGAGTTCACATATTTACTAGAAATTGGACCACATTCTTTTTTTTTTTTGAAAGAAATTGGACCACATTCTTACCAACTCTAAAGCCATGATTCTTTCCCCTTCTGGGAATTATCTCTCTCGATGTAACTCTGACCATGCCTACATGGCCCCTTCTTCTTGTCTCCAACCTTTCTGCTTCTTAAACATGTGGTTAAGGGACAACAACTTTAAAGTGATGGTGCAGTCTATCTGGTTCCAACCTTTGCTGAAGTGTCAAGGAGACCCTATTTCTCATCTTTACATGAAATTAGCTTCACTTAAGAGGGTTTTGAGGAGCTAGAATGGATTGACTTTCAGTGATATTTAGAAAATTGTGGAACAACTTGAGTCTTGCCATGACAACCTTGATGCCTCTCTTGCATCCTCCTGGGATGACAGTCCTGCCGTTGAGCTCAATGATATCTACATGCAACTTGATGATGCTATTCTCAAACTCAACGATCTCTATATGCAGAAATTTAAAATTAACTGGCTTAGGAATGGGGAAGGTTGCAATAGATTCTTCTTTACTTCTATCAAAAAGAAATTTGCCAAACGTGCTAGATCTTCAGTGGTGGATAAAATTGGTAATGGGTCTAGGTTGGCTGCGATTCAAGATCTACTAGCTATTTTGAAACTCTTTTAGCCTCCAATTCTCCTTCTGGTTATAATCCTTTTCTTCAACACATTCCTTCTCTGATTTGATCGATGATAGTGAGGGTCTTATTAAGACTTCATCTGAAGCTGAGATTTGGGATGTGTTATCTCAGATGCCCCCTAATAAGACCCCTGGGCCTGATGGGTTTAATGCTGAATTTTTTAAACATTGTTGGGTTATTATCAAGAATGATGTTATACAGGCCATCAGTTATTTTTTTGAAATCCATTCGGCCCCTCACTCATTCAACAACATTGTCATCGCCCTTATTCCCAAAAAGGTCGAGGTGAGCGGCTTGTGGATTATAGGCCGATTAGCTTATGCAATGTTGTCTATAAATTAGCTTCGGGTGTTCTTGCCAACCGTCTTGAAACTCTCCTCCCTAAGCTTATTTCTCTTGAATAGGCTAGTTTCATTAAGGGCCGAAGCATTTTTTATTATGTTGCTATCACTTTTGAGCTCACCCAATACCTCGATAAAATGGTTCATGGTTCTAATGTCATTTTCCAATTGGATCTTGAAAAGGCGTTCGACAGAGTTGAGTGGGATATCCTTTTCAAAATTCTTGGAGCCTTTGGTTTCTCTACTCATTGTGTTAATTTGTTCAAGGCTTTTGTCTTTCATGAGGGGTCTTCTATTTTGATTGATGGGAGTTCTTCCCCTTTTTTTAAGGCTTCTTGAGGCCTTCGTCAAGGTGACTCTATCTCCCCTTTCCTTTTTGACATCTTCATGGAGCCTTTTGTTAGGAACCTAAAACACCTTGTTCATTTAGGGAGAATCCAACCTTTTACCCTTCGCCATAATGTCTCCCCCCCCCCCTCGACCATCCTTTTGTATGCTGACAACATCTTCACTAATGGCAATCTCAACTCCATTCATAATCTTTCCAAATTCATCTCTGATTTTGAGGTTGCTTTTGGGTAGGTCAGCCTCTAGAAGAGCTTCTATTATGTTGGGAAAAATTTTCCTTCGGGTTGCCTTCCCCACCTTCTTGATCTCATGGGTTACCAAAATGTCTCCTCGTTCATGTATCTTAGATGTTCCTTCTTCACGAGTAGGGCTAGGATTTCTTATTATTCCAATATTATCATCAAGGTTCAATCAAAACTTGCGGGCTGGAAAGAAAATCTTCTCTTTGTAGCCGCTAGAATGCTCTTGATTAAGCATGTTCTCACCTCTATTCCTATTCACATTATGGGTATTATGGATGTTCCTTCTTCTGTCATCCGTAAATTGAGTTCTATAATGGCTAATTTCTTCTGGGGTAATACGGCAGACAACCCACACCACCATTGGATTTCCTGGAGCACTATTACCTCCCCTCATTGCTCTGGGGGTTTTGGTATTAAAAACCTATCCCTTTTCATGAAGGCCTTGAGAATGAAGAGGGTTTGGCAAATTATCCTTGATGACTCCATTTACTCAGGCTTGATCAGTGATCTTTGGAAATTTGGAAACATCTTTCTACTCCCTATGATATTTTGCAATCTTTTTCAACCCTACGAGAACATGAAACCTTTCATTAGATGGGAGATTCATGAGGAACAGATGGACTTTTGGTTTGATATTTGGGTTGGAAACTTTGCCCTCAAAGACTTCCTCCCTAAGGATATCTCAGCTTCGCGTGTTCCTGCCAAAGATATCATCTCCTTTTTTACGTCTTATCCCCTCAGAGTGTTCATTCCCACTCATATTCAGGAGCAAATTAGTGATATCTCACTTGATGTTATTAAAGATAAGCCTGTCTAGACTCCTTATTCCTCCAACACCTTCTCCGTCTCTTCTACATATCATCTGATTGCAGGAAAAATTGTTGAAGACCATAGTTTCAAAAGTTTATGGAGTCTTAAGCTTCCTATTAGAACATCCCTTTGTGTCTGGCGCATTCTCTCCCATAGACTCCCTACTGATGACAAAATCTCTAAACTGGGTATTGTGTTGGTCTCTAAATGCTCCTATTGTCTCCATAATCCGTCCCTTGAGACTCTTATCCATGTGTTCTCTAATAGCAAATTGGTCCAGAAAATTTCTACCTGGGTGTTTAACAAAATCTACTTACCTCCCATCGATCCTGACCTCTTTTCACCATTTTGGCTGCTTGTTCTTCTCATAGGCAGGGTAAAACTATTAAGGCCATGATCTGTTTTTTCTGGTATTATGTTTGGTGGATTAGGAATAGAAACTGTCATAGTAATTTCCATTGGAGCGGCTTGAAAATCCTTGATTACAGCTGGTGTAACTTCCAAATGTCCAATTGGATCAGGAATCATAAGCCTAAGAATTTGGTTCTCTCCTGGACCTAGCCTTCCTCTGGCTTCAAGATTAATGTGGCAACTAATTCTGATAATATTTCTTCTTCTCTAGGTTGGGTCATTAGAGATCATACTGGGAAGTTCGTTTGTGGTGCCTCTTGCAAGATGTCAATTAGCCTCCATGAAGTGGGTATTTTGAGAGCCCTGTTGCATGCTCTTTCCCTCCCTCTGGTTAATTTTCCTCTGTAGGTGGAAGTGGATTCTACTTTATTATACTACTAGTGGAATGGTAAAGTCTAGGTTGCGTAGAGGGCTTTTAGAGATTTTAACCACATTTTGAAGAAGAAAAATCAAATTGAATCTTTATCTTATGTTTATCATACGGTTAATCTCTTTGCTTCCAAGATTGCAGATGCTGTTGAAGGCGATTGGAGGATTTATAAGAAGCTGACTGACTTTCCATGACGTCATAAGGGGTTACAACGGCTTGACAGTATCCAATGCCCTTATGTTAATGTTTGACTCTTCTTAGCAAGCTTTGGTGTTGGTTTTGTCCTCCCTTTTGCACACTGGCTTCTTGGTGCTTGGTCCTACTAATGCTCTTGTTATTTTTGGAGTGTCCTTGGTTTATGTACTAGACCATGAGTTGTGGTCCTTTTCTTGTAAGGGGTAGGTGTTGGTCTAGTCCCCCTGGCTCCCCTTTTTGGCCTCCAGGGTCGGGGGATGAATAAAATTTGGTCCTAATTTTTTTTAAAAAAAACTTGCATGATACAAGTACATTCTTAAAAAAAAACCTTGCTCCATTAGAAAGCACAACATTGGCCTTGAACCAAATAGCTAATTAATGACACAACCATCAAATACACCCTCTCCTTCTTGGATCAAAAGAAAATTGAGAGCCATCCATGAGACAATACCATTAAAAGAGTAGGCCTCATTTTCATAAATCTAGCATCATGATTTTCCAGTACACACTAGTTTTTAAGGGTCGAGTAAGTTGCATGCTGCTTGGGTTTTGATCATAGGGAAGATGAATTCATTTTTTATTGTAATTGGCATTTTCCCAAAATGGATAGAAAGTGATAGATGAATACAAAGGTCCAGAGTTTTCTAGGTAATGGAGGATTAAGGGATATCCTAGAGGTCATCAACCAAAATGGAACTTTTGCAGGTCCATAAATTGACACCGTTGAGAGAGACACTTTTAAAGATTCAACTTTTTAGAGGGAGTGAACTCCACATCAGTCATGGAAGCTTATTGGGCTGCACAAGAAAATTCTACTTAGATTCTTGTCCAAGGAATTTGAGTAATTAAATTATATAACTACTAAAAGAAGGTTGGCTACTCATCATCTAGTTATCCTATCTACTATATCTGGAGCTTTTACCCAATGCCTCATAGAATCCATGTCTAATTCTTCGCCAACAAAACGAGCAAGCCCTAACTAAGGATCCTAAAAATATATCTACTTTAAGATTTTTTGAACGAATTAGAGAAATTTAATCATGATCGATTGAGTGAATAGGAACTATATGATAGGAAGATTAAGGATGGAATATAAAAGGATTATCAAGTCGATATGATGGAAATTCACCTCCAAGCATTTATGGAAACTATCATAAACCAGAAACATAATACTACAAATCCAATCTTATGGTTCTTCCAAGTCTTCAACCAAAACAAATTACCCTTTGCCACAAAAGTACTAGCAATGACAAATAGGCAACTGAATCAACTGAATGATACTAAGGTGCCTATTACTAAGCATACAGAGAACTAAGAGTTTATAGACAGGAAAGCACAAAAATATTCATATCAAGTTATTACTTGAATCACTTCATGTTATACTTATCAATATGTGTATCATTGAAGATACATGGTGATGTGCATACATCTGATTAACCTAAATATCTATTAATGCATGTTCTTAGTGTCACATTAGCATCATACATTGTAAATAGTGCATAACATGCATAATCATGCATTTAGATCAAGTTGTATAAATTGTATAGTAATTGTCTCCTTTTTATGGTCAGAGACAGGGTGACTTTTTATCGGGGCCTCGGATCGAAGATCCAATCATACAGATCTGATCAGGGCGACGATTGGAGTTCAACGACTCCAAAATCGCCCTAATCGGACATCCGTAGCACCAGATAGAGACCAAGGAACCCTAAAGATCAAGAACCAAGATGGTATTAATCCGCACCTCAGACGATAAATCTGACCACAGGGATAGATTTGGATCAACGATCGCAGCCTAACAGTGCGAAAATCGATCCAATTCGACACCCGTGGCACCGTCTACAATACTTAGAAGATGGACAACCAAGATGGCACTACGTGGTGCCATCTCAGCCACCTAACCGGCCCCAAGGACCCACCTCTGCCTTTCCTCTTCATCTGATCAACGCTTCTCCACTGTTGGATGCTCATCCAACGGCTGCAGGCTCGCGCGCACAAAACAAGCGCACGACACAAAGCCCCCCACAGCGCGTTGGTCGAGCGCCTTCGCGAGAAGAGAAGACACGCGTTCAAGCCCGCCGCGATTCAAATTGGAGAGCGGAAGAGCGAGGCCGCTCGATGAGGATCGGTCAGCTCTGCGCAAGCGAAAGAGCCCACGAGCTATCAGATGCGCGGCGTTGACGCGTGATCGTACGTGGGCACGCGGAGTGGGCGCGTACGTGCGCAAGCATTTTGAACAGAGAAAAGGAGCGGGCTCACGTGGCACACGCAGACGTCAGCCACAACGAACCTTTAGTGACGTTTAAGTCCGTAACTAAAGGTCCCATATTAATTTTTCAAATTAAAATGTCCAAAATGCCCCCACTCCTTGCAACTATAAAAGGAGACCCCCTCCATATGAATTTCTCATCCCTTCCTTCTCTTCTCTCCCTCTCCAAAGCTCAAGAGAAGCTTGTCCCACACCCGGGATGCTCCTCAAGAAATAAAATCAAATTTTCGCCCCCATTTCGGAAGCGGATCCTGCGACGACGACGGCGTGCTGCCTCATTCCCGTTCCTCCTACTTCAACCTCCTTCTTCCTACTCCATTCCTCGTCCTCCAGGCATTTTCTTGTCTGGCTCATCCTCCAAGCGATCGTCGAGGATAACTTCTCTCTCCCATTCCTTTTTCTTGCTTTCTAGAGTAGAATTTTCTTGCTTTCTAGTTGTAATAATTTTCCTGCTTTCTAGTGTAATTTCCCTCTTTCTTAGTTGTATAAACATTTTGCAACTTCAAGTGGATGTTTTCTCTCTCTCTTTCTTATTGTCTATAATTATTTCATTTCATTGTGATTACTCCGCTTTTTAAACAAAAACACAAAAAGAATATAATTGCGAATCTTGATTGACGTAGCCTCCCTGAGTTCGACCCGAGATTTCTATTTCGGTATAAATTTTATTTGTTGAACCTAAGTTCTTCGCTATTCAAAATACAACGACATGTTTTTAAATCAATTCTGATAGCGTAGTCCTCCGACGTTCAACATTTTGGCATCGTTGCCAGGGAGGCAACCATTTTTTGATCTTCTTTTCGCATTTCACGTACTTTACTATCTTCTAGCTTGCTTTTTCTTGTGTCTATTATTTTGCAAAGACCTCTATCAAGGAATCGTCAAGCGATAGATCAGAGTAAAGTGCAGTTGAAGACGACTGTAAGTGCTCCCCATTCTTCCCCCTCCATAGATTTCATTTTATCACATTAAATTCAAATTCCAATTAACCTAAGTGTTTGCATAAATCCTAGGATTAGTTTGGTTATTTGGATTTCCACTCACACTCACATTTCACCCTCACTTATAAAAAAAAATAAAAGGATAATTTTGTGGGGTAATTCAACATACACACAACATACACCCACATTCAAGGCACTTAACCTACTTGATTTTCTTCTACTCAACTAGATTCTAATCTATGGAGCCGGTACACACAAATCAACACATAAAAGAGTAGAAATCATTCTAGGTTAACCATTTCTGTGTGCCTAACCTAGTGGTGCAACAGGCTGATTGTTTAAGTTGATTGGGCCGTACTACTTCAATTAAAATCAACTCATCAAGTAGCTACCACATAGGATCAACTCTTAGGGAATTACCAGGCACTCCACATTCTTTAAGCTTCCAGGAAAACATTTTCACCTGTGCTTTCAAAACATAGTGTGCCAACAAAACCTGTTTGAAAATACCTAAAGTTGAATCCTAAAAGCTACTAAGCAAGATTTGAACCCTAAAATTCACCACATCAAAAATAATCTTGCTTGAAAACCACTAGTTTTGCATGCACACACACATCAATCAATCATTAAGGGCACAACCCAAATAAAGGGCCCATCACATTCCAAAGCACATTCAATCCTAGCCCTAAATAAAATGGAGTAGACATTGGCCTTAAGGATTTGACTCGTTCTTCGGAGCCTAGAACGAGATTATTTTCGATTAGTTTGTTTCTACTGTTCAATCTGATGTCTAGCTAGGGGAGCAGAATCAAATGATCGCGGTTGGGGGGTACACTAGGAACTGGAGGCGCAAGCCGAAGGAAGAACCTTCTCCCCAGTCCCTCCCTCTAACTGGTTGGATTGAATGGACAGAAGTAGATCAAATTGTTTCTTTATCTCAAGACGAGTTCTGGGGGTATGTAAGTCTTTAGGCTAGCCCACTTAAGGATAGATTTGATTGTTTTTATTGCAGGGCACCTTTCTTCCTCTCGTCTATCATGAATTCTTCCACATTTTATACGCATTCCCACCCTTTCCCTCTTGTTATGAGTTATCCACAACATGACGATTATCTTGACTTGTACTGTAATCAACCATCGGTTAGTTGGGACAACTCGGATTGGGGATACAGTTCTGAACCTCCGTGTCTAGGGTCTAATCCTGAACACCATAATTGTGATTTCTATCCTTCTCAGAGCCACATCAATTATAGATCGCCACCCTTTCATGGACAACCTAATACGATCTACAATCAAAGAGGATACGCTGATCCTTACCCATTCCCAAGATACACTACCTTTAGGTCATCACCACCTTTTGAACAATCTGAAAAGACTTATTATCAGGAAGGGTATTATGAATCTCAATTTGTTAACTCCTCTACATTGATCTCAAACTCGCCTAACTTTGAACCAAGTCATTTGGTTTAGGTTAACCAGGTTCAAGATAAGGTATTGGCTAACTTGAGGAATACTATACAATCTTTAGAAGCTCAGCCAATACCTTACAATGAATAATTGGAGCCCCTGATTGAAATGATTGATGATCTGAATAAGTATTTGTTAGATTGGCTCCAGAATGTTAAGGATAAGAACCTAGGTGAGTTTCTACTTGGGAAGTTAGTGAAATTGAGAATGAGATTTGTGGTTGCTTTAGTTCAATCATGGGATGATTCTCAGGATGAACTCCCTTCAAAAGAGCAAATGTCGGAACCCGCCCAAGCACCTATTTGGGGGGACACATGTTACGAGGCTGACCAAATTGAATTAGAGCAACCAATTAAGGATGATTTGATTTCTTCACTTGAGATCCTTGAGCCAAGGAACGAGGAAATGTATGTCTCCATAGATTAGAAAGTGATGGATGATGTTGGGACGTACATTAATACGAATTGTGAAGATTCAATTTGCGAAGTCTCACTTGAGTTTATAGAACATGATTTCTGTGAGACGATTGGGCCTACGGAATCGGTTAAATCATTTGATAGCTCAATATCTAAGGAAACTATCTTATTGGGGCTCACATGACGGATCTAGAATCGCATTTTTTGGAGGATTCAATCCAATGCCCCGATTGTTAGTTATACCCCATTGAGCTTACTGACGATTTTGTTTTTGAGATAATTAGACCCAAGTCAATTCTGATTTAGCCACATTTTTTAGACTTGGAAATTTTAGACGGGGTGATTAATATGTAGGAGGTCCCGGAATTTGACATTCTGAATGAGGAGAATAGAAGCTGGGAAATTCTGATTTGGGAAGCAAACTCCAGATGAAGTAGAAGACTACGTCTAAGGGTTTCAATTAATCTAAAATCATCAAACCAGGACCCTTACGACATTTGTTCCGAGAATGTCCAACCCAAGCACACATTCATTGATTATCCTTTTGATATCGAATTCTTTGTAACCCGACTTTTTGGTCTTGGGTTGCATCCTCATAAATTGTAGATCCAACCCTGCTTGCATAATGATTTTAGGTTTTGGGTAATTTTTATCCAGAACCTTAAATAATTTCGATCATGGGGTATGGGTCTACACCACAATCTCGTCTACATCTATGGACATTTGTTGGCAGGTCCTAAAGTGAATCATTTTATTTTAATTCTGACCTGCACTTCTGAATTCTTCACTTCTCTTCTTTGTATAGTGTGCCTAGCTAAAGACACTAAATTTAGCATGTATATAGTTTTTGTTTATATCAGAGCAGACCCATCATTTACGCAATTCAGGTGCTTTCTACTCTATTCTACTCTGTTTTATGTCTTTTTAATACAATGAGGACATTGCATTAGATAGGCATGGCGGGGTGGATATTCATCTCTAAATTATTTCGTTAGCTCTGTAGATTCATTTTATTTTCTTATATATATATATATTGAATTAGGAAGGAATATTTGAACGTTAGGACCTTTCAATATTAGGAAATATTACAAAAGGATCTGAACACTATGATCCTTCAGGTCTTTGGGATTAAGTAGCCCAGGTATCTACTAAAATGTGGATTTATTTTTCGAGTCCTCGCCATCTCGAATTCTATTTTAATTTGATTAAATAAGTTTGGGTGATAAGTACACGACTTATCAACCCGCCCTCTAATTTGAGGGAACTTTAAGTCTAAAGCATCTACACACTATCTTTTCACTGACTTGTTGATCGACGATTTTAACAGAAATTGGATAGCTAATGAACCTTCTAGGGTGATATGGCTAGCAAGTTATCATGGGTAACAACCCATAAGTAGGTTGTCCAGAGCCTAGTCACTGGACCATTCTCTTCTTACTGCCTTGAGGAAAATCTTAGACCAGGGAAGCCACCTACTTAAAAAAAAAAGAAAAAGAAAAGGAGAAAAGAAAGAAAAAAGAAAACAAAAGAAATAAGCCACACTTCACCGCACGAGTATGGCTGGCAAGTTGTCGGTGGTAACAGCTCATCGACTGGTTGTCCAGAACCCAGCTCAAGAAATGTACTAAAAATTCCCAAAATACTTAGAAAGAAGCGAAGAAGTAGAATAAACCAGGGAGATATACATTGGATTCACCTTTGTGTTGACCCCATGAAAATAAAAGTAGGGAGAAAGCTACCGGTCGTAAAGATACACCTTTAGGCAGAAATCTCTTTTTAAGGTCACCTAGAGGCGTAGAAACCCAAAGTCCATTCTCAATGCCGACCAACAAGTCTATCACATTCACAATAAGATGTTTAGAACTTAGGGTTCTCATCAAATCTTGGGTGGGTTGAATGGCCGTAGAAAGCAACTCTTTAACCCTAAACTCAAAAATCCAAAAAAAAAAAATTTGAAAAGAAGGAAAAGAGAAAAAGAAAATTTTCTTTGAATAAGGTGAGGGCTTGAAGCGGTTTGCATTTTGGTAGATATCGAGCGCTGTTGTGTCTTTGAAAGTTCAGATCCTGAGTAAAAAATTTCTTAAGGTTGAAAATAACTTATGCCTAAGTAATCCAACCTAATTCTTTTATAAATAGCATGTAGCTTTTGCTAGAGACTAGCAAAAGATAGGCATGAGGGTGTGATGTGCATACATCTGATTAACCTAAAATGCCTATTAATGCATGTTCTTAGTGTCACATTAGCATCATACATTGTAAATAGTGTATAACATGCATAATCATGCATTTAGATCAAGTTGTATAAATTGTATAGCAATTGCTTTGTATGGTCAGGGATAGGGTGACTTTTTATCGAAGCCTCAGAGCGAAGATCCAATCGTACGAATCTGATCAGGGTGACGATTGGAGTTCAACGACTCCAAGATCGCCCTAATCTAACATCCGTAGCACTAGATAAAGACCGAGGAACTCTAAAGATCAAGGGCCAATATGGTGTTAATCCGCAGCTCAGACGACAAATTTGACTGCATGAATGGATTCGAATCGACGTCCCAGCCTAACAATGTGAAAATCGGTCCAATTCGACACCCGTGGCATCGTCTACAATACTCAGAAGATGGACGGCCAAGATGGCGCCATGTGGCACCATCTCAGCTGCCCAACCGGCCCCAAGGACCCACCTCTGCCTTTCCTCTTCATCTGATCAATGCTTCTCCACCTTTGGATGCTCATCCAACGGTTGCAGGCCCGCGCGCACAAAGCAAGCGCGCGACACAAGCCGCTTGCATGGCGTTGGTTGAGCGCCTTCGCGAGAAGAGAAGACACGCATTCGAGCCCGCTACTCCACAAATTGGAGAGCGAAAGAGCAGGCGTGCGAGCGAGCGGGGTCACGCGATGAGGATCGGATGGTGCTGCGCGAGTGATAGCGCCCACACACGATCAGATGTGTGGCACTGACGCATGATTGGATGGCTAATATCGCGCGGCGCATGAGAGGATGGTTCAAGCCATCTGATCTCTTGATTGGACGGCTAATATTGTGCGTACGTGCGCGGGCATTTTGAATAGAGAAGGGGAGTAGGCGCGCGCGGTGCATACACACATCGACCACAACGGACCTTTAGTGACGTTTAAGTCCGTCACTAAAGGTCTCATATTAATGTTTTTCAAATTAAAATGGCCAAAATGCCCCCACTCCTTTCAACTATAAAAGGAGACCCCCTCCAGATGAATTTCACATCCCTTCCTTCTCTTCTCTCCCTCTCCAAAGCTCAAGAGAAGCTTGTCCCACACCCGGGATGCTCCTCAAGAGATAAAATCAATTTTTCGCCCCCATTTCGGAAGTGGATCCTGCGACGACGACGACGTGCTGTCTCGTTCTCGTTCCTCCTACTTTGGCCTCCTTCTTCCCGCTCCGTTCCTCATCTTCCAGGCGTTATCTCATCTGGCTCGTCCTCCAAGCGATCGTCGAGGAGGATAACTTCTCTCTCCCATTCCTTTTTCTTGCTTTCTAGAGTAGAATTTTCCTGCTTTCTAGTTGTAATAGTTTTCCTGCTTTCTAGTGTAATTTCTTGCTTTCTTAGTTGTACAAACATTTTGCAACTTCAAGTGGATGTTTTCTCTCTCTCTTTTATTGTCTATAGTTATTTCATTTCATTGTGATTACTTCGCTTTTTAAACAAAAACACAAAAAGAATATAATTGCGAATCTTGATCAACGTAGCCTCCTTGAGTTTGACCCAGGATTTTTATTTCGGTATAAATTTTATTTGTTGAACCCGAGTTCTTCGCTATTCAAACTACAATGACAGGTTTTTAAACCAATTCCGATAGTGTAGTCCTCCGACGTTCACAAACATAGACAATTAGATTTCTACTATTAGTCAAATCAACAAGCATAGTCTACTACATACTACAAAGCATTTCAGTACATACTAATTAATCAAGTGACTCAAATAATTTTTGTTTAATAGACAGACCATGTTACTGAGTCAACTAGTAACTAGATAAGGAGCATGACTATAAACTTAAAACCAATGTAATGAAACAAGTAACTTACTAAGATAACCTTCTAGCTCTTGAGGAAAAGTCATAGACATCTCTTTCATCCACCTTCAGGTTTATTTATCTCTAAAAAGTGATTAATTTGAGTGAACCAAAAAGAAAGGAAAAATTTTAATGGGAACCTGATAAGCAAATATAGTCCACTGATCTCGTTTCGGATCAACCTGTGGCTTTGCAGCTACTTTTTTTTGTCGTTATAATGCCTACATAAAAATGAATAAAGTAATAAAGTATAGACAAGGAAGCATAGCAGTCATATTAGATTCATAGTTGGGCATAAACTTCAAGAACCATGCGTATAAAAAAAGGATAAAGTTTTCCAACCTCATTTTCAAAAGAATCTTCATGAAATTCTATTTTAGTCCTCTTTCTTCTTTTCAAAAGAAAGTTATCCAACTACATCAGTGATTGGCTTAGCATGTCTAGGTAACATAAAGTAGAGAATACAACCAAAGTTTGCAACTAATATGACATTATATTTGATCTTGGCTCTACTTGCTCATGTAAGCAAACCAAACCCAAAACTTATTTGCATTTGATTTCCTTGATTAATTCAAGACAAGCTTCACTATCTTCATTCAACTTCAGCTTGATCTATGCTTTTCTTTATAAATGCATATGTGTAAATGCCTAGACTAGTTGTTCACACACATGGGAAACATGTGCACCATACTTTTTTGCTACTGAAATAATAAAAAATAAACTACAACATCAAGAACACCATAAGAAAATTCATGTGGTTCAAGAAGGAATGGCGAAACAAAGGACTACTAAAAAGGGGTTTCAAAGAGAAAAGCAAGAAGGAATTCCTACTATATTCAGAGTATTGGTATATATTGCCTTTTGCACTTTTGATTATTCTCATCCTATCACAAGCATTATTCTTTTATATTTAGAGTGCTCGAATTGCTATCATATTGGACTACTAAAAATTGAGGTCTCTTGTTTGTGATAAAAAAAAGAAATTGATTAATTACTTCATATATTCCCTTGAAAAGTTGCCTTCCATTTGCATGAATTTAGTAAGCAAAAAGCTACAAAGGTCAAATTCACACCCACACACAACAATAGAGATATTCTTCTCTTGAAAAGAAATACTACATATCAACCACTGGGAAAGAATAATAGTAATTCCATTACATACTTCTTTTCATCATGGTTAATCTTTTCATCACTTCTTTATTCTTAACCCTTTTTGTCACTTTCTTTCTAGTTTGATGAAAGAAGGATCTCAAAAAGGGAAAGAATAATAGTAATTCCTGCAATCCATCAAATGGACGCTACTTTTGGTAAAGAAACTCATGGAAACCTTAGGAAATCATAGACATTGTTTTATGATTGCATAGCAATCATAGGACTTAAATGACTTGAATTGAGTTAGAACTTAGCATAATTGTATCATAATTCATGCATTGGTAGCATACCTTGCATCTTTCCTGTTTTACTTAGATATTCATGAAATAATGCTATAATAATATACTAATTAGTGTGTTATTTGGTTTGCAGGTAATAAAAGCTCAGTAGATTGCTTGAAGTTGGATCTGAAGCAGGATAGAAGATAGAGTTGTAGCAGAAACCTTGGAATAAAGCTACTCAAGCTGAAGACATAATGCAGGGAAAGAGGTATACTACATTACTTGTCGGATTATAATGTCTGAATTGAATTATGAAGAACATAGGACATCCTTACGCCTATCCCTAGCCTTAGGATAGCCCTATACACCTTTCCAAACCTTAGACATCTTCCCATTAGGTCACCTTAGCCTAAAACACCCCAAAACCCACATTCCAGCCCACCTCTGGATATCCAGGTAGGATGTTGGATGTCTAGGATCCGTAGATTCCACCTGCAGGGCTTAGAACCCATTCTGCTGCAAAATTGGACATCCTGATAGGGTGTCAGACAACCAATTTTGTAAAATCCCAAGATAGAACCTAAACTCCATACTGATTCTGTATTGGACATCCAGACTAGGGATTTAGACTTTTGATTTTGAATTCTAAGTCGTTTGATCTTAAGATTAGACATCTGAAACCCTTCTTCTATTGTTGTTTTTGGAATCAAGCTTAGATCTTAATTTCTAAGGCCTCTAAACCCAATCCTACACTCTAGGAAACGTAAATTAAGGTATCCTAAGCCTAGTACACTACCCTAAGACTCTCCTAAAAATAGTCTTTCAAGGTTTCCACAACCTCTTCCCTTGGAAAGTGGATCTAAGAGACCTACTCTCAATGGTGTGGATGGCCAAATTAGAGGGTCTTCTAGAGAATTCTATAATTCTCTAGATGACCCACCTCCATGGCTATAAAAAGATCCAAGTGGGAGCCCATGCACCCCCATCTTGGACACCATTCTCATCATCCACGAGCTCCATCACCTCTTCCATTCTCCACGTCCATGAGCTAGTGCAACACCTCCACCACCTTCATCAATAGGCCAACCACACCACCTTGGTTGTTCCTCTACTCCCTCCTACCAACTCAAGCCCACACGGCCATTGGAGACCACCTCTGATGCTTTAAGTTCTCAAGCTTAGATTAATGTCCTTCGTAGCTCAATTCTAGCATTAATTTCCAGCTTAGTAGTGTGTATTATTCTCTCTAAGAATGAAAGCATAATCTTCCCTAGATCCATGCATGCATATCTTTTTTTGTTAGCATAGATTTACTCTTTTTAATTTCCATGTACAAGCATTCCTCTAGAAATGATTGTAATGACACTATATTTGAGGAAATAAATCAATAAGTTGCCTGCTTTATATCTTTATTGCAATAAAAATGTCAGTTTCTAAGAATATCAATGATCTTGCGATTGATGCATTTTTTGTTAATAGCCATCGCAAAGTAAGAATTGTGCGCACGAGTACCCACACTTTCACATTTATCATTTATCAGACACATGCACACTTAGTTTGGGTTAACAATGCAACTGGCGAATCTTACATTCGCAAACTCAAAACTGGCATTCGATTCTAAGCAAGCAAAATAAGAGAATAAATAAATTAAGAACCAATTCCGCCATTTTATGCCTCCCTAAAATCAACCGGGACACTCACTATCTCGTTATAAATGTTTTGCTTGAATCGTAATTCACACTATACTACGACGTTTTCTTAACAAATCCACATTTTACGATTTCAACACTTTCAGTAATGAAGAAAGAACACCAACCAAGACTCCTAAACACACCTTTTATCCAAATAAAAGAACTACACTTTCAAGAATCAATGACATAGATCAACAAGCAACTACATCCATAGATTCTTCCCTTAGCCCATTACATGAACAGCATAGATAGCAAGTAAAATATTTGCATTCGAACTACCATTTCCTTTCTTTCTAGTTACAATTAGACATTAGGCATTTTCTTGCAAATAGAGATTGAGAAAAATCATGGCAAACCATCTTCATTTTCTTCTTTTTAAATTCTAGTTTCTTTTGTAATAATTTTGATATACACAATATTTTTTGATGTATCTATCTTACCATGGCTATAATTTTACTCTACCAACTAGAATATCACAAACTCTTCAAGGCTCTGGTGTGATGACTTGCTACTGATCTTAATAGGTTCCATGAGTTTACAACATGGATCAAAGGAAAAAAAATTAGGTCATGCAGTAGCATGAAGTGCATTATGATATCTTTTCCTTCTCTATGATAATTGTAACATTGTCAATATGCACTCTTGATCTTGTGATTTTACTTTCAAATGGAGCGGAGCAAACATAATTGGCCAGTGTTTGTAACGAGCGCGTGCCCCAGACGTCTTTTAAGACGTCTGGGAGGTGGCCCAGACGTCTGTAAAGACGTCTGGGATCACATCCGGACGTCTGACCAGACGTCCGGGATAGTTTACAGACGTCTGGCGAACAGTTATGCTCGCACGGGATATTCGTCTGCGCGCCTGTGCGCGCAGACCTGCGATCCCGCATCTTCTCTGCGGCTGCAGGCGACTGCGACCGTCTCTCCCTCCTCTCCGCGCGGCGTTAAAAGGGGGAGGGGGCGCGCCTCCCCTCCCGTCTCCACCATCTTCCTCCTTCTCTCCTGCCTGTGCGCGAGAGCGAGCGGACGCGAGGGCGCAGCGGCAGCGGCGGCCGCAGTAGGCGCGGAGGAGCTGCGGCGTGCGAGGGCGGGGCTCTGCCGTGAGGGCGAGCTCGCCGGGAGCGGCTTGGCCGGCCGGCGGAGGGCGCAGGGGGCGCAGAGCGTCGCGGAGAGGGACCTGCTGCGGGCGGAGCAGCGGACGCGCGAGGTGCGACGCGGGCGGCGTCGCGAGCGGAGGCCGAGCGAGGTTCTGATTCTGGAAAAATCTCCAGAATCAGACGTCTGGACTGATATCCAGACGACAAGGTCGACGTCTGTGAGATCATACAGACGTCTGAAAGGTGAGTTCCGCTTTCTCCTTCTTTTTGTCGACTGACCGTACTGAGGGAGGAGGGTTGGCTGTGCACAGGTGCTCGGATTCGTCATCCTTTGCGAATCAGACGTCTGGAAGTTGTACCAGACGGCGGGAGTGACCTCCAGACGTCCGGAGAGACCATCGGACGTCTGGGATCTAGGAGAGACGTCCCCACAGACTTCTGGACGTCCGGGGAACCAAGCCGAATAGGTAATTCTCTGATCCACCGTTTAAGACGTCTGGAAGGAGTTCCAGACGTCTGATTTTGCACAGTATTGTCTTTCTCGACCCGTTAGGGCCCGTTTGGGCTCCGTTTTCCGCGATTCGAGTTGCGTTCGTTTCAGAATTTATTCCTCTACCCGCCTACAGTAGCTATACACTGTTTTGAGACACTCCTTGTGTTTGATCCTTGTGATAGGACCTCGTTCGGTTGCCGTCTTGAGAGTCGCGGGGGCGCGCGGGATTCCCGACCACGCCCCCATTACTCCCGTTGTACCTGGTAGAGTGGTTTTAAGTATTAAAAAAATCTGTTAAAGTATGGAATCATAACTAGAACCTAGGGCATTGCATGAATCCTAGGAATGAGAAATGTATGGAATGATAGCTCCTAGGTGTTGCATGAATCCTAGGGCCGGAAAACTAGATTGTATGATAGATCCTAGGATATGGCATGAATCCTAGGATGGAAAAACTAGTGGAATGTATATTACTGCAGTCTTGGAAAAATGGAAGGGAATATATAAGCTGCCTGTGAAATTAATTAACAGCTGCCTGTTATGAACAAAGAAACATGTTTGAGATCATGGAAATTGAGAACGTGAATCTGGAAAGTGAAACATATGATGTTCTGAGATAAAGGGCTGGAACCCTACGGGGAATTAGGAGTGGAGCTCCTGGAAAGAAAAGGAATGGAACTGAGATGTAGTTTGTACTGTCTCTTGGGTACGCAGTACCGAGGGAAGTACCTGTACCTGTTTTAGTGCAGAGTGGGGCCAGCCGCCCCAGGGACCCGGGGTTAGGCTTGGCCGCTCTGTACCGACTTGTTGGCCCTCGTGTACGTAGTACCGAGGAGAGCTAGTAGTGTTAGGAGAGTACTAGCTACCCCACGGGCCCCGGGGTTCTGCTAGCCTCCTTCACCGACTTGTTAGGCCCACTAGGGCAAACCAGGGTAGTCAGGCGAGGGTGCGCGGACTGTGGAGGGGCAAGGCCCCAGTTTGGTTACTGTGGAGGGGTTGGACCCCTGTTACTGAGAGGGCTCTGCCCTGGTTCCGTGCTGTGCTTTGGGCGCACCCGTTAACGGAAACGACTGACCGCGTGCCAGTACGGGCTAGCTACCTGTGCGTTTATCGCGCGTGCCGTAGTCACCGTTACGTCTGTCAGTGACCTTGGGGTGGTTGACTGAGGGTAGGATCACCACGGGGGACTCTCCCGGCCAGGAGAGCACCACGTGCTACTTCTACTTTTGGAAAAGACTGCAATCAAGATCGTCCCACGAGGACATCCGAGATCAAGTAAAGGATCTGAGAAGTAAATGAAATAGTGAGAAAAATTGAAAGATGTAAATAAAAGAAAGTAATAGAACATAACAGCTACTGTACACTCTACTGTTGCCTTTAGTTAGTTTGCCACTCTACTCAGCGTTTTGCTGACGTGTTACACTCGTTACCTTTTTCAGGACCAGGTGTTGAGCAGCCAGGGTCGGCGGCTGCAGAGGACGCTGGGCCGAGTAGGGTCCAGTAGAGTTGCCACAGCTTTGTACCTTCTTTTGTTTCTGTTCTAGTGAGTAGTTTTGTTTCCGCTGTACCTTCTTTACCTGCAGTTTTTGTTATATGATAAATGTTATTTTACTGTTGTGGTGGTGCCTACTGTAGTAGTTTCTTTCCTTACTGCTGTACTTTCTTACTGTTAGTTATATTCATGCTGAATGTGGTTTATTTTACTGTCTTTTGGTTACTTCCTCGTTGGACGACTGGGTCTTGGGATTAGTCGAGTCGGTCCGGTTCTCGTGTCTCGTAGGGACTCGGGAACCGGGTCGTTACAGTGTTGAACAAGGTTGACATATAATTTCAAAGTAGCGATTGTTTAAAAAAATCACTAAAGTGAATTCTAGAAAAATTAACCATGCATTTGCCATGGGTTGTTAGGTACTTGATCCTTTTCTTACATTAAATGTAGATTGTGTTACAACTAACTACCGTGTCTCAAACCTTCGAGTTTCTATTGGGCATCCCAATAAAAATCAATGCTTACCATTTAGGAAAAAATAAAATTCAATACTTTCTTTATTTGAAAAGAAAAACATAGAGGATGGTTCATGCAACATAGGATTGGTCAAATTGATGATCATTATATTGGTGCATTAGTAGCGCTAAGTAAGAAACAATAACAAAAGATTTATGCAATTATCTCTTGCAACTTTCCTCTGTTATCACATATGTTTCATAACTGAACATACATATATAGTAACTTTAATAATGATAAATTTCTCTCTCACTTGAAGATTCTATAATGGAGGGGTGAAATTTTCATGATATGAAAAATAATGTGGAAAATATAATACCAATCATGCAAAAAGATGCAATCACAAGTACACAATGATTTTTAGGTGGAAACCCAAACCCAAGTAAAAACCATCACCTGAACCTCTCGATTTAGGATTTCTCAATCAACATAGTCGATCAAATCCACTATCATGTCACTTAAACGAGGGTGACTTAACCTCTTACAACAATACTACTTTATACGAGGATAGTGTACCTAAAACCCCTCCCCTTCATGAGGAGTATTTTTCCCACGAAGGAGACAGGAATTCTTAAAGTGAATCCCAACAAAAAAAATAAGGAAAATACAATAGAACCTATAAAGCCACAAAGTATATATCTTAAACTTAGCTTCTATAGGTGTTCGTCGCTCGCGAGACCCGTTAGAAAAGTGAGATATCATCATAGTACGAATCGTGACGGAACAAATAAATTTGTAGGAACTGGGAGTCCTGGGTCGTTTGCAGGGAGGCAATCACGATTTTTGTAGGAAAGCTTTTCAGAAAACTCACTTTAAATAGATATATATATATATTTGTATATATGTATAGATCAGATATGCAGAAGATCAGAATTTTATTGCATTTAGAAATATTTTCTCAAAATAGAATTCGCTATGCTAAGAAACAGGTAGATAGATAGAGAGATAAAGAAAGAGAAAGAGATATAAAACAACACTGCTTGTAGGATGCTTGTGTGAAGTGCGGCAACACTTCAAATTCAGAGCATCAGGATGAAAGTCGAAGCGGAGTTGTAAAGGGAGGGAGATCAGGAGGAAGGTGGAAGAGAGAGAGAGCAGGAGTTGTCTAAGATGGAAGTGATGTCTGTTAACTGGGGGCTCTGAGCCTTTTTTTATATCTTTGATGAGGGGCACAGAGGGCATTTTAGCCCCCAAAATCGTGTAACAACTCCTAGATGATCAGATCTATTGATTGGAAGATCAACATTCCAAATTGCACCTTAAAACACCTTCATTTGCACCTTCATCGCGTGGATTGCTTCTTTAGCTGACACGTTGTGTGCCCATGGCCCTTAGATCATGATCTGACGGCCCCACTTGCTCCTCGCACCTGCCCAACGCCCGCTCATCGCTTCTCTCTTTTAGAGCACGCTCGCTCGTTCAAATCGTGCACCCATCATTCACAACCGTCCAATCTTACGATCGGACAACTCAGATTCATGATCGTGAAATTCCCTACTTGGAGGGGGTGAGATCACTGTGAAGAAAAAAAATGCGGAATTGAAAATATAAACAATCTCACAAAATAAGCAATCACAAAATGTGCACAAGTAATTTTTAGGTGGAAACCCAAACCGGGTGAAAACCACCACCTAACCCTCTCGAGTTAGGATTTTCCGATCAACCTAGTTGATCAAAATCCACTAAACCGAATCACTTAAAACGAGGGTGATTCAACCTCAATACAACCATGCTACAAGTACGAGGGTAGCGTTCCTCAACCCCTTCTCTCCACGAGAAGGATTTTGTCCCACGAAGGAGACGGGAATTCGCAAAACGAATACCCAAACAAATTACAAAGATAAAATAAAACAACAAACCTATAGAGCCAACAAAGTAATTTAAACCTAAGCTTCTATAGGATTTAGGAAACTCCCCTTTGCAAGGAGTGCGTCGACGATGATGCGGGTGCGTGAGCCACGCAACGGCGCAATGTCGCTCTCGTAGACAACGGCGGGAGAGTGGGTGCGCGAAGGGAATGATGCTCTCAAGATATAGAACTTGAGCTTAGAGAGCAAGAGCTTCTTGGACACAAGAGAGTGGAAGTATGTTGCTTAAGTGTGTCTTGTGTTTTTCTAAGTGTGTATTTGTGTTGCAAAGGTTCCCCTCTATTTATAGAGGCCTTAGGAAGGCTTTGGAAGGCTTAGGAAGGGTTCTATAGTCGTTGGGTGCAAAGCCCAAGAGAATCAGGCCGAAATCAGGACAATGATTACATTTGACAGGGTCATCAGACGTCTAATTATGTCATCAGATGTCTGGAAGGCCACTTTAAGACGTCTGATTTAAGTGTCAGACGTCTGATTCTATGCGGGTTTCCTCCTGACTTGAATCAGATCTAAATAGGGTTTTTGTTCAAGTTGATCAGACGACATACAGGACGTCTGGCACTATGCCCGGACGTCTGGAAACCAACTTTTCCTACGGAATGGATTTTCCAACCGTTGCAACGGCTAGAAAATCTCTGAGAAGAGATTTTGGGTCAGCCGAGGCAAAACGGTCAATTATCAGACGTCTGGACAGTCCTATGGACGTCTGATAAGGCTCTAACGGTCATATCCTTGAGTGCCTGCTAAGCCAGCCAACGGTCCACTAATTGGACGTCTGGCAAAGTCATCAGACGTCTCCTAAGACGTCTGGTCTAATGTATGGACGTGTGATTTCATCAGACAGAACTAAGTATGTCCAACCTAACAGTTATCAGACGTCTGAAACAACAGTCAGACGTCTTAAAATACATTATCAGACGTCTGATTTGGGAATTAGACGTCTGGAAAGTCTGTTTGAACCCTATATTGGTTTTCTAAGTATTCTACAGAAAACCTAAGTATCCTAGGGTTGTGCCGGTGTTCCTAGGACTACTGTTAGGGTTCTTTGAGGCTCTTTAACATGAAATATCTAAGGAAATAAAGTGCAACAAAAGAAACGAAAAATACAACAAGTACAAAAGAAGGAAATCTATCCTATTCTTCATTTCCTTCCATCTTCAATCTTTTGCTCCACGCGAACCTCCTCTGTTTTCCGTCAAGCTCCTCCAATCCATCCTGGATGCGAGCTCGAACTCCGTCTAAACACGTCCACATTTGCAATTGACCTGAAATCTAGGACTCAAATTGCAAATGTTAAATAACACGTCTTTTGTTATCATCAAAACAAATGATCGTGGTGCTCTAGCATCAACAATCACCCCCTTTTTGATGATGACAAAATCGTAAATAATAATGCATAAAAATCCTCCCCCTTTTTGACATTATCAAAAAGGTTTGATTGGTTTTACATTTCCTATAACTCCCCCTTAAAACATGCTCTTCTATGAATTTATTTTAACAAAGGTAATATTCTCCCCCTTTTTGTAACAACAAGATAGCTATTATTTTTCTCCCCCTTACTAAAGGAAATTTAGCTACCTTATACCTCCCCCTTAAAAATTGACAATTAGCTCATCATTTTTCATTTTTTAACTCCCCCTATCTAAATGCTTATAACAAGATAGGGTTAAGAATTTTACCTCACCTACCATGGCCAATAAAGTGGGCCAAATGGTGGTGGTGGATGCCACATCGGATGGGGCTCCCATCCGTAGCTTGGAGGCCCGGGCATTGGCGCCGGCCTCCAATCTGGTGGTCGACGTGCGGCGGGTCCGTCGTTTGTTCGCCGTTTCGTCGGTCTTCTTGTTCTCCTCCTTGGTCTACTCCTTGGTTCTCCCAACTTGAGTTAACCAGCTTTGAGCTTGTAGGTCCAGTCCTTTATGTTGTAATTATCCCTGAACCCTACAAAACAAGATTCTAATTTTTTCTTCGGTATCCAAGTGAGCTTGGATCCGGATCTGTTGCGGGTCTCCTTGATGGAGATCCTTTCTCAATCTTAGGGCTATATAAATCATCTACTTTGTTGATTAGTTTGTTAGAGCTTTCCCTAAGACATGCAATTTCTTTTTCTATGGTATTCATCTTAGTCTTTAAATCAGAAATTTCTATTTTTAGACTATCATTTTCCTCAATCAATTTATTATTTTCATTGATGAGGTCTTGATTTTCTAATAATAGGTTATCAATTCTAGGATTAGCTTCTAGATCCTTAAGTTTTATTTCTAACCTATCATTTTCAGATTTAAGAAAGCTAAGATTCTTTTTCATGCTTTTGTTTTCTATTTTTAGAGATTTACTAAGCTCAAATAGTTCATTAAAAGCTTCTTGTAAATCGAAATTTACCTCGTCGTCGGAGTCGCTTCCACTTTCGCTGTCGCTATTGGTTCCTCTGGCCATGAAACCAAAGCAAGTGGTTTCTTCTTCTTTTTCTTCTTCTTCTTCCTCCGAGCTGGAATCCTCATGAGTGCCTTCCAACCTCCTCCATATCTCGTGGGCGGTGGTGCACTCTTGGATTCGTTCGAATTCCTTCGGACTCAATGCACAGTACAAGGCATTCATTGCCTTTGCGTTGAGTGAGAGCTCTAGAATTTGCACCTGCGAGTAGCCTCCTTGGGGTCGCTTCGGGATCTCGTATGGGGTTTCGCAACATCCCCATACCTCGAATTCAGTGGCTTGGAGCCACGTCTTCATCCTCAGCTTCCAGTAGCTGTAGTTGTTCCCGTCAAAGTAGGGCGGACGGGTTGTGGACTGCCCCTCGGAAATTTTGATCGCTGATGTGCTTCCCTCCATTTGATCTCTTGCCTGGTTGTTACGCCGAAACAGCAAGACCTGCTCTGATACCAATTGAAATTCCCTACTTGGACGGGGTGAGATCAGCGTGACAAAAAAAAATGCGGAATTGAAAATATAAACAATCTCACAAAATAAGCAATCACAAAATGTGCACAAGTAATTTTTAGGTGAAAACCCAAACCGGGTGAAAACCACCACCTAACCCTCTCGAGTTAGGATTTTCCGATCAACCTAGTTGATCAAAATCCACTAAACCGAATCACTTAAAACGAGGGTGATTCAACCTCAATACAACCACGCTACAAGTACGAGGGTAGCGTTCCTCAACCCCTTCTCTCCACGAGAAGGATTTTGTCCCACGAAGGAGACGGGAATTCGCAAAGCAAATACCCAAACAAATTACAAAGATAAAATAAAACAACAAACCTATAGAGCTAACAAAGTAATTTAAACCTAAGCTTTTATAGGATTTAGGAAACTCCCCTTTGCAAGGAGTGCGTCGACGATGACGCGGGTGCGTGAGCCACGCAACGGCGCAATGTCGCTCTCGTAGACAACGGCGGGAGAGCGGGTGCGCGAAGGGAATGATGCTCTCAAGATATAGAACTTGAGCTTAGAGAGCAAGAGCTTCTTGGACACAAGAGAGTGGAAGTATGTTGCTTAAGTGTGTCTTGTGTTTTTCTAAGTATGTATTTGTGTTGCAAAGGTTCCCCTCTATTTATAGAGGCCTTAGGAAGGCTTTGGAAGGCTTAGGAAGGGTTCTATAGCCGTTGGGTGCAAAGCCCAAGAGAATCAGGCCGAAATCAGGACAATGATTACATTTGACAGGGTCATCAGACGTCTAATTATGTCATCAGACGTCTGGAAGGCCACTTTAAGACGTCTGATTTAAGTGTCAGACGTCTGATTCTATGCGTGTTTCCTCCTGACTTGAATCAGATCTAAACAGGGTTTTTGTTCAAGTTGATCATACGACATACAGGACGTCTGGCACTATGCCCGGACGTCTGGAAACCAACTTTTCCTACGGAATGGATTTTCCAACCGTTGCAACGGCTAGAAAATCTCTGAGAAGAGATTTTGGGTCAGCCGAGGCAAAACGGTCAATTATCAGACGTCTGGACAGTCCTATGGACGTCTGATAAGGCTCTAACGGTCATATCCTTGAGTGCCTGCTAAGCCAGCCAACGGTCCACTAATTGGACGTCTGGCAAAGTCATCAGACGTCTCCTAAGATGTCTGGTCTAATGTATGGACGTCTGATTTCATCAGACAGAACTAAGTATGTCCAACCTAACAGTTATCAGACGTCTGAAACAACAGTCAGACGTCTTAAAATACATTATCTGACGTCTGATTTGGGAATTAGACGTCTGGAAAGTCTGTTTGAACCCTATATTGGTTTTCTAAGTATTCTACAGAAAACCTAAGTATCCTAGGGTTGTGCCGGTGTTCCTAGGACTACTGTTAGGGTTCTTTGAGGCTCTTTAACATGAAATATCTAAGGAAATAAAGAGCAACAAAAGAAACGAAAAATACAACAAGTACAAAAGAAGGAAATCTATCCTATTCTTCATTTCCTTCCATCTTCAATCTTTTGCTCCACGCGAACCTCCTCTGTTTTCCGTCAAGCTCCTCCAATCCATCCTGGATGCGAGCTCGAACTCCGTCTAAACACGTCCACATTTGCAATTGACCTGAAATCTAGGACTCAAATTGCAAATGTTAAATAACACGTCTTTTGTTATCATCAAAACAAATGATCGTGGTGCTCTAGCACCAACAGATCGCACCGCCTGCATTGAATTAGCATGTGAGATCGCATGTAGAGCGTGCGTTTGATCGTGTGTGTAGCTGTGGAGTGCTCCAGTCGTGCCACGCATTCATCTCCTAGCGCTTCACTCACCATCCAACAGTTAATCATGCCCTCTTGCCACCACCTTCTTAATTTCTCGTGCAGTACCGCTCGAACGTGTGTCTCACGCTTGCGGTTGAGCACACTCACCACTGCGCTAAGGGTGTGGATTGGCGAGTTTCCACTTTGGTGCTCGATTGCCCTCAGCCATTGGATGGAAATCCAATGGTTGAGATCTTCCTATCATCTGATGGCGTAGGGGCGGCTACAATGGTGTGGATGCACCTTGAGCGTTGGATCTTGATCCAATGGTCCACAACGTGCAACGTGACATCTTCAGTAGTTGGGGCTGGTGTGAGGGGCGGCTGCGATAGTGTCACGTGGCACCATCATGGCTATCTATCTTCTTTTCTTTATTACCGGTGATGTAGGCCTCCGATTGGGTTGATTTTTGTGTCGTTGGAGTGCGATCATTGATCTACATCCATCCGTGCGGTTGGATATTTCATCTGAGGCTTGGATTTTTGTCATCTTGCTCCCTAGCCTCTGTTCTTCTATGGACTACACAAGATGCTGTGGTTGTTTGATCGAGATGACTTCGGAAGCGTTGGACTCCCATCGTCGTCCTAATCAGATCTATGCGGTCTGATATACCATCTGGAGTTTTGAATTATCTACAATTAATTTCATATCTCTTTTAGTGCATAAAATGATAATATTATTTATGCAGCTAACAAACTAACTATTATGCGAATTACGACACTCATGCATGCATTGCTCCTAAATTATGCTAGAATCTAACTTAATTTAGGTAATTTAGATCGCATGATTGCTGTGCAATCACACCCCTATGCCTGAATCGTGCTAGTCCCTAGCAAGTGCAAGACTAAATGCACAGTGGTCCGACATAACTGATTTCTATCATGAGTTTGACTAGAGATTTGTTTCATTTTTTTTCATCCAAAACTTTAGAAATATAGATAATCATGAAAGTGTTTTGTTGTAGTCTATGCAATTGATCCAAGTGAAAAAATGAATCTACATCTAAAGCTCGTACTTGACCCTTAGTAAAATTCTATTGGGATAGGCAGACTTCTTCCCTTAGGGTTATAAGATAATCTATAAATTCAGCTTTAGTTTTTGGCTTAGGTTGAGGATAACTGAGTCAAGTAGATTTGTATTTGGTAGCTCACACTCATCTGGTGCTGCATATAAACTAGTACATTAGAACCTAGATTTCCAGACTATTAGATAATTCAACTCAAAGAGAAGCGGAGAAACTATGCTATCTTTAGTTTCTTTGTACTCATTCTCTCTCTTTCTTTTCTTTTTTGTCTTTTTCTTCTTCTTATCTTTTCTTTTCTTTAGTTTACAGCTCACAATCTCACCAGATTTGTCAGCATATTTGGTGGTCTCTCCTGGCATTAACACTTTGATTAGGTTCTGATAACCCTATGACTAAGTTAGACTTCCACAGCCTGTATTTAGGTGGCCAGAAATACAAAAAAGTAGGTCAAGGCTATATTTGGTGGATTGTGAGGGTGGTAGGTCTTGTTGTCTCATTACACTTGAAATAAATCCTAAACTCATAAACTCATTTTTCATTTTTTTTTCTGCTTTTTCTTTTTTTCTAATTTATATATATATATAATTTTTTTCTTTTCTCTCTTTTTTTCTTTTTCTTTCTCAACGTGATATAGCATACGAGCTTTTATTTATGAGGCATTATTCGAGATTGGGGATGTTTAAGAGGATATCAGTTGGCTTATTTAGTGGAAATGCTTATTCTCAACACCGAGAAGGGAATGGATAGGACACATGTTTCTGACCTTGACATTAATACCTTCCTTCAGCCAATGATTCCGTAAAGGATGGTCGTGACCATTCACCTTAGTCCTAGTTTTATTAGAACCCGCACTCTACGTATGTGCCTTATTTAGTGGCTCTCAAAATATTCGTACTAAGAACTTGTACGTAGAAGCCGAGAGCGAAAAGTTATGGCTAACTTCGAGTATCATTATCAAATTATCTAGAAGTTAAGATTCCTTATACTAGCCTTAGAGCACCAGTAGACTTTCTACTCTCACCTCACACTTGTTTGGTGGATCTGCTAGAAGATAGTTTGCCTGACTCCCTAATTATTATCCAAGGCCTTAGGAGAATAAGCATTGCTTCTTCTTGAAAACTAAAGATGTCTATCGGTCTTCACAGAGGATCCATTGCAAATTCTACGTGTAAGTGTGAAATTGTTCTGGATTCTGAACTCAAGAATCAACTTAAGAATAAATCCCTAATAAAACCTTAATAAAAATTCTTTATGCCTAAATGCAATTTTTTTTTCTTTCTTTATTTTTTTTTGACATAAAAATAAGACAAGCAATGTCCACCCCCTATGTCTATTCATTACAATGTCCTCATTGAAATGTATACTGAAAAATTAAAATATAAGCAAGAGGAGGGGATATCACCTGACTATGCTTGTTAATCCAAGTCAGTATGGATGCAGAGGATGCAAAACTACCTGTAATGAATACTGGGTTGCCTCCCAGCCAGCGCTAAGTTTAACAACATTAGCCGGACTTAAACCCAAAAATGAATGATCAAATTAATGGGTTGTGAAACGACCCTTCCTAAGGGTTCTTGCATGATTCTTTGAACTTTCAGGATGTTTTCGGTAGTTTCACGCCCCTGGTTTCTTATTCTATGGTTCCCATGTAAAGGAACAATTATTTTTTTGGGGCTTAAACCACAATTTCACGAGCCCACAAGACCCTTAAAACCCTAAAATCGACCTTTAAATGCCCACCCTCATTCTCGTTCTCAGTGCCACCCCCACACACCTACGTTTTCCCTCGACCCCCATGCCACCTCGGGCTGCGCTCCCTTCTCGTAGCTAAGAGGAGAGAAGAGCGACGTACCCCGTTTAGCTACGGACAATGCAGGAAGCGTATGTATACCTCACTTACATGCATGATGTGTTGTCTTTATAGCATGCCATAAGAATCGATCGACTTTAGTTTAGTGAAGTACCGAACTAAAGAATGTCCTTAAAGATTTGATGATAACTTAGTTTTGTTCGTTACATGTAACCATGTGCGGTGAAATTTCGGTTGCTTATTCCTGCTCTTCTCCGGTATACCAACTAATCTTATCTAGTTTCCTGCGGTGCCCTTAATTGGGTGTTAAAGGAAATCTTGCTAAGGTTAGTATTAGGGGGTACACTGGAGAAGTGCAAGGAGATGCTATCGAAATTTCACCATACCAAGGTTACATGTAACGAGCAAAACTAAGTTATCATCAAATTTTTGAGGATGGGCTATAAAGTGAAAATCTTAATCAACATACACATCATTCGGTCATTTCCCTTCCTAATAAGTGATTTGTTTACATTAAATTTTAGGTTATAATGGATAAATCTTGGATTGGATTGCGGGGTTCAGATTACACCAGATATAACGATGGAGTAATTTCATTCCTGGATTGGGCCTTTCATGACGATATGAAGATATTTAGTTGAGGAGGTCAACTAGATAATATCTTTTGCCCGTGTAGAATATGTTTAAATAGTTCCTTGCATGATCGTAATACTATGCTCGAGCACTGCATTTGTAATGGGTGGCTGGCAGTGTTACACTATTTGGGTAGCTCATGGAGAGGAGTTGGCTGAGAAAGTCATAAACAATGAGAACACTGTTGACCAAGAGATCGACGAGAACATAGCTGATAGTAGAGGTGAAGAAATAGAAGATATGTTGAACGAGATGAGAGTAGGAGAGGATATAAATACAGACAGGGAAAATCTGTTTAGTTGTGATCCGTTCTATGATGCTGTTATGGCGGCTGAGGATCCTTTTGCTCCCAGTGTTACAAAAATATCAAAGTTGTCATTTTTGTTAAAGATGTTTCAACTGAAGGTTATGAATAGAGCTAGTGCTAAATTCATGACAGAAATACTTCAATTTATTACTGAGCTGCTGAATAACCCTGATGGTTTTCTGGCTTCATGGTATGAGGCAAGGAAACAGATTCGTAAGCTTGGTTTGGGTTGTCAGAAAATCGATGCATGTCTGAATGACTGCATTCTTTTTAGAAATGGATTCACAAATTTGAGTAATTGACCCGAATGTGGACGTGAGAGATATAAGGAAGGTAAAAATAAAAGTAAGGAAACAACCTCAGAAGGTTCTTTGTTACTTTCCACTGACACCTAGGCTTCAATGCCTTTTTATATCAACTAAAACTGCACGGTTGATGACATGCCACCAGGATTATAAATCTCAAGATGGAAGAATACATCATCCTACTGATTCAGAGGAGTGAAAAAGATTTGTTGAAAGAAATAATTTATTTGCTTTAGAAGCAATAAATGTGCGATTGAGTCTTGCAAGAGATGGATTCAATCCATTTAAGAGTATGTACCCTTTGTACTCTATATGGCCAGTGGTAATGGTCACTTATAACTTACCTCCTTGGTTGTGTATGAGATCGTCATTCATGATGCTGACCCTATTAATCCTCAGTCCAAAGCAACCAGGAAATGCAATAGATGTTTATCTCCATCCATCAATCGATGAACTAAAATAGTTATGGTACATCGGCGTGAAGACATATGATGCAGAAAAGAAAGAATTTTACAACATGCATATAGCATTGTGGTGGACCATAAACGACTTCCCGGTGTATGCAAATTTGTCAGGTTGGAGCACTAAAGGAAAGATTGCTTGCCCAGTCTGTATGGAAGACACTCATTACCTATGATTACCGGATAGTAAGAAATTCTGTTACTTAGGACTTTGCAGATTTCTACCTATTGAACATAGATGGCGAATGTCATAGTTCACGAGTAAATTTGATGGCAGAACATGTCGGTATTCAAAGAAAAATCCAAAGAATAAACTTTGTACAGATTCTATTAGGTTGCTGGGTCAGGTTATAATGGAGAGATTACAAGAAATGGGTAAGATACAGTTGGGTAGACCATTCAAACAAGACCAAACAACCTCGAGGAATTCTGGATTTTGAAAGAGAAGCATTTTCTTTATGGAGCTGCCATGCTGGAAAGATCTTACAATACGTCATAATTAAGAGTTATGCACATCAAAAAAAATGTGATGGATAACATCTTAGACGTATTAAATTTAACAGATGATCTTAAGGACATGGTTAGAACAAGGAAAGACATGAAGAGTTTGGGGATACGTTCGGTGTTGCATATTCATGAGGATGAGGATTGCATCCCACCTGCTATTTACCACTTGAATCAAGACCAGAATAGTAGAATGTTCTCCTTCTTAAAGGGAATTTGGGTGCCATGTGGGTTTTCATCGCAGCTTTCTTGTTGTGTGAATGAAGCACAGAAAAAGATATCTAGTTTGAAAAGTCATGACTCCCACGTTTATATGGGAGTAATATTTCCACTAGTGATGCAGGGGATACTGCCTGATGGGAACACCATCATGAGCCATAACTAGCTCATTTTGATCTGATTAAGACAGTAAATGCTCCTACATAACCACCGGAGGATTGTAATTCATCGCATAATCATTTGGAGAGAAAGATAAGAAACTAGGGTTAAAACTGTAATTTTACCAACATATCATGAATTCAGTACAACCATGGGTTTTCTCATGGGATAATTAAGGGTCAAATTGTCCTAAAAGGCTAACAAGTGGGTTAGAACAAACAGAAAGGGTTTTCGCATGTTTTGAGAATTAAATGACTTCTGAAACCCTAAAAACAGACCTGCTTAATTAACTAAGGTTTTGTTCATGATAAAATTCACCTAAACCCTCTAAAATTCATATAAAAATATTCTCTAGGGTTTGGTACCTTCAAATTGACCATCAGAACCCGTCTTGACCGAAATCAGAGTCTAAGACAGACATTTACCCTAATTTGGGTTTTTGCATAAATTACCTAGTCAAACGTGGTCAAAACCAAAATCCAAAATCACCATTAGATTCCTTAGATTCAAATTAGGTTTGTACAAAAATTTGGAACCAATCTAAGATTGTCTTGACCCTACAAATTAGTTTGCAACTTGGTCCTGTCTGATTACATAGATTGTCCTTAACTTTGGAACCAATCTAAGATTGTCCTTAACTTTCAAAATCCTTACAAAAAGACCCATAAATTTATCATCATTTTTACAAATAGATCCCTGCTGCCATTAATTCTATTCTTACAAGCTCTGGCGACCTAAAATTGGCAAGATCTCCTTGATTCCTTGACGAATCCCTTTGAAATTTGAAAGGGAAGTTCGTCAAGGAATTCCCTTCCTTTTGAGCCAATTCCCAAACCCCAAAACCTTCCTAATCTCTCATGTGAATGCATGAGAGATTAGTGTATCAAAAAATTCCCAACTCCGGTGAAGCTTTCTTCTCAAGCCCAAAACTCCCTCTAAAGGCCTATAAAAAGACCTCCAGATCAAACCGATCCTCCCATGCTTGAATTTGGCCTTGAACACCACAAATTCCTCTCCTCTTTCTTGGCTGAATCACTCCTCGACATCCGGTGACCCTCCCTGCCTCCTCTCTTCCTCTGTTCACAATACCAGTGATGGACCTTCATTCATTCCTCTCATTCTTCCACTCCTAGCTGTACCAGTAGGAGCCTCTCCCCCGTCCTCGTTGCCATCTCCTATCCACCGAAGCAGCCTCCTTCGGCGCCAGCCATACCACAACTGGCGCCATTCCTTTACCCTTCGTCTGCTACTGCTCTCAATTGACTCCTCAACTTCTCTTGATCACGCCAACACATCCAACACACTGCTTCGACCTCGCCAATGCTTTCCACGACTCCGTCTTCCACCTCTCCGGTAGACCTTCAACGAGACCTAGTGGCCACCACAGACCACCTACGCCACCGCTTCCACGCTTCACACCTCCACCTCATCACGACGAGCAAAATCCCTCACTCATTGAGAGCTATTGATCCCTCTACAGCGCCACCAAACACCCCACCTTCACACGCATAGTCTGCCTCTGTCAGACCTCATCACTCATGCCCACGCCACGCCGACCCCCTCAGCAAGTTCGTCGTGCTCCGGTGATCATTCTTGAACATTTTTATGCGGTTGAAAGGCTTTTTGGTGATTTCAGGTACTAGCCTCCGGCTGCCATTAGCAAGCAAGCTTTGAAGCTTGCTTTGAAGCCTTCTTCAGTGCTTGCAGATCTAGGTAGCCATCCCAGGTCGCACGGAATACTCCCAGGCAGGATCTTAGGGCATCAGTAGGAAGCATTTGCCTCTGTAATGGTGTGAATTCCAACCCTCGTCACTGCAGCATCAGACGTGCGAAGAAGGTGGTACTTTAGTCCCACCTCGGAAGTTCACAGAGGCTTGCAGCAGCATAAATTGCAAAAGTGCTTGGGGCTTATTGCCTCAGACACAAGGGGTGAGGTCCCTCACACCCTTCACGTGCCTCGTCCACGACACGCCCCTGCGGACCTGGTGCAGACTCGATTACCACCTAAGCCTTACTCTCCTTGGTTGTGACTTATGCCAGCAGCCTTGAACCTGAGTGCACTTTAGGTCCAAATACCCGATAACCCGGTATTGTTGGAGGCTTTGGGAGAGTATGACCTAAGGAGAGAAAGAGAGGAGAATCTGTGTGGGGTATGGAAGGGTTTTGCTCTCTGGGTCTATAAACCCTTCCCCTGAGCAGAGAAAGAGAAGCAGAAAAAGAAAGAAGAAGAAAAGCAGAAGAGCCGCACAAGAGCAGAGAAAGAGGGAGAAGAAAGAAGAATTAGAGCACTGTAGAATTAGATGTTTAAGGCATCTGATCCTACCATGAGACGGCTGATTTGAGTTTATTTCATATAGAACTATTGAGTTCCATTTGCCATTATTGTAGGGAGTAATTGGTGATTCAAATCACCATTTTACTCCATTCCTTTTAAAGTCTGATACTTGATCTTATTGCCACATTACTTTGAATCAATTTCTAATTATAATTTCTTATCTCTATTATTTTAAATTGCAATTTTGAGAACTGAATTCTTACTTGCTCCCAATGAACGACCCCGAACTTTTTCGAGTATAAATTTTATCTGTTTTTCGTGAGATTTCAACTATACTACAATGCACTATTTAAAACCTGATTTTGAGTGGATAACACTGCCAAAGCTAGTTGTTGATTCATTCATAGAGATGAGCAGATTTTTCAAAGTTGTTTGTTCAAAGACGGTAGAAAATGATACGTTAGATCACTAGGATAAACAAATAGTCATTACTCTCTGTAAGATGGAACAGATTCTTCCCCCAGCCTTCTCCGATGTAATGGTTCATCTCACCCTGCATCTTGTAAATGAAACGAGAATCGGTGGACCTATATAATTCAGATGGATGTATCTTGTGAAGCGATTTTTGAAAAAGCTTAAAGATTTTGTTTTGAATAAGGCAAAGCCGGAAGGATCCATTGTAGAAGGGTATCTCGTAGAGGAATGCATAAATTTTACTTCCATGTACATGAATGAAATAGACAACTGCTTTAATAAACTTTAAAGGAACTATGAGGGAGAATACAATAACAGTGATGAAGAATGTTTGTCCATTTTTTATATTAGAGAAAGGTTGATTCTTTATATAGAGTACAAGGCAATTTCAGAAAATGACAGACATTGCGCGCATCTATATATTTTAAAACAAATTCCTGAAATTGATCCATTTTACGAGGAATTCGAAAGATTATCTCTTTCAAGGACAACTGGATTTGTCTTCTTAGATTGGTTTAAAGACCGGGTTAATCAATCGAAAGTGGATAATGATCCACGATGGGTACCAGATTTTGATGTAATTGCTGATTCACCATTACATTATGCACATTACCACTCTGGATATATAATAAATGGGTTCAGATTCAGGATAAAAGAAATTGATGGTAGAAAGGTTACACAACAAGCTGGAGTTGTTGATTCAGATCTTTCCACCGGTCCAGATGGATATTATGGTGAAATCAGAGAAATCGTGGAGATCAGTTTTAGATAAGATTGTTGAGTTCTCCTATTTAAATGTCATTGGTTTGATGTTTTTAAAGAGGGCATCAGTTTCAAAATTGATAACACAATTTCTCGAGTTTAAATCCTAATCGTTAAATTCTTTAGTTTGATGAACCATTCACATTGGCATGTCAAGTGGCACAAGTATTCTATGTCCCCGATAATTGCCAAAAGTGATGGGTTATACCCATAAGAACAGTACCGCGCAACCATTTTGACTCACAGTCTGAAGCAAACCAAGAATTTACAGAAGAAGGTCATTTATTTGCAATCGATGTTGACATCTAATTAAGGTTAATAACAATTTCTTTGCTTTGTTTAATTTCTGTTTAAATGAAATTCATATTAAAATTGAAATTTATAGGGGCATATATGTCATTACAAAGAGGGTTTGGAGTAAAATTGAAATTCATGTCTGTTGATTTATATATTAATGATTTTTAATTATATTAATTATTTCATTTTTTATGTGTTACAGATGATGTTGTTTAAGAGAAAATCCAATAGACAGGCCTCCACACAGCCTGATTTGTCTCCTCAGGCTCAGCCACCCCCCACCCCCCCCCCCCACAGTAGGCTCAGCCACCCCTTCGACAACAGGTTTAGCCACCCCCCCCCAGTCACGTTTCGTACGACCAAGGGAGATGGCACATTTACTACATACAGGGGGGAAGGGGAAGAGGAAGGTGATTGCTCAGACCTTGCCAGACCAAGCAGAGGATGATCGAGATTATGGAGGATTAGATGAGGAGGAGGGGGAAGAGGAGGTAGGAGAGGAGGGAGAGGAGAAGGGTGAGGAGGCAGAGGATGAGATGGTGGGGAATACGTCCCCAGTTCATGTTGACCCCTCAACGGTGGTCTCAAGTTTAGGTAATAAATCATATATCTTTAGGAAGTAAATTACTTAAATGTTTTAAAGTTTATTATTACTTCAAAAATATATAACGAATATGATTAATGTTTATGTAGGTAGAGTAGCAAGAGGACAGGGGAAGACCAAAAATCTAAACCTCTAGCGTATCCCCGGGGGCGTGAGGATAACAATTAGGCTTAGAACCACAGGGGAGGCGGAGAATTGTAACGAACGCGTGCCCCAGACGTCATTTAAGACGTCTGGGAGGTGGCCCAGATGTCAGACCAAACGTCTGGGATCGTTTCCAGACGTCTGTAAATCCGTTATCTTCCACACGCGCGGGTCGTCTACGCGCCTGAGTGCGCAGACCCGCATATTCGTTTATTCCCTGCGGCTGCAGACGCCCTGCCGCGTACTCTCTCCTCCTCGTACGGCCTTAAAAGGCCACGCCTCCCCTCACTTCCATCACCACCGTCTCCTCCCTCTTCTCTTTCAGCCAGTGAGCGTGAGCGCGAGCGCGAGGGTGGCAGCGGCGGCCGCAGTGAGCGCGGAGGAGGTGCTGTGTGCGAGAGCGGAGCTCTGCCGTGAGGGCGAGCTCGCCGGGGCTGCTAGGGCCGGCCGGCGGAGGGTGCAGGGGGCGCAGAGCGACGCGGAGGGGGACTGCTGCGGTCTGAGCAGCAGGCGCGTGAGGTGCGACGCGGGCGGCGTCGTGAGCGGAGGCCGAGTGGCACCCTGATTCTGGAAAAATTTCCAAAATCAGACGTTTAGGTTGATAGCCAGACAGCGAGGGCAACGTCTGGAAGACCATCAAGACGTCTGAAAGGTGAGTTTTCCGTCTCCTTCTTCCTTCCTGTCGACTGACCGTACTGAGGGAGGGAGATGGGTGTGCGCAGGCTCGGTGATTCGCCATCCAACACGAATCAGACGTCTGGCTGTAGTACCAGACGGCGGGAGTGACCTCCAGACGTCTGGGGTGACCATCGGACGACTGGGAGCTAGGCCAGACGTCCCCGCCGACTTCTGGAAGTCTGGGAAACCACGCTGAACAAGGTAATTCTCTGATCCACTTTTTAAGACGTCTGGAAGAAGTTCCAGACGTCTGATATTACACAGTGTCGTCGTTTTTGACCCGTTTAGGGCCCGTTCGGGTTCCGTTTTCCGCGATTCGAGTTGCGTTCTTTTCAGAATTAATTCCTCTTCCTGTCTACAGTAGCTATACACTGTTTTGAGACACTCCTTGTGTTTGATCCTTGTGATAGGACCCTGTTCTATTGCAGTCTCGGGGGTTGCGGAGGCACGCGGGATTCCCGACCACGCCCCCATTTCTCCCGTTGTACCTGGTAGAGTGGCTTTAAGTTATTAATAAAATCTGTTAAATTATGGAACCATAAATAGAACCTAGGACATTGCATGAATCCTAGGAATGAGAAATAGATGGAATGATAGCTCCTAGGTGTTGCATGAATCCTAGGGCTGGAAAACTAGATTGTATGATAGATCCTAGGATATGGCATGAATCCTAGGATGGGAAAACTAGTGGAATGTTTAACACTGCAGTCTTGGAAAATGGAAAGAGATATAAAGCTTCCTATAATTTGAATTAATAGCTGCCTGTTGTGAATAAATAACGTGGTTGAGAACATGGATTGTAAGAATGTGAAACTGGAAAGTGAAACCTGGATGTTTGAGTAAAAAGGATGGAACCCTACGGGGAAGTAGGAGTAGAACTCCTGGAAAGTGAATGGAATAGTATTGGGGAAGTGAGCTGGACCTTGAGTACGGAGTACCAAGGAGAGCGATGTCCCCCTGTTTAGTGCAGAGCGGAGCTAGCCACCCCAGGGACCCGGGGTTAGGACTGGCCACTCTATACTGACTTGCTGGCCCTCGCGTACGTAGTACCGAGGAGAGCTACTAGTGTAGGGAGGTACTAGCTACCCCACGGGCCCCGGGGTTCTGCTAGACTCCCACACCGACTTGTTAGGCCTGCTGGGGCAAACCAGGGTAGTCAGGCGAGGGTGCGCGGACTGTGAAGGGGCAAGGCCCCGGTTTGGTTACTGTGGAGGGGTTGGACCCCTGTTACTGAGAGGGCTCTGCCCTGGACTGGTTCCGTGCTGTGCTTTGGGCGCACCCATTAACGGAAATGACTGACCGCGTGCTAGTACGGGTTAGCTACCTGTGCGTTTATCGTGCGTGCCGTAGTCACCGTTACGTCTGTCAGTGACCTTGGGGTGGTTGACTGAGGGTAGGATCACCACGGGGGACTCTCCCGGCCAGGAGAGCACCACGTGCTACTTCTACTTTTTGGAAAAGACTGCAATCAAGATCGTTCCCACGAGGAACATTCGAGATCAAGAAAGAGATCTGGGGAATAAATGAAATAGTGAGACAATTGAAAGATGTGAATAAAGAAGGTAATCGAACATAACAGCTACTGTACACTCTACTGTTGTATTTAGTTTAGTTGCCACTCTACTCAGCATTTTGCTGACGTGTTACACTCGTTACCTTTTTCAGGACCAGGTGTTGAGCAGCCAGGGTCAGCGGCTACAGAGGACGCTGGGTCGAGTAGGGTCCACTAGAGTTACCACTGTCTCTTGTACCTCTTTTTGTTACGTTGTAGTGAGTAGTTCTTGTTTCAGCTGTAGTTCAAATTATATTATGAATGTTGTTCTACTGTTGTGGTGGTACATACTGTGGTAGTTTCTTTCCTTACTGCTGTACTTCTTACTGTTAGTTACATTCATGCTGAATGTGGTTTATTTTACTGCTCTTTTGGTTACTTCCTCGTTGGACGACTAGGTCTTGGGATTAGTTGAGTCGGTCCGGTTCTCGTGTCTGGTAGGGACTCGGGAACCGAGTCGTTACAAGAATTACCAGGGCTTTATTAGTCGAGTGGGCACAATTGTTAAGTCCATTGTGCCCATTTGCTACTTCTACTGAAGGAAGATGCCCGTAGAGCTGAAGAGGCAGATCATCCGTCAGTTGGAGGTAATTTTATTTGTAAAAGTTATTTCTTTTATAACTTTATCTTAAAATTATTATAAAATATGATTGATTAATATTTTATAAAATTAATATAGGTAAATTACGATTGGGGTGACGACCCCAATGCCTCCGGATATATCCTTAATCATGCTGCCAAAATCCACAGGGATTGGAGGATGGAGACCAAGAGAAATGTAAGAATTTTCAAACACTTAAATTTTTTATGCACATAATTTCTTATATTATTTTTAACAATTTTTATTTGGTATTTAGTTTTTTCTCGAACAAGAGTTCACTTGAGGAGGCAATGGATGATGTTCCTCCTGATGTCATGCCTGACGATTGGAAGAAGACATGCGAGCATTGGCTGGATCCGAAGACGGAGGTTAGTAAGTAATTAAAAAGTACTTCATTAATTTCATATCTCTTAAATTTATAAAAGACATTATTGTATATGTCTACAGGAGCAAGCAAAAGAAATAAGGCAATAGGACTAAAGCTCCACCATAGACCCATTGTTTGGGTTGAAGGAGCATCGAGATGGTCAGGAGCCGTTATGTAAGTGTTGGAACTACTTTTATGTTGAGTATTACTTAATTTTTAAGTTATTTTAACCTAATTGTATCATTTTTATATTTTTAGTTCACTGCACTTGATAGGATTGAAATGAATAGAATGGATATCTACGAGATCACCCATAGTAAGGCTGTAGCTAAGGATGCTTGTAAGTGGATTCATTAGTCATACCAGGAAAAACACGTAAGTTTCCTAAACTCAAAAAATTTATAACTTTATATATATATTATAATAGTATTTTTTAATATATTTAGGATCAAATGGTACAATTAGTACATCCCCCCACTAATGATACCTCTGAGAGAATCTAGTAGCCTTCAGATGCAGAGGAGGCATTTGGGACAGTGATGCCACCAGACCACGGTGGTTTTGTTCGTAGTGTAGGGAAGACATACATGTTATCTACCTAGTATGGAAGGAAAGGTGCCATCTCAACTACTATCGTCAATCAGCTGCAAAAAAAGATTGACACATTACAAAGATGAGAGGGGGAGCGGAAGAAGAGAGAGGTAGAGATGAATAATAAGATGAGTGCCATGGATGATAAACTTTAAATGCTTATACACCTTCAGAAGAAGGGTCAATCAGAGCATCCGTCTTCCACAAATCCAATCATCTACAGACGAGATGACTCCATGGGTGGTGCAGGTGGAGCTAGTGGCATTTGGGCAACTGTATCTTGATTTCTGTGTATTTTCTTTTCTAATGTTTTTCATGTAACCTTTTTTATTTAAATATTTCATTTTCAAACTTTTAATGTATTAGATTTTATATTTATGAAATATAATTTTTTTTTCATTTTTATTTAAAGTAGATTTAGTAGGTATTTTCCATCATCTGGTAATTAAAAAAAAAGCTCATACATTTACCGTCGGTTATTTGAATAACCGACGGCAAATATCCAACAGTAAAAATTTTATATAAGTGTCGGTAGAAGATTTCTATATCCAAAGTATTTTTACCGTCGCTTATATAAGCGACGATGTTTTCTTTAAATGGCGACAAAACTAAAAAAAGGCACATTAGCACGCGAAAGAGTAACTTAACAACACTGCCGCTTATTTAAATAAGCGAGGGTAAACCAAATTATCGTTGGTTTGATACCTATGGAAAAAGGCCCAATTGCTTTGCTGGATGAATGATATTTCGACGTCCGATGTTCCTTGTAACCGACAGGAAAAAGGAACAGCGACGGTATCTATGCCATTGCCTTGTTGCATCAGTTATAATGGCTTTGCCGTCGGTTCTCAACCAACGGCAAAAGGTGAACTTGTTGTTGTGATGCATAGGTACAGGATGTTGGAAAGGATCGTGGCATGCCCTTCGAGGTGCTTTAGGATGTCTGGAGACAGTTTTTGATGTCTATCTGCACTCCCAAACGATCGGAGGGAGTGTCAGACATCGGGATCTCCCTCAGATGGTTGCGGAGGGGTTTAGACGCCTGAGGAAGCCGCAAGAAGGTAACGTGAGATTCTGAGGTCATTTAAGACGTCTGGGTCTAGTCCCAGACGTATGATTATAGTCAATATGCGCGTTTTTAGCTCGTTCTGGGCCTAAACGGAGTCGATTTTGTGCAAAAGAAGTATCGTTGGTTTCTATTTGAGTTTCTCTTTATGTTAGTGTCATTCTTATGCTATTTTGAACTCATTTGATGTGTTTGGTCAGTTGTATAGGTCTCCAGCCAATATAGTATACGGGATCTACGATTCGAGCCCCCATTCCACCCATGTATCTCGCTAGAGTGGTTCTCTCTCTAATTCCTGAATTAATAATTAAATTGCATGCTTTAGAAATATTGGATTGAACACTAAGTTGTGAGATAAACCCTAGGGCTGAAAGACATGAATGCATGCTACTTGAGAAATATTCGATTGAACCCTAGGTTGCGAAATGAACACCAGGGATGAAAAGAGATGAATTCGCATGTCATGAATGATTAAATTGCTATGATACTTATGGAAAGTAGTAAACCATGAGCTGCCTGTACCACATTTAATGAACCATGACATGAATGGAAATATCTATGGTGTACTGAATAATCGATTGTGAAATCTTGAGCTTCCTGTTATGCATTTAATGAATCGAATGTGGAAATGAGAAAGTCTTTGTGTGAACCCTACGGGGAACTAGAAAGGAACTCGCGCATATGGAACGAATATCGTATGTAGGAGGGAAGTGAGCTGGCCCTCGGGTATACGGTGCCGAGCGGAGCAACTGTCCCTTTTGTTTGTAAAGTGAGCGGGCCCTCGTGTACGAGGTACCGAGGAGAGCTACTATCACTTTAGTGTAGGGGGGAGCTAGCCGCCTTTAGGTTGAGACCCGAGGTTAGGAATGGCCCCCTACACTGACTCTGGTTACTTTAGTGTCGACGGGGAGCCTTCCGCCTCATGGGGCTCGGGGTTAGGATTGTCCACCCTACACCGACTCTTGTTAGGCTCGTTGGGCAAACTGGGATAGTCGGGCGAGGGTACATAGACTGTTGAGGGGTGCGACCCCTGTTCTATTTTGCGCTGTACATTTAGGCATACCCGCTAGCAGAAATGACTGACCACGTGTCAGTGCAGGGTAGCTACCTGTGTGCTTATCGCGCGTGCCGTAGTCAGTGCTATGTCACGACTGTGACCTTGAGGTGGTAGACCAGGTGTAAGACTACCACGGTGGCTCTCTCAGCCAAAAGAGTGTCACGTGTACATCCTACATCACAGAATAATCTGCAATCAAGATCGTTCCCTTAGGGAATAAGAGGATTAAGAAATGTTGTGGATCCTTATTAGAATAACGAAAAAAGAAACACCTAGTTGGGATATATGGAAATGAATAATTGGTTATATGCTTGTTTCTTTTTGTTAAAGTGCATGTAAACGTCTTAACTACCACTCTACTCAGCGTTAGCTGATTATGGATTATATAACCATGTTCAGGTCAAGGAGTTGAGCAGCTAGTGCCACCAGTTGCAGAGGGTGCTGGGCCCAGCCGAGCCTAGCTGTAGTTACTTTTTCGTTTCGGAGCTCTTTTGTTGTAGTGAGTAGTTTTAGCATGTATTAGCTATTCCTACTATGTTCTTGTTATATTTCCCTCTGTTGTAGTTGTGATGGCTATGTATGTTACAATACTCTTTCGCGTGTGGCATGTAACACTTTTAAGACTTTTCATTCTGATTTCTATTACTGCTTCTTATTTATTTCTACTTAGTTACATTGCATGTGTGGTTGTGGAATATTTTTTGCTTTTGGGTTATTTCTTGTTAGACGACTAGGCATTGCAATTAGTCGAGGCAAGCGATCTTGGGTCCTGTAGGGAGCAGGGATTGGATCGTAACAATGCGGGAGGAGATTTAGCAGCCACCTCCTCCGCTGCCTCCTCCTAAGGATAGGGAGAGGGAGTCCTCCGTGAGATAGGAGAGTCGCCGCAGCGCTGGGCGACTTGGAGGGGAAGGGGGTGATCCTCCACCACCCCCACCACCCTTAGACACTACTGAGCATGAGTCCTCCCTACCAGGATGTGCACCCCTTCCCCTATTGTAGCTCCATCATGAGATTTTCGCCCAGTTCTGGAAGCTGAAGCCCCCCTCTTTCAAGGAGGAGGAAAGCCCATTTGAGGCAGAGGATTGGCTGGAGCAGATGGAGAAAATCCTTAACATGCTCCACCCTCTTGCAGAGTGCTACGTGACCTTTGCTACATGCCAATTGGAGAGTGTGGCCCATAGGTGGTGTAGGGCAGTCTGAGAACAGGAGGGGAGAGAGCCATTGTGGGACTAGTTCATGGCGCTCTTCTGCGAGTAGTACTTCCCACAGACCTGACAGGACCAGAGGAGGCAGGAGTTCCACACTCTCCGCCAGGGTGCATGACGATTAGCGTGTATCGTATGTGTTTCCTGGAGCTGTTACGCTTTGCCCTGTCAGCTGCGACTATAGATGAGGAGCGCCTGTGGAGGTTCACTGAGGGCCTCCATCCTGCTATACGGGGGTATGTGAAGCCCTTGATGTTACCTACCTTCTCCCGCATGGTCGAGGCGACCATGACCTACGAGGAGACCAACCCTATCGTACGAGACTCCGATGGAGGAGGATGGAAGAGGCCCTACCAGCCTAAGCACACATAGTGCTGCCAGGAGAGGAGGCACATGGTGCCCGCAGGGGAACCATCCCGCTCTGTGGGTCCACCAGTGGCCTTTGGAGGCCCCCGACAGGGGCCAGCTGCCTACACCAGACCCCCACCCAATTACCAGAATTGATAGACTGAGGGAGGAGGTTGTGCCCCTCCTTGCTACCAGTGTGGCTAGCTGGGTCACCTAAGGAGGGACTGCCCATCTAGGGCTGGAGCTTACCAGATACACCTAGCACTAAGAACTGGAGGCCGATCTGGCAGCCGTAGTTACTAGGCACGAGGAGGAGGACAACAGTCGTGAGGAGGGTTTTGGCTAGCTGCTGCTTGCCCGACCCAAACGTGACCGCTTCTTCTACACCCAAGGCTGAGGGGCATGTCAACGCCCTGACTCACAGAGATGCCAGGGCTTCAGGTTCTGTTATGGCAGGTATGGTTACAGTTTCTGACAGATTAGTTTATGTACTTTTTTATTCTATTGCCACGCATTCTTTTGTCTCCACGAGTTTTGCCATCAATTTGGGGCTGCACAATACTTTGTTAGAGGATCCGCACCTGATTAGAGGCCCAGGTGGACAACTGTTTGTAGCCAAGGAGGTTTACACGGACTGTGAGGTCACCATAGGGGAACATAGTCTTCCCGCTGACCTGATTATGATCTAGATGGAGGATTTTGGTGTGATTTTAAGGATAGACTAGTTGTTTTCCTATTACGCTCTGGTGGACTACTTCGGGAGGAAGATCATTTTCTCCATACCTGAGCTACCTCTCTTTGTGTTCCACGGCCAGCTAGTGGATGGAGGTTTTAGGTGGATCTCCGTGCTTCGAGCAGCGAAGCTATTGAGTTAGGGGTGTGAGGGCTTTCTAGCTTGTGTTGTAGTAGAGCCTAGCCCAGTAGCTGACTTACAGAGTATTCTGGTGGTCTACGAGTACCTCAACGTCTTCCTGGAGTAGCTACCTGGACTACCACCTGAGCGTGATATTGAGTTTGAGATCTCATTGGTACCGGGGACCAACCCCATCTCCACTACGCCATAGAGGATGGCACCTCTTGAGCTGCGAGAGCTCAAGTCCCAGTTGCAGGATATGTTAGAGAAGGGCTTTGTGAGGCCCAGTGCATCCCCATGGGGGCCCATGTTTTATTTGTGAAGAAGAAGGATGGCACCCTTCGACTTTATGTTGATTACAGACAGCTGAATCGGGTCACCGTCAAGAACAAGTATCCGCAGCCCCACAATGACGACCTCTTTGACCAGTTGAGAGACACCACAATGTTATCCAGGATAGACTTGAGGTTAGGTTACCATCAGTTAAGGATCAGGGAGACAAACATCTCCAAGATAGCTTTCTGTACTTGGTATGGACATTATGAGGTTTTGGTCATGCCGTGATGAGAACCTCATCATGAGCCATAACTAGCTCATTTTGACCTAATACAAAGGATAAAAGCTCCTACATAACTCAAGGAAAGGCTTAACTCAGAGAATTCTGAGTTTAAGGAGAAAATAAGTCATAAGGGGTAAAAATACAATTTTACCAATATAATCTGCATACAGGGTAATTCAGGATCCAAACATAGGTCAAAGCAACTTAATAAGAATAAAAGTGGGATGAGATGATCTAGCAAGGCTACAGCAATTCCAAGGAACTAAATGATAATCTGTAACCCTAAAACAACCCACTTCAATTCACGAGGTTCGAGGCAAAGTAAAAATAGAATAAACCCTCTAAAATTCATAGAAAAATAATCTCTAGGGTTTAGAACCTTCAATTTGGCCTTCAGAACCCATTTTGACCTACATTGAGAACCATGCCCAATTAATAACTTAATTTGGGTTTTCGCATAAATTGACTGGTCAAACAAGGTTTAATATAGAAATGAAATTCACCATCAGATTCCTTAGGTCCTAATTAGTCATGTATAAAAACTTGAGCCTAAGAAGAAACCTCCTTGACCAACTTTACACTTTGGTCCTCATATATTTACTTTTTGGCCCTCAACTTTTGAACCCTCGCATTTTGGCCCCTAACTCTCCTTCTTTCTTTGCGTTCAGGTCCCCCCTGCAAAACCTGCCAGCACCATGCTCCGGCGACCTTGCGCGGAGCATGGCGCCGCGCAGGGTGAGGGGGAGAGCCTGGCAAGTAAACCGGGGGTGCCCTGTGTCGTCAGCCGTCGCAGGGACACCCCCCTGGTCGCTGTAACCCGCCATACCGGCCGTGCGAACGCACGGACGGTATGGGTTTCCATCTCCGGCGTCCTCCGGCGAGGGAGACACGTCGTCTCCCTCCGCCTTCCTCCCTGATTCGGTCCCTATAAATACCCCCGTCGCTCCACCGTTCTTCCCAGCTCGGATCTGACGCAGAAAACCCCCAACTTTCCTCTCCTCTCACTCTGGCAGACGCCCACCAGCTCCGGCGGTTCCTCCTCCTCCTCCTCTTCGCTCTGCTGCAATACCAGCAGCAGAGACTTCTTCCCCTGCTCTTCCCGCGCCACGCCGTACCCAGCTGGCGCATCTCCGGCTCTCTGCTCGCCGCCGCCCCTTCCCTGGGCATCTTCTTCTCCGGCGACAGTCGATACGACTGTCGCCCTACCCCGGCCCCTTTCGTCTCCATAGCTAGGTCAGAACTCCTCCCATCTCCCCCTCTTTCTTTTCCCCACTGTCTTTTATTTGATTAAACCCTCGACCGCTCCTGTCCACCGTCACCCCCTTCGTCTCCGGCCATCCTCCGGCGAGCCGCTCCCATCACCCCAGCAACCCACACGGCTCGCCGACTACCGCAGAACCTCCGCCTCCTCACCCTGATCAACCCCCGCCCTTCCACTTCCCCCACATCACCCTCTGCAACCCCACCGAACAAACCCATCCTCCGACCCACAGTCCGACCTAGGGCAGCCCTTGCAGGCGCGCCACGCTCAGCGCCACGCCCAGATTCGACTCCCAGGCCTTGCGAGGCATTTCGACAAAACATCAGGCTCGCAGCTAAGGCGAAGGCTTCGCGTGACGCCGCGATCGCCCGCTGCTTTCTCCGCTGCGGGCGCTCAATTGAGGTGGGACATTTAGTCCCACCTTGGAAAAGTCTGAAGAGGCGCAGCGGTTTAAAGCGAAAAAGTGCTGGAGCCTTACTGCCTCAACATACGGGGTGAGGTCCCCTTCACCCGTCCAGTTACCCGGTCTCGTCCGCGCTCACGCCCCGCGGATCTGACCCGACCCGACTTAGACTGACCTGCACTCCTCGCCCACCACGCACGCCGGTGGGCCTGGACCCGGGCGCGACCCGTACCCGGCTACCCGGTAGCTCTGGGAGAGCTATCCTATGAGCGGATTCTGTGAGAGAGAGACGGAGGGGCGGGGGGGTAGAGTAGGTTTTGCCCCCTGACGTAAACTCTGAAGTGTGCAGGCACAGGTGAAGAAGAAGGACCGCGGAAGAAGAAGGAAGCTGAGGGAGACACTGTAGCAACAAGCGGTTTAAGTCGTCTGATTGGAAAATCAGACGACGTCCTGAAGGGAAAAGAAGAAAGAAGGAGAGACGACGTCCTTACAGGAAAAAGAAAAGAAGAAAGAAGGAGATCTGAAGAACAACAGAAGAAGGCGAGGCAGAGGAGAACACAGGGAAGAACTCAAAGAAGAAGAGCAGGAACAGCTGAAGGAAGAAGAAGAACATCACCACTGCGGAAGAAGAACATCACCACTGCAGATAAAGAAGAAGAGGATAACAGAAGATCTGAGACGAGGAGAAGCAAAGAGAAAAGAAGAAAAGACAACAAATTCTTTCTCTCTCTTTCTTTATTTTTTGTAAAAGAAAACATGTATATCTCTAGAATACAACTTGCTCCCTGAGTTCGACCTCGGGAACTCTTTTATTTTCCGAGTAAAAAAAATTTATATATTTGAAATGTTGGCAATAACTGGCTATACTACAACGCTATAACAATAAAACCCGGTTGCCGTCACCGTTTCATTTTGTCCAGATCTTAATGGGTACTAAGAGTCTATTCAAGAATGCCTAAGGTTTGCATTCTTACTGATCTCATTGTGCACTTTTCAGTTATTTTCTTGAATGAGGTCTAGAACTTAGGTTAATTCCTTAGTTCCTTACTAATGACTATCACCTTTTCTCATAATTTTGTACTCCTTTTTCATTTTGTTTCTTTTCTCCTTCACAAAATTTCCTTTTCCTGTTTTCCTCTTATTCTTTTTCGAGAAATTTTTAATTTTTATGGTGTTTTTGGCATATGTGAATTTTTTTGTTTGAAACCTTTTCTTACAAGTTTTGCACTTTCATACCCCCCCCCCATGCCTAAGATTTGCAATGTCCTCATTGTAACCTAGGGGGTTTTTATTTAACTTAGTTCATTCCTTAAGACATAAATTTGGATGAGTGGATGGGTCGGGTTGAATTTTTGCGGACGATTTCTAATCCTAGATGCAAGCATCTGAGGTGGGCCCGGCCGATCAACACTTGGGAAGAACTTCAATCTGAGTTTTTGAAAAAGTTTTTTCCCGTTGGTCGGACCAACGCCTTGCGCCATCAGATTACACACTTCACTCAACAATCAGGAGAACCTCTCCATGAGGCATGGGATCGTTTTCAGGATCTCATGAGGAAGTGCCCCCATCACGGAGTTCCTAAATGGGAACAAGTCCAATCTTTTTACCAGGGACTCCGTGAGGACATCCGCCTTTTCGTCAATGCAACTTGCGGAGGAAACATCATGGGTCAACATGAAGACACCGTATGGGAGATTCTCGAAAACATGTGCGAGAACTCCATCAACAATGACTCCATGGGATTATTCGACAGGACGAATACCCGCGCAGCGACGAATCTTAAGGGAGCACATGAGACGCAGGGCCTGTCCAAATCAGTCGACCTGGAATTAATGGCCAGTCGATTGGACAAGGTCTCAATCATTGAAAAGAAGGTGGATGAGCTGACTCAGCACTTGCAGCGAGCCACCTCCGCGCGTAACTCCTTTGCACAACATCCTTCCACACAGGAAACTGTGCAAAACATCCTCCACCGATCTTCCCCTGGGATGGATCCATATCCATCCCCGTCTGATTCTTGGATCGGAGGATCACCCGATCCTTTCTACACCAGCCGGGGGAACTCCATTCCCCCTTTCCCTGATTCTCAGGAGGTTCCTCAGACCTGCGAGGACCTCAACGCCATCCAGAACGACCCATTCTCCAACACTTACAACCCTGGATGGCGAAACCATCCCAATTTTCAGTGGGCGGGAAATTCCCAAATCCAAAGACCACCTTTTCAGTCCCGCCCACAGCCCTCTCGTCATTACCAGCCGCCTCAGCCTCGGCCCAAGCCTACTCATCCATCAGGGCCAAATCAGGATCAAATGTCCCTAATCCTTCAGACTCTGGCTGACATTCAAAAAACGAATGTGGCTATTCAAAAACAACACAAGGACGAGCTTACAGAAGTTAAAACTCAACTGGCCCAGTTGGCAAATTCTCGCCAGCCAGGCACACTCCCTTCCCAACCCCTTCCTAACCCAAATAACGTGCCAACCCAGAAGCGCGTTATAAATCCAAATTTAGGCCACGCTCAATAGATTTATCAGGCCCCTACTGCTCCATCTCCAGACGAGATGGAAGCCTCAACTTCTTATGCGGGATTTCAGCAGTAGCCACCCCTCTTACCAAACCCAAACCAAAATCAGGCCGGATTAAATTCTGTAACAACACGTAGTGGTAAAACAACTCAAGACCCGCATTATCCAAACCACTCCAAGCCTGATAACCATGACCCTAGGATAGTTATCCAAGATACCGCTGTTCCGAACCCACAACCTGGACCTATCCTAGAAGAAGCAACCAAGATCCCGTTTCCCGAGGCCTTGACCAAGGGAAAGAAGACCACCAAACCCGTGGCCCCTGAGGAGGACCTGGTCAAGCTCTTTGAGCAGGTCCACATAAACATCCCCTTGATGGATGCAATCCGCCACGTACCAGCTTACGCACGATTTCTAAAGAATGTATGTACACCCCAGCGTAAGCCGCGAACCAAGGGAGGGAGCCCAATTGTTCTGTCAGAGCAAGCCAGCTCTGTAATCCTTAGTAGACTCCCACCCAAGGCAAAAGATCCTGGGACTCCCCTGATTTCCTGTAAGATAGGTGGTACCCAATTTGATAGAGCATTGTTAGACTTGGGTGCATCCATAAACCTGATACCCACATCCTTACTTGACCATCTAGAAGAATCTGAGCTAAAACCAACCGAGGTGACATTACAATTAGTAGATCGATCTATAAAGTCACCAAAAGGGATTCTCGAGGATGTTATCATAAGAGTGCGGGATTTCTATTTTCCAGTGGACTTTATAGTCTTAGATATGGATGCACCTGAGAACCCTAGGGATACACCAATCATTCTAGGGAGACTTTTCTTGGCTACTGCTAGAGCCAACATCAGCTGTGAGGAGGGCCAAATAGAGCTTAAGTTTGGAGATCAAACACTGAAAATTGATATATTTAAGGCCCAACAAGGAATTAATTGCGGCGTCATCGAACAAATTTGTGACATCAAGACTTTGGTTGATGAATCACACCTCCAGAATGACTCGATTATGCCTCATCAACCACAGAAGGATCTTGAACCGCAAACAGAGGAGTCGAATCCAGATATGAACAACCCAGTAACTCCCACCCTTGAACCTCACATCTATACTGAACCACCCGCTGCTGCTGATAACCCCATCCTCGAACTGAAACCCCTTCCTGCTCACTTGAAATACGTCTTTTTGGGTTCTAATCAGACCCTTCCTGTGATTATCAATTCCAACCTCAGTCCTGAACAGGAATCCCGTCAGATTGTTGTCCTCCAGCAACATCGCAGAGCCATCGGATGGACTATCGATGATTTGACTGGAATAAGTCCCTCTTATTGTACTCATCATATCTATTCAGAAGAGGGCACACGACCTTCTCGTGAAATGCAGAGACGCTTAAACCCCAATTTGCAGGAGGTCGTGAAAAAGGAGATCATCAAGTGGTTAGATGCCGGAATCATCTACCCGATCTCCGATAGTCGTTGGGTGAGCCCAATTCAGGTCGTGCCCAAGAAGGCAGGACTCACCACTATAACGACTAAGACCGGAGAAATCATTCCTACCCGATTAGCCAACTCGTGGAGAGTCTGTATAGATTACCGCCGACTCAATTCCTCCACGAAGAAGGATCATTTCCCACTACCCTTCATTGATCAAATTCTCGAAAAACTAGCGGGAAATAGGTTCTTCTGCTTTCTTGACGGGTACTCCGGTTATAACCAGGTGGCAATCCATCCTGAGGACCAAGAAAAGACCACGTTCACCTGCCCCTTCGGAACATACGCTTTCCGAAGGATGCCTTTCGGTCTTTGCAATGCACCCACTACTTTTCAGCGATGCATGCTTGCCATATTCTCAGATATGGTAGGTGATTATCTGGAAGTCTTCATGGATGACTTTTCAGTTTTCGGAGCATCATTCGACGATTGCCTCCAACACTTGGTCCAGATACTCAGGTGGTGCATCGATGTGAATTTGGTTCTTTCCTGGGAAAAGAGCCATTTCATGGTGCCTGAGGGAATTGTCCTGGGACACTCAATTTCGGAGAAAGGTATCCAAGTGGATCGAGCTAAGGTTAATCTGATTTCTCACCTTCCTATGCCTAGCTCGATCAGGGACATCCGATCCTTTTTAGGGCATGTCGGTTTTTATCGACGATTTATCCCTGATTTTTCAAAAATCGCGCGCCCCCTGACCACTCTTCTCTCCAAGGATGTTCCTTTCGAAATTTCCAAGGAATGCACTCAAGCATTTGAAATCCTACGTGACCGAGTCACCCAAGCCCCGATCCTACAGTCCCCTGATTGGTCTCAACCCTTTGAGATCATGTGCGATGCATCCGACTTCGCTGTAGGAGCGGTTTTGGGACAGAAAATTGACAAGAAACCTGTGGTCATTTACTACGCCAGCAAAACACTTGATGAGGCTCAGCGTAACTATACGGTTACTGAGAAAGAGCTGCTAGCTGTAGTATTTGCCCTAGAAAAGTTCAGATCGTACCTTCTGGGTTCCCGTGTCATCATATACTCGGATCACATAGCTGTGAGGCATCTCCTTGCAAAGAAGGACGCGAAACCTTGATTAATCCGATGGATCTTGCTGTTGCAAGAATTTGACCTTGAGATTCGCGACAAAGCGGGAAAGCAAAATGTGGTAGCTGATCACTTGTCCCGTCTTCCTTCTGAAATAATTGACCCTTCCGGACCCATCACTGAGCATTTTCCCGATGAGCACCTGCTGACTATTGGTACTAGCCTTCCATGGTTTGCTAATGTAGTATATTACTTGGCATCTCATCAGATCCCGTCCGATTGGCCGAAGGCCAAGAAAGACAAATTACACTCCGATGCCAAGTATTACATTTGGGAAGACCCGTACCTCTTCCGCATAGGTGCCGATCCGATCATCCGGAGATGTGTCCCGGAAGGGGAATTCAACAAAATCCTCTCTTTCTGCCATGACCAGGCATGCGGTGGCCATTTCGCCGGGCATAAAACCGCATCAAAAGTCCTCCAGTGCGACTTTTACTGGCCCACACTGTTCAAAGACGCATACAATCACTGCAAGGCATGCAGTCGTTGCCAGACTTTGGGCAACATGAACCATCGCGACATGATGCCTATGCAACCGATTCTAGTATGCGAAATCTTTGATGTTTGGGGGATTGATTTTATGGGCCCCTTTCCTGTTTCGGATGGTTTCGAATACATTCTGTTGGCTGTGGACTACGTGTCCAAATGGATCGAAGCCATACCGACCCGAACCTGTGATCACAAAATCGTTCTCAAATTCATTCATCAACACATTTTCTCAAGGTTCGGGATTCCTCGTGCAATAATCTCTGATGGGGGGACCCATTTCACAAATGCTCAGTTTAGGTCACTGATGACCAAATGCGGGGTGTCTCACTGAATCTCTACTCCTTACCACCCCCAAACTAATGGTCTAGCTGAGCTGTCTAATCGGGAGATCAAGAAAATCCTGCAAGTCACTGTTAGACCTGACAGGAAGGACTCGTCGTCCCGACTTCCGGAAGCATTGTGGGCCTATAGGACCGCCCACAAGACCCAATTGGGCATGTCTCCCTTTAGACTGGTGTACGGAAAGGCATGCCACCTTCCTGTAGAACTGGAGCATAAAGCCTATTGGGCAGTACGGAACTGTAATCTAGATCTTTCCAAGGCTGGGACCCACAGAAAACTCCAACTCAGCGAGATCGATGAATTACGCCTAGACGCGTACGAGAACTCGCAAATCTACAAGGAGCGGGTTAAAGCCTTCCACGACAAACACATCTCGAGAAAGATCTTTCATCCTGGTCAAAAGGTCCTACTCTTTGATGCCCGACTAAAACTCTTCCCAGGAAAACTGGGATCCAAGTGGGTCGGACCATATTTGGTCCGACAGGTTTTTGGAAATGGAGCAATAGAAATCAGTCCACTCAGCCACGATTCTGAACCTTTCATCGTGAACGGTCAAAGACTCAAGCCGTTCATTGATGTAACTTCTACTGATTTGGCTGAGGCATCTTATATCCTCCTTTCCCCTTGAGCTTATTGCGCCCAGCCGATGGCGTAAAACTCAGCGCTTAACGGGAGGCAGCCCGTCATTCTCTTTGAAAACCTGAAACTTGTTCTGACACCTTTTTGCACTCGAAGTTCACCCTTGTAGACAGCCGACCCCACCTCAGATGCTTGCATCTGGGATTAGAAATCGTCCGCAAAAATTCAACCCGACCCATCCACTCATCCAAATTTCTGTCTTAAGGAATGAACTAAGTTAAATAAAAACCCCCTAGGTTACAATGAGGACATTGCAAATCTTAGGCATGGGGGGGGGGGGTATGAAAGTGCAAAACTTGTAAGAAAAGGTTTCAAACAAAAAAATTCACATATGCCAAAAACACCATAAAAATTAAAATTTTTTCGAAAAAGAATAAGAGGAAAAGAGGAGAAGGAAATTTTGTGAAGGAGAAAAGAAACAAAATGAAAAAGGAGCACAAAATTATGAGAAAAGGTGATAGTCATTAGTAAGGAACTAAGGAATTAACCTAAGTTCTAGACCTCATTCAAGAAAATAACTGAAAAGTGCACAATGAGATCAGTAAGAATGCAAACCTTAGGCATTCTTGAATAGACTCTTATTACCCATTAAGATCTGGACACTCCTCAAGAGGTTGAGGAAAATGAAAAGCTGAAGTATTAGGTCTAAGGCTTAGGGAGTATTTGGCCTCGTTAACTAATTTTTGGTTTACGGGACTCAGTAACCTAAGCACCCTAACCTCACACACAGCCTGGTTCAGTAAGCGTAAAAATCAGAATCACGCAGAAGCGTCGCAAAATTCTGAAAAGAACACCTAGAATAGGAGCGGCCGATCAACACAAGTTGATTTGGACGAGTTCCCAGCGCGGAGAGGCGGGAAATCCCCTCGAAGATGCGCAACAAAATATCATCTCCTCGGTGCTTGTCTCTTAGGATATTTACATAGCCTACTGGGGGCATGTAAGCACTCTGCTGGTTCAGATTCCATGGATGGCATTATCTCGAAGTGTCAATTGCCAGGGTCTGGATTCGGCCACGGAACACCATGGATGGGATTATCTCGAAATCTCAATAGCCAGGGTTCCGGGGGTTGCCATGGGCGGTGCTATCTCGAAGCATCGATCGCCAGGAACCCTTGAGGATTAATGATGGGAGCAAGGAATCTGATACAAACCGTGTTGAAAAGCCAATCCTAGGCTAGAACTAAAAAGAAAAAGAGAGAGAAAACTCTCCAAACAGAAAAACTTTCTATCTCTCTCTTACAAAACGCACTGCGGACTGAGCCAGGGCTAAAATCATTTCAAGCACGGGTGCTTTAACCACAAAGTCCAATAAACCTTAGGTTAGTTCTTGTGGACCTTAAAAACCTTTGCTAAAGACTGAGGCTAAGGCTAGACAGATTTGGATCTTGATTGGTACTAGAGTACCTTTTAGGCCTATGGTCAGCATTCTAACCTAATCTATGCTCAAATAAAAAGCACTTATCTAAAACTATTAAAAACTTCATGGTCTAGAACAAGGGTTGAAACCTTAAGTTTTTGCTAAGGGACTAGCAAAAGCTAGGCATGGGGGTATGATGAGAACCTCATCATGAGCCATAACTAGCTCATTTTGACCTAATACAAAGGATAAAAGCTCCTACATAACTCAAGGAAAGGCTTAACTCAGAGAATTCTGAGTTTAAGGAGAAAATAAGTCATAAGGGGTAAAAATTCAATTTTACCAGTATAATCTGCATACAGGGTAATTCAGGGTCCAAACATAGGTCAAAGCAACTTAATAAGAATAAAAGTGGGATGAGATGATCTAGCAAGGCTACAGCAATTCCAAGGAACTAAATGATAATCTGTAACCCTAAAACAACCCACTTCAATTCACGAGGTTCGAGGCAAAGTAAAAATAGAATAAACCCTCTAAAATTCATAGAAAAATAATCTCTAGGGTTTAGAACCTTCAATTTGGCCTTCAGAACCCATTTTGACCTACATTGAGAACCATGCCCAATTAATAACTTAATTTGGGTTTTCGCATAAATTGACTGGTCAAACAAGGTTTAATATAGAAATGAAATTCACCATCAGATTCCTTAGGTCCTAATTAGTCATGTATAAAAACTTGAGCCTAAGAAGAAACCTCCTTGACCAACTTTACACTTTGGTCCTCATATATTTACTTTCTGGCCCTCAACTTTTGAACCCTCGCATTTTGGCCCCTAACTCTCCTTCGATCTTTGCGTTCAGGTCCCCCCTGCAAAACCTGCCAGCACCATGCTCCGGCGACCTTGCGCGGAGCATGGCGCCGCGCAGGGTGAGGGGGAGAGCCTGGCAAGTAAACCGGGGGCGCCCTGCGTCGTCAGCCGTCGCAGGGACACCCCCCTTGTCGCTGTAACCCGCCATACCGGCCGTGCGAACGCACGGACGATATGGGTTTCCATCTCCGGCGTCCTCCGGCGAGGGAGACACGTCGTCTCCCTCCGCCTTCCTCCCTGATTCGGTCCCTATAAATACCCCTGTCGCTCCACCGTTCTTCCCAGCTCGGATCTGACGGAGAAAACCCCCAACTTTCCTCTCCTCTCACTCCGACAGACGCCCACCAGCTCCGGCGGTTCCTCCTCCTCCTCCTCTTCGCTCTGCCGCAATACCAGCAGCAGAGACTTCTTCCCCTGCTCTTCCCGCGCCACGCCGTACCCAGCTGGCGCATCTCCGGCTCTCTGCTCGCCGCCGCCCCTTCCCTGTGCATCTTCTTCTCCGGCGACAGTCGATACGACTGTCGCCCTGCCCCGGCCCCTTTCGTCTCCATAGCTAGGTCAGAACTCCTCCCATCTCCCCCTCTTTCTTTTCCCCACTGTCTTTTATTTGATTAAACCCTCGACCGCTCCTGTCCACCGTCACCCCCTTCGTCTCCGGCCATCCTCCGGCGAGCCGCTCCCATCACCCCAGCAACCCACACGGCTCGCCGACCACCGCAGAACCTCCGCCTCCTCACCCTGATCAACCCCCGCCCTTCCACTTCCCCCACATCACCCTCTGCAACCCCACCGAACAAACCCATCCTCCGACCCACAGTCCGACCTAGGGCAGCCCTTGCAGGCGCGCCACGCTCAGCGCCACGCCCAGATTCGACTCCCAGGCCTTGCGAGGCATTTCGACAAAACATCAGGCTCGCAGCTAAGGAGAAGGCTTCGCGTGACGCCGCGATCGCCCGCTGCTTTCTCCGCTGCGGGCGCTCAATTGAGGTGGGACATTTAGTCCCACCTCGGAAAAGTCTGAAGAGGCGCACGGTTTAAAGCAAAAAAGTGCTGGAGGCTTACTGCCTCAGCACACGGGGTGAGGTCCCCTTCACCCGTCCGGTTACCCGGTCTCGTCCGCGCTCACGCCCCGCGGATCTGACCCGACCCGACTTAGACTGACCTGCACTCCTCGCCCACCACGCATGCCGGTGGGCCTGGACCCGGGCGCGACCCGTACCCGGCTACCCGGCAACTCTGGGAGAGCTATCCTATGAGCGGATTCTGTGAGAGAGAGACGGAGGGGCGGGGGGGTAGAGTAGGTTTTGCCCCCTGACGTAAACTCTGAAGTGTGCAGGCACAGGTGAAGAAGAAGGACCGCGGAAGAAGAAGGAAGCTGAGGGAGACACTGTAGCAACAAGCGGTTTAAGTCGTCTGATTGGAAAATCAGACGACGTCCTGAAGGGAAAAGAAGAAAGAAGGAGAGACGACGTCCTTACAGGAAAAAGAAAAGAAGAAAGAAGGAGATCTGAAGAACAACAGAAGAAGGCGAGGCAGAGGAGAACACAGGGAAGAACTCAAAGAAGAAGAGTAGGAACAGCTGAAGGAAGAAGAAGAACATCACCACTGCAGAAGAAGAACATCACCACTGCAGATAAAGAAGAAGAGGATAACAGAAGATCTGAGACGAGGAGAAGCAAAGAGAAAAGAAGAAAAGACAACAAATTCTTTCTCTCTCTTTCTTTATTTTTTGTAAAAGAAAACATGTATATCTCTAGAATACAACTTGCTCCCTGAGTTCGACCTCGAGAACTCTTTTATTTTCCGAGTAAAAAAAATTTATATATTTGAAATGTTGGCAATAACTGGCTATACTACAACGCTATAACAATAAAACCCGGTTGCCGTCACCGTTTCATGGTGCCATTGCCAGGGAGGCAATATTTTAATTCACTAGAATTTAGTTGGTTTAATTGTCTAATTAGGAGGTATTTGTAATTATATTTCTATTTTTAATATTTTTGTTCTAATTAGTTATGTTTTGTTTTGTTTTTGTTTTTGTTTTCTGTCTTCTTTTCAGGTTTACCTTTGCGGGTAATCTTAGGGGAAGGTGGGATTCTGTTTCTGTTTTTCTATTTTTTGATTGTAAGTATTCCTAGTCTTAGTCTTTAGAGTAGTTTGTATTGTTGCATTAAAAAATTAAAAAAATATAAAAATACATCTTTATCTGACTAGCAGCAGCATATCATAGGCATACACTCTTAGGAGTGCATTATCTGCTAGTATTTTTGCAAATTTGACTCGGGAAAATTTTTAACTATTTTTCTCGCATCAGCGAGAAAATACGAGAAAACCCACATAGATCCCTGTCCTCTATGAGATTAAAAGGATCACATATTTTTGTTTGAAAAGATTTAAAAAAGCATCCATTGTATTTTACTTGATATATTTTTTAAAAAGATTAACTAAAAAGAGGAAGTAAAAATTGTGACTTAAATCTGATTGCAGAATGCATGCGGGTTTTTCTATCGCTGTCGTCTGTTGCATGTTATCGCGTAGACAGTGCGATCACTAGAGTCACACGAGTCTATTTTTTTTCTATCTCTCCTCTTTGCACCTCTTAGGGCTTTGGTCGAACATCAACAAGTCTATCTCACTACTAGAGCCCCGGGGAGCTAGTAGAGAGCGATCTCGATCCTAGACCTTAGACCTTTAAGCTTTAAGGTACACACCTACATAGACACGGATTAGGACGTGTATTTTGATATTGTTACTCTATTTATTTGCGTCAAATTACTTTACGTGTCTTAGGAATCTCTTCTTTCCTTTGAAAGAAGAGCAAAACCCGCATCTTTTGCGCTGTTTTGCAGGTTTTTTGTGCTGCTATTTTCTTATTGGTGGTGTGTGTGTGCACTTGCACATTATTTTCCGTTTATGAATGGGAGGCAATCCTTGCATCTGCCTCTTGCACCATTGTTGACAGGTAATCCTAGGCTTGTTGCAGATAAGCAACCAATGGTTTTCCTGTCTGATCCATCTACTTCTATGGATCAAATGCAAAATCTAAATCCCGAGATCCCTTCTTCTGGTCAGGGGGAGATGCCGCCTTTTGATGTTCATGAGGCGCTCCTGAACCAGAATCTTAGAATGCTTGAGCAAACTAGGCAAATTATTCTTTTAACAACAGCCCTAAACAATTTACACTCTTCAAACACATCCTCCACCTCGACCCGAGGCAGGTTTTGAAATCCCTGATTTACCAATCAATCGTCCAAGGCCTCTAGTTAGAGATTATTACAACCCATCTAATGCACAAGTAGAGCCTAACGTTAGGATTCCTATTGGGGAAAATGATCCTGAATTAAAGCCAAACATTATAGGTTTAATCCCCCACTTTCACGGATTTGCATCCGAGGATCCATTTCAACATATAGAAGATCTTAAAAATCTATCCCAAACTCTTGGACCTCAAAATCAAAATAGGGAAATTCTACTAATGAGAATGTTATCTTTTAGCCTTAAAGATAAGGTAGCATATTGGTATAAAACTATAGCAAGACCAATCTCAACTTGGGCTGAACTTGAATCTGCATTTTTAAAGAAATTCTTTCCAATTGGTCGAACCAATGCTTTAAGGCGAGCTATTACTACTTTCAATCAAAACCAAGGAGAACCAATTCATGAAGCGTGGGAACATTTTCATGAATTGCAAAGGAAATGCCCACATCCCTCGTTGGCAACTCATGCACATCTTTTATTATGGATTACAACAAGGCATTCGCAATCTAGTCGACGCCTCTTGTGGAGGGAATTTTCTAAATCGCAACGCAGAATCAGCCTCAGAATTATTTGAAGGGATGGCAGAAAACTCAATCAACAATGCATCCATGTTGCAATTTACGTGGGGCGCGAATACGAATTATCAAAATCCACATAAGGGCATTCACGAGATCGGTAATCTGTCTAGTTCAAAGGATTTAAAGATAATTGTAGAAAAACTAGACAAAGTCAATATCGTAGCAAAGCATCTCGACGAGGTTAGAAACACAATGAAGACTCTTACGCCTCTACTTGCTACGAATCACGCGTATTCACCTGTTTCGCAAATTCCCGCAGGGAGGGACTTTGTGAATAATATGGATTCTAGAGATCCATCTTCCTTGGGTTTTCTATCTACTCCTTCACCAACACAGGGAGGGACCTTTGTCCCACAATCTTACCTACCCTTTCCTGTTGCAGAAAACGTGCCTTATCCTCTTAATTTGCACGCCATCCAGGAAAACATTCCAAGACCACACCCTTATTTAAATTCCTATAATCCTGGATGGAGAAGCCACCCAAATTTCTCTTGGGTTGATAAAAATCAAAATCAAAGACCAAATTATCCAAATCAGACCCATTTTAACCCACCTCCATTGCCTCCTCAGCAATCAAATTTAAGGCCTAACCCATTGAGTATGTAGAATTACTTTAGGCCTATTAGAGATACACAGCTAGATCAAATTTTAAGAGCTGTGTCAGAGAGCCAGTGACAAAATGCTGAAGCTCTTGTTGAGATCCATAGGCAATGTAAGGTAGAGTTGGCTAATTTACGAAATCAGATCACGCTTTTGGTTGAGTCTCGTTAGCCAGCTACTCTTCCATCTTAGCTAATTCCGAATCCTAGGAATCTGCCAAATCCTAGGCAAAATCAAGGCCAAGTCCATTTCATTAATCAAGCCTTTAATCATAACCCGTCCTCCATACTACCTGAAAATAATCCACCAAACCCGCATCAGCAACCTATTTGTGTCAAAATGATCCACTTATTACTGAGAATCAAAACTGACTAAGCTGATCTTCTGAACTTGGTGGAAACAATTTTGAATTGCCTTAATCTTAAACATTCTATATTTCAACTTAAATCAGATCTAACCTTCACGAGATTCACTCTGATCTTTTTAAGATTTTCACAAGAATCTAATTTTGGGTTCTGCGAGATCTATTCTAGGCAATTTCAGGACAAGTTTTGATTGGGTGGTTTAATCTGTTTTCTGTTTTTGATCTAATTCTTTCATAACTCCTTTGTTTTTACCATATACCCATTCTTTTTAGGAGTTCTTTACTAGGGTTTACGCCTAGTTGAAGGCGTAAAACTTAGCACTTGTACATAGCTGTTTCCTGTTTTTACCTTTTTGATTTTCTTCTACAGTTACTTTAAAATTTCACTTCATATCATATTAATTACCTTCATTTAGTCCGACTGACCACTCTGACCTTTGGTCAGGCTCGAAATCGTCCGCACAGAGATTTTTTTTAATCATCTCTTTTCGACTCCTTCCATCACCCTATACTAAATGAAGTGTAATATCTTTTCACCTTTCTTACAATGAGGACATTGTAAAATTTTGGCTTGGGGGGTGTTAAAGTGAAATTTTCACTTTAAGTGTGGGTTGAAAAAACAATGCATAAAAATTAAATATCCACAAAATTTTAAAAAATAGAAATTCCAAAAATGATAAAAATTTTAAAAAAATAAAAAATTTCATAAAAATTTGGAAAATTTTTGAAAAAAATCGTAAAAATTGGAAATTCCTATATACATAAAAACAAAAATATATAAATACAAAAATTTGAAAAAAAATCATAAAAATAATAAGAGGGGTTTATTCAGTTTTCATAAAGAAGAAAAAGAAGAGAAAAATATAAATAAATATATATATATTATAATTAAGAGCTTAATTTTCTTTTAGGTCAGAAGTTTAAAATATATATAGGATATAAAGAATATTTAAGAGCATTCAATTCTTAATTAGATTTTTACTTAAACATTTTGTAGAAACACACTTTTATTTTTATAAAATTTTTAAAACAAAACAAGATTTTATTTGAATTAGGAATCTTTAAATCTTCTAAAGATTTATTTTTCTATTCTTACCTTGAATTAAGAAACTAGGTGTGTTAAGATTTAAACTTAAGTTTTGGAATTAAATTGTAATTTTCTAATCAATTAGATTAAGTAATCCTTTTGCTTTTTGAAAATTTGATTTTATCATAAAGTTAAGTAAAAGGACCAGATAGTCAGAGTTAATTAAATAGAGAGTTGGTAGAATTTTAGTTTACAAAACTTATAGGCTAAAGATAAATAACTAGACTTGGTAAATTTTGTCTTGACGGATCCTATAGGAGTAAACTAAGAATTTGAAGAACTTGAGAGTGAAGGGCTTTGTTGTCCAAGCTCTGGTTTGAGAGCAAAGTAACCTAAACATCTAAATTCACATACATAGAATTGTTTTGTTGGCATCTGAGACCGCGAAAGCACAGAGGTTAAGAGATTAGTTCTGAATCTGCTTTAGTCTAAGGATTTCCACGGGGCGGTTCTTGAATGGGTGAAGGATTGCGACTCACCTAGAAAAAGGATTTGGAGAATAAAGTTAGTAAGAAAAATGAGAAGTGGGGAAAAGAAAAAGAAAAAAAAAGGGAAAAAATCAATAAAACACCCTGCAGTTAAGTGCCTTGTTACAAAAGGGTGCTTATGTAGTTTTTCCATAATAAATAAAAGCATCTCAATACAAATGGATGCTATCCTTCCATCAAATAAAAAGAACACCTCGCTACAAATGAGTGTTCTAACCTATAGAAAAAGTGAAAAAATATGGAGAAAAAAATATTAGGAATAAGAGACCCAGTGGTCCACTGGGGAGATATACACAAAAAGGTGTTGACCTCGGGATAGAAAAATGGTGAGGAGAAAGCAACCAAACTTGAGTAAGGCCAAGCCAAAGGCTTGAATTGGAGTAATTGGGATTGGAAATTGATGTTTTAAGATCTGGATTTTTGCAACTTTGGATGCCTTTAGGACAAATCTCTTCACTAAGCACACATGTTTCAAAATCATAGCTACTAAACCTTGGTATTAGGCAATGAAGCCTAAGAAATCGGGTTTTGAAGATTTTAAGTTGAGACCTAATGGAGAAGAATTGACAGAATCCTAGGTCTAGAAGTTGTTTGTTAGTACTGTAGGCTAGTAAATTAGAGTTTTACTATAAGTTTGATTAATAATGAGTATCTAGTTAATTTGCTTAAACTTATATTGATAAAAGTCAAATATCATAAACAAAGGATCAACTTAATTCTATTTGAGTTTTTGAGTTAAAATTTAATTCTCAATCCTTAAGTTTTGTTTTCTTAAAACACTCTGTATTCTAATTTGAGTTAAGAATAGTTACAAAGATTAAGAGATTTTTGAAGAATTCTAATTCTAAATAAAATTCTTATTAACAAATTGTTTTAAGTGTGTTTTGAAAATGTTATAAGTCTAAGTAAGAAAATTTTCATAGGTGCTCTGTACATTAATCATTTGTATTAAACTTAAAAAAAAATTCTAACCTAAGCTTTCCTCTACATAGTTACTATTAATAATAATTTAAACCCAAGTGTTTTAAATCATCATAGTCTTAGTTAATTTTGCTAGGGACTAGCAAAACATTGGCTTGGGAGTATGCTGAGAGACTCATCATAATCTCTAATTACCCCTAATTAACTAGTCTTCCTAGTTAATTAACTAAGGTTATGAACATATAAGGGTTAATTATTAAATAAGGGATATTTAGTAAAGGACCTTAAAATAAGTTAAAAATGGTATTTTGTCATTCAATTATCATTATTAACAATTTAGTTAATAATTGGACTCGAAGTTCTATTAACCATTCCCTTAATTAATAAGTTAAGTAACTTAAACATAATGTATAACTAAGTATATAATAACTTAAGTAATTTTACTTAATCTAATAAATTAACCTAAAAAGGTAAAAAATATAAATCAAGGTAAAAACATAATATTTACCTTATTTATTAACATATATAAAAAGTTGAAAAAGATCTAAGTTAAAATAAACCTTCGAAACCTAGGTTTACATTTTGGTCCTTAAAACTCATTACAATTGGGTCCTTAATTCTCACACAGGTAATTAAGTTTCATTACAATTAGGTCCCTTTTTGTCTTCTTCTTCTTCTTTAGCTGAATGGACAGCTGGCGACGGAGAGTTATGCCACTGCACGATCACCGCCTTGCCGACATCACCCTTCTTTGTCTAAGCTCTTGCAGCTTACGCTCACCACTCCATCTTCATCCGCCAGTCTGGATTAACCGGAAATCCTAATTTTCAGTGGGAGATAACCTCACCGTCATCGGAGACGACGCCGGAGGTTAAGCTCCTCAAGCTCCTTCTTCGTCCAGACCTCGCCACTCTCTTTGTCGCCAACCACTATAAATGCCCCCTTACCCATCTAATTTCTCTCAAGTTGGCTCCCTTCCCTCTTCTAACACTAAGCCGACCCAATATGCTATTCGTCTGCAACTCTGGCGACCTTCCATCTCACTCTCCGACTTCCTCCATCCATTTTGATCCGCCGTGGTCAGTAGCGTCTCTGGACACAGGCGCTGACCAAGGAGTCCTCTGCTTCACCTCACATCCGCTCGCTGGAGATTCTTCTTTACACCCTCTGATTTCATCGTCCGCCATGAGCCTTCAGTGGAACCCTATTGACCCCTTCATCCAGGTAATAGTATATTAGGAGTAGGAGTACGAGTAGGGTAGTTTAGGTAGGTAGTTAGTTAGGTAGTTTAGTTGAAATTCTAGATTTCAGATGTCATCTTCTCTGACTCCGGCGAGCTCCTTGAGCTCGCCAGAGCCTTAATTTCATATTTTAAAATTGCTGATCACCTTCTTCTTTCATCCCTGATCATTTCTATCACACCTAACTCTTAATTTGATCACTTAATCGTCTAATTCACCTTCACCTCCACCAACTACTGTTGCTGTCCATGGCGACAGTAGCTGAGTTTAGAATCACATCCACAGGGTCTTCCATCATCTATTCATCACCTAGGAACCCTATTCTACACTTTAATATGTATAATTATCATCTATAATCTAAACGTCCAATTTATAATTAAACTCCTGAGCTCGCTGTCCATGGTGGCTCAGGAGCAATTAAAACCTTTAATTAATTACATATTTATTATTGCAATTATCTGTTGACTTGTTTTGACCACTCAATTGAGTGGTAAAATAGGTCCTATGCTTAATCCAATCCAGATTTTTGAGAAATGAATTTTACTATCAAACCTTAACTCTAATGAACAAATGGAGAATTAATTGAGTCCCTGAGGTTCTTTGCAACCTCAGGAACCTTCTCAGATTAAAAATGGCACAAATTCACAATCTGTAGACAGTTTTTTCTCTTTCTGGACTCACCGAAGCTCTGGTGAGCCAAAATTAAGCTTCAGCCTACAGAATTTAGTGAAAAGCTCCAGATCAATGGTTTAATGATCACTGATTGCTCTGAGGTTGTTTATTTGAAGATTTAGTGTCTAGAGTTGTAGATTGGGTCTTCATCTTCTCCAACTCTAGCAGTGTTGGAGAAGTTTGTTAGTTAGGTTTAAGTTGCATTTAAGATGTCTAGAAGCTTCAGTGCAGTGCACTGAAGCTATTCATGACTTCATTCCATTGTAAAAACCTTCCAGAATCTCTAACAAACAAAGTGGTTTTGGATCTTAGGAGGAAAGCTTAGAACCCTAGAAATCTTAGATAGAACACCTATCTGAGGGTCTGAATGAATTCCTGATGTTAAGGAGATGCTATTTGAGGTTTTAATTTCCTGTAAGAATACATTAATCATAAAGTCAAATTTTAAGCCTTTACAGTCAAACTAAGTCTGATTCTTGAGTTCTGAGCTCGAATTGAAGAATTGATGAGTTAGAGTTGTTCCTGAGAATTTGTTGGATGTCTTTAGAATGATCAAAGTGAGCTCAGACAAATAATTTGGTGAGAATTCAAAACCTGCCAGTTTGGGTTGTTTTCGAACCCAAACTGACAGCAGTGGTATTTTGATGAGTTTTGATCTTTAATCCTACCTAGATCAATCTGTTACAACCCTTAGAACTTATTAAAATCGATCAGAAATGTTCTTAGCTGTCTGTTCACCTATTTTAAGACTGAATTCTGTTCTCTGAAGCTTTCAGAGAAGCTTCAAGCTTCTCTGTGTTGCCTGAAGCTTTAAGAGCTTCAAATCCCACTTCAACCTTGTAGATCTACCTTAGAGCTTTCCAACAAGCCTTGAATCGCTTGATTTGGAGCTCTGAGCTAGGAGATATGGTCGATTGAAGTCGGGGGGAACATAGTCCCACATCAGTTAACTAAGAGCGTACGCATGGGAACAAAAAGGAATTTGTTGTACTAGCATGGCAGTGGTCAAGTGCTGGGCACGATCTGAACATCTGAACCTTTCGAGCATATGTGCATGTGTGTGCCTGCGGGTGTGCGCCCAAGTGAGCGTGAGCGAGTTTGGCCCTGGGAGGGCGAGGCCTGGGAGGCGGTTGAGCTGGATTGGCTAGAAACTATGAATCAAAAAATAAACCGAAATCGAACCTAATTAAAATCAGGCGAAGACCCAGTAGGGTCTGGTCCCACCTTGATCTCAGGGTGCTGTGTATCCTCGAAAGGACCTCGCTGCAAATAAAATAATTTTTGGTTGAAAAGGAAAATAAACTCGGTTCAACTGGCTTAAGGAAAAGAAGAGCTGATGGCTAAGTGCTAAGTGTTGAACTGATGGCTAAGGAAGCAAAGGAAAGAAAGGAGAACAGGCACTAAGGGAACTAAGAAGAAAGCTAAGGGAAGAGAAAGGAAGAGGTAGGAGCAGAAGAAGAGAGAAAAAATAAAGAGCTCGAGAGAGAGTAAAAGATAAAGGATAAGTAAAAGAAGAGAAAGAAAGAAAGAAGAAGAAAGAGAGACTGAATAAATAAATAAAAGAATTTGTTTTTCTTGCATCATTTTAATTACTTTCTATTCTTAAATGTTGTAATAAGGCATGTTTTAATAGAATAACTCTTATTGCCTTAAGTTCTTTGAAATAAATTGGAAATTAACATGTTTACTTATTAATAAAGTACATCATTTGAGTAAATGTGTTTTTTATATGGAATTTTGTATATTCTTTATAGTTTAAATCATTTGGCAAAATTTATGCTTTTATAATTAACTTAATTATACCTCCTAAACTTAAAAAGAAAAATAAAGATAATTGGTGAATTTAGAATGAATTATACCTCCCAGCGAACGACCTGGACTCAACCGGTAAAAATTTCTAAAATATTAGGTTAATTCGACCCTATACTACTAATCGACACAACTTCGAGTTAGCCTAAGTGACTTTTCTCTACTCTTAATTAAGTAAAATTAACTTAATTACCGAGTTGAGTCAGAAATTGTATCACCCTTCCACCCTCGCTATCAGGCATACACGACGTGTTCCATGTGTCCAACTTGAGGAGATACATCGTCGATCCTAGCCACGTTCTGAGCCATGAGAGTATCGAGGTGGGAGATGACCTGACCTATCTAAAGTGGCTAGTACATATATTAGATAGAGACATCAATAACTTGATGCAGAAGGAGGTGCCATTAATGAAGGTCTTGTGGAGAAGCCAGTGACACGAGGAGGTGATGTAGGAGCCTGAGGCAGCGATGGAGGATTGGTACCTAGAGCTTTCTGGGGGCACGAATTCTTTGACCTACCTTGATCTCCTTTAAGTTTGTTATGCGCTTATTTTATTTTCTTCTGCATCCTACTTTAGCTTAAGTTTTGGGGGCGAAACTTCCTTTAAATTTGTTATATTGAAACAACCCTTCCTAAGGGTCCCTGCATGATTCTTCGAACTTTCAGGATGTTTTCAGTAGTTTTCACGCCCCTGGTTTCTTGTTTTGTGGTTCCCATGTGAAAGAACAAAATTTTATTTTTGGGGCCTAAATCTCAATTTCATGGGCCCACAAGACCCTTAAAAACCTAATATCATCCTTTAAATGCCCCACCCTCATTCTCGGTCTCGGTGCCACCCCCATGCACCGACGTTTTCCCTCGACCCCTCGCCACCTCAGGAGGTGCCCCCTTCCTGCAGATGAGAGGAGAGAGAAGAGGTGTACCCATTCTCCCTTCTCTTATGTTCCGCACGTTCGTGGAGAGGAGGATGCAGGAGCTGCGTAGGAGTGGGCATGGAGCTCTGAGCGAGGTAGGCGCGTGGTTTAGTGTAGCACATGTAGTGTGAGGAGAGAAAGTGTGCATTTTCGTATTTCTCATTTCTTCTCTCTTGCGTGCGGCTCGAGTCCACATAGCACGGCAAGCGAGGCACTGTGGTTGTGAGGCTTGAGGCAGATGAGTGTACTTGCGGGTGCGCATGCTGAGAGTTACATCGCGACCCAGCAACTCACGCAAGCACCTCACAACCGAGCGGTATCGAGGTGGGGATCCGCGGCCTCACGTGTTCTCCAACCCGAGCACGTCACGTGGGGTGCGATTAGTGAACTTGTCTACGTGAACCGAGTGGACTAAGTCGGTTCAAGGTCGGTTCACGTGACCCAGGGATCATTTCGGGGCTGGTTCGAGGCTCAAACAACCTCGGAATTGCATGAGTAAATACTCATTAGAAAGGTGTCAAAGTTCACTATCTTTTGGCATGCGTATCAAAGTTCTCTATCTTTTACTGTTGGAGTATCTATGGATACTGAAGCTCTCTATTAAAGCTCAAAATGGGGTTGCTTAATTTCTCGTGAACACATTTATGTGCTAGGAACCCAACCGGGATTGACATGAGTATTGAGGGAGGGTACGGCAACTACCGGAAGAGTGAGCGAGCCGCACACACCCCCATATCACCCATACCCTTTGGTAGAGTGGTTTCTCTTATCCCAATATGATAAGTCCCTTTTGAATGCATGATACAAGTAACGAAGAAATGAGCTATTTGAGTACTTGAAATGGAAATTGATGAGTGAAATCGATTACTGCTTGTCTTAGAATCACACACATCTGCATGCCTTAAACTCTTAATTTATGAGCTTTATATCTACTATACATGTGGAGAATGATTGTTAATTCTTGTGCGAGAACGTTAACCCTAATGTTGGAGATAAACGTTTTTACTGTAATGCATCTAAATTTCTACTTCCAAGTTGGAACCTAAATGTGAATGAAGATGCATGTAAATCACTGATGTATTAAACAGAATTGAAGGGATTATGAACGAACCCTATGGGAATTAGGGAAATAGCTTATTTGTTATGGCTTGAAACTCTTGTTATGATGAAATAACTCGCCTACAGAGGCATGATTGTTGGTTGGACTTGGGTACAGAAAGTGAGTTGGCCCTCATGTACGTGGTACCAAGGAGAGCTACTGCCAGTTTTGTGTAGGGAGAGAGCTAGCCTCCCCTTGGGTTGGGACCTACGGTTAGGAATGGCCTCCCTACACCGACTCCTATTGAATCCACTAGGCAAACTCGGATAGTCGGGCGAGGGTATGCAGACTGTTGAGTGGTGTGGCCCCTATTCTGTTATGTGTTGTACATTAGAGTGTACCCACTAATGGAAAGGACTGATCGGTGCCAGTGCGTGGTAGCTACTCATGTGCTTATCGCGCATGTCGTTGTCACTGCTACGTAGTGACCATGACCCCAAGGTGGTAGACTGGGTGTAGGGCTACCACGGGGTACTCTCTTGGCTAGGAGAGTGCCATGTGTGCGTCCAGCATCGCGGCAAAACCACAATGAGATTGTTCCCTTAGGGAACATGTGAATTAAGTAATGACATTGACCTTCACTAGATTACCTGGATAATAAATAAGTAGTGATTATGAATGGAACCAGATTGTAATTATATGAATAACTGAAAATTGCATGTACAGGTTATGCTTTTAACTTTTAAATGCATAGCTTGTACTTATGTTTGCCACTCTACTCAGTGTTTAGCTGACAACAGTTATATATGTTCAGGTCAGGGAGGTGAGTAGCCAGTATCACTGGCTGCAGAGGGTGCTGGGCCCAGTCTAGCCCAGCAGTAGTCTGTGTCTTTTCCATTTCCGCTTCAGAGGCACTGTTTACTGTTAGTGAGTATTTTTAGTGTTTTGGAAACTATTGTTGCTTTACGTCTTTTTATTCTTGTTGTGATGGTTAGTTAGCAAACTCTACTTTTCACCTGTGGCATGTTGTCCTTTGGAATCTACTATTCTATTCTGTTGCTGCCTTTTTATCTAATGCCTAGCTATATTGCATGTGTTGAATGTCGTATTTCTTTCTGCATTTGGCTTATTTCTCGATGGATGACTGGATCTCGGGATTAGTCAAGGCGGGCCGTCCCTAGGTTCCATGAAGGGTCGGGTTCGGGTTATAACAGGTTGAGTCAGGATTAAAATGAAGATATCATCATGCAATGTAAGGATCAGTGATCCACAAATGCGGATCAGCTGATGGTGAATACCAAGCCCAAAAGGTCAGAAAAATAAAGTGAACGGGCTTGAAACTATTTGTAGCTGGATTGTATAAAAGAGAGAAACATTAGTGCGAGTGCCAGAGTGGAAAGTAGATAGTGGCAACCTTAAGAATGCATGAGGAAGGCAGATGAGGTGGATAAAGTGTGGTCCGTGGGAAATAAATCATACTGGTCCTGAAAGTGATGGGAAATGAAGGGAGGAATCCGAGTGGTGTAGTCTGAAATGGTATAAGAAGCCACTTCGTAAGTTAAGTTAGGTGTAGATGGATGTAGATTAATTGAGTCAAATAGGATCCAGTGGTCCATCTCACTAGTTTCGGATTTACCTACATCATGCTGGATATCTAGATCAGAATCCTCAATCTCATCCCTAAGGTGATCAAAAATCTCATTTGGATTGCCCAAATCTTGTTTTAATTCACGATGCAAGTCTTCAAATGTAATGGACAGAAATTCATTATTCCCTAGAATCATTGCCCTAGAGGGAGTAAGATCAGAAGCTAGATTAGTCAAAATCTCAAATTCTTTTAGTTATGTGGACTTCTGAATTTGATCCCAATTGTCTTTCTTTTGAATTACATCTTCTAAGGGAACGCTTTTCTATTCCTCATCAGTCAAATCAAACTCCTCAGGATTCCATGATTCATCTAAATTCTTTGCTTCCTTAGATAAATCCTCAAAAGTCATCCCAAATAATTATGTAATTTCTTGAACATCTTTTTCATAAGGGGATTGTTTATTTTGTTCAATCTCGAGATGTTGGGAATAAGGGATGGGTTTTTCCTTAAGACTCTGGTGGATGGGAAGAGAAGGGTGTGAATTAGCTAAAACAGAAGTGAAAGTAGATTCGGCTTCTATGTGGGATATCTTAGAATGATTACTATCGCCAAATCCAGATATTGAATCATCTAAGCACATCTGATTATGCTAATCCTTAGAGAAAATCACATTAGAGCCATCCAACTGTGCTTGGTTGGGAGTGTCACTGTCCCCAATCTTTCTATCTTCTTGATCTTGCTTTGATTCTCCCAAATCATCCATGTAGTCCAATTGTGTGTCTTTAAACATAAAAGACTCATACTCCAGCCCACCATGGATTGGCTCCTCAAAATAGAATGGTTGCAATTTAGGGCCTAAATCAAGATATAATTCCTCAAGTGAGCCTTCCTCCTAAAAGTTAGTTTTTAGGATATCAAAATTATTTATTAGTTCAGTTGTAGGCCTAAGTACGATGTGTTTTGCATAATCACAAGGCTAGTGGGGGGCTTGGTGTATGTAGAGGTTGGGATTGGATAAGATATCATACTTAAGATTGGATCCTCAACCTTGAGTGGCTTACCACCAACTTGTGGTATACTCGGACCAGGTTTATCACCTTGTACTTTCTGGATTCTATTAAGTTGTTTTGTCAGGTTATCTGTATTTCTTTTATTAGCTTCTCTCATCTCCTGGACTACTTGGAGTAATTGGGTGATCTCAGGATCACTTGGTTAGGGATTTGAGCGGGCTGAGAATAATAATTTTCAGAATTTCTAACCTCAGTCAAATCAGAATATCTGTCATTTGAATACTTAGGGTAAGAATCATATCCTTGGTTGGGTGGTGTAGGGTTATCCCAATAACAAGGTGAAGTTGTTTGGGTGAAATTGGGATAATTTGCAAAGTGATTTCTAGGATATGATTAATATTCTAGGTATTGGGATTCTGAGGCATATCCTTGATCTGGGGAGACATAAGTCTAGCTGAACCGGTCAAGATAGTTGGTCATGCCAATCAGGTGTTGGTCCTACATGGAGAGTGTTTTTTGAGATTGTAGAGATCCTTGATATCCAGAGATTTGTGTGGGATTCGAGGTAGGCCTAGATATACCCAGGGAATATGAGGTATTGACAAGGGAATCAAATCTTGGGTGTTGAGGAGAGTTCTCCCATCCTGAAGAAGTTGAAGTAAGGGAAGGGTTGGGATAGGGAGAAAGAGAGGAATAGTGTGAGGCAAAAGAGTATGAGTTCATGGTTTCCTCCTCAATCAGTTCTTCCTTATGGCAATTGGCCATTGGAATGTATTCAAAAAAATTGGGTCTTCTCCTTAGTTTACTCTCTAAAGGTGGTGCCAAATCAGGGTTCAGAGACCTTTTGGCATCCATGTACCAGAAGAAAGTTAATAGATGAGAGAGAGAAGACAGATGAGAGAATCCCCACCCTCACAATACAAGGAATCAAACTTGACCTTACAGTGTAAACCCTTGATAGACCTAATCCTGGTTCCCCAAAACACGGCTGAGTTAGATGAACCCTTGAATTTCTTGGCTGGCCAGAATGGTGGGACCCCCTAGGACACCCTACATGGCGGGACACCACTAAGGGTTAACATAGATACTGCATCAATCTTTTTTGTCACTGGTGGGCCCAAGTAGATAAGGCCTTGACCATAGCCCAATCTAATTTCAAGTCCATGGGACTATTAGTCTTGCCTAGGGCACATCTACTCAGTTTTAGGCTTGGGTTTGATGTACTTTTGGAATATTATGGGCGTTAGGGGGGGTGTTTGCCCTTAAAAATGATTTCAGATGTGTGAAGTGCTCAGGCAAAAGGGTTCACAAGCAATTTTTTATGATGAAGTGATTTTTTTTTTTGAAAATGAAAGGAAAACTATCGAAGACGATAGCAATCTAGGAGAGCCTTTATTAAAAAATTAAGAGAGGCTTTACAAGTATTTCCCCCATAAATGTATGAGAGTCCAACACCCCCTCACAATATTTTCCACACATATTGGTCTCTCTTGAAAAAAATACTCATTTCTGGCTCTCCAGATACACCATAGTACCACTGCCATAGACATATGCAGCTTATTACATACCAAAAAATTACTCCATAGCCTATGCCATGTAGGAACGGATTCCCTAGACACTTGTCTCCACAATGTATCGGTCACCAAACATTTTGAGAAGATATGCCTGGTATTATCTATTGATAGCCCACACAAGTGGAAAACTTGAGTTGGTGTTCCCATCCACCTATGCCTAAAATCTCCTGTGATTAACCCATCCTTCCTGCATAGCCATAGAAATATTTGGGCCTTAAGAGGCGCTCTTAATTTCCATAAACCCCTGCATATCATGTTAGATTCTTCCTGTCTTGCCTAAAGAATTAGTTTTTCATATGACATAGATGGTGAAAATTTTCCCTGCCAACTATACCGATCTGCACCTAACATAGGCCAGAATGCATCCAACAATTGCTACATGCGTTCCACTTCAAGACCTGTTCTACATCCCTACCAGCAGTTGTGAAGACCGGAAATCACCCATCTCTCCTTGACATGGTCCCAATTTCCTTCAACATTTATTTCTTTAATTGTAGCCGTTCCATATGCTCTTGGGAATTGGTCATTTAAAACTCCCAGCGATGACCATTCCTCATGCCAAGACGAAAAGGAATTCCCATCTCCAAGTACCGGTTGAAACATGTGCCAATTGGTCCTTACTGCCTTTATAATCGAATCCCAAAATGGGGATGACCTTTTTGGAAATAATCTACTCCCTTTATCATTTGACTCCCTATATTCATTTTTAATCACATTCGGCCATAACTGACAATGTCCATCAAATAGTTTGATGGCCCATTTCAATAAGAGGGCATCGTTGAATTCTTTGAGGGATTTGATACCCAAGCCTCCATGTTCTTTAGGTACACACAGTTGGTCCCATTTTAATGGTTGCAAAAAACTACCTTCATGCGAAGCTCCCTCCAAAAAAAAACGTTTCCACATCACACCCATATGCTTCCAAATAGACTTAGTTGCTCTAAACATAGAGAAGAAGAAGACCGGTACAGCTGTGATAACCGAGTTTAGGTGAATTAACCTTCCGCCTTTGGAGAGGTATCTACTACTCCAACTCTCTGGTTTTGCCGCCGTTTTCTCAAATAAAACATTCCAATCACTTTTTTTTAATTTTGTGCACTTCAAGTGTAGCCCAAGATACCTGATAGGGAGAGTGACAATGGGAGTAGCTAATGTTGTAGAGAGCACCCCTTGTTCTTCCCTGCTCAAACCAAAACATACTAAAGAAGATTTATCTCCATTGAGCTTCATCCCCGAGATCTCCCCAAATATGTTTACCATATGATATAAAGCCTATGCCTCCCTAATGTTGCCCTCCACGAAAAAATAGTGTCATCTTCATATTGAAGTACATTGGCTAGAGCTCTGTTCCCTAACATAGAGTAGCCTCTAATAATCCCAGCTTCCAACATTCTACATGCATAACGGGCTAGAGTGTCAACTGCTACATTGAAAACCAGCGGAGCAAGAGGGCAACCTTTCCTAACTCCAAGCTGGGGTTGAATCTATTTTCCACCTGGTCTTCCATTAATCAATGGGGAGAAAGCTGCCGTGGTGATGCATCACTTCATCCATTAGATCCACTCGGGTGGGAAACCTCTCCTCTTAAGTAGCTCCCAAAGATAAGACCACGCCATGGTGTCGTATGTCTTACTAAAGTCTACCTTCCATAAAAAAGCTTTGCATTTTCTTTTGTGCCACCCAACCACCATCTCTTGAGCTAGTATGAACAACTCTTGGAAAGATCTATTAGGGAGGAAGGCTGACTGAACTGGATGAATAAGTTCTTGCAAAACCAACTTGAGTCTATTTGCCAGCACCTTACTTACAATCAGGTATATTGAATTAGATAGTGCAATGGGTCTGAATTCTGAAAAAGTCTCCACCCCATAATTTTTTGGTAAAAGAAACAAGTAGGATCTATTGATCTTATCAAACCCAACATTACCTCTTTGAAACTCGTCAAGGATAGCCATCTCCTCCTCCCTTACCAACCTCCAAAATTCTTTATAGAAGAAGACTTGAAATCCGTCTAGTCCCGATGACCCTTCCCTGTTTAGATCATTTATCGCATCTAAGACTTCTTTATCAACAATAGGTGCAATCAGATATGTGGCTTGTTCATCTCTGATGCGTGGTAACCATGATGCTGTCATCCGCCATCTTCCCCTATTAGCTGCACTTGTAGTTTCCCAAAAGTACTGATTTGTTGCAACTTTAATTTCTTGCCTTGATGTCAGCTAGCATCCCCAACCTGAATAGTTGAAATGAGATTGATTCACCTTCTGAAACTTGCAGCCAAATGAAAGTATTTAGTGTTGGTATCTCCCTCTTTCAACCATAATTATCTTGATTTTTCACGCCAGTCCATCTCACATTTCAAATCCTCTTCGATAATCACTTCTTGCCATTGTTTTCGGATATCCTTTTCTTCTTCAGTTAACATCGTATTGTCTTCAATTAAATCCAGTGTATTAATAGCTATTAAAGCTTCATGTCTGCGCTGCGCCCTTCGAATTCCAGTAATCGCCCCATACTCTTCCAGATCGCCACAATGAGATTTGCTACAAGTCTGATTGTGGCTGATCCACTAACCTGTTTGGCACGCCACCACCCCTCAATCATCTCACAACATCCCGGTTCTCGCAGCCACGATTTTCTGATTTTGAAGTATGAGCCCACCGATGAACACTCCCCACTGACCCACACCAATGGGGTATGATCAGACCATGGACAATCAAGACCAACCACTGTAGATAAATGAAATCTATCCAGCAGACTCGTATTTGCAAAAAATCTGTCCAATTTTGACGTCTGACCATTTCCGTTTCTCCAAGTAAACTCCACACCCGAGGAGGGATATTTATCTAATCCCAAATTTTGTACCACCATCCGGAATCCACGTGACATTGTGTCTGCATTCCCACTCGCTCTATCCTGGCCTGTCAAGGCACAATTGATGTCTCCCCCTACCATCCAGAGGATTCAACATGCACGCTCCCTCATCATTTCAAGATCCTCCCATAATTCTTGCCTTAGATTATCAGCACAGGGACTATATACACATGATACCAGCCACATGTCATTAGCTTGGATTGATAGAAATCTGTAGGAGAAAACATGACGTGCCTTGATAACATCTTCCTCCATAAATCAAGACCTTTTCCACCATATAGCCAACCCTCTTGACCTGCCTTGCGCACCCAATGCAGCCACCTCAGCATGCCCTACCTGTGTCATTGATGACCACATAGATCCCCCTGCATCTTCAAGATGCATTTCTTGAAGACAAGCGCAATCAATCTCCCATTCTCTCAAGTATCGGACGAGAGGTGATCTTCGAACTCCATCATGCAGCCCACGCATGTTCCATGTGAGGATTCTCATCTCACCTTCTGCTTCCCTCACTCTGCTCCTTGAGTATTCTCGACTCCGAATATTGCAGCAACTGTAGATTCATGTATTGGAAACTTGTTCTCATTTTTCCTTAATATGAGTTTGTATGGTGATTGTCCTAGTCTAGTCTTTGTCATTTAACCCACTCCATATTTCACACCCTCAAGTGCACAGAAGGAAAAGGAGTTACTGCCTGAAATTGGACCCTGCTCTTTGTTGTGCACCACCATCTCTAAAGTGTTCACTGACCTCTCCATCAAGATTCCCTCTTGCATCTGATCATCTTGCTGTTGCTGCGCTTCCACAACCTCATCTACCCCCATTTCCACCATGGTAGGAGAATGGCATTCCTTTCTTTTCTTTGCCTCAGGAACTCCCTCTGGTCTTTCCCTGTCTTCTTGCATTACGTCCATCTCCCTCCCTACCACTTCAGCAAAAGTCCTTTCTTTTGGTTGCTCCTGTGCTATGATTAAACTTGGAGTAAATAGCAACTGGATGAGCCACGAACTTCCCCCACATCGTAGAATAATATTCTCTGGAATCGAACAACCTTGGAACGCATCAATCTTGACCTTGAAAGATCTGGCATCACCTTCCCAAATGCCGATATCTGCCTCTTCTGATATTGCAGCAAAACTTGCTATCATCTTTGATATAACTTCCTTTGTTCTCATGTGGAGAGGTATCCCCGTAATCGTTAAAGTTCCCAATCTGACTAATCTCCACATAACATTTAAGTCTTCGAAAATACTTGATCGAAAATGTAATCGCTCCACATCAATCATACCCAAACTAAAAATGAGGAATCGAGATGCATTCAAAGTGGTAATTTTCCAAGATGGGGATTCAAGCTCTAGAGTACTCACCAGTTGTTTGAGATGCTCCACGGATGTCAGTTCGGTCATTACTTCCCCTACCAATGCCCCTCTTAGGATAAGTTCCGCTAACCGAACATCTTCAGACAGGGGAACCTCCACATCCATTGTATGCCCATGTCTGGTAGGAGGAGGCGGAGGGACCCCTGCCTAGACCTTTTTCAGTAGTGAAGCTACCCTCTCCCCCATCTTAATTCCCACCTTAGCGCATACATCTCTTCGATGTCCGTCGCCAACACATGCTAAGCATCTGATAAGAAACCTACATACTGCCGCCATATGACCCCTTCTTCTGCATCTAAAGAAAAGTATATCTCCATTCTTTTTCATCCACTTAACCCTAGAACCGTCTCCACTGCTCCAAAAAAAAGGATTAGAAGCCCCTTCCATTGTACGATGTCGACGACGCCATCTTTTAGATCTCCAAGTCATCCAGCCCTCGTTATCACGCCAGGCACCCTCTTTAGATCGTCATTCTTCCTTCATTGCTCCTTCTATCTGTTTTCGCAAGGAAACCTCACTGATTTCAGCAAGTCGTCTCAATTATCTTCGTGTCATTATTCTGAATTTTAAGATTCAAATATTTATATTAATGTATTTTAAGATTTATTTGAATTAATATTTTTAATCAAGATTCTGATTAGGCATACAACAGCTTTGAAAATCCTAATTATTTGATATATTTTCCTTTAAGTATGGAAATGTAGGTGTACTTTACTTTTAATGTGAAACCCTAAGCACAAATAGTTTTATATGGCCTTTTTAGTCCTAAAAATCAGATGAGTGGTGTGACCCAAGTAATGCAATCAATTAGTCCTGTTGTACCACTAACTAGGCACTCAGAAAATATTTTTTCAAGAATTTTAATTCACATTTTATATTTTTTTCAGATTTAAAGTGTGCTAGAGGTTTTGTAGGTTATTTTTACCTCCAGTTCGTGTTTGAATAATTCGTGCAATCAAATGTACAAGAGATATTTTTTTCATATTTTTTTCCAAATTCTTGACTTTCTCATAAATTCAGTGCTGCAAATTTCATGTCAATTGGAGTTGTATAAAAATTCTTATGATATTTTGAACTCCAAAAAATCAGGAACAATAATTATTTTGATAATAGATTAGTGAGATAATTTTTAAAATTTTTCTATAACTCATATTTATGTGAAATTTAGATATATTATTTTTGACTTCGAAACCCACGTCTATTAAAATTTGAAAATTTTTGGACATGTGGATCATTGGAAATTGAATTTTTAAGATATGACTTTATTTCAACCCGAAAATCAAGAGATTTTTTTTTTAAATCAAGCAAATTCTAACTAATCCTAAGGTTCAACCAAACACCTAATGTAACGAACGCGTGCCCCAGACATATTTTAAGACGTCTGGGAGGTAGCCCAGACGTCGTACCAGACGTCTGGGATCTTTTCCAGACATCTGGAAATCCGTTATCTTCCACACGCGCGTGTCGTCTGCGCGCCTGAGCGCACAGACCCGCATATTCGTTTATTCCCTGCGGCTGCAGACGCCCTGCCGCGTCCTCTCTCCTCCTCGCACGGCCTTAAAAGGCCACGCCTCCCCTCACTTCCGTCACCACCATCTCCTCCCTCTTCTCCTTCAACCAGTGAGCGTGAGCGCGAGCGCGAGGGCTGCGGCGGCGGCCGCAGTGAGCGCGGAGGTGGTGTTGCGTGCGAGAGCGGAGCTCTGCCGTGAGGGCGAGCTCGCCGGGGCTGCTAGGGCCGGCCGGCGGAGGGTGCAGGGGGCACGGAGCGACGCGGAGGGGGGACTGCTGCAGTCTGAGCAGCAGGCGCGCGAGGTGCAACGCTGGCGGCGTCGCGAGCGGAGGCCGAGTGGCGCCGTGATTCTGGAAAAATTTCCAGAATCAGACGTCTGGGTTGATAGCCAGACGGCGAGGGAGACGTCTGGAAGACCATCCAGACCTCTGAAAGGTGAGTTTTCCGTCTCCTTCTTCCTTCCTGTCGACTTACCGTACTGAGTGAGGGAGATGGGTGTGCGCAGGCTCGGTGATTCGCCATCCATCGCGAATCAAACGTCTGGCAGTAGTACCAGACGGCGGAAGCGACCTCCAGATGTCCGGGGTGACCATCGGACGTCTGTGAGCTAGGCCAGACGTCCCCGTAGACTTCTGGACGTCTGGGAAACCACGCTGAATAAGGTAATTCTCTGATCCACTTTTTAAGACGTCTGGAAGAAGTTCCAGACGTCTGATTTTGCACAGTGTCGTCATTTTGACCCGTTTAGGGGCCGTTCGGGTTCCGTTTTCCGCGATTCAAGTTGCGTTCTTTTTAGAATTAATTCCTCTACCCGTCTACAGTAGCTATACACTATTTTGAGATACTCCTTGTGTTTGATCCTTGTGATAGGACCCCGTTCTGTTGCAGTCTCGGGGGTCGCGGAGGCACACGGGATTCCCAACCACGCCCCCATTTCTCCCGTTGTACCTGGTAGAGTGCCTTTAAGTTATTAATAAAATCTGTTAAATTATGGAATCAGAAATAAAACCTAGGACATTGCATGAATCCTAGGAATGAGAAATAGATGGAATGATAGCTCCTAGGTGTTGCATGAATCCTAGGGCTGGAAAACTAGATTGTATGATAGATCCTAGGATATGGCATGAATTCTAGGATGGGAAAACTAATGGAATGTTTAATACTGCAGTCCTGGAAAATGGAAAGAGATACAAAGCTGCCTGTAATTTGAATTAACAGCTGCCTGTTGTGAATAAATAATGTGGTTGAGAACATGGATTGTAAGAATGTAAAGCTGGAAAGTGAAACCTGGATGTTTGAGTAAAAAGGATGGAACCCTACGGGGAAGTAGGAGTAGAACTACTGGAAAGTGAATGGAATAGATTTGGGGAAGTGAGCTGGCCCTTGAGTACGGAGTACCAAGGAGAGCGACTGTCCCCCTGTTTAGTGCAGAGCGGAGCCAGCCGCCCCAGGGACCCGGGGTTAGGACTGGCCACTCTGTACCGACTTGCTGGCTCTCACGTACGTAGTATCGAGTAGAGCTACTAGTGTAGGGAGGTACTAGCTACCCCACGGGCCCCGGGGTTCTGCTAGCCTCCCACATTGACTTGTTAGGCCCGCTGGGGCAAACCAGGGTAGTCAGACGAGGGTGCGCAGACTGTGGAGGGGCAAGGCCCCGGTTTGGTTACTGTGGAGGGGTTGGACCCCTATTACTGAGAGGGCTCTGCCCTGGACTGGTTCCGTGCTGTGCTTTGAGTGCACCCGTTAACGAAAACGACTGACCGCGTGCCAGTACGGGTTAGCTACCTGTGCGTTTATCGCGTGTGCCGTAGTCACCGTTACGTCTGTCAGTGACCTTGGGGTGGTTGACTGAGGGTAGGATCACCACGGGGGGCTCTCCCAGCCAGGAGAGCACCACGTGCTACTTCTACTTTTTTAAAAAGACTGCAATCAAGATCGTTCCCACGAGGAACATTAGAGATCAAGAAAAAGATCTGGGGAATAAATGAAATAGTGAGACAATTGAAAGATGTGAATAAGAAAGTAATCGAACATAACAGCTACTGTACACTCTACTGTTGTCTTTAGTTAGTTGCCGCTCTACTCAGCGTTTTGCTGACGTGTTACACTCGTTACCTTTTTCAGGACCAGGTGTTGAGCAGCCAGGGTCAGCGGCTGCAGAGGACGCTGGGTCGAGTAGGGTCCAGTAGAGTTACCACTGTCTCTTGTACCTCTTTTTGTTACGTTGTAGTGAGTAGTTCTTGTTTCCGCTGTACTTTCTTTACCTGCAGTTCAAATTATATTATGAATGTTGTTCTACTGTTGTGGTGGTACATACTGTGGTAGTTTCTTTCCTTACTGCTGTACTTTCTTACTGTTAGTTATATTCATGCTGAATGTGGTTTATTTTACGGCTCTTTTGGTTACTTCCTCGTTGGACGACTAGGTCTTGGGATTAGTTGAGTCGGTCCGGTTCTCGTGTCTCGTAGGAACTGGGTCGTTACACCTAATTTTTTTGGATTTTTTTTATTAATCTAACTATGAGTACTTACTTGAGATTCAAACCCATAATTTTTCCGTTGTCGTGTCCAGTTCAGATTTCCTCGTTTCCTGCACACACGAGAAAATAGTAGAGATCTCGAATAAGCACTGAAAAGCTTCAAAAATTTTTCCGTTGCCTCCCCGCAATGGTGCCAACTTGTTCGTCGCTCGCGAGACATGCTAGAAAAGTGCGATATTATCGTTGTAGTGCGAATCAGGAAGGACCAAATAAATTTATAAGAATCGGGAGTACTAGGTCGCTCGTAGGGAGGCAATTACGATTTTTGTACAAAAGCTTTTCCGAAAACTCACTTTAAATAGATATATATATGTATATATGTATAGATCAGATATGCAAAAGATCAAAATTTTATTGCATTCAAAAATATTTTCTCAAAATAGAATTCGCTATGCTAAGAAATAGATAGATAGATTGACAGAGAGAGAAAGAAAGAGAGAAAGATATAAGATGACGTCGCTTGTGGGATGTTTGTGCGAAGTGTGGCAACACTTCAGATCCAAAGCGTTGGGATGAAGGGCGGAGCAGAGTTACAGAGGAGAGAGGTCTGGAGGAAGGTGGAAGAGAGAGAGAGAGAGAGCAGGAGTTGTCTGAGATGGAGGAGATGTCCTTTAACTGGGGGGCCCTAAGGCTTCTTTTATAGCTTTGATGAGGGGCAAAGAGGGCATTTTAGCCCCCAAAATCATGTAACAACTCCTGGACAATCATATCCATCGATCGAGAGATCAACAGACCAAATCGCATCTTAAAACACCTTCATTTGCGCCCTCATCGCGTGGATTGCTTCTCTGGCCAACACGTGGCATGCCCACAGCCCTTGGATCACGGTATGATGGCCCCACTTGCTCCTCGCGCCCACCCAATGCCCGCTCACCGCTTCACTCTTTTAGAGCATGCTCGCTTGTTCAAATCATGCTCCCATCATTCACTGTCGTTCGATCTTACATCGGATGGTTCAGATTCGCACCCGCGCCACCTACGTTGAATTAGCGTGTGAGACCGCACGTAGAGCACGCGTTTGATATCGCGTGTAGCCGTAGAGCACTCCTGTTGCACCATGCATTCGTCTCCCAGCACTCTGATTACTATTCAACGAATAATCAGGCTCGCTCGCCACCGCCTTCCTAATTTCTTGCACAGCACTGCCCGAACACGTGTCTCGCACTTGCGATTGAGCACGCTCACCACTGTACTAAGGGCGTGGATTGGCGAGTTTCCACTTCGGTGCTCGACTGCCCTCAGCTGTTGGATGGAAATCCAATGGCTAAGATCTTCCTCTCATTTGATGGCATGGCGACTGCGATGGTGTGGATGCACCTTGACCATTGGATGCTGATCTAATGGTCCACAACGAAATGCATGACAGCTTTAGTAGTTGGGGCCGGTGTGAGGGGCGGCTGCGATGGTGCCACTTGGCCCCAACGTGGCCGTCCATCTTCTTTTCTTTGTTACCAATGTTGTAGGCCTCCGATTAGGTTGATTTTTGCGTCGTTGGACTGCAATCATTGATCCGGATCTATTTGTGTGGTCAGATCTTTCATCTGAGGCTTGGATTTTTGTCATCTTGCTTCCAGGCCTCTATTCTTCTATGGACTGCACATGATGCTATGGTTGTCTGATCGAGACGATTTCGGAAGCATTGGAATCTCGTCATCATCCTGATAGATCGGTACAGTCTGATCTGCCATCCGTGTCTTCAAATTATCTGCAATTAATTTCATCTCTCTTTTAGTGCATAAAATGATAATATTATCTATGCAACTAACAAACTAACTATTATGTGAATTATGACACTTTTGCATGCATTGTTCTTAAGTTATGCTAGAATCTAACTTAATTCAGGTAATTTAGGTTGCGTGTTTGCTATGCAATCAATAGGCAAAGGAGATTTCCCATTGATGGAAGTACGTAGGCATGATCTCGTTAGAGTAATGACGCTCTTGGATTTGTTGAATTGGGTTTGGAGAGCAGGATCACTTCATTTCTTCATGATTTCTTCCCTGTGACACAAAAGAGTGTGGAAGTAGTGTTACTTGGTTTATGTTGCAAGGGAATGGTCTACCATTATTTATAGAGGCTCTAAGAAGGGTTTAGAAGCCTCTTCTAGCTGTTGGAAGCCTTTCCTAGCCGTTGAGAATTATCCCAAAGCAAATCAGGCTGCAATCAGGGTTATTTATGATTATGACAGGGTTATTAGATGTCTAGATAAATTATCAAACGTCTAGGTCATTGTCTGATTTTACGGTCGGACGTTTGATCTAGAAGGGTGGATCAACTAGACGGTGTTGGATCAGAACGGTCGTCTAGAGATGACTTTTAAGATGTCTAGACTTAAGGTCAGACGTCTAATTCTAGACGAATTTACTTCCTATTTTTGTCCAGACTTAAACAAGGTTCTAGGATAGGTTGGTCAGATGATAGGTCGGTCATTTGGCACAAAGTCTGGACATTTGGAGATGCAATCTACTGCGGGAATGGATTTCTCAAGGCTAAACAGCTATAATCATGTGAGAAAAGGTGATTTTGGCCTAGCGTCTACTTATCATACGTGTTGAACGTTTTGCGAATCGCTACGCTTACGTGTTTGGTTTTGGAAAACCTGTTGTCGTAGTTCGAAAGTGAAGAATTCATGTTCAACAAATAAAATTTATATCGAAAAGAATTCCGAGTCGAACACAGGGAGGCTACGTTGATCTATATTCACAATTATATTTTTTTAGGATTTTTTTTTTAAGCAAGGAGATATAATTACAATGGAGCTATCAGACTAAAAGAAAGAGAGAGAGAGAGAGAGAGAGAGAGAAAGAGAGAGAGAGAGAGAGAGAGAGAGAAAGAGAGAGAGAGAGAGAAAGAGAACATGCATTCAATATTCCAATTGTTTATATAATCAAACTAAATAAAAGTTACACTAGAAATCGGAAAATCAATTACACTATAAAGCAGGAAAATTCTACACTAGAAAAGTTGTAAATAAGAATGGGAGAGAGAAGTTATCCTCCTCGACGATTGCTTGGAGGACGAGCCTGACGGGACGACTCCTAGACGAAGGAGAACGAAGCAGGACGAAGGAGGACGAAGAAGAAGAATGGGAACGGAGCAGCACGCCGTCGTTGTCGCGGGATCCACTTCCGAAAGGGAACAAAAATTGGACTTTATCTCGCGAGAAGCATCCTGGGTGTGGGACAAGCTACTCTTGAGCTTTGGAGGGGTAGAGAAGAGAAAGAAGGGATGAGAATTTCGTATGGAGGGGGTCTCCTTTTATAGTTGCAAGGACTGGGGGCAAAATGGATATTACAACTTCAAAATAATAAAAAAGGGGTCTTTAGTGACGGATAAATCCGTCACTAAAGCCCTCAACGTGGGCGTCGTGGGCGGCTCGCGCGCGCCTCCTCACCTGCTCGCGCGCTCAACGACTTGTGCACGTTCGTTGATTTTCAGCCGTCCGATCGCGAGATCGAACTTCTTAAGATGCGTCTCCGCCCGCTGCGTTGCGTGCCCGCCCACGTGCGATCGCGCGTCCGCGTTGTGCGTTCAATTGCGCGTGGATGCTATCGATCTCCATCTGACGCTCCACCCGTGCCCAATCACCCGGCCTGCCGCTCCTCGCCACGGCTCGATCCCGTGCCTGCCGCTCGCGAAAGCGCGCTCGACCACTGAGCTTTGGGGCGTGAATGGTCGAGCGGACGCTTTTAAGCACGAGCGACCACAGCCGTTGGATTGAGATCCAACGGTGGAGAGTGATCGAGCGCGGGGCCTTCACAAGATGCAAGAGGCCGTTTGGGCGGCTGAGATGGCACCACGTGACGCGATCTTGGCCGTCCATCTTCTGGAAGTTGTAGATGGTGCCACGGATGTCGGATTGACTCGATTTTTGTGCCGTTAGGCTGCGATCGTCGATCCGAATTCATCCGTGCAGTCGGATTTGTCATTTGATGTGTGGATTTACAGCATCCTAGTCCTTGATCTTCTAGGGTTCCCAGGTCACTATCTGATGCTACGGATGTCTGATTAGGGCGATCTTGGAGTCGTTGAACTCCAATCGTCGCCCTGATCACATCCATACGGTTGAATCTTTGATCCGAGGTTCCGACAAAATGTTTGCCCTATCCAAGTACATAAAAGGAGACAATTAACCTCCATTTTATTCAAACTACTCTAAATGCAAGATGATGCATGTTATGCAATATTTATATCATGAAATGCAATCCTATGCTTAAGAACATGCATAAAGAGACATTTTAAGTAGTGTAAATGTGTTTACATCATACCCCCATGCCTATCTTTTGCTAGTCCCTAGCAAAAACTATATGCTATTTACAAAAGAATTAGGTTGGATTATTTGGACTTGAGTTATTTTTCAATCATTAAGAAATTGTCTACTTAGGAACTAAACTTTCAAAGACACGGTAGTGCCCGAGTATCAGCCAAAATGCAGACCGCCTCAAGCCCTCGCCTTATTAAAAGAAAATTTTCTTTTTCTCTTTTTCTCTTTTCTAATATTTTGGATTTTCAAATTTTCGGGTTTAAGAGTGGCTTTCTACGGTCATTCAACTCACCCAAAATTTGATGAGAACCCTAAGCTTTAAGCATCTTTTTGTGATTGTGATAGACTCGTTGACCGGCAATTAAAACGGATTTCGGATTTCTACGCCTCTAGGTGACTTAACCAGAATTCTGCCTAAAAGTGTATCTTTACAACCGGTAGCTTTCTCCCTACTTTTATTTTATTTTTTTTTACGGGGTCAACACAAGGGTGAATCCAGTGTATATCTCCCCGATTTATTCTACTTCTCCGCTTCTTCCTAAGTGTTTTGGAAATTTTTAGTGCATTTTCTGAGCTGGGTTCTGGACAGCCGGTTGATGAGCTGTTACCATCGACAACTTGCCAGCCATACTTGTGTGGCGAAGTGTGGCTTATTTCTTTTTGTTCTTTTCTCCTTTTCTTTTTGATTTTTTTTTTTTTTAAATAGGTGGCTTCCCTGTCTAAGATTTACCTAAGGGCAGGAAAAAGAGAAAGGTCCAGCGACTGGGCTCTGGACAACCTACCTATGGGCTGTTACCCACGATAACTTGCCAGCCATATCACCCTAGAAGGTTCATTAGCTACCCAATTTCCTTTAAAATCGCCAAACAACAAGTCAGTGCAAAGAAAGTGTGTAGATGCTTAAGACTCAAAATTCCCTCAAATCGGAGGGCGGGTTGATAAGTCGTGTACTTATCACCCAAACTTTATTTATTCCAATTATAATAGAATTAAGATAGCGAGGACTCAAAAATAAATCCACATTTTAGTGGATACACAGGCTAATTAAGTCCAAAGACCTGAGGGGTCTTTGTGTTCAGATCCTAATGTAAAATTTCTTAGGATTGAAAAGTCCTAATGTCCAACTAATCTTTCCTAATTTTTATTTTATTTTATTTTATTTTATTTTTAAATAAGAAGAGAGACAATTTATATGGATTTCACAAAGCTGACCAAATAATTCAAGAATGAATCCACCCCCCCATGCCTAGCTGATGCAATGTCCTCATTGAAAAAGAGACATGAAAGAAAGGGTAGAATATGAAAGATGTCACCTGGATATGAAGCTCATATCGGCCTTGTGTCATATGTACAACTGCTGAGTTTAATGCCTCAGCTAGGCGAAGTCTAGCCAAAGAAGTCATAGAATGGCTAGAGCAACAAAGTCTGAGACGGGTTCTGGAAGATTACGGTCAACAACAGGCTTCAAACATTGACCGTTGACTTTAAAGGTGTTACCCGTCTTTGGGTTAGAAATCTGAGCGGCACCACTAGGAAAAATCTGATCAATTATGAATGGGCCATTCCATTTAGATCTAAGTTTACCAAGAAAGAGCTTAAGTTTAGAATCAAATAACTAGACCTTCTGGTTTGGCTCAAAGCTCTTGCGGGAAATCAATTGATCATGTAGAGCTTTGGTCCGAGCCTTGTAGATCTTGGCATTCTCATAAGCAACATTTCTAAGCTCCTCCAACTCAGATAGTTGGAGTTTCCTGGTCTTTCCAGCTAGATTCAGATCTAAATTGCATTGTTTGATTGCCCAGAATGCCCTGTGTTCAATCTCTACGGGTAGATGGCATGCCTTTCCATACACCAAACGGAATGGAGACATGCCGATGGGCATTTTATATGCCATACGGTAGGCCCAAAGAGTGTCCTCAAGCTTTTGAGTCCAATCCTTGTGATAAGAACCTCATCATGAGCCATAACTAGCTCATTTTGACCTAATACAAAGGATAAAAGCTCCTACATATCTCAAGGAAAGGCTTAACTCAGAGAATTCTGAGTTTGAGAAGAAAACAAGTCATAAGGGGTAAAAATGCAATTTTACCAGTATAATCTGCATACAGGGTAATTCAGGGCCCAAACATAGGTCAAAGCAGCTTAATAAGAATAAAAGTGGGATGAAATGATCTAGCAAGGGCTACAGTAATTCCAAGAAACTAAATGATAATCTGTAACCCTAAAATAACCCACTTCAATTCACGAGGTTCGAGGCAAATTAAAAATAGAATAAACCCTCTAAAATTCATATAAAAATAATCTCTAGGGTTTAGAACCTACAATTTGGCCTTCAGAACCCATTTTGACCTACATTGAGAACCATGCCCAATTAATAACTTAATTTGGGTTTTCGCATAAATTGACCGGTCAAACAAGGTTTAATATAGAAATGAAATTCACCATCAGATTCCTTAGGTCCTAATTAGTCATGTATAAAAACTTGAGCCTAAGAAGAAACCTCCTTGACCGACTTTACACTTTGGTCCTCATATATTTACTCTTTGGCCCTCAACTTTTGAACCCTCGCATTTTGGCCCCTAACTCTCCTTCGTTCTTTGCGATCAGGTCCCCCCTGCAAAACCTGCCAGCACCATGCTCCGGCGACCTTGCGTGGAGCATGGCGCCGCGCAGGGTGAGGTGGGGGACCTGGCAAGTAAACCGGGGGTGCCCTGCGTCGTCAGCCGTCGCAGGGACACCCCCCTGGTCGTTGTAACCCACCATACCGGCCGTGCGAACGCACGGACGGTATGGGTTGTTGTTTCCGGCCATCCTCCGGCGAGGGAGACACGTCGTCTCCCTCCGCCTTCCTCCCTGTTTTGATCCCTATAAATACCCCCCGTTGCTCCACCGACCGGGGTAGCTCGGGTCTGACGGAGAAAACCCCCAACTTTCCTCTCTTCTCTCTCCGGCAGACGCTCACCAGCTCTGGCGGTTCCTCCCCCTTCTCCTCTTCGCTCTGCCGCAATACCAGCAGCAAAGACTTCCTCCCCTGCTCTTCCCGCAATACCCAGCTGGCGCCTCTCCGGCTCTCTGCTCGCCGCCGCCCCTTTCCCTGAGCATCGTCTTCTCCGGCGACAGTCGATACGACTGTCGCCCTGTTCCTCCCCCTTCGTCCCTGCAAGTAAGCTAGAACTACTCCCCTTCTTCTCCTCTTTCTTTCCCCGCCTTCAATTTATTCAATTAAGCCCTCGACCGACCCTGACCATCGTCACCCCCTTCGTCTCCGGCCACCCTCCGGCGAGATGCTCCCATCGCTCCACAGCCTCACACACCTCGCCGACCCTCACCGAACCTCCGCCTCATCACACTGAGCACCCCCCACCCCTTCACTGCCACTCCACACCTCCGTAACGCTTCCCCCAACAAACCCATCCTCCGACCCACAGTCCGACCTAGGGCAGCCCTTGCACGCCGCCCCGCGCCTCGCCACCACCCACACGAGCTTCGCCGCACCCTGGCGAAGCTCCCGGCACTTTCTGATTAGGCCGAGAGGCCGTTTTTCTGTGAACAGGCCACCCGACCTCCGCCGCCATTGCCGTGCAGAAGGAGCTGCTTCCGCCTGCAGCTACAGGCGCGCCACGCTCAGCGCCACGCCCAGATTCGACTCCCAGGCCTTGCGAGGCGCTTCGACAAAACACCAGGCTCGCAGCTAAGGCAGAAGGCTTCGCGTGACGCCGCGATCTCCCGCTGCTTTCCCCGCTGCGGGCGCGCAATTGAGGTGGGACATTTAGTCCCACCTTGGAAAAGTCCGAAGAGGCGCAGCGATATAAGACGCAAGAGTGCTGGAGGCTTACTGCCTCAGCACACGGGGTGAGGTCCCCTTCACCCGCCCGGTTACCCGGTCTCGTCCGCGCTCACGCCCCGCGGACTTGACCCGACCCGACCCGACTTAGACTGACCTGCACTCCTCGCCCACCACGCACGCCGGTGGGCCTGGACCCGGGCACGACCCGTACCCGATTACCTGGCAGCTCTGGGAGAGCTTTCCCAAGAGTGGTTTCAGAGAGAGAGAGACGTGGGGGAGAGGGTAGAGTAGGTTTTGTCCTCTGACGTAAGCTCTGAAGTGTGCAGGAACAGGTGAAGAAGAAGAAGGAAGCTGAGGAAGACACTGTAGCAACAGGCAGTTTAAGTCGTCTAATTTGGAAACCAGACGACGGCCTGAAGGGGAAAGAAGAAAGAAGGAGGGGCGACGTCCCTGACTGGAAGAAGAAAAGACGGAAGAAGGAGATCTGCAGAAAGAAAGAGCATCACCTCTGCAGAACGAAGAAGAAGATCACCTCTGCAGAACAAAGAAGAAAGAAGGAGATCTGAAGAAAGAAAGAAGAGCATCACCTCTGCAGAACGAAGAAGAAGCAGATCTGAGACGAGGAGAAACAAAGAAAAAAAAGACACCACATTCTTTCTCTCTCTTTGTTTATTTTTGTAAAAGAAACATGTATATCTCTAGAATACAGTTTGCTCCCTGAGTTCGACCTCGGGAACTCTTTTATTTTCCGAGTAAAAAAATTATATATTTGAAATGATGGTAATAACTGGCTATATTACAACGACATAACAACAAAACCCGGTTATCTCTCGAAGCCATCGTAATCAATTTGGCGCCGCTGCCGGGGATCGAACCCGGGTCGCCCGCGTGACAGGCGGGAATACTCACCACCAAAACTTGTAAGAAAAGGTTTCAAACAAAAAAATTCACATATGCCAAAAACACCATAAAAATTAAAAAAATTTTCGAAAAAGAATATGAGGAAAAGAGGAGAAGGAAATTTTGTGAAGGAGAAAAGAAACAAAATGAAAAAGGAGCACAAAATTATGAGAAAAAGTGATAGTCATTAGTAAGGAACTAAGGAATTAACCTAAGTTCTAGACCTCATTCAAGAAAAGTGCACAAAGAGATTAGTAAAGAATGCAAACCTTAGGCATTCTTGAATAGACTCTTAGTACCCATTAAGATCTGGACACTCCTCAAGAGGTTGAGGAAAATGAAAAGCTGAAGTATTAGGTCTAAGGCTTAGGGAGTATTCGGCCTCGTTAACTAATTTTTGGTTTACGGGACTCAGTAACCTAAGCACCCTAACCTCACACACAGCCTGGTTCAGTAAGTGTAAAAATCAGAATCACGCAGAAGCGTCGCAAAATTCTGAAAAGAACACCTTGAATAGGAGCGGCCGATCAACACAAGTTGATTTGGACGAGTTCCCAGCGCGGAGAGGCGGGAAATCCCCTCGAAGATGCGTAGCAAAATATCATCTCCTCAGTGCTTGTCTCCTAGGATATTTACATATCCTACTGGGGGCATGTAAGCACTCTGCTGGTTCAGATTCCATGGATGGCATTATCTCGAAGTGTCAATTGCCAGGGTCTGGATTCGGCCACGGAACACCATGGATGGGATTATCTCGAAATCTCAATAGCCAGGGTTCCGGGGGTTGCCATGGGCGGTGCTATCTCGAAACATCGATCGCCAGGAACCCTTGAGGATTGATGATGGGAGCAAGGAATCTGATACAGACCGTGTTGAAAAGCCAATCCTAGGCTAGAACTAAAAAGAAAAAGAGAGAGAAAACTCTCCAAACAGAAAAACTTTCTATCTCTCTCTTACAAAACGCACTGCGAACTGAGCCAGGGCTAAAATCATTTCAAGCACGGGTGCTTTAACCACGAAGTCCAATAAACCTTAGGTTAGTTCTTGTGGACCTTAAAAACCTTTGCTAAAAGACTGAGGCTAAGGCTAGACAGATTTGGATCTTGATTGGTACTAGAGTACCTTTTAGGCCTATGGTCAGCATTCTAACCTAATCGATGCTCAAATAAAAAAGGGCACTTATCTAAAACTATTAAAAACTTCATGGTCTAGAACAAGGGTTGAAACCTTAAGTTTTTGCTAAGGGACTAGCAAAAGCTAGGCATGGGGGTATGATGAGAACCTCATCATGAGCCATAACTAGCTCATTTTGACCTAATACAAAGGATAAAAGCTCCTACATATCTCAAGGAAAGGCTTAAATCAGAGAATTCTGAGTTTGAGAAGAAAACAAGTCATAAGGGGTAAAAATGCAATTTTACCAGTATAATCTGCATACAGGGTAATTCAGGGCCCAAACATAGGTCAAAGCAGCTTAATAAGAATAAAAGTGGGATGAAATGATCTAGCAAGGGCTACAGCAATTCCAAGAAACTAAATGATAATCTGTAACCCTAAAACAACCCACTTCAATTCACGAGGTTCGAGGCAAAGTAAAAATAGAATAAACCCTCTAAAATTCATATAAAAATAATCTCTAGGGTTTAGAACCTTCAATTTGGCCTTCAGAACCCATTTTGACCTACATTGAGAACCATGCCCAATTAATAACTTAATTTGGGTTTTCGCATAAATTGACCGGTCAAACAAGGTTTAATATAGAAATGAAATTCACCATCAGATTCCTTAGGTCCTAATTAGTCATGTATAAAAACTTGAGCCTAAGAAGAAACCTCCTTGACCGACTTTACACTTTGGTCCTCATATATTTACTCTTTGGCCCTCAACTTTTGAACCCTCGCATTTTGGCCCCTAACTCTCCTTCGTTCTTTGCGATCAGGTCCCCCCTGCAAAACCTGCCAGCACCATGCTCCGGCGACCTTGCGCGGAGCATGGCGCCGCGCAGGGTGAGGTGGGGGACCTGGCAAGTAAACCGGGGGTGCCCTGTGTCGTCAGCCGTCGCAGGGACACCCCCCTGGTCGTTGTAACCCACCATACCGGCCGTGCGAACGCACGGACGGTATGGGTTGTTGTTTCCGGCCATCCTCCGACGAGGGAGACACGTCGTCTCCCTCCGCCTTCCTCCCTGTTTTGATCCCTATAAATACCCCCCGTTGCTCCACCGACCGGGGTAGCTCGGGTCTGACGGAGAAAACCCCCAACTTTCCTCTCTTCTCTCTCCGGCAGACGCTCACCAGCTCCGGCGGTTCCTCCCCCTTCTCCTCTTCGCTCTGCCGCAATACCAGCAGCAGAGACTTCCTCCCCTGCTCTTCCCGCGCCACGCCGCACCCAGCTGGCGCCTCTCCGGCTCTCTGCTCGCCGCCGCCCCTTTCCCTGAGCATCGTCTTCTCCGGCGACAGTCGATACGACTGTCGCCCTGTTCCTCCCCCTTCGTCCCTGCAAGTAAGCTAGAACTACTCCCCTTCTTCTCCTCTTTCTTTCCCCGCCTTCAATTTATTCAATTAAGCCCTCGACCGACCCTGACCATCGTCACCCCCTTCGTCTCCGGCCACCCTCCGACGAGATGCTCCCATCGCTCCACAGCCTCACACACCTCGCCGACCCTCACCGAACCTCCGCCTCATCACACTGAGCACCCCCCACCCCTTCACTGCCACTCCACACCTCCGTAACGCTTCCCCCAACAAACCCATCCTCCGACCCACAGTCCGACCTAGGGCAGCCCTTGCACGCCGCCCCGCGCCTCGCCACCACCCACACGAGCTTCGCCGCACCCTGGCGAAGCTCCCGGCACTTTCTGATTAGGCCGAGAGGCCATTTTTCTGTGAACAGGCCACCCGACCTCCGCCGCCATTGCCGTGCAGAAGGAGCTGCTTCCGCCTGCAGCTACAGGCGCGCCACGCTCAGTGCCACGCCCAGATTCGACTCCCAGGCCTTGCGAGGCGTTTCGACAAAACACCAGGCTCGCAGCTAAGGCAGAAGGCTTCGCGTGATGCCGCGATCTCCCGCTGCTTTCCCCGCTGCGGGCGCGCAATTGAGGTGGGACATTTAGTCCCACCTTGGAAAAGTCCGAAGAGGCGCAGCGATATAAGACGCAAGAGTGCTGGAGGCTTACTGCCTCAGCACACGGGGTGAGGTCCCCTTCACCCACCCGGTTACCCGGTCTCGTCCGCGCTCACGCCCCGCGGACTTGACCCGACCCGACCCGACTTAGACTGACCTGCACTCCTCGCCCACCACGCACGCCGGTGGGCCTGGACCCGGGCACGACCCGTACCCGATTACCTGGCAGGTCTGGGAGAGCTTTCCCAAGAGTGGTTTCAGAGAGAGAGAGACGCGGGGGAGAGGGTAGAGTAGGTTTTGTCCTCTGACGTAAGCTCTGAAGTGTGCAGGAACAGGTGAAGAAGAAGAAGGAAGCTGAGGAAGACACTGTAGCAACAGGCAGTTTAAGTCGTCTGATTTGGAAATCAGACGACGGCCTGAAGGGAAAAGAAGAAAGAAGGAGGGGCGACGTCCCTGACTGGAAAAAGAAAAGACGGAAGAAGGAGATCTGCAGAAAGAAAGAGCATCACCTCTGCAGAACGAAGAAGAAGAAGATCACCTCTGCAGAACAAAGAAGAAAGAAGGAGATCTGAAGAAAGAAAGAAGAGCATCACCTCTGCAGAACGAAGAAGAAGCAGATCTGAGACGAGGAGAAACAAAGAAAAAAAATACACCACATTCTTTCTCTCTCTTTGTTTATTTTTGTAAAAGAAACATGTATATCTCTAGAATACAGTTTGCTCCCTGAGTTCGATCTCGGGAACTCTTTTATTTTTCGAGTAAAAAAATTATATATTTGAAATGATGGTAATAACTGGCTATATTACAACGACATAACAATAAAACCCGGTTATCTCTCGAAGCCATCGTAATCACCTTGCGATCAGGCCTAACCATTTTTTGTAGAATGTTCTTGATCTCTCGATTGGAGATCTCGGCTTGTCATTCATTTGAGGATGGTAAGGTGTGGAAATTCGATGGTTAACCTCGTATTTGGCCAGTAAATTCTGGAATTGGGCATTAGTAAAATGATTGCCACCATCACTGATGATAGCCCTCAGAATCCCGAACCTACTGAAGATATTTTTCTTGACAAAATTGATGACCACCTTGTGGTCATTGGTTCGAGTGGGAATTGCCTCAATCCATTTGGACACATAATCAACAGCAACAAGAATGTACTGATGTCCAAATGAAGGGATAAAGGGTCCCATGAAATCGATGCCCCAAACATCGAAAATTTCTACAGGAAGAATAGGGTTTAGGGGCATCATGTCTCTCTTAGTTATGTTCCTCAGTGATTGACATCGAGAACATGACCTTGAGAAGTCCTGGGCATCCTTGAATAAAGACGACCAATAGAAGCCACATTGCAAGATTTTTGCAGCCGTCTTTCTTCCGGAGAAATGTCCACCAAACCCAGATGCATGGCAGAACTCGAGTATATTGTTGAATTCATTCTCCGGTATGCATCGGCGAATAATCTGATCAGAGCCGATGCAATACAGTTCAGGGTCCTCCCAAAAGTAGTATTTGGCCTCAGATTTGAGTCTATCCCGTTGTTGCTTGGTCCAATCCTGGGGGATTTGACCAACGGCCAAATAGTTAACAATGTCAGCAAACCATGGGGTGTGGACACCTAAAACTGTAAGAATGGTTTCATCCGAAAAAGTGTCAGCAATCGGAATGTCCGGACAAGAAGAATCACCTAGGAGTCTCGACAAATGATCCGGTACCACATTTTGTACCCCGACTTTATCCTTGATTTCAAGATCAAATTCTTGAAGAAGAAGAATCCAACGAATAAGCCGAGGTTTAACATCCTTTTTAGCCAAGAGATGTCTCAAGGCCGAGTGGTCAGTATAAATAATAACATGAGACCCCAAGAGATAAGTCCTGAATTTTTCCAACGCAAATACTACAGCTAGTAATTCCTTTTCAGTAACAATGTAATTCCTCTGGGCTTCATCCAGAGTTTTACTAGCGTAGTAAATGACAGAGGGCTTTCGGTCAATTTTCTGACCCAGGACAGCCCCGACCGCGTAATCAGAAGCATCGGTCATGATCTCAAAAGGGGCTGTCCAAATTGGTGGTTGCAAAATTGGAGCACAGGTGATTGCCGTTTTCAGAAAATCAAATGCCTTTCAGCATGATTCGTAAAAAACAAACGACATTTCTTTGGCAAGAAGATTGCTCAAAGGATGAGCAACCTTCGAGAAATCCTTGATGAATCTTCGATAAAATCCCACATGGCCAAGAAATGATCTGATTTGTTTAACAGATGTGGGAGGAGGAAGTTTAGCGATAGCATCAACCTTAGCTTTGTCCACTTCAATTCCCCGTTCAGAGATTACATGACCCAAAACAATGCCCTCTTGGGTCATGAAATGACTCTTTTCCCAGCTAAGGACCAATCGTGTCTTGATACATCGCTGAAGAATCATTTCCAAATTAGCCAAACAAGAGTCAAATGATTCTTCAAAAATAGAGAAATCATCTATGAAGACTTCCATAAACTCTCCCACCAAGTCGGAAAAATGGCTAGCATACACCTTTGAAAAGTCGCAGGTGCATTGCATAACCCAAAAGGCATCCTACGAAAAGCAAAGGTTCCGTAGGGACAGGTGAAAGTAGTTTTTTCCTGATCCTCGGGTTGGATAGGAACTTAGTTGTATCCCGAGTAGCCATCAAGAAAACAGAAGTACTTCTGCCCGGCTAATTTTTCCAAGATTTGATCAATGAAGGGTAGGGGAAAATGATCCTTTTTAGTGGCTGTGTTCTGCTTCCTGTAATCAATACAAACTCTCCAAGAGGAAGCTGAACGAGTTGTGACAGATTCACCTCTCTCATTAGTCACAACAGTAATCCCGGCTTTCTTTGGAACAATCTGAACGGGACTTACCCAGGGACTTTCAGAGATTGGATAAATAATTCCTGCATCGAGCCACTTGATGATTTCCTTTTTGACCACTTCTCGCATATTTGGATTCAATCTCCTTTGCATCTGGCGAGAAGGGCGGGATTCATCTTCCAAAATATTCTATAATTACAGTAAGATGGCTCGATCCTCCTGAGGTCATGAATGGTCCAACCAATTGCCTCATTATGTTCCTTTAGGACCTTAATCAATTTAATTTCTTGCTCCTTTGTCAATTTATCACTAATAATCATAGGGAGCGTATTCTGCGGTCTTAAAAATTGATATTGTAAATTCTCGAGCAATGGTTTCAATTCAAGCTGGGGTGGGATAATGATTGATGGTAGGGTAGATGCTGAAGATTCAACAAGAGGAAGAGGTTTTGAGTGAACAAAATCAGCAACCTCTTTCGAAGATGTTAGGTCAGAGGGTTGCGGGTCAAATTCATCAACCAAAGAGGAACTTTCAATTGAAGAAACTGTCAAACAAATTTCAATATTAACATTATCCTCATCAAGTTCCTCAATAAATCCACAATCCTCAAATTTGTTGATCGCCTTAAAAATATCCAATTTCATTCGTTGATCCCCAAAGGCGATTTCCATGCTACCGCTTTCACAATTAATGTTGGCCTTTGTGGTAGCCGGGAACGGACGCCCCAGAATGATGGGCGTGTTCCTCAGATTATCTGGTACATCCATGTCAAGGACAAGGAAATCTACAGGAAAATAGAAATCCCTGACCTTAACTATAATATCTTTAATAACGCCTCGCGGGTTTGTGACCGAACGGTCTGCTAACTGTAGCGTTACTGAAGTTGGTCGAAGTTCACCTAACCGAAACTTCTCATAAAGAGAAGTCGGAATTAGGTTGATGGATGCACCGAGATCCAAAAGTGCTCTATCAAATGTGTAATATCTGATAAAGCAAGAAATCAAAGGAGCACCAGGATCTCTCTTTTTCTAAGGGAGGTAGTGCAGGATAATAGAGCTAGCCTGCTCAGAGAGTACTACCTTTCTCGGAACAGATTCTCTCGACTTACGCTTTTGTGTACATAATTCCTTTAAAAATTTTGCGTAAGCCGGTATGTGCTTGATAGCATCAAGGAGCGGAATATTGATCTCAACATTCTTAAATAAATTCAGAAGCTCCTCATTGCTATCAACAGACTTCTTCTTCTTTGCTTTGGCTAAGGATTCAGGAAAAGGAACATGAGTCAGATCTTTGGAATCAGGTTCCTGAGCCTTGATTTCTCCTTTAGAATTCTCCTCTCTTTCCTCAGATTCTTCAGGATTCAAAAGATCAGAATAGTGTGGTTGTGGATCCTGAGTCTTCTTACGACTCCTCAAAGTGACAGAATTTACAGAAGCGTAAGAATTTGGGTCTTGAGAAGGGTTAGGAAAGATTGGAGGAGCTTGATTGACCATGAATTGTTGATTAGCAGAAGAAGAAGACGAGGAACCTTGCTCAACCACCTGAGCATGTGCGTGCGGGTCCCTCTGATTTCCGCACCCTTGGGCTTGATTGCCCAAATTTATAATGTTTCGTGGGTTAGGTACGGGTTGGGATGGTAGAGATCCGGGTTGACGAGAGTTAGCAATGAGCTCGGATTGCAAGTTGTCCAGCGAGTTTTTCATTTGCTGCATGAGCTGGAGCATAGATCCTTGCATCTCTACCATTTGACGGTTCAAATCAGCCTGCCCTGCGGGTTGACGGGCATTCCAAGCTGGCTGATTGACCTGATTCGGAGGCGACTGAGTATATACTTGACCCTGACCCATTGGTCGTTGTGGAGCATAGTTGCTGGGTTGGAATTGGGTCTGTTGCCCCAGATTTTTCCAAGAGAAGTTAGGGTGGTTTCTCCAACCTGGATTATAGGCATTCGAGTAGGGGTTGGATCTAACATTCTCTTGTACAGCACAGACATCCTCATAGGGTGAGGATGGAGAGAAAGAAAGGGAAGGATCAGAAAAACTAGGATTAAAGGCCCCAGTTGGGAACCCATGGGGTTCCGAGAAATACTGACTCATAGGTTGAGTCGCATCGAGTTGATTCACGAACTCCTGTCCAAAAGGAGCTCGTGAGGAATGGAATCCCAAATTTTGGGATTGAGTGGATTGAGAGGTTCATAGAATTGCCAGCCATCCACTCTTCCATTCTTTTAGCAACCAAGTCCACCTTATCAAGTTTATTACAAATCAATTCCATATCAAATGAATGAGAGTCATGGACTTCATTGACATTTGATCTGGGTTTCTGGGACCAATTAAAAGTATCCATGGAGCATGATTAATTGAATTCTCACTCATTTCCTCAAATAAATCATGTGCACTATCTGCATCTTTATTGAGGAAATTGCCTCCGCAAGAAGTATCCACATGGTTTCTGAGTTGCTCATTCAACCCATGATAGAAGCTCTGCACGAGTTGCCATTTCGGCACCTCGTGGTGTGGACACCTCCGCAATAAGTCCTGGAATCGCTCCCAGGCCACATGAAACTGCTCCCCCGGCTATTGGGTAAAGGTAGTGATTGCCCATCTCAAAGCATTGGTACGACCGACTGGGAAGAATTTCTTCAGAAAGGTCGATTTCAACTCATTCCAAGTTGTAATTGGTCTTCCTATTGTCCTATACCAATGCGCGGCTTTATCCCTAAGAGAGTAGGGGAAGAGCCTCATGATCATTTGCTCCTCGTTAACGTTTCGAGCCTTGGTGGTCTGGACAAAAGTGGTCAAATCTTCCAAGTGCTGAAACGGATCTTCGGAGCCAAGCCCATGATAATGTTTAATTAGGCTTAACACCTGGGGCTTGATTTCTACGTCACCGGCTGGAATCTGGATGCCGGGACGTTCCCCGTAATTTGAAGGATCATAAAAATCCTTCAAGGGCTGAGCGCCCTGCATTATCTGGAACCATTCTTGCATTCTCTGCATTTGTTCCAGCTGCCTTCGAAATTCCTCCTGTGGATTTTCAAGCAGAGGAGGCTGTTGTTCGGCCATGGGATCAAATTGACCAAAATCTAACTTGCGCCTCCTAGAATGTTCTAACGGTCCTTCCAATCGGGGATTCAATGACCGTCTTCCCAGCATAAACTAGGAGAAGGTCGGAAGGACTGGGGATAGGGACCCTGCAGCACAACAAAACAAGGTTGTCCTTAAATGGGATAGCTTAAGGATCTACTGACTCCCAAAACCAGCCTTAAGACTGTAAGTGATTTACTCTACTTGCGTCTATTTAATCTAACCAGTTAGAAGGAGGGACTGGGGAGAAGGTTCTTCCTTTGGCTTTCGCCTCCGGTTCCTAGTGTACCCCCCAGCCGCGGTCGTTTGACACTACTCCCCTAGCTAGACATCAGATTAATCAGTATAAGTAGGTTAATCAAAAATAATCTCAGACTAGGCCCTGAAGAGCGAATCAAACCTTAAGGCCAACGTCTACTCAATTTTATTAAGGCTTGGGATTGTGGTGCTTATGGAATGTGATGGGCCCTTACAATGGGTTGTGCCCTTAATGATTGATTGAGATTTTTGTAAGTGCGTGCACAACCAGGGTTTTCAAGCAAGATTATTGATAATGTGTGAATTTTAGTATTCAAATCTTGCTTAAGTAGCTTTTAGGGTTTCAAATTAGGTGAATTGCAATCAAGTTTCTAGGCAAACCAAGTTGTAAAACACGGGTGAAGATTGTTTTCCTTTAAAATCAGAAAGAAAGTGGAGTGCCTGGAATATACCTAGATTGAAAACCCTAAGGAGGAGCTACTTGATGAGTTGGTTTTAAAATAAAGTGGTGCGGCCCAAACAACTCAAACAATTTGGCCACAAATGCACTACTAAGTTAGGCACTCAGAAAAAAAAAATGGTTAACCTAGAATAATTTCTACTTTGTTATATGTTGCTTTGTGTGTACCGATTCCACAAATCAGAACCCGGTTGAGTAGAAAACACATCGAGTTGATCAAGTGCCTTGAATATGGGTGCTTGTTGTGTGTTTGTTGGAAATTACCCCACAAGATTATCTTTTTGTTATTTTTTTATGAATGAGGGTGGAATGAATGTGAGTGAAAATCCAAACAACCAAACTATTCCTAGGATTTATGCAAACACCTAGGTTAATTGGGATTTGGATTTAATGTGCCGAATGGAATCTATGGAGGGGGAAAGAATGGGGGACACTTACAGTTGTCTTCAACTGCACTTTACTCCAGTCTACCGCTTGTTGATTCCTTGATGGAGGTCTCTGCAAAATAATAGACACAAGAGAATGCTAGTTAGAAAACAAATAAAGTGCAAGAAATGCGAAGGAAAGATCAGAAATCGTTGCCTCCCCGGCAACGGTGCCAAAATGTTGAACGTTTTGCGAATCGCTACGCTTACGTGTTTGGTTTTGGAAAACCTGTCGTTGTAGTTCGAAAGCGAAGAATTAGTGTTTAACAAATAAAATTTATATCGAAAAGAATTCCGGGTCGAACACAGGGAGGCTACGTTGATCTATATTCGCAATTATATTTTTTTAGGATTTTTTTTTTAAGCAATGCGATATAATTACAATGGAGCTATCAGACTAAAAGAAAGAGAGAGAGAGAGAGAAAGAGAGAGAGAGAGAAAGAGAACATGCATTCAATATTTCAATTGTTTATATAATCAAACTAAATAAAAGTTATACTAGAAAGCGGAAAATCAATTACACTATAAAGCAGGAAAATTCTACACTAGAAAAGCTGTAAATAAGAATAGGAGAGAGAAGTTATCCTCCTCGACGATTGCTTGGAGGACGAGCCAGACGAGACGATGCCTGGACGAAGGAGAACGAAGCAGGACGAAGGAGGATGAAGCAGAAGAACGGGAACGGAGCAGCACACCGTCATCGTCGCGGGATCCACTTCCGAAGGGGAACGAAAATTGGACTTTATCTCGCAAGAAGCATCCCAGGTGTGGGACAAGCTTCTCTTAAGCTTTGGAGGGGTAGAGAGGAGAAAGAAGGGATGGGAATTTCATATGGAGGGGGTCTCCTTATATAGTTGCAAGGAGTGGGGGCAAAATGGACATTACAACTTCAAAATAATAAAAGAGGGGTCTTTAGTGACGGATAAATCCGTCACTAAAGCCCTCAACATGGGCGTCGTGGGCGGCTCGCGCGCGCCTCCTCGCCTGCTCGTGCGCTCAACGGCTTGCGCACGTTCATCGATTTTCAGTCGCGATCGGACTGCTTAAGATGCGTCTCCGCCCGCTGCGTTGCACGCCCGCTAGCATACGATCGCGCGTCCGCGTCGCGCGTTCAATTGCGCGTGGACGCTGTCGAGCGAGCGCGGCCGTCCGATCTCCATCTGACGCTCCACCCGCGCCCAATCGCCCGCGCCTGCCGCTCCTCGCCATGGCTCGATCCCGTGCCTGCCGCTCGCAAAAGCGCGCTCGACCACTACGCTATGGGGCACGGATGGTCGAGCAGACGCTTTTAAGCGCGAGCGACCACAACCACTGGATTAAGATCCAACGGCGGAGAGCGATCGGGCTCGGGGCCTTCACAAGATGCAAGCGGCCGTTTGGGCGGTTGAGATGGCACTACGTGGCGCTATCTTGGCCGTCCATCTTCTGGAAGTTGTAGATGGTGCCACGGATGTCGGATTGACTCGATTTTTGTGTCGTTAGGCTACGATCGTCGATCCGAATTCATCCGTGTGGTCAGATTTGTCATCTGAAGTGCGGATTTACACCATCCTGTCCCTTGATCTTCTAGGGTTCCCAGGTCACTATCTAATGCTACGGATGTCTGATTAGGGCGATCTTGGAGTCGTTAAACTCCAATCGTCGCCCTGATCACATCCATACAGTTGGATCTTTGATCCGAGGTCTCGACAAAATGTTTGTCCTGTCCAAGCACATAAAAGGAGACAATTAACCTCCATTTTATTCAAACTACTCTAAATGCAAGATGATGCATGTTATGCAATATTTATATCATGAAATGCAATCCTATGCTTAAGAACATGCATAAAGAGATATTTTAAATAGTGTAAATGTGTTTACATCAATACGTCTAGGGATCACTACGAAAGTCTAAAAGTGAAAGTAGGTTGGATAAAGAGTTAATCCTCTAAGATTAGCCTGATAAAGCCAACGGTCCTCAAGTTGGACGTCTGGCAAGTTCATTAGACATCTTCTAAGACGTCTGGCAAGTTCATCAAATGTCTTCTAAGTCATTTGGACTAAGGGCTAGTCATTTAAAATCAACAGACAAAAGGCACTACGTTCGGCCTAGGTGTTTGGACGTCTGATCAAATAGTCAGATTTCTTAAAGACTAAAATCAGACATTTGATTTTCAGATTGGACGTTTGATAAGGTTGTCTGATGCCTATTTTGGCTTTCTATGTTCTCTACGGAAAGGCCTAGGTATATTAGGGTAGAGTAAGTGTTCCTAGGACTACATTTTAGTAACTTTGGGGCTCTTTAACAATTAACTAGATAGAAAAGCAAAAGAATAACAAAAGAATACTTGAATAAATGATCTATCCTATTCTTCATCTCCTTCCTTCTTCAAACTTTCATTCCAAGTGAAGCTCCTTCTCCTCCATCAAGCTCCTCCAATCGAGCATGGATGCGAGCTTGAGATTCTCCTTCATACTTGAATCCATTTGCATTCTCCTAAAACTTATAAACAATGCAAATGTTAAATAACACATGTTTTGTTATCATCAAAATTAACGACCGTGGTGCCCTTACACCAACATCACTATGTAATAATCATTGAAGTTGGAGAACCTATTCTTTGAAGCTACTACTACCAAATGATTCTACTAACTCATGGATGCCAAATAAGAAAATCATAAACACAAAAAATAGAAATCAAGCATCACCAAATAGAGAGAGACATTAAAACACACAAACAACCAACTCAAATCATCACTTACCACAAACATAAAGACAAATGAAAAAGAATAAATCAAACTAATCACTTACTAGAAAGTGGATAACAACTAACACCCATCTCCATATCCAAGATCCTCCTCAATAAGGTGAATTCTCCCATCTCCTCACATGGTACAAGACAAAATAGACAACTAGATCATCATCATAATCATATTAGAAAGATAACTAACCACCTCCACTATCTTCCTTCATGATTCCTACTTTTGTAATAATCAAAGTGAAACTAGTTGCTAATAAAGAAATCTTACACAACCTCTGACCACCCTTAAATCTCATAATTGATCTACTTCCCAATGGAGAAAGGATCTACTAAGGATACATTAAAAATCATAACCAAGTCCCATACACACCAAAAATACTCAAAATCACTTTTTACTTTCCTATACATACTGAGAACACTTAGAATCACTTCTCACTTTTGTGGCAATCAATAAATAACTATATGTAAGCATTATCAACATAGAAATAAGAAAAAATGCTTCTGCATTTGGATCATCTAATGACAAAGACATCTAAATCACATCCCTTAAAGAAGTAAATGGAATGGCTTTCCAGCAACAGCACATGCCAACAACGACAGACAAAATAGTTTGGTCAGGAAAGAGATTGAATCACCTTAGATTAGCCCTAAAACTGGGGGAGGCTTGATCTCTTACCTCTGGCATTACTCTCCAATTGATTTTCTATCTTACTATGTGGTTTAAACCTCTAAAACGAAAAAGCTATGTGTAGGATCAAGGAGATTTCAAATAAAAAATAGTGGCTTCATGTCTAATTGAAGGAGTGAGTGAGAGTCACCACTAGAGAGAGATAAATTGATTATAAGAGATTGACATAGAGATATATAATTAAGCGTAGATCTAGTTGAAGGAATAATGAGATAAGTTGAATGAGAGAAAACAAGTGAGAGATGGATCAAGTTATAGAGATTGAGTCAATAGAAGAAATCTGATCGAAAGGAATCTGATTAATGCAATAGTGAGAGAGATTGAGAAAGAGAAGGATCGATTTGACTGCAGATTTGAGATTGAGTGCAAGAATGTGAGAAGGTGATTTATTGATTGATTTACTTGAGTTGAGTGGCATTAATTAGAATTGGCGACGAGAGACATCAATTGATCGATCAATTAGGGGTGGGAACTAGAAGTGGTGAGCAATTAGAGGAGCTCGATCAGAATTAGTGTTGTCACCTAAGATCTAAAGGAATGTCAGGAGGACTAGTGACAAGAAGTTGTGATGCTAGTTGAGAGAACTCTGAGTTGCGACTCGAGGGTTACGGATGAGCAGATCATGATAGATATACAATTATTAGTGATACGATGCCTATTTATGCAGGTTCCTAGGCTTATAATTGAATTTAACATTATAAATATTACACAACATGCATCATCATGCATTTAAATTAATTTGTATAAATTGTATATTAACTTATTTTAATGTCCAGGGAGTTGGGTGACACATTTTTGGGCCTCGAATTGAAGATCCAACTGTACAGATCTAATTAGGGCGACAATCAGAGTCCAACGCCTTCGAAATCGCCTCAATCAAACCTTTGTAGTATCATATGCAGTTCGAAGAAGTTCAATGGATAGGAGGCAAGGTGATGCGATTTGGAGCCTTGAATGACAAATCCAACCACACGTATGGATTTAAGTCGGCGATAGTAGCCTAATGACACAAAAATCATCCTGATTCGACAATCGTAGCAACCCTTACGAGTAAAAGAAGATGGATGGCCATGATGGTGCCATGTGGCACCATCCCAGCCACCCAAAGCTATCTAGACTCCCTCCACTCATCTCCAAGGCATCCTCATCTCGCGGCCACTACCATCGGATCTCGAGATCAACTGCTGTAGGCTAATTGAGGAGATTTAAGGATATGGTCATCGTAGCATACTCCTAAATCGCACAACAAACACTTAAATTTATAAACTCACAATCTAATTGGAGTCTGAGGTCGTTTGTAGGGAGTAAATGTGGAATTAACACATTAATCTTGATTCAGAATTAATGAGCATAGTAGATTAAGCACAATAAAAAATATGCAATGAATAAAACTTGTCAGATTGATAATCAAATATAATCCAATGTATCTCAGAAAGTATAAAGACAAAAAGAATAAAGAAACCTAAAAAGTGGTGATTTAGATCCTTCTAATTAAGCACATCTCATATTCAAATTATTCAAATAATCCAATAGTATTCTTAATTAGATAACTTAGGTACTTAAATGTTCTAACAGTAGCAGCAAAATCAGCCTTTGACAATAGCACAAGGCATCAAATGCCTTATCAGAAGAGACACAGCACCAACAGAGCACAAGGCTCTCACAAGAGCCTCAGAGGTTCTAAGGAACAACACAGCAATCACCACAGAGGCTTAAGGGTTTTTCTTCTTTAGGCCTTCACAAGCATAGGGCCAATCCTTCTTAGAGGCTAAGTGTTTGCCTCCTCTTTAGCACGTGCCCAAGGCTAAGGGTTGCACAGCAAAACTCTCCCACTATTCTCACAAATCCTCTTCTCTTTCTCTTCTCTGATAACCGGGTATATATTCAGGTAAGAAGGGTAATCGAATCTTGAACAGTGGTTAGACTCGCGGGCGTGGTCGCGGGTGTGATAGCGGGCGAGGTGTGAAGAGGCTCATGTGTAACAGGTCCCGACCCCCGTGTCTTGGGCGAGGGGTCGGGTTCACAAAATCACTTTATATGCTGTCGTGTGCGCCTAAGTCCCCGATGTGGGACTAAAGAAGAGCTCCTCCTCTTCAAGTGCGTAGCAGCTGATTACATCAAGGAATTGGGGCACAGCAGCTGCTCCTTTTCTCGATTGAGGACCTGGGAAACTTCGTCATATGAATCCGCATCTCCTCAGGGTAGTGTTCGTCGTACTGAATCGGGTTTTAAAAGTATTGCATTGTAGTACAGCCGAAAAAGCATTCAAAACAGATATAATTTTATTACTCGAAAAGATTTCCGAGGTTGAACACAGGGAGCAAATTGGTATTTAGAAATCAAGATCACAATTTATACTGAAAAAAATTACAATAATAGCAGTATCAAAGTGCAAAAATATGGGAGTAAAATGGTAATGTAGATCACCAAATACTCCTACAATATCACCAAATGATTTAATGTAAAAATATGCAATGAGGCTAAAATCTATTGTCTGATTCTTTAATAGACGACTTAAATGTCTAATTGCTTTTCTCTTTCTCTGCCTCTGTCTTCTACTTCCTTCTTCTTCTTACTTTGGCTTTCTGTCTGAATTTTGATCCTTCTCTTTCTCTTCTCTGTCTCTCTCTGCCTTTGCTTCTTCTTCTTCTTCTTTCTTCTGCCTTGGCCTTGAGCTGTGCTGGCCTTCTCCTCTTTTTCCTTCTTTTTCTCTTCTTTGCCTTGCCTTAAGCCCTGTGGTCCTCCTTTCCTTCTTCTTCCTCTTCTTCCTTCAGCCCTGCTCTTTCTCTAAATTTGACTAAGTGCCGAAGGTAAACTCCTCAGAGCAAAACCCTCTTCCCTTGCGTAGCTCTCTTCTCTCTTTCTCTCTTTTCTATTTTAGAGTCGCTCTCCCAGAGCCTTTAACTGGTCGGGTAATCGAACCTAATGGAGACCCGGGTTTAGGCTCACTGGCGTGTGTGGTGAGCGACGAGTGAATAGGTCGAGTAATCAGGTCGTGGCCAGGTTCGCAGGCTATATTGCGGACGAGTCCGTTAGAGGGGGGAGGAGGACCTCACCCTCAGTGTTGGAGGCGATAAGCCTCTAACACTTTTTCCTTTTATGCATATGCAGGTGGCTTTTCACTTCCGAGGAGGGACTAAATGTCCCACCTCCCTTCACGTGTCTACCGCAGAGCGTGCTTGGCCAAATTAAAAGGCATAGCTGCTGTAGTCTTCGCGCAAGGACTTGGACGTGTGCGCGAGAGGATTCCGCACAGCCTAGGGTGATCTTCTAGAGCAGAGCAAAGCTCGGAGTGGCTTGAAGCTTGCTTTAAGCTCAGCAACAATGGCAGAAGGTGTCCTGAACCTGAAATCAATAGCACGACCTCGCGGCCATGTCAAAATGTTCAGAAGGGATCGCCGGGGCATGACGAAGGTGCTGGGGTGGTTGGTGTGGCGTGGGGGTGCCTGTGCGAGTGTGCCTAGGGCTTGCTGTGGGCGTGTTAGTGGGTGTGTTCGGTGGGGTGCTTGGGTGATCAATGGAGAGATTGGAGTGTGAAGATGTGATCAGGGAGTTGAGGTGGAGGTCTTAGGGTTGTTGGTGAGGTGGATGGAGGTGCGGAGTGATGGGAGCACCTTGCCGGAGGTATCGCTAGAGGTGGAGAAGGTGACGATGGTCAGTGGCGTTGGTGGGTCATTTTTGGAAATAAAGAGGGGGAAAGAAAGTGCGAGAGAGAATCTAAAAACCTACTTCTAAGGGACGAAAGGGATAGGGGAACCATGTCGGTATGGCTGCTGGCCATGGGGAAGATGAAGCTCCGTAGATGAGGCGACGGCAAACACGGGGCAGTGGTGATGTCGGCCGGTGTTGCGCGATGCGGAGGATGGAGTGGAAGACAACCCGACCACTGGTATTGTGGTTGTTCGACGAGTGAGTGAGGGAGAAATCATCGGAGCTTGCAGAGATTGTGGCCGGCGAGGGAGAGAGGAATATAGGGAGAACTGGCCCAATTTCAAGCTTGGAGAATGCAGTTGGATCTGGGGCTCCTTTTATACATCATTTGGAGAGGAATTTGTGCTTGGAAACTAAGCTTCCAAGCAAGGCAGGGTCCCAAAAGTTGGAAGTTTTAAGAGACCCAAATCTCTTATGCATTTGCATGGGAGATTGGGAAACAATTAGAGCATCAAACTGGGTTTAGATTGGAGGGATTTTCTCAGAGAATCTCCATTCAAATTTTGGAGGAGATCCTCTAAGCAATCATGGAGAACTCTCCTTCCAAAGCTTGCTGAAGTAGGATTCCTCTACTATAATGGTGGAGGGACCTAATTGCAAAATGATGAAGAAGCTACGGGGTTGTTTGTAAGGGTTTTTGAAAGTTAGGGGTAGAGATATAATCAAGTTGGACCTGTTTACAAATTAGGTCAAGATGATTTTCCCTTAGGTCTAAATTTTGGTACAAACCTAATTTGGACCTAAGGAATCCAATGGTGAAGTTGGATTTTTGGTTTGACCATATTTGACAGGAAAATTTATGTAAAAACCTAATTTAGGGTAAATACTTATCTGAGACCCCATTCTAGGTTAAGATGGGTTCTAATGGCCAAATTAAATGTTTTAAACCATAGAGAATATTTTTATATGATTTTTAGAGGGTTTAGGAGAATTTTATCCTGACCAGAGCCTTGGTAAATCAAGTGGGTCTATTTTAGGATTTCAAGAAGTCATTTAATTCATAGGATACACACAAACACTTTTCTGTATGATCCAACCCACTTATTATCTTATTAAGACCCTTTGACCTTTGTTTATCCCTTGAGAAAATTCGTTGTTGTACTGCATTGGTAAAATTTTAGTTTTACCCCTAGTTTCTTGTTTCACTCTTTAAAAGGTTATGCAGTGAATTAGGACCTTTAGCTGGTTATGTAGGAGCATTTATTCTCTTAATTATGTCAAAATGAGCTAGTTGTGGCTCATGATGGTGTTCCCATCATACCCCCATGCCTAGCTTTTGCTAGTCCCTTAGCAAAATTTTAAGGTTTTAACTTTGATTCTAGACCATGTAATCTATTTGATGCTCAAAATTGTGATGTGTGCTTTCTTCTGTAGATTAGGATAGAATGCCGATAGTAGGCCTAGAGGTACTCAAGTACCAACTAAGATCTGGACCTGACTAGCTCTAGCCTCAGTCTGCCACAAAGCTTTTTAAGGCTGACAGGAACTATCCTAAGGTTCATTGGACTCCGCGGTTAAAGCACTCGTGCTTGTAACATATTTTAGCCTTGGCTCAGTTTGCAGTGTGTTTTTTTGTAAGAGAGCGATAGAGGAATTTTCTTTTTGGAGAGTTTCCTCTCTCTTTTTTTTATTTCTAGCTTCGGATTAGCTTCTCAACATGGTCAATATCGGATTCCTAGTCCCCATCATCAATCCTCGAAGGGTCCCTGGCAATCGATGCTTCGAGATAGCACGACCCATGGCAACCCCTAGAACCTTGGCTTTCGAGATTTTGAGATAATCCCGCCCATGGTGTTCTGTAGCTAAATCTAGACCCTGGCAATCGACATTTCATGATAATGCCGCCCATGGCATCTGAACTAGCACAGGGTGCTTACATGCCCCTGGTAAAATATGTAGATATCCTAGGAGACAAGCACTGAGGAGACGATATGTTATTTTGCATCTTCGAGGGGAATTTCCTGCCTCTCCACGTCGGGAACTCATCTAAATCAACTTGCGTTGATCAGTTGCTCCTAATCTAGGTGACCTTTTCAGAATGATTTAAACGCATTTGCGTGATTTTTGATACTTATGCTCGCTGAACCAGACTGTGTGTGGATTGGGGTGCTTAGGTTACCGAGTCCCACAAACCAGTGGTCAGTTAATGAGGCCGAATACTCCCTAAGCCTTAGACCTAATACTTAAGCTTCCGATTTCCCCAACCTCTTGAGGACTATCCAGATCTTAGTAGATACTTGAATTTTTAAGCCTAGGAGTATAGCCCAAGCGGCCTAAAATCAGTGTTCCTACTAATCTCTTCTGTGTTTCGTTAGCACTTTTTTCCTTTCATTTTCTTTTTCTTGATATGGTTAGAACTCAGTTAATTCTTTAATTTCTTACTAATGACTATCTCTTTTCTTTCAAACAAAAGGGGTGGAAGGGGGGAGACCCCACCCCCCGGGGACCCTGGTGTCGGACCCGAATAGGTTGTTAATATAATGATTTTATCGTTGAAGTGTGTATAGTGGTTAACCTAAATTGGACCTAACCATCTCTTTACAAAATTTTTTTACCTGGCCTACTTGATTTTATCTTGTCACTTTTAGGCCCAGGGTCGAACTCAGGGAAGTGGGGTTACAAGTCGAGTTTCTACACCTTTCCTACAACGAGTCTCTTCCATTTGTTTATTGTATTTTTGGTGTTTTTTTCTATTTAGATTTTTTCTGGTAATCTTTGTCCTTGAGGCACACCCTCAAAATTGGGTTCTTGGCTGTGAGCCAAAACAGGATTCCAAAACGGGTCTTGCTATTCGCAAGACGGAGTACCTGCAAGTCAAGGATTATCTTTTCCCTTTTATATATATATTTTTTGTCTTTTTACTAACAAGAAAGCGAAACAGAAATAAAGTAAATACAGTATATATATATAGGTATATATTATGTATATAAAGGGGTGGGGGTGGAGGCGGAGATGGAGTGTAGCACGTTGTCAAGTCGATCATCTTCTAGAAAGCCGCAACCAACAGGACGAAGTGCCGCGTGTAAGGTGTAGGATGGATGCTGGAAGATGAATGCGAACATGCTTTTTGTACATGTGTATCAGGGAATATCAGCAACTGGTGCAGATATTCCCTCGATACCACGTATGGTAAATAATGTGAAAATATTTCTATATATGTATATATGTAAATATATCTATATATATATATGTGGTTATAAATATATGGGCATATATATGTAGTTATATATGTATATATGTATGTGTATATATATATAGGTGTGTAAATATATATATATAAATATATGTATAGATAGATATATGTATAGATCTATATATTTATATATATATATGTATGTATGTATATAATACTATATAGATGTCTATATATATATATGGATATATATATATAATAATATATGTATATATAGGTATATGTAGCTAGATATGTATGTATATGTATATATGTATAGTTATAAAGATATATATATATATATAGGTATGTAAATATATATATAAGTATATTTATAGATAGATATATGTATAGATCTATATATATATAGATATAGGCATGAGTATGTGTATATAACTATATAGATGTAAATATATATGTATGTATATGTATAAGGTAATATATGTATATATAGATATATGTAGCTAGATATACATATATATATGTATATATAGATGTATATATAAGTAGGTGTGTATATATGTATATATACATATATATATATTTATATATATGTATCTATACTTAGTTATATATGTAATAATATATACCCGCTGGGGAGCTTAGCCGATCGGTGCAGAGGCACGCAGAGGCCGGTTGCAGGCGGAGGCGAGCGTGTGATAGTGCGAAGAAGCGGGAGGCGGAGAGGCCTGCAGGCGCGTGTGGAAGGGGCTGGGGTGCCTGTAGGTGCGCACGGAAGGGGCTGGGGCTACTGCTGCTGCCGCCGAGCTCCGAGCTTCAGACCTTGAAGCTTGCGGCCATGGCTGAAGGTGCTGGAATGGAAAAAAACTAGAAAAGAGCCACCATGCCCACCGGCTCTTTGAGGAGCTGGGTGGTGGTGGTCTCACTGTGGTGGTGTGCACCACAGTGAGGGCTCATGTCCGCCGAGTGTCTCCGAGGAGGGCTGACGTATGGAGGGAGAGGGAGGAGAGGGTGGTGGCCTGGAGAAGAAGTGCTGGTGTGGTTTTCTCGGCTGGGACCAGGCTGTTTTATGAAGAAGAAGTCATGGCCTTTTATAGAGGAAGAAGCCATGCACGGCCATGCCCTGGCTGTGCATGGCTCATGCATGGACTTGGCAGGGAGAGGCAGTCGCAGGGAAGGGCAGCTGCAGGGAATGGCGCGCGAGGAAGAAAGGTGCAGCCGCGGGAAGAGATTTCCAAATCTAATGGAAATAAAAATAAAAATAAAGATGGGAATATTGCGAAGTAGCACTTGAAGAAAATGCGAATTGCGAGGCCATTTATTTCACTCTCCTCCCTTCTTAATTAAATGCATGCATGCATGTATTTTTACAAATGAGATTATGGAACCTAATATGCATTGGTAATGCTAGGAAATAGCACAAGACGTCACAATTGCAGGCATATTTTTGTGGTGCAATCATACCCCCATGCCTATCTTTTGCTAGGCCCTAGCAAAACAGCATTTAGAAATGATCTTAAGCTGAAGATTTTCTTCTGAGGTGATATAGGTGTGTTTATTGTTGGATATTGTGAGAACCAATTATAGAGAAGACTACCGATACTTTAAGTCTCATATGATATAGATCATCTCTCGACTAACCAGGACTCTTGATATTTAAACCTTAAGTTTGATTTCCAGGACCCAAGAGGTTTTTGCCGTACTCGAGAGCTCAAGAGATTATGGCTTGTGCTTAGTGAAGGATCAAGACTGACCAGATGAACATTAAGACTCAAGCCCAGGGTTTCACGAATCTTTAAGTAAAGGTTGGTCCCAATTTCAGCTTGTATTTTCGGATTGACCCTTAAGAAGATGACAGAAAACTCAACTCGCATTTTCTGACATTTGTGGCTCAAGGAAAACAGAACTTTTCGTAGGAAGATTTTACAGATATTTGTGAGATATACTGACTTATTTGCATCTCTTTTTATTTTTATTTTTTTGAAACACGTGTCAGTATATCTCTTACAACTTTATTTGAAGGAGCACACTTTTCTTTTTAGTGGGAGAGTTTCTTTTTGGTAGAAAGAGTTTATCCTAAACACAAGACTAAAACCTGGGATAAAAAGTCTACCTGCACGCACAAGTAAGGACTCCACCTTCCCTAATGAACACTAAGGTTGGATCTTATGTTCACCTGGTCTTTCCTGATATATGTAGTGTGAACCAAGTTTACTTAAGCTCTCAAGTAGAAGCAAACCAACGAATCCTGTACTGGTGTCTCAGGTACAAGAATACGTCCTTAGTTAGGAGAGATTCTGATCTATATTGTCAATGCTCAAGTGAATTAAGCCGAGCCTGAGCAAATCAAGCTTCTGTGGCCTAGAAAATCTTCAAAATAGAGGTTGAATATCCATATAAACACTTATTGTATTTTTGTTTCAGCTTTTAGATCATTACTAAACACCATTTTTATTATATATATATTTTTTTTATTTTTCTTTTTCTTGCATATTTATAAATGGGTGGAAACTGCATGATACCATAAAATACCCAGATCCTATGGATGCCTATCCACCCCCCCATGCCAAATAATGCTATGTCCTCATATGCATGTAGGGAAGGGTAGAGAAAGGATGAAAGATCGGGAAACGAGAGCTGAAGTGCAGGGTATACAGTAGGGTGGTAGGGTGGGTGGATGGTGGGTGGTGAAAGATCTGGCATTTTCTGGGACGAGAGTGTCCCAGGCGGAATAGAAAACAGGTCAGGAGGAAGTAGTTGGCCCTCAGATTGGCCAAGAAGGGGGGCTTCTTTGATAGATGGATCCAAAAGGGAATAGCCCCAGTGAGTAAGATGTGGGCTCAAGTTCCCAGTGTGGAGTTGCAAATCCGCCTGATTTGGTGGGAAAGAAAGGGCAATTCGATCTTCCAGAGTGTGGACCGGCGGTGAGCAGCCCGGATATGACTCGGACCACGAGTTATGGGAAGAGGAGAAAACCTCGTCAGAAGTCTGGTCAGGAGAAGGTACGGGACAAGGGAGGGATGGGGGACCGTCACAATATGTGTTGGTCAGGCAGTCGACAGTGTTTATAGGCAATCTGCAGTAGTCAGAATAGGTCCCAATTGGTCCGATACACGCGCTGACGGCCATGTCCTCGTCAGACGTGTCATCCTCGATACAATCACAATCAAAGTTCTTGCTGCCTTGAAGATGTTAAGCTTGAGTTTTTTAGATCCAACGGCAATCTCAATACAGCCCGACTCGCAATCGATAAGGGCATGGGCTGTGGCCAAGAAAGGTCGACGAAGGATGAACGGACAATCAGAAAGTGGGCTAGGAACTTCCATATCTAAAACGAGAAAGTCAACAGGAAAACAGAGACTGTTGACCCTAACCACCACGTCTTCCACCACACCCTTTGAGATTTTGACAGAACGATCTGCCAACTGTAACGTGACAGGGGTGGGTTTCAGATTTCCCAAGAAAATTTTTCGAGCATGATGGTCGGTATGGGATTTATGGAAGATCCTAGATCAAGCAGGGCACGGTTAAAACTGCAGCCTTGGATGCTATAGGCAATAAGCAGTGTGCCCGGATCTTTCTGCTTCGGTGGTAGGTTTGACAGTATAGCACAACTCTCATGAGGCGAGAGAACCACTGGATTTTTAGTTTTCTTTGACTGTCGCCTGGGTGTTGTGTAGTCTTTGAAAAATCGGGCGACAGTAGGTATGTGGTCGATAGCCTCGAGTAGGGGTACCTTGATTTCTACATCCCTGAACAAATTACACAGGTTATCAAAGGCCTGCGTATCTTTCTTTTTGCCTTTTGGCTCCCTCAGTAGAGCCTCTGGGAATGGAACTGATTCTGGCAACAATTTGGGTGTATCGTCCTCTCGCAAATGCGGTGCACATCCCGAATGAGAGGGCGATGAAGAAGACAGGCCAAGATTAGGTCGAGGCGAATCGACTGTCTGCTTACTGCTCCTCATAGTGATATCATTGACAATGCAGGTCCAGAGGGATCATACGGTGGAGGAGGGTTCGCAATGGGGACATAAGAGTGCGGGGCTGCAGCGGGATTAGCTTGAAATCCCGGTGGAATGCTCGGAGCTTGCAGAATATGATGAACCTGCCCCTGAGAAGGTTGTACCTGTGGTTGCGGACCATGGGGTACGAAGTTTCGCGGGTTTGGAACAGGTTGGGCGGGAAGAGTGCCATGAGATTGAGTTGCGATGCGTAGTTGACTGATCTCAGCATTCTGCTGTGCCAATTGGTGCTGAAGAGAGGTCATGTTCTCTTCATGGCGCTTTGACATATCCGTCATCATTCGCATAAATTTATCAAGAGGACTTGATGTGTGTTCTGCTTGCAGTATGCAAGGGCCTGATGGCAGATTCGACATAGGATTAGACTGGGCCCTTGGGATGATGGGTGCTGACGGTCGCATTGGTCCACTACCGGGGTTTTGGCGCTGCAGGTTGTTGGACCATGCGAAATTTGGATGATTACGCCACCCTGGGTTATAAGTGGTAGAGAACGGGTTGTTCCCCAGGGCGAAAGCATCTTCTATGCCAGAAGACGTGTCCGCATGTAAATATGCATTCGAGCACACGGAGGCTTGGTCCTACGTGTCAAAATACTGGCTCGCAGAAGCCAGTTCCACATGACTTTCCGAGTCGCTCAGCGTGACACTCGGTAAGGAAGGTCTTATGGGGTTTCTCGGGATAAGCCTGGTGTTGGAAGAAGTGGGATTGTGACGAAGTGGTGAAGTGGGGGTGTTTGCCATAGATTGAGCAGGGTTGGCCAGAAGCTCATCCAGCTTCTTGTGCACGACGGAGACTTCATCCAGTTTTTGTGCAATAAGGCTTAGATCAGTGGATGAATGGGAGGGTCCCGTGTCAACTTTGTGGACATTTCGGGGATGGCTAGTATGATTAAAGGCGACAATGGAAGCATTGTTCATCGAGTTTTCACTCATATTTTCAAATAATTCAAATGCTCTATTCTCATCTTTTTTCATAAAATTTCCTCCGTAGGAAGCGTCTGCAATCTGCTTCAAAGTCTCATTTAGCCCGTAGTAGAAAATCTGGGCTATATGCCACTTAGGCAGACCATGGTGCGAACACTTCCTGAGGAGGTCATTATATCTCTCCCATGCCTCATGAAATTATTCGCCGTTTTGTTGCGTAAATGAAGTGATAGCACGGCGAAGAGCATTGGTTCGCCCAATTGGGAAGAACTTCTTGAGAAACGCTGTTCGCATCTCTTCCCAAGAGTGGATGGTTCTCCCAAGGGTGCGTAACCACTGCGATGCTTTATCCCGCAATGAAAACGGGAATATTTTCATGAGGACTATAGGTAACCCGACATTTCTTGGTTTAACAGTTTCAGCCAGTCGGGTTAGGTCTTCCAAGTGGAGAAAAGGATCTTCACTTGTAAGACCATGGAAGTGAAAATTTATTAGGCCAATTATGTTTGGTTTCAATTCAAAGTCGTCCCTGCCCATGGGGACCCGAAATTGTCCTATGGTCTCTGTAGTAGCAGGATTCTGATAAGAGCTAAGATACCTAGGCTCCTCCCATTCGGGAGGGTTCTGCATTTCCTCCAATGTTTCCCGAATGGCTTTCATTTGTTCATTATACATTTCCATTTGGGCTTGGAGGCAGGTTATGGGATCTAAGGCTCCACCACCTGGTGGGTTCTGTGGGCGGTTTCCTCCCTCGGGATTTGGGGGTGGGCATGCAGCCATGTTTGCGGAGGAGGAGGACGATTCGGCTTCTTTTCTAGATTTATCAGGCAATTCAATCAGTTCAGGGTTTTGTGACCTCCTCCCAAATATGCACTACCGCAGAAAGAATTGGGGAGATGAGAAGGGAAAAGAGATGAGAGAAATGACGCCGCAAAGGTACACTTGATGACAAATCAATTCAATCAAATTCCTAACCTCTACAGTGTGCCCTTAGACCTAAAGATCTAAGTTACCTACTATGACAAACTACGGAACCGAATGCGAGCACCGCGGAACCACCGGGCCAGATTGAAAGGCCGTTTGCCCCAATCTTAGACACCCGATAGCATGCGGGAACTCTCACCAGCACGTAGCCGCTACACGTAGGTAGTTAGACCTCCAATCCTTAAGAAGGGTCAAATTACTACCAATTTTAGTTAGAGTCTTAGGGTCAAGTGCTTTTGGAATGTGAAGGGCATTGTTTATGGGTAATGCCCAAGTGATTGATTTTCAGAGTGTGTAAAACAAGCATGCAACGGGGAAATCTCCTCGAATTGAAGTTTTAATTGGTGAATGGATTTTAGAGTTTAGCCTTAAGTAGTATGAATTTTAGGATTTCTCTAAATTACCAATTCAACCAATCTCCGGGTTTTTGAGAGAATACAGGTTTTCTTTTAAGCCCAACAAACCCTTCTCCAATATCAGTTAGTTAATGCATGCTAAAATGCAATGGGCTACCCTAAATAGAGATTTCTATGTGTGGATGCACGAATTAGTTTTAGATTTATGTGAAAGGGAGCCAAAGCACTTCAATTCAAGTGCTCCCAATCACCAGAATGATTTCCACACACAAGGCTCAACCATAAGAAAATCAAATTGTTGGGGGTTGAGGTATTCGAGATCGAATCTTAGGCAAGTTGAAAAGTCATGGTGGGGTTAGAATCAACTCAATTCCAAATCTCCCCACCAAAAAGGTGATCCCGAATTGTAAATAAATGAGGCAAAAGAGGGGTGCAATCAATCTTTTTGTGTTTGCCTCAAAGAATACTTCACACGGTGACAAATTCAAGAATCAAGATTCTTGGATTTTCGCTATGCGAAGTAAGGCGGGAAATCCCGGGGCGGAAGGAGTGAAGACAATCAATCAAACAAGTAAATTTTAATCCACTTGCCCCAAGAGATCCCAAGAAGTTTTTCTAGTTTTTAGTTTTTGATTTTTTTTTATTAAGGTGACAAGTTAACCCTTGTTGCTAAGAAAAGAAGACCTACTTGTTCGGCAACGTGTGCGAAGCTCCAATGCGGTGTCGATATCTTCACGCACTCGTTTCCGCCTTGGATCTGCTCATGTCTTTGACTTCGTTTGCCTGCCTTTTCCTTGCAATAGGTTCACCTGCACACTAAAAACAGAGATACCCGTGAAGAGAGAAGAGAAGGAAAAAATTACAGGAATGGAGTGAAAACTTACTTGAAGGCACACTTCCCCGGTAATGGCGCCAGAAAAGGTGTGGTGTCGGACCTGAATAGGTTGTTAATATGATGATTTTATCGTTGAAGTGTGTATAGTGGTTAACCTAAATCGGACCTAACCATCTCTTTACAAAAATTTTTTACCTAGCCTACTTGATTTTATCTTGTCACTTTTAGGCCCAGGGTCGAACTCAGGGAAGTGGGGTTACAAGTTGAGTTTCTATGCCTTTCCTACAATGAGTCTCTTCCGTTCGTTTATTGTATTTTTGGTTTTTTTTCTATTTAGATCTTTTTTTGGTAATCTTTGTCCTTGAGGCACACCCTCAAAACTAGGTTCTTAGCTATGAGCCAAAACGGGGTTCCAAAACGGGTCTTGCTTTTCGCAAGATGGAATACCTGCAAGTCAAGGATTATCTTTTCTCTTTTATATGTATATTTTTTATCTTTTTACTAACAGGAAAGTGAAACAGAAATAAAGTAAATACAGTATATATATATGTATAGGTATATATTATGTATATAAAGCAGTGGGGGTGGAGGCGGAGATGGAGTGTAGCACGGTGTCGAGTCGGTCGTCTTCTAGAAAGACGCAACCAACAGGATGAAGTGCCACGTGTAAGGTGTAGGATGGATGCTGGAAGATGAATGCGAACATGCTTTTTGTACGCGTGTATCGGGGAATATCAGCAACTGGTGTAGATATTCCCGCGATACCACGTATGGTAAATAATGTGAAAATATATCTATATATGTATATATGTAAATATATCTATATATATATGTGGTTATAAATATATGGGCATATATATGTAGTTATATATGTATATATGTATGTGTATATATATATAGGTATGTAAATATATATATAAGTATATGTATAGATAGATATATGTATAGATCTATATATATATATTTATGTATGTATGTATATAATACTATATAGATGTCTATATATATATATGTATATATATATATAATAATATATGTATATATTGGTATATGTAGCTAGATATATATGTATAGTTATATAGATATATATATATATGTATATATGTATATATATATATATATATAGGTATGTAAATATATATATAAGTATATGTATAGATAAATATATGCATAGATCTATATATATATAGATATAGGTATGAGTATTTGTATATAACTATAGAGATATAAATATATATGTATGTATATGTTTATGGTAATATACGTATATATAGATATATGTAGCTAGATATATATATATATATGTATATATAGATGTATATTTAAGTAGGTGTGTATATATGTATATATATATATATATATTTGTATCTATACTTATTTATATAGGTAATAATATATATATAGATATATGTATATTTATATATATATATGTATATAAATATATGTATATATATCAGTATATATATGTGTATATATATATATAAGTAGATAGATATATATATATATGTATATGTATGTATATAGACTAATACATAGTTATATAAGTACTAATATATGTATAGATATATGTATAAATAAATATATATATATATATGTATGTATGTATGTATGTATACTAATACATAAGTATATAAGTACTACTATATATATATATGTATATAAATATATTTTTATATATATCAATATATATATGAATACGCATATATATATATGTATATAATAGAGTATAGGTGTGTGTGTGTGTGTGGAAGTGTGAGTGAATGTGTGTGTAAACGTCGGTGAAGAGAGTGTTGTGAGAGAGAGTGAGAGAGAGAGAGAGAGAGCGGGAGAGAGAGGGCGCTGCTGAGGTTAAGGCGTCTGCGACCAGCGGGCGTCATCTGATGGTTCAAGCTTGCACACAGGCGCACACGCACGCAGACAAGCACGTGCTGGAGGGCGAGGGTGCGAAGAGAAGATGCACAACGCACTGTGCTGTGCGAAGGCTGAAGTGGGTGCTCGAAGGGAGCGGGGATGTAGGCGCTGGGAGAGGGCAGGTAGACGCGCGGGCGGGCGCGCGCACGGGCGAGGGCTGGTTGCGGCACGCCGGGTGACCGGTAAAGTGTGAAGCTTTCCGGTCACCCCACTGTAGCCACAGTGTTGCGCAGATTGGCATGAACAGTGGCTACAGTGGTCGTCCGCACTGCGCAACCGGGAGCTGCAGGTGGTGTGAGTGCTGCCGGCTCGTGGTTGGTGCGCGCGGGCTGGCGCGCGAGGAAGATGGTCTGCGCCAGCTGGTTGTAGGCACAGAGAAGCTCATGATATAGCGGAGAAGCGGGAGGCGAGGTGTTTGCAGGCGCGCGCGGAAGCTTGTGGGTGCTACTGGGGTGCGTTGGGGAGCTTGGCCGGTCGCTGTAGAGGTGCACAGAGGTTGGTTTCGGGCGGAAGCGAGCGTGTGGCAGAGCGAAGAAGTGGGAGGAGGAGAGGCCTGCAGGCATGCGCGGAAGGGGCTGGGGTGCTTGCAGGCACGTGCGGAAGGGGCTGGGGCTGCTGCTGTTGCTGCTGCCTTGCCGCTACTGCTGTCACCAAGCTCCGAGCTTCAAACCTTGAAGCTTGCGGCAATGGCTGAAGGTGTTGGAATGGAAAAAAAACTAGAAAAGAGCCACCACGCCCACCGGCTCTTTGAAGAGCTGGGCGATGGTGGTCTCACTGTGGTGGTGTGCACCACAGTGAGGGCTCCTGCCTGCCGGGTGTCTCTGAGGAGGGCTGGTGTATGGAGGGAGAGGGAGGAGAGGGTGGTGGCGTAAAGAAGAAGTGCTGGTGTGGTTTTTTCGGTTGGGACCAGGCTGTTTGAAGAAGTTGTGGCCTTTTATAGAGCCCTGGCTATGCATGGCTCATGCATGGCCTTGGCAGGGAGAGGCAGGTGCAAGGAAGGGTAGCTGTAGGGAATGGCGTGCGAGGAAGAAAGGTGCAGCCGTGGGAAGAGATTTCCAAATCTAATGGAAATAAAAATAAAAATAAAGATGGGAATATTGCGAAGTAGCACTTGAAGAAAATGCGAATTGCGAGGCCATTTATTTCATTCTCCTCCCTTAATTAAATGCATGCATGCATGTATTTTTACAAATGCGATTATGGAACCTAATATGCATTGGTAATGCTAGGAAATAGCACAAGATGGCACAATTGCAGGCCTATTTTTGTGGTGCAATCAGACCCCCGAATTTCTCGCTTGCCATGGAGCCACTCCGTGATTTCACAGCCACTCTTCAGCGTCGAGTCGAGGTAGGGCAACATCAGCGATGCATCCGCCATGAGGACACTATATGCGTATGGGCAGGCCACGGGGATTCGACCCTGCACACCCCGCATAAGGAGTGCCTTATGGGGAGAAGGTGCACCCTAATGACTTCTCTTTTCTTTTTCTTTTCAACTTGTGCTCCTTTTTGACAGTTTTCACTTTTCCCCTTTTTCTCCTCAAAATAGATATACCCTCAAAATTTTCTCTCCTCCCATTTTTTTGTTCTTTTTTAAGAAATTTTTTCTGTATTTTTGGAATATGTGATTTTTTTGATGAAACTTTTTCTTGTGAGATGATTTTCACGGCATTTTGCACTTTCATACCCCCCATGCCTACGATTTGCAATGTCCCCATTATAAATTAGGTGGGTTCGAGTTCAGCTTAGATAATTCATTAGAGCAGGTTCTGGGTGGGCGAACGGGTTGAGGTGACTATTGCGAACGATTTCAAGCTTAAGTACGAGTACCTGAGGTGGGGTCGGCTGTTATAATGGATGAACCCTAGAGTGCAATATAAATTCAGCATAGGAATGTCAGGAAAGGTTTCAGGTTTTTCAATAATGACGGGTTGCCTCCCGTTAAGCGCTGAGTTTTACGCCATCGGTTGGGTGCAATGAGCTCAGGGAGAATGGAGGGTAAAGGATGTCTCAGCCAAATTTGTATCGGTAAGGTCAATGAACGGTTTGAGTCTCTGACCGTTCATGATGAAAGGTTCTGAATCGTGGTTGAGTGTACTGATCTCGATGGCTCCATTTCCAAAAATTTGTTGGACGAGGTAAGGTCTGATCTATTTTGATCTTAGTTTTTCTGGGAACAGTTTAAGCTTGGCATCAAAGAGTAGGACTTTTTGACCAGGGTGAAAGATCTTTCTGGATATGTGCTTGTCATGAAAGGCCTTAACCTGCTCTTTGTAAATTCGCGAGTTCTCAAATGCGTTGTGGCGTAATTCATCGATCTCGCTCATTTGAAGCTTTCTGTGGGTTCCTGCCTTAGAAAGATCTACATTGCAGTTCGTACTGCCCAATAGGCTTTGTGCTCCAATTTGACTGGGAGGTGACATGCCTTCCCGTACACCAATATGAAGGGAGACATACCTAATTGGATTTTGTGGGGGGTCCTATAAGCCCACAAAGCTTCCAGAAGTTGGGATGACCAGTCTTTCCTATCAGGTTGAATAGTGACCTGGAGGATTTTCTTGATCTCCAGATTTGATAGCTCAGCTAGACCATTAGTTTGGGGGTGATAAGGAGTAGAGATTTGGTGTGACACCCCGTATTTGGTCATCAGTGACCTGAACTGAGCATTAGTAAAATGGGTCCCTCCATCAGAGATTATAGCACGTGGAATCCCGAACCGTGAAAAGATGTTCTGATGAATGAATTTGATAACCACATTATGATCATTGGTTCGGGTCGGAATGGCTTCAATCCATTTGGACACGTAGTCAACAGCGAGTACAATGTACTCGAAGCTGTCCGAAATAGGAAAGGGTCCCATAAAATCAATCCCCCAGACGTTGAAGATCTCGCATACGAGAATCGGCAGCAAGGGCATCATATCATGGCGACTCATGTTGGCTAAGGTCTGGCAATGAGTGCATGCCCTACAGTGATTGTATGCATCTTTGGAAATTGTGGGCCAATAGAAGCCACACTGGAGGACTTTTGCTATGGTTTTATGAATAGAGAAGTGTCCACCGCATGCCTGGTTATGGCAAAAGGATAAGATGTCCTGAATTTTCACTTCCAAGACACATCGTCGAATGATTTGATTAACATCGATGCGGAAGAGATATGGGTCTTCTCAGAAGTAATACTTGGCATCGGAAAGCACTTTGTCCTTCTTGGCCTTCGGCCAATCAGACGGGATCTGATGTGATGCCAGATAGTTTACTAGATCAGCAAACCATGGAAGCCCTGTACTGATAGTCAGGAGGTGCTCATCAGGAAAATGTTCCGTAATGGGTCCGGAAGGGTCGATAATGTCAGAAGGAAGGCGGGACAAGTGATCAGCTACCATGTTCTGTTTTCCCACCTTGTCATGAATCTCGAGGTCAAATTCTTGCAACAGCAAGATCCGGCGGATTAGTCAAGGTTTCGCGTCCTTCTTCGCATGGAGATGCCTTACAGCTGTGTGATCCAAGTAAATGATAACATGGGAACCCAAAAGATATGATCTGAACTTTTCCAAGGCAAATACTACGGCTAGCAGCTCTTTCTTAGTAACTGTGTGTTATGATGAGCCTCGTCAAGTGTCTTTCTAGAGAGTAGATGACCATGGGTTTCCCGTCAATTTTTTGCCCAAGTACCGCTTCTACAACGAAATTAGATGCATCTCACATGATCTCAAAGGGTTGAGACCAATCAGGGGAATGTGGGATCGGAGCTTGGGTAACTCGATCACGGAGGATCTCAAATGCTTGAGTGCATTCCTTGGAGATATCAAAAGGATCCTTAGGTAATAGAGTAGTCAGGGGGCGTGCGATCTTTAAGAAATCAAGAATGAATCGAAGGTAAAAACCAACGTGCCCCAGGAAAGATCTGATGTCCTTGATTGAGCTAGGCATAGGGAGTTTGGAAATCAGATTCACCTTGGCTCAATCGATCTGGATTCCTTTTTCTGATATGAGATGTCCCAGGACAATTCTTTCAAGCACCATGAAATGGCTCTTTTTCCAGGAAAGAACCAGATTCACGTCAATGCACCGCCTGAGGATCTGGAATAAGTGTAGGAGACAATCGTCAAATGATTCACCAAACACTAAAAAGTCATCCATGAAGACTTCCAAATAATCACCTACCATATATGAGAATATGGCAAGCATGCACCGCTGAAAAGTAGCAGGTGCATTGTAGAGACCGAACGGCATCCGTCGAAACACGTATGTTACGAAGGGGTAGGTGAAAGTGGTCTTTTCTTGGTCCTCAGGATGGATTGCCATCTGGTTATAACTGGAGTACCCGTCCAAAAAGCAGAACATATTTCCCCCTAGTTTCTCGAGGATCTGATCAATAAACAGTAGTGGGAAATGATCCTTCTTTACGGAGGTATTGAGTCTTCTATAATCAATGCAGACTCTCCACGAATTTGCCATAAGGGTCAATATGATTTCTTCGATTTCATTCATGATCACTGTGAGTCCTACCTTTTTAGACACAACCTGGATTGGACTCACCCACCGACTGTCGAAGATCGGGTAGATGATCCCAGCATTTAACCACTTGTTGATCTCCTTTTTATGGCCTTCTGCAGATTAGGATTCAGACGTCTCCACATTTTACGGGAAGGTCATGTGCCCTCTTCAGTATAGATGCGGTGTGTGCAGTGAAAGGGACAGATGCTAGTCAAATCATCGAGAGTCCATCCAATGGCTCTTCGATGTTACTGGAGAACAGTAATCAGACGGGATTCCTAATTAGGTGTGAGTCTGGAATTGATAATCATAGGAAACATCTAATTGGGACCCAAAAAGACGTACTTTAGATGCTCAGGAAGAGGCTTGAGTTCCAGGACAAGGTTATCAGTAGCAGCAGACGGTTCAGAGTGTGTGTCAGGAGCAAGGGAGGGAGTTATGGGTGTGTCTAGGTCAAGTTCGAACTCCTCTGATTGTGGGTTTTGATCCGCTTGTGGTTGATCAAAAGTAGTCAGGTTTTCCTCATTATATGGATCGTCAACCACAGCCTTGATATTACATATCTGTTCTACAACACCGCAATTAATCCCTTGTTGGGCCTTAGAGATGTCAATCTTTAATATTTGGTTCCCAAATTTCAGTTCAATTTGGCCCTCACAATTTATGTTGGCCTTAGCAGTGGCCAAAAAGGGTCTCCCTAGTATAATTGGTGTATTCCTTAGATTTTTTGGAGCATCCATATCCAAGACTACGAAGTCCAACGGGAAATAGAAATCCTGAACCCTAATAATGACATCCTCAAGAACTCCTTTAGGTGACTTAATAGATCGATCTACCAACTGTAATGTCACCTCTGTCGGTTTGAGCTCAAATTCCTCAATATGGTCAAGTAGGGATGTAGGTATTAGGTTTATGGAGGCTCCTAGATCCAATAAAGCTCTATCAAATTGGATATCACCAATTGTACAGGAAATCTGGGGAGTACCTGGTCTTTTACCTTAGGTGGTAGTTTGTTTAAAATTACATAGCTGGCTTGCTCTGACAATACGATTGGGCTCCCACTTTTGGTTCGCGGCTTATACTTAGGTGTACACACATCTTTCAGAAATCATGCGTAAGCCGATACATGGCGAATTGAATCCATTAGGGGGATGTTTATCTGGACCTATTCAAAGAGCTTGACCAAGTCCTCCTCAGGTGCCACGAGTTTGTTTGTCCTCTTTCCCTTGGTCAAGGGCTTGGGAAATGGAACCCTTGATGGTTCCTCTAGAATAGGTCCAGGTTCTTGATCTGGGATAGCGGTGTCCTAGATAACTATCCTAAGGCTTTGGTTAGCACTACCTGGCTGAAAGTGGTTTGGGTAAGGTAGGTCTTGTGTTGCTTTGCCACAACAAGTTGTAACTGAATTTAGTCCTGCCTAGTCTTGGTTTGGTGTGGGTAAGATAGGTGGCAGCTGTTGAAATCCTGAGTATGATGTTGAAGCTTCCATCCCATCGAGCGATGGAGCAGAAGGGGCCTGATAAATCATATGGGCCTGGCCCGGATTTGGGTTCATAACGCGCCTCTGGTTCGGCACGTTATTCGGATTTGATAGAGGTTGCGAAGGGAGTGTGCTAGGTTGGTGGGAATTTGCCATCTGGGCGAGTTGATTGCGAACCTCTGTGATCTTATCTTTATGTCGTTTCTGCATAGCCGCATTCATCTTTTGAATGTCAACTAGAGTCTGAAGGATAAGAGTCATTTGATCTGTCTGAGTTGGCCCAGATTGATAGGTGGGGTTGGGTCGAGGTTGAGGTGGCTAATATGGACGAGGAGCTTGTGGACGAGGTTGATATGGTGGTCTCTGATTTTGAATATTTCCCACCCACAGGAAATTGGGATGATTCCGCCATCCAGGGTTATAGGTGTTAGAGAATGGGTTATTCTGGATGGCGTTGAGGTCCTCGCAGGTATGAGGAACCTCAGAAAAGTCAGAGTACGAGGGTTCAGAGTTCCCCCAACTAGAGTAGGCAGGATCGATGTTTCCTCCGGTCCTGGAGTCAGACGGGGGTGGATATGGGTCCATCCCCTGAGAAGATCGGTGATAGATGTTATGCATAGCTTCCCTCCCAGAGGACGGCTGTGCGAACGGGTTTTGTGTAGAGGTGGCTCACTACAGATGTCGAGTTAGCTCATCCACCTTCTTCTTAATGATAGAGACCTTGCCCAAATGACTGCCCATCAATTCTAAGTCGACAGATGCGGACAGGCCTTGCATCTCATGTGCCCCCCCTGGATTCGTCGATGCGCAAGCATTCGTTCGGTTGAATAGGCCCATGGAGTCATTATTGATGGAGTTCTCACACATATTCTCGAGAATCTCCCACACAGTGTCTTCATGTTGACCCATGATATTTCCTCCGCAAGTTGCATTGACGAATAGATGGATATCTTCACGGAGTCCCTGGTAAAAAGACTAGACTTGTTCCCATCTAGGAACTCCGTGATGGGGGCACTTTCACATGAGATCTAGAAAATGATACCATGACTCGTGAAGTGGTTCTCTAGGCTATTGTGTGAAGTGTGTGATCTGATTTTGTAAACTGGGAAGAACATTATTAGAAACTCAGATTGTAGTTCAACCCATGTGTTTATTGGATGTGTTTGAGTCTGATACTAGTGAGCTATTTGTCCATGAGAGAGAAGGAGAACATCTTCATGAGAAGAATATCCTGATTTTGGACATCTGACTCGAAGGTTTGGGCCAGATGCTTGAGTTGTTTGATGTGCTGGAAAGGATCCTTGGAATTGAGCCCATGAAACTTTGGAATAGCATGAATCATGTTTGGCTTGAGTTCAGAATCAGAACCTCCAACCGGGATTTGGACTCAAGGTTCGATCGCCACCACAGTGGGATTGTAATGATCTCGCATCATAGGACGCTGCGGTGGATTCACAAAGGCTTGGAATAAATCATTAAGGCAATGAAGTTGGTTCTCAAGGTTATTCTTTTCTTCTGCGGGTTGTGCCATGTTGATGGAAGAAGGAGAATTGGGTTCAGACGACTTAGAGGAGATGTCTATGTGATGGGGTTGCTGCACAAACATGGAAGTCAAGGCCTAGCCTCGACAGGAGTGAATGACTAAAGGAGGCCTCATGGATGGTCCTAAGGACCTCCTACCGAACATGCACCGATGGTCTAGATGAGAGTAGAATGTGATGGACCCAATCAAGACACCCAAAAACTTTGAATGACTATAGAGGTTCAAGGCAGATGATACCCCTTAGTCAGAAAGTCGTCCACCTGAGAAATACCTGGGCAGCCAGAGAGGGAGAGTCCCTCAAAGACCCCTACATGGTAGAGCACCCCCACGGGTTATAGGATTTCCCCCACCCGACCTCTCTTGTCACTGATGTTCCAAGTAGACCAGAATGGGGACTTGACCTCTTAAGTCAAGCAGTTTTAATTAAGAGCAAGGGTGCTTAAGATTTTACTTGAACTTTAGATGTATTGAGTGCGCAAAGTGACCTAATTTCAAGGTTGGTTGACCCAACAAGGTGGGTCAACTTCACCTATTTGTCCTTTGAGAAGTTTTAGGTCCCTTCTTTTAGGATTCAAGTGGGATTTAAGAGCCTGAATTTTAGGGTTTGCTTGAATAAATCACTTCAACCAAGGCTTAGGCACACATCATTTTGGAGAGTTGATTCTTGCTTATGAAGGTGTGTTTCTAAAACCCTAAATTGAAATCCTTAATTGGCTCTAATTTTGGTCCAATTTAATTTGTCAAATGTGATATCTAGGGCTCAAACAAGAATGTGGTAGCCCTAATTACCTTAAATGGGTGCACAAATCAGATTTGTTGTTGAAATCAAATCAGGCAACTTGATGAATTAGCTAAGAATGGAAAGCAAGTAACCCTAATTGATTTTTCTCTTTTTTTCCTTTTCAGAATGAGGGGCTTAAGAGAGAAAGTAATCAGAAATTACCTATCCTTGGCGTGTTTGATGTGCAGCTGTCATTCTTTGACTCTTCTCCCTGAAATAACCACAACAAAAAGAGATATGGCAAGTTAGTACCAAATCAGGAATTGTAATCAAGAATTCTAAATTGCCCGTTGCTCCTTGGCAATGGCGCAAAATGTTCGTCACGCTGAATCGGGTTTTAAAAGTATTGCGTTGTAGTATAGCCGAAAAAGCATTCAAAACAGATATAATTTTATTACTTGAAAAGATTTCTGAGGTCGAACGTAGGGAGCAAATTGGTATTGAGAAATCAAGATCACAATTTATGCTGAAAGAAATTGCAATAATAGCAGTATCAGTGTGCAAAATATGGGAGTAAAATGATGATGTAGATCACCAAATACTCCTACAATATCACCAAATGATTCAATGTAAAAATATGCAATGAGGCTAAAATCTGTCGTCTGATTCTTTAATCAGACAACTTAAATGTCTAATTGCTTTTCTCTTTCTCTGCCTCTGTCTTCTCCTTCCTTCTTCTTTCTTTGGCTTTCTGCCTGAATTCTGATCCTTCTCTTTCTCTTCTTTGTCTCTCTCTGCCTTTGCTTCTTCTTCTTTCTTCTACCTTGGCCTTGAGCTGTGCTGGCCTTCTCTTTTCCTTCCTTCTCTTTCTCTTCTTTGCCTTGCCTTAAGCCCTGCGGTCCTCCTTTCCTTCTTTTTCCTCGTCTTCCTTCAGCCCTGCTCTTTCTCTGAATTCAACTAAGTGTCGAAGGTAAACTCCTCAAAGCAAAACCCCCCTTCCCTGCGTAGCTCTCTTCTCTCTTTCTCTCTTTTCTATTTCAGAGTCGCTCTCCCAGAGCCTTTAACAAGTCGGGTAATCGAACCTAATGGAGACCCGGGTCCAGGCTCACCGACGTGTGTGGTGAGCAAGGAGTGAATAGGTCGGGTAATCAGGTCGTGGCCAGGTCTGCGGGCTATATCGTAGTCGAGTTCGTGAGAGGGGGGAGGAGGACCTCACCCTCTGTGTTGGAGGTGATAAGCCTCTGACGCTTTTGCCTTTTATGTGTATGCAGGTGGCTTTTCGCTTCCGAGGTGGGACTAAATGTCCCACCTCCCTTCGCGCATTTGCCGCCGAGCGTGCTTGGCCAAATTGAAGGGCTGCAGCTACTGGAGTCTTCGTGCAAGGGCTTGGACGCATGCGCGAGAGGATTCCGCATAGCCTGGGGTGATCTCCTGGAGCAAAGCGAAGCCTGGAATGACTCGAAGCTTGCTTCAAGCTCAACAACAATGGTGGAAGGCATCCTGAACCTGAAATCAATAGCACAGCCTCGCGGCCATGTCAAAATGTTCAGAAGGGTTCGCCGGAGCATGACGAAGATGTTGGGGTGGTTGGTGTGGAGTGGGGGTGCCTGTGCAAGTGTGCCTAGGGCTTACTGTGGGTGTGTGAGTGGGTGTGTTCGGTGGGGCACTTGGGTGATAGATGGAGAGATTGGAGTGAGCGGATGTGATCAGTGAGTCGAGGCGGAGGTCGTAGGGTGGTTGGCAAGGTGGATGGAGGAGCGAAGAGACAGGAGCACCTTGTTGGAGGTATTGCCAGAGGTGGAGAAGGTGACGATGGTCAGTGGCGTCGGTGGGTCGTTTTGGGTAATAAAGAGGGGGAAAGAAAGTGTGAGAGAGAGAGAATCTAAAAACCTACCTCTAAGGGAAGAAAGGGACAGGGGATCCACTCCGGTGAGGCTGCCAACTATGGGAAAGATGAAGCTCCGTAGATGAGGCGGTGGCGAAGATGGGGCAGAGGCGACGTCAGCTGGTGTTGCGCGACGTGGTGGATGGAGAGGAAGACAACCAGACTACTGGTATTATGGTTGGACGACGAGTGAGTAGGGGAGAAACCGCCGGAGCTTGTGGAGATTGTGGCTTGCGAGGGAGAGAGGAATATAGGGAAAATAGGCCCTATTTCAAGCTTGGAGAATGCGGTTGGATCTGGGGCTCCTTTTATAGGTCATTTGGAGAGGGATTTATGCTTGAAACCAAGCTTCCAAGTAAGGCAGGGTCGTCGGAGTTGGAAGCTTTAAGAGACCTAAATCTCTCATACATTCGCATGGGATATTAGGAAACAATTAGGGCATCAAACCGGGTTCAGATTGGAGGGATTTTCTCATAGAATCTCCCTTCCAATTTTGGAGGAGATCCTTTAAGCAATCAGGGAGAACTCTCCTTCCAAAGGGATTTTCTCATAGAATCTCCCTTCCAATTTTGGAGATCCTTTGAGCAATCAGGGAGAACTCTCCTTCCAAAGCTCACCGGAGTAGGATTCCTCCGCTTTAATGGTGGAGGGACCTAATTGCAAAAATGATGAAGAAGCTAGGGGCTGTTTGTAAGGGTTTTTGAAAGTTAGGGGTAGAGATGCAATCAGGTTGGACCTATTTGCAAATTAGGTCAAGATGATTTCCCCTTAGATCCAAATTTTGGTACAAACCTAATTTGGACCTAAGGAATCCAATGGTAAAGTTGAATTTTGGGTTTGACCACGTTTGGATATGAAGTTTATAGAAAAACCCAATTTATGGCAAATATCTGTCTGAGACCCCATTCTAGGTCAAGATGGGTTCTAATGGCCAAATTAAAGGTTCTAAACCATAGAGAATATTTTTATATGATTTTTAGAGGGTTTAGGAGAATTTTATCCTAACCAAAGCCTTGGTTAATCAAGTGGGTCTGTTTTAGGGTTTTAAGAAGTTATTTAATTTATAGGATACACATAAACCCTTTTCTGTCTGATCCAACCCACTTATTATCTTATTATGACCCTTCAAACTTTTTTTAGCCCTTGAGAAAACCTGTTGTTGTATTTCATTGGTAAAATTGCAGTTTTACCCCTAGTTTCTTGTTTCATTCTCAGAAAGGTTATGTAGTGAATTAGGACCTTCAGTTGGTTATGTAGGAGCATTTATTCTCTCAACTGGGTCAAAATGAGCTAGTTATAGCTCACGATGGTATTCCCATCAGCAGCTGCTAGGTGGTTGATAGTCGGAGAATTGCGGACAGAACCAGAGAAGATGGTGGCAGTGACGGTGCTCCGAGGAAGACCTGAAATGATGAATACGGGCAGAAAAGCCTCAGTTAAAATGCTCCAAAGCTTTGCCAAGTGGTGGAGAAGGTGATGGTGGTGTTTGTGAGGTGTAAGGAGGTGTATATCAACTAGCCGAAGTTAAAGATGAAGGTCGGACGATGGGTTGTTCGATGGGGCAAAGGGGTAAGTGATTGGTGAAATTTCTTCAGGGCCTTTGAGGGTGGCTCTGCGGCGATGCTTATGGGAGTGGTAGCGGGGTGAATGGGTGTCTATGGTGGTGTGGCAAGCTCATTGGAGTTATGCCAGAGGAGAAGACGAAGGGGGAGGAAGGCAATTGGTGGTGTGTTTGAGATGTAGAAGACCCTAATCTAAACTAGGGAGAGAGAGGGAGAGAGATTTAGGACCTAATTAAGGGCGAAGGGGGCGAGGGAGGCACTGGCTTTGATTGGCCAGTGCCGGTGAGGGTGAAGCCTCCGATGAAGGAACAACGAGGAAGACAGGGGCCTGGGAGCTCTTGCTGTGATTAACGAGGTGGAGGAAGAAGAGGAAGGCAATTCTACTGCCTATGGTATGTGTCAGTGGGCGAGGAAGTCAGAGAAGAAGACATCACCGGAGCTGTGATGGTGGTGGTCGAAGAAGGAGAATTTGTGAAGAAGTGCAGCCAAACCGAGCTAAGGAGCACGATATCAAGTTCTGGAGCTTTATATAGATCTTCTGAGCAAGCTCTGGACAAGGAAAGGGCTTCTACAAGGCTTGAGGTTGAAGGAGAAACACCCATACATCTTGTGCATTCGCACGAGCTTATCGTGCAAGATCTGAGTCCTAAATCAAGTCCAAACAATTTCTCACAGTGTGAACATCAATCTTACCAAATTTGGTGGGATTTGATGATGATTTGAATAGGTTTAGGTGTTGTCAAAGTGAGCCTGGAGGTCTGTTGACCTCTAATGGCGGCAGGGGCAGATTCACAAGGAAGATGACAAAGTTAGGGACCCATTTGTAAAGATTTTTGAAAGTTAGGGGCTTGTTTGAAGGAAATAGAGTTTAAATGGACTCTAATTGGATCCAAATTTTGGTACAAACCTAATTTTGATCCAACGAATCTGACGGTGAAGTCAGAATTCAATTTTGATCAAATTTGACTAAGCAATTTGCATAGAAATTCAAATTAGGGTAGAAATCTATCTGTGACTCTATTCATAGTCAAAATAGGTTCAGATGATCAAACCAAGGGTACCAAACCTCAAGGAATATTTTTATATGAATTTTAGGAGGTTTAAATGAATTTTATCTTGACTAGAACCTCTATAATTCAAGCAGGTTTGAAATTTGGGTTTCAGGTGTTGATTTAATTCTCGAAACGTGTGAAATCCTATTTTTGTCTGTGTGGACCCGCTTATTAGAATTTAATGTTCATTTGGCCTTAGATTAACCCTTGTAAAATCGTGTGGTTACTCTGCTTTCATGATGTGATGTAAAACTGTAGAATTAACCTTGATTTAATGTTCTTCTCTCAGAATGGATTTGCATGGAATTACGGCTCTTAGGAGACTATGTAGGAGCATTTGTCAATTAATCCTGACTAAATATAGCTAGTTATGGCTCATGATGGTGTTACCATCATCAACGGTTACGGCTAAAGTGTGAATTGTTAAAGTGTGATCTCAACTGTTTGATCGAGATCCAACGACCGAGATCTCGCTTCCAGTACCTCAGTGCGGTGGCATGGGTTGGCTATTCTCAATGAAGCGATCGCGGGTTCGAAACGCACCACAGCCCTCCCTCAAGCACTCCTGAGATTAAAATTTTTTCACTCGATAGCGATTGAGCGACCCTCATTGAGCCACGTCTGCACCTTACAGATTCCAAGCACGGCCTTCACATGTGATCAGCCACACGATGCATGATGTGTGGTGATAAACACCAGCTTATTATCACTTTTTTGCCTTAGAACACATCTAGCTCTTAGGCTTTTCACATTACAATTTGGTTTGGGAACTATGTTTAGCCATTCATATAGTTTAGACATGTATTGCATTATTTTCCTTTAGCTTTTGATTTTATATGCTTCTTATCATTATTAGGGATGATCACACAGTGGAAATCACGTAAAACCTGGCAATGTAGAAGGTAGAAGATGAAGATAGAGCTCATTTCAGTTGGATCTCAGCTCATTCCAACTTACCTCAATTGGATTCCAGCTCAACTCAGCTCAATATAGCTAGATCCAACTTATTCCAGGTCCACTTAGCTTATGGCAGCTCTACTTGATCAAGCCTAGCTAGTACTCATCAATTAGCTAAGCTTGGTTAGCTGAAGTGTCCTCAATCTGCTCGGGTCAGCTCAATTCTAGCTCCCAAAGACTTAACCTAACTCAACTCAATTGAGCTTAGCTACTAGACCTAACCTAGCTAGCTAGGAAATCTTCGAGAAGATCAACTCTAGCTCACCTTAGCTCCAAATCAGAAGAAGCCAACTCAATTTAGCTTAGCTTAGCTACTAGCAGAGCTAAGCTAGCTATTGAGTCCATTGGCACCTCTCTTTCAACAGTAGTCAACTCTAGGAAGCTCCATGAAGACTCAGAGTAGCTCCTCCAACAAAACCCTAGCTCATCCTCTACTCATCTACTAGTTAAGCTAGCTAAGCTTATCTCCACCTAAGCTTCCTACTCATGGCCATCCACCTAACCCTAAACACCATCTAAGGCAATCACCTACATCCTCCTACTTTTGGTGCCAACACCACCTCCCTTGCATCCCTTCACCTTGATGCCAAAAAGAGGTGCCTCTTCACCCCATCACCACCACCACAAGCCACCAAGAGTTGGCGCCAAATACCACCTATAACTACCCCTCAACCATCCCTCCAAAGATCCCCTACATCTCCACCTTACACATCATCACCTAAGCGATCTTAGCCCTTGCTTTTTGCTACCAAGAATCCCTTCTTGAAGACCCTCATTTTGGCACCACAAATACACACCCTTACACCCATAACCACCACCAATTACACCCCTTTGGTGGCACTAACATTCCTCTACCATAGGATCCATTAAACACCTATCTAACCTAAGCCTAGCCATCCAATCTCCATGCCAACCACCCTTCCTTTCATTCCTATATAAAACCCCTTTCTACCACCAAAAAAATCACCCTTGGTTACATTAATATTCCTACCTATAAATCCCTACATAAACATCCAAAGGAGGAGTGGAGAGAAGATTAAGGAAGCCATCCTGTGCTTCCTTGGTCCTTCTTCTCACTTCTACCTTGGACCAAGCCAAGGTGTTCTTCACCAAAGGGGTGAGGTCATCGAAATTAAGTTAAATCCGTCATTATAGCATGTGTTTGCAACATCAATTTTAAATGAAGATTTGGATTAGGTGAGTCCAAGTGTCGAACATGAGGAGGCGTGAAATCAGATTAGTTTGTCACTTTAGGGTGTCACAAAAATCTTTGCTTTGTTTGCTTGTGAGAAAACGAGAGAGAGAGAGAGAGTAGGTCTAGAGACTTGAGATTATAGCATGGTGATTACTTGTGCATGCATGAAACATGAAATGGTGGAACAAATGGAAATATATATTGCATATGTAAAATTGTTTCACAAGTACAATGCTAAAGGAAATCTTTAAAACACATATGGATTAAATTAGGGTAGAGAGGTGCACAATGGAGAGGAAGGCAGTCACGGCGGTGGATGGGCTTCCATTGATGGCTCTGCAACTCCGAGAGAGTGTGAAAGGCGTGCTAGGTAGATCTAAGGAGAAGCTAGGAAGGGATTCTCCTAAATGGAGTGGGTGTGGGGGTTTTTATAGAGAAGGAAGGGTTTCTAAATCAGGTAGAGGCTTTAGCGATGTCCAGAATGTCGCTAAAACCATTCCAAAAGCATCGGTGAAGGCCTTGTCTCGTCGGTCCATCATGTGCGTGCGTGCTTCTCCTCGCGCATGATCCATGTGTGCTGGATCAAAGTTGTCCGATCGACGATCAACGGTCTAGATCGCACGTGAATGTGCATTCAGATCGCCCCTCAAGCGTCCTTAGGGCACGCGTCATCAGAGTCGTCCGCGATGGATGCGGGAGAGTGCACCGCGTAGCGCACCTCTCGACTGCTCGATCGTCGATTAGCAGTTCAATTTTGACCATGTGCGTCCTCTGCTGCTTATTTGAGCCTCACCAAGGCTCAACGTGCATCTTGCGTGCACGGGTTGAGGCTCTCTCCGCCACGCTGCGGGCGTGGATGGTCGCGTAGACATTTTTGTTGCGAAGAGCGCGGAGACATCTTGGTTGTTGGATGGAGAATGGATGGCTGAGATTGCCTGATGAAGGCATGTTGGAGAGAGGGCGGTGGTTGCGAGCGCATAGATGTGCGACACATGGCCAGAACTTCCTGAGCTTGTTGTGGGAGCTATGAAGGTCAGATTGAGGTGATTTTGAGTTCGTTGGACTCCATTCGTCGATCTGGATGCATCCGTAAGGTTCGATTGCTCACCTAAGACCTATTTTAATACACTCTTGTACACATGGTCGTTAAACATGAATTACAAGCAATCTTAACACAACATGCATGCTATGTTATCAAGCCTATTATGATACATCATTAATGCCCAAATACTCTTGAGATTGACTCTAGTTGATAGAATTATCACCGTTAGATGTGGAGTCATCATACCCCCAGGCTCATCCCTTGTTAGTCCCTAGCAAGGTTATCCTAAATGTTTTTTTCAGCTAGAATTAAGAATCGATTGCTTAAGCATGTGTTACTTGTCAATAGGAGGGAATTTATACTAAGATCCTAATTTACAGAGACTAAATAGTGCTTGGGTGTTTTCCAAAATGCAGACCGCTCAAGTCCTTGCTTTAAATTTAAGCACACATATTTGCATATATATATATTTTCTTTTTCATCTTTTCTAATTTTTAAGGATTTTTGGAGTTGAGTGTCTGGGTAACCTTTTACGACTACCCAACCCACCCATAACTCAAAAAAAAACTTTAAGTGCTGAGCATCTTAGTGTGAAAATTATGATTGACTCACTCGACGGTAATTAAAACAGACTTCAGATTTCTATACCCTTAGGTAGCCTGAAAAAATGATGTTGCCTAAAGACGTATCTGTCCGACCGGTAGATTTCTCCCTACTTTTATTTTGTATGGGGTCAACATAAGGTTGTTTCCAATGTATATCTCCCTGAATTGTTCTACTTTCCCGCTTCTTCCTTTAGTGTTTTGGAATTTTCTTGTGCGTTTTGGGAGGTGAGATCTAGACAAACGACCAATGGGCTGTTACCCACGACAACTTGCCAGCCATGCTCGTGCGGTGAAGTGTGGCTTATTTCCTTTTTTTTTTTTTGTAGGTGGCTTTCCTGATCTAAGATTTACCTAAAGGCAATAGTAAAAGGAAATGGTCATGTGGCTAGGTACTGGACAACCGACCAATGGGCTGTTACCCACGATAACTTGCCAGCCATACCACCCTAGAAGGTTCATTAGCGACCCAATTTTTGTTAGAATCGTCGAGGAGTGAGTCAGTGCAAAATGTGTGCAGATGCTTAGACTAAAAGTCCCCCTGAATCAGAGGGTGGGTTGATAAGTCGTATACTTATCACCCTACTTTATTGATCAGATTAATATAAATTGAGGTGGCGAGGACTCGAGAGTAAATCCATATTATAGTGGACACCTGAGCTGATTAAGTATGATGACCTGAAGAGTATAAGTGTTCAATTCCTTAACGTATTATTTCCTACAGTTGACAAGCTTCTCATGTCTAAGTTTTTCTTTTCCCAATTCTTTCTTTTTTTTTCTTTTTTTTATCACTATAATTCAAAAATTCAAGCTGGTAGTATTGTTAGTCACTCTAAAATAGATTTTACAATCGTCACATTGCAGTATAAGTCGAATCATCGTGAAAAACAAATACAATTTATTACTCGAATTTGAAGTCTAAGGTCAAACACAAGGAGCAATATGGCAATTTAAAACTAAAGATCACAATTAAAGATATAAGAATTTGCAATCAATAAAGATATATAAATGAAATCCAATGTTAATAATGCAAAAAGAAGAGAGGGCAAAATGGTGATTTGAATCACCAAATTACCTTACAATGTTAAGCTTAAGCTACTCAAAGTAACAGATCAGATAAACCAAGCACAACTCAAATTAACCAATTAGAACCAAGGTATCAGATATCAGAATAGGCTTAGATGCTTGAATAGAGGCAAAGGCCTCTTCCTCTTTCTTCTTCAAGCCTCAGGGAGAGGCTTCTTCTCTTCTTCTTCCCTTAGCTTCAGAGAAGGTGCAGCACTGGACATAGCACCCCAGCAGAGGCAAAGGCCTCTTCAGATCTCACAAGAGTCAAGAGGAGGGCGGTAGAGAAAAACCCCCCCTCTCCTCTCTTTTTCTCTTCTTTCTCTCTCAGAACTAGCAAACCAGAACAAACCAGTGTATACGGGTAATTGGATCAAGCCCAGACCCATGGGGCGTGAGTGTGGGCAAGGGCGTGCATGGGCACGTTCGATGGGACCTCACCCCGTGCTACTGAGGTGAATGGCCTATAGCACAAATTCAATTTATCTCCGTGCAGCGCTTCGTCAGCTACCAAGGTGGGACTAAAGCCGCACCCTTCTTCGCGCGTTCGCAGATGCAGTGAAGAAGTTTCAAATTGGCACAACAACGGATGCTGATGGTCCCAGTCGAGGACCTGGGAAAGGTCCTGAGACCAGTTCGCATGAAATAGGGTAGCAACCTGGAGCGAACGTGGTCGGAGGATTGAAGGCATGGTCGGTGTAGCCAGGGCGGTGGCGGAGCTTCGGTGGTAGACCTGTAAGCATGAAAAGGGCCTCATGGCCACATCAAATATGCTCAGGAGGATCATCTGAGGACAACGAACGTGATGGTGGCCTTGGTGGTGAGCGGGAGTGAGTGAAGAGGTCAGACGACCTCAAGATCGCAGTGCGGTGAGAGTGGAGTTTAGTGGAGTCGTAGAGTGGTAGATAGGGTGAATTGGTAGAGGACTTTTGTTGAGTGGAGCATGGCTGAGCTGATGGGGGTGGTAGCAGCGAGTTTCGAGCAGTGTGGCGGTGAGTAGGCGTTGCCGAAGGCGGAGAAGATGACGGTGTTGAGGGAGAAGCGGTGGTCGTGCATGTGTTGCGAGTGTGGGAGAGTGAAATAGAATGAGCGATAGAGTGACTTAAGGATGCAGTTGAGAGGCGGAGGGCTCCGGTGTTGGTCGATCGGAGTCGGAGAAGGAGGAAGAAGCGGCGAGGCAGCAATGATGACTCAGACGGAGGAAGGCCCTCCCTTTGGCTGGGGAAGGTCGCATCAAAGAGAGGAAGAGCTTAGGCCGTCCAATGTGATGGTTGGATGACCAGAGGAGGGGGATCCAAGGAGGTCGCCGAAGCAAAGATTTTTGGTGGTCGGATGAGGGGGAATAGGGTGATTTGGCATGCCAAAACTTGCTAAAAAGCTTGGCCGTGCACCATGGGATCTTTTATAGGCCATAGGAAGCCCTTCCAAGCTTGGAAAGAAGCTTCCAAGCACGGAAGGTTTTTGCGAAATAGAATACCCGAACCTCTGAAAGGTTTGCATGGTCTTTTGGGAAAGACTTAGAGCCTAAGGAATGGCTCAAATGGAAGGTAAGTTCCCAAGGAATTCCCGTATCTATTTTGGGAGAGATTGATTGAGAATTGAGCGAGAAAACCTCGCTCGAAACTCGACGGTGAAGGTTTAACCTTCCAAAAATGGTGCGGGGACCTATTTATGAAAATGATGAGAAAGTTAGGGGCCTATTTGTAATTATTTTGAAAGTTAAGGGCATGTGTGTGATAGAAAAGAATTAGACAGGACCAAATTGCAAACTAGGTCAAGATGATCTCAGATTAGCCCCAAAATTTGTTACAAACCTAATTTGGACCTAAGGAATCCAATGGGGAAGTTAGATTTTGGTTTTGACCAAGTTTGACTGGATAATTTATGCAAAAATCCAAATTATGGCAAATGTTAGTCTGAGACTCTGTTTTGGGTCAAGACAGGTTCTAATGATCAAATTGAAGGTACCAAACCCTTGAGAATATTTTTCTATGAATTGTAGAGGGTTTAGGTGAATTTTATCCTGACAAAAACCTCAGTTAATTAAGTAGGTCTATTTTTAGGATTTCAGAAGTCATTTAATTCTCAAAACACGTGAAAACCCTTTTCTATCTGTTCTAACACACTTGTTAACCTTTTGGGATCATTTGACCCTTAATTAACCCTTGGAAAAACTCATGGTTATTCTGCATTCAAGATATGATGGTAAATTTGCAGTTTTAACCCTGTTTACTTGTCTTTCTCAAAATGATTATGCAATGAATTGCAATCCTCTGGCAGTTATGTAGGAGCATTTAATAACTTAATCCGATCAAATTGAGCTAGTTATGGCTCATGATGGTGTTCCCATCATACCCCCATGCCTTGCTTTTGGTAGTCCCTTAGAAAAATCTCATGGAATTAACTTTAATTATAGACCATACCTTTTTATGCTCAGAACTCTGATGTGTGCTTTCTTTTGTAGATTAGGTGAGAATGCTGATAGTAAGCCTAGAGGTACTCAAGTACCAACCAAGATCCAGACCTAACCAGCTCTAGCCTTGGTCCGTCGCGAAGGTTTCTAAGGCCCAGAGGAACTAACCTAAGGTTCATTGAACTCCGCAGTTAAAGCACCTGTGCTTGTAATATATGTTTTAGCCCAGTTTCAATTTGTAGTGTGTTTTGTTAAGAGAGAGACAGAAGATTTTCTCTTTGTTTTTGGAAAGTTTTCTCTCTCTTTTCTTCCTTTATTTCTAGTTTCAGATTAACTTTACAACACGATCTGTATCAGATTCCCAGCTCCCACCATCAATCCTCGCAAGGTCCCTAGCAATCGAAGCTTTGAGATAGCACCACCCATGGCAACCCCCAGAACCCTGGCTTTTGAGATTTTGGGATAATCTCGCCCATGGCATTCTGTAGCTAAATCCAGACCCTGGCAATCGGCATTTCGTGATAATGCCTCCCATGGCATCTGAACCAGCACAAGGTGCTTACGTGCCCCTAGTAGGATATTTAGATATCCTAGGAGACAAGCACCAAGGAGACAATGTGTTATTACGCATCTTCAAGGGAAATTTCTCTCCTCTCTGCGTTGGGAACTCTTCTAAATCAAGTTGTGTTGATCAACCGCTCCTAATCTAGGTAGCTTTTTTTCAGAATAGATTTAACGCATTTGCGTGATTTTGATAATTAAGGACATCGAACTAGACTGTGTGTGGATTGGGGTGATTAGGTTATCGAGTCCCACAAGCTAGAGGTCAGTTAACGAGGCCGAATACTCCCTAAGCCTTAAACCTAATACTTAAGCTTTGCATTTTCCCCAACCTCTTGAAAACTATCCAGATCTTAGTGAATACTTGAATTTTTAAGCCTAAAATCACAGCCCAAGAAACCTAAGATCAGCGTTAATACTAATCTCTTTTTGTCTCTTAGCACTTTTTGTATTTCATTTTCTTTTTTTTTTGATTTGGTCTGGAACTAAGTCGATTCCTTAATCTTTTACTAATAACTATCTATTTTTTTTCTTTTCAAATTGTACTCCCTTTTTTTTAGATGTTTATATCCCCTCTCCTTTTTCTCTTCAAAATTCATATGCAAAATGATCTTTCAAAATTTCCTCCCTTCTTTATTTTTTTGTTCTTTTTCAATTTTTTTAAATTTTTTTGGCTTTTGGAATATGTAATTTTTTTGATGAGACCCTTTCTTGTGAAATGATTCTCATTGTGTTTTGCAATGTCCTCTTTGTAAATTACATGGGTTCGAATTCAGTGTAGAACGTACATTAGAACAGGTTTGGGTGGGTGAACGGGTCGGGGTAACTGTTGCAGACGATTTGAAGCTCGGGTGCGGGTACCAGAGGTGGAGTCGGCTATTCTAATGGATGAAACATAAGGTGCAATATGAGTTCTGCATAAGATGTGTTAAGAAGGGTTTCATGTTTTTTCAAAAAGATGATGGGTTTCCTCCTGTTAAGCGCTGAGTTTAACGCCATCGGTCAGGCGCAATGAGCTTAGGGAGAATGGAGGGCATGAAATACCTTAGCCAAGTTTGAGATAGTGAGTTCGATGAACGATTTGAGTCTCTGACCGTTCACGACAAAAGGTGCAAAATCAAGGCTGAGTTTGCTAATTTCAATGGCTCCATTTCCAAAGATTCGTCTCACCAAGAATGGTCCAATCCATTTTGATCTGAGCTTTCCTGGGAACAGTTTGAGTTTGGCATCAAAGAGTAGAACTATTTGACCAGGGTGGAAAGATTTTCGTATAATGTGCCTGCCATGGAAGGCATTAACCCGATCTTTATAGATACACGAGTTCTCATACGCATCATTGCGTAGTTCCTTGATCTTGCTCAATTGCAACCGACGGTGTATTCCATCCTTCACTAGATCCAGATTGCAGCTCCGCACTGCCCAATATGCCTTGTGCTCCATCTCGACAGGAAGGTGACATGCCTTTTCGTACACTAATCTGATGGGAGACATGCCTAATTGGGTCTTGTGGGTGGTCCTATAGGCCCACAAGTCTTCCGAAAGGCGAGTGACCAATCTTTCCTATTAGGTTGAATAGTGACCTAAAGGATCTTCTTGATCTCTCGATTTGACAATTCTATTAGTCCATTAATTTGGTGGTGGTAAGGAGTCAAGATACGATGTGACACCCAGTACTTTTTTATCAGGGACTGGAAGTGCACATTGTTAAATTGAGAGCTGCCATCGCTGATGACGACCTTAGGAACCCCAAATATGGTAAAGATGTTCTCTTCGATAAATCAGAGGACAACTTTATGATCACTAGTTCTTGCGGGGACGGCTTCAATCCATTTAGAGACATAATCAACATCGAATAGAATGTTCTCAAAGCTATTCGATCCGAGAATAGGTCCCATGAAATCAATTCCCCATATGTCAAAGTTTTCGCACACAATAATCGAGTTCAAAGGCATCGTATCCCACGGGCCCATGTTGCTGAGGGTCTGACAATGAGTGCATGCCCAACAATACGTCTATGCATCTTTGAATAAAGTGGGCCAAAAGAAACCACACTAGAGAATTTTTGTTGCGGTTTTATGGCCAGAGAGATGGCCACCGCAACCTGGTCGTGACAGAATGCTATTACATCATTGACCTCATCATCAGGAATGTATCTCTAGATCACCTGATCGTTGCCAATGTAGAAAACGTATGGATCCTCCCAAATATAGTGCTTGGCCTCGGCAATTAATTTGTCTCGCTTGGAATTCGGCCAATCTAGCAGAACTTTCCTCGTAACTAAGTAGTTTACAATATTAGAAAACCATGGGAGATTGTGAATGGCTAGCAGGTGCTCATCCGGAAAATGCTCGGCAATTGGACCAGAGGGGTTGATGACAGAAGAAGGAAGATGGGACAAATGGTCAGCTACCACGTTATGTTTTCCTGCTTTATCACGAATCTCGAGATCGAATTCTTGCAACAGCAAGATCCAGCGAATTAGTTGAGGTTTCGCGTCCTTCTTCGCGAGGAGGTGGCTTACAGCAATGTGATCCGAGTATATGATAACATAGGAACCCAACAGATAAGATCTGAATTCTTCTAAGCCAAATACGATGACTAGCAGCTCTTTCTCAGTAACTGTGTAGTTATGTTAAGCCTCGTCAAGTGTCTTGCAAGCGTAGTAGATGACCACGGGTTTCCCATCTATTTTCTACCCAAGTACATCACCCATAGTATAATTAGATACATTGCACATGATCTCAAAGGGTTGAGACCAATCAGGGGACTGCAGGATAGGTGCTTAGGTAACTCAATCACGTATAATCTCAAATGCCTAAGTGCACTCATCGAAAATTTCAAAGGGGACATCCTTAGATAGAAGATTAGTTAGGAGGCACACAATTTTCGAAAAGTCAGGAATGAATAGACGGTAAAAATCGACGTGCCCCAGAAAGGATCGGATGTCTTTGACCAAGCTAGGCATAGGGAGTTTGGAAATCAGATTTACCTTGGCTCGATCAACCTGGATGTCTTTTTTAGAGATGAGATGTCTCAGGACAATTCCCTTAGGTACCATGAAGTGGCTCTTTTTGCTGGAAAGAACCAAGTTCACTTTGATGCACCGCCTAAGGATTTGGACCAAGTGCAGGAGACAATCATCAAATGATTCTCCAAATACCGAGAAGTCATCCATGAAGACTTTAAGGTATTGACCTTCCATATCTAAGAATATGGCAAGCATGCACAGCTGAAAAGTAGCGGGTGCATTGCAGAGACCGAACGGCATCCTTCGAAATGCATATGTTCCGAAGGGGCAGGTGAAGGTGGTCTTCTCTTGGTCATTAGGATGGATTGAGACCTGATTATAATCGGAGTACTTGTCCGAAAAATGGAAAAAATGATTTCCCGCTAGCTTCTCGAGAATCTGATCAATGAGCGGTAGTGGGAAATGACCCTTCTTCGTGGAGGAATTGAGTCTTCTGTAATCAATGTAGACTCTCTGATGTAAATATATTTATATTACATAAAATGTCTATTTATGCATGTTCTTAAGCATAGAATTGCATTACATACTATAAATATTGCATAGCATGCATCATCTTGCAATTAGATTAGTCTGAATAAAATGGAGGTTAATTGTCTCCTTTTATGGTCAAGGACTGGGTGTCTTTTTATCATGGCCACAGATCGAAGATCCAACCGTACGGATCTGATTAGGGCACCCTAATTGGATATCCGTAGCATCAGAAAGAGACTGAGGAACCCTAGAAGATCAAGGGCCAAGATGGTGTTAATCCTCACTTTAGGCGACAAATCCGATCGCATGGATGGATTCAGATCGACGATCGCAGCCTAACAGTGTGAAAATCGACTCAATCCGATACTCGTGGCACCATCTACATCACCCAGAAGATGGACAGCCAAGATGGTGCCACATGGCACCATCTCGATCGCCCAACCTGCCGTACGCATCTGTTGAAGCACCTTGCTCCAACGCTACTCCGCCATTGGATCAAGATCCAACGACTGCGAGGCACCTACGCTTAAGTTAGGCGGTTGACACAAACTCACCCATAGTGCGTTGGTCGAGCGCCTTAACGCGAAGTTGAGGTGTGGGATCGAGCCACGGGGTGCCTCAATTGAAGTGGGCGTGCGGGTGCAATCGACTGCACATTAGAGATCGAGTAGCTGTGTGTGCCCAATCGGCTGAACGTGCCATTTGATGCGGTGAGGTGACGCGAGATCTCACGCGTTGAGGCGTGCGGATGAGGCGGGCGAGGAGCGCTCTTAGCCGTTCGATCGAACGGCCGAGATTTGAAGAATGTGGACGTGCGTTAAGGCGGGGGGGAGTGAGCAGGTGCGTGTGAGCCACCCACGAAGGCCACGTTCAGGCCTTTAGTGACGGATTTATCTGTTACTAAAGGTTCTGAATTAATGATTTTCAACATGTAATGACCAAATTGCCCTCACTCCTTTCAACTATAAACGTAGACCCCCTCCATACGAAATTATCATCCCTTCCTTCTCTTTTCTCCCTCTCTGAAGCTCAAGAAAAGCCTGTCCCACACCCGGGATGCTCCTCAAGAGATAACGTCAAATTTTCGTCCCCATTTTAGAAGCGGATCCCACGACGACGATGACGTGATGCCCCATTCTTGTTCTTCCTGCCTCGACCTCCTTTTTCCTGCTTCGTTCTTCATCTTCCAGGCGTCGTCTTGTCTGGCTCATCCTCCAAGCGATCGTTGAGGAGGATAACTTCTTTCTCCCATTCCTTTTTCCTGCTTTCTAGAGTAGAATTTTCTTGCTTTCTAGTGTAATAGTTTTCTTGCTTTCTAGTGAATTTCTCGCTTGCTTAATTGTATAAATATTTTGAAGTATCAAGTGAATGTTTTCTCTCTCTCTCTCTTTTATTTTGATTGTTTATAATGCTTCATTGTAATTACTCCGCTTTTCAACAAAAACAAAGAAAAAATATAATTGCGAATTTAGATTGACGTAGCCTCCTTGAGTTCGACCTGGGATTTCCATTTCGGTATAAATTTTATTTGTTGAACCCGAGTTCTTCGCTTTTCAAACTACAACAACAAGTTTTCAAAACCAAATTTGAAAGCGTAGTAACTCGTCGCTTTAACATTTTGGCACCGTTGCCGGAGAGGCAACAATTTCCGATCTTCTTTTCACATTTCACACACTTTATTGTCTTCTAACTTGCTTTCTCTTGTGTCTATTGTTTTGCAGAGACCTCCATCAGGGAATCGTCAGGCGGTAGACCAGAGTAAAGTATAGTTGAAGATGACTGTAAGTGCTCCCCATTCTTCCTCCTCCATAGATTTCTTTTGTCACATTAAATTCAAATTCCAATTAACCTAGGTGTTTGCATAAATCTTAGGATTAGTATGGTTGTTTGGATTTTCACTCACACTCATTCCACCCTCGCTTATAAAAAGAAAAAACAAAAAGATAATTTTGTGGGGTAATTTTCAACAGTCACACAACATACACCCACATTTAAGGCACTTAACCTACTTGATTTGCTTCTACTCAACCGGGTTCTGATCTGTAGAATCGGTACACACAAATCAATACATAAAAGAGTAGAAATCATTCTAGGTTAACCATTTCTGTGTGCCTAACCTAGTGGTACAATTCTGGCCAGTTGTTTGAGTTGTTTGGGTCGCACCACTCAACCTAAAATCAACTCATCAAGTAGCTTCTTCTTAGGGTTTTCAATCTAGGTTCATACCAGGCACTCCACTTTATTTCTGGTTTCAAAGGAAAGCAATCTTCACCCGTGCTTGAAAACCTAGTTTGCCTCAAACTTGATTGAAATCAACCTAATTTTAAACCCTAAAAGCTACTTAAGCAATATTTGAACATTAAAATCTATACATCATAAATAATCTTGCTTGAAAACCTGGTTGTGCACGCACTTACACAATACTCAATCAATCATTAAGGGCACAACCCATTTTAAGGGCCCATCACATTCCATAAGCACTACAATCCCAGGCCTCAATAAAATCGAGTAGACATTGGCCTTAAGGATCGATTCGCTCTTCGGGGCCTAGTCTGAGACTGTTCATGATTAACCTACTTGTACTGATTAATCTGATGTCTAGCTAGGGGAGTAGCGTCAAACAATCGCGGCTGGGGGGTACAATAGGAACCGGAGGCACAAGTCGAAGGAAGAACCTTCTCCCCAGTCCCTCCTTCTAACTGGTTGGATTGAGTAGACACAAGTAGAGTAAATCATTTATAATCTTAAGGCGGGTTTTGGGAGTCTATAGATCCTTAGGCTACCCCACTTAAGGACAGGCTTGTTTTGTTGTGCTGCAGGGTCCTTATCACCAGTCCTTCTGACCTTTTCCTAGTTTATGCTGGGAAGACGGTCATTGAATCCCTGATTGGAAGGACCGCTAGAGTATTCTAGGAGGCGTGAATTGGATTTTGGTCAAATTGATCCCATGGCCGATCAATAGCCTCCTCTGCCTCGGGATCCACAGGAGGAATTCCGAAGGCAACTGGAACAAATGCAGAGAATGCAGGAATGGTTCCAGAGAATGCAAGGTGCTCTGCCCTTGAAGGATTTTTATGATCCTTCAAATTACGGGGAACGTCCCGGCATTTAGATTCTGACCAGAGATGAAGAAATCAAGACACATGTGTTAAGCATGATCAAACATTACCACGGGCTTGGCTCCGAAGACCCGTTTCACCACTTGGAGGACTTGACCACTTTGGTCCAGACCAGCAAGGCACGAAACGTGAATGAGGAGCAAATGATCATGAGGCTCTTCCCCCACTCTCTTAGGGATAAAGCCACTCATTGGTACAAGACTATAGGAAGATCAATTGCAACTTGGAATGAATTGAAATCGACCTTTCTGAAGAAATTCTTCCCTATCAGACATACCAATGCTTTGAGACGGGTAATCACTACCTTTACCTAGCGGCTAGGGGAGCAGTTTCATGTGGCCTGGGAGCGATTCCAGGACCTATTGCGAAGGTGTCCATACCATGAGGTGCCGAAATGGCAACTCGTGCAGATCTTCTACCACAGGTTGACTGAGTAACTCAAAAATCATGTGGATGCTTGTTGCAGAGGCAATTTCCTCAACAAAGACGCAAATAGTGCACATGATTTGTTTGAGGAAATCAGCGAGAATTCAATCAATCATGCCTCCATGGATACTTTTAACCGATCCTAGCAACCTAGATAAAATGTTAATGAAGTCCATGACTCTCATTCATTTGATATGGAATTGATTTGTAACAAACTTGATAAGGTGGACTTGGTTGCTAAGAGAATGGAAGAGTGGATGGCTGAAAATTCAATGAACAACTATCGATCCACTCAATCCCAGCATTCGGGATTCCATTCGTCACGAGCTCCTCTTGGACGGGAGTTCGTGAATCAACTTGATGCGGCTCAACCTGTGAGTCAGCATTATTCGAAACCCTACGGGCTCGAAACTGGGGCCTTGGATTCCAGTTTTTCTAAATCTTCCCTTTCTTTCCCTCCATCCTCACCCTATGAGGATGTCTGTGCTGTACAGGAGAATGTTAGATCCAATCCCTACTCTAATGCTTATAATCCGGGTTGGAGAAAACACCCTAACTTCTCCTGGAAAAACCCAAGGCAACAGACCCAATTCAGACCCAGCAACTATGCTTCGCAACGACCAATGGGTTACAGTTGCCCCCAAATCAAGTCAATTAGCCAGCTTGGAATGCCCATCAACCTGTAGGGCAAGCTGATTTGAATCGACAAATGGTAGAGATGCAAGGATCCATGCTCCAGCTCATGCAGTAAATGAAAAACTCACTGGACAACTTGCAATCCAGGCTCATTGCTAACTCTCGTCAACCCGGATCTCTACCATCCCAACCCATACCCAACCAGCGAAATATTATGAATTTGGGCAACCAAGCCCATGGGTACGGAATCAGAGGGACTCACACGCACATGCTTAGGTGGTTGAGCAAGGTTCCTCGTCCTCTTCTTCTTCTTCTGCAAATCAACAATTCATGGTTAATCAAGCCCCTCCAATCTTTCCTAACCCTCCCCAAGACCTAAACTCTTATGCATCCTCAAATTCTATTACCCTGAGGAGTGGTAAACAAACTCAGGATCCACAACCACACTATTCTGATTTACCGAATCCTGAAGTACCTGAGGAGAGAGAGGAGAATTCTAGAGAAGAAATCAAGGCTCAGGAACCTGATTCCAAAGATCTTACTCATGTTCCTTTTCCTGAAGCCTTGATCAAATCAAAGAAGTTTATTGATAGTAATGAGGAGCTCCTGAATATTTTTAAGAATGTTGAGATCAATATCCCGCTCCTCGATGATATCAAGCATATACTGGCTTACGCGAGATTTTTAAAGGATTTATGTACACAAAAGCGTAAGTTGAGAGAAACTATTTCGAGGAAGGTGGTACTCTCTAAGCAGGCTAGTTCTATTATCCTACACCACCTCCCTCAGAAAAAGAGAGATCCAGGTGCTCCATTGATTTCTTGTGTCATCGGAGATTACACTTTTGATAGAGCACTTCTGGATCTGGGTGCATCCATCAACCTAATTCTGACTTCTCTTTACGAGAAGTTTGGATTAGGTGAAATTCAGTAACGTTGCAGTTAGCAGACCGTTTGGTCATAAATCTGCGAGGCATTATTGAAGATGTTATAGTTAAGGTCATGGATTTCTATTTCCTGTAGATTTCCTTGTCCTTGACATGGATGTACTAGAAAATCTTAGAAACACGCCCATCATTCTGGGGCGTCTATTCCTGGTTACCGCTAAGGCCAACATTAATTGTGAAAGCAGTAGCATGGAAGTCGCCTTTGGGGATCAACGAATGAAATTGGATATTTTTAAGGCGATTAATAAATTTGAGGATTGTGGATTTATTAAGGAACTTGAGGAGGATAATATAACATTGAAACTTGTTTGATGGTTTCTGCAATTGAAAGCTCCTCCTTTAATGATGAATTGGACCCGCAACCCTCTATGGCAGACCTACCATCTTTTGAAGAGGTTATTGATTTTGTTCACTCTCAACCTCTTCCTCTTGTTGAGTCAAAAGCATCTTCCCTACCTTCAATCATCAACCCGCCCCAGCTTGAACTGAAACCATTGCCTGAGAATTTGAAATATCAATTTTTAGGACCATAGAAGACGCTTCCTGTGATTATCAGTGCTAAATTAACAAAGGAGCAGGAGATTAAATTGATCAAGGTCCTGAAGGAACACAAGGAGGCAATTGGTTGGACCATTCATGACCTTAGGGGGATCGAGCCATCTTACTACAATCATAGAATATTCTTGGAAGATGGATCCCACCCTTCTCGCCAGATGTAGAGGAGATTAAATCCAAATATGCGACAAGTGGTCAAAAAGGAAATCATTAAGTGGTTCGATGCAAGAATTATTTATCCGATCTCTGATAATCCCTGGGTAAGTCCCGTGCAGATTGTTCCCAAGAAAGTTGGGATTACCGTTGTGACTAACGAGAGAGGAGAATCTGTCACAACTCGTTCAGCTTCCTCTTGGAGGGTTTGTATCAATTATAGGAAGCTGAACATGGCCACGAAAAAGGATCATTTCCCTCTGCCTTTCATTGATCAAATCTTGGAAAGATTAGCTGGGCAGAAGTACTTCTGTTTTCTTGATGGCTACTCGGGATACAACCAAGTTCCTATCCATCCCGAGGATTAGGAAAAAACTACTTTCACCTATCCCTATGGAACCTTTTCTTTTCGTAGGATGCCTTTCGATTTATGCAATGCACCTGCGACTTTTCAAAGTTGTATGTTAGCCATATTCTCAGACATGGTGGGAGAGTTTATGGAAGTCTTCATGGATGATTTCTCCATTTTTGGAGAATCGTTTGACTCTTGTCTGGCAAATTTAGACATGATTCTTAAACGATGCATCAAAACACGATTGGTTCTTAGCTGGAAAAAGAGTCATTTCATGACACAAGAAGGCATCTTCTTGGGTCGTGTAATCACTGAATGGGGAATTGAAGTAGATAAAGCTAAGGTTGATGCTATCGCTAAACTTCCTCCTCCCACATCTGTTAAACAAATTCGATCATTTCTTGGTCATGTGGGATTCTACAGAAGATTCATCAAGGATTTCTCGAAGTTTGATCGTCCTCTGAGTAATCTTCTCACCAAAGAAACGCCGTTTGTTTTCGACGAATCATGTTGTAAGGCATTTGATTTCCTGAAAACGGCAGTCACTGGTGCTTCAGTGTTGCAGCCATCGATTTGGACTGCCCCTTTGGAGAACATGACCGACACTTCTGATTACGCGGTCAGGGTTATTTTAGGTCAGAAAGTGGACAGGAAGTCCTCTGTCATCTACTACGCTTGTAAAACTCTAGATGAAGCCCAGAGGAATTACACTGTTATTGAAAGGGAATTACTAGCCATAGTATTTGCTTTGGAAAAATTTAGGGCTTATCTCTTAGGGTCTCATGTCAACATTTATTCCAACCACTCGGCCTTGAGACATCTCTTGGCCAAAAAGGTTGCCAAACCCTGACTTATCGGTTGCATTCTTCTGCTTCAAGAATTTGATCTTGAAATTAAGGATAAATCTGAGGTACAAAATGTGGTGGTGGATCATTTGTTGAGACTTCTAAATGATTCTTCTCATTCAGACGTCCCGATTGCTGATGCTTTTCCGAACAAAACTATCCTTGCAGTTTCAGGTGTCCAAACCCCGTGGTTTGCTGACATTGTTAATTATTTGGCCGTTGGCCAAATTCCCCAGGATTGGACCAAGCAACAACAGGATAGACTCAAATCTGAGGCCAAATACTACTTCTGGGAGGACCCTGAACTATACCACTTCGGCTCTGATCAGATTATTCGCTGATGTGTTCTGGAGAATGAATTCAACAATATACTCGAGTTCTGCCATGCATCTACGTGTGGTGGACATTTCTCAGGGAAAAAGACGGATGCAAAGATTTTGCAATCTGGCTTCTATTGGCTGTCTTTATTCAAGAATGCCCAGGATTTCTCAAAGTCGAGTTCCTGATGTCAATCACTCGGGAGAATAATTAAGAGAGATATGTTGCCCCTAAACCCAATTCTTCCTATTGAAATCTTCGATGTTTGGGGCATCGATTTCATGGGACCCCTTCTCCCTTCATTTGGTCATCAGTACATCTTGTCACTTTTGATAATGTGTCCAAATGGATTGAGGCGATACCCACCCGAACCAATGATCACAAGGTGGTCATCAATTTTGTCAAGAAACACATCTTCAGTAGGTTCGGAATTCCCAGGGCCATCATCAGTGATGGTGGCACTCATTTTACTAATGTCCAATTCCGTAATTTGCTGGCTAAATACAGGGTTAATCACCGAATCTCTACATCTTACCATCCCCAGACGAATGGACAGGCTGAGATCTCCAATCAGGAGATCAAGAATATTCTGCAGAAAATGGTTAGGCTTGATCGCAAGGACTAGACTCAAAAGCTTGAGGACGCTCTTTGGGCCTACCGTACGGCGTATAAAATTCCCATTGGCATATCTCCATTTCATTTGGTGTATGGAAAGCCATGTCATTTAACCGTAGAGATTGAACATAGGGCATTTTGGGCAATCAAGCAATGCAATTTAGATCTAAATTTTTCTGGGAAGACCACGAAACTCTAACATCTGAGTTGGAAGAGCTTAGAAATGATGCATATGAGAATGCCAAGATCTACAATGCTCAGACCAAAGCTCTACATGATCAATTGATTTCCTGCAAGAGCTTTGAGCCGAACCAGAAGGTCTGGTTATTCAATTCTTGACTTAAGCTCTTTCCCGGTAAACTTAGATCTAAATGGAACGGCCCATTCATTATCGATCAGATTTTTCCAAATGGAGTCATTCAGATCTCTGACCCAAAGACAGGTAACACATTTAAAGTCAACGGTCAACGTCTAAAGCCTGTTATTGACCGTACTCTTTCATAACCCATCTTTGACACGGTTTGCGCCAGCCATATTGTGACTTCTTTGGCTGGACTTCGCCTACCTGAAGGCATTAAACTCAACAGTTGTACATATGACACAAAGCTGACTCGAGCTTCATATTCAGGTGATATCTTTCATACTCTACCCTTTCTTTCATGTCTCTTTTTCTCAATGTGGACATTACATCAGCTAGGCATGGGGGGCAGGATTCATGTTTGAATCATGTTGTCAGCTTTGTGAAATTCTTGTAAATTGTATTTCTCTTCTTATATATACATAAAAAAAAAATTGAATTAGGAAGGAATACTTGGACATTAGGACTTTTCAATCTTAGGAAATATTACATTAGGATTTGAACACAAAGACCCTTCAGGTCTTTGGACTTAATCGGCTCGTGTATCCACTAAAATGTGGATTTGTTTTTCGAGTCCTCGCCATCTTAATTCTATTGTAATTTGATTAAATAAGTTTGGGTGATAAGTACACGACTTATCAACCCACCCTCTAATTTGAGAGAACTTTAAGTCTAAAGCATCTACACACTTTCTTTTCACTGACTTGTTGATCGGTGATTTTAACGGAAATTGGGTAGCTAATGAACCTTTTAGGGTAATATGGTTGGCAAGTTATCTTGGGTAATAGCCCATAGGTAGGTTGTCCAGAGCCCAGTCACTGGACCATTCTCTTCTTGCTGCCTTTTGGTAAATCTTAGACTAGGGAAGCCACCTACTAAAAAAAATAAAAAAAAAGTCAAAAAGAAAAGAAAAAGAAAACAAAAGAAATAAGCCACACTTCATCGCACGAGTATAGCTGGCAAGTTGTCGGTAGTAACAGCTCATCGACCGATTGTCCAGAACCCAGCTCAAGAAATGCACTGAAAATTCCCAAAACACTTAGGAAGAAGCGGAGAAGTAGAATAAATTGGGGAGATATACACTGGATTGACCCTTGTGTTGACCCCATAAAAATAAAAGTAGGGAAAACGCTACTGGTTGTAAAGATACACCTTTAGGTAGAACTCTCTTTTTAAGGTCACCTAGAGGTGTAGAAACCTGAAGTTCGTTCTAATTGCCGATCGAGTCTATCACATTCACAATAAGATGCTTAGAACTTAGGATTTTCATCAAGTCTTGGGTGAGTTGAATGGCCGTAGAAAGCCACTCATTAACCCTAAACTCAAAAATCCAAAAAAATTAGAAAAGAAGAAAAAGAGAAAGAATTTTTTCTTTGAAAAAGGCAAGGGCTTGAGGCGGTCTACATTTTGGCAGATACCCAAGCCCTGTTGTGACTTTAAATGTTCAGATCCTAAGTAAAAATTTTCTTAATGTTGAAAATAACTTGTGCCCAAATAATCCAACCTAATTCTTTTATAAATAGCATGTAGTTTTTGCTAGGGACTAGTAAAAGATAGGTATGTCATGTAAACATGTTTATATTACATAAAATATCTATTTATGCATGTTCTTAAGTATAGAATTGCATTACATACTATAAATATTGCATAGCATGCATCATCTTGCATTTTGATTAGTCTGAATAAAATGGAGGTTAATTATCTCCTTTTATGGTTAGGGATAGGATGACTTTTTATCGGGGACTTGGATCAAAGATCCAACCATATGGATCTGATCAGGGCGACGATTGGAGTTCAACGACTCCAAGATCGCCCTAATCGGATATCCGTAGCATCAGATAAAGACTGAGGAACCCTAGAAGATCAAGGGCCAAGATGGTGTTAATTCACACTTTATACGACAAATCTGACCGTACGGATGGATTTGGATCGACGATCGCAGCCTAACGACGCAAAAATTGACTCAATTCGATACCCGTGGCACCATCTACATCACCCAGAAGATGGACGACCAAGATGGTGCCACATGGTGCCATCTCGACTGCCCAACCGGCCGCATGCATCCATTGAAGCACCTCACTCCAACGCTTCTCCACTGTTGGATAAAGATCTAACGGTTGCGAGGTGCTAGCGCCTAAGTTAAGTGCTCGACACAAATGCACCCACTGGGCGTTGGTCGAGCGCCTTAACGCGAAGTTGAGGTGTGGGATCGAGCTGCGGGGCGCCTCAATTGGAGTGGGCATGCGGGCGCAATCGACTGCACGATGGAGATCGAGCGGCTGTGCGCACCCAATCGGCTGAACGCGCCATCTAACGCGGCGAGGCGATGCGAGATCTCACGCGTTGAGGCACACAAATGAGGCGGGTGAGGAGCGCTCTCAGCCATTCGATCGGGCAAGATTGGAGGAACGTGGACGGGCGTTAAGGTGGGGGGAAGCGACCATGCACGTGCGAGCCGCCCACGAAGGCCACGCTCAGGCCTTTAATGATGGATTTACCCGTCACTAAAGGTCCTGAATTAAGGATTTTCAACATGTAATGACCAAATTGCCCTCACTCCTTGCAACTATAAAAGAAGACCCCCTCCATACGAAATTCTCATCCCTTACTTCTCTTCTCTCCCTCTCCAAAGCTAAAGAGAAGCTTGTCCCACACCCGGGATGCTCCTCAAGAGATAAAGTCAAATTTTCGTCCCCATTTTGGAAGCGGATCCTGCGACGACGATGACGTACTGCCTCGTTCTCGTTCTTCCTACCTCGACCTCCTTCTTCCTGCTTCGTTCTTCATCTTCCAGGGATCGTCCCGTCCGGCTCATCCTCCAAGAGATCATCGAGGAGGATAACTTATCTCTCCCATTCCTTTTGCCTACTTTGTAGAGTAGAATTTTCTTACTTTCTATTGTAATAGTTTTCCTATTTTCTAGTGTAATTTCTTGCTTGCTTAATTGTATAAACATTTTGAAGTATCAAGTGAATGTTCTCTCTCTCTCTTATTTTGATTGTTTATAGTGCTTCATTGTAATTACTTCGGTTTTCAACAAAAACACAAAAAAAATATAATTGCGAATTTAGATTGACGTAGCCTCCCTGAGTTCGACCAGGATTTCTATTCTAGTATAAATTTTATTTGTTGAACCCGAGTTCTTCACTTTTCAAACTACAACGACAGGTTTTCAAAACCAAATTCGAAAGCGTAGTAACCCGTTGCTTCAACACTCTCCACGAGTTCGCTATACGGGTCGATATGGTTTCTCTGGTTTCAGTCATGATGACAGTGAGCCTTGCCTTCTTAGGCACAACTTGGATTGGACTCACCCAACGACTGTCAAAGATCGGGTATATGATCTCTACATCTAACCACTTGATGATCTCCTTTTTCACGACATCCTGCAGATTTGGATTTAGGCGTCTCTACATTTCATGGGATGGTCACGAGCCCTCTTCAGTGTAGATGTGATGTGTGCAGTATGAAGGGCCGATGCTAGTCAGCTCATCGAGAGTCCATCCAATGGCTCTTCGATGCTGCTGGAGAACATAAATCAAGCGTGTTTCCTGATCAGGTGTGAGTCAGGAGTTGATAATCATAGGAAACGTCTGATTGGAACCCAAAAAGACATTTTTCAGATGATCGGGAAGAGGCTTTAATTCCATAACTAGGTTGTCAGCAATAGCAGGTGGTTCAGGGTGGGTGTCGGGAGTAGAGGAAGGAGCTATGGGTGTATCTATGTTAGGTTCAGACTCCTCTAATTGTAGGTTTTGATCTTCTTGTGGTTGATCAAAAATATTCGTGTTTTCCTTGATACATAGGTCGTCAACCATAGCCTCGATATCACAAATTTGTTCTATAACTCTACAATTAATTCCTTGTTAGGCCTTAAAGATTTCAATCGTCAGCTTGTTGCTCCCAAATTTTAGTTCAATTTTGGCCTCCTTACAATTAATATTGGCCCTAGTAGTGGCCAGAAAGGGTCTCCCTAATATGATCGGTGTATTCTTCAAGTTCTCAAGAGCATCCATGTCTAAGACAATGAAATCTACTGGAAAATAAAAATCATGTACCCTAACTATGACATCCTCGAGAATTCCTTTTGGTGACTTAATAGATCGATATGGTAATTGCAAAGTCATCTTTGTCTGTTTAAGCTCAGATTCCTTGAAGTAGACTAGTAGGGATGTAGATATCAAATGTATGGAATCTCCTAGGTCTAGTAATGTTTGGTTGAGCTGCATATCACCGATAGCACAAGAGACTAGAGGGGTGCTTGGGTCTTTTGCCTTAGGCGGGAGTTTGCTCAAAATAATGGAGCTGTCTTGCTCCGACAGTATGATTGGGTTCCCTCCTTTAGTTCATGGCTTACGCTTAGGTATACACACGTCTTTAAGAAATCACGCGTAGGCCAGTACGTGGCGTATCAAATTCATCAAGGGCATATTTATTTGGACCTGCTCAAAGAGCCTAACCAGGTCATCCTCAAGAGCCACGGCTTGGGGTTTCCTTTTCCCTTTGGTCAAGGCCTCCGAAAATGGAACTTTTGCAGGTTCCTCTAGAATGGGTCCAGGTTCTTGATCTGGGATAGAGGTATCCTGGATGACTATCCTAGGTGTTGACGTGGCAAAATTGTGGTTTTAAAAAGATGTTCGCTGTAGTATAAATGAAATCGCTGCGAAAATAAATAAGAATTTATAACTCGAAAACTAAGGTATCCGAGGTCGAACACAGGGAGCAATTGGGTATTTAAAAACTTAAGAGCACAACTCTCAATTTAATAAAAAACAATAACCAATCCAATCAAAATTGAGAAGTAAAAAATAATGTCAATGTAGAAATAAGCTTAAAAATTGGACGTCTGATGAAAAATCAGACGTCTTAAAAGTTTCTGCTACAGTGCTCGATTTGTCCTTCTCTTTCTAATTTTTGCCTTCTCTTTCTCTCTTCTTTCTCTTCCTCTGTGGCTATGCTTCTTCTACCTTCAATCTTCTTTCTTCTTTTCTTCTTTGTCTTTCCTTCTTTCTCTGCTTGGCCGCTCCTTCTTCTTTCTTTCTTCAGCCCTGGCCTTCTTCAGCTTCTTCTTCTTCTTCTTTCTTCTTTTGCAGCTAAGTCCCTCCTTAGCTTTGGCTTCCTTTGCCTTCAGGTCCTGGCTTCAGTAGCTGCCTCCTTCTTCTTCTTCTCTTCCTCCTCTGCACTAGGTCTTCTTCATCAGCCGCTCCTCTTCTTCCTTCTTAGCTTTCTCCTCTTCTGCCTTCATATTCTTCTTTTTTTCCTGCATAGCACAACGGAGCAAAACCTACCCCTACCCCTCCTTACATCACTCTCTCTATTTTTCAGTTAGGTATGCTCTCCCAGAGCCAGGTAATCGGGTCGGGTTTCGCGTGCCTGGGTGCAGGCGCACCGGCGTGGTGTAATGCATAAGGAGTGCTAGGTAATCGGGTTGGGAGAGAGGTCCACCGAGGCAGGGGTCGTGGATGAGGCGTGAGCGAGTGAGGGCGAGGGACCTCACCTCGTGTTACTTGAGGTAACCAATAGGAAACACAAAATCAATATAGGTCACGCCACTTACCCCTGAGTTTACGAGGTGGGACTAAATGTCCCACCCGCTTCTGCTGGCGCCCGCAGTAGGGAACTTCACTCAATTGGAGCAGCTAGGAGCCTCGCGAAGTCTGCTCTCAGGCTGGTTACGTTCGCACACTGAACGTGTGTCACCTGGTGCCCATATGCCTGGAACGCACGGCCTAGAGCTCTTTGCAAGCAAGCTTGCTTCAGCGTTAATGGTAGAAGGGCGCTCAGACTTACGCGACACAAAGATGGCCTTGCGGCCCTGTCAAATAATAGGAAAAGCTTCGCCATGTCATGGCGAAGGTGAGGTCGGGGTCGGCCTGAGATGGAATGGCCTAGGTATGCGTGCCTAGGTTGGACTGTGACCGTGCTTGTGGGTTTGTTCGGTGGAAGTGTGGGGCATATGTGGTGGTCAGTGGATGGGTGAAAAGTGATCAGTGGGTGATGGCGAAGGTGATGAGGTTGGTGGCGAGGCATGTGGAGGTGCGGAGCGGTGGATGCGCCTCGCCGGTGGTCGGCCAGAGATGGAAAAGATGGAGGTGGACAATGGTAGTCGAGGGGCATTTCCAGAATTTAAATGAGGGAAAATGAAGAGTGGGAGGAGAGGAACTTATCTGCGGGTATTGGGACAAAAGGGAGGTAGAGGAGACGAGCAGCGCGTATGTGTCATCGTCGGGGAAGAAAGCCCTGAGGTAAGGATGACGGCGACGAGGAGAAGGTCGGAGAGGTGTGCGCTAGTGCGGCGCAACGTGGAGGAACGAGACGAAGCTAACTCTACCACTGGTATGGTGGCAGAGTGATGAGAGGAGGGAGGAGAGATCACCGGAGCTTGCGGGCATTTGACCAGAGATGAGGAAGGAGGAAATTGAGAGGGTATCTGTAGCCCAATCAAGCTTGGAAGATGCGTAAAGGACCGGGGGTCCTTTTATAGCCGCTGGCCGAACCCTTTGTGCTTGGAAGGCAAGCCTTCCAGCGCAAAGGCCTCGCCGGAGGAGGAAGGTGCGTAAGACACCCAAATCTCTTGTGCATTCGCATGAGAGATTGGGTGTAAATCTAATTTGGAGATCCTGTTCAGACGATGGAGAAATCCTCAGAGAATCTCCCTTCCAAATCTGGGAGAAGATCTCTGAGGATTCGAGGAGATATCCTCCTCAAATCCTTGTCGGAGTGGGATTCCTCCACTGTAATGGCGGAGCAACTTGAATGTAAGGGTCGCGAGGAAGTTAGGAGGCTCTGCGCAAGGGTTTTCAAAAGTTAAGGGCCAGAATGTAATTGGGTGGACCATTTTGCAAAGTAGGTCAAGATGACCTTCCCTTAGGCCCAAATTTTGGTATAAGCCTAATTTTGACCTAAGGAATCCAATGGTAAAGTTGGATTTTAGGTTTGACCACGTTTGACTGGACATTTTGCACAAAAAACTAAATTAGGTTAAATACTGAGCTAGGACTCCAATCTAGGTTAAAGTAGGTTCCAAAGGCCAAATTGAATGTTCTAAACCATAGGGGATATTTTTCCATGAATTTTAGAGGGTTTAGTTGATTCTTATCTAGACCAAAACCTTGTTGAATTAAGCAGGTTTGTTTTAGGGTTATAGAATGTCTTTTTAAATCTCACAATAGCCCTTTTCTGACTGAACCATCCTACTTTTCCTCTTATTAAGTCCAATTGTCCTATGTTTAGCCCTTGAGAAATCCAGTTGATGTACTGCAATGGTAAAATTATAGTTTTACCCTTTAGTTCATGTTTCCTTCCCAAAACAGTAATCTCTTGAATTAGGCCTTCCTTTTGGTTATGTAGGAGCTTTTGTTTACTTTCTTAGGTTATGTAGGAGCTAATGGATGAAACCTAAAATGCAGTATGAATTCAGCATAGAAATCTTAGGAAAGGTTTCAGGTTTTTCAAAGAATGACGGTTTGCCTCCCGTTAAGCGTTGAGTTTTACGCCATCGACTGGGCACAATGAGCTCAGGGGGAATGGAGGATGAAGGATGACTTAGCCAAATTTGTATTGGTCATGTCAATGAACGGTTTGAGTCTCTGACCGTTCACGACGAAGGGTTCGGAATCATGGCTGAGTGGACTGATCTCAACGGCTCCATTTCTAAAGATTCGTCAGACTAGGTAGGGTCCGATCCACATAGATCATAGCTTTCCTGGGAGTAATTTGAGTCAGGCATCAAAGAGTAGAACCTTTTGACCAGGATGAAAGATCTTTGTAGAAATGTGTTTGTCGTGAAAGGCTTTATCCCACTCTTTGTAAATTCGCGAGTTCTCATATGCGTCGTGGCGTAATTCATCAATCTCGCTCATTTGAAGCCTTCTATGGGTTCTAGCCTTAGAAAGATCTAAGTTGCAATTCCGTATTGCCCAATAGGCTTTATGCTCCAATTTGACGTGGAGGTGACATGCCTTCCCGTACCCCAGTCTGAAGGGAGACATACCTAATTGGGTCTTGTAAGTGGTCCTATAAGCCCATAATGCTTCTGGAAGCTAGGATGACCAATCCTTCCTATCAGGTCGAACAGTAACCTGGAGGATTTTTTTGATCTCCTGGTTTGATAGCTCAGCTAGACCATTAGTTTGGGGGTGGTAAGGAGTAGAGATTCGATGCGACACCCCGTATTTGGTCATCGTGACCTGAACTGAGCATTTGTGAAATGGGTCCCTCCGTCGGAAATTGTTGCTCATGGAATCCTGAACCTTGAGAAGATGTTTTGATGAATGAATCTGATAATAACCTTGTGATCATTGGTTCAGGTCGGAATGGCTTCGATCCACTTGGACACGTAGTCAACAGCGAGTAAGATGTATTCAAAGCCATCCGAGATAGAGAAGGGACCCACAAAATCAATTCCCTAAATGTCAAAACTCTCGCATACCAGGATCGGCTGTAAAGGCATCATGTCTCGATGGCTCATGTTGCCCAAGGTCTGGCAACGGGTACATGCCTTACAATGATCGTATGCATCCTTGAAAATTGTGGACCAGTAAAAGCCACACTGGAGGACTTTTGATGTGGTTTTGTGTCCTGAAAATTGTCCACCACATGCCTGGTCATGGCAAAAGGAGAGTATGTCTTTGATTTCCGCTTCTGCAACACATCGTCGAATTATTTGATCAGCACCAATGCAGAATAGATACGGGTCTTCCCAAAGGTAATACTTGGCATCGGAACGTAATTTGTCCTTCTTGGCCTTCGGCCAATCGGATGGGATCTGATGTGATGCTAAGTAGTTCACTATGCCTACGAACCATGGAAGCCATGTATCGATAGTCAGGAGGTGCTCATCAAGAAAGTGTTTTGTGATGGGTCCAGAAGGGTCAATGATCTTCGAAGGAAGGTGGGACAAGTGATCAGCTACCACGTTCTGTTTTCCCGCTTTGTCGCGAATCTTGAGGTCAAATTTTTGCAACAGAAAGATCCATCGGATTAATCGAGGTTTCGCATCCTTCTTTGCAAGGAGATGCCTCACAGCCATGTGATCCAAGTAGATGATAACACAGGAACCCAGGAGGTACGATCTGAATTTTTCTAGGGCAAATACTACAGCCAGTAGGTCTTTCTCAGTAATCGTGTAGTTATGCTGAGCCTCGTTTAGTGTTTGGCTAGCATAGTAAATGGCCATGGGTTTCCCATCAATTTTCTACCCCAAAACTGCTCCTACAGCGAAGTCAGTTGCATCGCACATGATCTCAAAGGGTTGAGACCAATCAGGGGACTGTAGGATCGAGGCTTGGGTAACTCGGTCACGAAGGATCTCAAATGCTTGAGTGCACTCCTTGGAGATTTCGAAAGGCACATCCTTGAAGAGAAGAGTAGTTATGGGGCGGCGATTTTTGAAAAATCAGGGATAAATCGACATTAAAAATCGACGTGCCCCAGAAAAGATTGGATGTACTAAATCGAGCTAGGCATAGGGAGTTTGGAAATCAAGTTAACCTTGGCTTGATCGACTTGAATGCCTTTTTCCAAAATCAGATGTCCCAGGATGATTCCCTCAGGCACCATGAAATGGCTCTTTTCCTAGGAAAGAACCAAATTCACATCGATGCACTGCCTGTGTATTTGGACCAACTGCTGGAGGAAATCATCAAATGATGCTCCAAAAATTGAAAAGTCATCCATGAAGACCACTAGATAATCACCTACCATATCTGAGAATATGGCAAACATGCACCGCTGAAAGGTCGCGGGTACATTGCAGAGACCGAATGGCATCCCTCGAAATGCGCATGTCTCGAAGGTGTAGGTGAACGTGGTCTTTTCTTGGTCCTCTGGATGGATTGCCACTTGGTTATAACCGGAGTACCCATCAAGAAAGCAGAAGAACCTATTTCCCGCTAGTTTCTCGAGGATCTGATCAATAAACGACAGTGGGAAATGGTCCTTCTTCGTGGAGGAATTGAGTCTTCTGTAATCAATGCAGACTTTCCACGAGTTAGCTATTCGAGTCGGTATGACCTCTTGAGTTTCAGCCGTAATGATGGTGAGCACGGCCTTCTTAGGCGCAACCTGGATTGGACTCACCCAGCGACCGTTGGAGATCAGGTAGATGATCCCTACATCTAACCACTTGATGATCTCCTTTTTCACGACCTCCTGTAGGTTAGGGTTTAAACGTCTCTACATCTCTCATGATGGTCGTGCGCCCTCTTCCGTGTAGATTCGATGTGTGCAATACGAGGGGCATATGCCAGTCAAGTCATCAAGAGTCCATCCAATGGCTCTACAATGTTACTGGAGAACAGTAATCAGATGGGATTCCTAGTTAGGTGAGAGTCGAGAGTTGATAATCACAGGAAACGTCTGATTGGAACCCGAAAAGACGTACTTCAGATGCTCGGGAAAGGGCTTGAGTTCCAAGATAGGATTATCAACAGCAATGTGCAGTTCAGGGTCTATATCAGGGACAAGGGTCAGAGTTATGGGTGTGTCTAGATCAGATTCAGACTCCTTTATTTGTGGGTTTTGATCTTCTGGTGGTTGGTCGGGGATAATCAGGTTGTCCTCAACATACGATTCATCAACCACGGCTTTAATATCACATATTTGTTCTATAACCCCGCAATTAATCCTTTGTTGGGCCTTAAAGATGTTAATCTTCAGAGTTTGATTCCTAAATTTTAATTCTATTTGGCCCTCCTCACAGTTTATGTTGGCCCTAGCAGTGGCCAAAAATGGTCTCCCTAATATAATTGGTGTATCCCTTAGGTTCTCAGGAGCATCCATATCCAGAACTATGAAATCCACCGGGAAGTAGAAATCCCGTACCCTAACAATGACATCCTCGAGTATTCCTTTAGGTGACTTGATGGATCGATCGGCTAACTGCAATGTCATCTCAGTTGGTTTAAGTTCGGACTCTTCAAGGTGGTCAAGGAGGGATGTAGGTATTAGGTTTATGGAGGCACCTAGGTCTAGTAAGGCTCTATCAAATTGGGTTTCACCAATTTTACATGAAATCAGGGGAGTTCCTAGGTCTTTGGGCTTGGGTAGGAGTTTACTCAAGATTACAGAGTTGCCTTGCTCTAACAGTACGATTGAATTCCCACTTTTGATTTGCGGCTTACGCTTGGGTGTACACACATCTTTCAGGAATCATGCGTAAGCCGGTACGTGGCTGATTTCATCCATCAAGGGGATGTTTATCTAGACCTGTTCAAAGAGCTTGACCAGATCCTCCTTAGGAGCCACAGGTTTGGTTATCCTTTTTCCCTTAGTCAAAGCCTCGGGAAATGGAACCCTAGTCAGTTCCTCTAGAATAGGTCCAGGTCTTGATCTGGGACAGGGGTATCCTGGATAACTATCCTAGGGCTAGGGTTACTACTAGGCTTAGAGTAGTTTGGATGATGTGGGTCTTGGGTTGCTTTACCACTACGAGTTGTTACGGAGTTTAATCCTGCCTGGTTTTGGTTTGGGTTTGGTAGAATGGGTGGCTGCTGCTAAAATTCCGCATAAGATGTCGAAGCTTCCATCCTGTCTGGTGATGGAACAGAAGGGGCCTGATAAATCATATGTGCATGGCCTAAATTTGGGTTCATAATGCACCTCTAGGTCGGCACGTTATTTTGGGTTTAGCAGAGGTTGCGAAGGGAGGGTGCCAAGTTGGTGGGAATTTGCCATCTGGGCAAGTTGATTGCGAACCTCTATGATCTTGTCCTTGTACTATTTTTGCATTGCCGCATTCGCCTTCTGAATGTCAGCCAGCGCTTGAAGGATAAGAGTCATTTGATCCTGGTTTGGCCAAGATTGATAGGTGGGATTGGGCCGAGGCTGAGGCAGCTGATATGGATGAGGAGCTCATGGACGGGGTTGACAAGGTGGTCTTTGAGTCTGAGAAGTTCTCGTCCACTGGAAGTTGGGATGATTTCACCATCCAAGGTTGTAGATTGGCGAAAGCGGTGGCAGCAACTAGCTTTTCTTAAGTCGTTGTAGTACAGATAGTTATTGCCATCATTTGCAAATATTTGTTACTCGGAAAATACAGTTCTCCCGAGGTCGAACTCAGGGAGCAAGTCGTATTCTAGAGATATACATGTTTTATTACAAAAATAAAGAGAGGGAGATGAAAGTTTGGCTTCTTCTTCTTCTCTTCTTTCTTTCTCTGTCTTTGGCTTTTGTTCTTCCTGTTCTTCTTCTTCTTCTTTTCTTGCTTCAGATCTGCCTCCCGTGCTCTTCTTCTTCTGCTTTCTGTTTCTTCACTTGGCTGCTCCTTCTCTCTTCTTTTCTTCTTCTTCTTTGTCTTTTGATGTCTGTAGAGTCTTCACTTGGCTGCTCTGTGTTCCTCTCTTTCCTCTGCCTCGCCTTCCTTCTTCTCTGCCTTTACCTGTCTTCAGGATGTCATCTGATTTGAAAATCAGACGACTTAAACCTCTTGTTGCTACAGTGTCTCCCTGAGCTTCCTTCTTCTTCACCTGTGCCTGCACACTCAAGAGTTCAGAGTCAGGGCAAAACCTACTCTACCCCTCTCCCCCGCGCGTCTCTTTCTCTCAAAGTTCGCTCTTAGGACAGCTCTCCCAGAGCAACCGGGTAATCGGGTACGAGTCGCGCCCGGGTCCAGGCCCACCGGCGTGCGGTGGTGGGCGAGGAGTGCAGGTCGGTTTAATCGAGTCGGGCCAGGTCCGCGGAGCGTGGTCACGGACGAGGCCGGGTCGGGTGAGAGGGACCTCACCCCGTGGTCAGGAGGCAGACAGCATAAGGCACTCTTTGCCTTTATGCGTCCGCGCGCCTCTGAGAAGTTCCGAGGTGGGACTAAATGTCCCACCCCAATTGAGCGCCCGTCGCGGAGGGAGCAGTGGGCGATCGTGGCTTCACGCGCGGCCTTCGCCCCAACTGCGAGCCTGGGACGTTTCGCGGAGACGCCCCGCGCAACCTGGGAGTCGAACCTGGGCGAAGGCGTGCCTGCACCTGCAGGCGAAGGAGCCCTGCCTGCTCAGTAATGGCGACGGCGGGCGAGTCACCTGGTCACAGAAGAACGGCCTCTCGGCCTAATCAGATAGGCGGGGGACCTTCGTCGTGGCACGGCGAAGGTGGTCGGATGGTTTGCAGTGGGCGTGGTCGAGCCAACGGATCGCCCTAGGTCAAACTGCGGGAGGAGAAGTGGGTGTGTTTGGTGGATCTGCAGAGGGCGTTTGGTGGGAAGAGGAGGGGTGGAAGAGGATCAGGGTGACGAGGTGGAGGTTATGCACAGGTCGGCGAGCCGTGTGGGGTGCTGGAGCGATGGGAGCGGTTCGCCGGAGTTTGGCCGGAGGTGGAGAAGGTGAGGGTGATCGGTGGGAAATTGGGGCCGACAGTAAGGGTCTCAGTATGGAAAAGAAAGTGGGGAGGAAGAGGAGAAGTTCTACCTGCTAAGCTGGACGAGGGGGGGTTGGCGCAGGCGACAGTCGTATCGACTGTCGTCGGAGAAGAAATTGCCCAGAGGAAGGGGTGGCGGCGAGGAAGGGACCGGAGAGGCGCCAGCTGGGTGCGACGTGACGCAGAAGGATCAAGGGAAGGTAACCCTGCTGCTGGTAGTGCGGCAGGGCGACGAGGAGGAGGAGGAGATGGCCGCCGGTGCAAGGGGGCGTCTGTCGGAGTGGGAAGGGAGGAATTTAGGGGGGTGTCTCCGTCAGATCCGAGCTGCGCAGAACGGTGGAGCGACAGGGGTATTTATAGGGTCGGGCTCAAAGAGGAGGGCGGAGGGAGACGACGTGTCTCCCTCGCCGGAGGACGCCGGAGGAAGGAGACCCATACCATCCGTGCATTCGCACGGGCGGTATGGGCGGTCGCAGTACCCTGGGGGGTGTCCCTGCGGTGGCTGACGACGCAGGGTACCCCCCATTGACTTGCTAGGGCCCCTCCCTCACCCTGCGCGGCGCCATGCTCCACGCAAGGTCGCCGGAGCATGGTGCTGCGCAGGTTTTGCAGGAGGGACATAAATGCAAAGAACGATGGAGAATTAGGGGCCAAAATGCGAGGGTTCAAAAGTTAAGGGCCAAAAAGTAAATATATGAGGACCAAAGTGTAAAGTTGGTCAAGAAGGTTTCTTCTTAGGCCCAAGTTTCTATGCATGACTAATTAGGACCTAAGGATTCTGATGGTGAATTTTATTTCTAGCTTAAACCTTGTTTGATCGGTCAATTTACGTAGAAACCCAAATTAAGTTGTTAATTGGGCATGGTTCTCAATGTAGGTCAAAATGGGTTCCTAAGGCCAAATTGAAAGTCCTAAACCCTATAGATTATTTTTATATGAATTTTAGAGGGTTGATTTGATTTTTACCTTGCCTCGAACCATGTGAATTGAAGTGGATTTATTTTTAGGGTTACAGGCTGTCATTTAATTCTTTGGGGTTGCTGTAGCCCTTATTGAGTCATCTCATCCCACTTTTCTTCTTATTATGTTGTTTTGACCTATGTTTGGGTCCTGAGTTACCCTATTTTCAGATCGGATTGGTGAAATTGCATTTTTACCCCTCAGTTTATGTTTTCTTTGCAAACTCAGAATCTCTCTGAGCCAAGCCTTTCTAAGGTTATGTAGGAGCTTTTATTCTCTGTATTAGGTCAAAATGAGCTAGTTATGGCTCATGATGAGGTTCTCATCATACCCCCATGCCTAGCTTTTGCTAGTCCCTTAGCAAAAACTTAAGGTTTCAACCCTTGTTCTAGACCATGAAGTTCTTTAATAGCTTCAGATAAGTGCTTTTTCATTTAAACTTAGATTAGGTTAGAATGCTGACCATAGGCTTAAAAGGTATGCTAGTAACAATCAAGATCCAAATCTGTCTAGCCTCAGCCTCAGTCCTTAGCAAAGGTTTTTAAGACCCACAAGTACTAACCTAAGGTTTATTGGACTTTGTAGTTAAAGCACCCCGTGCTTGAAACGATTTTAGCCCCGGTTCAGTTCGCAGTGCGTTTTGTAAGAGAGAGAGGTAGAAAATTTTTCTATTTTTGGAGAGTTTTCTCTCTCTTTTTCTTTTTAATTCTAGCTTAGGATTGGCTTTTCAACACGGTCTGTATCAGATTCCTTGTCCCCATCATCAATCCTCAAGGGTTCCTGGCGATCGATGCTTCGAGATAGCACCGCCCATGGCAACCCCTAGAACACTGGCTATTGAGATTTCGAGATAATCCCATCCATGGTGTTCCGTGGCCGCGTCCAGACCCTGGCAGTTGACACTTCGTGATAATGCCATCCATGGAATCTGAACCAGCAGGGTGCTTACATTCCCCCAGTAGGATATGTGAATATCCTAAGAGACAAACGCCGAGGAGATGATATTTTGTTATGCATCTTTAAGGGGATTTCTTGCCTCTCTGCGCTGGGAACTCGTCCAAATCAACTTGTGTTGATCGGCCGCTCCTACTCTAGGTGTACTTTTCAGAATTTTTTCGACTCTTCTACGTGATTTTGATTTTTACGCTTGCTGAACCAGGCTGTGTGTGAGGTCAGGGTGCTTAGGTTACTGAGTCCCGTAAATCAGAAGTTAGTTAGCGAGGTCAAATACTTCCTAAGCCTTGGGCCTAGTACTTAAGCTTTTCATTTTCCTCAACCTCTTGAGGATTGTCTAGATCTTAATAGGTACTAAGAGTCTATCAAGAATGCCTAAGGTTTGCGTTCTTACTAATCTTACCAAGCACTTTTCATTTCTTTTCTTGAAAAAATGGTCTAGACTAAGGTTAATTCCTTAGCTTCTTACTAATGACTATTACTCTTTTCTTTCATCTTTTTGTGCTCCTTTTCATTTGTTTCTTTTCCTTCTCCTCAAAATTTCCTTTCTCCTCTTATTCTTTTTATTTTGAAAAATTTTTAAGTTTTATGGTGTTTTTGGCATATATGAATTTTTTGTTTAAAACCTTTTTTTTTCTACAAGTTTTGCACTTATACCCCCCCATGCCTAAAACTTGGAATGTCCTCATTGTGATGTAGGGGTTTTTATTTACTTAATTTATTCCTTAAGACAGATATTTTTGTGAGTGAATGGGTCGGGATGAATTCTGCGGACGATTTCTAATCTCAGATGCAAGCATCTGAGGTGGAGTCGGCTGTCTTAAAGGGTGAACCTTAAGTGCACAATGGTGTCAGAAAAAAAAAGGTTTTAGATTTTCAAGAAATGACGGGCTGCCTCCTGTTAAGCGCTGAGTTTTACGCCATCAGCCGGGCGCAGTAAGTTCAAGGGGAATGGAGGATGAGGGATGATTCAGCCGAATCAGTAGAAGTCACATCAATGAACGGTTTGAGTCTCTGACCGTTCACGATGAAAGGTTCGGAATCATGGCTATGTGGACTGATTTCAATGGCTCCATTTCCAAAAACCTGTCGGACTAAATACGGTCCGACCCACTTGGACCTCAGTTTTCCCGGGAAAAGTTTGAGTCGGGCATCAAAGAGTAGGACCTTTTGACCAGGATGAAAGATCTTTCTCGAGATGTGTTTGTCGTGGAAGGCTTTAACCCGCTCCTTGTAGATTCGCGAGTTCTCATACGCGTCTAGGCGTAATTCATCGATCTCGCTGATTTGGAGTTTTCTGTGGGTTCCAGCCTTGGAAAGATCTAGATTACAGTTCCGTACTGCCCAATAGGCTTTATGCTCCAGTTCTACGGGAAGGTGGCATGCCTTTCCGTACACCAGTCTAAAGGGAGACATGCCCAATTGGGTCTTGTGGGCGGTCCTATAGGCCCACAATGCTTCCGGAAGTCGGGAGGACCAGTCCTTCCTGTCAGGCCGAACAGTGACTTGGAGGATTTTCTTGATCTCCCGATTTGATAGCTCAGCTAGACCATTTGTTTGGGGGTGGTAAGGAGTAGAGATTCGATGAGACACCCCAAATTTGGCCATCAGTGATCTAAACTGAGCATTTGTAAAATGGGTCCCCCCATCAAAGATAATAGCACGGGGAATCCCAAACCTTGAGAAAATGTTTTGATGTATGAACTTAAGAACAATCTTGTGATTGCAGGTTCGGGTCGGTATGGCTTCGATCCATTTGGACACGTAGTCCACCGCAAGTAGAATGTACTCGAAACCATCCGAAACAGGAAAGGGGCCCATAAAATCAATCCCCCATACATCGAAGATTTCGCATACGAGAATCGGCTGCAAAGGCATCATGTCACGATGGTTCATGTTGCCCAAAGTCTGGCAACGACTGCATGCCTTGCAGTGACTGTATGCGTCTTTGAAAAGTGTAGGCCAGTAGAAGCCACACTGGAGGACTTTGGATGCGATTTTATGGCCTGAGAAATGGCCACCGCATGCCTGTTCATGGCAGAAAGATATTATATTGCTGATTTCCTCTTCCGGGATGCATCTCCGAATAATTTGATCAGCACCTATGCGGAAAAGGTACGGGTCTTCCCAAATGTAATACTTGGAATCAGAACGAAATTTGTCTTTCTTGGCCTTCGGCCCATCAGACGGTGTCTGATGAGATGCCAAGTAGTTTACTATATCCGCAAACCATGGAAGTCTAGTACCAACAGAAAGCAGGTGCTCATCAGGAAAATGCTCCGTGATGGGTCCGGAAGGGTTGATGATCTCAGAAGGAAGACGGGACAGATGGTCGGCTACCACATTCTGCCTTCCCTCCTTGTCGCGAATCTCAAGATCGAATTCTTGCAACAGCAAGATCCAACGGATTAGTCGGGGCTTCGCGTCCTTCTTGGCAAGGAGATGCCTTACAGCCGTGTGATCTGAGTAGATGATGACATGGGAACCCCAGAAGATACGATCGGAATTTTTCAAGGGCAAATACTACGGCTAGCAGCTCTTTTTCCGTAACCGTATAGTTACGCTGAGCCTCGTCAAGTGTCTTGCTAGCGTAGTAGATGACCACGGGTTTCCCGTCAGCTTTCTGCCCCAGGACCGCTCCTACAGCGAAGTCAGACGCATCGCACATGATCTCAAAGGGTTGAGACCAGTCAGGGGATTGTAGGATAGGTGCCTGGGTGACTCGGTCACGCAGGTTTTCAAAGGCTAGCGTGCATTCCTTGGAGATTTCAAAAGGTACATCCCTAGAGAGAAGAGAAGTCAAGGGGTGCGCGATTTTCGAGAAATCTGGAATGAAACGGCGGTAAAAACCGACGTGCCCTAAAAAGGAACGGATGTCCCTGATCGAGCTAGGTACAGGAAGGCGAGAAATCAGATCAACCTTAGCTCGATCCACCTAGATGCCTTTTTCCGAAATTGAGTGTCCCAGGACAATTCCCTCAGGCACCATGAAATGGCTCTTTTCCTAGGAAAGAACCAAGTTCACCTCAATGCATCGCCTGAGTATCTGGACCAAGTGTTGGAGGCAATCATCAAAAGATTCTCCAAAGACTGAAAAGTCATCCATGAAGACTTCCAGGAAATCACCTACCATATCTGAGAATATGGCAAGCATGCATCGCTGAAAAGTAGCGGGTGCATTGCAAAGACCGAAAGGCATCCTTCGGAAAGCATACGTTCCGAAGGGGCAGGTGAATGTGGTCTTTTCTTGATCCTCAGGTTGGATTGCCACCTGGTTATAACCGGAGTACCCGTCAAGAAAGCAGAAGAACCTATTTCCCGCTAGTTTCTCGAGAATTTGATCAATGAAGGGTAGTGGGAAATGATCCTTCTTCGTGGAGGAATTGAGTCAGCGGTAATCTATACAGACTCTCCACGCATTGGCTACTCGGGTAGGAATGATTTCTCCGGTTTCAGTCGTCATGGTGGTGAGTCCTGCCTTCTTAGGCACAACCTGAATTGGGCTCACCCAACGACTATCGGAGATCGGGTAGATGATCCCGGCATCTAACCACTTAATGATCTCCTTTTTCACGACCTCCTACAGATTAGGGTTTAAACGTCTCTGCATTTCACGATAAGGTCACGCGCCCTCTTCTGAATAGATATGATGAGTACAATAAGAGGGGCTTATTCCAATCAAATCATCGAGAGTCCACTCGATGGCTCTGCGATGTTGCTGGAGGACAGCAATCAGACGGGATTCCTGTTCGGGATTGAGGTTGGAATTGATAATCACAGGAAGGGTCTGATTGGAACCCAAAAAGATGTATTTCAAGTGAGCAGGAAGAGGCTTTAACTCGAGGATAGGGTTATCAGCAGCAGCGGGTGGTTCAGTGTAGATGTGAGGTTCAAGGGTAGGAGTTACTGGGTTGTGTATGTCTGGATTCGACTCCTCTATTTGCGGGTCAAGATCTTTCTGTGATTGATGAGGCATAATCGAGTCATTCTGGAAGTGTGATTCATCAACCAAAGTCCTGACGTCACAAATCTGTTCGATGACACCGCAATTAATTCCTTGTTGGGCCTTAAATATATCAATTTTTAAGGTTTGATCTCCAAATTTAAGCTCTATTTGGCCCTCCTCACAGCTGATGTTGGCTCTAGCAGTAGCCAAGAAAGGTCTCCCTAGAATGATTGGTGTATCCCTAGGGTTTTTAGGTGCGTCCATATCTAAGACTATAAAGTCCACTGGGAAATAGAAATCCCGCACTCTTACGATAACATCCTCGAGAATCCCTTTTGGTGACTTTATAGATCGATCTGCTAATTGTAATGTCACCTCGGTTGGTTTTAGCTCAGATTCTTCTAGATGGTCAAGTAAGGATGTGGGTATCAGGTTTATGGATGCACCTAAGTCTAGCAAAGCTCTATCAAATTGGGTAGCACCTATCTTGCAGGAGATCAAGGGAGTACCAGGATCTTTTGCCTTGGGTGGGAGTTTACTGAGGATTACAGAGCTGGCTTGCTTTGACAGAACAATTGGGCTCCCACCCTTGGTTCGCGGCTTATGCTGGGGTGTACACACATTCTTTAAAAATCGTGCGTAAGCTGGTACGTGGCGGATTGCATCCATCAAGGGGATGTTTATGTGGACCTGCTCAAAGAGCTTGACCAGGTCCTCCTCAGGTGCCACGGGCTTGGTGGTCTTCTTTCCCTTGGTCAAGGCCACGGGAAACGGGATCTTGGTTGGTTCTTCTAGGATAGGTCCAGGCTGTGGATCTGGGACAGGGGTGGGGACATCCTGGATTACTGTCCTAGCCTTGGGATCAATACCCGGCTTGGAGTGGTTCGGATGAGGTGGGTCCTGGGTTTCCTTACCACTACGGGTCATTACAGAATTAAGTCCTGCCTGGTTTTGGTTGGGATTGGGTAAGATAGCTTGCTGCTGGTAACCTGCAAAAGAAGTGGAGGCCTCTATCCCGTCAGGTGAAGGAACAGAGGGGGCCTGATAAATCATATGGGCATGGCCCGGGTTTGGGTTTATAACGTGCCGCTGGGTTGGCACGTTATTAGGATTAGGCAGAGGTTGGGAAGGAAGAGTACCTGGCTGGCGAGAGTTTGCCAACTGGGTCAATTGGTTTCGAACCTCTGTAAGTTCGTCCTTGTGTTGTTTCTGAATAGCCGCATTCGTTCTTTGAATGTCAGCCAGGGTCTGAAGGATAAGGGACATTTGATCTTGATTTGGCCCAAATGGATAAGTAGGGTTGGGCCGAGGCTGAGGCGGCTGGTAAGGACGAGGAGGTTGTGGGTGGGGTTGGAAGGATGGTCTTTGGGTTTGGGAATTTCCCGCCCACTGAAAGTTAGGATGGTTACGCCATCCAGGATTATAGGTGTTGGAGAACGGGTCGTTTTGGATGGCGTTGAGGTCCTCGTAGGTCTGAGGAACCTCCAGAGAGTTAGAGAAAGAGGGAATGGAATTTCCCTAGCAGGTGAAGAAGGAATCGGAGGGACCTCCGGGCAAAGATTCGGATGATGGGTCCATCCTAGGAGAAGATCGATGGAGAATGTTTTGCACAGTTTCCCTTGTGGAAGGAGGCTGTGCGAAAGGGTTATGCGCAGAGGTGGCTCGCTGTAGATGCTGAGTCAGCTCATCCACCTTCTTTTCGATAATCGAGACCTTGTCCAATCGACTGGCCATTAACTCCAAGTCGACTGATGCGGACAGGCCCTGCGTCTCGTGTTCTCCCCTGAGATTCGTCGCTGTGCGGGTATTCGTCCTGTCGAATAATCCCATGGAGTCATTGTTGATGGAGTTCTCGCACATGTTTTCGAGAATCTCCCACACGGTGTCTTCATGTTGACCCACGATATTTCCTCCGCAGGTTGCATTGACGAAAAGACGGATGTCCTCACGGAGTCCCTGGTAAAAAGATTGGACTTGTTCCCATTTAGGAACTCCGTGATGGGGGCACTTTCTCATGAGATCCTGAAAACGATCCCATGCCTCATGGAGAGGTTCCCCTGTTTGTTGGGTGAAGTGTGTAATCTGATGGCGCAAGGCGTTGGTCCGTCCAACAGGGAAGAACTTTTTTAAGAACTCGGACTGAAGTTCTTCCCAATTGTTGATCGGCCGGGTCTGAGTTTGGTACCAATGGGCGGCCTTGTCCATAAGAGAAAAGGAGAACATCTTCATGAGAAGAATATCCCGATTTTGTGCGTTTGACCCAAAAGTTTGGGCCAGATGCTTTAGCTGTTTGATGTGCTGGAAGGGATCTTCAGAATTAAGCCCATGGAATTTAGGTATAGCATGAATCATATTGGGCTTCAATTCAGAATCAGGTCCTCCAATCGGGATTCTGACTCGAGGCTCGATGGCCACCGCAGCAGGATTATAATGGTCCCGCATCATGGGACGCTGCGGTGGGTGTACAAAGTTTTGGAAGAGGTCGTTGAGTCACTGGAGCTGGTGCTCCAGATTGTTTTCTTCCTCAACTGGCTGAGCCATGATGGGGGAAGAAGAAGAACTTGGTTCTGAATCAGAAGAGAGAATAATGTGAGGGGGTTGCTGCACAAACACGGGTGTCAAGGCTTGGCCTTGACGAGAGTGAATTTCTAAAGGAGGTCTTAAGGGTGGTCTTAAGGACCTCCTACCATACATGCACTGTTGGAAGAGATGAGTTTAGAAGGTGCTGGACCCAATCAAGACACCCAAAAATGTGTTGGGTGACTATAGAGGTGCAGGGCAGATGGACCCCTTGATCAGAAAGATCGACCACCTGAGAATTACCTGGGCAGCCAGAGAGGGTGAGTCTCACGAAGACCCCTACACGGTAGAGCGTCCCCACGGGTTACAGGGTTTCCCTCACCCGACCTCTCTTGTCACTGCGGTTCCAGGTAGACCAGAATGGGGATCTTGACCTCTTAAGTCTACCAATTTTAGTTCAAGAGCAAGGTGCTTAGGGTTCCACTTGAACTTTAGTCTTTTAAGTGCAAAGAGTGACCTAATTTGAAGGTTAGTTGACCCAAATGGTCAACTTTACCTGCTAGTTTTGCTTATTAGGTCTTTGTCTTTTTAGGGTTCAAGTGTTTGAAGAGCCAAACTTATTTTAGGGTTTCTTTGGATAGGTATTTTCAATCAATGGTTTAGGCACACTTCTTTTGGATTTTCTCCATTCTTGATTTAAGTAGTGTGTCTCTAAAACCCTAATGTTGAATCTTATGTTGGCTCTATTTGGTCCAGTTAGTTCTTTGTTGGGTAATTAGGGCTCAAGCAAGAATGTGTTAGCCCTTAAATACCCTTAATAGTGTGCAGGAATAATGGGTTGAAAACATGCAACTTTTTATGGTTTACTAAGTATAGAAGACAGGTTAGCCCTATATTGCTTGTTCTTTTCTTTTCTTCCTCTTTAGAGTTTAGGGGTTAATGGCGAGAGGAAAAAAACAATTACTTGTCCTCGGAGTGGTTGTCGTGCGGTTGCTTGTCTTCTTGATTTCCTGTAGCTGCACAAAAGAGAGGAGATTATTAGAACTAAAAAGAAACAGAAATGTTTACCTCTAGAATAGCCGTTGCTCCCCGGCAACGGCGCCAACTGGCGAAAGCGGTGGCAGCAACTAGCTTTTCTTAAGTCGTTGTAGTACAGATAGTTATTGCCATCGTTTGCTAATATTTGTTACTCGGAAAATACAGTTCTCCCGAGGTCGAACTCAGGGAGCAAGTCGTATTCTAGAGATATACATGTTTTATTACAAAAATAGAGAGAGAGAGATGAAAGTTTGGCTTCTTCTTCTTCTCTTCTTTCTTTCTCTGTCTTTGGCTTTTGTTCTTCCTATTCTTCTTCTTCTTCTTTTCTTGCTTCAGATCTGCCTCCCGTGCTCTTCTTCTTCTGCTTTCTGTTTCTTCACTTGGCTGCTCCTTCTCTCTTCTTTTCTTCTTCTTCTTTGTCTTCTGATGTCTGCAGAGTCTTCACTTGGCTGCTCTGTGTTCCTCTCTTTCCTCTGCCTCGCCTTCCTTCTTCTTTGCCTTCACCTGTCTTCAGGACGTCGCCTGATTTGAAAATCAGACGACTTAAACCTCTTCTTGCTACAGTGTCTCCCTGAGCTTCCTTCTTCTTCACCTGTGCCTGCACGCTCAAGAGTTCAGAGTCAGGGCAAAACCTACTCTACCCCTCTCCCCTGCGCATCTCTTTCTCTCAAAGTTCGCTCTTAGGACAGCTCTCCCAGAGCAGCCGGGTAATCGGGTACGAGTCGCGCCCGGGTCCAGGTGCACCGGCGTGCGGTAGTGGGCGAGGAGTGCAGGTCGGTTTAATCGGGTCGGGCCAGGTCCGCGGAGCGTGGTCACGGACGAGGCCGGGTCGGGTGAGAGGGACCTCACCCCGTGGTCAGGAGGCAGACAGCATAAGGCACTTTTTGCCTTTATGCGTCCGCGCGCCTCTGAGAAGTTCCGAGGTGGGACTAAATGTCCCACCCCAATTGAGTGCCCGTCGCGGCCTTCGCCCCAACTGCACGCCGGGCCTTCGCCCCAACTGCGAGCCTGGGACGTTTCGCGGAGACGCCCCGCGCAACCTGGGAGTCGAACCTGGGCGAAGGCGTGCCTGCACCTGCAGGCGAAGGAGCTCTGCCTGCTCAGTAATGGCGACGGCGGGCGAGTCACCTGGTCACAGAAGAACGGCCTCTCGGCCTAATCAGACAGGCGGGGGACCTTCGCCGTGGCACGGCGAAGGTGGTCGGATGGTTTGCAGTGGGCGTGGTCGAGCCAACGGATCGCCCTAGGTCAAACTGCGGGCGGAGAAGTCGGTGTGTTTGGTGGATCTGCAGAGGGCGTTTGGTGGGAAGAGGAGGGTGGAAGAGGATCAGGGTGACGAGGTGGAGGTTATGCACAGGTCGCGAGCCGTGTGGGGTGCTGGAGCGATGGGAGCGGTTTGCCGGAGTTTGGCCGGAGGTGGAGAAGGTGAGGGTGATCGGTGGGAAATCGGGGTCGACAGTAAGGGTTTCAGTATGGAAAAGAAAGAGGGGAGGAAGAGGAGAAGTTCTACCTGCTAAGCTGGACGAGGGGGGGTTGGCGCAGGCGACAGTCGTATCGACTGTCGCCGGAGAAGAAATTGCCCAGAGGAAGGGGTGGCGGCGAGGAAGGGACCGGAGAGGCGCCAGCTGGGTGCGGCTTGACGCGGAAGGATCGAGGGAAGATAACCCTGCTGCTGGTAGTGCGGCAGGGCGACGAGGAGGAGGAGGAGATGGCCGCCGGAGTAAGGGGGTGTCTGTCGGAGTGGGAAGGGAGGAATTTAGGGGGGTGTCTCCGTCAGATTCGAGCTGCCCAGAACGGCGGAGCGACGGGGGTATTTATTGGGGCGGGCTCAAAGAGGAGGGCGGAGGGAGACGACGTGTCTCCCTCCCCGGAGGACGCCGGAGGAAGGAGACCCATACCGTCCGTGCGTTCGCACGGGCGGTATGGGCGGTCGCAGTACCCAGGGGGGTGTCCCTGCGGTGGCTGACGACGCAGGGTACCCCCCATTGACTTGCTAGGGCCCCTCCCTCACCCTACGCGGCGCCATGCTCCGCGCAAGGTTGCCGGAGCATGGTGCTGCGCAGGTTTTGCAGGAGGGACCTAAATGCAAAGAATGAATTAGAGTTAGGGGTCAAAATGCGAGGGTTCAAAAGTTAAGGGCCAAAAAGTAAATATATGAGGACCAAAGTGTAAAGTTGGTCAAGAAGGTTTCTTCTTAGGCCCAAGTTTTTATGCATGACTAATTAGGACCTAAGGATTCTGATGGTGAATTTTATTTCTAGCTTAAACCTTGTTTGACCGGTCAATTTACGTAAAAACCCAAATTAAGTTGTTAATTGGGCATGGTTCTAATGTAGGTCAAAATGGGTTCCTAAGGCCAAATTGAAAGTCCTAAACCATATAGATTATTTCTATATGAATTTTAGAGGGTTTAGTTGATTTTTACCTTGCCTCGAACCACGTGAATTGAAGTGGGTTTGTTTTTAGGGTTACAGGCTGTCATTTAATTCTTTGGGGTTGCTGTAGCCCTTATTGAGTCATCTCATCCCACTTTTCTTCTTATTAGGTTATTTTGACCTATGTTTGGGCCCTGAGTTACCCTATTTTCAGATCGGATTGGTGAAATTGCATTTTTACCCCTCAATTTATGTTTTCTTTGCAAACTCAGAATCTCTCTGAGCCAAGCCTTTCTAAGGTTATGTAGGAGCTTTTATTCTCTGTATTAGGTCAAAATGATCTAGTTATGGCTCATGATGAGGTTTTCATCATAGGTATTGGAGAATGGGTCATTTTGGATGGCATTGAGGTAATCGCAGGTCTGAGGAGCCTCAGAAAAGTCAGAATACGAGGGTTTAGAGTTCTCCCAACTAGAATAGAGTGGATCGGAGGTCCCTCTAGTCCGAGAGTCAGACGGGGGTGGATATGGGTCCATCCCCTGAGAAGATTGGTGATAGATGTTCTGCACAGTTTTCCTCGCAAGAGGTGGCCGTGAAAAAGAGTTCTACGTAGAGGTGGCTCGTTGCAGATGCTGAGTCAGCTCGTCCACCTTCTTCTCTATGATAGAGACCTTGTCCAACCTACTGGCCATCAATTCCAAGTCGACAGATGTGGACAGGTCCTGCGTCTCATGTGCTCCACTAAGATTTGTCGATGTGCGGGCATTCGTCCGGTCGAATAAGCCCATGGAGTCATTATTGATGGAGTTCTCACACATATTTTTGAGAATCTCCCACACCGTGTCCTCATGTTGACCCATGATGTTTCCTCCGCAGGTTGCATTGACGAATAATCGAATGTCTTCACGGAGTCCCTGGTAAAAAGACTGGACTTATTCCCATTTAGGAACTCTGTGATGGGGGCACTTTCGCATGAGATCTAAGAATCGCTCCCATGCCTCATGAAGAGGTTCTCCCGTTTGTTAAGTGAAATGAGTGATCTGGTGGCGCAAGGCATTTGTCCGGCCAATGGGAAAGAACAAAAATTCAGACTAAAGTTCATCCCATGTGTTGTTCGGATGAGTTTGAGTTTGATAACAATGAACAGCCTTGTCCATGAGGGAGAAAGAAAACATCTTCATGAGCAGAATATCTCGATTTTGTGCATCTGACATGAAGGTCTGGGCCAGATGCTTGAGCTGTTTAATGTGCTAGAATGGATCCTCGGAGTTAAGCCCATGGAATTTTGGTATGGCATGAATCATATTGGGCTTGAGTTCAGAATCAGGACCTCCAGTTGGGATTAAGACTCGAGGTTCGATTGCCACCGCAGTGGGATTATAGTGATCTCGTATCATAGGATGCTACGGTAGGTTTACAAAGTTTTGGAAGAGATCATTTAGGTGCTGAAGCTGGTGCTCAAGGTTGTTCTCTTCTTCAATGGGTTGTGCCATGATGGAAGAAGAAGGAGAACTTGGTCTATATCAGAGGAAAGATCTATGTGGTCGGGTTGCTGCACAAACAAGGGCATCGAAGCTTCGCCTCGGTGGGAGCGAATTTCTAGAGGAGGTCTTAATGATGGTCTTAAGGACCTCCTACCAAACATGCACCAAAGGATTTGATGAGATTAGAAGGTGCTGGACACAATCGAGACACCCAAAAATTGTTAGGTGACTATAGAGGTTCGGGGCAGATGATACCCCTTAGTCAGAAAGGTCGTCCACTTGAGAAGTACCTAGGCAGCCGGAGAGGGAGAGTCCCGCAAAGACCCCTACACGGTAGAGCATCCCCACGAGTTACAGGGTTTCCCCCACCCGACCTCTCTTGTCACTAAGATTCCAGGTAGACCAGAATGGGGACCTTGACCTCTTAAGTCTACCTTTTTTATTTAAGATCAAGGTGCTTAGGGTTCCACTTGAACTTTAGGTCTTTTGAGTGCAAAAAGTGACCTAATTTTAAGGTTGGTTGACCCAAAGGATCAACTTCACCTCTTTATTCCTTTGAGAGCTTTTAGGTCCTTGCTTTTAGGGTTCAAATGGATTAAGAGCTTGATTTGCTTAGGGTTTCTCTTGAATAAATCTTTTCAAACAAAGCTTAGGCACATCTGTTTTTGAAATTTTTGCTTCTTTGCTTAAGAGAAGATGTGTCTCTAAAAACCCTAACTTTGCAATCCTTAGGTTGGCTCTAGTTGGTCCAACTTAGTTGCCTCAAAAATTGGTATCTAGGGCACAATCAAGAAGGTTTTAGCCCTAGTTACCTTAATTGGATGTGCAATTCAAAATGTGTTGAAATAAAAATCAAGCAACTTTGGTGAATTACTAAATATGGAAGCAGGTAGCCCTTGATTGATTTTTCTTTGTTTTTTCCCTTTCATAATTTGAGGGGATTAAGAGAGAGGGCTAATGAAAGTTTACCTGTTCCTTGGTGTGGTTGTTGTGCGGCTGCTTTTTTTTCCTTGCCTTTCCCCTGAGACAAACACGGCAAAAGAGAGAGATTAAGTCAGTATTGAATCAGGAGTTGTGATCAAAGATTCTAAAATGCCCGTTGCTCCCCAGCAACGACGCCAAAATGTTGACGTGGCGAAATTGTGGTTTTAAAAAGATGTTCGTTGCAGTATAAATGAAATCACCGTGTAAACAAATAAGAATTTATAACTCGAAATCTAAGGTATCAGAGGTTGAACACAGGGAGCAATTGGGTATTTAAAAACTTAAGAGCACAACTCTCAATTTAATAAAAAGCAATAACCAATCCAATCAAAATTGAGAAGTAAAAAATATGTCAATGTAGAAATAAGCTAAAAAATTAGACGTTCGATGAAAAATCAGACGTCTTAAAAGTTTTTGCTACAGTGCTCAATTTGTCCTTCTCTTTCTGATTTTTTCCTTCTCTTTCTCTCTTCTTTCTCTTCCTCTGTGACTATGCTTCTTCTGCCTTCAGTCTTCTTTCTTCTTTTCTTCTTTGTCTTTCCTTCTTCTTTCTCTGCTTGGCCGCTCTTTCTTCTTTCTTTCTTCAGCCCTGGCCTTCTTTGGCTTCTTCTTCTTTCTTCTTCTGCGGCTAAGTCCCTCCTTAGCTTTGTCTTCCTTTGCCTTCAGGTCCTGCCTTCAGTAGATGCCTCCTTCTTCTTCTTCTCTTCCTCTTCTACACTTGGTCTTCTTCTTCAGCCGCTCCTCTTCTTCCTTCTTAGCTTTCTCCTCTTCTACCTTCATATTCTTCTTTCTTTCCTGCACAGCACAACAGAGCAAAACCTACCCCTACCCCTCCCCGTGTCTTTCTTTCTCTATTTCACTCCTAGGTATGCTCTCCCAGAGCTGGGTAATCAGGTCGGGTTTCGCGTGCCCGAATCCAGGCGCACCGGCGTGGTGTAGTGTGCGAGGAGTGCTAGGTAATCGAGTCAGGTGCTAGGTCCACGGGGGTAGGGGTCGCAGACAAGGCGTGAGCGAATGAGGGCGAGGGCCTCACCCCATGTTACTTGAGGCGACCAACAGGAAACACAAAATCAATATAAGTCACACTGCTTACCCCTGAGTTTATGAGGTGGGACTAAATGTCCCACTCGCTTCTGCTGGCGCCCGCAGGAGGGAACTTCACTCAATTGGAGTAGCTGGGAGCCTCGCAAATTCTGCTCTCAGGCTGGTTACATTCGCACACTCAACGTGCATCACCTGGAGCCCTTATGCCTGGAGCTCTTAGCAAGCAAGCTTGCTTTAGCATTAATGAAGGGTGCTCAAACCTGTGCGACACAAAGACGGCCTTGCGGCCTTGTCAAATAATAAGGAAAGCTTTGCCGTGTCACGGCGAAGGTGTGGTAGGGGTCGGCCTGAGATGGAATGGCCTAGGCATGCGTGCCTAGGTCGAACTGTGACCGTGCTTGTGGGTTTGTTCGGTGGAAGTGTAGGGTGTGTGTGGCGGTCAGTGGATGGGCGGAAAGTGATCAGTGGGTGATGGTGAAGGCGATGAGGTTGGTGGCGAGGCGTGTAGAGGTGTGGAGCGGTGGATGCGCCTCGCCGGTGGTTGGCCGGAGATGGAAAAGATGGAGGTGGACAGTGGCAGTCGAGGGGCTTTTCCAAAAATTAAATGAGGGAAAATGAAGAGTGGGAGGAGAGGAACTTATTTGCGGGTATTGGGACGAAAGGGAGGTAGAGGAGACGAGCAGTGCGTATGTGCCGTCGTCGGGGAAGAAAGCCTTGAGGTGAGGATGACGGCGACGAGGAGAAGGTCAGAGAGGTGTGCGCTAGTGCGGTGCAACGCGGAGGAACGAGACGAAGCTAACTCTACCACTGGTATGGTGTCAGAGCGACGAGAGGAGGGAGGAGAGATCGCTGGAGCTTGCGGGCATTTGATCGGAGATGAGGAAGGAGGAAATTGAGAGGGTATTTGCGGCCCAATTAAGCTTGGAAGATGCGTAAAGGATCGGGGGTCCTTTTATAGCCACTGGCCGAACCCTTTGTGCTTGGAAGGCAAGCCTTCCAGCGTAAAGGCCTCGCCGGAGGAGGAAGGTGCGTAAGACACCCAAATCTCTTGTGCATTCGCATGAGAGATTGGGTGTAAATCTAATTTGGAGATCCTGTTCAGACGATGGAGAAATCCTCAGAGAATCTCCCTTCCAAATCTGGGAGAAGATCTCTGAGGATTCGAGGAGATATCCTCCTCAAATCCTTGTCGGAGTGGGATTCCTCCACTGTAATGGCGGAGCAACTTGAATGTAAGGGTCGCGAGGAAGTTAGGAGGCTCTGCGCAAGGGTTTTCAAAAGTTAAGGGCCAGAATGTAATTGGGTGGACCATTTTGCAAAGTAGGTCAAGATGACCTTCCCTTAGGCCCAAATTTTGGTATAAGCCTAATTTTGACCTAAGGAATCCAATGGTAAAGTTGGATTTTAGGTTTGACCATGTTTGACTGGACATTTTGCACAAAAAACTAAATTAGGTTAAATACTGAGCTAGGACTCCAATCTAGGTTAAAGTAAGTTCCAAAGGACAAATTGAATGTTCTAAACCATAGGGGATATTTTTCCATGAATTTTAGAGGGTTTAGTTGATTCTTATCTAGACCAAAACCTTGTTGAATTAAGCAGGTTTGTTTAAGGTTATAGAATGTCTTTTTAAATCTCACAATAGCCCTTTTCTGACTGAACCATCCCACTTTTCCTCTTATTAAGTTCAATTGACCTATGTTTAGCCCCTGAGAAATCCCATTGATGTACTGCAATGGTAAAATTGCAGTTTTACCCTTTAGTTCATCTTTCCTTCCCAGATCAGTAATCTCTTGAATTAAGCCTTCCTTTAGATTATGTAGGTGCTTTTGCTTACTTTCTCTGGTCAAAATGAGCTAGTTAGGGCTCATGATGAGGTTATCATCACTAGGGTGTGAGGTTGCATTACCTGGCTGGGAGTGGCTTGGATAAGGTGGGTCCTGTGTTACTTTGCCACTACGGGTAGTAACATAATTCAATCCTTCCTGGTTTTGGTTTGGTGTGGGCAAAAGAAGTGATTGCTACTGATAACCCACGTATGATGTTGAAGCCTCCATCCCGTCAGGTGATGGAGTAGAAGGGGCCTGATAGACAAAGTGAGCTTGGCCCTGAGTTGGGTTCATAACGCACCTTTGGTTCGGCACGTTATTTGGATTACGTAGAGGTTGTGAAGGAAGTGCACTAGGTTGGCAAGGATTTTCCATCTGGGTGAGTTGATTGGGAACCTCTATGATCTTGTCTTTGTACTATTTTTGGATAGCCGCATTTGTCTTCCAAATGTCAGCCAGAGTCTGAAGGATAAGAGTCCTTTAATCTACATGAGTCAGCTCAGATTGATAAGTTAGGTTAGGCCGAGGCTAAGGTGGCTGATGTGGACAAGGAGCTTGTGGTTGGGGATGATATTGAGGTCTCTGATTTTGATTATTCCCTGACCACATGAAATTAGGATGATTACGCCATCCAGGGTTGTAGGTGTTTGAGAATGGATCATTTTGAATGGCATTGAGGTCCTCACAGGTCTGAGAAGACTCGGAAAAGTCAGAATATGAGGGTTCGGAGTTCCCCAACTAGAATAGGTGGGTCCAGGGTTTCCTCCAAAACCTGAATCAGATGGGGGTGGATATGGGTCCATCCCCTGAGAAGATCTGTGATAGATGTTATGCACAGCCTCCCTGCCAGAGGGTGGTTGCGCGAACGGGTTTTGCGCATAAGTGGCTCGCTACAAGTGTTGAGTTAGCTCATCCACCTTCTTCTTAATAATAGAGACCTTGTCTAGGTGACTGGCTAGCAATTCCAAGTCGACGGAAGAGGACAGGCCCTGCATCTCATGTGCTCCCTTTGGATTCGTTAATGCATGGGCATTCATCTAGTCGAACATGTCCATGGATTCATTATTGATGGAGTTCTCACACATATTCTTGAGAATCTCCCACATGGTGTCTTCGTGTTGACCCATGATGTTTCCTCCATAGGTCGCATTGACGAATAATCGAATATCCTCATGGAGTCCCTGGTAAAAAGACTGGACTTGTTCCCATTTAGGAACTCCGTGGTGGGGGCACTTTCGCATGAGATCCAGAAATTGATCCCATGCCTCATGAAGCGGTTCTCCTGCTTGTTGCTTGAAATGCGTGATCTGGTGCCGTAAAGCATTTTTTCAACCAACAGGGAAGAACTTTCTTAGAAACTCGGATTGAAGTTCCACCTAGGTGTTGATTAGACGCATTTAGGTTTGGTACCAGTGAGCAGCCTTGTCCATAAGAGAGAAGGAGAACATTTTCATGAGTAAGGCATCCTGATTTTGAGCTTCTAGCTCGAAGTTCTAGGCCAGATGCTTGAGTTGCTTGATAGCTAGAAAGGATCCCCGGAGTTATGCCCATGGAATTTGGGAATAGCATGAATCACGTTGGGATTGAGTTCAGTATCAGGACCTCCATCGGGGATTTGGACTCGAGGTTTGATTGCCACCACAGCAGGATTGTAGTGATCTCGCATCATAGGACACTGTGGTGGGTTCATAAAGGCTTGGAATAGATCATTGAGGTGCTGAAGTTGGTTTTCAAGATTGTTTTCTTCTGTTGGTTGCTCCATAACGATGGATGAAGGAGAATTAGGTTTAGATGAATCAGAAGAGATATCGATCGGGTTGGGTTGTTACACAAATAAGGAGATCGAGGCTTGGCCTCGACGGGAATGAGTAGCTAATGGCAGCCTTAAGGGTGGTCTTAGAGACCTCCCCCCAAACATGCACCGATGGATTAGATGAGAAGGTAGAATGTGATGGACCCAATCAAGACACTCAAAAAATTTTGGATGACTATAGAGGTTCGGGGCGGATGATACCCCTTAATCAGAATGCCGTCCACCTCAGAATTACATGGGCAGCCAGAGAGGGAGAGTCTCGCAAAGACCCCTACACAGTAGAGCACCCCAACGAGTTATAGGGTTTCCCCCACCCAACCTCTCTTGTCACTAATGATCCAGGTAGACCAGAATGGGGACATGACCGCTTAAGTCTACCAGTTTTTAATTAAGAACAAGGGTGCTTATGATTTCACTTGAACTTTAAGATGTTTTTGTGCAAAGTGACCAAATTTAAAGATTGGTTAACCCAAAAAGGTGGGTCAACTTCACCTGTTTTGTCATTTTAGAAATTTAGGTCCCTCCTTTAGTGTTCAAATGAAATTAAGAGCCTGACTTTAGGGTTTGCTTGTATAGATCAATTCAATCAAGGCTTAGGCACACACTATTTGGGAAGATTAATTCTTGATTAGGCAAGCGTGTCTCTAAAATCCTAAACTGGAATCCTTAATTGGCTCTGATTGGTCTAATTTAGTTTGTCCAAATGTGGTACCTAGGGCTCAAACAAGAATGTGATAACCCTAAATACCTTAAGCTTCAAGTAGGTGCACAAATCAGGGTTTGAATGTTGTCTAAATAGAATGTATTAAATCAGGCAACTTGATGATTAATCTAAGAATATAATGCAAGTAGTCGTAATTGATTTTTTTCCTTTTTTAGTTTTTCAAAATCAAGGGCTTAGAAGTGGGTAGATGGAGTTTACCTGCCCCTGGAGAGGCTGATGTGCTGCTGATCTTCTTTTAATGAGTCCCTGAAATAGATCACAGTAAAGGGAGATAGATCAAGTAAGTACCAGTTTAGATATTGCAATCAAGAGATCAAAATTACGCGTTGCTCCCCAGCAACGACGCCAAAATGTTCGTTGCTCAGAAATGGGTTTTAAAATCGTCACGTTGCAATATAGGTCGAATCAGTGCAAAAAACAAATATAATTTATTACTCAAATTTGAAGTCCAAGGTCGAACACGGGGAGCAATATGATAATTTAAAATTCAAGATCACAATTAAAGATGTAAGAATTGCAATCAATAAAGATATATAAATGAAATCCAATGTCAATAATGCAAAAAAGAAGAGAGGGTAAAATGGTGATTTGAATCACCAAATTACCCTACAATGTTAAGCTTAAGCTACTCAAAGTAACAAATCAGATAAGATAAGCACAATTCAAATTAACCAATCAGAACCAAGGTATCAGATATCAAAATAGGCTCAGATGCCTAAATAGAGGCAAAGGCCTCTTCCTCTTTCTTCTTCAAACCTCAGGGAGAGGCTTCTTCTTCTCTTCTTCTTCTTCCCTTAGCTTCAGAGAAGGTGCAGCGCAGGACTTAGCACGCCAGTAGAGCAAAGGCCTCTTCAGATCTCACAAGAGTCAAGAGGAGGGTGGCAGAGCAAAACCCGCCCCCCCCCCCCACTCCTCTTTTTTTCTCTTCTTTCTCTCTCAGAACCAGCAAACCAGATTAGCCCCAGGTATCTAGATAATCAGATCAAGCCCAGACTCATGGGGCGTGAGTGCGGGCGAGGGCGTGCGTGGGCACCTCACCCTATTCTATTGAGGCGGACAACCTATAGCACAAACTCAATTTATCTCTGTGCGGTGCTTCGTCAGCCACCAAGGTGGGACTAAAGTCCCACCCTTCTTCGCACGTCCACAGCTACAGTGAATTGGCGCAACTGTGGATGTTAATGGTCCTAGTCGAGGACCTAGGAAAGGTCTTGAGACCACTCCGCGTGAACTGGGGCAGCAACCTGGAGCGGACATTGTCAGAGGACTGAAAGCGTGGTCTGTGCAGCCGAGGCGGTGGCAGAGCTTCGGTGGTAGACCTGTAAGCACTGAAACGGCCTCACAGCCACATCAAATATGCTTAGGAGGATCGCCTAAGGACGGTGAACGTGATGGTGGCCTTGGTGGTGCGCAGGAGTGAGTGAAGAGGTTAGATGACCTCAAGATGGTAGTGTGATGGGCGTGGAGTTTGGTGGAGTCGTAGAGTGGAGGATACGGTGAATTGGTAGAGGGCATTTGTTGAGTGGAGTACGGCGGAGCTGATGGGGGTGGTAGCGGCGAGCTTCGAGCAGTGTAGCGGCGAGTAGGTGTCGCCGGAGCATCGCTGGAGGAGGAGAAGATGACGGCATTGAGGAAGAAGCGATGGTCGTGCATGTGTTGCAAGTGTGGGAGAGTGAAATAGAATGAGAGAGAGAGTGATAGAGTGACTTAAGGATGCAGTTGAGAGGTGGAGGGCTCCGGTGTTTGTTGATCGGAGCAAGAGAAGGAGGAAGAAGCGGCGAGGCGGTGACGATGACTCAGATAGAGGAAGGCCTCCCTTTGGCTGGGGAGGGTCGCGACGAAGAGAGGAAGAGCTTAAGCCGTCCAATTTGATGGTTGGATGACTGGAGGAGGGGGTCCAAGGAGGTCGTCAGAGCAAAGATTTTTGGTGGCTGGAGGAGGGGGATTAGGGTCATTTGGCGCACCAAAACTTGCTGAAGAGCTTGTCTGTGCACCATGGGATCTTTTATAGGCCATAGGAAGCCCTTCCAAGCTTAGAAAGAAGCTTCCAAGCTTGGAAGGTTTTTGAGAAATAGAATACCCGAACCTTTGAAAGGTTTGCATGGCCTTTTGGGAAAGACTTAGAGCCCAAGGAATGGCTCAAATGGAAGGTAACTTCTTAACGAATCCTCGTATCTATTTTGGGAGAGATTGACTGAAAATCGAGTAAGAAATCCTCGCTTGAAACTCGACGGTGAAGGTTTAACCTTCCAAAAATGATGTGGGGACCTATTTATGAAAATCATGACAAATTTAGGGGCCTATTTGTAAGTATTTTGAAAGTTAAGGGCATGTGTGTGATAGAAAAGAATAAGACAGGACCAAATTGCAAACTAGGTGAAGATGATCTCAGATTAGGCCCAAATTTTGGTACAAATCTAATTTGGACCTAAGGAATCTAATGGTGAAGTTAAATTTTTGTTTTGACCAAGTTTGAATGGGTAATTTATGCAAAAATCTAAATTAGGGCAAATGTTAGTTTGAGACTCTATTTTGGGTCAAGACGGGTCCTGATGATCAAATTAAAGGTACCAAACCCTTGAGAATATTTTTCTATGAATTTTAGATGGTTTAGGTGATTTTTATCCTGACCAGAATCTCGCTTAATTAAGCAGGTTTGCTTTTAGGGTTTTAAGAGTCATTTAATTCTCAAAACACGTGAAGACCCTTTTCTATCTGTTCTAACCCACTTGTTAGCCTTTTAGGATCATTTGACCCTTAATTAACCCTTAAGAAAACCCATGGTTATTCTGCGTTCAAGATATGATGGTAAATTTGCATTTTTAACCCTGTTTAGTTATCTTTCTCTCAGAATGATTATGCAATGAATTGCAGTCCTCTGGCGGTTATGTAGGAGCATTTAATGACTTAATCAGATCAAATTGAGTTAGTTATGGCTCATGATGGTGTTCCCATCATACCCCCATGCCTAGCTTTTGCTAGTCCCTTAGCAAAATCTCATGGAATTAACTTTAATTCTAGACCATACCTTTCTATGCTCAGAACTCTGATGTGTGCTTTCTTTTAGATTAGGTCAGAATGCTGATAGTAGGCCTAGAGGTTCTCAAGTACCACCTAAGATCCGGACCTGACCAGCTCCAGCCTCGGTCCGCAGCGCAGGTTTCTAAGGCCCACAGGAACTAACCTAAGGTTCGTTGAACTCCATGGTTAAAACACCCGCGCTTGTAATATGCTTTAGCCTAGGTTTAGTTTGCAGTGTGTTTTTGTAAGAGAGAGACAGAAGATTTTTTCTTTATTTTTGGAGAGTTTTCTCTCTCTTTTCTTCCTTTATTTCTAGTTTCGAATTGGCCTGGCAACACGGTCTGTATCGGATTCCTAGCTCCCACCATCAATCCTCGCAGGGTCCTGGCAATCGTTGCTTTGAGATAGCACCATCCATGGCAACCCCCATACCTTGGCTTTCGGGATTTTGGGATAATCCCATCAATGGCATTCTGTAGCTAAATCCAGACCCTGGCAATCGACATTTCGTGATAATGCCGTCCATGGCATCTGAATCAGCATAAGGTGCTAACATGCTGGTAGATCTCGAATAGATTGTGTTAATATGATGAAATTATCATTGGAGTATAGTGGTTAACCTAAATCGAGTCTAACCATCTTTCACAATTTTTTTTTTTTAACCTGGCCTACTTAATTTTATCTTGGTCACTTTTAGGCCTAGGGTCGATCTGAGGGAGGCGGGAATTAAAGGTGAAGAAGTTTCTACACCTTTCCTAGAGCGTATATCTTCCGTGCATTTATTATGTTTTTATTTTTTTTTCTATTTAAGATTTTTTTATTGATAATATTGTCCTTGAGGCACACCCTTAAAATCAAGTTCTTGGCTTTGAGCCAACTTAGGGTTTCCAAAAAAACTGGTCCTGCTATTTGCAAGATCGAGTACCTGCAAGACAAGGATTATCTTTTCTCTTTTACTCTTTTTTTTATCTTTTTAATAGCAGGAAACAAAAGAGAAATAAAAGCAAGGTAGGTTGCTTGTAGAGAAAGGAATACTTAGCTTAATATAATAAATACAGTTTCTATATATATAGATATGTATATATTATATATATAGGGGTGGAGGTGGAAGTGGAAATGGAGTGTAGCACAGTGTCGAGTTGGTCCACATCTAGTAAGACGCAACCAACAAGACAAAGTACCGCGTGGAGCGAGGGGTGGATGTGTTGGAGTGTGTGTGGAGGCGCTTGCTTTGAGCGGGTATCAGGGAATATCAGCAACTGGTGCATATATTCCCGTGATATAATGCGTAGTAGAGTGACTAGTGCAAGGGCGTATGGATACAAGTAGGTGATGTGTATGTAAAGATGTATATATATATATAGGGTTATAACTATATAGGTAAATATGTAGTTATGTATATATATATATAGATATATATATATGTGTATATATATATTTATAACTATATATATATATATATATAGTAATATATGTATATGTATATGTATATGTGTATGCATATATGTATATATATATAAATATATATATATGTATGTACGTATGTATATATACTTATGTATAGTTTTATAGGTATGAATATGTATATATGTATATATATATTTATAAATATATATATATGTATATATGTATATGTATGTATGTGTATATATATATATATTTAGATATATAAGTGAGTGGATATATATATATATGTATGTATGTGTGGGTGTGTATAAGCGAGTGTGTGAGTGTACGAGTGTGTATGTGTACTAGTGTGTGTGTGTATGAGTATGGGTGTGTCGCTGGTGGGTGAGTGTGAGAGAGAGGGCAGAGTTAAGTCGTCTGGCGGGAATGTCTGCCGTCTAATCTCGCGGGCGCGCAAGGGCTTCACGCGGGCGCTGGAGGGAACGCACTGCTGTCTTCGTGCGTAGGCGGGTACGGGAGTGCAACGTAGTGCACTGCGTAGCGCAGCATACAACGTTGTGGGCGGGAGTGGGCATGGGCGTAGACACGGGCGACCGGCTGGAGCAGGTTGCGGGCGAGGAGAGAGGGCGCTGTGCCACCGGCTAAGTGAGAAACAAGCCGGTGGCTACAGTGTCACGTTGAGAGGCGTGAACAGTGGCTACAGTGCCGCGGGGGAGCAGGCGACCGGTAGCACTGGTTCTGCGTGCGCGGGCACGTTGGGAAGTGCCTGTGCGTGCGAGGAGAGCGCGCGGAGGTCTGCTGGCATGCGTGCGGTGACCTACGCTGCTTCAGGCGGCCGTTGCTGCTGCTGGAGCTTTCAACCTTGAAGCTCTGGCAATGGCGGTGAGGGCTTCCATCAATGAAAACAGAAGGTGAAACCACCACGCCCACCTGCTCTCAAGGGAGCTGGGTGGTGGTGGAACTCACAGTGGTGGTTGTGGGACCACTGTGAGCTTTCTCCTGCCCGCAGTGTGTCTCTTTAATGAGAAGAGATACTGCGTATGGAGAGGGAGAGGGGAGGAGTTGATTGCACCACAAAAATATACCTACAATTGTGCCGTCTTGTGCTATTTCCTAGAATTATCATTGCATATTAGGTTTCCATAGTCGTATTTGTGAAAATACATGCATGAATGCATTTAATTGAGAGGGGATGAGAGTGAAATAAAAGGCCTTGCAATTAACATTTTTCCTCAAGTGCATTTTTGAAAAATTCACCATCTTTTTATTTTTTATTTTACTTGATTTTGAAATCTCTTCCCACGGCTGCATGGCAACCTCTTCTTCCTCGCGCCATTCCCTGCTCAACCATTCCCTGCTCGCCACTTCCTACAGCCACGCATGCAAGCCATGCACAGCCAGGGCATGGCTGTGCATGCTTTCTCCTTCTATAAAAAGAGGGTGGCTTCTTCCTTTGCAAAGAGCCTGGTCCTCCACACAAAAAATCCAGCAACAGCTTCTCCTTCCAGGCCACCGTCCCCTCCCCCTCTCCCTCCATACGCAGGACCTCCTCCCTGAAGAGCCACTCTGCGGGCAGGAGATCATCACTGTGGTGCACACCCACCACCGTGAGACCACCACCGCCCAGCTCATCAAAGAGCCGGTGGGCGTGGTGGTCTTCTTTCCCTGTTTCTTCATTTGAAGCCCTTCCGCCATTACCACAAAGCTTCAAGCTGTGAAGCTCCACCGGCCACCGCACTCCCCTGCAGCAGCCGGCCGAGCTTTGTAGCAGCAGCAGCCGCAAAGCCCCTCCAGCGCATGCCTGCAGGCCACCCTAGCCTCCAGCGCATGCCTGCAGGCGGCCTCTCCTCCCGTTTCTTCTCACTGCACTCGCCTTTCCGCTCGCAACCGACCACAGCGCGCCCCTGCAGCGGCCGGCCAAGCCTCACGGTGCACACCAGCCAACAGCTGCAAGCCACTATGCGCCCTGTCGCGCTCCTTCGCCTGCGACCCAGCCCTCTCCATGCGCTCTATCGCGAAGTCCCACCTGCAAGCCAGTAGCCGGAGCCACTCTTCCGCGGGCGCCGAGCCGTCCGCACTCACAGCACCGGGCATACCCGGTCGAGCAGCTTGGTCATACACTGTAGCCACTATTCACGCCAGTCTGCGGAACATTGTGGCTACAATGGGGTGACCGGTAAGCTTCTTACTTATCCGATCACCCGGTGTGCCGCAACCGGCCTTCGCCTGCGCACGTGTTCCGCCCCGTGTCCCGCTCCAGCGCCCACCCGCACATCTGCGTACGGTCCTCTGCCAGCACCCGCTCCCTCCCACGTCTTCACCCGCGTGCGCCTGCTCCAGCCCTTCACGCAGTGCGGGGCGCTGCGTTCCTTCCTCCGCGCCACTCCCTTGCATGCACGCGCCTTTCAGGGTGCCTATGCGCCTACGCGTGCGTGCGTGGACACAGACGTCGGCCCCCACTACTGCATACAACTTAAGCGCCTCTCTTTTCACTCCAGCAGCGCCTTCTCTCTCTCTGTCTCACAGCACTCTCTCACTCTCTTTACCGACACTTACACACTTACACTCACACTTTCATACACACACACACACCTATACACTATTATATACATATATATATATTGATATATATACATATATATATGTATACTTATATTTATATATATAGTAGTATGTATATAACTAACTATTAGTATACATATATATATACATATATCTATATACTTATATATATATATACATATATATTTACATATATACATATATATATATATATATACATATATCAGTACTTATATGTATTAGTCTATATACATACATACATATATATATACATCTATATACTTATATATATATACATATATATACACATATACTTATACATACATACATATATATATCTATACATATAGCTACATACATATATATACATATATATATACATATTACTACATATATACCTATATATTTATAACCATATATACATATAGATATATTTACATATATACATATATATATATTTTGTTTTTTTTTCACATTACTTACCATACGTGGTATTGCGGGAATATCTGCACCAGTTGCTGATATTCCCTGATACACGCGTACAAAAAGCATGTTCGCATTCATCTTCCACCAATCCACCTTACATGCGGCACTTCGTCCTATTGGTTGCGTCTTTCTAGACGACGACCGACTCGACACCGTGTTACACACCATCTCGCCTCCACCCCCACCCCTTTATACATACATAATATATACCTATATATATATACTATATTTACTTGATTTCTGTTTCGCTTTCATATTAGCAAAAAGGTAAAAAAATATATAAAAGAGAAAAGATAATCCTTGACTTGCAGGTACTCCATCTTGCGAATAGCAAGACCCATTTTGGAACCCTGATTTGGCTAAAGGCCAAGAACCTAATTTTGAGGGTGTGCCTCAAGGACAAGAATTCTCAGAAAAAAATCTAAATAGAAAAAGCACCAAAAACACAATAAACGAGTTGAAGAGATTCATTGTAGGAAAGGCGTAGAAACTTGACTTGTAACCCCACTTCCCTGAGTTCGACCCTGGGCCTAAAAGTGACCAAGATAAAATCAAATAGGCCAGGTACATATATTTTGTAAAGAGATGGTTAGGCTTGATTTAGGTTAACCACTATACACATTTCAACGATAAAATCACCATATTAACACACCTATCCGGGCCTGACCAACATCTTTTTCTAGTGCCGTTGCTGGGGATGTGCGCCTTCAAGTAAGTTTCTATTCCATTCCTTTCATTTGTTTCTCTTCTCTCTTCACGGGTGTCTCTATTTTTGGTGTGCAGGTAAACCTGTTGCAAGGAGAAGGCAGGCAGACGAAGTCAGAGATGTAGGCAGATCCAAGGTGGGAATGAGAGTGTGAAAACACCGACACCGCACTGGAGCTCCGCACACGTTGCTGCACAAGTAGGTCTTTCTTTCTTAGCAACCTAGGTTAACTTGTCACCTTAATACAAAAAAAAGACTAAAAACTAAAAAACTAAAAAACTAGAAAAACTTCTTGGGATCTCTTGGGGCAAGTGGATTAAAAATTCACTTGTGTGATTGGTTGCCTTTACTCCCACCGCCCCAGGATTTCCCGCTTTACTTTGCATAGTAAAAATCCAAGAATCTTGATTCTTGAATTTTTCGTCGAGTGAAGTATACTTTGAGGCAAACATAAAAAGACTGATTGCACCCCATTTTGCCTCACTTATCTGCAAATTTGGGATCACATTTTTGGTGGGGAGACTTGGAATTGAGTTGATTCCAACCCCACCATGACTTTTCAACTTGCCTAAGATTCGATCCCAAATACTTCAACCCTAATGATGAGAGCCTCATCATGAACCCTAACTAGCATAATCTAATCTAAATAAGTATGAAAAAAGCTCCTACAAAACCTAATGAGAGGCCTAATTCAGAAAACTCTGAATCAAAGAATAAAATAAAACATAAGGGGTAAAACTGTAATTTTACCAATGCAGTACACAAGCAGGGTATCTAAGGGTCTAAACATAGGTTAGATAAGCTTAATAAGGAAGGAAGTGGGACGATCTGATCTGAAAAGGGTTATAGCAACTTCTAGGAATTAAACGACATCCTGTAACCCTAAAACAAACCTGCTTTAATTCACGAGGTTCGAGGTAGGATAAAAATCAACTAAACCCTCTAAAATTCATAGAAAATATTCCCTAGGGTCTAGAACCTTCAATTTCACCTTTGCAACCTACTTTGACCTAAAATGAGAACCATGCCCAATTTATGACCTAATTTGGGTTTTTGCACAAATTGACCAGTCAAACATGGTCAAACCTAAAATCAACTTTCACCATTAAAATCCTTAGGTTCAAATTAGGCTGGTATAAAAATTTGGGCTTAGGAAAAGACCATCTTGATAGACTTTACAAATTGGTCCTCCTGAATTACTTTTTGACCCTTATCTTTGAAACCCTTTCAATTAGACCCCTATCTTTCTCGTCGTTCTTTGCAGAACGGTCCTCCCTGCCATTTCTGTGCAGCACCATACCTCCGGCGACCTTGTGCAGAGGATGGCGCCGCGTAGGGCATGGCAACCGTTCTCAGGAACGAACGGGGGGTTCCCTGCGTCATCCTCTATCGCAGGGACCCGCCCCTGCCACCTGCGGCTGCCCATGCCTCTTGTGCAAACGCATGAAAGGCATGGGTGTCCATTTCCGGCCATACTCTGGTGAGACCTCCACGTCGATTCCTCGCGCTTCTCCCCTCGCCAACACCTTTATAAGGAGCGACAGGGTCTGCTGTCTCCTTCAAGCTAGTTCTGGCCGAGAATACCCTCCTCTTTTGTCTCCTCTCTCTCCGGTCAGATTACGATAAGCTTCCAGTGAGCGCTCGTCCTCCTCCTCATCGCTCTGCTGCCATACCTGCAACAGAGCCTACTTTGCCTCGTCATCCCACGCCAGGCCGCACTAGCTGGCATCCTCAGATCTCTTCCTCGTCGCCGTTACTCCTCCCCTGGGCACCTTCGTCCTCAGCTTCGGCAGGCACGCGTCGGGCAGTCTCCCTCTCTCCCTTCATCGACTAAGTAGGTAGAAATCTTCTCCTTACTCCCCTCTCACTTTTCCCTTCTTGAATTAGTCATTTAAACCCCTCGACTGCCACGACCACCTTCGTCTGCTCCACCTCCGGCCACCATCTCCAGCGAGATCGCCCCACTTCCACAGACCCTTCCACCCCTCGTCGACAAGCTCAGAAGCTCCACCATCACTCCCTAATCAGTTTCCCCATCTCCATTGACCGCCAGCACCTCTCCAGACCACCTCCCAAACACACCCATTCTCAAGCATGCAGAGTGCCCTAGGCGCACGGCCACAGGCACTCTCGCACCTCGCCGACCCCTACACCACCTTCGCTGTCCTCTGGCGAAGCTCCCTGTGTTGTCTGATGTGGTCATGAGGCTATCTTCGTGATTTCAGGTCTTTTCCTTCTCGCCGCCATTGACAGCAGGTTGGAGCTGCTTCGCGAACCAGCTCCAGACTTCTTCGGCCCCAGGCACAGGTTCCAGGTGACGTGCAAAGGTGTCATGCTCACGCCCAGGTTCGCAATTGGGGACGAGGGCCTTTGCCGCTGCCCCAATTAGTTGAGCCTTCCTCCTGCAGGCGCCTCAAATCGAAGGTGGGACTTTAGTCCCACCTCGTAAGTGTGTGGCCTCTCGCCCACACAAATTGATTTTGTGCTTTCGGCTTATCACCTCCGAAAGCACACGGGGTGAGGTCCCTCACCTATTCACTCGCCTCGTCCGCAACATTGCCCACACCGATCTGGTGATCCGACCTGACACTCCTGTGCACTCCTTGCGCACCACCCACGCCGGTGTGCCTGGACCCAGGCGCACAACCAGACCCGATTACCCAGCTCTGGGAGAGCTTTCCAAAGAGAGATCCAGAGAGAGAGACGTGGGGAAGGGGTAGGGGTAGGTTTTGCACTGACATTTGCGTGCGTGCGTAGGATAGAAGGAAGAGGAAGGAAGAAGTAAGCAAGGAAGAAGAAAGGCAGGAAAAGAGCTGAAGGAAAAGAAGAGGAGCCGCACTGTAGCAGCCGCGCAGTTAAGCCGTCTGAGAGCTGAATCAGATGTCAGAGGGTCAGCAGCCAAAGTAGAGAAGAACCGCAGCTGCTAAAGAAGAAGAAGACAAGAAGAAGAGAAAGAAAGAAGAGGAAGGGCCAGAGCAGAAGAAAAGAAGGAAAAAGAAGACAGGAAGAAGAGAAGAAAATTAGAGAAGGACTTAGCAGCTGAAGAAGAAAAGAGAAGGCAGAAGCCTTTGTAGCCGCAAGGAAGAAGACCAAAAAGAAAAGAAAAAGAAAATTAGAGATAAGAAAAGAGAAAGAGGAACCACAGAAGCAGAGAAGAAGAAAGAAGAAGAAAGAAGAAAGTCGGCTGAAGAAAGAGAAGAAGCCAATCACCCTTTCTTTCTCTCTCTCTCTCTTAATTTTTGTAAAACCTTATATTGTTAATTTATAGGCTTCTAGAATTATAGTTTGCTCCTTGAGTTCGACCTCGGGAATCTTTCTATTCTGAGTAATAAATCATATTAGACTGGTAACCATTCTTGTAATATACTACAATGCATATAATAACACATCAACGACAAGAAAGCCGTCACCAGTTTTTGGCGCCGTTGCCGGGGAGCAACGGCTATTCTAGAAGCTAGTAATTCACAATTTTTGACTTTTTATTGACTAATCTCTTCTCTTTTGTTGTGCAGGCACAGGAAATCAAGCAGCCGCACAACAACCACACCAAGGACAGGTAATTTTCTATCCTTTCATTTAAACCCCTAAATTCTGAAGAGAAAGAAAAAGCTATCTAGGAATAACCTGTCTTTTATACTTAGCAAACCACAAGAGTTGCCTGTTTTTCAAATTTCAACATACTTTATCTATACATCCATTAAAGGTAGTTAGGGCTAAAACCTTCTTGCTTGAGCCCTAATTATCCAATCTAAAGGCGACTAACTGGACCAAGTAGTGCCAATATAAGGTCCAAAGCTAGGGTTTTAGAGACACACTTCTCTAAGCAAGAAAAGAGAAATTCCTAAAAGAGGTGTGCCTAAGCCATTGTCTGAAAGCACCTATTCATTGAAACCCTAAACAATTTGACTCTTTAAAAACACTTGAACCCTAAAAAACAAGACCTAATAAGCTCTCAAAGGAACTAGTAGGTGAAGTTGACCCCTTGGGTCAACCAACCTTCAACTTAGGTCACTCTTTGCACTTAAAAGAATAAAGTTCAAGTGAAAACCCTAAGCACCTTGATCCTAACTAAAAGTGGTAGACTTAAGAGGTCAAGGTCCCCATTCTGGTCTACTTGGAATCTCAGTGACAAGAGAGGTCGGGTGGGGGAAACCCTGTAACCCATGGGGGTGCTCTACCATGTAGGGGTCTTCGCGGGACTCACCCTCTCTGGCTGCCCAGGTAATTCTCAGGTGGACGACTTTTTGATCAAGGGGTCCATCTGCCCCGAACCTCTATAGTCATCCAAAATTCTGGGTGTCTTGATTGGGTCCAGCACTTGCTAAACTCATCCTCTCCGTCAGTGTATGTTTGGTAGGAGGTCCTTGAAACCTCCTTTAGAAATTCACTCTCCTCGAGGCTGAGCCTCAGTACCCTTGCGTGTGCAACCAACACTCCACATAGACCTCTCCTCCGATTCTGAACCCAACTCACCTTCTTCTTCCACAATGGCTCAGCCAATTGAGGAAGAGAACAATTTGGAGCACCAGCTCCAGCAACTCAATGACCTCTTCCAGAACTTCATGCACTCACCGCAGTGTCCCATGATGCGGGATCACTACAATCCTACTGCGGTGGCTATTGAACCTTGAGTTAGAATCCCGACTAGAGGACCTGATTCTGAACTGAAGCCCAACATGATTCATGCTATTCCTAAATTCCATGGGCTTAATTATGAAGATCCTCTCCAGCACATCAAACAGTTAAAGCATATAGCCCAGACTTTCGGGTCAGATGCACAAAATCGGGATATTCTCCTTATGAAGATGTTCTCTTTCTCCCTTATGGACAAGGCCGCTCATTGGTATCAAACTCAGACCTGGCCGATCAACAATTGGGAGGAACTTCAATCCGAGTTTCTAAAGAAGTTCTTCCTCATTGTTCAGACCAATGTCTTGCGCCATCAGATTACCCATTTCACACAGCAAATGGGAGAACTTCTTCATGAGGCTTGGGATCGTTTTTAGGATCTCATGAGGAAGTGCCCCCATCACGGAGTTCCTAAATGGGAACAAGTCCAGTCTTTTTACCAGGGACTCCGTGAGGATATTAGGCTGTTCGTCAATGCAACTTGCGGAGTTAATATCATGGGTCAACGTGAGGACACTGTGTTGGTGATTCTCGAAAATATGTGCGAGAACTCCATCAATAATGACTCCATGGGACTATTCGACAGGATGAATACCCGCGCAGCAACAAACATTAGGGGAGCACATGAGACACAGGACCTGTCCGGATCAGTCGATCTGGAATTAATGGCCAGTCGATTGGACAAGGTCTCTATCATTGAGAAGAAGGTGGATGAGCTGACTCAGCACTTACAGCGAGCCACCTCTACATAGAATTCCTTTGCACAACCTCCTTCTGCATAGGAGACTGTGCAAAACATGTTCCACCGACCTTCTCCTAGGATGGACTCGAATCCATCCCCATCTGACTCTAGGACTGGAGGAACCTCCGATCCTTTCTATTCCTATTGGGGGAACCCTATTCCCCCATTCTTTGACTTTTCTGAGGTTCCTCAGACCTGCAAGGACCTCAACGCCATCCAGAATGACCCATTTTCCAACACCTATAATCCTGAATGGCGAAACCATCTCAAATTCCAGTGGGCGGGAAATTCCCAAGCTCAAAGACCACCCTTTCAGCCCCGTCCACAAGCACCTCGTCCTTACCAGCCGCCTCAGCCACGGCCCAACCCTACTTATTCATCCTGGCCAAACCAAGACCAAATGTCCCTCATCCTTCAGACTTTGGCTGACATTCAGAGAACAAATGCGGTTATTCAAAAGCAACACAAGGACGAAATCACAGAGGCCCGAAACCAACTGGCCCAGTTGGCAAATTCTCACCAACCAGTCACACTTCCCTCTCAACCTCTTCCTAACCCTAATAACGTGCCGACCCAGCGGCGCGTTATGAACCCAAACCCGGGCCATGCACACATGGTTTATCAGGCCCCCTCTATTCCTTCACCTGACGGGATGGAGGCCTCAACTTCCTATGCGAGTTATCAGCAGCAACCCATCTTATCAACCCCTAACCAGAACCAGGCAGGACTGAATTCTGTAACCACCCATAGTGGTAAGGAGACCCAAGATCCACCTTATCCAGACCACTCCAAGCTTGGTAGTGACCCAAACCCTAGGACAGTAATCCAGGACGTTCCTCTCCCTGTCCCAGATCAAAGACCTGGACCTATCCTAGAGGAACCAACCAAGGTTCCATTTCCCGAGGCCTTGACCAAGGGAAGAAGGACAACAAAACCCGTGGCTCCTGAGGAGGACCTGGTCAAGCTCTTTGAGTAGGTCCAAATAAACATCCCCTTGATGGATGCGATTCGCCACGTACTGGCTTATGCACAATTCTTGAAAAATGTGTGTACACCTCAGTGTAAGCAGCGAACCAAGAGTGGGAGTCCAATTGTACTATCCAGCTCTGTAATCCTAAGTAGACTCCCACCCAAGGCAAAAGACCCAGGCACTCCCCTAATTTCATGCAAGATCGGTGAAACCCAGTTTGGCAGAGCATTACTAGACTTAGGTGCTTCCATAAACTTGATACCCACATCCTTAACCACCTAGAAGAATCTGAGCTGAAACCAACTGAGGTGACACTACAGTTAGCAGATAGATCTATAAAGTCACCAAAAGGGATTCTTGAGGATGTTATTGTAAGGGTACGGGATTTCTATTTCCCTGTAGACTTTGTAGTCTTAGATATGGATGCACCTGAAAATCCTAGGGATACACCAATCATTCTAGGGAGACCCTTTTTGGCCACTGCTAGGGCCAACATCAGTTGTGAGGAGGGCTAGATAGAACTGAAATTTGGGAACCAAACTCTCAAAATTGATATCTTTAAGGCCCAACAAGGAATCAATTGCTGTGTCATTGAGCAAATCTGTGATATTAGAGCTTTGGTTGATGAACCACAATTTGAGGATAACCTGATTTTACCTCATTAACCACAAGAGGATTTTGAACCACAATTAGAGGAGTCATACCCTGATTCAGAAAAACCCATAACTCCTACCATTGAACCTCACATTCACCCTGAACCACCCACTGCTGCTGATAACCCCATCCTCGAACTTAAACCTCTTCCCGACCATTTGAAATACATCTTCTTGGGTTCTAATCAGACTTTTCCTGTGATTATAAATTCCAAGCTCACTCCTGATTAGGAATCCCGTCTGATTGCTGTTCTCCAGCAACATCGTAGAGCCATTGGTTGGACTCTCGATGACTTGACTGGAGTAAGTCCCTCTTATTGCACCCACCGTATCTATTCTGAAGAGGGCGCACGACCTTCCCGTGAAATGCAAAGACGCTTGAATCCCAATTTGCAGGAGGTCGTGAAAAAGGAGATCATTAAGTGGTTAGATGCAGGAATCATCTACTCAATCTTCGACAGTCGTTGGGTGAGCCCAATCCAGGTTGTGCCTAAAAAGGTAGGGCTCACCACCATTACGACTGAAATTGGAGAAGTCATTCCTACCCGAATAGCCAACTCGTGGAGAGTCTGCATAGATTACTGAAGACTCAATTCCTCCATGAAGAAGGATCATTTCCCACTACCTTTCATTGATCAGATTCTCGAGAAATTAGTGGGAAATCGATTCTTCTACTTTCTTGATGGGTACTCCGGTTATAACCAAGTAGCTATTCATCTAGAGGACCAAGAGAAGACCACATTCACCTGCCCCTTCGGGACATACGCGTTCCGAAGGATGCCATTTGGTCTCTGCAATGCACCCACGACTTTTCAGCGATGCATGCTTGCCATATTCTCAGATATGGTAGGTGATTATCTGGAAGTCTTCATGGATGACTTCTCAGCTTTCGGGGCATCATTTGATGATTGCCTCCAGCACTTGGTTCATATACTCAGGCGTTGCATCGATGTAAATCTGGTTCTTTCCTGGGAAAAGAGCCACTTTATGGTGCCTGAGGGGATCGTCCTAGGTCATCTAATTTCTGAAAAGGGCATCTAAGTGGATCGAGCCAAGGTTGATCTAATTTCTCGAATTCCTATGCCTAGCTCGATCAGGGACATCCGTTCTTTTCTAAGGTACATCGATTTTTACCGTCGTTTCATTCCTGATTTCTCAAAAATCGCATGCCCCCTCACTACTCTTCTCTCCAAGGATGTACCCTTTGAGATCTCCAAGGAATGCACCCAAGCCTTTGAGAATCTTCGTGACTGTGTCACCCAGGCTCCGATCCTACAGTCCCCTGATTGGTCTCAACCCTTTGAGATCATGTGCGATGCATCTGATTTCGCTATAGGAGCGGTTCTGGGGTAGAAAGTTGATGGGAAACCCGTGGTCATCTACTATGCCAGCAAGACACTTGACGAGGCTCAACGTAACTATACAGTTACAGAGAAAGAGCTGCTGGCCGTAGTATTTGTCCTCGAAAAATTCCGATCCTATCTCCTGGGTTCCCACATCATCATTGACTCGAATCACGCGGCTGTGAGGCATCTCCTTGCCAAGAAGGACGCGAAGCCTCGATTGATCCGATGGATCTTGCTGTTGCAAGAATTCGACCTCGAGATTCGCGACAAGGTGGGAAAACAGAATATGGTAGCTGACCACTTGTCTTGTCTTCCTTCTGAAATCATCAACCCTTCTGGATCCATCACGGAGCATTTTCCTGATGAGCACCTACTGACTATTGGTACTAGGTTTCCATGGTTTGCTGATATAGTGAACTACTTGGCATCTCATCAAATCCCATCTGATTGGCCAAAGGCCAAGAAAGACAAATTGCGTTCTGATGCCAAGTACTACATCTGGGAAGACCCGTACCTCTTACGCATAGGTGCTGACCAAATCATCCAGCGATGTGTCCCGGAGGGTGAAATCATTGATATTCTCTCCTTCTGCCATGACCAGGCATGCGGTGGCTACTTCTCTGGGCACAAAACCGCATCTAAAATCCTCCAGTGTAGCTTTTACTAGCCCATCATCTTCAAAGATGCATACAATCACTGCAAGGCATGCAGTCGTTGCCAAACTTTGGGCAATATGAGCCATCGCGACATGATGCCTTTGCAGCCGATTCTCGTATGCAAAATCTTTGACATTTGGGGGATTGATTTTATGGCCCCTTCCCTGTTTCGAACGGCTTTGAGTACATTCTGCTGGCTGTGGACTACGTGTCCAAATGGATCGAAGCCATTCCGACCCGAACCTGTGATCACAAAATTGTTTTCAAATTCATTCATTAGAATATCTTCTCACGGTTCGGGATTCCTCGTGCAATCATTTCTGATGGAGGGACCCATTTCACGAATGCTTAGTTCAGGTCACTGATGACCAAATACGGGGTGTCTCACCGAATCTCTACTCCTTACCACCCCCAGACTAATGGTTTAGCTGAGCTTTCTAATCGGGAGATCAAGAAAATCCTGCAAGTCACTATTCGACCTGACAGGAAAGACTGTCGTCCTGACTTCCGGAAGCTTTGTGGGCTTATAGGATCGCCCACAAGACCCAATTAGGCATGTCTCCTTTTAGACTGGTGTACGGGAAGGCGTGTCACCTTCCCGTCGAACTGGAGCACAAAGCCTATTTGGCAGTACGAAGTTGCAATTTAGATCTTTCTAAGGCTGGAACCAACAGAAAGCTTCAGATAAGCGAGATTGATGAATTACGCCTCGATGCGTACGAGAACTTGCGAATCTACAAAGAGTGGGTTAAAGCCTTCCATGACAAGCACTTATCTAGAAAGACCTTTCATCCAGGTCAGAAGGTCCTACTCTTCGATGCCTGACTCAAACTCTTCCCTGGGAAACTGCGATCCAAGTGGGTTGGACCTTATCTTGTCCGACATGCTTTTGGAAATGGAGCCGTCGAAATCAGTCTGCTCAGCCATGATTCCGAACCTTTCATCATGAACGGCCAAAGACTCAAACCGTTCATCGATGTGACCTCTACAGATTCGACTGAGTCTTCATTTATCCTCCATTTTCCCTAAGCATATTGCACCCAGCCGATGGCGTAAAACTCAACGCTTAACGGGAGGCAGCCCGTCATTCTCTTTTGAAAAACCCGAAACCTTTTCTGATACCTCTTTTGCACTTAAGGTTCATCCTTTAGGACAGCGGACTCCACCTCAGGTGCTTGCATTTGAGATTAGAAATCGTCCGTAACAGCCACCCTGACCTATCCACTCACCAAAACACCTATACTAATGCATGAACTAATCCAAATAAAAACCCTCCTAATTTACAATGAGGACATTGCAAATCTGAGGCATGGGGGGGTATGAAAGTGCAAAGAAAAGGTTTCAAACAAAGAAATTCACATATACCAAAAATACTACAAAAAAAAAGGAATAATAAAATGAGAGGAGGAAAGAAATTTTTGTGGAGGAGAAAAAGAACAAAATGACAAAAAGGAGCACAAAATGAAAGAAAAGAGATAGTCATTAGTAAGAAGTTAAAGAATTAACCCAAGTTCTAGACCACATTCAGAAAAAGAAATGGAAAGTGCATAGTAAGATTAGTAAGAATGCAAACCTTAGGCATTCTTGGATAGACTTTTAGTACTCATTTAGATCTAGATATTCCTCAAGAGGTTGAGGAAAATGAAAATCTTAAGTATTAGGTCCAAGGCTTAGGGAGTATTTGGCCTCGTTAACTAACTTTTGGTTTATGGGACTCAGCAACCTAAGCACCCAAATTTCACACACAGCCTGGTTCAGTAAGCATAAAAATAAAATCACGCAGAAGCATTGCAAAAATTCTGAAAATGACACCTAAAGTAGGAGCGGCCGATCAACACAAGTTGATTTGGATGAGTTCCCAGCGCGAAGAGGTGGGAAATTCCCCTCGAATATGCGTAACAAAATATCATCTCCTTGATGCTTGTCTCTTAGGATATTTACATATTCTACTAGGGGCATGTAAGCACTCTGCTGGTTCAGATTCAAAGATGCCATTATCACGAAGTGTCAATTGCCAGGGTCTGAATTCGGCCATGGAACACCATGGATGGGATTATCTCGAAATCTCGAAAGCCAGGGTTCTGGGGGTTTCCATGGGTGATGCTATCTCGAAGCATCGACTGCAGGAACCCTTGAGGATTAATGATGGGGACAAGGAATCTGATACAGATCATGTTGAGAAGCCAATCCTAAGCTAAAATTAAAAAGAAAAAGAGAGAGAAAGCTCTCCAAACAAATAAATCTTCTACCTCTCTCTCTTACAAAATGCACTGCGAGCTGAACCAAGGCTAAAATTATCTCAAGCACGGGTGTTTTAACCACGAAGTCCAATAAACCTTAGGTTAGTTCCTGTAGGCCTTAAAAACCTTTGCTAAGGACTGAGGCTAAACCTACACAGATCTGGATCTTGGTTGGTATTATAGTACCTTTTAGGCCAATGGTAAGCATTCTGACCTAATCAAGGGTACAAAAGAAAAAGAACTTATCTAAACTCAATAAGAAATTCATGGTCTAGAACAAGGTTAAAACCTTAAAATTTTGCTAAGGGACTAGCAAAAGCTAGGCATGGGGGTATGATGAGAGCCTCATCATGAACCCTAACTAGCACAATTTGATCTAAATAAGTGTGAAAAAAACTCCTACAAAACCTAATGAGAGGCCTAATTCAGAAAACTCTGAATCAAAGAATAAAATAAAACATAAGGGGTAAAATTGTAATTTTGCCAATGTAGTACACAAGCAGGGTATCTAAGGGTCAAAACACAGGTCAAATAAGCTTAATAAGGAAGGAAGCGGGATGATCTGATCTGAAAAGGGTTATAGCAACTTCTAGGAATTAAATGACATCCTATAACCCTAAAACAAACCCGCTTTAATTCATGAGGTTTGAGGTAGGATAAAAATCAACTAAACCCTCTAAAATTCATAGAAAAATATTCCTTAGGGTGTAGAACCTTCAATTTGGCCTTTGCAACCTATTTGGACCTAAAATGAGAACCATGACCAATTTATGACCTAATTTAGGTTTTTATGTAAATTGATCGGTCAAACATTGTCAAACCTAAAATCAAATTTCACCATTAAAATTCTTAGGTTCAAATTAGGTTGGTATAAAAATTTGGGCTTAAGAAAAGACCATCTTGACCGACTTTACAAATTTGTCCTCCTGAATTACTTTTTGACCCTTATCTTTTGAAATCATTTCAATTAGACCGCTATCTTTCTCGTCGTTCTTTGCAGAACGGTCCTCCCTGCCATTTCTGCACAGCGCCATACCCTCGGCGACCTTGCGCGGAGGATGGTGCCTGATGAGAGCCTCATCATGAGCCATAACTAGCTCATTTTGACCCAATAAAGAAGATAAAAGCTCCTACATAACCTAGAAGAAGGCTTAACTGAAGGAACAAGTGCTCTGAGAAGAAAACATGAAATAAAGGTTAAAACTGTAATTTTACCATTGCAGTACATAAACGGGATTTCTCAGAGGCAAAACATAGGTCAAATGGTCTAAATGAGATAAAAAGTGGGTTGAGTTAATCAGAAATGGGTTTACGTGCAATCTAAGAATTAAATGACACTTAGTGACCCTAAAACAGACCCGCTTAAATTAACAAGGTTCCGGTCAGAATAAAAATCAAGTAAACCCTCTAAAAATTATGGAAAAACATCCTCTAGGGTTTAGAACACTTAATTTGGCCTTTGGAACCCAGTTTGACCTAGATTAGGGTCCTAGCTCTTCAATTAACCTAATTTGGGTTTTTACGTAAAATGTCTAGTCAAACATGGTCAAACTGGGTTTTTACGTAAAATGGGCTGTCGCTAGAAATGGGCAACCCAAAATAATTGGTGCATCCCGGAGATTAAGAGGAACTTCTATATCGAGAAAGAAAAAATCAGTGGGAAAGCAGAACCTGCAGACTTTCACAATCACGTTCTCAACCACCCCCCTCGGTGTTTTGACTGATCTGTCAACCAGCTGAATCGTAACCAAGGTGGGTTTCAACTCCCCAAATTGAAATCGATCAAATACGGCGGTGGGAGTTAAGTTGATGGATGAACCCAAATCTAGAAGGGCCTGATCAAATGGAGAATCCTGCAAGAAGCAAGATATGAGTGTGGGGTACCAGGGTCTTTCTTCTTTGGTGGAAAGTGAGCTAGAATCACGGCGCTAGCCTCTTTCTACAATACCGCCTGTCGTCCAATTCTCGGCTGTCGCTTCGAGGTACAGTAGTCCTTGAAGAACCTAGCGACAGCAGGAATGTGATCGATAGCCTCGAGGCGGGGGACCTGAATATGTACTTCCTTAAACATTGATTTTAGGTCCTCGAAATTCCGCGTGTCCTTTTTCCATACTACATTTTGTGTCAGAGCCTCAGGAAAAGGGACAGGAATCTTAGGGTTAAATGGCCTCTTACCCTTATCTACCGCAGGTGGCTCCTGGGATGATGGAGTCGAATCCGCCTGTGGCGAGGGGTGGGAAAAATCAGAACCCACTTGCCTAGGTGGTGGGTCGAATGTCTTCCTTCCGCTTCGCAAAGAAACAGCATGTGCATTGGCTTGCTGTCCATGAGGTGGTGGGGGAGCAGAAGGGGCAAAATACGTGGGATTCTGCAAAGGCGGCTGGCCTTGCGCGTAACCAGGTGGTGCAAGAGGCACCTGTAGTGTGGCGTGTGCTTGTCCCTGCGGTGCCTGAAACCTAGGCGGGGCACCCTGGTTCTGCACATATCAAGGATTCGAGACAGGTTGGGAGGGTAAGGCTCCCTGAGTCCTATACTCCTGCAACAGCTGGTTCTACGTGTTCTGTATGGTCTGAATCTGATCAGCCATCACCTTCATAATCTGCAAGCTATCTTGTGTAGACTTCCTCTTCGATTCTTGCAGCTCCTCTTTCAGCGCCTCCAAAGGGTCTGCCCATTTTGGAGGGTGGTTGGTAGCTTGGTGCATCGGCTAGTATAATGAGCGGGGTTGCTGCTGCAGCGGCGGGAATGGCTGCTACCTAGGGTACGTGTTTTGCGCTCCCGTATTGCCTAGTCTGGTAGTGTGGATCTTGATGTGGTCTCTATGAATTACCAGACCAGGAGAAGTTCGGATGCTGGCGCCAACCAGGGTTATACGTCTCTGAATACGGGTTATTACGCCCGTATCCTTGGATGGCGCTAACGTCCTCATAGGCCGAAGATGTCTGAGACGTATATCCATCAAGGGGATATGCATTATAATCTGCTAGTGGTGCGTAACCCTGGTCGTAGAGTGCCAGATCTGGATTATTCATGGGATCCTAATAGGTGGGATCTTATAAAAATGGAGAAGATGCATCTCGAGTGAGTAGATTAACTCGAGCAGGAGGGGCTCGGGATGCATAGGAGGATCTTGCGGCGGCAGAGCTCGAGTCGGATTGACCCTGACTAATCTGGTCAATCTTCTTCTCGATTAAGTTTATTCTATCCAGCTGCTTGACGATGATATCCATGTCTGCTCGAATAGATTCGGTGTGAGCCTCATGGATACCAACCCGCTGCTGACCAGGCCACTGCAACCGGTTCATAGATGTGGCATTCATCGAGTTCTCCGCTAATGATTCGAACAACTCAAATGCTTGTTCTCGTCTTTTGTGAGAAAATTCCCGTCGCTAGATCCATCGGCCAGATACCGATGTGTGTCATCCAGCCCATGGTAAAAAATCTGAGTTAAGTGCCATCTGGGTATACCATGATGCGGGCATTTTTGGAGAAGGTCGTGAAATCTATCCCATGCTTCGTGTAATTTCTCCCCAGCTCCCTGGGAGAAAGTCGTGATTGCGCGCCGCATTGCATTTGTTCGACCGATTGGGAAGAACTTTTGCAGGAATTCACGTCGTAATTCCGACCAGGTTCCAATTGGCTTCCCAATAATCTTGAACCAGTATGAAGCTTTGTCCCTCAGCGAGAACGGGAAAAGCTACATCAGAACAATCCTGAGATCAACATTCCTAGGTTGGATCATTTCAGCGAGTCGACTCAGGTCCTCGAGGTGTTGGAACAGATCTTCGCTTGAGTTCCCGTAGAAATGAGTGCTAATCAACCCAATTACATTGGGCTTGAACTCAAACGTGTCTCTACCTGCAGGAATTCTGATAAGAGGTGCGACAATTTGTGCAGCTGGATCGTAGAAATCCCACAGTTGTTCTCCTCGCGGCAGGTGCTGCATCCTGTCAAGTGTTGTAAGGATGCGATCCATGCTCTGTTGATGCCGCTCCTCAGATTCGGCGACCCGGGCTTCCAGACGAGCCATCGGGTCCAAATTCTCGATGTCCTGATCCGATCTAGATCCAGGTCTAGGATTTGCCATGGTGGCTCTTGGAGTAGAAGAAATGGGGGGAGAAGATGGTCCGGGTGAGGTGACTCGCCTCCTTGGGAATGGCTCCCAAGGTCTGACCAAGTGAGGTCGAAGTGACCTCCTTCCGTGCATACACCGCCCAACCCCTAGGTTTGTGTAGCCACGCAAGACAAGGCTAAGGCCCTATCAATCAAATGGTCCTTATAGATTAGGTCACCAGATTTTTTGTTAGAAGTTTGAATTCCTAAAGATAAGTTCGTCATTCAACCAACTGAAGGTGATTCCTACCTCTCAAGCTAACCCAGCCAGTCTGGTTACGGGGGGATTAAGGGGAAGGTTCTTTCTTTGGCTTACGCCTCCGGTTACGTTGACTTCCCAGCCGCGGTCATTTGACACTACCCTATAGGCTTAGTCACCAGGTTTGGCAAGAGAGATTAAAAACACCCAGTAGTACGACAACGAACTCAGATTGATTTCGTGTTTCAAAATTAATTTTTAACCCATTTTCTTCAGTGGGGCATGTGGTGAGTGACCAAGCTCACCGGCTAACTAGACTTGATTAAGTCTAGGTAAGCCTAAAGTGTGATCTCTAGTTGTAACCCTAAATATTCAACCTATGTTTTATGCACTTTTAGGGTTTTTCTTTTTCTGTTTCAGCAGACCACAAAAGTAATGTATGTTCTCTGATAATAATTGGAATCCAATTAATTTGAAATTTTGCGAGTATATTCCTTTTTAAATTATCTTTCCAGAGAATATTTTTTTGGAATTTTTACTATTTCAACCTAATTTTTAGGAAATTTTGAATATTAGGGGGTAAGATATAGAATTTTGACCCCTGGTCAGTTTTTCGCTTTGAAATAGTATCAAATGACCCTCAAAAATTCAGGAAAAATATGGAAAATAAAGCCAATGACATTAGCTTTCAAACACTATCATTTTTAGTCAAAACAGATTTGTGGATTACTCGAAATCACTTTTTGAAATTTGAAAAATTTTGAATCTAGGTCAGTTTGACCCCCGTGCACTTTATGAATTTTTAAAAATTGTATACTTGGATTTTTTTAAAATAACTATGGCGTTTGAAAGATGGTTTGAAAATGAAGGTTTAACCCAAATTTCAAAATTTTTTGCTTACTATTTTTTCAGAAATCGAATTTTTAAATCAAGCTTAAATCTGGCCGAAAATCAGGAGATGGTGGAAAAGCTTTTTAAAGAGGTTTGAATTTGAAATCTAAGCTTTCCACCAAAAATATTTTTTTTTTTCAAAACTTTTGCATGCTTTTTTTTTTTCAAAGAGAATTTTGAAAAAGAAATTTTCAAAGGAATCACGAAAATATCTTTTTTTTTTCAAAGTAACCTAAATTCGAAAGGAAACCTAATCTAGATTTTTTTTCCAAAATTTTTTATTTTTTTGATTTTTTTTTATTTTTCACGAAAATGACTAAAATATTTTTTTTTTCACACAAGAGATTGCATGAAGTAGATCTAGTCCTAGGGTTCAGAAAATAAACCTAATCTAAGAGAATGTGATGTGCACCTAATTTCTTTTCTTTGCCCATTGTGTGCGCAGATGCCGTTCTTTTTCCATTTTTCCTGCATATCAAAAACAAAGCAGAGAGAGATTTGTAAGTGATAGTTTCAAGATCGAAATCATAGAAAATGACGTTGCCTCCCCGACAACGACACCATTTGTTTGGAAATGCATAGATCACGTATTTGATAGAAAAAAGTGTCGTAGAATAGTCGCGAAGTACGATCCAACAAAGATATTGCTTCACAAAAATTATGAGACTTGAGTCCCGATCGTTCGTCTCTGGGAGGCATTGCTTTCACTTTTGAAATTGATCTTTTTACTACTCTACTTCGTTTAAAGACGCATGCCGATTTCCAATCTCCTAACTAAAACTTCACCACTTCTGTTATTAACTCAGATCACATGCGCATGCGTCAAGTAAATTACGAAAGTGAACGTGTGAGTTTCTGTGCGCACGATTCTAGTGAGGTGGTGACTAGTTATGGAGAAAGCATCTATTGTTAGATTTTCAATATCCTCAGGAAACGACATGCTGGTGTGTAATAGATAGACAGTTAAAGAGTAGGCACATAAATCACGCAAATACGATAATTATTAAGCTCGTGGTGACTTCAAACACATAAAGATATATATATATATATATATAAATGCATTTTCATTCATTCATTGGGGAGTTTGCTCAAGGAATCTAGAGGAAAACTTGTACATAAATGCTTGAAAATTAAACCTAGCTACCAGAAAATGATCGCAAACAAGAATCGATGGGGAGATTTCGCATGCATCATTAGGGGAGAAGTAAGACTACACTACTAAGCAGTAAATAAAAGCAATAAAATTATGAAGAGCTTGAATTAAATCTAGAAGAATAGAAGGGCATTCAGGGGTGGTCCCCAATGGCTTTAGAGTGGTTGGGAGGAGAATGAGTGGCGGCCAAAGTAGCTTAGGCCGACCCTTGGAGAGAGGTAGGGTTGATCCAGCATCCTGGCATGATGTCATCCATGATGGTGAGCTCGTGGAGGTGGAGTAGCTAGCTAAGTGAAGGTAGGAGTGTATGGAGTTAATGAAGTGAGTGGTGCCAATGGAAGCCAAGGACGTGAATGGGTGCACTTGGTCGCCCATGGGGTCTTTTTATAGGCCCAATGGCTTCTCTCTAGAGAGGTGTGGAACTCTCTAGAGAGAGTCCAAGAGTGGCCAGCCACATGTGGGTGGAGGTGGTCTTTGAGATCCAAAAATTGTGGATCTCAATTTGAATGCCTCTTGGTTACTAAATTTGGCAACCAAGAGGTAGCGCCATCTCAAGAGAACTCTAGAGAATTCTAGAGAAGTGTGTGCATGAATGGGTGTGTGTGTGTGTGTGTGTGGTCGTGATCTACATGGCTCGGTGGCTCAGGGTCGGTCCTAAGGGGTTTTTGTAGGTGTAGGTCTTGATTTTAGGGTTACAAACCCTAATTGCTAAGGTGAAAATGCAATTAAACTTAACTTAAGTTTAATTGAATGGGTGTGAGTCTAATTAAGGCTGACATAACTCAATCAGGTTGGGTTTAGGTCAATTGGACTCTCACTAAGTCCAATTGAACTTGTGTGTGTTGAGATCTAAGCTCAATTGCACTCAATGAGTCCAATTGACTTAGGTGAAGATAACTGACTTGATCTAAGTCAATTGGGTTTGGTGAGGACCTAATTAGGTCCTTAGGTAGGTCTAGAGGTGATGTACTAGGGTTAGGACACCTTAATTTAGGTTCCTATGGGGTTGGAATTAGGTTTAGGGAGCTAGAGATCCAAGATCAAGACTTGAATCTCAAAACAGGGACTGGAGACCAGTGTCAGACGTCCAAAAATAGGATCAGACGACTTATACTCAAAAATCAGAAGTCCAGACTTCAGTTCTGGACGTCCAATTTGAGTCAGGGGGAAATCAAGGTTCCATTTTGGGTACTCTGCAGAAATTAGACGTCTGACAAAGTGTCTGGATGTCCAATAACACTACAGAAGTGGGTTGGAGGTGTGCGGGAGATGGCTAAGGGTCCTGGACGTCCTATAACTTATCTGGACGTCCAGATAAGGGTTGGAACTAGGGTTTTAAGGCTTCCTAGGGTGTTGTGACCAAATCTAAGGGTGGCTAAGGCTTGGGGAAGTCTCTAGGCTATCATGAGGCTAGGATGGACCTAAGCTCTTCACATTTTACCGCTTTATTCCTACTTAATAGAATAGCAAACTTTTAACCCCCTTACATTATTGTTCCTATATCTAAACTAAGCCTTCTACTCCAGCTCTGCTACAACTCCCGTTATTCCTGATCCAGCTTCAGATCCTGCTTCTGATATGCTTATTGCCTGTAATTGACATAATGCACTTAATCAGCACATTATAACATTATTTTATGCATAGCTAAAGTAAAGCAGTATAGATGCAGATAATGCGTATGTATGCGTGAATAACCCTAACTTATGCTAAGTCCTAGCTTAATCTAGGTCAATTAAGACCTATGATTGCTGTGCAATCAAGGGAAACATGCAACGATGCGAAAAATTGGCATCATCGAAACGCGTTAAGTTAAATCTGTCGTTATAGCATGTGTTTGAGACATCAATTTCAAATGAATATTTGGATTAGGTGTGTCCAAGTGTCGAACATGAGGAGGTGTGAAATTGGATTAGTTTGTCGCTTTAGGGTGTCACAAAAATCTTTGCTTTGTTTGCTTGCGAGAAAATGAGAGAGAGAGAGAGAGTAGGGTTTGAGACTTGAGATTATAGCATTGTGATTACTTGTGCTTGCTTGAAACATGATATGGTGAAACAAATGGAAATATATATTGCAAATGTAAAATCGTTTCACAATTACAATGTTAGAGGAAAGCTTTAAAACACATAAGCATTAAACTAGGGTAGAGAGGTGCAAAATGGAGAGGCGAGGTAGTCACGACGGTGGATGGGCTTTCGTCGACGGCTCTGCAACTCTGGGAGAGTGTGAAAGGCGTGCTAGGTAGAGCTAAGGAGAAGTTAGGAAGGGATGCTCCTAATTGGAGTCGATGTGGGGCATTTTAAAGAGAAGGAAGGGTTTCTAAATCAGGTAGGGGCTTTAGCGACATCCAGGACATTGCTAAATCCATTCCAAAAGCATCGATGAAGGCATCCTCCTGCCAATCCACACGAGCACGTGCTTCAACTCTCGTGCGATCCATGTGCGATGGATCAAAGCCATCTGATTGACAATCAACGATCTAGATTGCCCGTGAATGTGCGTTCAGATCGTGCGACTCAAGTACGCTTAGGGCGCGCATCATCTGACATGTGCGCGATGAATGCGCGAGAGTGCGCCGTGTAGCGCACCTCTTAAATTTTGACTGCGTGCGTACTCCACTATTGATTTGAGCCTCGCCAAGGCTCGAACGTGCGCCTTGCGTGCACTTGTTGAGGCACTCTCCGCCACATTGCGGCGCGTGGATGGTCGCGTAGACATTTTTGCTGTGGAGAGCATAGAGAAATCCTAGCCGTTGGATGGAGAATGGATGGTCAAGATTGCTTGATGGAGTGCTACAGAGAGAGAGCGGTGGCTGTGAACACATAGATGTGTGACACGTGGCTCTCTTTGGGCCGTTAATCTTCAAATCAACGGCCAGAACTTCCCGAGCTTGTTGTGGGAGCTACGAAGGTTGGATTGAGGTGATTTTGAGTCCATTGGACTTCGTTCGTCGATTCGGATCCATCTGTAAGGTCCAATTGCTCATCTGAGACCTATTTTAATACACTTGCACACATGGTTGTTAAACATGAATTACAAGCAATCTTAACACAACATGCATGCCATGCTCTCAAGCCCATTATGATACGTCATTAATGCCTATATACCCTTAAAATTGACTCTAGTTGATAGAATTATCACCGTTAGATATAGAGTCATCAAGGGGATGGCCAGGCAGAGGAGGATGAGTTAGGCTGGACATCCACCCTGAGGAGAGAACCATAGGAGAAGCATATGAAGAAAGAATCTAAGGAGAAGCCCTTTCCAAGTGCGGGAGCTGCTGCCTTTGGTGTAAGGCCCATCCAAAGCTTCAGCTGGAGTTTTCCATTTCTCTACTTCATCTTATTTTGTGTTAGCTATTTTGTTTTCAGGAGGCTTTCCTCTATAAGCATTCCTTTACATTTGACATTTTTAAATAGCAATACAAATTCAAGTGCCTTTCTTATTCGCTTTGTCATTTCTTGTTCTCTCATAGTAGTTAGATTCTTGTTGCGCCCTCTTCTACCCTCTAATTACCCTAGGTACATCTTCCTTGGGTGAACTTAGAGCTGTGGATTTCGGTATTATAGTTAAGCGTAGTTTTACTTCATATCGTTATCCCAATTATTCTTAAAAATCCTAAAAATTGTAAAATCAAAAATGTAAAGTGGTGATTTAAGTTAGCGAGAGAGGGAACATATTTTAATAACTAAAAATTTGGCCTCCTTGGATGACCTATTGACAGGAAAAAGTCATCCATTTAGGAAATGATCGCATCGTAGTATAGTGACGAAAATTGAATTGACAACATTTAAATTTATAAGCTCGAGAAATAAGAAATAAGTCTGAGGTCGTTCGCAGAGAGTAAATTTTGAATTCACACACTAATCGTAATGATAAACAATGAGCATAATAATTAATCATAACAAGATATTCAATGAATGATCTACTCAAAAATATATTCAATAATAACAATTTATGTCTTAGAAATTAGTGGGATAAAAAGAAGAATAAAAACCCTAAAAATGGTGATTTGAATCACCACTTAATTCTATCATTAAGCACATATCCCAAGGGATCAAACCAAATCAAATTTCACTATAGTGGCTTCTCAACTATTTATTCAAATATCCATGTCATCAAGTATGTCAATATGTCCACAGTATGACAACGACACATTAGCACAGAGAGTAGACGCCTTAAGTGTCTCCAAGCAACACAAGGCACAAGGCCTTAGAAACCTTAAGCAAAGCACAAAGCTATCATAGAATGACCGAGTATAAAGCGTATGGACACGCATCCCGAGGCACATGCACAGTGCAAAACCACCCTCCACTAATTGTGCAGCAATTCATGCCATTAATTATGCTCGCTTGTGCTATTTCCTAGCTTCATGCATTTTGTAAATATGTGCATACATACATTTTGTGGAGACGAAGATAGAGAGAGATTGAGGCCTCCTATCCCATTCATTTCTACCACCTAACACAACACCAGCCTACATCACCTACAATAATTGCCTAAGACTTCAAGTGCCTACCCACAAATTACCCAAAAATATCCTAACAGTACTCTTGTCATCACCACAGCCTTCACACTTTATGTGCACCCCATCCCTCCATCCCTTCCCTCCCTATATAATAAGACCCAACCCCCCCATGCGAGGAGGTCGGCTACCACTCATCCACCAGCAACTTCCACCCCTTCGTCACCATTACCACACTCACAGCACTCTGCCAGCCACGCTACATTTCCAGCTCTCCTCTCTCTCTCTCTTCCTCTCCCATATGCTGCTCTCTCTCACCAGTTGAGAGAGCACGCAGCAAGTAGGGAGTAGTTCCTCGTGGTCCCATACACTACATCGAGCTCTACCACCTCCCAACTCCCTCGTTAGTAGGTGGGCGTGGTGATTCTTTTATTTTTTATTTTTTTTATCGAATGTTTTCCATCATTAATGTAGCTGTAAAACCTTTATTTTATTTTCTTCTATTTTTCTCGGCAGCCACTATTCATCCACATTCGCAACTCTTTTTTTTTGTAATAACCAGCAACCACTTCTCACTTTACCTAAGGCATCACCCACCCAACCCAACCGATTTTCCCAGCTGATTACACTTCCCATTCCCGTTCTCTTTTCAACACCCGCCATCACCTCACAAATTGCACATACGCCCGCCTGCAACCAACTATCCTTCCCATCTCATTCACTCAGTCATCCACTCATATATATATATATCAACACACACACACACATTCCCGCCACGCACACCATACACACTCGCCCGCCACCTCACCTCCCCGCCTACACACATATTTATATATATCCACCTCACTCGTACACACAAACACAACCGCCTACCTCACCCTGCCAGCACACACATACACTCACACATAAATACACACATATATTTATATATATCCATCAACACACACATACATCCACATCCACACACACACACAGAGATACACACACACATATAGTTACGTACATATATATCTGCATACATGCTTATAGATTGATATTTATACATATACATATATATACACACATATATATATATTCACATACACTCCCTCATACATACATTCACGTATACATAGCTCATTCACCATACCATGTACATTTCCATCACCGTGCATTTTATCCTGAGTAGATATGCACCAGTTGTATACGCACTTGAGATTTACGTGCCCATCATGTCGTTACACACAGACACCCACACATCCACTCCAAACCGCACGCGGTGCATTGTTAGAATTGATCCTGTCTCCTTAGACGATGGTCACACTAACCTACGTTATATTCCATTGAATTTTTTGATTCAATCCCCTCCTTTATTATCTATAGTATATATATAATCATGCATATATTTATACATATACATATATATATATACATACATACAAATAAACTAATTATTTCCATTCATTTCCTTTTGGCATCTCTTTTTCTTATTTCCTTTTATTTTGTTGATTAAGAGAAGACAAAAAATAAATCTAAAATAGAAAAGATAACTCTTATCTTTGCAGGTACACGATCTCATGTGTAGCGAGATCAGTTTTTGAACTTGATTTTGGAGAATCACCAAGGACCAATTTTTGGTGTGTAGCCAAGGATAATTTTGAGGGTGTACCTCAAGGACAAAAGTATAAAAAAAAAATCTAAAACCAAGAAAAACCCCATAAATACAATAAGTGAATGGAAATCACATGTCGTTAGGAATCATGTAGAAACTGATTAGCTCCAAAACCACCTCCCTGTGTTCGACCCTGAGCCTAAAACTGATAAGTTTAAAATTTGATTTAGTCCAGGTTAGTAAATTTCGATAAACTGGTGTAGATTCGCTTGTAGGTAAATACTCCTACTATATACTTTTCGATGCTAATATTACCATATTAAATAACACTACTCATGTGTCAACACGAGGTTTTTTGGCGCTGTTGTCGGGGAGGTGCCTTCTGGAGTTGGTTTCTACTCTTTTCCTTTGATTATCTCTTCTCCCACCCATCTCTTTACGGGTATTTTTGTTTGTTTTTGTGCAGGTGAACTAGTTGCGAGGTGGAGACACATAGAGGAGGCTAGAGACATGGCCAAGACCAAGGTGGGAGTGAGAGCGTGAAGTTGCCGGTGCCTCTTGGACCTTTGCACGCATTGTTGAGGAGGTAGGTGTCCTTTCCTCTTAGTAACTTAGGTTCTCTTGTCACCTTAAAGAAAAAAAGATAAAAAAAACCAAAAACTCAAAAACCCTAAAAAAAATCTTCTTCGGATTTCTGGGGTGAGTGGATTAAAATCCATTGTTTGATTCTTTTTATCACCTCTACCGCCCTCAATTTCCCACTCACTTGTGTGTGTAAAATTTGAGAACGTGATTCTTGGATTTGTCTTATCGCGTGATTATACTTGAGGCAAATTAAAATCGATTGTTTGCCACACTTCTTTGCCTCATTTATTTGCATTCGGGATCCACATGGTTGAGGAGTTTTGGAGTCGATTTGACTCCAACCCCACCACGATCTTATATTTCGACCCTTGATTTAATTCTGAATTTCAACCCCAATATATTCATTTTCATCTTTCATATCTTGGTGGTTGAGCCTTTGTGTGGATTTCCATTGTAGTGATTGGGAGCACTTGAATTGAAGTGTTTGGCTTCCTTTCACATTGAACTAAAAGAGATTTGTGCATCCACACCTAGAAACATCCATTTAGGGGCCCATTGCATTGTAGCATGCATTAACCAAATCAAATTGAAGGAGGGTTGTTTGGGCACAGAGAACATGCATTTCTTGAAACCCGAAAATTGGTTGAATTAGTAATTCATTGGAATCTTAAAATCCATGCTACTTGAGAGCGGAATTCTAACAGCCATTCATCATTTAAAACTTCAATTCGGGGAAAGTTCACCGTTGCATGTTTGTTTTACACACTTACCAATCAATGCACTTGGGCATTACCCATATACAACGCTCTTCACATTCCAAAGCACTTGTATCCTAAGCCTCTTAATCTAAAATTGGTAGTAACTTGACCCCATTAACTACTTGCGTGTAGTGCCTACGTGCTGGTACGAGTTTCCGCATGCTATTGGGTGTCTAAGACTGAGAAAATAACCTTTCAATCTGGCTTGGTGGTTTTGTGGTGCTCATAATCGGTTTCGTAGGTTGCAATAGTAGGTAACTTAGATCTTTAGGTCATAGGTCACATTTAGATGTTAGGACCTTGATTGATTGATTTGTGATCAAGTGCACCTATTTGGCGTCATGTCTCTCATACCCTTCTCTCTTCTCATCACCCCAATTCTTCTTTCGACAGTGCATGTTTGGGAGGAGGTCACAAAGCCTTGAACTATTTGAATTGGCTAATAAACCTAGGAGGGTAGAATCTAGTGAATCATCCTCATCCTCCATAAACATGGCTGCTCGCCCACCCCCAAATCCCGAGGGGGGAAATCGTCCCCTTCCTAATCTACTCGGTGGTGGTGGAGCCATCGACCCATTAACCTGCCTCTAAGCCCAAATGGCATTGTATACCAAGGAGATTGAAGCCATTAGGGAAACTTTGGAGGAAATGCAGAACCCTCTTGAATGGGAGGAGCCCAGGTCTTTTAGCTCATGTCAGAATCCCACTGCTACAGAGTCCCTTGGTAGATTCTCATCCCCGCAGGTGGGGAAGATTTTGAACTGAAACCAAACGTAATTGGCCTAATCAACTTCCATTATCATGGACTTGCCAGTGAAGGTGCTTTTCTTCACTTAGAGGACTTAACCCATTTAGCTAAAATGATTAAATCAAGAAATATTGGGTTACATATCATCCTCATGAAAATGTTCCCGCTTTCGTTGAGGGATAAAGCCTGCAATGGTTGCGTACCATTGGGAAACCCATCCATTCATGGGAAGAGATGCACACAACATTTCTCAAGAAAATTTTCCCAATTGAGTGTACCATTGCGCTTCACCGTGCTATAACTTCTTTCACGCAACAAAGCAACAAGCAGTTTTATGAGTCCTAGGAGAGGTATAATGACCTCCTCAAGAAATGTCCACATCATGGTTTGCCAAAGTGGCATGTAGCCCAGATCTTCTATTATGGGCTAAATGAAACTTTGAGGAAGATTGTGGATGCTTCCTGTGGAGGTAATTTCATGAATAAAGACGAGGATGGAGCATTTGAACTTTTTGAAAACATGAGTGAAAATTCCATAAACAACGCTTCCATCTTTGCCTTTAATCAGAAGCACCATGAAGAAAATATGACTTCTCTTCAACACCAATTGGCATAGCAGAATGCTGAGATCAGTTAACTACGCATGACGACTCGATCTCAGGGCACTCTTTCTACCCAACCTATCCCAAACCCATGAAATTTCATACCCTGTGGTACGCAGCAACTAGTGCGACCTTCTCAGGGGTAGGTTCACCAAATTCTTCACTCTTCGAGTACTCCACCAGGACTTTAGGCTAATCCCGCAGCAGTACATCAACCCTATTTTCCTGTTGTGAACCCTCCACCTTATGATCCCCTGGACCGATGACTCCAACGTGATTACTACGAGGAGTGGTAAACAGATCGTCGATTCACCTTGACCTGATCCTGGCTCATCTTCTTTGTCATCCTCTCATTCGGATTGCGCACCACATTCTTGTGAGGATGACACACCCAAACTAGTGCTAGAATCGGTCCCATTCCCTGAGGCTCTACTAAGGGAGCCAAAAAGCAAGAAAAAGAACACATGGACCTTTGATAATTCGTGTGATTTATTCAAGGACGTTGAGTTCAAGGTTCCCTTGCTAGAGGCGATCGGCCACATCCTGATTGTCACCCGTTTCTTTAAGGACTACACTACACCTAGGTGACAGCAAAAGAAAATCAAGAACCTAGTGGTTCTCTCATCTCATGCTAGTTGTGCTATACTGTCAAAATTACCACTGACATAGAAAGACCTAGGCACCCCTCTCATTTCATGCAACATCAAAGGATGTAATTTTGATCATGCCTTGTTGGATTTGGGATCTTCCATTAACCTTGTACCGACCATCATGTTTAATAAATTTGCATTGGGAAATCTGAGACCTACCCCTATTACATTGCAGTTGGCAGATTGCTCTGTCAAAATCTTGCATGGTGTGGTGGAAGACGTAGTGGTTAGGGTCAACAGTCTCGATTTTCCTATTGACTTTCTTGTATTAGACATGGAAGTTCCTGATTCACTTTCTGATTACTCGATCATCCTCGGTAGACCTTTCTTACTCACAGCCTGTGCCCATATTGATTGTGAATCGAGTTGCTTTGAGATTGCCGTGGGCTCTAAAAAGCTCAAACTTAACATTTTTAAGGCCATCAAGAATTTTGATTGTGTTCTTATCAAGGATGACACGTCTGATAATGACATGGCCATCAGTGAGTGTATTGGGGTGGTAGGAACCTATGCAAACTGCTGCGGCATACCCCTGGAGAATCACAATCACCTGACTAACCTTTACTGTGACATTTCCCTACCTCTTCCCTTACCCTTATCTCTTCTTGACTAGACCCCTGACAAAGTCCACTCCGCTTCTTACACCTCATGGTCAGAGTCATATTCGGGCTGCTCACCTCCAGTCTACCCCTTTGAAGACCAGAGTGCCCATTCCTCCCTGCCAAATTAGGTGGAAGCGACATTCCACACCAAGACCTTATTCCCAAGCACTGCTCACTAGGGCTCTCCTTTCTTATATCCATCAATTCAAGATGTCCCTCTTCTTGGCCAACCTAAGGGCCAATTTCCTTCACCCCTAGGTCTTTCCTCTGAACCTTTTGGGACACTCTCGTCCCAAGATTTGCCAAATCTTTCGCCATCCATTCCTGAGCTTACAACATTGCCTGACATGCTAAAATATGGTTTCCTAGGACCAAATAAAACACTTCCTCTAATCATCAGCTCAAAATTGTCCAGGGAGCAGAAGTGCAAGCTAATGAAGGTCCTAATTGAACATAAGGTAGCCATTGGATGGTTTCTTTCTGATTTGACTGGCATTAGGCCCTTATCCTATACTCATCGTATATATACGGAGGAGGAGGCTCAACCTTCCCACGAGATGCAGCGATGTCTCAATCCTAATATGTAGGAGGTCTTTAAGAATGTAATTATCAAGTGGCTTGATGTGGGTATTATTTACCCGGTTAGCGATAGCCCCTGGGTGAGCCTGATCCCTATTGTTCCCAAAAAGACAGGTCTCACCATCTGTGTCAATGACAAGGGAAAATCCATCCCTAGACATACTCCTATGTCTTGGAGTGTGTGTGTAGATTATAGGAAACTCAATACTGCTACCAAGAAAGACCATTTTCCACTACCTTTTATCGACCAAATCCTAGAGCGGTTAGCGAGAAATCAGTTCTTTTGTTTCCTGGATGGATTCTCAGGCTATAATTAGGTGGCTATTGACGCTCATGACTAAGAGAAGACCACCTTCACTTGCCCCTTTGGCACCTTCTTCTTCCAGAGGATGCCATTTTTACTATGTAACACGTCGGCTACCTTCCAAAGATGCATGCTAGCAATATTCCATGATATGGTTAGTGATTTTCTTGAGGTCTTTATGGTTGACTTTTCGATCTTTGGACCCACCTTTGATGACTGTTTTTTATTACACTAAATCGAGGTTTTAAGAATATCGCATTGTAGTATAGTCGAAAAAGCATTCAAAACAAATACAATTTTATTACTCGAATTTTAAAGTCCGAGATCGAACACAGGGAGCAAATTGGTGTTTTAGAAATCATGATCACAATTTAAAAGAATATGCAATAATATCAATGTCACAATGCAAAAATATAGGAGTAGATGTGTAGCATAAAATATTCAAGAACTCAATTATGAATAAAAAATTAGAATTTCTTCTCTCTCTCTGATTCTCTTCTCTTCTTCTTTCTGATTTTTCCTTTGCTTCTTCTTCTTCTTCTGAATTTGGCTTCTCCTACCTTAGCCTTTCCTTAAGCTTCCTTTGCCTTCTTTTCTTCCTTTGGCTTTTCTCTTCTTCTTTCTCTCTCTCTGCCGGCTGCTTTCTTCTTTGGCTTTTCCTTGCTGCCTTTTCTTCCTACAGCTTCTTCCTTCTCTTCCTTTATCTGCCTTAGCCTCTCTGCAGCTCTTCTCTTTCCTTTGGCTTTCTTCCTCTTCTGCTTCAGCACTTAGCCTTCCCTTCCTCTTCTTCAACTTCACTTCTCCTCCTCTTAGCTTGCAGAGCAAAACCTACCCCCAACCCGTGCGAACTCTCTTCTCTCTTTTCTCTCTTAGGTTCTGCTCTCCTAGAGCCACACTTTTCTCGAGTAATCAAGTAGGATATGCACCCAGGACCAGGCCCACCGACGTGCGGTCGTGGGCGAGGTGTGCTAGTCGGGTCGGGTCTACCAGGTCCGCGGGGTGTGGTCGCGGACGAGGCGGTCGGGTCGGGTAAGAGGGACCTCACCCCGTGAGTTGGAGGCGATGAGCCTATGGCAAGAAAATAATTTATGCGGGCATGGCGCTCCTTCCAGTTTTGAGGTGGGACTATCTTCCCACCTACCTTGCGCATGCCTGCGACAGAGAAGCTCTCTTCGTTTGCAGCAGCTGCTATGGCTCTTGGCTTCAATTGGATGCCTGGAGTTGTTCGCGAGAGTGCCCTGCGCAGCCTGGGACACGAGCCTGGGGCTGTCACGGCCTGGAGCTCGCTGCAAGCAAGCTTCAAGCTCTGCGTTAATGACGGAGGGCTTCTGGACTTGAAATCACCACAACAGCCTCGCAGCCACGTTAAAACACTCAAGGAGCTTTTCCAAGGCATGACGAATATGCAACGGTGGTTGGCGTGGCATGGGAACGCCTGAGTGAGCGTACCTAGGGCACACTGTGGCCGTGTGTGTCAGTGTGTTTGGGGGTGTGTTTGAGTGAGTGTTTGGGTGATATGAGTGAGGGATTAGGATTAGTGAGTCGAGGCAATGCCTGTGAATTGGTTGGGGAGGAGGGAGTTGGTCTGTGGTGGTGGAGCGATCTCGCTGGAGTTGGTGATCGGAGGTGAAGGGGATGATGGTGGTGGAGTGCGGTAGTAGTCGAATGAGGGAAATAAAGAGGGGGAAGGAATGTAGAGGGTGAGAGGAGCTCATCTAGGTGGTGAAGAGATGAAAGGGAGATGAAGATGGCGTCTGGCTCGTATTGCCAACGCCAGAGATGAAGAGGCTTGGAGAGGACGATCGGCAAGGACGAAGGGGATGTAGGGGCATCGGCGGGTGTTGCACGATGCAGATGAATGGGGGGAAGAAGAACCTGCCACTGGTATTGTGGCTAGGCGACGGAAAAGATTAGGGAAGGTCGCCGGAGCTTGATGAGCGAGTCGACCGAAGGAGAAGAGACGAATTTGAGGGGAATTCCGGCCAATTTCAAGCTTAGGGGCAAGTTATGATGGCCGGAGATGGCAACTCAAAAGAGACCCAAATCTCTCATGCGTTTGCATGAGAGATTGGGTACCAAGTAGGGCATCAAATTGGTTCTCATTGGAGGGAATTTTTTGGAGAATCTCCCTTCCAATTTTGAAGGGGATTCTTCTGAGAAATCAGGGAGAAATCACCCTCTCAAGCTCGTCGGAGTAGGATTCCTCCACTATAATGGTGGAGGGACCTAATTGAAAAGAATGATGAAGAAGCTAGGGGATCCAATGTAAGGGTTTTTGAAAGATAGGGGTAGAAATGTAATCAGGCTAGACCTATTTGCAAAGTGAGTTAAGATGAGTTTCCCTTGATTCCAAATTTTAGTTCAAACCTAATTTGAACCTAAAGAATCCAATGGTGAAGTTTGATTTTGGTTTTGATCACGTTTGGTTGGGCAATTTATGCAAAAACCCAATTTAGGGCAAATATATGTCTGAGACCCCATTCTAGGTCAAAATAGGTTTCAATGTCCAAATTGAGAGTTATAAACCCTAGAGAATATTTTTATATGATTTTTAGAGGATTTAGGTGAATTTTATCCTGATCGGAACCTTGTTTAATCAAGTAGGTCTATTTTATGGTTATAAGAAGTCATTTAATTCCCAGAACTCACACGAACCCTTTTCTGTCAAATCCAACCCACTTTTTATCTTGTTAAGACCTTTTGACCTGTATTTAGCCCTTGAGAAAACCCATGGTTGCACTGCAATGGTAAAATTACAGTTTTACCCCTTGTTTCTTACTTTTCTCTCAGAAAGGTTATTCAGTGATTTATGACCTTCAGTTGGTTATGTAGGAGCTTTTATTCTCTTCTTTGGATCAAAATGAGCTAGTTAGGGCTCATGATGGTGTTCCCATCATCTGTCTAGCCAATCTGACCCTCATCCTTCGGAGATGTATTGATGTTAACCTCATGCTTTCTTGGGAGAAAAGCCATTTTATGGTGCACGAAGGTATTGTTCTAGGACATATCATCTTCAAAAGGGGTATCGAGGTGGACATAGATAAACTTGACATGATAGCTGATTTACCGATGCCTAGCTCTATCCGGCAAATCTGCTCCTTTTTTAGGTCACATCAGTTTCTATGGGAGATTTATCAAGGATTTCTCCAAGATTTCTAGACCTTTGATGCATCTCCTTTCTACTGACGTACCCTTCGACATGGGCCTCGACTGTATTCGAGGATTTACGCAGTTGCTTGATGCTGTTACTAAGGCCCTTGTTCTCCAGCCACGTGATTGGTCCCTCGACTTTTAGCTGATGTGTGATGCCTTTGACCTAGCTATTGGAGCCAACTTGGGACAAAGATGCGATAAACACCCCTTCACGGTGTATAAAGCCAGTAAGACGTTGGATGAGGCCCAACGTAATTACACGACCAATGAAAAGGAGCTACCAGCGATCGTCCTTGAGTTGGAGAAATTCTAATCATATCTTCTGGGTTCTCATGTTACCATATTTACTGACCATGTGGCCATTCGTCATCTCATGCATAAGAAGGATGCAAAACCTTGATTGATTCATTGGATCCTTTTACTTCAAGAATTTGATCTTAAGATATGAGATAAGGCTAGAGCTTAGAACATAGTCGCTGACCATCTTTCGAGACTCGACTCGGACCATATTGGACTTACCTTGCCATTAAATGAATCTTTTCCTGATGAGCACGTTCTAGCAATAGATGTGGCAAGTGGGCTGTGGCATGTCGATATCGCTAATTACCTTGCTTCTGGATCTCTTCCACGAGGCTGGCCTAAAAGCCAGTGCAAGCATCTCATTGCAGAAGCAAAGTATTATTTCTGGGATAATCCACCACTTTTTAGAGTAGGTGTTCATCAGATTATTTATCACTGTGTTGACAGCGAGTTCCTCAATGTGTTATCCTTTTGCCATGATCAGGCCTGTGGAGGTCATTTTTCTGGGAGGAAAACTGCAACCAAAGTGTTGCAATGTGGATTCTTTTGGCCCTCAGTCCCTTCATCAAGATGCACACAATTACACTAAGCATTGCACTAGGTGTCAGCCGCTAGGGTCAATGTCATGTCGTGACATGATGCCCTTGCAACCCATCCTAGCTGCAGAAATTTTTGATATTTGGGAATTGATTTTATGGGCCCCTTTCCTCCATTCAATAGTTTTGAGTACATCCTCGTTGTCATTGATTATGTCTCAAAATGGATTGAGGCTATTCTCGCACACTGTGATGGCCATGTCATTACCACCAAATTCGTGGAGGACTTCATCTTTGCAAGCTTTGAGATCCCTCAAGCCATCATTTCAAATGGAGGAAGCCCTTTCACTCACTCGTCATTCCTGGCACTTTTGACGAAATACGAAGTCCACCACTGTATCGCTTCTCCGTATCATCCTCAAATGAATGTCTAGGCTGAGGTATCAAACTGGCAAATCAAGGAAATCTTCCAGAAAATGGTTCGGCTTGATTATAAGGATTGGTCTGACAAGTTGAATGACGCCTTATGGGTGTATTGGACCACCTTCAAGGCTCCCCTTGGTATGCCTCCATATAGGATTATTTTTGGGAAACCTTGCCACTTGCCTATGGAGATGGAGCACCATGCTTATTGGCCAGTTCGCCAGTGTAACCTCAACCTAAACTTGTGTAGTCGAGAAAGGAAACTCCAACTTGAGGAATTAGAAGAGCTATGTTGTTGATGTGCATACATTTGAATAGCCAAAAATGTCTATTAATGCATGTTCTTAGTATCATATAAGCATCATGCATTGTAAATATTGCATAACAAGCATCATCATGCATTTACGTCAAATTGGACAAATTGTATGGTAATCTCTTCTTCTTGGTGGTCAGGGATTGGGTGACATTTAATCAGGGCCTCAAATTGAAGATCCAATTATACGAATTTGATCAGGGAGATGATCAGAGTTCAACAACTCCAAGATCACCCTGATTGGACTTCCATAGCATCAGATGCAGTCCGAGAAAGATCATAGGTCAATGGCCAAGGTGGTGCAAATCCATACCTTAGGTGACAAATCAAACCACACGGATAGGTTCGGATTGATGATTGCAGGCCAACGGCATGAAAAGCGATCCAATCCGACATCCGTGGCACCACCTATGAGCATATGAAGATGGATGGTTAGGATGGAGCCACGTGGCACCATCCCAACCATTCGCACCCGACCACATCCCTCCGCTAGACTCTTGAAGGCTCTTGTGACGAGAGATCTTGGCCGTTGGATGAAGATCCAACAGCCAAGATCGGATGAGCATGAAACCATCCACGTGTGCCTCAAACATGCACGCAATGGGTTGGGTGAAGGTGCTTCCGCAGAGCTGAGGTTGCGGGTTCGAGCCCCCACGTACCTCAAATCAAGGAGCGGGCGCAGGAATGGCTCGATTCGACTGTTGGATGAAGCGTGAGCGGCACAGATGCTGGTGATGTGGCGCGATGGATGGGTGACGATAGTGCTTACGTGCGATGACACGAGATCCAACGTGCCATCGCACGCACAAGCCCGCGATGATGTGTGAGCGCAGTGCATTTAAGCCGTCTGATCTCGTGAGCGGAAGGCTGAGATCGCAAGATCGTGGCTTATGCAATGAGCGTGAGGAGGCAAGGAAGCGCATGCATGTTGCCCATGTTCAAGGCTTTAGTGACGAATAAATCCATCACTAAAGACCCTTTATTAATGTTTTAAGGATAAAAATGACCTATTTTCCCCAACCTCTACACCTATGAAAAGGCCTACTCCCGCCACATATCAAGCATCCCTTCTTTCACCTCTCTCCCTCTCCAAAGCTCTAAACAAGCTTGTCCCAAACCCGGGATGCTCCTTTAGAGTTAAAATCAAAGTTTTTCCTGCCTCCATTCTAGAAGTGGATCCCGCAACGACGATGCCCTACCTCGTCCCCAGTTATTCTTGCCTCGTTCTCCATCTTCCATCTCATCCTCCATCTTCCAGGCGTCACCCCGTCCGTCTCGTCCTCCAAGCAGCCGACGAGGAGGATAACTTCTCACCTCCTTTCTCTTTACTACTTTCTAGAGTAGATTTTGCTGCTTTCTAGTTGTAATATTTCCCATTTTCTAGCTGTAATATTTTCTGCTTTCTAGTTGTAAAACATTATCCATTTTATAAACTGTTTATTCTCTCTCTCTCATTGTTTATATCGATTTCATTGTGATTATCTCACTTTCTAAATAAAAACAACAAAAAAATTTAATCACTGATTTCAAATTGATGTAGCCTCTCTGTGTTCGACCTGGAATTCTTTTTGAGTTTCGGTAAAATTTATTTGTTGATGGATTTCTTTGCAAATCACACTACAATGACGGGTTTTCAAAACTCAACCTTTTTGAGACAATTTTTCGACCCAACAGTTGTGAAGCGTATGACTCTGTTTTGACCTTTAAACAACGAACCAAGGCCTTTCATGAGAGCTGCATTAGGCAGAAGGAGTTTGAGCCATCACAACAGATTTGGCTTTATAATGCCTAGCTCAAATTCTTTCCTAGAAAACTGAAGTCCAAATGGACTGGTCCTTTCCTAGTCTCGAGACCTTTTCCTAATGGTGTCGTCAAAATTGAAGATCCCAAAACTGCGCATAAATTTATGATTAATGGGTAGCGGTTGAAACCATATCTCACTCATGAGCTTGCCCTTGTTGGCGAAACAGTTGCCCTGCTGGAGGGTAACTACTTTGGCCTCATTCAGAGTCCAGCTGGGGATGTTAAATTTAGCGCTCGTTGGGAGGCACCCCAACACCCTTTGACTTTCACTTCACATTCCATTCCATTTTCACTTCACTTCACTGTACTTCACTTCACATTTCACCACCCACCCGTCCACCCTGTTGTATACCTCGCACTTCACTTCGCACCAAGACCCTTTGACTCTATCTAACCCTTTTTGCATGCATATGAGGGCATAACATGGTTTGCCATGGGGGGGTGGATAGGCATCCATAGGATCTGGGTATTATATGGGCATTATGCAAATTCTTGTCCATTATACATATCCATTTGTAATATATATATAGCCTTATTGAAAAAATCATAAAATTGAAAACAATTTTGAAAAATTCCAAAAAAATTACAAAATATAAAAAGCCCACGAAAATTGAAAATTCAAGAACTCCCACTATATACTTTTCGACACTAATATCACCATATTAAATAACCCTAGATTCTAACACCCACCCCCCTCAGAATCTCATCTAATCGAGTTATCGGGTGGTGTACAGGGGACCAGGCTCATCGGCATGGGTAGTAGGAAAGGTGTGAGACAGGGCGTGAGTGAGTGCGTGGGCGAGGGGACCTCACCCTCATGTCTGAGGAAGTAAAGCGATGGCACGAAAGCAATTTATGTGCCTTCACGCTTTTGTCCAACACGATGTGGGACTAATGTCTCTTCTCTTCTTTGTGCGTAGCTTCACGTGCTGTAGCTAGGGGAAGGTCATCGAATTTGGTGTAGCTACTGATCAGTGCTGCTTCAATTGAGTACCTAGGAGGCTTCAAGACTTAGAGCCACTTTGATTGTATGGTGCAACTAATCAGATGACGGTCGAAGCGAGGCTAGCAATGTCGGAGAAGACGGTGGCAATGGTGGAGGTCTGGTAGAACCCTAAAAAGGCATAGAATAGGCTTTTCACCCTAATCAGATAGTTCAGAGGGTTCGCCATGAGGCGAGGAAGATGAAGGCGATGTCAACATGGTGTTTGGAGCATCGTGGTGGCTGGATGTGGTCGGGGAAGGTGATAGTGGTATGGGCTGTCTGGCGAAGTGTTCGAGTGAGTGGAACTCCAACTAGATAGAGGGCATTTACTCTAGGGACTGTGACAAAGCTTGTGGACATGGTGGTGTGTGATTTGGAGTGGTGTAGTGTTGGCGCGAGCTCACCGGAGCTCCACCAGATTTGGGGAAGATGGAGGGGGAGAGCGTGGACATGCAGTCGAATCAAGGGGGTAAAGGGATGGATGTAGTCTAATGTAAAGACTCGTCCCACTTTTAGCCTTTTAAGATGTCTGGAGTCTCAGCTAAACATCTGTCCAGACGTCTGGACCCTTTCCCGGACGTCTGAAAATGAAATTTCTGTACCCGTACTATGCCCTGCGCATGCATGGCGTGCAGGACCTTCTCCTCTCTCTCCATTTTCCTCCTTGCCTGCCCGAACCCTAAACCCCAACCATCTATAAAAACCCCTCCCCTCCTCTCCTCTCTACTCCACACCCCACTACCCCCACCTTTAGAGTCGCGAGAGGAGGTGAGCGAGGGAGAGTGAGAGGGAGAGAGGGAGGAGAGTGCGGGAGGAGGAGGAGTTCGAGGTTGGAGAGCTCTGGTGGGAGCTCGGCGGAGCTTGCACGGCCACCGCGGGCATGTACGAGAGGAGGAGAGAGTCTGGAGAGGTAGCCTCGACCATCTGCAGTGGCTGGGGTTGCAGCGGAGCGAGGAGCGTTGCGGAGAGCGCTGGGAGCAGGTTCTGGTATTGGAAAACTTCCAGTATCAGATGTCTGGAGAGGAGTCCAGATGGTTGGAGGAGCATCTGGACGTTTGGAGTTGAGACCAGATGTTTGAAAGCTCTTTTATTGCGAAGGTACGTTCTTTTCACGGTTACATCCATGCAGGCCTCACCGCAGAACTATTTGTTGGGCCTGATTTGGTGGCTGTGACTGTCGCACGTTGGAACAGCCTTGGGAAGGAGCGTAGAATGCTCTCACATGCACTTTCGGACATCTGATCAGCTCAACAGATGACCGAAAGTGCTTCCAGACGACCGAAGGAGTGGTCCGACGTCTGGAACGGCCTTCAAACGATCGCAGAGGAGACTTAGATGTCTGAGGATGCCGCAAGGACTTGAGGTAGAGTTCTGTATCTTTTAAGACGTCTGGACTTATTCCCGAATGTCTAATTTTGGACAATGGACACGATTTTGACCCGTTTGGGGTCCGATCGAGATCCGATTTACGCAAATGAAGTATCTGTAGTTTCCTTACAAGTTTCTCTACATACTAGAAACCTTTATACACTATTATGAACCTTCCATTTATGATATATTCCTTGGTATAGGATTTCAACCTGCAGCGTGTTTGGGGCTCGTGGAGATGCCTGGGTCTACAGTTCGAGCCTCCAGTACTCCTGAGTTATCTGGTAGAGTGGTTTAATGCCTTTAATAATATTCAAATAAGCATGTGTTGTAGAATTAATTGATTGGAACCCTAGGATGTGGCATGAACCCTAGGATAGGGAAATGAATGCACCGTTTGTATGATATAAGGTACTTATATGCAAAAATTGAGATAAACAGCTAGAAATTGCCGGTAAAATAATTGTGGATTGCTTATTAGAATACGAGTTGCATGTATAACCAATTGCCTGTGAAATCACTAGTGGCTTGTATTGCATTATGAAACACGAGCTGCCTGTATATATATGAAAAAGAATTTAATTGTGAATGATGGAATCTGGATTGGAATAAATGTGGTGAACACGAACATGAACCCTACAGGGAATTAGGGGTAGAGCTCCTGTGGTTGGTTGGAAACCTGGAATGTAGACGGGAAGTGTGCTGGCCCTTGACTAAGTGGTACCAAGGAGAGCGACTGTCCCCTTTTTGTGTAGAGTGGAGCTAGTCGCCCTTGGGTTGTGACTCGGGGTAAGGATTGTCCACTCTACACCGACTCCTGTTGGCCCTCGTGTATGCGATACCGAGGCGAGCTACTAGTGTAAGGAGGGAGCTAGCCAACCCACAGGGCTTGGGGTCTAGCTAGCGACCCTGCACCAGCTTGTTAAGCCCTCTGGGCAAAGTGGGGTAGTCAGACGAGAGTGCGCCGACTGTGGAGGGGCGAGACCCCTGTTCTAAGAGGGTAAGGCCCTATACTGTTCCATGCTGTGCTTTAGGCGTACCTGCTAGCGGAAATGACTGACTGCGTGTCAGTGTGGGGTAGCTACCTGCACGCTTATCACACGTGCCATAGTCACCGCTACGTCTTGACAGTGACCTCGGGGTGGTTAATTGGGTGTAGGACTACCACGGGGGACTCTCTCGGCCAGGAGAGCACCACGTGTACCTTCTACGCTTCGGAAAAGACTGCAATCAAGATTGTTCCCACGAGGAACATGCTAGATCAAGTATATTTGGATAATTGAGAAAAATGGGTGAATAGTAAATACACATAAAACAAAATAAATAGAAAAGAGAATTAAACATGTTGCTTTCTCTATTTTAGATAGTATGGATACCACTCTACTCAGCGTTAGTTGACTATGTCTTTTTCATAACACTATTCAGGACCAGGAGTTGCGTAGCCTGAGCTTCCGGTTGCGGAAGGTGCTGGGCCCAGTCGAGCTCAGCCGTTGTTTCAGCAGTTTCTTGTCATTTTCTTACTGTTGTGGTAAGTATGAGACTTTTTAGCTACTGTTGTCTCTACTGTTACTTTCATTTACTGACCAACGGCTGCTCGCCCGACCTAGAGTGTAACTGCTTTGTCTGCACTGAGGAGTGAGGGGCGTATCAACGCCCTAACACGCAGAGACTCCAAGGCTTCCGGTTCAGTGGTGGCAGGTATGGTTACCGTTTCTGGCAAATTAGTGTACATACTTTTTGATTCTGGCGCCACACACTCTTTTGTTACTGTGAGTTTTGCTGTCAGTTTAGGACAGGACAGTGTACTGTTAGAGGATCCGTTTGTGATCAGAGGCCCATGTGGCTAGTTGTTTGTAGCTGAGGAGGTCTACACAGACGGCGAGGTCGGTATACGGGGACACAGCCTCCCTGCTAACCTGATTATGATACCGATGGAGGATTTTGGCGTGATTCTAGGGATGGACTGGCTATCCACCTATCACGCCCTAGGGGATTGTTTCGAGAGGAAGATCGTCTTCTCCATACCAGAGTTGCCTCCTTTTGAGTTTCATGGACAGCTGGTGGACGGAGGTTTCAGATGCATCTCTGCGTTTCGGGCAGCGAGGCTTTTGAGCCAGGGGTGTGAGGGCTTTTTAGCCTATGTAGTGGTAGAGCCTAGCCCTGTGGCTGACTTTCAGAGTATTCCGGTGGTTTGTGAGTACCCTGACGTGTTTCCAGAGGAGCTGCCAGGACTACCGCCCAAGCGTGAGATCGAGTTTGAGATCTCACTAGTATCGGGGACCAGTCCCATTTCTACTTCACTGTACCGGATCACGCCACTTGAGCTGCAAGAGCTCAAGTCACAGCTACAGGACCTGTTCGAGAAGGGCTTTGTGAGGCCCAGTGCATCCTCATGGGGAGCCCCTGTGTTGTTTGTGAAGAAGAAGGATGGTACCCTGCGACTTTGTATTGACTATCGACAGCTGAATAGGATCACCATCAAGAACAAGTATCCACTGCTGAGCATTAACGACCTTTTTGACCAGTTGCAAGATGCCACAGTGTTCTCCAAGATAGATCTAAGGTCAGGCTACCACCAATTGAGGATTAGGGAGATCGATGTCTCCAAGACAGCTTTTCGTACCCAATATGGGTACTATGAGTTCTTGGTCATGCCATTTGGGCTGACCAATGCTCCTGCTACTTTTATGGATTTGATGAGCCGGATTTTCAAGCCGTACTTGGATCAATTTGTGGTGGTATTCATCGAAGATGTACTCATTTACTCGCGGGATCAGGCATAGCACGGGCAGCATCTACGGATGATTCTAGACACTTTGAGGCGACGCAGGCTGTATGCCAAGTACAGCAAGTGCGAGTTTTGGTTAAGACAGGTGACTTTCTTGGGCCACGTGATCTCAGGGGATGGTTTGGCTGTGGACCCAGCCATGGTTGAGGTCGTACTCAAGTGGGAAAGGCCACGTACAGTGACAGAGATATGTAGCTTTTTGGGACTGGCAGGTTACTATCGGCAGTTTATCAGAAGATTCTCTCATATTGTGCGTCCTATGACCCAGCTATGGTTTAGTATGCTAGCAGGGGAAGGTCGAGCACCAGAGGCCTGCTGGGCCATTGCAGCCACTTCCTGTGCCAGAGTGGAAGTGGGAGAGCATCACCATGGTAATGGAGAGAGTTTCACTTATTTATGATAGCAATAGAAGGATATGTCATTGTAATTAATGTGGTGGAAATCTCTCAATCAAAGATTAACATAGATATGAATTTAAACCACGAAAAGGATGTCGTATCCACAGGGAGGAACAGATTAATAAGTTCACAAAATAATTTTTTCCTTTGTACTTATTCAATCACGTGCGCAATCCGTGTTCAAATCTGATGCGAAACAAGGTGAAAATAAGGAACACGTAATTATTTAGAAATGTAGGGATATGGTTGTAATTTTCCTTTCATGAAATAATTTGTAATGGCATGTAACATAGTTGTATTTCAAGACATGGGGCTTTCTCTTTTAGGTCATGTGAGTGTATGGATGAGATCTTATGCATTTATCACATCACCATTAAAGAGTTAAGTGCATGAAAGAAATACTATAACATGTAAGGTAATGCATGAAATTTCACTCAAATATATTAATCCACTAAATAATGCAATAGGGTTTTTGGCAATGGCACAAATGGTACTTTTTAATTTCACCAAAAATAGAGGAAATTTCCTCTCTCCTCTTTGCATGCGTGGAGGCTTGGTGGCCGGCTCCGCCTGCGATGCGTGGGAGAGAGGTGATCACGACGGTGGGGAAGCATGGCTGGAGGTGGCGGTGGCGATCAGCCGGAGAGCTTTATGTTGGCCGAGCTTGCTGTAGGGGGCTATCGCTGCTGCTGCTGTCGCGCGCTCGCAAGGGCGCTCAAGGGGGCGCTGGAGAGGGCAGTGAGAGTGCTGTGGCGTCTGCAGGTAGTGCAGGTGCAGGCGGCTAGGCGCACAAGGGCGTTGGAGGTTGGGCGTTGAGAGAACTGTGGCGTCTGCAAGCAGTGCGGGTGGCTACGGTGCGGTGCCTATGGGCGATGACGATGGCGTGAGGTGCGCTACACACTTGCAGGGCGCGCTTGTAGGGCTGAAGCAACGCTGGAGGGCATGCAAGGGCGCTGGTGAGGGCGCTGGTGAGGGCATGAGAGGTAGGCTATGGGTGCAGTGCCTACGGGCTCTTGGCAGTAGCGGTGGAGGGTGATGGAGTGGCGCGGTGCGGGCGTGGGTGCGCGCCTGCAGGATCCGTAAGGGCAGGCAGTGGAGGGCACAGGTGTGCGGTGATGGAAGGCTTAGCACAGTGCACGCAGTCTTCATGGTGTCCGCCCTCTCCATGGTGGGGAAGGTGGAGAAGAAGGATATCCCCCCAGGGGGAGGAAGAAGATGAAGATCCGCCTCACGACTGATCCTCCTTTTTATCCCTACTCTCCACGCGAGTCAAGGGATTTTTAAATCCCTTACTAAATTTGGCCTTCAGCTGTTGAGGAGCTGTTGAGGCCGGCCGAAAGACTCAGTTGAGGCCAGCCGGAAGACTCAGTTGAGGCCGGCGGCTGTTGGGGAGGGGAGAATTTAATTCACCCCCTCATCTCTTGCAATTTATTTCTATAACAACAAAACATAAAATAATTACATACTAAATTATAGAATGCAATAAAATAGATAAAAACTCAAGTAATGATGCATGTACTTATTTAATGACCTAATGTAATTATTAACAAAGATACTATGTTAAAATTAAAGTACTTAGGCGTAATAATAGTCCATTAAAATGGACTCATCACATGGACTTAGTGGTGGGTCTACCTATTACCCAGCGAGGACACGACGCAATCTGGGTGATAGTGGATAGGTTGACGAAGACGGCGTGTGTTAAGGCGACTTGCTCGATCGTGTTTTAACAGTTATTACGTCGTAGTATAGGTGATCAAGCGTCGTCAACAAATAAAGAGTTTTTATTACTCGAAAACCGAAGTATCCGAGATCGAACACAGGGAGCAATTGGAATTTACTACTAATCAAAATGTAATTGAACACTCTAATTTACTCAAAACTTAAATTCAAACATGAATGTATGCGGGTAAATAGTAATTAGGACAAAAGAGTAAAATTGGACGTCTGATCTTGTGATCAGATGTCTTAAAAGTATTTTCCCTTTTTCTTTTGCTTTCTGCAGTCTTTCACTTTGCCTTTCTTTTTCTCTTCTGTCTTCTTCTCACTTTAGATTCTGCTTCTACTTCCTTGATCTTCTGCCTTGGCTTTTCTTCTTCTTTCTCTGCCGTCTCTCCTTCTTCCTTCTTGCCTTCTGCGAAGGCTACTTCTTCTTCCTTGGTCCTCTGTTCTTCCTGCCTTTGCTTCTCTTCTCTGCTTTCTTCTCAGAAGTCTCTCTTTTTTACTTCTTCTCTTCTTCTTCTTCCTCGCGGCTAAGTCTCTCTTCCTCAACGTTCAGCCTGCCTACACAGAGAGCAAAACCTACCCCTTTCCCTCTACTCGAACGTCTCTCTCTCTGCAATTCGCTCAAGGACGCTCTCCCAGAGCCACATGGGTAATCGGGTCAGATTTCGCACCCGGGACCAGGCGCACCGGCAGGTGGGTGATGCGTGAGGTGTGCTCAGGATAGGTGTCCGGATCCTGCTAGATCTGCGAGGTGAAACCGCGGACAAGGCAAGTGGGTCAGGTGAGGGACCTCACCCCTGTGCTTTCGGAGGCGGTAAGCAGATAACACAAAAACAATTTAAACACAGCGGCACCTCGTATTTCCACGATGTGGGACTAAAGTCTCTGCCCCAATCTCGCGCGCACCCGCAGATCCTTCGTGCGATTGCCACAGCTGCAGACTTCGTAGCACTCCTTGCTGAGCCAGACCTCTTCGCACCACTCGCGCGAGTCTGCTGCACCTGAAGCCTAGAAGACCTGATGCCTGGAGCTGCTGTGAAGCTGCTTCAACCGTCGTCAATGGCAGCAGGAGCTTTGATACTGTCAAACACAAAACGAGCCTCTCGGCTCAATTAGACCAGCTGGGGACCTTCTCCATGGCACGGCGAAGGTGGTGAGCCATGCGGCAGGCCGTGGGATGGTCTAGGCGTGCGTGCCTAGGTCAACCTGTGGCCAGAAGTGTGGGGTTGTTCGGGAGACTGTGGTGGAGGTGTAGAGGGGTGGCTGATGGGCGGAAGTTGTTCCTTGTGGTGAGGCGGAGCTTATGAGTCGGTTGGCGAGCCGTGTGGAGGGGCGGAATGGTGGATGCGGCTCGCCGGAGGTCGGTCGGAGGTGAGGAAGATGGAGGTGGTCAGCGACGGTCGAGGGTCGATTAAATGAAATAACAGGGGGAAAAGAGAGAGGGGAATACGGGGAGTAGTTCTAACCTAATTGTAAGGACGAAGGGGGATGGAGGGCGGACAGCTGTACCTGCTATCGCCGGAGAAGACGTTGCCCAGTGGAGGAGGACGGCGGCGACGACGGGGCTGAGGTGGCATGCGCGGGTATTGCGCGGCGTGGAGGAGAATCAGGAAGATGTCTCTACCACTGGTTTTGTGGCAGAGCGAGGAAGAAGGGACAGGGAGCTCGCCGGAGCTTGCTTGATGCTTGGCCGGAGAAGAAAGAGACAAATTGGGGGTGGAAGTCCGGCCAAGTCAAGCTAAAGATGAGCGGCCGGAGGTGTGGGTTCTTTTATAGGCACTGGGCCATGCTTTCAGAGCGTGGAGGGCATGCCTATTGCCTCTGATGGCTTGCCAGAGTAGGAAAGAGGTTAAGATACCCAAATCCCTCATGCGTTCGCACGAGAGATTGGGTTCACACCAGAGATTGTGATTGGCTGTAGATGGAAGGGAATTCCTCAGAGAATCTCCCTTCCATTTCTGGGAGGGGATCTCTGAGGAATCAGAGAGTAATCCCTTTCTAAACCCCGGAGGTTGCTTCTGCCCTAACAATGGCGGTAGGACCTGATTGCAAAGGTGGCGAGGAAATTAGGGGACTCTCTGCAAGGATTTTCAAAAGATAGGGACCAAGTTGTGATTTAGGTGTACTAAATTGCAAAGTAGGTTAAGATGACCTCCCCTTAGGTCCAAATTTTGGTATAAACCTAATTTGGACCTAAGGAATCTAATGGTAAAGTTGGATTTTAGGTTTGACCTCGTTTGACTGGACATTTTGTGTAAAAGCCTAAATTAGGTTACTTGAAGAGCTAAGACCCTAATCTTGGTCAAACTGGGTTTCAAAGGCCAAATTAAGTGTTATAAACCCTAGAGGATATTTTTTCATGATTTTTAGAGGGATTACTTGATTTTTATCCTGACCGAAACCTTGTTAATTTAAGCAGGTCTATTTTAGGGTTACCAAATGTCATTTAATTCCTGGATTGCACCTAAACCCATGTCTGATTGAATCACCCACTTTTTATCTTATTTAGACCTTTTGACCTATGTTTTGCCTCTGAGAAAACCCGTTTATGTACTGCAATGGTAAAATTGCAGTTTTAACCTTTAATTCATGTTTTCTTCTCAGAGTACTTATTCCTTCATTTAGGCCTTCTTCTAGGTTATGTAGGAGCTTTTATCTTCTTTATTGGGTCAAAAAGAGCTAGTTATGGCTCATGATGAGGCTCTCATCATACCCCCATGCCTAGCTTTTGCTAGTCCCTTAGCAAAATTCCAAGGTTTTAACTTCCGTTCTAGACCCAGAGTGTCTGTCAACAATCATGATAAGTGCTTCTCCTTTTCTTTTGTGATTAGGAAGGAGTGCCGACAATAGGCCTAGAGGTATTCAAGTACTAACCAAAATCCGGACCTATTCTGCTTTAGCCTCAGTCCTCCGCAAAGGTTTCTACGGCCCACAAAAACTAACCTAGGGTTTGTTGGACTCCGCGGTTAAAATACCCATGCTTGAGACATTTGTAGCCTAAGTTCAGTTTGCAGTGCACTTTTTGTAAGAGAGAGATAGAAGATTTATTTTTTTGGAGAGCTTTTCTCTATCTTTTCTTTTTATTTCTAGCTTCAGATTAGCTTCTCAACACGGTCTGTATCGGATTCCTCGTCCCCATCATCAATCCTCAAGGGTTCCTGGCTATCGATGCTTCGAGATAGCACCACCCATGGCAACCCCCAGAACCCTGGCTTTCGAGATTTCGAGATAATCCCGCCCATGCCGTTCCGTGGCCGAATTCAGACCCTGGCAATCGACATTTCGTGATAATACCACCCATGGTATCTGAACCAACAGAGTGCTTACATGCCCCCAGTAGGATATTTAAATATCCTAAGAGACAAGCACCGAGGAGACGATATGTTGTTACGCATCTTCGAGGGGAATTTCCCACCTCTCCGCGCTGGGAACTCGTCCAAATCAACTTGTGTTGATTGGCCGCTCCTAATCTAGGTGACTTTTGTAGAACATTAAACGCTTTTGCGTGGTTTGGATGTTTATGCGCACTGAACCAGACTGTGTGTGAATTTGGGGTGCTTAGGTTACCGAATCCTGCACATCGAAGGTCAGTTAATGAGGCCGAATACTTCCTAAGCCTTAGACCTAATACCTAAGTTTCACATTTTCCTCAACCTCTTGAGGATTATCCAGATTTTAACGGATATGTGAATTTTTAAGCTAACAAATCTAGCCCAAGAGGCCTAAGACCAGCATTCCCGCTAATCTCTTGTTATGTCTCCTTAACACTTTTTCTTTTATTTCTTTTCTTGATCTGGTCTAGAACTTCAGTTAATTCCTTAATCTTTTACTAATGACTATTTCTTTTTCTTTTTCATTTTGTGCTCCTTTTTGTCATTTTCGCTCTTTTTCTCCTCCTTATGAATATGTGGCTTACAAAATTTCCTCCCTCCCCCATTTTTTTGTTCTTTTTCATAATTTTTCAATTTTTTTGTGTTTTTGACATATGTGAATTTTTTGTGAGAATCATTCTGAATTTTTCTTGGTTCTGTATGTATGCACTTTATCACCCCCCTTGCCTAAGTTTTGCAATGTCCTCATTGTAAACGGAGGGTGTGAATTAGTGTTGAGGTCAGGGACTTAGAACAGGATACATCGGGTGGGTGAATGGGTCGAAAATGAATGATGCGGATGATTTTAATCTCTGATACGTTACTAGAGGTGGGATCAACTGTCTAAGGCTGAACTCAAGGTGCAATAGACGTGGAGTATGGACGGATAATCAGACGGGTCTCTATTTTTGGGATGACGGGTTGCCTCCAGTTAAGCGTTAAATTTAATGCCTTCAGTCGAGCGGAAAATGGGGTGGAGAGGGAGTGGTCAAATCAATGGAGTTTTCGAAAACAAGCACCTTGATTAAGAGCCTGGTTGGTCCAACCAGGTGCTTGTTGAGATTAGTCGGCTGATGATGCAGCCCAAACCCAATGAGTCTGGTGGGTTGATAGATGTAGATCAACAAATGTGAAACCCACCATATGCAATGCAGTTCTAATGGATATGGAAGTGAAAACTCGGGTTTAGGCGGAGTCGAATCAGCCTGGTCAAAGTAGGGTTCCGAAAAATAATCAATGTAAGGTGTGGAATCCCTACAGGGGTGATCACAGAATGATGGCTCCTGATTTTCGGTCTGATCAATGCCTGATACCCGGTATAGATATGGAGTTGAATCATCTGCAAACGACTCAATGAGAGGTGAATCGGAATAGAAATTGAGTCCGGTTGCGGGTCGGGGTAGGGAACGGGTTTTGATAGGTTCAGTATATGTGGCGCAGGTGGCTTCAAGGAAAATTGGCTTGTTATAATCAGGAAGCAGATTTTCTCCGATGTTATGATCAGATTCGAAATCGTCGGAGAGTTTGCGAAAATCAAAATTTGAATGAGATTCCAGATCATGAGTTCCACCATCATATGTTGCAGATTCAGCAGCCTGACTGGGGTCTAGCCTAAATGTTAATTCTGAGCTTAAAAGGGTATCCTTATCTGGTAGAGGCTCAGATTCTAAGCTAGTAGGGCAGACCCAATTGAAACCTTGCTCGTCCAACTCCTCAGTTTCTATGTCGTAGATTGGCATGACTTCCGAAAAATCGATTTGTTCCTCTGAGGAGGTTGGCGAGGGATATTCATCAAATCGAGGCCCAAAATCATATTCTTCATTAAAAGATTGATCTTCTTCATATGGGGCCTTGACATCCTCAAAATAGGTTTCAGATCTAGGTTCTAGGCTTAGGATGTGGGTTGAATTACTAAAATCTAGGTCTGAATAACCTTCAAGGGTCACCTTATCAGAATAAGGGACGAAATTTATACCCTCGAGAGGTTCAGTTCTACTTTCATACTTGCAGGAGTTTTGGGATTCTAAAATGGGCTCAACATGGTATTTTCCTGCATTTGGAGCTTCCCAACCTTCTTCAATATCATGCACATTATCTTCTATTTGGGTTGGGAATCCACAACCATTTTGTGCCTCAAACCCGAGATCAGATTTATCCTCGATGTTGTCCCAAGATAGATCATCCTCTGTTGGTATACACGGGTATTTCTGATCAATAATTTGTTTTACTAATCTCATTATCTCTTCCCGTTTTTCAAGACTATCTTGGTGTTGCTTCCAAAGTCGAGGATTTGTCATACAGTGGAGGTATTCAAGGTTGTGCAGTTTTTCTATCTCAATGTATGCAGTAATGAGCAAGTCACGGGTTGATCCTTTGTTGGCTTCTGCTAATAACACTTGGGCACAAATTATGACAAAGGTTGTGGTTGTTGGGACATCGACCTGAATATTTCCTACTGGTGTTGAGGTTTCTTCATTTTCATAGAATTTCATGGCATCCTCAATCATTTTATCTCTCATGGTTCTCCGATATTCAGGTTTCTTAATTGGTAGTCCTAGGTGGTTTGGTTGCATTTTCGGATCACATGGTGGAATCAAGATGTAGAATCAGCGTTGGAATAAAGATCAAGTTATGAAGCGATCAGATCTGAATAATGAGTCCCACTGAAAATGTGTATGTGTGCTTTAAAGAGAAAAGATGAGGGACTGGAGATGTTTTTGACCCAATCAAGACACCCAAAGATGTTTGGATGACTATGGAGGTTCGAGGCGGATGGACCCCTGGATCAGAAGATCGTCCACCTGAGAATTACCTGGGCAGCCAGAGAGGGAGAGTCCCGCAAAGACTCCTACATGGTAGAGCATCCCCATGGGTTACAGGGTTTCCCCCACCCGACCTCTCTTGTCACTGAGATTCCAGGTAGACCAGAATGGGGACCTTGACCTCTTTAGTCTACCACTTTTATTTCAAAGGTGCTTTAGGGTTCTCACTTGAACTTTAGATAGTTTGATGTTGTGACCTAATTTAGAGGTTGGTTGACCCAAGGGGTCAACTTCACCTGACCTGTCCTATAGATGGCAGAATGATTCTAGGTTTGGAGCCTAGTGATCACCCTGATTTGACTCCCAGGTTATTAGGTCCAAAAATTTTAAGATTCAAGTGATTTTAGAGCTCAATTTTTAGGGTTTGCGTGTTAATATCTCTTCAATCAAGGTCTTGGGTAGCACACCGATGCGGGAGGGTTTATTTCCTTTCATGTAGGCATGTTGACTAGCACTTCAGGACCCTACTGTAGAAACCCTAATTTGATTCTATTTCCAATCCTTTTTTCTTTTTCACCAAAATTCTCTTTGGACTTTAAAAGCAAGAAATGTGTTGTCCACAGAGATTAAGCGTTATTTCTATTAGGCACATGAATTTGTGGGATGGAATCTAAAGAAAATTGCTCTAACTTCAAGAACATTTGAAAAAAAATTTCGAAAAATTAGGAAACATTTGCCTTAAAGATGGTGATTACTATATAAAGAAGGCAATTGATTCCTAAATTGATTTTATTCCTTTTGTCTTTTCAGGATTAGGGGATAGTTTAAGGAAGAAAAGAAATTACCTACCCTGGAGTGGTTGACTTGTGGGAGGGATTTTCTTGTGAAATACCTGCAAGATCACATCAAAGCATAGTAGGGCAAGTTAGTGTTCAATATGAAGAAAAGAATGTAGAGACTAGTGGTAAATTGCGCGTTGCTCCCCGGCAACGGCGCTAAAATGTTGAGGCGACTTGCTCGATCGTGTTTTAACAGTTATTACGTCGTAGTATAGGTGATCAAGCGTCGTCAACAAATAAAGAGTTTTTATTACTCGAAAACTGGAGTATCTGAGGTCGAACACAGGGAGCAATTGGAATTTACTACTAATCAAAATGTAATTGAACACTCTAATTTACTCAAAACTTAAATTCAAACATGAATGTATGCGGGTAAATAGTAATTAGGACAAAAGAGTAAAATTGGACGTCTGATCTTGTGATCAGACGTCTTAAAAGTATTTTCCCTTTTTCTTTTGCTTTCTGCAGTCTTTCACTTTGCCTTTCTTTTTCTCTTCTGTCTTCTTCTTCTCACTTTAGATTCTGCTTCTACTTCCTTGATCTTCTGCCTTGGCTTTTCTTCTTCTTTCTCTGTCGTCTCTCCTTCCTTCTTGTCTTCTGCGAAGGCTTCTTCTTCTTCCTTGGTCTTCTGTTCTTCCTGCCTTTGCTTCAATTCTCTACTTTCTTCTCAGCAGTCTCCCTTCTTTTACTTCTTCTCTTCTTCTTCTTCTTCCTCGCGGCTAAGTCTCTCTTCCTCAACGTTCAGCCTGCCTACACAGAGAGCAAAACCTACCCCTTTCCCTCTACCCGAACGTCTCTCTCTGTCTGCAATTCGCTCAAGGACGCTCTCCCAGAGCCACACGGGTAATCGGGTCGGATTTCGCACCCGGGACCAGGCGCACCGGCAGGTGGGTGATGCGCGAGGTGTGCTCAAGATAGGTGTCCGGATCCCGCCAGATCCGCGAGGTGAAACCGCGGACGAGGCGAGTGGGTCAGGTGAGGGACCTCACCCCTGTGCTTTCGGAGGTGGTAAGTAGATAACACAAAAACAATTTAAACTACAACGGCACCTCGTATTTCCACGATGTGGGACTAAAGTCTCTACCCCAATCTCGCATGCGCCCGCAGATCCTTCATGCGATTGCCACAGCTGCAGACTTCACAGCGCTCCTTGCTGAGCCAGACCTCTTCGCACCGCTCGTGCGAGTCTGTTGCGCCTGAAACCTGGAAGACCTGACGCCTGGAGCTGCTGCGAAGCTGCTTCAACCTTCATCAGTGGCGGCAGGAGCTTTGATACTGTCAAACACAAAACGAGCCTCTCGGCTCAATCAGACCAGTTGGGGACCTTCGCCGTGGCACGGCGAAGGTGGTGAGCCATACGGCAGGCCATGGGATGGCCTAGGCGTGCGTGCCTAGGTCAACCTATGGCCAGAAGTGTGGGGTTGTTCAGGGGATTGTGGTGGAGGTGTAGAGGGGTGGCTGATGGGCGGAAGTTGTTCCTTGTGGTGAGGCGGAGCTTATGAGTCGGTTGGCGAGCCGTGTGGAGGGGCGGAATGGTGGATGCGGCTCGCCGGAGGTCGGTCGGAGGTGAGGAAGATGGAGGTGGTCAGCGACGGTCGAGGGTCGATTAAATGAAATAACAGGGGGAAAAGAGAGAGGGGAATACGGGGAGTAGTTCTAACCTAATTGTAAGGACGAAGGGGGATAGAGGGTGGACAGCTGTACCTGCTATCGCTGGAGAAGACGTTGCCTAGTGGAGGAGGACAGCGGCGACGATGGGGCTGAGGCGGCATGTGCGGGTATTGTGCGACGTGGAGGAGAATCAGGAAGATGTCTCTGTCACTGGTTTTGTGGCAGAGCGAAGAAGAAGGGACAGGGAGCTCGCCGGAGCTTGCTGGACGCTTGGCAGGAGAAGAAAGAGACGAATTGGGGGTCTAAGTCCAGCCAAGTCAAGCTAAAGATCAGCGGCCGGAGGTGTGGGTTCTTTTATAGGCACTGGGCCGTGCTTTCAGAGCGTGGAGGGCATGCCTATTGCCTCTGATGGCTCGCCGGAGTAGGAAAGAGGTTAAGATACCCAAATCCCTCGTGCGTTCGCATGAGAGATTGGGTTCACACCAGAGATTGTGATTGGCAGTAGATGTAAGGGAATTCCTCAAAGAATCTCCCTTCCATTTCTGGGAGGGGATCTCTGAGGAATCAGAGAGTAATCCCTTTCTAAACCTCGTCGGAGGTTGCTTCTGCCCTAACAATGGCGACAGGACCTGATTGCTAAGGTGGCGAGGAAATTAGGGGGCTCTCTGCAAGGATTTTCAAAAGATAGGGACCAAGTTGTGATTTGGGTGTACTAAATTGCAAAGTAGGTCAAGATGACTTCCCCTTAGGTCCAAATTTTGGTATAAACCTAATTTGGACATAAGGAATCCAATGGTGAAGTTGGATTTTAGGTTTGACCTCGTTTGACTAGACATTTTGCGTAAAAACCCAAATTAGGTTACTTAAAGAGATAGGACCCTAATCTAGGTCAAACTGGGTTCCAAAGGCCAAATTAAGTATTCTAAACCCTAGAGGATATTTTTCCATGATTTTTAGAGGGTTTACTTGATTTTTATCCTGATCGAAACCTTGTTAATTTAAGCGGGTCTGTTTTAGGGTTACCAAATGTTATTTAATTCCTGGATTGCACCTAAACCCATGTCTGATTGAATCAACCCACTTTTTATCTTATTTAGACCTTTTGACCTATGTTTTGCCTCTGAGAAAACCCGTTTATGTATTGCAATGGTAAAATTGCAGTTTTAACTTTGAATTCATGTTTTCTTCTCAGAGCACTTATTCCTTCATTTAGGCCTTCTTCTAGGTTATGTAGGTGCTTTTATCTTCTTTATTGGGTCAAAAAGAGCTAGTTATGGCTCATGATGAGGCTCTCATCAGCGAGTTTCCTACCGATTCGAGTCACCTTGGGAGCAGCGTAGTTGGCAGAGAGGTACATTCGCGATGTGGTATGCCTACATGGAGTTCTGCGTGAGATTGTATTCGATAGGGATACCTGTTTTACTTCCCAGTTCTGGGCTGAGTTTCAGTAGGCTTTGGGGACACAGTTGAGGTTCAACATCGCATACCACCCCAACTCGAACGAACAGTCAGAGTGCACCATACAGACACTTGAGGACCTTTTACGTGCCTGTGTACTGGACTGAAGTGGCTCCTGGGAGGAGCATTTACCCCTGGCTGAGTTTGCATACAATAATAGCTACCACTCGAGCATCGGCAAGGCAATTTACGAGGCTCTGTACGGATGGAGGTGTACTGCACCCTTGAGTTGGGTCGAGGTGGGGACCAAGTGGGAGGTTGGCCCCAGGTTGATCTGGCAGAGTCAGGAGGTGATAGAGCAGATTCACAGATGACTCCGCACTGTTAGAAGCAGGCAGAAGAGTTATGCTGACAAAAGACGTAGAGAGGTGCAGTTCGAGGTTGGGAATCACGTCTTCCTCCGTGTTTGGCCCATGAAGAGCCTGTAGCATTTTGGGGTGAAAGGGAAGCTTGCGCTGAGGTTTGTGGGCCCCTTTGAGGTCCTGGAGCAGGTAGGACCCGTTGCTTACCGGCTTGCCCTTCTACCCCAGCTTTCTGGTGTGCATGACTTGTTCCACGTGTCCAACCTCAGGAAGCACGTCACCGATCCCAGTCACGTTCTGAGCCATGAGAGTGTTGAGGTGGGTGATGACCTAACCTACCCAGAGAGACCCGTGCAGATACTAGACAAAGCCATCAGGAGTCTGAGACGGAAGTGGGTGCCACTGGTGAAGTTCTTATGGAGAAGCCAGCGATACGAGGAGGCTACCTGGGAGCCTAATGTAGTGATGTGAGAGCAGTACGCGGAGCTTTTTGAGGGTACGTCTTTTCGGACCTACTTCGGTCCTCTTTAAGTTTGTTATGCATTTTATATTCCTTTTTCCGCACCCTAGCTAGTTTAAGTTTTGATGATGAAACTTCCTTTAAGTTTGTTATGATGTAAGGACCCGTCCCACTTTTAGCCTTCTAAGATGTCTGGAGTCTCAGTCAGACATCTGTCCAAATGTCTGAACCCTTTCCCGGATGTCAGAAAATGAAATTTCTATACGCATACTTTGCCCTACGCGTGCGTGGCAGGCAGGACCTTCTCCTCTCACTCCTTTTTCCTCCTTGCCTACCCGAACCCTAAACCCCAGCCATCTATAAAAACCCCTCCCCTCCTCTCATCTCCACTCCACACCCCACCACCCCCACCTTCAGAGCCCCGAGAGGAGGTGAGTGAGGGAGAGCGAGAGGGTGAGAAGGAGGAGAGTGCGGGAGGAGGAGGAGTTCGAGGTCGGAGAGCTTCAGTGGGAGCTCGGTGGAGCTCGTACCGCCACCGCGGGCACGTGCAGGAGGAGGAGAGAGTCCGGAGAGGCAGCCTAGACCGTCTGCAGTGGCTTGAGCTACGGCGGAGCGAGGAGCGCTGTGGAGAGCACTGGGAGCAGGTTCTGGTACTGGAAATTTTCCAGTATCAGATGTTTGGAGCGGAGTCCAGATGGCTGGCGGAGCATCTAGACGTCTGGAGTTGAGACCAGACGTCTGAAAGCTATTTTATAATGAAGGTATGTTCTTTTCACGGTTACAGCCCTGCAGGCCTCATCACAGAATCATTTGTTGGGCCTGATTTGGTTGCTACAACTATCGTACGTAGGAGCAGCCTAGGGAAGGAGCGCGAAACGCTCTCCCACGTACTTTCGGATGTCTGATCAGCTCACCAGAAGACTGGAAGTTCTTCTAGACGACCGAAGGAGTCGTCTGACGTCTGGAATGGCCTTCAAACGATCCCAGAGGAGAGCTGGATGTCTGAGGACGCCGTAGGGACTTGAGGTAGAGTTCTGTATCTTTTAAGGCGTCTGGACTTATTCCCAGGCGTCTGATTTTGGATAGTAGACACGTTTTTGACCCATTTGGGGTCCGATGGAGATCCGATTTATGCAAACGAAGTATCTATACTTTCCTTGCGAGTTTCTCTACGTACTAGAAACCTTTATACACTATTATGAACCTTTCGTTTGTGATATATTCCTTGGTATAGGATTTCAGCCTGCAGTGTGTTTGGTGCTCGTGGAGATGCCTCGGTTTGCAGTTCGAGCCCCCAGTACTCCCGAGTTGTCTAGTAGAGTGGTTTAATGCCTTTAATAATATTCAAATAAGCATGTGTTGTAGAATTAACTAACTGGAACCCTAGGATGTGGTATGAACCCTAGGGTAGAGAAATGAATGCACTGTTTGTATGATATATGGTACTTGTATGCAAAAATTGAGATAAACTGCTAGAAATTACCTGTAAAATAATTATGGATTGCCTGTTAGAATACGAGCTGCATGTATAACCAATTGCCTGTGAAATCACCAGTGGCATATATTGCATTATGAAACATGAGCTGCCTGTATATATATGAATAAGAATTGAATTGTAAATGATGGAATCTGGATTGGAATAAATGAGGTGAACATGAACATGAACCCTACGGGGAATTAGGAGTAGAGCTCCTGTGGTTGGTTGGAAACCTGGAATGTAGACAGGAAGTGTGCTGGCCGTTGAGTACTTGGTACCAAGGAGAGTGACTATCCCCTTTTCGTGTAGAGAGGAGCTAACCGCCCTTGGGTTGGGACCTGGGATAAGGATTGGCCACTCTACACCGACTCTTGTTGGCCCTTGTGTATGTCGTACTGAGGCAAGCTACTAGTGTAGGGAGGGAGCTAGCCACCCCATGGGCCCGGGGTTCAGCTTGCCACCCTACACCGACTTGTTAAGCCCTCTGGGCAAACCGAGGTAGTCAGACGAGGGTGTGCGGACTGTGGAGGGGCGAGACCCTTGTTCTGAGAGGGCAAGTCCCTGTACTGTTCCGTGCTGTACTTTGGGCGTACCCTCTAGCGGAAATGATTGACCGCGTGTCAGTGTGGGGTAGCTGCCCATGTGCTTATCACGCGTGCCGTAGTCACTGCTACATCTTGGTAGTGACCTTGGGGTGGTTGACTGGGTGTAGGACTACCACGGGGGACTCTCCTGGCTAGGAGAGCACCACGTGTACCTTCTACTCTTCGAAAAAGATTGCAATCAAGATTGCTCCCATGAGGAACATGCTAGATCAAGAATATTTGGATAATTGAGAAAATGGGTGAACAGTAAATACACATAAAATAAAATAAATAGAAAAGAGAATTAAACCTATTTCTTTTACTATTTTAGATAGTATGGATACCGCTCTACTCAGCATTCGTTGACTCTGTCTTTTTCATAACACTATTCAGGACCAGGAGTTGAGTAGCCCGAGTTTCCGGCTGCGGAGGGTGCTGGGCCCAGTCGAGCCCAGCCGTAGTTTCAGCAGTTTCTTGTTTTTTCCTTACTATTGTTGTAAGTATCATCCTTTTTAGCTATTGTTGTCTCTACTATTTCTTTTGTTTCCGTTGTTTCTATTGTTGTGGTGGTATGTAATGGACCAACAATTTTACTTTCCTTTACTACTTTGTACATTTTTACTGGTTAGTACTATTACACGTGTGAATGTGGATTACTTTCCTACCTTTTGGTTAATTCTTGTTTGATGACTAGGTCTTGGGATTAGTCGAGGCGAGCCGGTCTCGGGTCCTGTAGGGGTTCGGGAACCGGGTCGTAACATCTAAGGACAGAGAGGAGAGTCGACCTACTCTAATGGATGAAAGGGCAGGATTTGGTGACGGCTGTGGTTGGCTGGCGACGAGGACGAAGGTGCTTTCGATGGGGAGTAGGGTGACGAGGAGAGGGAGAGATGGCCTTTGCTTTGGCCGGCGAGAGGTGGAAGAAGGAAAGGAAGGTCGTGGGCTAGCCAATTTGGCCGTTGGCTGGTCGGAGGATGATGGGGGAAGTAGGTCACTGATGCTGCGTTGGAGGCAGCCAGAGAATAGAGGAATTGGGTGGTTTTGGCCTAGACGCGAGCTCAGAAGTACGCTGGGATTGAGAGGATCTTTTATAGTGTTCAAAATCGAGCTCTATTTGAGGAAAGAGGCCATGGGAGATGGATTAGGAATCAGAAGAAACCCCTAGATTTTCTTGGATTCGTGTGCTCTTCTCGCTCAAGATTTGCATCGCAAATTGTGTTCAGATGATCCCTTAGTGTGTAAGTATCAATCCCACCAAATTTGGTGTAGGTTTGATGGGGTTGCAAGCTTGTTCAAAGGTTGGTGTTGCATGATTGACCCATCCATGGTGGCAAGGGCATATATGTGAAAGTGATGAGAAAGTTAGGGGTGTGATCGTAAGAAACTTAAAAGTTGAGGGGCTAAATATAAGAAATAGAGATTTTAAGGACTGAATTGCAAACTAGGTTAAGATGGACTCTAATTAGGCCCAAATTTTGGTGTTAACCTAATTTGGACCCAAGAAATATAATAGTGAATTTTGATTTGAGTTTTAACCATGTTTGAATGGGTAATTTGTACTGAAGCCCAAATTAGGGTAAATTCCCATCTGAAACTCTGTTCTAGGTCAAAATATGTTCAGATGGTCAAACCAAGGGTGAAAAACCTCTTAGAATATTTTTATATGAATTTCAAGAGATTTAGATGAATTTTATCCTGACCAGAACCTCTTTAATTCAAGTGGGGTTGAGAATTAGGGTTTGTATACTATTTTCGTTCTCGAAATGCGTGAAACCTTGTTTTTGTCAGTGTGGACCCACCTTTTGGTCTTTAATGCTTAATTGACCTCTGATTAACCCCTGGGTGACCCCATGGTTACTCTACACTTGTGATGTGATGTTAAAATTGTGGAATTAACCCTATTCTTTTGTCTTCTTCTCAAAACAGATTACAGTGGAATTGCTGTCCTCAGGCAATCATTCAGGAGCATTTGTCTCTTGATTGTAACTAATTCAAGCTAGTTATAGAGAATGATTGTGTTACCATAATCCCCATGCCAAATGTTAAGACCCGTACTGTTTGAGCCTTTTAAGACGTCTGGACTTTAGGGTAGACATCTGAACTGTGGGTCAGACGTCTGGACGCATTCCCAAACGTCTGAAAATCAAAAAATTTGAGTACGAGCTTGCATTTGTGCGTGTGCTATGCACAGACAGTACTCTCATTTTTCCTTCCCTTATTCTTCTCCATCTTCCGTTCCCAGCAAAACCCTAAACACCAACCTTATATAACCCCGTCCTCCTCTCTCATTTCCCCTAGTTCTAAACCACTAGCCACCTTCCTTCTTCCCTCTAGCGAGAGAGGCAGTGTGATCGAGGAGGGCGATGTTGAGGAGGAGTGGCATGAGGAGAGGAGGAGAGAAAACTCGCGAGATCACGTGGGAGCTCACCGGTGAGCGCACGGCCGAGGTGACGCGTGTGCGAGGAGGAGTGCGTCGGGGAGGTCCTCCCCAACACTGCTGCAGCCGGAGATGCAGGCGAGAGATCGCAGTGCGGCCACGCGCGGCACGAGAGGGCGGAGGCAGGTTCTGATTCTCAGTTTTTCCCAAAATCAGACGTCTGGAGCGAAGTCCAGATGACGGAGCGGATGTCTGGAGGTGGTTGCAGATGTCTGAGGAGAGAGTTTCGTGAAGGTACATCCCTTTGCGGATACGGCCATGCAGGCTGCTTCGTCAATACCCCTTTTCCATGGCCGTTTTGAGGGGATTCGGTGTCTGGATGCAAGATTCACTTTGGGAAGGCACGGGACACGCCCTCCCACGCATTTCAGACGTCTGAGCGACATATCAGATGATGGGAAGCACTTCCAGACGTCCGGAGTGGTGGTCGGACATCTGGAGCTGGGTCCAGACGGTCCAGAAGAGTTCCTGGACGTCTGAGGATTGGTGCAGGGCTTGAGGTATGACACTGGACACTTTTAAGATGTTTGGAATTTGTTCCAGACGTCTGATTTGCGTCAGAAACTCTATTTTTGACCCGTTTAGGGTCCGTTTGAGGTCTATTTTCCGCAAATAAGATATCGATGTTTCCCGCATGAATTCCTCTACTTGTTAGAAGACTTTTTATACTATTCTGAATATTCTTTTATGATTGATCCTTGTGATAGGACCTTGTTCTATTACAGATTCGGGGCTTGCTGAGGCACGTGAACCTGCCGTTCATGCCCCCACTACTCTTGGGTTTACTGGTAGAGTGGCTTCCCCTTAATTTAATTAAAACCTAAATGCATGTGTGGAATGAATAATTAGAACCTAGGATATGGCATGAATCCTGGGACAAGAAACACTTGAAATGTCTGTAATGGATGATTGAATTGCAGTCTTGAATGAGTAGATAGAATGATAACAATTTCCTGTAAATAAATAACAGCTGCCTGTGAAATGTAAAGTACTTGTGCTAGCAAACTATTGCATGTAAATTCCTATTGTATACGTTAAATGACATAATACGAGCTGCATGTATATAAATTGAGAATGGTAATGTGAATGATGGAAATATGAGCTATCTGTGTATAACCTATGTACGACAATGTGAACGATAGAAATACAAGTTGCATATGTATAACATGAGAATGGAAATAGAAATGATGAAACCTGGTATGGCATGGCCAGAGGAATATGAGCATGAACCCTACGGGGAATTAGGAGTTGAGCTCCTGGAAATAAATGGAATGGATCTAGAAATGTGTTGGGAAGTGTGCTGGCCCTTGAGTACATGGTACCAAGGGGAGCGCATGTTACCTCTTAGTGTAGAGGGGTGCTTGCCGCCTTCGGGTTGAAACCTGGGGTGGGTTTGGCCACTTTGCACCGACTTTGTGGCCCTCGTGTACACTGTACCGGGGAGAGCTACTAGTGTAGGGAGAGAGCTAGCCACCCCACGGAACTCGGGGTTCAGCTAGCTGCCCTACACCGAGTTGTTAGGCCCACTGGACAAACCAGGGTAGTCAGGCGAGGGTGTGCGGACTATGGAGGGGCGAGACCCCAGTTTGGTTACTGAGAAGGGCTAGACCCTTATTACTGAGAGGGTTAGGCCCTATAATGGTTCCGTGCTATACTTTAGGCACACCCATTAACGGAAACGACTGACTGTGTGCCAGTGCGGGGCTGCTACCCGTGCGCTTATCGTGCGTGCTGAAGTCACCGTTACATCTGTCCGTGACCTTGGGGTGGTTGACTGGGCGTAGGATCACCACGGGGGACTCTCCCGGCCAAGAGAGCACCACTTGTGCCTTCTACTCTTAGGAAAAGGTTACAATCAAGATCGTTCCCACGAGGAACATTCGAGATCAAGAAAGAGATCTGATAAATAAACTCTTGGATGCTACGAGTTGCTATGCTAACATGTTTGGTTTTGAAAAATATGTCATCGTAGTATGAAAGCGAAGAACTCGTGTTCAACAAATAAAATTTATACCGGAATGGAAATCCCGGGTCGAACTCAGGGAGGCGGATGTTTGCTTTTAAAAAAATACGCGTTTGTTTTATTTGTCACGAAGTAAATTAATTGACTAGAAACTATCTATCTATTTACACTAAATAGAAGAGAAAGAGAGAGAGAGAGAGAATATTACAAACAAAAATCAAAAAGAGATGTAGAATGAACAAGGAATTCATTATCAGAAGTATTGTTCATTACACTAAACATTACAACTAGGAAGCCGGAAAATGATTACACTAGAAAGCAGTAAATCTACTCTAGAAAGCAGTAAATCTATTATAGAAAGAAGTAAAAAGAATGGGGAGAGAGATATCCTCCTCGACGGTCGCTTGGAGGACGAGTCGGACGAGACGATGCTTGGACGACGGGGAATGGAGCAGGATGAAGGAGGACGAAGCAGGAAGAACAGGAATGGGGCAGCACATCATCGTCGTCGCGGGATCAGCTTCCGAAAGGGGGACGAAAATTTAACTTTATCTCGTGAGAAGAATCCCGGGTGTGGGACAAGCTTCTCTTGAGCTTTGGAGAGGGAGAGAAGAGAAGGAAGGGATGAGAATTTTGTGTGGAGGGGGTCTCCTTTTATAGGTGCAAGGAGTGAGGGCAATTTGGTCATTTTAATTTGAAAAACATTAAATCAGTGGTCTTTAGTGACGGATAAAACCGTCGCTAAAGCCCCATCGTGGGCATAGTGGGGTGCCGCCCACGTGGCCACTCCCTCCTTGCATGTAATGCGCACTCACGTTTTGCCGATCGTGAGATCGGACGGCTTATCTCGCACCTCCACCCACCTCCCCTACGCGCTCGCCCACATGCAATCCTGCGTCACGTGCGGGCGTACGATACGGCGTGAAATGGATTGAGCACTCGTAGCCACTTGATCGTGATCGAGCGGTCGCGGAGCCCGCTCTCCCGTGCCCCAGCAGCCGCTCTCCATGATTCGAACATGCGCCACTCGCTCGCATAAGCGCATTCACCCGCTGCGTTGTGGAGGAGAAATGGTTGCGCAGGTGTTTTGAGGTGCGGCTGCCCACAGTCGTTGGATCGTGATCGTACGATCCAGATCTAACGCGCGGTGGTCTTCAAGATCAGCTAGGCCAGTTTGGGTGGCCGAGATGGCACCTCGTGGCGCCATCTTGGCCGTCCATCTTCTGGATGATGTAGATGGTACCATGGTTGTCGGATTGAGTCAATTTTAGCGCCGTTAGGCTATGATCATCGATCTGAATCCATCCGTGAAGTTGGATTTGTCGTTTGAGGTGTGGATTCACACCATCTTGGTCCTTGATCTTCTAGGATTCCCCAATCCCTATTTGATGCTACAGATGTCTGATTAGGGCGATCTTGAAGTCGTCGAACTCCAATCGTCGCCCTGATCACATCTGTACGGTTGGATCTTCGATCCGAGGCCTCGATAAAAAGTTTGCTCTATCCATGAACATAAAAGGAGACAATTAACCTCCATTTTATTCAAACTAATCTAAATGCAAGATGATGCATGTTATGCAATATTTATAGTATGCAATGCAATTCTATGGTTGAGAATATGCATAAATAGACATCTTAAGTAGTGTAAACATGTTTACATCATACCCCCATGCCTATCTTTAGCTAGTCCCTTGCAAAAACTATATGCTATTTATAAAAGAATCAGGTTGGATTATTTGGGCATGAGTTATTTTCAATCATTAAGAAAATGTTTACTTAGGATCTGAACTTTCAAAGACACCATAGTGCCCGAGTATCTGCCAAAATGCAAACCACCTCAAGCCCTCACCTTATTCAAAGAAAAAAATTTCTTTTTCTCTTTTTCTTCTTTTCTAATTTTTATTTTTTGGATTTTCGAATTTTAGGGTTTAAGAGTGACTTTCTACGGCCATTCAACTCACCCAACATTTGATGAGAACTCTAAGTCCTAAGCATCTTATTGTGAATGTGATAGAGTCATTGACCGATAGTAAAAACGGATTTCAGATTTTTATGCCTCTAGGTGACCTTAAAAGAGAATTCTACCTAAAGGTGTATCTTTACAACCGATAGCTTTCTCCCTACTTTTATTTTTTACGGGGTCAACACAAGGATGAATCCAGTGTATATCTCCCCAGTTTATTCTATTTCTCCGCTTCTTTCTATGTGTTTTGGGATTTTTCAGTGCATTTATTGAGCTGTTACCACCGACAACTTGCCAGCCATACTCGTGCGGCGAAGTGTGGTTTATTTCTTTTTTTTCTTTTCTCTTTCTTTTTGACTCTTTTTTTTTTTAAGTAGGTGGCTTCCCTGGTCTAAGATTTACCTAAAGGCAGCAAAAAAGAGAAAGGTCCAATGATTGGGCTCTAGACAACCTACCTATGGGCTGTTACCCACGATAACTTGCCAGCCATATCACCCTAGAAGGTTCATTAGCTACCCAATTTCTGTTAGAATCGCCGAACAATGAGTCAGTGACAAGATAGTGTGTAGATGCTTAAAACTCAAAATTCCTTCAAATCAGAGGGCGGGTTGATAAGTCGTGTACTTATCACCCAAACTTATTTACTCCAATTAAAATAGAATTCAGGTTCGTGAGGACTCAAAAAATAAATCCACATTTTATTGGATATACAGGCTGATTAAGTCCAAAGACTTGAAGGGTCTTTGTGTTCAGATCATAATGTAGTATTTCCTAAGATTGAAAATTTTCTTAAACCCAAGTTCTCTTTCCTAATTCCATTTTTTTTTAATATAAATAAAAGAAAAAAATAAAATAAATCTACGGAGCTGACAAATAAATTCAGAGATAAATATCTACCCCCCATGCCTATCTAATGCAATGTCCTCATTGTATTAAAAAGACATAAAACAAAGTGGAATAGAGTAAAAAGCACCTGAATTGCGTGAATGTCAGGTTGATAGCGAAAATACGCAGTTTGTTAATTAGGTAATTTAGTGTCGTTGCAATGCGTAAATCTGCTTTCGCTTTTAAATTTATATCCTAGATAGGGGAAGTATCTAGGGTTGTCCAAAGAGGTCAAATGTTTGCAAAATTAATCCTCTTACTTACAAATAGATCTCAACTTTCTTTTTGGTATTTTAAATATGTAATTTTTTTGTTTTGAAAAGACGAGGGCAAAATTGCGAATTGTAGCGGAAAGTACTAGCACCTATAATTGCTTAACTAAAACTTAAAAGATAGATATATCTTCTTCCTAAGCTCACTCTAGGCAAGTGGAGGCCTAGAGTAATTAGGAAGAAGAGGTGAAACAAGTGCTAGAACCAAAACAACAATTGCAATAGAAAGTAAAAGAAGGCAAATTGATTAACTAGAATTTGTATTCTTTTTCCAAGACAAGTAGAGGACTGCTTCTACTAAAATAAAAAAAATCTAAAAGCAAGAAAAGAAACACAAATCCTCTTGCAAAAATGGTGAAGAAGGGAGTCTTCTTGCTCCAAGCCTAGCTGCTCCTTAGCTTGAAAAGAGGGCCTCCTTCTTCTCCTCCCTCAAAAGCTCCTCCAAGGTGGCGTGGACCACCTTCAAGATCTCCTCCAAAGATCTTCCTTGCCTGGCTTCTCCTTTGGCTGGTGTGACTCAAGAGAGAAGGGAAGAGGGGAAGGCACCAAGGGGACAGAATATCCCCTTAATCTTCTTCTTCTTCTTTCTTGGATGTGGGCTTCTAAGTGGAATATGAGAGTGAATTTGCTAGCCAAGGATGGCTTGAATGGAGGGTAGTGGTCGTTTTATAAGGTAGGGTGAGGGGTTAAGGTGCCTCTTGAAATGGAGGGCTAAGATGGTTGGATGGAGGTGGTTAGATGATCCTAGGGATAAGGATGGTTGGAGCCATCTAAGGGGTGCTAGGGGGGTAGTTAGGGTTGGTCAAGAGCCACCTAAAGGTGGCACCAACCATGGAAAGGTGCCATGGGTTGGTGCCAACTTTAAGGCTTCTAGAAGGTGGGGTTATGTGGAGGGTGGAGATGGGTTTAAGGGGAGATGTGTGGTGGAGATGAAGGGGATTTTTTGAGGGAAAAGTGGCACCATCAAGGGGGTAGTTAGGATGGTTTTGGCACCACTTTTAGGTGTCTTTTGGAGGTGGTGAGTAGGCTAGGTTGGCGCCAAGTAGGTGGAGCTTAGGTGGAACTAGTAGGTGGAGTTATTAGGTAGGGTTTTTGGGTGGTACAAGCCAAGGAAGTTGGAGCATAGCTAAGCTAAGCTAAGCTAAGCTAGGCTAAGCTAAGCTAGCTTAGCTAATGGAGGAGTAGAGAAGGAGGTGTTGGAGTTAGGGTTTGGAGGGAGGAGCTGAGGAGGAGAAGTTTGGAGCTGAAACTGGAGCTGGCTGCTATTGAAAAGGTTGGCATGGAGCTACTCTAGCTGGCTTAGCTTGCTAGTTCATTACTAGCTGCTAAGCCAAGCTAAAGTGAGCTAGCTTCTACCATAATGAGATAAGGTGAGCTAGGTCTGGTGCTCCTGGGGAGGATCAAGCTAGTTGAGGCAGCTAAGGTAACTTAGCTCAATTGAGTTGAACTAAGTGGAGTCCCTGGGAGCTGGACTTGAGTTTCCTGAGCTGGGATGAGTTCTTCTTCAGTTGGCTAGAGTTGAGTGGAGCTGGATGTAGCTGGATCTGAGCTGGGGTGAACTCCCGTCAACTCAGTTGAGCTAGCTAGAGCTCCCTGTGGACAAGTGGGAGCTGAGATGAGCTAGACTCATCTAAGTTGAGCTGGATCTGAGCTGACTTGAGCTAGGGTTAGCTAAGATGAACTCTCTTGAGCTGCCATTTAGCTGAGATTAGCTGAATGGAGTTGGGATGAGCTAACCTTAGTTCAAGTGAGCTAGGTTCTAGCTGTGGTGAGCTGAATTAAGCTGAGTTCCAGTTGGTCTGAAGTCCTTCACCAATTGCCTTCTTGAGTGCTAGGGTTTTAGGGATCTGTATATCTGCTCATCCCTAACACTCACAAAAACATATTAAAATAACAAAAGAAAATGCAATGCATGCTTAACCTAGTGAATGCCTAAATGTAGCCCAAAAACCCATTTGCGGAGTAAAATCCTAAGAGCTAGGTTTGTTTTAATGCATAAGAATGATGATAAACCGACATTTATCATAGGTCCGCTTCGAGATAGAAACTAAAAAGAACTGTATACATGCTGAATTTAGTGCCTTCAGCTAGGCACACTATATAAAGAAGAGAAATAAAGAATTCACAAGTACAGATCAGAATCAAAATAAACAGAAGAAACCTATGACCTGTCAGCAGAGGTCCACAGATGTGGACCATATTGTAGTGCAGACCCATACCCCATAATTAAGAATATCTCAAGTTCTGAATAAAAATTACCCAAAACCTAAAATCAATATGCAAGCGAGGTTGGGCCTGTAATTTATGAGGATGCAACCCAAGACCAAAGAGTCGGGTTATAGAGAATTCAAAAGGATAATCAATGAATGTATGCTTAGGTTGGACATCCTCAGAATAGATGTCGTAAGGGTCTTGGTTTGATGGTTTCAGATGAAATGGAACCCTTAGACGCAGTCTACTACTTCCTCCAGAGTTAACTTCCTAAATCAGAACTTCCCAACTCCTATCCTCCTAAACTAGAATGTTAAATTCTGGGACCTCTTGCATATTAATCACCCCGTCTGAAATTTCCAAGTCTAAAAGATGTGGCTAAATCAGAATTGACTTGGGTCTAGTTATCTCAAAAGCAGAATCATCGATAAGCTCAATGGGGTGTAACTAACAATCAGGGCATTGGATTGAATCTTCCAGAAAATGCGATTCTGGATCCGTAATGTGAGCCACAATAAGATCAGTTTCCTCAGTTCTTGGGCTATCAAATAATCTTTCAGATTCCTCAGGCCCAATCGTCTCACAAAAATCATATTCTGTAAACTCGCGTGAGACTTTGCAAATTGAATCTTCACCATCAGAATCAAGATCCGTATTAATGTATGTCCCAAAATTATCTGTCACTTTCTGATCCATGGAGATATATGTTCCCTCATACCTCGACTCAGGGATCTCAGGTGAAGAAACTGGATCATCCTTAATTGGTTGCTCTAATTCAATTTGGTCAGCCTCGTAACACGTGTCCCCCCAATAGGTGCCTGAGCGGGTTCTGACATTAGCTCGCCTGAAGGGGGTTCATCCTGGGAATCATCCCACGACTGAACTAAAGTGACCATAAATCTCATCCTCAATTAGAAACTCACCCGGGTTCTTATCCTTAACATCCTGGAGCCAATCCAACAAATACTTATTCAAATCATCAATTATTTCAATCAGGGGCTCCAATCTCTCAATGCAAGGTATTGGCTGAACTTCTAAAGATTGTATGATATACCTCAAGTTAGCCAGAACCTTATCTTGAACCTGGTTACCCTGAACCAAATGAGTTGGTTCAGGGTTGGGCGGGTTTGGGATCAATGCAGAGGAGTTAACGAATTGAGATTCGTTATACCCTTCCTGATAATAGGTCATTTCAGATTGTTCAAAAGGTGGTGATTACCTAAAGGCAGTGTAATCAGAGGATCGATAAGGATCGGTGTATCCTTCTTGATTGTAGATCGTATTAGGTTGTTCATGAAAGGTTGGAGATCTATAATCGATGTGGCTCTGAGAAGGATAGAAATCACAATCATAGTGTTCAGGGTTAGACCCTAAACACGGAGGTCCGGAACTGTATCCCCAATCCGAGTTATCCTAACTAACTAATGGTTGATTACAGTACGAGTCAGGATAATCATCATATTGAGGATAATTCAAAACAGAAGGGAAAGAGCGGGAATGCGTATAATATGTGAAAGGATTCATGATAAATGGGAGGAAGAAAGGCACCCTACAATACAAGCAATCAAACCTGTCCTTAAGTGGGCTAGCCTAAAGACCTACAGACTCCCAAAACCCGTCTTGAGATAAAGGAATGATTTGATCTACTTATGTCTGTTCAATCCAACCAGTTAGAAGGAGGGATTGGGGAGAAGGTTCTTCCTTCGGCTTGCGCCTCCGGTTCCTAGTGTAACCCCCAACCGCGATCGTTTGATTCTGCTCCCCTAGCTAGACATCAAATTGAACAGTAGAAACAGACTAATCGAAAATAATCTCGTTCTGGGCTTTGAAGAGCGAGTCGAATCCTTAAGCCAATGTCTACTCTGCTTTATTTAGGGCTAGGTTTGAATGTGCTTTGGAATGTGATGGGCCCTTTATCTGGGTTGTGCCCTTAATGATTGATTGATGTGTGTGTGCATGCACAACTAGTGGTTTTCAAGCAAGATTACTTTTGATGCGGTGAATTTTAAGGTTCAAATCTTGCTTAGTAGCTTTTAGGATTCAACTTTAGGTATTTTCAAACAAGTTTGTTGGCACACCAAGTTTTGAAAGCACAGGTGAAGATGTTTTCCTTTAAAACTTAAAAGAATGTGGAGTGCCTGGTAAATCCCAAAGAGCTGAACCTAATCGGCAGCTACTTGATGAGTTGATTTTAATTGAAGTGGTGTGGCCCAATCAACTCAAACAATTGGCCTGTTGTACCACTTAATTAGGCACACAAATGATTACCTAATCTGATTTCTACTCAATTATGTGTTTGAATGTGTGTACCAGATCCAAAGATCGATTTACCAGTTGAGTTTGAAAATCATACGAGGTTATGTACCTCTGTGAGATTTTTTTTTTTTTTAAATGTGGAGGTTGGGGCGGGTGTAGGTGTCAAACAACAAACAATCTAACCTTAGAGTTTATAAGAACACCTAGGTTGATTGATGTTTGTGTTATTATGTGATGAGATGAAAACTAATGGGTGGGAGGTGGGGGATAACTTATAGAACCTTCCACAGCACTTTACTCCAGTCTATCGCTTTTGCTTGTCTCAAAAGAGTACCTACAATCACAATAAGAAAGGAGAGAAGTGAGGTAAATAATTTGTAAGTTGGAAAACGAGAAAAAAAAATCAAATAGCGCTGCCTCCCCGGCAACGGTGCCAAAATGTTGAATGCTCCGAGTTGCTACGCTAACGTGGTTAGTTTTGAAAAACCTGTCATCGTAGTATGAAAGCGAAGAACTCGTGTTCAACAAATAAAATTTATACTGGAATAGAAATCTTGGGTCGAACTCAGGGGGCTACATCGATCTATATTCGCAATTATATTTTTTTTTAGAATTTTTCTTGAAAAGTAAAGCGATGTAATTATAATGAAGCCATAATAACAATCAGACTAAACGAGAGAGAGAGAGAGAACATGCATTCAATAATTCAAAGTGTTTATACAATAAAACCAAAGAAGAATTACACTAGAAAGTGAGAAATCAGCTACACTAGAAAGCAGGAAAATTCTACTCTAGAAAGTAGTAAATCTATTCTAGGAAGTAGTAAAATGAATAGGGAGAGAGATATCCTCCTCGACGATCACTTAGAGGACGAGCTGGACGAGACGACGCCTAGATGACGGGGAACGGAGCAGGACGAAGCAGGAAGAATGGGAATGGGGCAGCACGTCATCGTCTTCGCGGGATCCGCTTCCGAAAGGGGGACGAAAATTTGACTTTATCTCGCGAGAAGCATCCCAGCTGTGGGACAAGCTTCTCTTAAGCTTTGGAGAGGGTGAGAAGAGAAGGAAGGGATGAGAATTTTGTGTGGAGGGGGTCTCCTTTTACAGTTGTAAGGAGTGAGGGCAATTTGGTCATTTTAATTTGAAAAAATTAAATCAGGGATCTTTAGTGACAGATAAAACCGTCGCTAAAGCCCGATCATGGGCATAGTGGGGCATCGCCCACGCGGCCGCTCGCCTCCTCGCACATAACGTGCGCTCATGTTCTCCCGATCTTAGCAGTCCGATCGTGAGATCAGACAGCTTTTCTCGCGCCTTTGCCTACCTCCTCTGCACGCTCGCCTACATGTAATCCTACGTCACGCGCAGGCGTGCGATACGGCGTGAAATGGATTGAGCACCTGTAGTCGCTCAATCGCGATTGAGTGGTCGCGGAGCCCGCTCTCCTACACCCTAGCAGCCGCTCACCGCGATTCAAACGTGCACCGCTCACTCGCATAAGCGCGTTCACCCACTGCGCTGTGGAGGAGAAATGGTCGCGTGGGTGCCGTCCATCTTCTGGATGATGTAGATGGTGCCATGGTTGTCGGATTGAGTCGATTTTCGTGCCGTTAGGCTGCAATCGTTGATCTGAATCCATCCGTGTGGTCAGATTTGTTGTTTGAAGTGCGGATTCACACCATCTTGGCCCTTGATCTTCTAGGATTCCCCGGTCTCTATCTGATGCTACAGATGTCTGATTAGGGCGATCTTGGAGTCGTTGAACTCCAACCGTTGCCCTGATCACATCTGTATGATTGGATGTTCGATCCGAGGCCCTGATAAAATGTTTTCCTTGTCCATGAACATAAAAGGAGACAATTAACCTCCATTTTATTCAAACTAATCTAAATGCAAGATGATGCATGTTATGCAATATTTATAGTATGCAATGCAATCTTATGCTTAAGAACATGTATAAATAGACATCTTAAGTAGTGTAAACATGTTTACATCATAAACCAATGGGTAAAAAGGGAATAACTTACAAAATAATGAAATTGGAAAACAACAACTACCTGTCCACTTTTACTGCTTTAGTTAGTTGGTTGCCACTCTACTCAACGTTCGCTGACTTTGTGTACTCATAACCCTTTTCAAGTCCAGGTGTTGAGCAACCAAAGCCTATGGCTGCAGAGGGTGCTGGGCCTAGTAGAGCCCAGTAGTTGTAGCTTCTTTGTTGTACTCCTTTCTGTTGTAGTGAGTAGACTCTTGCACCTTTACATTTGTACTCGTACATCATGTACTTTATATTCTTGTACCTGGTTACTTTTCTATTGTTGTGGTGGTGTGTACTGTAGTAGTTTTACTCCTTTGCTGCTATACTTTTGTTACTATTAGTTGCTTAGCATAGTGAATGTGGTTTACTTTCCTACTTTTTGGTTACTTTCTCATTGGACGACTGGGTCTTGGGATAAGTCGAGTCGATCCGACCTCGTGTCTTGTAGGGATTCGGGAATCGGGTCATAACACCCAACTTTTACTAGTCCCTAGCAAAATCTCATGGAAAGAGCTAGATCTCTAAACCATGCTTTTGATGTTCAGATGCCTGATTGTGCCTCTTCTCTAGAATCAGATTAGAATGCCAATAATAGGCCTAGAGGTACTCAAGTACTAGCCAAGATCCATACCCGACCAGTTTCAGTCTTGGGTTTGTCGCGAAGGTTTCTATGGCACACAAAGACTGCCTAGAGGTTTGTTGACCCCAATGGTTAAAGCACCCGTGCATAAACGTACCAAGTCTAGGTTCAGTTTGCTAGTGCATTTTTGGTAAGGGAGATAGAGAGGGAATTTTCATTTTGAGATTTTTCTCTCTTTTCTTTTTATATTTCTCTAAGTCCAATATTGGTTTGGCCCTAAACATGGTCTGTATCAGATTCCTTGTCCCCACCATCAATCCTCGAAGGGTCCCTAGCTTTCGATGCTTTAGGATAGCATTGCCCATGGCAGCCACTAGAACCTAGGCTTTCGAAACTTCGAGATAGTGCCGTCCATGGTGTTTTGTAGCTAAATCCAGGCCCTGGAAATCAACATTTAAGGATAATCCCGCCAATGGCACCTGAACCAGCACAAGGTGTTTACATGCCTCCGATAGGATATTTAGATATCCTAGGAGACAAGCATTGATGAGACGATATGTTATTACGCATCTTCGAGGGGAGTATTTCTTTCATTCCACCTCTCTGTGCCAAGAACTCGTCCAATCAACTCGTGTCTTTGAGTCACTCCTAGCTAGATCTTTAGGATGACTTTTTAAGAATGGAACACTTTTGGCATTAATTCTTCGTTAAGCGCACTGAACTAGACTGGTGTGAAATCAGGCGAGGACCGAGTAGGGTCTGGTCCCACCCTGGTCTCTGGGTGTTGTGTATCCTCGAAAGGACCTCGCCGCAAATAAAATAATTTTTTGTTAAGAAGTAAAAAAAAACCTGATTCAACTGATGGTTCAAAAGAAAGCTTAAGGGAAAGAAGAGCTGATGGTTGTTAAATGCTAAGTGTTGAGCTGAAGGCTAAGGAACTAAGAAAGCAGAACAGACACTACTCAGAGGACTAAGAAGAAGACTAAGGGAAGAGAAGAAGAAGGTAGGAACAGAACAGAAGAAGAGAGGTAAGAAAGAGAGCTCGAGATAGAGAATAAAAGGAAAAGAAGAGAAAGAAAGAGAGAAGAAAAGAGAGGATGAAGACTATAAAGAAGTATTTGTTTTACTTGTATTTCTTTTTGTTCTTAATAATTGTAATAAGGCATGTTTTAATAGAAGAACTCTTATTGCCTTTGGAATAAAATTGGAAAACTAACATGTTTACTTGTTAATAAAGTAGATCATTTTGAGTAAATATGTTCTCTTATGGGATTTTTCATATTACTTCATTTTAATTAATATTTTGGCAAAATTCATGTTCTTAAAATCAACTTAGTTATACCACCTAAACTTGAAAGGAAAATAAAAGATAATTGATGAATTTAGAAAAAATTATACCTCCTAGTGAACGATCTGGACTTAACCAGTAAAAATTTCTAAAATGTTAGGTTAATTCGACCCTATACTACACAATCGACACAATTTCGAGTTAACCTAAGTGACTTTTTCTACTCTTAATTAAGTGAAATTAACTTAATTACTGAGTTGAGTGGAAAGACATGCATCATTTTAGTGGCACCGTTGCCGGAGAGGTAATATTTTGCCTCATTTCACTCATCAAAATATTCCCTGGCATTGTTTCATCTAAACATCATTTTAATGGCGTCATTGCCAGGGTGGTAATATTTTAATTCACTAAAATTTAGTTGGTTTAATTGTCTAATTAGGAGGTATTTTGTAAATATATTTTTGCTTTTAACTTTTGTTCTAATTAGTTGTATTTTGTTTTGTTTTTATTTTATTTTTGTTTTTCTATTTTCTGTCTTCTTTTCAGGTTTACCTTTATGGGTAATCTAAGGAGAAGGCAGGAATCAGTCTTGCTGTTTTTGTTTTTTGTGAGTATTTCTTAATCTTTTGTTTTGTTGCATTTAAAAATTAAAAAAATACAAAAATATATCTTTTTCTGACTGGCAGCAACATATACATAGGCATATACTCTTAGGAGTGCGTATTTCTTGCTAGTAGTTAGAGCGATCTGACTCAGGAATTTTGAAACTATTTTTCTCGCATCAGCAGGAAAACACGAGAAAACTCACGTAGATCCCTGTCCTCTAAGATTTAAAAAGACCACATATTTTTGTTTGAAAAGATATAAGAGTGGACATTGTAGTTTAGATATATTTTTGTAAAAGATTAACTAAAAAGAGGAAGTAAAAATTGTGACTTAAATCTGATTGTAGAAATGCATGTGGGTTTTTCAATCGCTATCGTCTGTTGCATGCTATCGCGCACACAGCGCGATCACTAGAGTCACACGAGTCTATTTTTCTATCTCTCCTCTTTGCACCTCTTAGGGCTTTGGTCGAAGATCAACAAGTCTGTCTCACTACTAGAGCCCCGGGGAGCCAGTAGTGAGCGATCTCGATCCTAGACCTTAGACCTTTGAGCTTTAAGGTACGTACCTGCGTAGACATAGATTAGGACACGTATTTTGATACTGTTAGTCTATTTGTTTGCGTCAAATTACTTTGCGTATCTTAGGAATTTCTTCTTTCCTTTGAAGGAAGAGCAAAACCTGCATTTTTTGCGCTGTTTTGCAGGTTTCTTGTGTCACTGTTTTCTTATCGGTGGTGTGCGTGTGCACTTGCACATTATTTTCCATTTATGGACGGGAGGCGATCCTTGCATCCACCTCTTGCACCACCGTTGATAGGTGATCTTAGGCTGGTTGCAGATAAGCAACCAATGGTTTTCCCGTCTGATTCATCTATGGATCAAATGCAAAATTTAAATCCCGAGATCCCTTCTTCTGGTCAGGGGGAGAAGCTGCCATTTGATGTTCATGAGGCACTCCTGAACCAGAATCTTAGGATGCTAGAGCAAACAAGATAAATCAATTTATTAACAGCAGCCCTAAATAATTTACAGATTCTTCAAACCAGTCCACCTCAACATGAGGTGGGTTTTGAAAACCCTGATTTACTGATCAATTGTCCAAGGCCTCTACTTAGAGATTATTACAACCCATCTAATGCACAAGTAGAGCCTATGTTAGGATTCCTATTGGGGAAAATGATCCTGAATTGAAGCCAAATATTATAGGTTTAATCCCCCATTTTCACGGATTTGCATCCGAGGATCCATTTCAACACATAGAAGATCTTAAAAATCTATCCCAAACTCTTGGTCTTTGAAATCAAAATAGGGAAATCCTACTAATGAAGATGTTCTCTTTTAGCCTTAAAGATAAAGTAGCATATTGGTATAGAACTATATCAAAACCAATCTCAACTTGGACTGAACTTGAATCCGCATTTTTGAAGAAATTCTTTCCTATTGGTCGAACCAATGCTTTAAGGTGATCTATTACTACTTTCAATCAAAATCAAGGAGAACCAATTCATGAAGTGTGGGAACGTTTTCATGAATTGCAAAGGAAATGCCCACATCATGACATCCCCCGTTGGCAACTCATGGATATCTTTTATTATGGTTTACAAGAGGGCATTCGCAATCTATTCGATGCCTCTTGTGGAGGGAATTTTCTAAATCGCGACGCAGAATCCGCTTCAGAATTATTTGAAGGGATGACAGAAAACTCGATCAACAATGCATCTATGTCGCAATTTACGTGGGGCGCGAATATGAATCATCAAAATCCACATAAGGGCATTCACAAGATCGGTAATCAGTCCAGTTCAAAGGATTTAGAGATTATTGCAGAAAAATTGGACAAAGTAGATATCGTAGCAAAGCATCTCGATGAGGTTAGAAACACAAAGAAGACTCTTACACCTCTACTTGCTACGAATTCTCGCGCATTCACCTGTTTCGTAAATTCCCGCGGGGAGGGAATTTGTGAATAATCTGGATTCTAGAGATCCATCTTCCTTGGGTTTTCTATCTACTCCTTCACCAACCCAAGGAGGGACCTTTGTCCCACAATCTTACCCACTCTTTTGCCCACCCTTTTCTATTGCAGAAAACACACCATATCTTTTTGGTTTGCACACCATCTCGGAGAATATTCTAAGACCAAACCCTTATTCAAATTCCTATAATCCTGGATGGGGAAGCCACCCAAATTTTTCTTGGGCTGATCAAAATCAAAATCAAAGACCAAATTATCCGAATCAGGCCCATTTTAGCCCACCTCCATTGCCTCCACAGCAATCAAATTTAAGGCCTAGCCCGATGAGTATGTAGAATTACTCTAGGACTATTAGAGATACACAGCTAGATCAAATTTTAAAAGCTGTGTCAGAGAGTCAGCGACAAAATGCTGAAGCTCTCACTGAGATCCATAGGCAATGTAAGGTAGAGTTGGCTGATTTACAAAATCAAATCACACTTTTGGCTGAATCTCGTCAGCCAGGTACTCTTCCATCTCAGCCAATTTTGAATCCTAGGAATCTGCCAAATCCTAGGCAAAATTAAGGCCAAATCCATTTCCTTAATCAGGCCTTTGATTCTAATCATAACCCGTGCTCTGTACTTTCTGAAAATAACCCACCAAACCCGCATCCGCAACCTATTTTGTGTCAAAATGATCCACCTATTATTGAGAATCAAAACTGACTTTGCTGATCTTCTGAACTTGGTGGAAACATTTTTGAATTGCCTTAATCTTTAACATTCTACATCTCAACCTAAATCAGATCTATTTTTCACAAGAATCTGATTTTGGGTTCTGCGAGATCTATTCTAGGCAATTTTAGGACGAGTTTTGATTGGGTGGTTTAATCTGTTTTTCTATTTTTGATCTAATTCTTTCGTAACTCCTCTATTTTTACAATATACCTATTCTTTTTAGGAGTTCTTTACTAGGGTTTACGCTTAGCTGAAGGCGTAAAACTTAGCATTTGTATATAGTTGTTTCCTATTTTTACCCTTTTTGATTTTCTTCTACACTTTAAAATTTCACTTCATATCATATTGATTACATTCATTTAGTCCGATTGACCACTCTAACCGTTGGTCAGACTTGAAATCGTCCGCATAGAGATTTTTAATCTCCTCTTTTCGACTCCTTCCATCACCCTATACTAAATGAAGTATAATATATTTTCACCCTTCTTACAAGGAGGATATTGTAAAATTTTAGCTTTGGGGGTGTTGAAGTGAAATTTTCACTTTAAGTGTGGGGTAAAAATAAAAAACATAAAAATTGAATATCCACGAAATTTTAAAAAAATCTAAAAATGATAAAAATTTTAAAAAATCAAAAAATTTCATAAAAATTTAAAAAATTTTTGAAAAAAATCATAAAAATTGGAAATTTTTATATACATAAAAATAAAAATATATAAATACACAAAAATTTGAAAATAAAATTCATAAAAATAATAAGAGGGGTATATTCATTTTTAATAAAGAAGAAAAGAAGAAGAATATATATATTATTTATTAATAGCTTAATTTTCTTTTAGATCAGAAGTTTAAAATGTATATAATATATATATATAGAATATTTAAGAGCATTCAATTCTTAATTAGATTTTTACTTTAAACATTTTGTAAAAACACACCTTTGTGTTTAAATTTTTTAAACAAGATTTTATTTGAATTAGGAATCTTTTAAATCTTTTTAAAGATTTATTTTTCTATTCTTACTTGAATTAAGAAACTAAGTGCGTTAAGATTTAAACTTAAGTTTTGGAATTAAATTATAACTTTTTAATCAATTGGATTAAGTAATCCTTTTGCTTTTTGAAAATTTGATTTTATCATAAAGTTAAGTAAAAAGACCAGATATTCAGAGTTAATTAAATAGAGAGTTAATAGAATTTTAGTTTACAAAACTTACAAGCTAGAGATAAATAACTAGACTTGGTAAATTTTGTCTTGATGGATCCTATAGAAGGAAACTAAGAATTTGAAGAACCTGAGAGTAAAGGGCTTTGTTGTCCAAGCTCTAGTTTGAGAGCTAAGTAACCTAAACATCTAAATTCACACACATAGAATTGTCTTATTGGCATCTCAGACCGCGAAAACATAAAGGTTAAGAGATCAGTTCTGAATCCTCTTTAGTCCAAGGATTTCCACGGGGCGGTTCTTGAAAGGGTGAAGGATGTGCCACTCACCTAGAAAAAGGATTTGGAGAATAAAGTTAGTTAGAAAAATGAGAAGGGGGGAAAAGAAAAAGAAAAGAAAGAAAAAAAATAAAACACACTGCAGTTAAGTGCCTCATTATAAATGGGTACTTATACAGTTTTTCTATAATAAAGAAAAGCATCTCGTTACAAATGGATGCTACCCTTCCTTCCATCAAATAAAAAGAACACCTTGCTACAAATGGGTGTTCTAACCTATAGAAAAAGAGAAAAAAATATGGAGAAAAAAATATTAGGAATAAGAGACCCAGTGGTCCACCGGGGAGATATAAACAAAAAGTGTTGACCTCGGGATAGAAAAGTGGTGAGGAGAAAGCAACCAAACCTGAGTAAGGCCAAGCCAAAGGCTTGAATTGGAATAATTGGGATTGGAAATTGATGTCTTAAGATCTGGATTTTTTTAACTTTGGATGCCTTTAGGACAATTATATTCACTAAGCATAGATGTTTTAAAATCATAGCTACTGAACCTTGGTATTGGACAGTGAAGCCTAAGAAATTAGGTTTTGAAGATTTTAAGTTGAGACCTAAAGGAGAAGAATTGACAGAATCCTAGGTCTAGAAGTTATTCTTTAGTGTTGTAGGCTAGTAAATTAGAGTTTTACTACTCTATGTTTGATTAATAATGAGCATCTGGTTAATTTGCTTAGACTTATATTTATAAAAGTCAAATATCATAAACAAAGGATCAACTTAATTCTATTTGAGTTTTTGAGTTAAAATTTAATTCTCAATCCTTAAGTTTTGTTTTCTTAAAACACTTTGTATTCTAATTTGCGTTAAGAATAGTTACAAAGATTAAAGAGATTTTCGAAGAATTCTAATTCAGAGTTAAAATTCTTGTTAAAAAATTATTTTAAGTGTGTTTTTGAAAAATGTTATAAGTATAAGTCTAAGTAAGAAAATTTTCATAAATGCTTGGTACGTTAATCATTTATATTAAACTTAAAAATTTCTGACCTAAGATTTCCTCTACAAAGTTACTATTTATAATAATTTAAACCCAAGTGCTTTAAATCATCATAGTCTTAGTTAATTTTGCTAGGGACAAGCAAAACTTTGGCTTGGGCGTATGATGAGACACTCATCATGATCTCTAATTACTCCTAATTAACTAGTCTTCCTAGTTAATTAGCTAAGGTTGAGTATATAAGGGTTAATTATATAATAAGGGATATTTAGTAAAGGACCTTAAAATAAGTTAAAAATGGCATTTTATCATTCAATTAACATTATTAATAATCTAGATAATAATTGGACTCAAAATCCTATTAATCATTTCCTTAATTAATAAGATAAGTAACTTAAACATAATGTATACCTAAGTATATAATAACTTAAGTAATTTTACTTAATATAATTAATTAATATAAAAAGGTCAAAAATGTATATTCAATGTGAAAACATAATATTTACCTTATTTACTAACATATATAAAAAGTTGAAAAAGGTCTAAGTTAAAATAAACCTTTAAAACCTGAGTTTACATTTTGGTCCTTAATATTCATTGCAATCAGGTCCTTATTTCTCACACAGGTCCTTAAGTTTTACTACATTTAAGTCCCTTTCCTTCTTCTTCTTCTTCTTCAGCCGAATGAACGGCTGGCGATGGAGTCATGCCACCGCGCGATTACCGCCCTGCCGACATCAATCTTCTTTGTCTAAGCTCTTGCAGCTTGCGCTCACCACCTCCTCTTCATCCACCGATCTATATTAACCGAAAATCTTATTTTTCAGTGGGAGATAACCTCACAGTCGTCGGAGATGATGCCGGAGGTTAAGCTCCTCAAGCTCCTTCTTCGGCCAGACCCCGCCATTCTCTTCGCCGCCAACCACTATAAATACCCCCTCAGCCCTCAGATTTTACTTAAGTTGGCTCCCTTCCCTCTTCTAACACTGAGCCAACTCCAATAGGCTATTCGTCTGCAACTCTGGCGACTCTCCATCTCATTTTCCGACTTCCTCCATTCATTCTGATCAGCCGAGGAGATCCGCCATGGTCTGCTGCGTCTCTGACATAAGCACCGACCCAAGGAATCCTTTGCTTCCACTCACATTCGCCCGTTGGAGATTCTTCTTTTCACCCTCTGATTTCGTCGTCCACCATGAGACTTCGACGGAACCCTATTGACCCCTTCGTCCAGGTAACAGTAGATTAGGAGTAGGTTAGCTTAGTTAGTTAGATAGTTAGATAGATTAGATGCAATTTTAGAATTTCAGTGTCATCTTCTCAGACTCTAGCGAGCTCCTTGAGCTCGCTAGAGTCTTAATCTTGTCTTTTTATATCACTGTTCACCTCCTCCTTTCTCTCATGACCATTTCTAATTCACTTAAATACTTAATTGATCACCTAATTGCCTAATTCATCTTTCACCTCCATCGACTATTGTCACTATCCATGGCAACAGTAGTCGAGTTAATTCCACCTCCATTGGGTCTATCATCATTTATCCATCACTTATGGACCCTAATTGACACTATAATACATAGAATTATCACATATAACCTAAACGCCCAAATCTAATTTAGCTCCTGAGCTAGCTATCAATGACAGCTCAGGAGTAATTCAAATCATTAATTAAATATATATTTATTATCATAGACATCTGTTGACTTGGCTCAACCACTCAATTGAGTGGGAGATCAAGTCCTGTGCCTCAACCAACTCAATTTTCATTCAAAATAAATTCACTGTCAAATCTTAATTCTAATGGACAAATGAAGAATTAAATATGATTCTGAGGTTTCTTGCAACCTCAAGATCCTTTTTAGATGAAAAATGGCAAGTTTAAACAATCTGTGCACAATTTTCACATTTTCTGGACTCACCGGAGCTCCGGCAAGCTCTGACGAGCCATTCTTGAGCTTCAACCTCTAGAATTTGTTGAGAAGCTCCAGATCAATGATTTAACTATCACTGATTAATTTGAGGATGTTTAATTGAAGATTTAATGTCTGGAGCTCAGATTGGGTTTTCATCTTCTCCAACTACGGTGGAGTTGGAGAAGTCTATTAGTTAGGTTTAAGTTGCATTTGAGGAACTTAGAAGCTTCAGTGCGATGCACTGAAGCTGTTCATGACCTCATTCTACTGTAATAACCTCTCAATCTTTCTGATGAACAAATTCATTTTGAAGCTCAGGCGGCAAGCTTGTAACCCTAGAAATATTAATTAGAACACCTGTTTGAGAGGCTGAGCAAATTCCTGATGTTGAAAGAACTTGATTTTAGGTTTTAATTGCCTGTGGAGAGGCTTTGAATAGAAAGTCAAATTTTTGTGCCTCCACAGTCAAACTAAGTTTGATTATGGAGTTCTGAGCTCAATTTGAGGAATTGATAAGATAGAACTGCTTCTGAGAATCTGTTGGATAATATGAGAGTGATCAAATTGAGCTCAGGTGAATAATTTGGTGAGAATTCAAATCCTATTAATTTGGGTTATTTTCAACCCAAACTAACAGCAGTGTGATTTTGTTGAGTTTTGATTTTAAATCCTACCCAGATAAGCCTATTACAACCATTAGAATTTGTTTAAATCAATTAACAATGTCCTTAAGTGTCTGTTGTACATATCAGAGTTAGAAATTCGATCTTTGAAGATTTCAGAGAAGCTTTGAGCTTCTCTGCTATTCCTGAAGGTCGTGTGAGCTTAGAGACTACTCCAGCAGATGCAGAATCATTTGTATTCACTATATCGACCTTTAAATAAGAGAGAAAAGTCCATCTGAGGACTCTGTGAAATTAATTTCCATTTCCAGGCAATAAATAACCCGTAGGAACCCCTTATTTCACTCTTCAAATTGAAGAGGAAAACATCCTCTTATCTTTAAATTGACCCTGCAATCCTATAGAGTAACCTTAGAGCTTTCCAACAAACTTTGAATCACTTGATTTGGAGCTCTGAGTAGGGAGTTATGATTAGTTGAAGTTGGGTCTGGAAGGGGGGAAGATAGTCCCACATCGTCAGTTTCTGAGTGCGCACATGGGAACAAAAGCAATTTGTTATCTCGGCCCTTCAGTCGTTTACGCTCGATGCACCGGTTACCGATCTGAGCATTCTGAACTTATCTGAGCTTGTGTATGTGTGTGTGCGAGCTTGTGTGCCTGCAGGTGTGTACCCGAGTGGGCGTGAGCGAGTGTGCCCTGGGAAGGCGAGGCCTGGGAGGCTAGTTGAGTCGGATTGGCTCGAAACTATGGCTCAAATGAAATAAATCGAAATTGAACCTAATTGAAATCAGGTGAGGATCGAGTAGGGTCTAGTCCCACCCTGGTCTGTGGGTGCTGTGTATCCTCGAAAGGACCTCGCTGCAAATAAAATAATTTTTGGTTAAGAAGTAAAAAAAACCCGATTCAACTGATGGTTCAAAAGAAAGCTTAAGGAAAAGAAGAGCCGATGGTTGTTAAATGCTAAGTGTTGAGCTGATGGCTAAGGAACTATGAAAGGAGAACAGACACTACTAAGAGGACTAAGAAGAAGACTAAGGGAAGAGAAGAAGAAGGCAGGAACAGAACAGAAAAAGGGAGGTAAGAAGGAGAGCTCGAGATAGAGAATAAAAGGAAAAGAAGAGAAAGAAAGAGAGAAGAAAAGAGAGGCTGAAGACTATAAAGAAGTATTTGTTTTGCTTGTGTTTCTTTTTGTTCTTAATAATTGTAATAAGGCATGTTTTAATAGAAGAACTCTTATTGCCTTTGGAATAAAATTGGAAAACTAACATGTTACTTGTTAATAAAGTAGATCATTTTGAGTAAATATGTTCTCTTATGGGATTATGCATATTACTTCATTTTAATTAATATTTTGGCAAAATTTATGTTCTTAAAATCAACTTAGTTATACCTCCTAAACTTGAAAGGAAAATAAAAGATAATTGGTGAATTTAGAAAAAATTATACCTCCCAGTGAACGATCCGGACTCAACCAGTAAAAATTTCTAAAATGTTAGGTTAATTCGACCCTATACTACACAACCGACACAATTTCGAGTTAACCTAAGTGACTTTTTCTACTCTTAATTAAGTGAAATTAACTTATTTACTGAGTTGAGTGGAAAGACACGCATCAGTTAGCGAGAGGCAGAAGAAAGAGAGGAAGGACATGGGTCGGTCGAAGGACGATGGGGGAAGGAGGTCACCAGAGCTGTGGTGGAGGCAGCAGGAGAAGAGAGGAATTGGGTGGTTTTGGCCTAGAAATGAGCTCATAAATATGCTAGGATCGAGAGGAGTTTTTATAGAGCTCAAAATCAAGCTCTATTTGACGAAAGAGGCCAAGGGAGACGGATTGGGAATAAGAAGAAGCCCCAAGATTTTTTGATTCGTGTGGTCTTCTCACTCAAGATTCGTGCCTTAAATTGTGTTTAGATGATCCCTTGGTGTGTAAACATCAATCCCACCAAATTTAGTTGGATTTGGTGTAGGTTTGATGGGGATTCAAGCTTGGTCAAAGGTCGGTGTTGCACGGTTGACCCATCGATGGAGGCAAGGACATATATGTGAAAGTTGCGAGAAAGTTAGGGGTGTGATCGTAAGAAACTTGAAAGTTGAGGGGCTAAATGTAGGAAATAAAGATTTTAGGGATTGAATTGCAAACTAGGTCAAGATGGACTTCAATTGGCCTCCAATTTTGGTGTTAACCTAATTTGGACTCAAAGAATCTAATGGTGAACTTAGATTTAAGTTTTGATCACGTTTGATTGGGTAATTTGCACTAAACCCCAAATTAGGGTAAATTCTTGTCTAAAACTTTATTCTTGGTCAACATAGGCTCAGGTGGTCAAACGAAGGGTGCCAAACCTCTTAGAATATTTTTCTATGAATTTTAGGAGGTTTAGATGGATTTTATCTTGACTAGAACCTCTTCCATTCAAGTAGGGTTGAGAATTAGGGTTTTATGTACTATTTTCATTCTCAAACTATGTGAAACCCTATTTCTATCAGTGTGGACTAACTTTTTGGTCTTTAATGTTCAATTGACCTCTAATTAATTGTTGGGCGACCCTGTGGTTACTCTACACTTGTGATGTGATGTTTAAATGATAGAATTAACTCTATTCTTTTGTCTTCTTCTCAGAATAGATCAGAGTGGAATTGCTGTCCTCAGGAGATCATTTAGGAGCATTTGCCTCTTGATTACAACTAATTCAAGCTAGTTATGGAGAATGATGGTGTTACCACCACAACCCTAGATACTTCACCCTATCTAGGAATATAAATTTAAAAGTTGATCATTTTTCTGCATTGTAACGATTTAAAAACCCTCTTTATAAAATCGTGTATTTTCATTATCATGCGATGTCGATGAAGCCTCGTGGCACTAGTAGATGTGAATTGCATGATATTCATGGATGTACTCTCATTGGGAAAAATTTGAGAAGAGCGGATGCGGGCATTCTGAGCCCCACGATCCCGATCTAACGGTGGAAAGTTGCTTCTCACCTGCGATGCATATGCGAGTACCTTAAGCGTGCGTGCCTTGCCCTTTAATGGGGAATTCGACGGTCCAGAGCCCTACCCACTATGATAGCTTCGAGTGCATGCACTCCAACCTTGCGTAGACCCTACGTGCATGCTCAATGCCTCTTTTGGTCGAATTTCACCTCCCCTTTCACCTATAAAAGGCCTATAACTCCTTCCTTTCTTCCACATCCCTTCCTTGCTCTTCCTGCACCTCTCCAAGGTTGTCTAGAGCTTGTTACAAGCTTGGGATGCTCCACTAGAGCTAGAAAATAATTTTTAGTCCTGCTTTTCACCCCCATTCATTGAGTGCTCGTGGCCGTCCGTGCACGCTCGTTTCGTAAGTGGATCGCCACTGCAACGTCTCCCCACCCTGTCCTCCTTCATCTGACTCCGTCCTCCTTCCTTCATCTCCTCACCACCTTCATACGAGGCACCATCCATGTGGCTCATCCTCTAAGCAGCCAACGAGGAGGATATCTCTCACCTTTCTCTTTTACTACTTTCATAGCATAGTTTTATTTTCTGCATTAATTCTGTAGTGAAAATTTGTTGAGATTTAATATATAGTTATTTTCTCTCTCTCTCTTCTCGCTTTAATTATTTTCTTAGTAGATTAGTTAGCTTAGCTTAGATAACATTCTGCATGTACTTGTCTTATCAAAAATACCAAAAAATACAAAACCCAAAAATATGAAAAAAACATAAAAGCAAACACAAATTTTCCTAAAATCAAACATTCGCCTCCTCATGTTTAACCCTAGACTCACTTGAGTTTCGATTATAAATTTTATGTGATAAGCGGATTTTTGTTACTGCGACAACCCGGTTTCCGAACCTTAATTTTTCTTGCGCAAAATCTGTCCCATCATTTTGTTCGTTGTTGCTGGGGAGGCAACGATCTTTTATTTCCTACATTTTCCACCTTACTTATCTTTTGCCTTACTTATCTCCATTCTTCTTGTGATTGCAGGTACTCTCTCGAGGCGAGCGAAAGTAGTATGGTCAGAGCAAAGTGTGGTTGAAGGGTTTGTAAGTGTATTCCCCCTAGCCCCCCACTAGATTTCCATTTCACCATTAAAATAACTCTAACCTAAACCATCTTAGGAACTTGCATAATCCCTAAGTTAGATCTGATTGTTTGTTTGTCACCTCCACCCACCTCACCCTCTTACATAAAAACAATAAAAAAAAAGAAATTCTGATCTAATTGCAGGATTTACTTGAAATATACACACCTTATAAACCCAAACACTTAAGGCTCACCACTTTTATCTGATTGAATCAATTAACTGGGGATTCAATCAGTGGAGCTGGTACACCCACACTAGCTACATAAATAAGTGATTAGACATCAAAACAAGCTAAAACTATTTGTGTGCCTTAAACCAGTGTGCAATAGGCCAAACGATTAAAGGGGTTTTTACATATATACCCTTATAAACTTTCGATAAGATGTATATACCCCATGTTCATGATATTTACATATATACCCCTACTCTGTTAAGGCAGTATACCCCTACTCCATTAAACCCAACGAAAAATGTAAAAAAAAAAAGAAAAATAGAAAAATTTAAATTTTCATCCCCAAATATATTTTGCCCCCTAAACCCTCACACCCTCCTCCTCCTCCTCCTCCCCCTTCTTCTCCTTCTCCCCTTACTTTGGTCACCAAGGTGAGTCGGGCCTCAAGGATGAGGATGCAGAGGCTGAAGTTGTGGAGCTGCACCACATCAAGTTCCTCGATGTGGTGCTTGGTGGAGATGAAGACGAAGGTCTGCTAGTTGGTGGTGATGTACTCGAGGATGAGGTAAAGGAGGGTGGTGAACTTCTCCTTGTGCCTCACGGTGAAGAAGGTGAGGGTGAGGTAGGGGCTGATCTTGGTCTCGATGTCAAGGTGGAGGAGGTGGGGGTCGCATCATCCTCGATGAGGGTGCTAGGCATGGTGGCACTGTAGAGGGGGGTTTGCCGAGCAATGCTAAGGTGGGAGAGGATCCTGTGGAGCTGCTCGGTGAAACCCATCTCAAATAGGGAGTTACCCTCGTTGAAGATGATGTACTCGACGGTGTGGAGGTCAGTGAAACGGCCAAGGTCCCTGGTGAAGCAGAGGGTCTAGAGGGCGAGGTCGTGGGTGGGAAAGAGGATGAGGGCATAGATGCCGATGTGGGGCAGGTGGTGGCAAAGGAGCTAGAGTATGGGGATGAGGAAGGCTACGGTCTTATTGGAGCTAGTGTGGGCGATGGCAACGACCTTGTAGCTCTACAACTTCGGCCTCCTGTCCTTGTCCTTGAAGCCCGCGCCTGCCTTAACAACGAAAGAGGAGGGAGTAGAGGAAGGGGGAGGAGGAGGAGGAGGAGGAGGTGTGAGGGTTTAGGGGAAAAAATAGGGGAGAGATATTTTTTCCTATTTTCTTATATTTTTCCTATTTTTTAATATTTTTTGACATTTTTGGTTAAGTTTAATGGAGAAGGGGCATATGGCCTTAACGGAGTAAGTTTATAGGGATATATACATAAATATCAAGAACATGGGAGTATATACATCTTATCAAAAGTTTACAAGGGTATATATGTAAAAACCCCTTGATTGAATTATTTGGGCCACACCACAAAATTTAAAATAAATTCATCCAGTAGCTACTCTATAGGGTTCAATTTTTAGGATTGAGCAAGGCACTCTATATTCTTTTTTATTTTTAAAGGAATATATATACATTAGTGATTTCAAAATCTGACGTGCCTCACAAAACCCTAATTGAATATACCTAAGAATTGAATCCTAAAAGCTACTAAATAAGGTTAAACCCTTAAAGCTACATCATCAAATAACCTTGTTTGAAAACCCTGGTTGTGCATGCGTACACTTTTTAAATTGATCATTAAGGGCACAACCATCTAAAAGGGTCCACCACATTCCAGAGCACATTCAACCTAAGCCTAATTAAAACTGAGTAGAAGTTGGCCTTAAGGATTGACTCACTCTTCGGGGCACAGATTGAGATTATATTTGATTAATTTGCTTCTACCGGTCCATTCAATTTCTAGCTAGGGTACTACCATCAAACAACAATAGTTGGGGGGTATCAAAGGAACCTGAGGCACAAGCCAAAGGAAGAACCTTCTCCCCAATTTCTCCTTTAACTGGTTGGATTGACCACTTAGAAGATCAAATCGTTTATTATCTTAAGATGGGTTCTGGGAGTCTGTAAATCTTTAGGGTACTCATTTAAGGATATGTTTGATTGTTTGTAATGCAATGCACCTTTTTCCGTTCTCTTTTCCTCTCATATCTACATGTATCCTTCCACATCGTACACACACTTCCACTCCTACCCTCCTACTAATGGTTATTCCTAAGATGATTATTATCCTAACTTGACCTATGGCCATCCATCCACTAGTTGGGATAACTCGGATCGGGGATATGAATTCAAACCTCCGTGTTCAGGGCATAACCCTAGACGACAAACCTATGACTATTATCCTTCTCAGAGCTACACTAATTATAGATCCTTGCCTTCTTATGAACCACCAAATTCGAACTGCAATCAAGATGTATATGATGATTACAACACCTATCCTCCCCAAGATTACACTACATATAGGTCACCACCCCTTATTGAACAACCTGAAATGACCTATTATCAAGGAGGACACCAGGAACCTCAATTCATTGACCCTCATAGGCTAAATCGAAACCCACCCAACCCTGAATTGAATTATTCGGCTCAGGTAGACCAGGTTCAAGACAGGGTGCTGGCTAACTTGAGGAACACCATACAATCTTTAGAAGCTCAGCCAACACCCTACACTGAGAAATTGGAGTCCTTGATTAAAATGATTGATGATTTGAACAAGTCCTTATTAGATTGGCTCCAAGATGTTTAGGATAAGGACTCGAGTGAGTTTTTACTTAGGAGGTTGTAAAAATTGAAGATGAAATTTGTGGTTACTTTAGTCCAATCTTGGGATGATTCTCAGGATGAACCCCCTTCAAGAGAGCTAGCGTTGGAACTTGTTCAGGCACCTGTAGGGGAGACACATTTTACAAGACCTGGGATGACAACGTTGAATCTGATCAACCAATTGAGGATGTAGCGATTCTCTTACCTGAGATCCCTGAGCCAAGGTACGAGAAAAAATGTCTTTGTAGACCAAGGCATAACATATGATCTCGAGACATTAATTTGGATCCAGAATTCTTTGATTTTGAGGGAGAAGAATCTTTAGGTGAAGTCTCACTTGAGGTTAAGGAGAATGAATTTAGTGAGATAAATGTGCTGGAGGAACATGATGAATTATTTGGGGGCCCTATAAGAGGATTATGATTCAATTGGGGCTAACTTGGAGGATTTAGATCCTGATTTAATAGAAGATTTAATTAGTAATCCCATTCTTCAACCAAACCCCAAGGAGCATAATTATGATTTTATTTTCACTGCACCCAAGTCAATTCTGATTTGCCACAATTTTTGGACTTGGGAATTTTAGATGGGGTTATTGACACCATGGAGGTCCCGGAAATGCTAATTTTGGAGGATAGGAGATTGGAATTGAAAATTTGGGAGGCTAATTTTGGGGGAAGCAGAAGCTTGCATATGAGGGTTCTCATATGCCTTAAACTACCAACTTTTTACCAGAACCCTTATGATATTTTTGAGGATAGTAAATCCAAGTATCGAATAATTGATTATTAATGTAGACACATGTATGTCACATAAACTGTCTATTTATGCATGTTCTTAGGTGTATAATTGCATCATGCATTATAAATATTACATAACATGCACCATCATGCATTTAGGTTAGATTGCATAAATTTTATGTTAATTCTCCCTTTTTGTGTTCAGGGAATAGGGCAATATTTATTAATGCCTCAGATTGAAGATCCAACCGTAAGAATCTGATTAGGGTGACGAATGGAGTTCAACGACTCCGAGATTGCCTCAATCGGATTTCCGTAGCATCAGGTACAGTTCGAGAAACATAAGAGGTTAAGAGGCAAGGTGGTGTAAAATTCAGATTTCATATGACAAATCCAATCGCACTGATGGGTTTAGATTGATGATCTCAACCCAACGATGTGAAAATCGGTCCAATCCGACATCCGTGGCACCACCTATGAGGATATGAAGATGGATGGCCAGGATGGCATCACGTGGTTTCATCCCAACCATCCAAACCTACCAAGGTGCCTCCACTCGACCTCTGAAGGCTCAATCGATGTATGATATCGGCCAATGGATGAAGATCCAGCAGCCATGAGCGGGTGAGCACAAAAGACTCCACGACCACAGTGCATTGGTAGAGCGGGCTTTCGCAAAGAGGGAGGTGTGGCTTTGAGCCCTGCCACCCCTCAAATTAGGTGAAGGAGCGAGCAACGCTAAATTCAGTCGTTAAATATAGTGCTGACAGTCGATCGAGGAAAGATGTGGTGCTACAAGGTGTGCTTGATGCACACATGGGTGATGACACGCTACCTGACGCCTGATCGCACGCGTGCGGGTGGAGCATCTGAAGACAAAGAGGCATGCATGGATTTTAAGTCGTCCGATCTCTTGATCGAACGATTGAGAGTGGGCGAACATGGGTAAAGGCACAAAATGGCTGAGGCTGATAGTGAGAGACGTGGCGCAAAGTGGATGCTCAGATCAGAGTTGAATGGTAGAGATCAAGGCATAGCTTCAGTGACGTGCACATTCGTCACTAAAGACCTTGCCATCAATTTCAGGCCTTCAAAAGACCTTTTTTCCCCCATATATGCAACTATATAAAGAACCCTACACCCCCCTTTGTAAATCATCCATTCCTTTCTTCTCTCACCTCCTCCAAAGCTCTACGAGCTTGTCCCAAACCTGGGATGCTCCATTAGAATTATAAAAATATTTTTCTCATATTCTCACCCCCATTCATGGAGCACCCGCGATTGTCCTCTCACCATCATTCGGGAGGCGGATCTCGCTGCGACGTCGCCCTGCTCCATCCTCCTTCCTCTGTGTTCATTCTCCCTCATCCAGTATCTCGCCACTCTCGTCCGAGCGCCATGTTAACGTGGCTCGTCCTCCAAGCAGCCGTCGAGGAGGATAACTTCTCATCACCTTCTCATTTATCGCTTTCTATTATACATTTCCTACTTTTTAGTGTAATTATTAGATGTAATGAACCTAATTCCGTGATTATGAAATATTTGTTTATTCACTTCCTATTTTCCCTTTATTTCTATTATTCTTTTCCTCTCTTCTATTAATTATTTTTTAAGTAGATAGCTAGTGTAGATTTAATTCGACCAGCTAATCTGTTTCGTGAAAATAATTCCAATGCGATTTTTTATCAAACATTTGCCTCCCTGTGTTCAACCTTGGAAACACCTTGAGTTTCGGTTAAATTATCTATTTGATGGATTTTTACGTTACCACAACGACATAGTTTTCAAACTCAAATCTCTTAGCATTTCAACATTTTGGCATTGTTGCCAGGGAGGCGACACTCTTTGATTTCCCACATTTTCCGCCTTACTTATCTTTTATCTCACTTGTCTCCTTTCTTATTGTGATTGCAGGTACTCTCTCTCGAGGAGGGCGAAAACGGTAGATTGGAGTAAAATGCAGTTGAAGGGCTTGTAAGTATACTCCCACCACCCACCCCTTAGATTTCATTCCATCACCTAACAACGCAAACCCTAATTAAACAAGAAGCTTGTATAAACCCTAAGGTTTGTCTTGGTTGTTTCTTTGTCACCCCTACCCACCTCACCCTCCATATATAAAAAAAAATCTAAAAAGAAATCCCACAGAGGTACACAACCTCTTTTGATTCTTCATACTCAACCATTAATCCGATCTTTGTAACCGGTACATTCATCAACACATAATTGAGTAAAAATTAGACTCAGTAATCATTTGTGTGCCTAATTCAGTGGTGCAATAAGGGAATTGCTTGAGTTTTTTGGGCCACACCACTTCATCTAAAATAACTCATCAATAGCTTGCTGCATAGGATTCAACTTTTAGGGATTAACCAGACACTCCACATTCTTTTTAAGTTTTAAAGGAAGACATCTTTACCTGTGCTTTCAAACCTGGTTTGCCAATTGAACATGGTTGAATACACCTAAAGTTGAACCCTAAAAGCTACTAAGCAAGATTTAAACCCTAAAATTCACTGCATCCAAAAATAATCTTGCTTGAAAATCATTGGTTGTGCACACACACACATTGAAACTAATATTAAGGGCACAACCCAGATAAAGGGCCCATCACATTCTAAACCACATTCAAACCTAAGCCTAATTAAAATAGAGTATACATTGGCCTTAAGGATTGAACTCACTCTTCGGAGCCCAGATCGAGATTATTTTCGATTAATCTGCATCTACCATTTAATCTGATGTTTAGCTAGCGAAGTAGAGTCAAACAACTGCGGTTGGGGGGTATCAAAGGAACCTGAGGATAAATCCAAGGGAAGAACCTTCTCCCTAATCCCTCCCTCTAACTGGTTGGATTGATTGGAAAGAAGTAGATCAAATCATTCCTTGCATCTCAAGATGGGTTCTAGGAGTTTGTAGATCTTTAGAATACCCCACCTAAGGATAGGTTTGAGTGTTTATATTGCAAGGCACCTTTCTACCTCCAATTTTGTCATGGATCCTTCTACATCCTACACACATTTCCACTCCTACCCTCCTGACATTTCTTATCCCCAATATGATGATTATTATCCCGACCCATGCTGTAATCAACCATCTACTCGGGATAACTCAGATTGGGAATACAATTCCGGACCTCCGTGTTCAGGGTCGAACCTTGGACACCATGATTTTGATCCTTCTTCGAGCTATACTGGTTATAGATCTCCACTCTTTGATGATCAATTTAACTCGATCTACAATCAAGAAGGATATGCTGATCCTTACCCTCCCTCAGATTACACTGTATATGGGTCACTACACCTTTATGAACAATCAGAAACGACCTATTATCAGAGAGGGTACCAAGAGCCTCGATTCCTTGGCTCCCCCGGACTAAACCCAAACCTACCCAACCTTGAACCAAATCATTTGGTTCAGGTGAACTAGGTCCAAGATAGGGTGTTGGCTAACTTAAGGAATATCATACAATCTTTAGAAGCTCAGCCAACACCTTACACTGAAGAATTGGAGCATCTGATTCAAATGATTGATGATCTTAACAAATATTTGTTGGATTGGCTCTAAGATGTTAAGGATAAGGACCCAGGTGAGTTTTTACTTGGGAAGTTGTCGAATTTGAGGATGAGATTTATAGTTGCTCTAGTCTAATCTTGAGATAATTCCCAAGATAAACCCCCTTCAAGAGAGCCAATGTCACAACCCATTCAGGCACTTGTTAGAGGGGACACATTTTACGAGACCAAGGATGACCAGATTGGTCTAATGCAACCAGTTGAGGATGAATTGATTTCTTCACCCGAGATCCATGAGCCAGGGTACGAGGAAAAATGTCCCCTGAACCAGGAAATGATAAATGATTTTGAGACATAAATAAATGTGGTTTTAGAATTCTTTGATTCTGAAGGTGAAGAATCGTTATGTGAAGTCTCACCCAAATTTGAAGGAAATGATTTCAGTGAGACAACTACACCTAAGAGATTCGATGAATCATTTGATGGCCCTATAATTGAGGAAATTGATCTTGTTGGGGCTAGCTTGGATGATACAAATCTTATTTTCATGGATGATTCAATTAATAGCCCCATTTCTCAATCACACCCAATTGAGCATAATGATGATTATCTTCTTGAGATTATCAAACCCAAGTCAATTTTGATTCAGCCATAAATTATGGACTTGGATATTTTATACAGGGATGATGACATTTGTGAGGTATTGGAAACTGTGATTGTGGAGGATAGGAGCTGGGAAATGAAGATTTGGAAGGCAATTCTGGGGGAAACATAAGTCTTAGTCCAAGGGTTCCTATTTGTCTGAAACCACCAACCTTTCAAGGGACTCTTATGACATTTTTAATTCTGAGGATGTGCAACCCAAGCACAAATTCATTGATTGTATTTTTGATATGAATTTCCTATTATTTGACTTTTTGGACTTGGGTTGTAAACTCGCAAACCGCAAGCCCGACAGCGCTTGCAAACTGATCTTAGGTTTTGGGTAATTTTTATCCAAAACCTTAGATACACTCGACCATGGGGCATGGGGCTACTGATGAGTGGCTACTCATCATGGCTAAAAGGCTGAAATTAAGCTAGACACTAAGCAAAACAATATCAAATTAACATATAAAAAGGGTTAAGTGTGGGAATTAAAGAAAAGACCTAAAACTTTTTAATGTGTGTTAAAACTTCATAATTAGGTCACAAAAGTGAGATACTCTGAAAATAAAAGAATAAATGATGATCCATGCATCAATTGAACACATAAACAAGTTTGAAAAGCCAAATCAGAAGTAAAATCAATGTCTTAAATGTTCAATTAAGCACATGTAAAAATTTGAAAGCAATTGGACATCATTTAGGCTTAGAAATAAATAGATTACAATTAGGTCCTTCATGCATTACATTTCTACCCTTCAAAACTCCTTTTTGGACCTTTTTGCAAGCCGCAGGGACCCTTTTTTAAGATTGCAGGGCCCTTCTAGCTGCTATTCTTCTCACTTATGGGCCTGCATACAAATGTTCTACCCCTTCATTCAAGGGTCCATCTGCAAATTTCCCCTTGATTTCAACGAGAAGCTGTGTTCTTCACGTGCACTGTAGCGCGCGAAGAAGACAACCATTCTCGACCGTCCATCACACTTTTGATCTCGATCTGCGGCTGGAATCAAATGGAACCTTCGCGCGATTCGGTGTGTGCGTTCACCTCTCTTCCCAGATCTCATCTAACGGTCAGATCTCCCTCTTAGCTCGCTGCACGCTCTACCCATCTCATCCTCACCGCCGGCTTAATTTTGATTAACCTCACCCTTGCGGTGATTCCAATCACTGAGCTGCTACTTAAGCACCTCAGTGGTGTCGCGCGCAAGGGATCGCTCCCTCCTACATCTTTTAGCGATCAGTTCGTCCACTCCAGTCTCTCCTCCTCATCTAGCCCCTGATTTCACAGCCACCGGCTGTGGAATCATCGCCTGCTCTCGACCCTCCTCGTCGCTAAGGACCTCGTAGCACCTGAGGACAACCCTGGAGTCTCACTAGTAGACTCTTCCCTCCGCTGGAGTCACCCTCCTCCTTTCTTCCTCCTTAGCCGCCGGCTAAGGACCCATAGGTCCCATTCTTCCTTTTAGTTTAGGTTTTTAATTCTGCACAATTAGTGTTAGTTGTAGTTTACAGTAGTTTAGAATAGATTTAGCTTTAATTGTTAGTGTTTAATGTTAGCTGTAGTTTAGATTAGTCTTTGGAGTAGAATTAGCATTAGATCCCCTCCCTCACCTCCTCTGATCAGTCCAGATCAGAGGGGAAGAATCATCTGTTCATTGTTCAATTTATCTCCCTCTTCATGTTTTGTTTTTCCACCATCCAATTCTGATTTATGTTTCTTTTAACGACGAATTTTTCATCATTCACCCACACATCCAGACCCAATTTCAGATCAGATGGTGTACTGCCTCAGATCTGAAATTGGCATCACAAGCACCATTTGGGGCTTCTCACTCACCCCATTTGTGTTCACAAAAGCCCCTTTTATTTTAGATTGATTGCCTCAGTTTGTCAGATTCACTTTAACATGGATTTTAAAGAATTTTGCTCTCTGGATTGCCTTGACAGATCTGACAAATTGAAGGGATTTTGGTTTTCCTTGTGGGCAAGGACTCTGAGAAGTTCTCTGGTGATAGAGAACAACTCAAAAGAGCCTTTCATGAATCTATTTCTACCTTGATTTGAATGCATTCACAAGCTTTTATAAATTCCTTTAATGCATTCTTAGTCTGTTTTGCCATTTCAGAACTGCCATACACCACCTGTTTTGATGATTATTTTTGTATGGTGATTTCCTAACCTAAGGAGTTCTCCATACTCCTTAAGGTTGCAAGAAACTGGGATTGTATGTTTTTTGTTTTAATTGATTGAGTTAAGTTCTCCTTCATGCTGTCTATAGCATTAGGAAGAGCTAACTCAATGCCATTTGTTGTTTTGATCAGAAATGATGCTTTTGATAAGGGCTTTTTCTTGTTGGGTATTTGAACTGAATTCTTATGTGATTTTCGTGAGATTTAAACCCTTATCAGATTTGGATTTCAACTCTCAAAATTTTTAGTTTGTTTTGAATTTTCTCTTATTCCCAGTTATACAGTAACATGCTGCAACTTGCAGCTACATTTCCCTCCATCTCTAAATTCTCCTCTTCTCTACAATTCCCCTCTCATCTGTGAATACATCCCCCTCTTCAAATGGACTAACTGCAGCAGCAGTTAGCCCATTTGACAGTGGCTTAAGCCACTGCTGCTGCTAAACAAAACACCCTGAACAGCACATTCTCTTCTCTTCCCATAACAGTAGCTTAGCTGCTGTTTAAAATGAAATAAAAACTTAATTAACCCTTCTTCCTAACTTCCTACTAAAGCCTACTTATATATACTTAATTCTCACACTGTAAATATACATATCCATACTATTATAACTATTATATACAGCCTAATTATGTAAATAGAGATACATAGATATACTGTAAATAATGCATAAACTTGTCTATAAATCGATATACATATGTAATCTATGTAAATATATGTATAAGTACTGAATTATTATATATGTATTTACTTAATTGTGTATATATATACAGAGACAGAGATATATTTACTTATTTAGTAGCTATATTATAGATTAATTAGCTAAATTAATAATTTAGAGCTATAATTAAGTAAATAAATCTATAGACATAGGTTAATATATATAGTAAGTAATTTAAGTTAGTTAAAGTATAATTATACCTATTATAGTTTACTGTTAGCTTAGTTTTAATTAAACAACCCAGAATAGCTACTTAACTTAAATAAAATAGAAATAAATTTGTAAAAATACAATAACAATATGTATAAAATACTTAAGTATGTAAATTAAATCTGTATAAGGTCAATTAGACCATTTACCAATTATTTTATAAGTAATTAACTATTTAATCACCTAAATCAACCTATATAATCAGCCTAGTTTAGCGAATTTATTTGTATATTAAACATATTTAAAATTCAAAATTAATTAATCAGTTATGTAGTATTATGTAAGTATTTTATTTACCATATTTTATTTTATTTTTTTTAATAATTTATGGCCCCCAAATCGAGGGCCAAAAATGGTGTACAGATGCAGCTGCATCCGATTTCCAGCGCACGATGTGGCGCTGGAATAGTGCCACATCGTGTGCTGCAAACCAAACTCAGCGCTTTATATAGAATTTATGTTCCATGCTAGATAGTCGTCTGGGTGCCTGAAAAGAAACCCCATGTCATTCAACCCGAGTACCCGATATGCTCTGAACTGCCTGATTTGTGATGATATTGTTAACATGTGATGTGTGTGGGACTGGGAGACTCGAGCGTGTGAGCATGTTGTGGCGTTTGGCTGAGGCCTTGCGCTGAGATAAAAACGTAGTTAAGACACCCAATAGAAGATTAGGAGACGCTTAGTAGAGGGTGTTGTGCATCCCTCCAAAAGCGCGACCGCAAACTATTCACGTTTTAAACTGATAATATTAGCCTAAGCCCCTCTCCCCACCGCAGCCTCTGAAATATCTTAAGACAGAAGAACAGACGAGTTAAGTTTAACACAGAACAAAAGAGTAACAAAGAAAAGAAAAGAAGAATACTTAACAAAGATTGATGAGTTAACAAAAATAAAAGAAGGACAGGAGTAAGAACATAACTTAATGAAGAAAAGAACAGAAGTATAACACAAAGAGACTCAAAGAAGAATAAAAGAAGAACAGAAAGACTCGATGAAGAAAGAAACAAAAAAAAGAATAAGTAATATACATACGTATAAGTAAACCTATATAATTACTAATAGAATAAAGTGACACTATAAACGTCGCTAAAGACCTCAGTTTGCCTCTTTAGGTTGTATATAGTGTTTTCTGAGATTTAGCAACGCTTGTATTTGTCACTGAAACTGATGTATATGTTACTATACATAACAGACTAATAAGTTAAGTCTCTACACCATTACATCCTAATGTATTATATACTATTATGTTAGTACTAATAAGATAACTTGTAAATACATAGTTTAGAGTATAATAATAGATTGTTTGATGCTTGTTCATAGTTAGTATTTTTGCAAGCATTTCTTAGTAATTAGGTAAATAAAATACACATTCATTCATTCTTTAATAAAATGTAAAGTTTCTTTTTGGAATAAGAAGATAATTTTAGAGTGACCGAATTAAATTCAATAAATTGCCTCCCAGTGAACGACCTGGAACAAAACCAGTAAAAATTAGATAAATAAGCAAATGATAATAATGGTTGTAATGACTGGTACTCACCCATACTCACCACTATACGACATTCTTAATGTTATACTACACACTATACTGCAACGACATGATCATAATAATTCATTCATCATACAGTCATTGCAAATCGTATTTCAGCTACACCACAACCTCATCCACATCTATGGACATCTTCTCCTGGCAGGTCCAAAAATAGATTTTCTTATCTTGATCCTGACATGCACCTGTGAATTCTTTATTTCTTCTTTATTTGTATAGTGTGCCTAGCTGAAAGCAATAAATTTAGCATGTATACAGTCTCTTTTTCATCTCGGAGCTGATCGGGTAATCACGAAATTCAGGTGCTTTCTACTCTACACCACTCTATTTCATGTCTTTTTAATATAATGTGGACATTGCATTAGATATGTATGGGGGGTGGATATCATTATCTAAATCATCTTGTTAGTTCGATAGATTCTTTTTATTTTTTGTTTATTTTTTTTAAAAAAATCTGAATTAGGAAAATTGAATTTGAGCATTAGAGTTTTTCAACCTTTAGAAATAATACCGTAGGACCTGAATACTTAGATTCTTTAGGTCTTCAAGCTTAATCAGCTTGGGTGTCCACTAAAATGTGAATTTGTTTCTCGAGTCCTCGCCATTTGAAAATTCATTTCAAATTGGTTAAATAAGTTGAGGTGATAAGTACATGACTTATCAACCTGCTCTCCGATTTGAGGGGACTTTAAGCCTAAGCATCTACACACTATTTGCACTAACTCACTTTTCGACAATTTTAATGGAAATTGGGTAGCTAATGAACCTTCTAGGGTAGTATGGCTGGCAAGTTGTCAGTGGGAATATCTCATCGGCTAGTTGTCCAAGGCCCAGCCACATGACCATTCTCTTTCTGCTGCCTTTGGGTAAATCTTAGATCAGGGAAGCCACCAACTTTAAAAAAAAAGGTTCAAAAAAAGAAAAGAAAAAGAAATAGAAAAGAAGAAAAGAAGAAAGAAATAAGCCACACTTCATCGCACGAGTATGGCTGGCAAGTTGTCGGTGGTAACAGCTCATTGGCAGGTTGTTCAGAACCCAACCCACAAAAATGCATGTTTAATTTCAAACACATAAGAAGAAGCGGGGAAGTAAAATAAGCTGAGGAGATACATTGGGTTCACCCTTGTGTTGACCCCATAAAAATAAAAATAGAGAGAAAGGTACCGATCGTATAGATACACCTTTAAGTAGAATTCCTCTCAAGGTCACCTAGAGGCGTAGAAACCCGAAGTCCATTCTAATCGCTGATTGGTGAGTCTATCACATTTACACAAAAAGATGCTTAATACTTAGAGTTCACTTTGAGTCTTGAGTGGGTTGGGTGGTCATAGAAAGCTACCTCGAAACCTTAAACTCAAAAATCCAAAAAAGAAAAAAATTAGAAAAAGAAGAAAAAGAAAAAATCCTTTTGCTTTTGAATAAGGCGAGGGCTTGGACGGTCTGCATTTTGGCAAACACCCGGGAGCTGTTGTATCTCTGTAGTCCAAGTTCTTAGTAGAAATTTCCTTGTGTTGGAAAATAACTTTTGCCCAAGAAATTTGATCCTAATTCTTTTATAAATAGCATGTAGTTTTGCTAGGGACTAGCAAAAGATAGGCAAGGGGGTGTGATATAGACACATCTATATCACATAAACTGTCTATTTATGCCAGTTCTTAGGCGTATAATTGCATCATTCATTATAAATATTGCATAACATGCATTATCATGCATTTATGTTAGATTATATAAATTTTAGGTTAATTCTCCCTTTATGTGGTCAGGGAATAAGGCAATATTTATCGAGGCCTCGGATTGACGATCCACCTGTACGGATCTAATCAGGGCAACGATTGGAGTTCAATGACTCTGAGATCCCCTCGATCGAATTTTCGTAGCATCAGATGCAGTCTGAGAAAGACAAGAGGTCAGAGGCAAGGTGGTGTAAAATCCAGACTTCAGATGACAAATCTAACCACACGGACGGGTTTGGATCGATGATCGTAGCCCAACGACATGAAAATCGATCCAATCCGACATCCATGGCACCACCTATGAGCATATGAAGATGGATAGCCAGGATGATGCCATGTGGCACCATCCCAACCATCCAAACCCGTCAAGGCACCTACGCTTGACCTCTGAAGGCTCAATCGACAAATGACCTCGACTATTGGATGAAGATCCAATGGCCATGAGTGGGTGAGCACAAAACCCTCTGCGCAACCATCCACGGCCGCAGCACATTGGTAGAGTGTGCTTTTGCGAAGAGGAAGGCATAGGTTCAAGCCTCGCCTTGCCACAAATCAGGTGAAGGAGCGAGTGCGGCTAAATTCAGCAGTTGGATATAGCGCGGACGATCGATTAAGCGAAGACGTGGTGCTACAAGGGGCGCTTGATGCACACATGGGTGTTGACGCGTTACCTGACGCTTGATCCCATGAGTGTGCCTGAAGCAACTGAAGATGAAGAGGCGAGTGCCGCTTTTAAGCCATCCGATATCTTGATCGAACGGCTGAGAGTGAGCGAATGTGGGTAAAGGCGTGAAATGGTTGGGGCTTAGAGAGGGTGATGTGGTGCAATGTGGACGCTTGGATCAGAGGCAAATGACGGAGATCAAGGTGCGGCTTCAGCGATGTACGGGCTTCAGCTACGTGCACATCCGTCACTAAAGACTTTGCCATCTATGTCAAGCATTCAAAAGATCTTTTTGTCCCCATGTATGCAACTATATAAAGGACCCTACATCCCCCTTTGTAAATGATCCCTTCCTTTCTTCTCTCACCTCTTCCAAAGCTCTACGAGCTCATCCCAAACCCAGGATGCTCCATTAGAGTTATAAAAATAAATTTTCCATCTTCTCACCCTCGTTCGTGGAGCACTTGCGATTGTCCTCTCATCGCAGTTCAGGAAGTGGATCCCGTTACGACGTTACCCTGCTCCATCCTCCCTCCTCTATCTTTATTCTCCCTCATCCAGTATCTCACCACCCTCATCTAGGTGCCCCGTCAATGTGGCTCATCCTCTAAGTAGCCGTCGAGGAGGACAACTTTTCTTCACCTTCTCTTTTATCTCTTTCTAGTATAGATTTCCTACTTTCTAGTGTAGCTATTAGATGTAATGAACCTAATTCCATGATTATGAAATATTTGTTTATTCTCTCCCTATTTTCTCTTTATTTGTATTATTCTTTTCCTCTCTTCTATTAATTATTCTTTAAGTAGATAGTTAGAGTAGATTTAATTCTACCAGTTAATCTGTTTCGTGACAATAAATCCAAAGCGATTTTTGATCAAACATTCGCCTCCCCGTGTTTGACCTAGGACTTACCTTGAGTTTTGGTTAAATTATCTATTTGATGGATTTTTACATGACTACAATGACATGGTTTTCAAACTCAAATCTCTTAGCGTAGAAATCACATTTCAACAATTATCTTGTTGAGCCAAAGGCTAAATGGACAACTGCACTTATTGGTCTAGACCTATCTATTGTCTGACATTTTAGACTTGGGTTACATGTTTCTAGATCATAGACTTGTCCCACAAGCTGAATGGCCTTTGGTTATGGAATTTTATCATTCAAGCCTTAGAACTACTCGATCTCGAGGCATGAGTCTACTTCACAATCTCATTCACATCTGTGGACATCTTCTGCTAGCGAGTTTGAAGGTCAATCTTTTATTTTGATCTTGACCCGCCAACCTCAGTTCTTAATTTCTTCTCTTTGTGTGTATGCTATGCCTAATTGAAGGCACTAAACTCAACACTTGTGTATAGTCTATTTTTATCTCAGACTAGACCAGCTCATCATGGAATTCAGGTGATATCTTGTCTAGTCTGCTCCTTTTCATGCCTTTATTTTTATAATGAGGACATTGCATTAGCTAGGCATGAGGGGGTGGATATAGTTATTTCTGAATTATTTTGTCAGCTCTATATTATGTAGAATTTATTTCTTTTTATTTTTCAAAAATACGCAAAAATTGAGAATTAGGAAAAGAGAACTTAGGTATCATGATTTTTTCAACTTTAGGAAAAATACGATAGGACCTGAACACAGACTCTTCAGGTCTACAGGCTTAATTAGCTTGGGTGTTCATTAAAATGTGGACCTGTTTCTCGAGTCATTACCATTCTATGTTTATTTTAATTTGGTTAATAAGTTGGGGTGATAAGTACACGACTTGTCAACCCACCCTCTGATTTGAAGGGACTTATAGTCTAAGCATTTACACACATCTCGCAATGAGTCACTACTCAGGCAGTCTTAATGGAAATTAGGTAGCTAATAAACATGCTAGGGTGGTATGGCTGGCACGTTGCTGTGAGTAACAACTCATAGCCCGGTGTCCAAAGGCCAACCACATGTCTCAATTTCTTTGGCCATTGCCTTTAGGTAAATCTTAGATAAGGAAAGCAACCTACTCAGAAAAAGAAAAAAAATAGAGAAATATGAAAAAAAAAAGAAAAAAGATAGAAAAATAGAAAAAAGCAGAAAACAATGAATAAGCCATACCTCAGTGCATGAGTATGGCTAGCAAGTTACCATAGGTAATGCCCCATTTCCGTTTGTCCATAGCCTAGCTCATAAAATGCTCAAATAACTCCTAACACTTAGGGAGAAGCTGGAAGTAGAATAAGTTGGGGAGATATACACCTGCTTCACCTTTGTGTTGACCCCATAAAAATAAAAGTAGGGAGAAAGCTATAGGTTCTGACGAAGGGGGGTTGAGATTTGCGTGATATAAACTAATGTAGAAGTATAAATGCACAATCTTGTAAAATGCAATCATACAAGAGCACAAAGGATTTTTAGGTGAAAACCCAAACCCAGGTAAAAACCACCACCTAGACCTCTTGATTTTGGATTTCCGGATCTACCTAGTAGATCAAATCCACTAACAAACTACATAAGTGAGGGTAGTTCAACCTCTTACAACCACGTTACTTTGAATTGAGGGTATCGTACCTTAAACCCCTACTCTTCATGAGGAGTATTTTGTCTCGCAAAGGAGACAAGAATTTGTAAAGCGAATACCCAACCAAAAACAAAAAGAAAAACAAATAAACCTATAGAGCTACAAAGAGTAATTTTAACCTTGCTACTATAGGCTAGAAGAACTTTCCTAATATAGAACAAATTCAACGTAAATTTGATATAGTTTCAGTGCTCTCAGGTGTATGGAACAAGGCTTGGACAGCAAGATCACTTCTTACTGATTTTCTTTCTTTTCTTTGACACAAAATGGTGGAAGTAGTGTATCTTTGGTGTGTTTATCTTAGAAAGGGTCCTCTCCTATTTATAGAGGTGCCTAGAAGACTTTGGAAGGCTTTGGAAGCCTCTTGTAGCCGTTGGGAACAAGGCTCAAGAGAGTGATCCAAAATCCCATCGAAATCTAGGTCATTAAAGAGTTAGATAGGGTTTTCAAACATTTGGATTTATGGTCAGACATCTGAGTCATCGTCAAATTTGAAGGTCGAACATTTGCTCTAAAAGGGTTGAGGATCCTAGACTGGGTTGGATCTAGATGAACGTCTAACAAATCATTGTGAGGTGTCTGGGAAAGATATCTAACGTCTAATTCTAAGATAGGTGTGTTCCTATTTTATCCAGATATAAACAGGGTTCTAGGTATTTTAGGTCAGACGATAGGTCGGACGTCTGGCAAAGTGTCGGGATGTTTGGAAGGAGAATTCTCTGTAAGAATGGATTTCCTAAGAGGCGAACGACTATAATCATCTGACAAAAGTAGATTTGAGTCAGATTTAGCCTAATGTCTCTTTATCCGACATCTGGGAGTCTCTACAGCCTCTGACAGGCCAACGGTCCTCTAATTGGATGTCTGGCAAGGTCATCATACATCTGGACTATGGGTTGGTCATCTGAAATCATTGGTTAGAGAACACTAAGTCCAGCCTATGTGTTTGGACGTCTATACAAACTATCTGATGTCTTAAAGTCCATAATCTGACATCTGAGGTCAGTATCGGATATCTGATAAAGTTGTCCGATTTCTATATTGATTTTCTAAGTTCTCTATGAAATACCTAAGTGTTTGTCTAAGAGTCCGAGTGTAGGAATAGTGTTCCTAGGATTAAGGTAAGTTACTTTGGGCTCTTTAACAAGTTTCTAAGGAAATAAAAGAGCAAAATAAATAAAGAGAACAAAATACAAGATACAATAATATGAAATAAATCTAAGTCCTATTCTTCCAATCTTCAAGCTCTCACTCCAATAGATGCTTCCATCTTCTCTTCTTCTCCATCAAGCTCCTCCAATCCTCCATGGATGCGAGCATAAGCTTCTTCACACTTGAATCCATTTGCATTATTCCTGAAACTTAAACTCAATGAGAATGTTAAATATTGAGTGTTTTGTTATCAACAAAATCAACGATCATGGTGTTCTTGCACCAACAAAAGAAAACGGTCAAATGGATATACCTTTAGGAAGAATTTTTCATTAAGGGTCACTTAGGGTTTGTAGAAACCTGAGGTCCGTTCTGATTGTGTTTAGTGAGTCAATCACATTTTCACAATGAGATGCTTAGTACTTAGAGTCTTCTTGAGTCTTGGGTGGGTTGGGTAGCTGTAGAAAGCTTCCCCGAAACCTTAAATAAAAATTCAAAAAAAGAAAAAAATATTTCCTCTCTTTTGTATGAAATAAGGTGAGGTGTTGGGTGGTCTGCATTTTGACAGGCACCCAGGCACTGTTGAGTCTTTGTAGCTTAGGTCCTTAGTTAAAATTTCTTATTGTTGTTAAATAACAAGTGCCTTAGTGATCGAATCCTAATTCCATTTATAAATAGCATTTGGTTTAATTTTGTTAGGGACTAGCAAAAGATAGGCATGTGGTGTGATAGATCAATACAAAAAAAATTACCTTTAGTGACATTTTATATTTGCCACTATAGGCATTCTATTTGCCACTATATGTAATTAGCGACACTTAAAATAATTGCCACTTTTGTTGGCGTCACTAAAAGGTTAGCTGCAATTGTACAATCGTCGCTAAATCAATGGTACTAGGGGCACTTTAATTACGGCAAATATTGTCGTTAATGACCTTCTTTTGTGGCAATTGATTTGTCACTATTTCACCACTATTAATTTATATTAGTAGGAATTTAATTAACGCTAATAGTGTTGCTATATACTTCATGTAATGGCCTTTCTTTTTGTCACTAAATTGCCACTGTTGATATACTTTGGTGACACTTTATTAAATCGCTACTATTGGTTTACTTTATTGGCGCTTTCTTATGCCACTAAATCATCACTAATTATTTACTTTAATGGAACTTTATTTTGCCTTTTGATTGCCACTGTTGATTTACTTTAATGATGCCTATACGATTTGATTTTATTCCTTACTAAGAAATAAAATTTTTTAACATGCACAAAACATAGGGGCTCGAGCACAAAGTCCATTTTATTGACTTCCCAAATCATTAAAGTACATATTCCCCTCTTAAGGGTGATACAAGAGAAACGAAAAATATAGAAAAAATAAAAATACAATGAGTTCGCACATGACATATTGTATCTTCTGTAGATCTAATTCCAACTTTCGAATTGCTGAATATCTTTCATAATGAGCTCATCCCTCTTGTTAGCCTCCTTCCCATTTCCCTTTTGTAGCTTGTAATCTTCATTTGGTTGAATATGGTCATGTGATTTGGCATTTGCAAGCTTGCCAATTCCAGCTCTACTTTATGATGCTGATTGTCCAGTATCATGCATGCAATTCTTTGATCTTGAATTCAAATCGGACCTGATTTGCACTAAATGGACCCTCATTTTCCATCAAATTATTCAGGAGTAGTTCAAACTTGGAAACTAAATTTTGGAATTCCATATTTTCTTCTGAAGCTGTAGACAATTTCATGCAATTTTCATTCTCATGTCTTAGAATATGATCATCCTTTATAAAATGATTATGGAATTCATGAAGGTTTCTTGTCTTATGAGAATAATTTTCCAAATTCAGAATGCTCCACTTGAAAGATGATATAACTGGATGCCAATTAGCTTGCTCTACTTTTAACAAACTATTCTCCTCTTTTAAGTTGATGAAATTCTTCTTCAACGTATTAATGTGAGCATGTGTATGTGTCAACTCCTTGATTAAGGTATTTTCCATAGCTCAAATAACTTTCCTTCAAATAGCAACACAAGAATACCAGTTAGCTGTGAATCATTTTCAAGTACAATAAATTCCATTTCATAGTATTCAAGCTCCTTGCTTAATCTAGAAGCCAATTGCTCTTTAGTTCTAAGCTTTATGTTCTTATTTTGCAGTTTCAATAGATTAGCATGCAAATGCCTATTATCTTCAAGGACAACATAAAGCTCTTCTATCCATTTTCCGAAATTCCTCTCATTAAGTTGTGACCTTATCCTCCAATTGTCCCCTCACTGCATTAGTCATATCTAGTTCCTTTCTTGCACCCAAAAGACTAGACTGAATCTCTGCATTTTCATCTTGCATGGATTGAAGTTTCAGATAAGCTTCTGAAGCCTCTAACTTGTTCTTAGTCAACAAAATATTTCTCTCTTCTATCTTCAGCTTCAGCTCTTCAACTTGATTGTTTAGATGTAGGATTGCTGACATATTAGACCCTAAAGGTATGAGATTGCCCACTTGTGAACTACACTTAGTTTTCCTCCCAAAGCATCTATAAGTGTGTTCTACTCTCTAATTGCATACCAAAAAAGAACAAACATCATGCTTTGATCACATCAACACATATGCTTTGCATGATTTAGGCATGCAAATGTATCTAGAGAACAAGAACAACCAGCAGCAGATAGGTGTAGATCATGGTGCTATATGGAGCCGAATGGGGAGAAATCAAAATAAAGAAGATAGAAGATATGTTATAATAACAAAACATATGAGAAAATATTACTTCAATTTTAATGTAGGAAAGAAATGTCTTGAAGTCATACTTAAACTTGTGAGCATCATCTAAGTTCATTCAATCATTCATTGTTTGGCCTGATCTCCTTTATCTTCCTGTGCAGCCAAAATTATTTTGTCATCATAGAATGTTAAAAAACCTATGAATTTTAGTTCATTTAAAATGACAATGGCAATTCATCTAAAAAAAATTAATTGGTATGTTTTCCGCAAACTGAGTTATACTAACTGCAAGGTCAACCAAACCATGGAGAACACAAGCAATGGATGGTCAAAGCAATAGTAAAAGATCTTGACATCCACTCACCTTTAGAGCATACCCAACCATTTTTGAGATGCAGGTAATCTCTAAGTTCATTGCCACAACCAAATTTTATAAGAACCATCCATGTTGTTTCGAGGCAACCTTTCACTATAAAGAGAGCATGAAAGAAAAGAAATCTTGTTAGTGTAAGATCTCATTCATTGACCCCTTCAAGCATCTTCTCTTAAACAACATTTTTCACACCTACTATTTTAGTAGGTTGTAATGGGGCATTGAAGCACCTAATCTGCATATCAGGAACAATGAGGTAGATGAAACCAACTCAAAGAGCAAGCACATCAGCAATAACTGGTGGTAGTAGTGAGGGAAAAAAGGAACCTAAAAATCATTCAACTCTGCATCGATGAGTGCTTTATCTCTATCATGTAGAATGAATATCCTAATCAGTAGGTTGCAATGGGGCACTGAAGCACCTAATCTACAAATCAAGAACAATGAGGAAAATGAAACCAACCCAAAGAGCAGGCACATTAGCAATAACTTGTGGCAGTAGTGAGGGGAAAAAAGAACCTAAAAATCATTCAACTTTACATCACTAAGGGCTCCATCTCTATAATGTAGAATGAATACCTAATTAGTAGGCTGCAATAGGGCACTGAATGATGGGAACACCATCATGGGCCCTAACTAATCACTTTTAGTTTGGATTAAAAGATAAAAGCTCCTACATATCCATCTGAGGGTCATAACACCACTTCAGGTTATTTTGAGAAGAGAATAGAGAACTAGGGTTAATTATGTAATTTTAACAACATAACAGAATAACCAAGTGATTTTATAGGGGTTAATCTAAGGTTAAATATTCATTAATGACTAATAAGTAGGTTCGTGCAAATAGAAACGGGTTTTCGCACATTTCAAGAATTAAATAGTAACCCAAAACCCTAATTTCAGACCCTCTTAAATAATAGAGGTTCTAGTCAAGATAAAATTCATCTAAACCTTCTAAAATTCATAGAAAAATATTCCATAAGATTTGGTAACCTTAATTTAACCATCTGATCCTATTTTGGCCTTAAATAGAGTTAAAGACATAGTTTTGCGCTAATTTAGGTTTTTGTGCAAATTACCTAGTCAAACTTAGTCAAAACTAAAACCAAACTTCAACAACAAATTTCTTGGGTCAAAATTAGGTTTTTACCAAAATTTGGGCCCAACCAGAGTTCATCTTGACCTAATTTGCATTTTAGTCCAATCAGACTCTTTTTCTCTCAAATAGCCCCTCAACTTTCAAAATCCTTGCAAATAGCCCCCTAGGTTTGTCATCTTCTTCATAAGGAGGTCCCTGCCACCATTGAGGTCAACTCGACCTCCAAGGGAGGGTTGACCACTCCTAAACCTACTCGAATCAACACCAAATCCCACCAAATTTGGTGGGATTGTTGTTTACACCTAGGAGAATCATCTGGGATCAATTTTGAGTCCCAAATTTGTGTTGATTGCTTGTGCAAACACACGAGAATCAAGGATCCTATTCCTCCAATCCTGTTATGACCCGATTCCTGAATCCCTACAGGACCCGAGATCGGTTCGACTCGACTAATCCCAAGACCTAGTCGTCCAACAAGAAAGTAACCAAAAAGCAGGAAAGTAAACCACATTCACTATGCTAAGCAACTAACAGTAAAAGAGTACAGCAGTAAAGAAGTAAAAGCTACTACAGTACATATCAGCACCACAATAGTAGAAAGTAACAAAGTACAAGAACGTAAAGGTACAAGAGTCTAACTCACTACTACAACAAAGGTACAACAAAAGAAGCTACAGCTATTGGGCTCTACTGGGCTCATCACCCTCTGCAGCCGTAGACTCGGGCTGCTCAACACCTGGACCTGAAAAGGGGTTATGAGTACACAAAGTCAGCGAACGCTGAGTAGAGTGGCAACAACTAAAGCAATAAAGCTAACAGCTAACAGGAAAACTAGCTATTCCAATTTCTTTAGTTTACAATTTATTTCTTTTCACCCATTGGTTTATATGTTTCCAAATCTCTTTCTTGATCTCGAATGTTCCTCGTGGGAACGATCTTGACTGCAATCTTTTCCGAAGAGTAGAAGGCACACGTGGTGCTCTCCTGGCCGGGAGAGTCCCCCGTGGTGATCCTACACTCAGTCAACCACCCCAAGGTCACGGACAGACTTAACAGTGACTACAGCATACGCAATAAGCCCACGGGTAGCTACCTCGCACTGGTACTCGGTTAGTCATTTCCGCTAATGGGTGCACCCAAAGTACAGCACGGAACAGTATAGGGCCTAGCCCTCTCAATAACGGGGGTCTAGCCCCTAAGAACCAAATAGGGGTCTCGCCCCTCCACAGTCCACGCACCCTCGCCTGACTACCCTGGTTTTCCCAGTGGGCCTAACAGGTCGGTGTAGGGTGGCTAACTGAACCCCGGGCCCCGTGGGGTGGCTAGTTCTCTCCTTACACTAGTAGCTTTCCTTGGTACAGTGTACACAAGGGCCATAGAGTCGATGCAAAGTGGCCAACCCACCCCAGGTCTCAACCCGAAGGCGGAAAGCTCCCCTCTGCACTAAGAAGTAACATGCGCTCCCCTTGGTACCACATACTCAAGGGCCAGCACACTTCCCAACGCATTTCCAGATCCATTCCATTTATTTCCAGGATCTCTACTCCTATTGCCCTGTAGGGTTCATGCTCATATTCCTCATGCCATTCCATACCAGGTTTCATCATTTCTATTTTGATTCTCAGGTTATACACGTGCAGCTTGTATTGCTATCGTTCACATTTCCATACTCAGGTTATACACAGGCAGCTCATATTTCTATCATTCACATTACCATTCTCAATTTATACACATGCAGCTCGTATTATGTCATTTAACATATACAATAGAAAAGTCACATTTAACAGTTAACTAGCACAAGTATTTCATTTTTCACAGGCAGCTTTTGGTCATTTACAAGCAGTTGTTAACATTTCTATCTACTCATTCAAGACTGCAATTCAATCATCCAATACAGACATTTCAAGTATTTCTCATCCTAGGATTCATGCCATATCCTAGATTCTAATCATTCATTCCCCACATGCATTCAAGTTTATAATTAAATTAGGGGAAGCCACTCTACCAGTCAACCCAGGAGTATTGGGGGCTTGAACGGCAGGCTCACGTGCCTTAGCAAGTCCCGAACCCGCAACGGAACGAAGTCCTATAACAAGGAACAATCACAATGGAACATTCAGAACAGTATAGAAAGCCTTTTAACAAGTAGAAGAACTCGCAAGGAAAACACTGGTATCTCATTTGCGTAAAACAGACCTCAAACGGACCCTAAACGGGTTAAAAATTGGGTTACTATCTCAAATCAGATGTCTGGAACAACTTCCAGACGTCTTAAAAGTGTCCAGAAACGCACCTCAAGTTCTGCATCGTCCCCAGACGTCTAGAAACTCTTCTGGACCATCTGGACCCAGCTCCAGATTTATGACCACCTCTCCGAACATCTGGAAGTGCTTCCAGTCATCTGGTAAGCTTCCCAAATGTCTGAAATGCGTGCGAGGGCATGTTTTGCACCTTCCCGAAGCAAATCCTGCATGCAACCACCAAATTTCCTCAAAAAGGCCATGCAAAGAGTATCTACGAAGTGGCCTGCATGGCTGTATCCGCAAAGGGAACGTACCTTCACGAAGATCACTCCTCAGACGTATGGAACCGCCTCTAGACGTCTGCTCCATCGTCTGGATGTCACTCCAGATGTTTGATTCTGGGAATAATCCAGAAGCAGAACCTGCTCCCGCTTGCTCGCACTGCACGTGGCCGTGCCTCGCTCCCTCGCCTGTAGTAGCATCGGGGAGGACTCCCCCGACATACTCCTCTTTATGCATGCGTCGCTCCGACCGTGTGCTCTCCGATGAGCTCCTACAGGAGCTCGCGAGCTCTTTCTCCTCCTCTCCTTACGCTGCTCCTCCTCGTTGCCACTCTCGTGCTCTCTCGCTCGCGCTGGGGTGAAGGGGAAGGGCAGAAGCGGCTGAGTGGTGTGAATGAGAGAGGAGGAAAGGGGGATTTTTATAAGGGTGAGGGTTAGGGTTTGCTAGAGGGGGTAAAAAAAGAGAGAGAAGAAGAAGGAACACGAGAGTACTATTTGCACGCAGACACGAACTTGTACTTAAGATTTTTGATTTCTGGACTTCTGGGAAGGTGTCTAGACGTCTGACCAGATGTTTGACCGACAGTCCAAACGTCTTAAAAGGCTCAAACAGCACGGGTCTTAACTTCATAACAAACTTAAAGGAAGTTTCATCCCTGAAACTTGAGCTAGCTAGGGTGCAGAAAAAGAACTACATATGCATAACAAACTTAAAGAGGACCAAAGCCGTTCCGAAAAGACGTACCCTCAAAAAGCTCCGGGTATTGCTCTCGCATTGCCACCTCAGGCTCCCAGGTAACCTCCTCATACCTCTGGCTCCTCCACAAGACCTTCACCAGGGGTACCTGCTTCTGTCTCAAACTCCGGACGGCTCTATCTAGTATTTGTACTGGTCGCTCAGGGTAGGTCAGGTCATCACCCACCTCGACACTCTCGTGGCTCAGAACGTGACTAGGATTGGCGATGTACTTCTTGAGGTTGGACACGTGGAACACGTCGTGCACACCAGAAAGCTGGGGAGGAAGGGCAAGCTTGTAAGCAACGAGTCCTACCTGCTCTAGGACCTCAAAAGGCCCCACAAACCTTGACGCAAGCTTCCCTTTCACCCCAAAATGCTATAAGCCCTTCATGGGCGAAACACAAAGGAAGACGTGATCCCCAACCTCGAGCTACACCTCTCGACGCTTCCGATCGACATAACTCTTCTGTCAGCTCCTGACAGTGCGAAGTCGTCTGTGAATCTACTCTACCACCTCCTGACTCTGCCAGATCAGCTGGGGGCCAACCTCCCACTTGGTCCCCACCTCAACCCAACTCAAGGGCGTAGTACACCTCCGTCCATACAGAGCCTCATATGGTGCCATGCTGATACTCGAGTGATAGCTGTTATTATATGCAAACTCTGCCAGGGGTAAGTGCTCATCCCAAGAACCCCTCCAGTCTAGTACACAGGCACGCAAAAGGTCCTCAAGTGTCTATATCGTGTGCTCTGACTGTTCATCCATTTGGGGGTGGTACGCCGTGCTGAACCTCAACCGGGTCCCCAAAGCCTGCTGAAGCTTGGCCCAAAATTGGGATGAAAAATGGGTTTCTCAGTCGGATACAATCTCACATGGAACTCCGTGCAAATGTACCACGCCACGAATATACCTCTCTGCCAATTGCATTGGTCCCAAGGTGACTCGGATCGGCAAGAAATGTGTCGTCTTCATCAATCTATCTACAATCACCCAGACTGTGTAGTGTCCTCGCTGGGTAATGGGCAAACCCACCACCAAGTCCATGGTGATGCTCTCCCACTTCCACTCTGGCACTGAAAGTGGCTGCAACGGCCCTGCAGGCCTCTGATGCTTGACCTTCACCTATTAGCACACTAAACATTGCTGCATGAACTCACCTACATACCGCTTCATCCCCCTCCACCAAAAGTCATGTCTCAGATCATGATACATCTTCATGTTTCCGGGATGTATGGTGAACCTGGAACCGTGTGCCTCAGTCAGGAGATCTCTCAACAACTCCTCGTCCCTGGGAACGCACAAGCGTCCTCTCATATGCAGCACCTCGTCTGTAAAGGAGAAGTCTCCTAGATCCCCTGACAGTACCCTGTCTCGCAACGACTGCAGGTACGGATCTGTCATCTATCCTGTAATGATGCGGTGTATTAGCTCTGGTCTCGTCTGTTGTGTCACTGTCATCGACCCGCAATTCCCCTGTAACTCTAGGGGTCACCAACTGCCAACTCCTCCATGAGTCTCCAACTCTGTGCCTGTAAACTAGCCAAGTGGGCGGGCGCCTTCTGGCTCAAGGCGTTAGCCACCACGTTGGCCTTCCCTGGGTGGTAGGAGATGCTGCAGTCATAATCCTTCAGGAGCTCTAACCAATGTATCTATCTCATGTTAAGCTCCTTCTGATCAAACAAAAACCTGAGGCTCTTATGATCCGTGAATATCTCAAATGCCTCACCGTACAAGTAGTGCCTCCATGTCTTCCGCATGAAGATGACAGCTGCCAGCTCTAAGTCATGGGTAGGGTAGCTATGCTCATGGGACTTCAATTGCCGCGAAGTGTAAGTGACAACGTGACCCCGTTGCATGAGCATACCCCCTAACCCCTGCAACGAAGCGTCTGTGTACACAACGAAACTGCCACTGCTGTCTGGGATGATAAGCACAGGAGCCGAAGTCAGCTTCTCCTTCAACTCCTGAAAACATGCCTCACAAGCGTCTATCCAAGAAAAGGGCACATCCTTCCAGGTCAATTGTGTCATAGGACGTGCAATCTGCGAGAAACCCTTGATAAACCGTCGGTAGTAGCCTGCCAGTCCCAAGAAACTGCAGATCTCTGTCACTGTACGTGGTCTCTCCCACCTGAGCACTACCTCTACCTTGGCTGGATCCACGGCCAAGCCATCCCCTGAAATCACATGACCTAAGAAGGTCAACTGCCTCAACCAGAACTCGCACTTGCTGTATTTGGCATATAGCCTACGTCGTCACAAAGTGTCCAGAACCATCCGCAAGTGCTGTCTGTGCTGCGCCTGATCCCGCGAGTAGATGAGTACATCATCAATAAATACCACCACAAACTGATCCAGATACGATTTGAACACCTGATTCATTAAATCCATGAAAACAGCGGGGGCGTTGGTCAGCCCAAATAGCATGACCAAAAACTCGTAGTGTCCGTACCAGGTGCGGAAAGCTGTCTTGGAGACGTCAGTCTCCCTGATCCTCAATTGGTGGTAGCCAGATCTCAAATCTATCTTGGAGAAAACCGTGGCACCTCGCAACTGGTCAAACAAATCATCAATTCTCAGTAGCGGATACCTGTTCTTGATGGTGACCCTATTCAGCTGTCTGTAGTCCACATAAAGGTATAGGGTATCGTCCTTCTTCTTCACAAATAACACCGGGGCTCCCCACAAGGATGCACTGGGCCTCACAAAGCCCTTCTCCAATAGGTCCTGCAACTAGGACTTGAGATCTCGCAGCTCAAGTGGTGCCATCCTTTAAAGTGCTGTAGAGATGGGGCTGGTCCCCGGTACCAGTGAGATCTCGAAATCGATCTCATGCTTAGGCATAGTCCTGGCAGCTCCTCTGGAAACACGTCGGGGTACTCTCTGACCACCGGGATGCTCTGAAGGTCTGCCACGGGGCTGGGCTCTACCACTACACAAGCCAGGAAGCCCTCACACCCCAGGCCCAAAAGTCTCGCCACCCGAAGTGCAGAAATGCACCTGAAGCCTCCGTCCATCGGTTGTCCATGAAACTCAAAAGAAGGCATCTCCGGTATGGGGAAAACGATCTTCCTCTCAAAATAGTCCACCAAAGAGTGGTAAGCGGACAGCCAGTCCATCCCTTGAATCATGCCAAAGTCCTCCATCGGTATCACAATGAGGTCAGCAGGGAGGCTGTGTCCCCCAACACTGACCTTGCAATCTGTGTAAACCTCCTCAGCTACAAATAGCTGACCACCCGAACCTCTGATCACAAAAGGATCCTCTAACAACACATAGTCCTGTCCCAAACTGACAACAAAACTAGCAGCAACAAACAAGTGCGTGGTGCCGGAATCAAAAAGAGTGTAAACTAATATGCCAGAAACTGTAACCATACCTGCCACCACTGAACTCGAAGCTCTGGTGTCTCCGTGTGTCATGCTGTTGATACGCCCCTTAGCTCTCGATGTGGAAGAAGCAGCCACACTTTGCGTCGGACGGGTAGCCGTTGGCCGGTACCCTCCCCTCGACTACTGTCCTCCCCCATGCACCTGGGAACCACGGCCTCCTACTCGGCCTCCAGCACTCGGTGCAGGGAGCATCTGCTGCGCTCCAGCCCTAGACGGGCAGTCCCTCCTAATGTGGCCCAACTAGCCACACTGATAGAAAAGGGGAACTCGACTCTTGCCCTTAGGAGGTCCCTGCTGACGGCTGGGTGGGGGTCCAGTGCTGGCAGCTGGCCCTGTCGGGGCCCCCCAAAGGCCATTAATGGCCTCGCAAAGCATGACGGCTCTCCTGCGGGCGCCGCGTGCCTCCTCTCTCGCCGGCCCTGTGAGTAGTCTGGTTGGTAGGGCCACTTCCGTCTGCTGTTAGTGTCACGTGTAGCCGGGTTGGTCTCCTCATATGTCATAGCTGCCTCCACCACTCTCGAGAACGTGGGCAGCTTCAAGGGTTTGACATACCCCCGAATGGCAGGCCGGAGTCCCTCATTGAACCTCCACAGGCGCTCCTCGTCAGTAGCCACAGTTGTCGCGGAGAAATGTGACAGCTCCAGAAAACGCGTAAGATACGCACTCACGGTCATCTTCCCCTGGTGAAGAGTGTGGAACTCCCACCTCCTCTGATCCTGCCATGTCTGCGGGAAGTACTGCTCGCAGAAGAGGGTCGCAAACTGGTCCTACGTTGGCTCTACCCTCTCTTGGCCTCTGATCGCCCTCCACCACCTGTGTGCCGCACTCTCCAGCTGGTACGTGGAAAAGGCCACGAGGCATTCCGCAGGGAGGCGAAGGGTGTCAAACACCTTCTCGATCTGCTCTAACCAATCCTCCGCCTCAGTTGGGTCCTCATCCCCCTTGAAGGAGGGGGGCTTCAGCTTCCGGAACTGTCCGAAAAGCTTGTAATGTCGCTTTAGTGAGGAAATGGGCATGCCTCCAGGCAGGGAGGGCTCATTCTCAGAAGTGTCAGAGCACGGTGGGGGTGGTGGAGGACCACCCCTTCCCCCACGTCCAGCATTGCGTCGGTCTCATGGTCCCACAGAGGACTCCCCCTCCACATCCCCCGGGAGAGGCACCCGTGGAGATGGGTGAAGCTCCACTCGTACTATCTCACGTATCAGCTGGGTGAGGTCCTGGGCCTGAACGCTCGGAAGAAGTGGCTAGTCCACTGAAACGTCGGGCTTAGCACGTCCACCCCTCCGACCTCGTCTTCGGCCGCGTCCGCGGCCTGCCTCAATGACTCCACATCAAGGAATCTCCTGCAAGGAGACTCAAACAACAGAACAAAAAGGGCGTCAACTCTAATGAACATTAGCAAAAGAACCTCAGAATGGATGTCAAAAGGTACGTTGTGGTGGTTACTCTAGTTACATGCACATGAATTGGTTACTCTCAAGCTAGTTGGTTCATTTCTCGGGATGACCTTACTCTGATACCATCTTGTTATGACCCGGTTCTCGAATCCCTACAGGACTCGTGACTGGCTCGACTCGACTAATCCCAAGACCCAATCGTTCAACAAGAAAGTAACCAAAAAGCAGGAAAGTAAACCACATTCACTATTCTAAGAAACTAACAGTAAAAGAGTACAGTAGTAAAGATGTAAAAGCTGCTACAGTACGTATCACTACCACAACAGTAGAAAGTAACAAAGTACAGGAATGTAAAGTATAGAATGTAAAGGTACAAGAGTCTAACTCACTACTACAACAGAGGTACAACAAAAGAAGCTACAACTACTGGGCTCTACTGGGCCCAGCACCCTCTGCAGCTGTAGACTCGGGCTGCTCAACACCTGGACCTGAAAAAGGGTTATGAGTACACAAAGTCAGCGAACGCTAAGTAGAGTGGCAACAACTAAAGAAGTAAAGCTAACAGCTAACAGGAAAACTAGCTATTCCAATTTCTTTAGTTTACAATTTATTTCTTTTCACCCATTGGTTTATATGTTTCCAAATCTCTTTCTTGATCTCGAATGTTCCTCGTGGGAACGATCTTGACTGCAGTCTTTTCCGAAGAGTAGAAGGCACACGTGGTGCTCTCCTGGCTGGGAGAGTCCCCCGTGGTGATCCTACACCTAGTCAACCACCCCAAGGTCATGGACAGACATAACGGTGACTACGGCACGCGCAATAAGCACATGGGTAGCTACCCAGCACTAGCACGCGGTCAGTCATTTCCGCTAACAGGTGCGCCCAAAGTATAGCACGGAACAGTATAGGGCCTAGCCCTCTCAGTAACAGGGGTCTAGCCCCTAAGAACCAAATAAGGTCTCTCCCTTCCACAGTCTGCGCACCCTCGCCTGACTACCCTGGTTTGCCCAGTAGACCTAACAAGTAGGTGTAGGGTGGCTAGCTGAACCCCGGGTCCCATGGGGTGGCTAGCTCTCTCCCTACACTAGTAGCTCTCCCCGGTACAATGTACACAAGGGCCACGGAGTCAGTGCAAAGTGGCCAAACCCACCCCGGGTCTCAACCCAAAGGCAGCAAGCTCCCTTCTACACTAAGAGGTAACATGCGCTCCCCTTGGTACCATGTACTCAAGGGCTAAAACACTTCCCAACGCTTTTCCAGATCCATTCCATTTATTTCCAGGAGCTCTACTCCTATTCCTTGTTGAACGTACGAATTGCTACACTAACATGTTCAATTTTGAAAAACTTGTCATTGTAGTTTGAAAGCGAAGAACTCGTGTTCAACAAATAAAATTTATACCGAAATGAAATTCCGGGTCAAACACAGGGAAGCGGATGTTTGATTTAAAAACTACGTGTTTATTTTTATTTGTCACGAAGTAATTCAATTAATTAAAACTAGCTAACTATTTACAATAAATAGAAGAGAAAGAGAGTAAGAGAGATAGAATATTACAAAAAGAAATCAAAATGAGATGTAGAATAAATAGGGAATTCATCATTAAGGAGATTGTTTATTTCACTATTACAACTAGAAAGCAGAAAACAATTACACTAGAAAGTAGTAAATTTACTCTAGAAAGCATTAAAAGAATGGAGAGAGAAATATCCTCCTTGACGGTCGCTGGGAGGACGAGCCGAACTACTCTAGAAAGTAGTAAATCTATTCTAGAAAGCAGTAAAAAGAATAGGGAGAGAGATATCCTCCTCGACGGTCGCTTGGAGAATGAGCCGGATGGGACGATGCCTGGACGAAGCAGGATGAAGCAGAAGAATGGGAACGGGGCAGCACGTCGTCGTCGTCGTGGGATCCACTTTTGAAGGGGGACGAAAATTTGGACTTTATCTCGCGAGAAGCATCCCGGGTGTGGGACAAGCTTCTCTTAAGCTTTGGAGAGGTAGAGAAGAGAAGGAAGGGATGAGAATTTCGTGTGGAGGGGGTCTCCTTTTATAGTTGCAAGGAGTGGCGGCAAATTGGTCATTACATCTTTAAAACATTAAATAAGGGGACTTTAGTGACGGATAAAACCGTCGCTAAAGCCCCAACATGGGCTAGTGGGCGCTGCCCGCGCGCGCCCGCTCGTCTGCTCGCACCTAACGCTCACCGCACATTCAGCCATCCGCGATCGGACGGCCCTGATCGCACCTTCACCTGCCTCACTACGCGCCTGCCCCAACGCATGCGATGTCGCATTACGCCACGCGTGTAATAGCGGTGGACGCTCTCGCACGCGTGCGGCCGTTGGATTGCGATCTAACGGTCGATCAACGGTGCACCCCACCCTCTAGATTTGGCATGGCGAGTTTCGAACGCGCACCAGAGCCTCGCGATAAGGCGCTGGATCGCTACGTTGCCTCTCCCAAATGGTCGTGCGGACGATTTCAACGCGCCGCATCCACAGCTGTTGGATCTTGATCCAATGGCGAAGAAGGGCGGATGCGGAAGCTTCAGTGGGTGCGTCCGGGCGTTTGGGAGGTCGAGATGGCACCACGTGGTGCCATCTTGGCCGTCCATCTTCTGGATGAATGTAGATGGTGCCACGGGTGTCGGATTGACTCGATTTTTGCATCGTTAGGCTGCGATCGTCGATCTAAATCCATCCGTGAGGTCGAATTTGTCATTTGAAGTGTGGATTTACACCATCTTGGCCCTTGATCTTCTAGGGTTCCCCGATCACTATCTGATTGTACAGATGCTTGATTAAGGCGATCTTAGAGTCGTTGAACTCCAATCGTCGCCCTGATCACATCTGTATGGTTGGATCTTCGATCCGAGGTCCTAATAAAAAGTTTGCCTTGTCCAAGCACATAAAAGGAGACAATTAACCTCCATTTTATTCAAACTATTCTAAATGCAAGACGATGCATGCTATGTAATATTTATAGCATGCAATGCAATCTTATGCTTAAGAACTTGCATAAATAGACATCTTAAGTAGTGTAAATGTGTTTACATCATACCCCCATGCCTATCTTTTGCTAGTCCCTAACAAAAACTATATGCTATTTATAAAAGAATTAGGTTGGATTATTTGGGCATGAGTTTTTTTCAATCATTAAGAAATTGTCTACTTAGGATTTGAACTTTCAAAGACACAACAGTGCCCAAGTATCTGCCAAAATGCAGACCGCCTCAAACCCTCGCCTTATTCAAAGAAAAATTTCTTTTTGTCTTTTTCTCTTTTCTAATTTTTTCGAATTTTCAAGTTTTAGGGTTAAAGAGTGGGTTTCTACGGCCATTCAACTTACCCAAGATTTGATGAGAACTCTAAGTTCTAAGCATCTTATTGTGAATGTGATAGACTCGTTGACCAGTAATTAAAATGGACTTTGGATTTCTACGCCTCTAGGTGACCTCAAAAAAGAATTCTGCCTAAAGGTGTATCTTTACAACCGGTAGCTTTCTCCCTACTTTTATTTTTTTACGGGGTCAACACAAGGGTGAATCCAGTGTATATCTCCAAGGTTTATTCTACTTCTCCGCTTCTTCCTAAGTGTTTGGGGAATTTTTAATGCATTTATTGAGCTGGGTTCTGGACAACCGGTCGATGAGCTGTTACCACCAACTTGCCAGCCATACTAGTGCGGGAAGTGTGGTTTATTTCTTTTTTTCTTTTCTCCTTTTCTTTTTGATTTTTTTTTTTTTAAGTAGGTGGCTTCCCTAGTCTAAGATTTACCTAAGGGCAGGAAAAAGAGAAAGGTCCAGTGACTGGGCTCTGGACAACCTACCTATGGGCTGTTACCCACGATAACTTGCCAGCCATATCACCCTAGAAGGTTCTTTAGCTACCCAATTTCCGTTAAAATTGCCAAACAACGAGTCGGTGACAAGATAGTGTGTAGATGCTAGAAACTCAAAATTCACTCAAATCAGAGGGCGGGTTGATAAGTCATGTACTTATCATCCAAGCTTATTTACTCCAATTAAAATAAAATTTAGGTTGGCAAGAACTCGAAAAACAAATCCACATTTTAGTGGATACACGGGTTGATTAAGTCCAAAAACCTGAAGGGTCTTTGTGTTCAAATCATAATGTAGTATTTCCTAAGATAGAAAATTTTCTTAAACCCAAGTTCTCTTTCCTAATTCAATTTTTTTTTAATAAAAGAAAATAAAACAAATCTACGGAGCTGACGAATAAATTCAGAGATGAATATGCACCCCCTGATGCCTATCTAATGCAATGTCCTCATTCTATTAAAAAGATATAAAATAGAGTGGAAAAGCGTAGAAAGCACCTGAATTGCGTGAATGTCAGGTCCGCTCCGAGATGAAAACTAAAAAGAACTATATATGTGCTGAGTTTAGTGCCTTCAGCTAGGCACACTATACAAAGAAGAGAAATGAAGAATTCACAAGTGCAGGTCAGAATCAGAATAAACATAAAAATCCTCTGACCTATCAGTAGATGTCCACAGATATGGACCAGATTGTGGTGCAGACCCATCCCCATAATCGAAAATATCATAGGTTCTGGTTAAAAATTACCCAAAACCTAAAATCAGAGTGCAAGCGGGGTCAGGCCTGCGATTTATGAGGATGCAACCCAAGACCAAAAAGTCAGGTTACAGAGAAATTCAGCTCAAAAGGATAATCGTTGAATGTGTGCCTGGGTTTGACATCCTCAAAACAAATGTCGTAAGGCTCCTGGTTTGATGGTTTCAGCTTAATAGGCACCCTTCGACTCAATCTTCTATGTCCTCCAAAGTTAACTTCCCAAATCAGAACTTCCCAGCTCCTATCCTCCTCATTCAGCATGTCAAATTCCAGGACCTCTTGTATATTAATCACCCCATCTGAAATCTCCAAGTCTAAATGATGTGGCAGAATCAAAATTGACTTGGGTCTAATTATCTCAAAAATAGAATCATCAATAAGCTCAACGGGGTGTAACTGACAATCAGGGCATTGAATTGAATCCTCCAGAAAATGCGATTCTGGATCCGTAATGTGTGCCCTAATAAGATCAGTTTCCTCAATTATTGGGCTATCAAGTGATCTATCAGATTCCTCAGGCCCAATCGTCTCACAAAAATCGTGTTTTGAAAACTTGTGTGAGACTTTGCAACTTAAATCTTCACCATCAAAGAAATCAGGATCCGTATCAATGTATGTCCCAAAATCATCTGTCACTTTCTAATTCATGAAGACATACGTTTCCTCGTACCCTGGCTCAGGGATCTTAGGTGAAGAAATCAGATCATCCTTAATTGGTTGCTCTAATTCAATCTGGTCAGCCTCATAACACGTGTCCCTCCCAACAGGTGTCCGAATGGGTTCTATCATTGGCTTTCCTGAAGGGAGTTCATCCTGGGAATCATCCCATGATTGAATCAAAGCAACCACGAATCTCATCCTCAGTTTTGCTAATTTCCCAAGTAGAAACTCACCTGGGTTCTTATCCTTAACATCCTAGAGCCAATCCAACAAAGACTTGTTCAAATCATCAATCATTTCAATCAGGGGCTCCAATCTCTCAATGTAAGGTATCGGTTGAACTTCTAAAGATTGAATGATATTCCTCAAGTTAGCCAAAACCTTATCTTGAAGCTGGTTAACCTGAACTAAATGAGTTGGTTCAGGGTTGGGTGGGTTTGGGATCAATGCAGGGGAATTAACGAATTGAGATTCGTTATACCCTTCCTGATAATAGGTCATTTCAGATTGTTCAAAAGGTGGTGATGACCTAAAGGCAGTGAAATCAGAGGATGGGTAAGGATCGGTGTATCCTTCTTGATTGTAGATCGTATTAGGTTGTTCATAAAAGGATGACGATCTATAATCGATGTGGCTCTGAGAAGGATAGAAATTACAATCAAAGTGTTCAGGGTTAGACCCTAAACACGGAGGTCTAGAACTGTATCCCCAATCTGAGTTATCCCAACTAACTGATAGTTGATTACAATACGAGTTGGGATAATTGCCATGTTGAGGAAAATTCAAAACGGGAGGGAAAGAGCGAGAATGTGTGTAATATGTGGAAGGATTCATGAGAAATGGGAGGAAGAAAGGTGTCGTGCAATACAAACAATCAAAACCTGTCCTTAATTGGGTTAACCTACAGACCTACAGACTCCCAAAACCTGTCTTGAGATAAAGGAATGATTTGATCTACTTCTGTCTGTTCAATCCAACTAGTTAGAAGGAGGGACTGGGGAGAAGGTTCTTCCTTCGGCTTGCGCCTCCGGTTCCTAGTGTACCCTGCAGCCACGATCGTTTGATTCTGCTCCCCTAGCTAGACATCAGATTGAACAGTAGAAACATACTAATCGAAAATAATCTCGTTCTGGGCTCTGAAGAGCGAGTCGAATCCTTAAGGCCATGTCTACTCTATTTTATTTAGGGCTAGGTTTGAATGTGCTTTGGAATGTGATGGGCCCTTTAAATGGGTTGTGCCCTTAATGATTGATTGATTTGTTGTGCGTGCACAACCAGTGGTTTTCAAGCAGGATTATTTTTGATGCGGTAAATTTTAAGGTTCAAATCTTGCTTAGTAGCTTCTAGGATTCAACTTTAGGTATTTTCAAACAAGTTTTGTTGGCACACCAGGTTTTTGAAAGCACAGGTAAAGATGTTTTCCTTTGAAGCTTAAAAATAATGTGGAGTGCCTGGTAAATCCCTAATAGTTGAACCTAAGTGGTAGCTACTTAATGAGTTGATTTTAATTGAAGTGGTGTGGCCTAATCAACTCAAACAATTGGCTTGTTGCACCACTTAATTAGGCACATAAGGGATCACCTAATCTGATTTCTACTCAATTATGTGTTTGAATGTGTGTACCGGCTCCAGAGATCAGTTCACCGATTGAGTTTGAAAATCAGATGAGGTTGTGTACCTCTATGAGATTTTCTATTTTTCTTTTAATGTGGGGGTTGGGGTGAGTATGGATGTCAAACAACAAACAATCTAACCTTAGAGTTTATAAAAACACCTAGGTTGATTGATGTTTGTGTTATTATGTAGTGAAATGAAATCTAATGGGTGGGTGGTGGGGGATAACTTACAAAACCTTTCACAGCCCTTTACTCCAATCTACCGCGTTTGCTCTTCTCGAAAGAGTACCTGTAATCACAACAAGAAAGGAAAGAAGTGAGGTAAATGATTTGTAAGTTAGAAAACGCGATGAGAAATCAAAGAGCATCCCCTCCCCGGCAACGGTACCAAAATGTTGAACGTACGAATTGCTACGCTAGAGTGTTCAATTTTGAAAAACCTGTCGTTGTAGTTTGAAAGCGAAGAACTCGTGTTCAACAAATAAAATTTATACCGAAATGAAAATTCCGGGTTGAACACAGGGAGGCGGACGTTTGATTTAAAAACTACGCATTTATTTTTATTTGTCACGAAGTAATTCAATTAATTAAAGCTAGCTAACTATTTACAATAAATAGAAGACAGAGAGAGTAAGAGAGAGAATATTACAAACAAAAATCAAAACGAGATGTAAAATAAACAGGGAATTCATCATTAAGGAGATTGTTTCACTATTACAACTAGAAAGCAGAAAACAATTACACTAGAAACTAGTAAATTTACTCTAGAAAGCATTAAAAGAATGGAGAGAGAAATATCCTCCTCGACGGTCGCTTGGAGGATGAACCAAAATACTCTAGAAAGCAGTAAATCTATTCTAGAAAGCAGTAAAAAGAATAGGGAAAGAGATATCCTCCTCAATGGTCGCTTGGAGGACGAGCCGGACGGGACGACGCTTGGATGAAGGAGGACGAACGAGGACAAAGCAGAAGAACGGGAATGGGGCAGCACGTCATTGTCGTCGCAGGATCCACTTCCGAAGGGGGACAAAAATTTGGACTTTATCTCACGAGAAGCATCCCGGGTGTGGGACAAGCTTCTCTTGAGCTTTGGAGAGGTAGAGAAGAGAAGGAAGGGATGAGAATTTCGTGTGGAGGGGGTCTCCTTTTATAGTTGCAAGGAGTGGGGGCAAATTGGTCATTACATCTTTAAAACATTAAATAAGGGGTTTTCAGTGACGGATAAAATCGTCGCAAAAGCCCCAACGTGGGCGTAGTGGGCACTGCCCGCGCACGCCCGCTCGTCTGCTCGTGCCTAACACTCGCCACATGTCACGCCTTCGCCCGCCTCACTGCGTGCCTGCCCCAACGTGTGCGATGTCGCGTTACGCAGCGCGTGCAATAGCACGTGGACGCTATCGGGTGCGCGCGACCATTGGATTGCAATCTGACGGTCGATAAATGGTGATCCCCCTGCTCTAGATTTTGCGTGGTGAGGCTCGAACGCACACCAACGCCTCGCGATAAGGCGCTGGACCACTGCGCTGCCTCGCCCAAATGGTCGTGCAGACGATTTCAACGTGCTGCATCCACAGCCGTTGGATCTTGATCCACCGACGGAGAGGGGCGGATGAAGAAGCTTCAGCGGGTGTGTACGGGCATTTGGGAGACCAAGATGGTGCCACGTGGTGCCATCTTGGCCGTCATCTTCTGGATGATGTAGATGGTACCACGAGTGTCGGATTGACTCAATTTTTGCGTCGTTAGGCTGCGACTGTCGATCTGAATCCATCCGTATGGTTGGATTTGTCATTTGAAGTGCGGATTTACACCATCTTGGCCCTTGATCTTCTAGGGTTCCCCGGTCACTATCTGATCCTACAGATGCCTGATTAGGGCGATCTTGGAGTCGTTGAACTCCAATCGTCGCCCTGATCACATCTGTATGGTTGGATCTTCGATCCGAGGCCCTGATAAAAAGTTTGCCCTGTCCAATCACATAAAAGGAGATAATTAACCTCCATTTTATTCAAACTAATCTAAATACAAGATGATGCATGTTGTGCAATATTTATAGCATGCAATGCAATCCTATGCTTAAGAACATGCATAAATAGACATCTTAAGTAGTGTAAATGTGTTTACATCATTCCTCCGTAGGGTTCATGCTCATATTCCTCATGCCATTCCATACCAGGTTTCATCATTTATATTTCCATTCTCAGGTTATACACATGCAGCTTGTATTGCTATCGTTCACATTTCCATACTCAGGTTATACATAGGCAGCTTGTATTTCTGTCATTCACATTACCATTCTCAATTTATACACATGCAGCTCGTATTATGTCATTTAACGTATACAACAGGAAAGTCACATGTAATAGTTAACTAGCACAAGTATTTCATATTTCACAGGCAGCTTTTGTTCATTTACAGGCAGTTGTTAATATTTCTATCTACTCATTTAAGACTACAATTCAATCATCCAATACAGACATTTCAAGTATTTCTCGTCCAAGGATTCATGCCATATCCTAGGTTCTAATCATTCATTCCACACATGCATTCAGGCTTATAATTAAATTAGGGGAAGCCACTCTACCAGTCAACCCAGGAGTATTGGGGGCTTAAACGGCAGGCTCATGTGCCTCAGCAAGCCCTGAACCTGCAATGTAACGAAGTCCTATAATAAGGAACAATCACAATGGAACATTCAGAACAATATAGAAAGCCTTCTAACAAGTAGAGGAACTCGCAAAGAAAACATCGGTATCTCATTTGCGTAAAACAGAGCTCAAATAGACCCTAAACGGTTCAAAAGCAAGGTTACTGTCTCAAATCAGACGTCTGGAACAACTTCCAGACATCTTAAAAGTGTCCAGAAATGTACCTCAAGTTCTGCGTCGTCCCCAGACGTCCAGGAACTCTTTTGGACCATCTGGACCCAACTTCAAACGTCCGACCACCTCTCCGGATGTCTGGAAGTGCTTCCAGCTGTCTGGTAAGCTTCCCAGACGTCTGAAAGGCTTGGGAGGGTGTGTCTTGCACCTTCTCGAAGCAAATCCTACATGCAACCACCAAATCTCCTCAAAAAGGCCATGCAAAGAGTAGCTACGGAGCAGCCTACATGGATGTATCCACAAAGGAACGTACCTTCGCGAAGATCTCTCCTCAGACGTTTGGAACCGCCTCCAAACTTCCGCTCTGTCGTCTGGACGTCACTCCAGACGTTTGATTCTGGGAATAACCCAGAACCAGAACCTGCTCGCTCACGCCACGTGTGGCCGTGCCTCGCCCCCTCGCCTGCAGCTCCGGTTGCAGCAGCATCGGGGAGGACTCCCCTGATGCACTCCTCTTCACGCACGTGCCGCTTCGGCCATGTGCTCTCTGGTGAGCTCCCACATGAGCTCGCAAGCTCGCTCTCCTCCTCCTCTCCTCACGCCGCTCCTCCTCGTCACCTTTCTCGCGCTCTCTCGCTCGCGCTGGGGTGAAGCGGAAGGGCAGAAGCAGCTGGAGTGGTGTGAATGAGAGAGGAGGAAGGGGGTTTTATAAGAGTGAGGGTTAGGGTTTGCTGGAGGGGGGAAAAAGAGAGAGAGAAGAGGAAGGAAAATGAGAGTATTGTCTATGCGTAGCCTACGTGCAGACGCGAGCTTGTACTCAAAATTTTTTATTTCTAGATGTCTAAGCAAAAGTTCAAGCATCTTAAAAGGCTCAAACAGCACGGGTCTTAACAAATCCCAAGTTTTGGAATCCCTCTTTCCTGTTCTAGAGCTTGCCGTGAAGCTGTATAAAACCTCCTCGTGCACAATTGCTCCAAACTAGCTTGGTTTGGCCGCACTTCTTCGCCAAAATCTCTCCCTCCAGCCTCCTCCAACCAGCACTGGCGAGCTCTATCCCCTTTCCTCCTACGGCCTCCCAACCATCAAATTGGGAGGGCTAAATTCTTCCTCTCCTTTGTCCACTCCCTGCAATACCAATGAGAAGCTCTCCGACTCTCTCTTTCCTCGCCGCCATCTCACTGGAGGCATTCTCTTCCACGATGTCAGCCAATCAAAGCCGACGCCCCCTGCCCCTTTCAACCAGTAAAGTTGGTCTCTCTCTCTCCCTCTCTTCCTCTAGTTTAGAACCAACCCCTTAAACTCTAATTTTGACTGATGACCATGCTTCTCCCTCTCCATCTTCCCCTGCTCCGACGATGCCTCCCCGATACCACACACCACCAAATGCTGCCACTCCACCTCCAAAAGCTTCATCTTACCTCACCGCACAAAACCCCTCACCTAACTCCTTGATTCACCCGCTCGAACACCCCACCATACATGACCTCCTTCGCACCACCTTCTTGACCTCGCCTGGCCTCTACACACACACCCACGCCACACAAACACCACAACTACCTTGGCCATCACTTGGAGATTCTCCTGAGATGGTTTAACATAGCTGAGAGACCGTATCTCGTGTTTCAAGTAGTCGCCACTCTCCACTATCACCTTCATCATCTCCAACGACGTTTGCCTCTCTCCAACCACAATTGCCCTCAAGTCCACTTCTAGACCATGCGTAACATTCCTAAGATCCTTCCCAAGTTCTTCAATCGAAGACTTGGCCACTGCAGTGCACCCAATCAACACTACATCCTGCTGCTACTATGCAAAGGAGGGGGACAAAGATAGTCCCACCTTGTGAAGTGAAGAAGCATCTTTAGCACATATTAGGAATTTGCGCTTCAGCTATGTTGCCTCAAGAACACGGGGTGAGGTCCCACACTCACCGCTCATGCACTCCTCGGTCATCACCCAGACCTGGTGACCTTGGTCAGATCTGGTTACCCGTTTACCCATAATTGGGTCCGAATAGCTATGGGTTGAGAGAGAAGAGAGGGATTTTTGAGAGAGCGGGGGAGGGTTTTGCACTTTGAGGGCTTGACCTTGGCCCTGTGCGACACTTATCCGATGAGAAGTTGGCTCTCTTGTGCTCTGAAGAAGGAGAAACCTCTGAGAAGAAGGGTCGTGCTTGAGAAAGAAGGGAAGCTCTGAGAAGAAAGAAAGAGAAGGCTTGCGAAGAAGAAGAAAAGAAGGAAGCTTTGAGAAGTAGAAGGCTTAGAGGAGAAAAGCCTTGTGCCTTCTATGAGGCACTATGTTCTCTTGATACTTAAGACATTTGATCTGGTATTGGCCACTATTGAATAATTTAAGAACCTAAGTTAAGATTGAATTCTTATTGAGTAATTGAATGCATGCTTAATTAGGAGAATAAGTGGTGATTCAAATCACCATTGTTTTTACTCTTTCCTTTTTGCTTCATCATACATTGGTTCTTATTGAATATATTTCTGAGTATTTCATTCATTGCATATCTATTTTGTGATCAATTTATTGTGCTCATTGATTTTAAATAAAGATTAATGTTGTGAATTCCATTACTTGCTCCCTATGTTTGACCTCAGACTCCTTTGAGAATTTGAGTTATAAATTTAATTATTTTTGAGCGATTGAGGCTTTGCTACAACGAAACAACTTAAAACTCCTTAATAGCCCGTTAGCATTGAAGCACCTAGTCTACATATCAGGAACAATGAGGCAAATGAAACCACCTCTAAGAACAGGCACATCAGCAATAACTTGTAGCAATAGTGAGGGGAAAAAAGAACCTGAAAAGCATTCAACTCTACATCATTAAATCACATAGAATGAATATCCTCTTCAAAGCCCTAACGCATCTAATGGTAACACCATCATAAGCCATAACTAGCTTTAATTAGTCATAACCAAGTGACAAATGCTCCTACATAACCATCTGAGGGTTATAACTCCACTTCATTCTATTTTGAGAAGAGAATAGGAAACTAGGGTTAATTATGTAATTTTAACAGCATATCATGAACATAGAATAACCAAGGGGTTTTTCAGGGGTAAAATGAAGGTCAAATGAGCATTAAAGGATAATAAGTGGTCCATGCAGACAGGAACGGGGCTTCACGCATTTCGAGAACCAATATAACACCTAGAATCATAATTTTAGACCTGCTGAAATTAAAGAGGTTCTGATCAGGATAAAATTCATCTAAATCTCCTAAAATTCATAGTAAAATATTTCTTGAGGTTTGGTATCCTTGATTTGACCATTTGAACCTATTTTGACCTTAAATAGAGTCACAGACAGAGTTATGCCCTAATTTGGGTTTCTGTGCAAATTGCTTAGTCAAACTTGGTCAAAGCTAAAATATGACCTCGCCATCAGATTCCTTAAAGCCAAATTAGGCTTGTAGCAAAATTTAGTCCCAATCAGAGTCCAACTTCACCTAGTTTGCATTTCAGTCCATTTAAACTCTATTTCTTTCAGACAAGCCCCTAACTTTCAAAAATCATTGCAATTGAGTCCCTAACTTCTTTATCTTCTTTCCAAGAAAGTCCTTGTCACCATTGGAGGTCAACTGACCTCCAAGAAGCTTTTGACCGCCTCAAATCCTACTCAAATCAACACTAAATCCCACCAAATTTGGTGCGATTAGTGTTCACATTGCGAGGAATCCTCTAAAGGCAATTTGGGATCCTAAATCACACCTGTTTGCCCTAGAGAACCCAATAAATTAGTGGGTGTTTTATGCATCAAGCACAAGCCAATTTGGGTTTGTTTTCCTGTCTAGAGCTCGGTTAGAACTTTATAAAAGCTTATGGAGTTTCAAACCTTGCTCTTTAGTCCAGTTTGGCCCTAAAACCTCCTTCCCTTCTTCCTTCGACCAACTCCGACCGCGATTGCGGCGAGCACTCTTGACCTCCTTCCTCCAGTCATTAGGTAGACAAATCAAGTGGTCCACCATCATCCTCATCTTCCTCCGCTCCTTGCTAGCCACAGTAGGAGTTCCCTCCCTATCGTCGTCGTCGTCTTCCCTCAATGGAGAGTTCGTCCCCTTTGGGGCTGGCCAATCATAGTTGGCCCCTCTCCTCATCCCCTTCGTCCACTAGCTAGGTATAATCCTTCATCTCCCTCTTCTAAAACCTCTCTAACTCCTTCCTCTTCTATTTCAACTGACGACATGCCCTCAACACCCGTCATCTTCCTCCACTCCGACGATGCTCCAACGTGGCCATCCGCCCTCCACAGATCGCCATTTGCCACTGTGACACCTCCAAAACTTCTTCCAGCACACCACCATCAAAACCTCACTTCCTATTTCACGTTCCACCCATCCAAAATTCCCACTAAACTCACCCTTAACCACACCACCTCCTTGACTTCGTCAGACTACCACACGCTCTCCCACGCCACACGGACATCGCCACCACCTTTGTCGTCCTCCGACAGTCCTCCTAGACCTATTAATTGGGGCCTAGCACCTGTATTCATGACTTTCAGGTTTCACCATTGCTTCGCCGCCATCACCATCTTCTCCGATTCCAGCTGTAGTCCTCCAACTGAGTTCTTCTTTGCTACCACCTCCAGGCACTGCGAAATATCCCCAGGTTCATTCCCAGGTTGTCAATCACTGCTGCTAGGACGTCTTCATCCCCAATTAGAGGAAGCCTCACCTGCAGCTGCATGCAAGCAAAAGATGGGGGCGTTTAGTCCCACATTGTAAGTGCAAGGGTGGGTGAAGGGGTACAAAAGGAAAAAGTGAATAGGCCTCTTCGCCCAAGTCATCAGGGGTCGGGTCACCTACGCTTGTACACCTCGCTCACCCTCACACCCAATTAGCTTGGTCCCCTACCCGGATCTAATAACCCACGTGCATGCCCGATTACCCTTGGGCCTGTGAGAGAAGAAAGAGGAGAGATCAGTTAGAGTGGAGGGGGGAGGGTTTTGCTGTGTAACCCTTTTCCTTGGGTGCGTGCTGAGAAAGGGAGGGTCTATACTTAGCCTCTGAGAAGAGAAAAGCCCTATTCTTTTGCTATGCTTGAAGGCTTGTGAGAGGAAAGCCTTGGTCTTTGAAAGGCTCGAAGAAGAAGAGAAGGCTTTGAGAGCTTTGCCTTTTGTAAGGCTCTACTATGTGAAGGTTAAGACGTCTGATTTGATTCTGCTAGTACTGTTGGATCATTTTAAGTACCTAAGTTGATTGATTGAAGTTATTATCGATTTATTTGAATGATATAAATGCTTGGGATATATGCTTAATTAAGATAAATAATTGGTGATTTAAATCACTATTGTTTTGTCTTTCTATTTCTTTTTATCCCATGATCTTTTGAGATACATTGATCTATGTTTGAATGCTAACCTGACAAGTTTCATTCATTGCATATCTGTTATTGTGTGCTCATTTATTCTAAATGAAGATTAGTGCATGAATTCCATATTTGCTCCCTGTGAATGACCTCAAACTCCACTTTTTGAATATGAGTTTACAAATTTAAATGTTTATGTGATTTTGTCAATTATACTGCAATGCATATATTTCTTAACACCAGACAAAAGCATAACAACAGCATCTGCTTTTCAGGGTCTGCCTTTCCTGATCAGACAAAGGTGTTGTCGGATGAAGCACAACCTATTGAGCATAGTATAAAACTTCAGCAACCCAAGAATAAAGCAAATTTGTGTTATTACTACTAATGGATTTTGAAACCAGAGCAACAAAGAATCCTCATACTATGTCCAAAAAAGAAATTTCCTAAGATTATATTTAGGGATAAATATTCCTTAAATACCATATTAGAGAAAAATTCGTAAGTATCTGTGTGAAACTCGTCTCTACAAGAGGCGAGTTTGTGGATGGGTTTTTACACGAAACTTGGTTCTCTTAAAAGCGAGTTTCACCCACCCCATATCCCTATGAGAAGGTAGGTTTTATCAGGAGTTTGCCTTTAAACGGCGCTGCTGCTGCTTGCCTATGCTACTACTGTTGCTACTTGCCTAAGGTCGATAAGCTGTTGGGGTCGATTTTCTTTGGTTAGAGGTGGAATTGGCATTTGTTCTGTTTGAATGGAGATGCTATACTTTGGTTTATTATATATTACATTTTCACCTGCATTTCCTTTTTAAATTACGGATACTTTTTAGTGCGACGTAAGGATGTCCTGGGATCGAGCTAGAGGGAATTATCGACTGGATTAGGAATAGGCTTTTCCACATTGAGGTAATTTATGCATATGAAATTGGAAGATATGAATCAGTCCTTGTTCTACATAGTAAGAGTTGAAGAATTTGTGGGGAGACTATCATGTTGTAATGTATATTACTTAAAGTGGATTGCATTTTTCATTGATGCTCCTATTTTAATGTTGTTCTTCTCTATATCAATAAATTCTACCCATCTCAAGTTATAGCTATTTTTAGTTGTGGTAACCCACTGGGTAGTGATTTCCAATCCTAAAAGTAGCAACATCATAGGCAAGCAACAATAGCAGTAACATAAGCAAGTAGTAGTAGTAGTAGAAACATCATTTAAGGGAAAACTCACCTCTTAAAGAGGAGAGTTGCATCCAGATAAGACTCACTACAGGTTTTTCAAATGTAGGAACTAGGACCATATTTCAAGATTTAGCAGCTACATTAAAACTGGACAATATTTCAGCAAGGTTTTTTGCATTCTTATTCTTTATTTAAGGGATGAAACAAATGAATAAGGAATCGTGAAATCATACCTACTCAAACCTAATAGTATATTGTACATGGATAGCCAAGGTGCAGTGGAAAGAAGGGCAAAACTAGTGTGAATGATGCAACAAACAAGTGTGGCAGTGCATATATCATTGATGGACTTGTAGGTGGCATACTCTTGTGATCAATGGATTTGTAGGTGGTAGCCTGATTAACAGCTAGATGTTTTTTTTAGATAAATTGTATAGGGCCTACAGGCAAACAGAACAAAAGAGATGGCATTTTAGCAAAGGTTTTTCTATTAACATGGGTGTTACAATTTAGCACTAGGCTGAAATCCTAATACCAAAGGTGTTGCAGAACAGGAACTTTCAGTATGACAATAAAAATGACATAACGAATTGGCAACCATATAGAAGAGGAAAAATCTCCCCTTTGACATAGGAGACAAATTGTCAAACTATCTCAAGATTCAAGAAAAGGTGGATTATTATTAGATGGCATAGCTTACACTTATGTTACCTTGTCAAAATATTTGACAAGTTTTGCCTTAGGTGTGGAATTCTCCTCATATTCATTCCATAGCTCAAATATTTCCTTAGCTACCAAAAACAAAAGATAATACTTCATATATATATTCCACTAATAAATAAATCATTGCCTGTGTAGAATTGCATAGCAACTTTTTCCAAGTAAAATAATAGTTGCACATTGAAATAATCAACTTGAATTAAAATAATAACTTTCCCTGTGTAACCTTTTTAAGGAATCAAAGGTTCCACTAAGCTTTAACAGCTTCTCTTGCAGTGCACATCAACAACTTATCATGGGATATGGATACAATGCACTTCTAGTCATGATAAGTCTCCACAGAATTCTGCCCATGAGGTAACCAATCCATAGATAATACTTACATGATGTAGACCAATAGAAGGCCTATAGTGGCAAATAGATGATATACTTACTCTCTTTAGGTACCTTGAGTGAATCTAGCCAGTTGAAGCATCAAGTGGAGTTCATTGCTTTTCAATTGGTCTGGTCATCAAATGAGTTCAATGAAATTCCAACAACATTTGCAAGTACTTTCTTGAATTGCAAAAGATCAACAATATAAGAACATTCACTATCAAGAGATAATAGTTGTCATAAGAGAATTCATTCGTCATCAAAGAACATTCACTGTCAGATAAAGCTTGTATGGTTCCAAAGATCAAATTATCTATGTTAAACTAAAACCAAATGACTGATGCACATAACAGTTGCTGAACTCAGTCTGCTCATGCCTCAAGCTCCACATTAAGTCCTTTGATTTGACTGATGCACACAACAATTGTTGAACTCAGTCCACTCCTGCCTCAAGCTCCACATTCGATCAGTCCTTTGATTTAATACAGTTGCAGTGATCAATTAGAGCAAATAATTTAGAGCTATTAGGATTAAATAAAATAAATCAAGTAGATAAAAGCCTAATTATTATTGTGATATCTTCTCTGTGCTGTTACCACATAGCAGAATTGGTTTTCTGGATGTCAACCAGGGCTTTTAAAATCAAGTTCATCTGATCTTCCCTTGAAGGCTTGGATAGATAATTTGGATTGGGCTTAGGCTGAGTGGGTTGATATGGTCTCAAAGCCTGTGGTCAGGGTTGGAATTAAGGTTTTGAGTTCTGATTATTTCCCGACCACACGAAGTTGGGATGATTGCGCCATCCAGGGTTATATGTGTTGGACAATGGATCATTTTGGATGGCATGGAGATCCTTGCAAGTCAAAGGAACTCTAGAATCAGAGTATGTAGGTTCAGAGTTCCCCCAACTAGAGTAGGAAGGTCCAGAGTTTTCTCCAAAATCGGGATCAGACAGGGGTGGATATGGGTCCATCCCCTGATAAGAGTGGTGGTGAATGTTATGCACGACCTCCTTGCCTGAGGGCGGCTATGCATACGTGTTCTGCTATGCGACGATGGCTCTCCGTTGATGTCGAATCAAGTCATTCACCTTCTTCACAATGATAAAGACTTTATCTAGGCAACTAGCCACCAACTCCAGATCGATGGATGCGGATAGGTCTCGAGTCTTGTGTGCCCTCACATGTTTATCAATGTACGGGTGGTCGTCTGGTCGAACACACCCATAGACTCATTGTTTATGGAGTTCTCGCACATGTTCTCGAGAATCTTTCAAATGGCATCTCATGCTGACCCATGATGTTGCCACCACAGGTCTCATTGAAAAATAATCTGATATTCTCATGGAGTCCCTGGTAAAAAGACTGGACCTGTTCCCATTTAGGAGCTCCGTGATGGCGGCATTTACACATGAGATCTAAAAAGCGGTCCCATGCCTCATGAAGTAGTTATCCCGCATTTTTCTTGAAGTGCATGATCTAGTGCCTCAAGACGTTGGTGCGACCAACTGGGAAGAATTTCTTTAGGAATTCAGATTGGAGTTCCCCCCATGTGTTGATCGAATGAGTCAAAGTCTGATACTATTGGGTAGCCTTATCCATAAGAGAAGATGTCCCAATTCTGAACAAGTGGTCCAAAGGCCTAAGCCAAAAGTTTCAGCTGTTTGATGAGCTAGAAAGGATCTTCAGCATTTGTTCCATGGAATTTGGGGACTGCACTGATAAGATTCGGCTTTAATTCAGTATCAGGTCCTCCAGCCAGGATTTGCACCTTGGGTTCGATAGCTACTGCTGCGAATCGTAGTGATCTCGCATTTGTTGATGCGGTAGGGGATTCATTAATGCATGGAATGAGTCTGTGAGATTTTGCACTTGATTTTGGATGTTAGGCACTTCTTCTTCTTGATTCTCCATTGATGTAGATGATGGAGAGCTGGGCTCAGATGTGGAAGTGTTTGAAGATAACTCAATCTAATTGGATGGGAGCACTAACAATTGGGTCGAGGCTTGACCTCGACGTGAGCGAATTGCTAATGGAGGCCTTAAGTTTGGTCTTAAGAACCTCCTCCCATACTTGCACTAGAGAGACAAATGAGGGACAGTGATGAGAACCTCATCATGAGCACTAACTAGCTCATTTTGACCTAAGAGAATAAGAGCTCCTACATAACCTAAAGAAGGGCCTAATTCAAGGAAGAAATGCTCTGAGAAGAAAACATGAAACAAAGGTTAAAACTACAATTCTACATTGCAGTGCATAAACGGGATTTCTCAGAGGCAAAACATAGGTAAAATGGTCTAAATAAGATAAAAAGTCGGTTGGTTCTTTCAGAAATGGGTTATTGTGCAATCCAAGAATTAAATGATATTCTGTAACCCTAAAATAGACTCGCTTAATTCAACAAGGTTCTGGTCAAGATAAAAATCAACTAAACCCTATAAATTTATGAAAAAATAACCCCTAGGGTTTAGAACCTTCAATTTGGCCTTTAGAACCTATTTTAACCTTCATTGGGGTCCTAGCTCATTATTTGACCTAATCCAGGTTTTTGTGTAAAATGTCCAGTCAAACGTTAAAATCCAACTTCACCATTGGATTCCTTAGGTCCAAACTAGGTTTGTACAAAAATTTGGACCTAAGGGAAGGTTATCTTGACCTACTTTGCAAAATAGTCCACCCAATTACATTCTGGGACCTAACTTTTGAAAACTCTTACGCAGACCCCCCTAACTTTCTCGCCACTCTTACAATCAGGTCCCTCCACCATTAAAGTGGAGGAATCCTACTCCGGTGAGGAATGGAGGGGGATTACTCCTTGATTCCTCAGAGATCTCCCAGATTTGGAACGGAGATTCTCTGAGGAATTCCCTTCCATCTGAGCATGATTGCAAGGTCTGATTTGCACCCAATCTCTCGTGCGAATGCACGAGAGATGTGGGTATCTTCCACATTCCATCTCTGGCAAGGACTCGTGCGCTTGGAAGCTTGTCTTCCAAGCACAAGTGTCCCTGCCAACGACTATAAAAGCACAACCACCTCTGGCCACATCTCTTCAGCTCAACTTGGCCGGAGAAATACACCTAATTTCGTCTCCTCTCCCCTAGCGAAGGGTCCAGCGAGCTCTGACGAGCCCTCCTCCTCTTTCTTGTCGCTCTGCCATAATACCGGTGCCAGAGCCGCCTTCACCACCTTCCTCCGCGTCGCGCAACACCCGCACGTGCGTCTCCGGCCCCTTCGTCGTCGCCGCTCTCCCTCCACTGGACATCTTCTTCTTCGGCGGCGGCAAGAATGGCCAGCCACCTCCTCTCTCCCTTCGAACACATAGCTAGGTTAGAACTACTCCTCTCTCTCCCCACTTCATTTCCCCTCTTTCTATTTCCACTTTCGACCCCTCGACACCTCAAACCACCTCCATCTTCTCCATCTCCGGTCGACCATCGGCGAGGCACATCCACCGCTCCACACCTCCACACGCCTCGCCAGACCCCTCATCAGCTCCGCCATCACCCATTGAGCATCATCCACCCTTCCATCGACCGCCAACACCTCCCTAAATGCCCCCGACCTAACCCACATTCACGACCATAGAGCGACCTAGGCACGCACGCCTAGGTCGCCCCGCAGCCAGCCACCCACCGTCTCACCTTCGTCGTGACACGGCGAAGCTCCTTATGTGTTTTAATGGGGCCGACAGGCCGTATTGAGTGAAATGCAGGTCGACCCCCCTTTCGCCATTGACGTTGAAGCAAGCATGCTTGAAAGGTTGCTCCAGGCGGCGCGCTCTAGGCATAAGAGTTCCAGACGGCACGCATTGAGTGCGCGAATGCATCCAGCCAGAAAGCAGGCTCTGTGAGGAGTCTTGCTGCCCCAATTGAGCGGAGGTCTCATGCGGGCGCTAGCACAGAAGTGGGTGGGACTTTTAGTCCCACCTCGTAAACTCAGGACTAAGGCACGTTGTTTAAATTGTTTTTGTGTTCTTAGCTGTTCGTCTCCAGTACACGGGGTGAGGTCCCTCTCCCACGTACGCATGCCTCATCCATGACTTTTGCCCCATGGATCTGGCTGACTGACCCAATTATCCCTCGCTCTCCTCGCGCATTACACCACTCCGGTGCGCCTGGACCTAGGCGCACGAAACCTGACCCAATTACCTAGCTCTAGGAGAGCGTACCTAAGAGAGAAATAGAGAGAGAGCGATGCAGGGAAGGGTAAGGGTAGGTTTTGCTCCGTTGTGTGCAGGAAAGAAGAAGAAGGAAGAAAGAGGAGCTAAGGAAGGAAGAGGCACAGCAAAGCAGGGAAGGAAGGACTTAGCCGCAGCAAAGGAAGAAGAAGGAAGGAAGAAAGGAAAGAAGTAGAAGAAAGAGAAAGCAAAGATGGTGTGGCAAATAAGAGAAGTCAGAAGAGAAGGAAAGATAAGGTAGAAGAAGAAGACAAGGAAGGAAGAAGAAGCACTGTAGCCGCAGAGGAGAGCTAAGGAAGAAGCTGAAGAAGAGAGGCACGAATAAGGCAGAAGAAAGAAGAAGGACAGGAGAAGGCAGAAAGAAATAGAAGGCCAAAGTCAAAAAAAGGGAAAGTCAAGGAAGAAGAGAAGCTAAAGAAAGAAGAAAGGAAGGCAGGAGAAAAAAGGCTAAAAGATAAGAAAAAGAGTCAAAGAAGAGAGATATCTTTTAAGACGTCTGATTATAGAATCAGACGTCCAATTCTTCTATTTTTGCTACAATTTTAACTACTAAACTCTTGCATTTATACTCTGAATTAGGTTTGAGTAACTTTAAGTGTTCAAATTACATTATTGAGATTAGTGAATAAATTCCATTTGCTCCCTGTTTTCGACCTCGGATACCTAGGTCTTTGAGTAATAAATTCTTATTTATTTTCGAGGCGATTTCATCTATACTACAACGCGACATCTTTTTAAAACCATGATCTCACCCACGTCAACATTTTGGCACCGTTGCCGGGGAGCAACGTGCAATTTATCACTAGGCTCTACATTATTTTTGCTTATATTTGAACACTAACTGGCCCTATTTTGTTTTATTGTGATCATGCAAGTATTTCATAAGAAGATCTCCAGCACAAGTCAACCACTCTAGGGCAGGTAATCTCTCTTCTTCCCTAAATCCATCTCCTAATTCCTGAAAGACAAAAGGAAGAAACCAAATTAGGAATCAATTGCCTTCTTTCTATAGTAATCACCATCTTTAAGGCAAGAGTTTCCTGATTTTGTGAAATTTGTTTAAACCTATTGAAGTAGAAGATTTTTAGAAGCCAACCCCACAAATTCCTATGCCTAGTAGAAATCACGCTTAATCTCCGTGAACATACTTCTTGTTTTGAAGTCCAAAGAGAACTTTTTGAGAAAAGAAAAAATGATTAGAAATAGAACCAAATTAGGGTTTCTACAATAGGATTTTTGGAGTGCTAGTCACACATGCTTGTTTAAAAGGAAATAAACCCTCCTGCATCAGTGTGCTACCCAAGCCCTTAATTGAAGAGATCTAAACAAGACAAACCCTAAAAAAAATTGAGCTCTAAAATCACTTAAATCTTAAAATCTTGGACCTAATAAACGAGGAGTCAAATCAGGGTGATCTCTAGGTCTTGACCTAGAATCATTCTGCCTTCTTTAGGATAGGTCAGGTGAAGTTGACCCTTTGGATCAACCAACCTCCAAATTAGGTCACAACCTCAAAACATCTAAAGTTCAAGTGACAACCCTAAAGCACCTTTGAAATAAAAGTGGTAGACTTAAGAGGTCAAGGTCCCCATTCTGGTCTACCTGGAATCTCAGTGACAAGAAAGGTCGGGTGGGGGAAACCCTGTAACTCGTGGGAATGCTCTACCGTGTAGGGGTCTTTGCGGGACTCTCCCTTTCTGGCTGCCCAGGTAATTCTCAGGTGGATGACCTTCTGATCCAGGGGTATCATCCGCCCTAAACCTCCATACTCACCCAACATCTTTGGGTGCCATGATTAGGTCAAAAACATCCAGTCCCTCATCTCTTCTCTTTAGAGCACACACATACTTTTTCAGTGGGACTCTTTATTCATATCTATTCACTTCACAACCTGATTCTACATCTTGATTCAAACTCTGATTCTACATCTTGATTCCACACCTGATCCAAATATGCAGCCAAACCACTTAGGACTACCATTCAAGAAACCTGAATCCCGGAGATCCATGAGAGATAGAATGATTGAGGATGCCCTGAAATTCTATGAAAAAGCAGACAAAACCTCAACACCAGTAGAAAACATTCAGGTTGATGTCCCAACAACCACAACCTTCATCATAACCTATGCCTAAGTGCTATTAACAGAAGCCACAAAAGGACCAACCCGAGACATGCTCATCACAGGATACATTGAGATAGAAAAATTGCACAATCTTGAATACCTTCAATGCATGACAAATCCTGTACTATGGGAACAACACCAAGATGATCTTGAAAAATGAGAAGAGATAATGAGATTATTAAAATAAATTATCGATCAGAAATACCCGTATATGCCACAAACAGAGGATGAACCATCTTTGAACAATATCGAGGATCAATTTGATTTCCCAGATCTTGGGTTTGAGGCACAGAATGGTTGTGGATTCCCAACCCAGATGGAGTGCAATGTGCTCAATATTGAAGAAGGTTGGGAAGTTCCAATTGCAGGAGAACACAATGTTTAGCCAACCCTAGACCATGAATCGCCAGGCTTAGAATTCCAAAACTCCTGCTATGATGAGAGTAGAACTGAACCTCTCGAGGGTGTAAATTCCACCCCTTATTCTGATAAGGTGACCCTCGAAGGTTATTCAGACCTAGATTCTAGTGATTCAACCCACATCCTAAGTCTAGAATCTAGATCTGAAGCCTACTGGGAAGATTTTGAGGCCCCATATGAGGAAGATCAATTTTTCAATGAAGAATATGATTTTGGGCCTCTATTTGATGAATATCCCTTGCCAACATCCTCAGAGAAACAAATCAATTTTTTGGAAGTCATGCCAATTTACGATACAGAAATCGAGTTGTACGAGTGAGGTTTCAATTGGGTCTGTCCTACCAGCTTGGAACCTGAGCCTATACTAGATAAGGACACCTTTTTAAGCTTAGAATTAACATCTAGGTTAGACCCCAGTCAGGCTGCTGAATCTACATCATATGATTTATTCTATGGTGGAACTCATGATCTTGAATCTGTTTCAGATTTCGATTTTCACAAACTCTCCGACGATTTCGAATCTGACCATAACATCGGAGAAAATCTGCTTCCTGATTACAATAGGCCAATCTACAACCTTAGCTCACATGACTCAGTCTACGACTCCAATTCTAAGGTCCCAATTCCCGAGATCATTGATTTAAGTTCAGGTTCCAGTGACATGGAATCATTTCTTTTCGATCCTCAGGAACAAAAACCAGAAAATGACAAGAGTGATTGCAACCCAAAATACGAATCTTTTCTCAATCCAGATTTCCCACATCCTATAGACACTCTCTAGGCATTCATTTTTTATTTTGAAAGTTACTATGAGGACTCTCTACATGAGACCACCTATCATTCCTTTCTAGAAGAGCCTTCATACACAATTCTCATTGAAGCCACATCTTCCACATATACAGAACAGATCAAAACCCGTTTCCAACCCTGACCCACAACCAGACTCAATTTCTATTCTGATTCACCTCTCACTAAGCCGATTGTAGATGATTCAACTCCACACATATACCAGGTTTTGGGTATCAATCAAACTAAAAATCGTGATCCATCATTCTTTGATCACCCCTGTAGGGTTTCCACATTATTCACTGATCATTTTTCAGAGCCCTACTCTGACCAGGCTGATTCGACTCAGCCTAAACCCATGTTTTCATTTCCATATCTATCCGAGCCACATTGCATATGGTGGGTTCCACATCTATTAATCTACATCTATCAACCCACCAGATTAATTGGGTTTGGGCTACATCATCAGCCTATTGATCTTAACAAGCACTTAGTTGGACCAACCAGGCTCTTAATCAAGGTGCTTGTTTTACAAAATTCCGCTGATTTGACCACTCCCACTCCATCCCATTTTTCGCTCGGTTGAAGGCATTGAATTTAGCGCTTAACAGGAGGCAACCCGTCATTCCAAAAATAGAGACCTGTCTGATTATTCATCTGTACTCCACGTCTATTGCACCTTGAGTTTAGCTTTAGACAGTCGATCCCACCTCTGGTACACGTACCAAAGCTTGAAATCATCCGCATCAGTCACTTCCCGACCCATTCACCCACCCGATGTATCATGTTCTAAGTTCCTGACGTCAACACTGTTTCACACCCTCCATTTACAATGAGGACATTGCAAAACTTAGGCATGGGGGGTGGTAAAGTGCATACATACAGAACCAAGAAAAAGTCAGAAGGATTCTCACAAAAAAATTCACATATGTCAAAAACACAAAAAAAAATTGAAAAATTATGAAAAAGAACAAAAGAGAAAATGGAGGAAGGAGAAAATTTCGTGAGCCACATAATCATAAGAAGGAGAAAAAGAATAAAATGCCAGAAAGGAGCATAAAATGAAAAAGAAAAAGAGTCATTAGTAAGAGATTAAGGTAATAACCAAAGTTCTAGACCTCATCAAGAAGATAAAGAATGAAGAAAAGTTCTAATGAGACACAAAAAGAGATTAGCAGGAATGCTGATCTTAGGCCTTTTGGGCTAGAATCTTAGGCTTAAAAAATTCAAGTATCCGCTAAGATTTGGATAATCCTCAAGAGGTTGGGGAAAATGTGAAGCTTAAGTATTAGGTCTAAGGCTTAGGGAGTATTTGGCCTTGTTAACTGACCTTCGGTTTATGAGATTCGGTAACCTAAGCACCCAAATCCACACACAGTCTAGTTCAGTGTGCATAACTATCAAAATCACGCAGAAGCGTTTAGGAGCAGTCGATCAACACAAGTTGATTTAGACGAGTTCCCGACGTGGAGAGGTAGGAAATTCCCCTCGAAGATGCGTAACAACATATTGTCTACTCAGTGATTGTCTCTTAGGATATTTAAATATCCTATCAGGGGCATGTAAGCACTCTGCTGGTTCAGATACCATGGGCGGCATTATCACGAAATGTCTATTGTTAGGGTCTGAATTCGGCCATGGAATGCCATGGGCAGGATTATCTCAAAATCTCGAAAGACAGGGTTCTAGGGGTTTCCATGGGCGGTGCTATCACGAAGCATCGATTGCTAGGGACCTTTGAGGATTGATGATGGGGACAAGGAATCCGATATAGACCGTGTTGAGAAGCCTATCCAAAGCTAGAAATAAAAAGAAAATAGAGAGAAAACTCTCCAAACAAATAAATCTTTTGTCTCTCTCTTACAAAAATGCACTGCAAACTGAACCAAGGCTAAAAATGTCTCAAGCACAGGTGCTTTAACCACGGAGTGCAACGAACCCTAGGATAGTTTCTGCGGGCCTTAAAAACCTTCGCGGAGGACCAAGGCTAAAGCTGGTCAACTCAAGATCTTGGTTAGTACTTGAGTACCTCTAGGCCTTCTGTTGGCATTCTAACCTAATCAAAAGAAAAAGCAAAGCACTTATCATAACTGGTGATAGAAACTCAGGGTTTAGAACAGAAGTTAAAACATTGAAATTTTGCTAAGGGACTAGCAAAAGCTAGGCATGGGGGTATGATGAGAGCCTCATCATGAGCCCTAACTAGATCATTTTGACCTAAAAAAGAGAATAAGAGCTCCTACATAACCTAAAGAAGGGCCTAATTCAAGGAAGAAATGCTCTGAGAAGAAAATATGAAACAAAGGTTAAAACTGTAATTTTACCATTGCAGTGTATAAACAGGATTTCATAGAGGCAAAACATAGGTAAAATGGTCTGAATAAGATAAAAAATGGGTTGGTTCAGTCAGAAATGGGTTATTGTGCAATTTAAGAATTAAATGACATTCTATAACCCTAAAACAGACCTGCTTAACTCAACAAGGTTTTGGTCAGGATAAAAATCAAATAAATCCTCTAAAATTCATATAAAAATATCCCTTAAGATTTAGAACCTTCAATTTGGCCTTTGGAACCTATTTTGACCTACATTGGGGTCCTAGCTCATTATTTGACCTAATTTGGGTTTTTATGTAAAATGCCTAGTCAAATGTGGTCAAACCTAAAATCCAACTTCACCATTGGATTCCTTAGGTCAAAATTAGGTTTTCACCAAAATTTGGACCTAAGGGGAGGTCATCTTGACCTACTTTGCAAAATAGTCCATCCAATGACATTCTGGCCCCTAACTTTTGAAAAGTCTTGTGCAGACCCCCTAACTTCCTCGCCACTCTTACAATCAGGTCCCTCCACCATTAAAACGGAGGAATCCTACTCCGGCGAGGAATGGAGGGGGATTACTCCCTGATTCCTCAGAGATCTCCTAGATTTGGAAGGGAAATTCTCTAAGGAATTTCCTTCCATCTGAGCATGATTGCAAGGTCTGATTTGCACCCAATCACTCGTGCGAATGCACAAGAGATGTGGGTATCTTCCACATTCCATCTCCGGTGAGGACTCATGCACTTGGAAGCTTGTCTTCCAAGCACAAGAGTCCTTGCCAACGACTATAAAAGCACAGCCACCTCCGACCGCATCTCTTTAGCTCGACTTGGCTGAAGAAATACCCCCAATTTCGTCTCCTCTCCACCGACTAAGGGGCCAGCGAGCTCCGATGAGCCCTCCTCTTTCTCGTTGCTCTACCATAATACTAGTGGCAGAGCCGCCTTCACCACCTTCTTCCGAGTTGCGCAACACCCGCGCACGCAGCTCCAGCCCCTTCGTCGTCATCGCTCTCCCTTTACTAGACATCTTCTTCTCCGGTGGCAACAGTAACGACCAGCCACCTCCTCTCTCCCTTTGTCCACGTAGCTAGGTTAGAACTACTCCTCTCTCTCCCCACTTCATTTCCCCTCTTTCTATTTCCACTTTCCACCCCTCGACACCGCAGACCACCTCCATCTTCTCCATCTCCAGCCGACCACCGACGAGGCTCATCCACCGCTCTGCACCTCCACATGCCTTGCCAGACCCCTCATCAGCTCCGCCATCGCCCATTGAGCATCATCCGCCCTTCCATCGACCGCCAACACCTCCCTAAACACCCCTCGACCTAACCCACATTCACGGCCACAGAGCAACCTAGGCACGCACGACTAGGCCTCCCCGCGGCCAGTCACCCACCGTCTCACCTTCGCCGTGACACAACGAAGCTCCTTATGTGTTTTAATGGGGTCGACAGGTTGTATTAAGTGAAATGCAGGTCGACCCCCCTTCTGCCATTGACGCTGAAGCAAGATTGCTTGCAAGGTTGCTCCAGGCCGCACACTCTAGGCATAAGAGTTCCAGACGACGCACGTTGAGTGCACGAATGCATCCAGCCAGAGAGTAGGCTCTGTGAGGAGTCTTGCTGCCCCAATTGAGCGAAGATCTCCTGCGGACGCAAGCGCAGATGTGGGTGGGACTTTTAATCCCACCTTGTAAACTCAGGAGTAAGGAGCATTGTTTAAATTATTTTTGTGTTCTTAGCTGTTCGCCTCCAGTACATGGGGTAAGGTCCTTCGCCCACGTACGCTCGCCTCGTCCACGACTTCTGCCCCGCGAATCTGGCTGACCAACCCGATTGTCCCTCGCACTCCTCGTGTACTACACCACGTCGGTGCACCTGGACTCGAGCGCACGAAACCCGACCTAATTACCCAGCTCTGGGAGAGCGTACCTAAGAGAGAAATAGAGAGAGAGGGACGTGGGGAAGGGTAGGGGTAGGTTTTGCTCCGTTGTGTGTAGGAAAGAAGAAGAAGGAAGAAAGCGGAGCTAAGTAAGGAAGAGGCACAGCAAAGCAGGGAAGGAAGGACTTAGTCGCAACAAAGGAAGAAGAAGGAAGGAAGAAAGGGAAGAAGCATAAGAAAGAGAAAGCAAAGAGGGTGCGGCAAATAGGAGAAGTCAGAAGAGAAGAAGGAAAGACAAGGCAGAAGAAGAAGACAAGGAAGGAAGAAGAAGCACTGGAGCTGCAGAGGAGAGCTAAGGAAGAAGCTGAAGAAGAGAGGCACGGATAAGGCAGAAAAAAGAAGAAGGGCAGGAGAAGGCAGAAAGAAATAGAAGGCCAAAGTCAAAAAAAGGGAAAGTCAAGGAAACAGAGAAGCTAAAGAAAGAAGAAAGGATGGCAGGAGAAACAAGGCTAAAAGAGAAGAAAAAGAGTCAAAGAAGAGAGATATCTTTTAAGATGTCTGATTATAGAATCAGACATCCAATTCTTCTATTTTTGCTACAATTTTAACTCCTAAACTCTTGCATTTATACTCTGAATTAGGTTTTGAGTAACTTTAAGTGTTCAAATTACATTATTGAGATTAGTGAATAAATTTCGCTTGCTCCCTGTGTTTGACCTCGGATGCCTAGGTCTTCGAGTAATAGATTCCTATTTATTTTCATGGCGATTTCATCTATACTACAACGCGACATCTTTTTAAAACCATGATCTTACCCTCGTCAATAGACAGTATGTGTATTGGACCCAATCGAGGCACACAAAAAATTTTGGATAACTAAGGAGGTTTAAGGAGGATGTTACCTCCGGATCAGAACTCACCCACCCGACAATTGCTTGGGCACCTAGGAAGGGAGAGTCCTGCAAAGATCCCTACTGATGTGAACACCATCATGAGCTATAACTAGCTTAATTTGATTTGATAAAGTCATTAAATGCTCCTATATAACCGCTAGAGGACTATAATTCATTGCAAATCCATTCTGAGGGAAATACAGTAAACTAGGGTTAAAACTGTAATTTTACCATCATATCCTAAATGCAGAATAACCACAGGTTTTTCTCAGGGGTTAATCAAGAGTCAAATGGTCTTAAAAGTCTAACAAGTGAGTTAGAACAAACAGAAAAAGATTTTCACGTATTTCAGGAATTAAATGAAATCCGAAACCCTAAACACAAACCTGCTTAAACAACTGAGGCTTTGGTCAGGATAAAATTCACCTAAAACCTCTAAAATTCATATAAAAATATTCTCTAGGGTTTGGTACCTTCAATTTGACCATTGAAACCTGTCTTGACCTATAATAGAGTTTCAGACAGACATTTACCCTAATTTGGGTAATTATGTAAATTACCCAATCAAACTAGGTCCAAACCATGATCCAACTTCACCATTGGATTCCTTAGGTTCAAATTGGGTTTACACCAAAATTTGGGCCCAATCTAAGATTGTTTCAACCTAGTTTGCACTTTGGTCTAAGTCTGATTTCCTTTATTTCACATAGGCCCTTAGATTTTGAATTTATTACACAAAGGTCCTTATCTTTAACATCATTTCCTTCAAGAAGGTCCCTGATGCCATGAATCCTATTGAGGGACAGATATAACCGGGTTTTATTGTTATAGCGTTGTAGTATAGCCAGTTATTGCCATCATTTCAAATATATAATTTTTTTACTCGAAAAATAAAAGAGTTCCCGAGGTCGAACTCAGGGAGCAAGTTGTATTCTAGGGGTACAAGTTTCTTTTACAAAAAATAAAGAAAGAGAGAGAAAGAATTTGTTGTCTATTCTTCTTTTCTCTTTGCTTCTCCTCGTCTCAAATCTTCTGTTATCTTCTTCTTTATCTGCAGCGGTCCTATTCTTCTTCTTTTCCTTTCTTTCTTCTTTTCCTTTCTTCAGATCTTCTTCTCGTGCTTCTCTTCTTTCAGTTCTTCCCTTGTTCTTTTGTGTTCTCCTCTGCCTCGCCTTCTTGTGCTATTCTTCAGATCTCCTTCTTTCTTCTTTCTTTTTCCTATCAGGACGTCGTCTCTTCTTCTTTCTTCTTTTCCCTTCAGGACGTCGTCTGATTTTCCAATCAGACGACTTAAACCGCTTGTTGCTACAGTGTCGCCCTCAGCTTCCTTCTTCTTCTGCGGTCCTTCTTCTTCACCTGTGCCTGCACACTTCAGAGTTTACCTCAGAGGGCAAAACCTACTCTACCCTCCCCCCCCCGCGTCTCTCTCTCTCAGAATCCGCTCTTGGGAAAGCTCTCCCAGAGCTACCAGGTAGTCGGATACGGGTCGCGCCCGGGTCCAGGCCCACCGGCGTGTGTGGTGGGCGAGGAGTGCAGGTCAGTCTAAGTCGGGTCGGGTCAGGTCCGCGGGGCGTGAGCGCGGACGAGACCGGGTAACCGGGCGGGTGTAGGGGACCTCACCCAGTGTGCTGAGGCAGTAAGCCTCCAGCACTTTTGCGCCTTATACCGCTGCGCCTCTTCAGACTTTTCCGAGGTGGGACTAAATGTCCCACCCTAATTGAGCGCCCGCAGCGGAGAAAGCAGCGGGCGATCGCGGCTTCACGCGAGGCCTTCGCCCCAGCTGCGAGCCTGATGCTTTGTCGAAACGCCTCGCAAGGTCTGGGAGTCGAATCTGGGCGTGGCGCGCCTGCAGCTGCAGGCGGAAGCAGCTCCTTCTGCACGGCAATGGCGGCGGAGGTCGGGTGGCCTGTTCACAGCAAAACGGCCTCTCGGCCTAATCAGAAGGTGCCGGGAGCTTCGCCAGGGTGCGACGAAGCTCGTGTGGGTGGTGGCGAGGCGTGGGGCGACGTGCAAGGGCTGCCCTAGGTCGGACTGTGGGTCGGAGGATGGGTTTGTTCGGTGGGGTTGCAGAGGGTGATGTGGGGGAAGTGGAAGGGCGGGGGTTGATCAGGATGAGGAGGCGGAGGTTCTGCGGTGGTCGGCGAGCCGTGTGGGTTGCTGAGGTGATGGGAGCGGCTCGCCGGAGGATGGCCGGAGGCGGAGAAGGTGAGGGTGAACAGGAGCGGTCGAGGGTTTAATCAAATAAAAGACAGTGAGGAAAAGAAAGAGGGGGAGATGGGGAGGAGTTTTGACCTAGCTACGGAGACGAAAGGGGCCGGGGCAGGGCGACAGTCGTATCGACTGTCGCCGGAGAAGAAGATGCCCAGGGGAAGGGGCGGCGGCGAGCAGAGAGCTGGAGAGGCGCCAGCTGGGTACGGCGTGGCGCGGGAAGAGCAGGGGAGGAAGTCTCTGCTGCTGGTATTGCGGCAGAGCGAAGAGGAGGAGGTGGAAGAACCGCCGGAGCTGGTGGGCGTCTGCCGGAGTGAGAGGAGAGGAAAGTTGGGGGTTTTCTCCGTCAGATCCGAGCTGCCGAGGTCGGTGGAGCGACGGGGGTATTTATAGGGATCAAAACAGGGAGGAAGGCGGAGGGAGACGACGTGTCTCCGTCGCCGGAGGACGCCGGAGATGGAAACCCATACCGTCCGTGCGTTCGCTCGGCCGGTATGGTGGGTTACAGCGACCAGGGGGGTGTCCCTGCGACGGCTGACGACGCAGGGCACCCCCGGTTTACTTGCCAGGCTCTCCCCCTCACCCTGCGCGGCGCCATGCTCCGCGCAAGGTCGCCGGAGCATGGTGCTGGCAGGTTTTGCAGGGGGGACCTGAACGCAAAGAACGAAGGAGAGTTAGGGGCCAAAATGCGAGGGTTCAAAAGTTGAGGGCCAAAAAGTAAATATGTGAGGACCAAAGTGTAAAGTTGGTCAAGGAGGTTTCTTCTTAGGCTCAAGTTTTTATACATGACTAATTAGGACCTAAGGAATCTGATGGTGAATTTCATTTCTATATTAAACCTTGTTTGACCGCGCTAGATCATCTCATCCCACTTTTATTCTTATTAAGTTGCTTTGACCTATGTTTGGGCCCTGAATTACCCTGTATGCAGATTATACTGGTAAAATTGCATTTTTACCCCTTATGACTTGTTTTCTCCTTAAACTCAGAATTCTCTGAGTTAAGCCTTTCCTTGAGTTATGTAGGAGCTTTTATCCTTTGTATTAGGTCAAAATGAGCTAGTTATGGCTCATGATGAGGTTCTCATCACCTATTCCTACAAACTCCGGCAACCTTAATATGGCATGCTCTCCTTGATTCCTTGATGAATCCCTCTCAAATTTGAAAGGGAAGTTCGTCAAGGAATTCCCTTCATTTTGAACCAAATCCTAAGCCCTAAAACCTTCTCAATATCTCATGCAAACGCATGAGAGATTCGGGTATATTTCAATTCCCATCTTTAGCAAGATTTCCTAGCTTGGGAAGTTTGCTTCCCAAGCCCAAAACAACTTCCCAAGCCCAAAACACCCTCCAGAGATCTATAAAAGACCCCCCAAATCAGATCAAAGATCCCAAGCTAGATTTTGGCCAGAAACTCCCCAATTTCCTTTTTCCTCATCCGACCGAATAGCTCCTCGAGATCCAGTGACTCCCTCCGACTCTTCTCGTCATCTTACCACAATACCAGTGGTAGATTCATCTTCCCTACCTTCCTTCGCGTCACGCCATACCAGCGGGCACCCCTCTGTCCCCATAGTTGTCGCCATCCCCCTCACCGGAGCATCTTCTTCCACAGCACCGGCCTACCAACGCCGGTGCCGTTCTCCCTCTTTCATCCATTAAATTAGGGTTAGATTAGCTTCTTTAGGTGCTTAGGTTAGTTTCCTTCTCCAAAAAGCCAAAAATAACCCTCGACTCGACTCGCTCACCTCCGTCTTCCCCGTCTCCGACCAATCCTCTGGCGAGTCCATCTCACCTACACAAACCACCAATCAACTTGCCAACCACCTCACGACCTTCGCAGCATCATGCCCTACAAAACCCCTATCCTATTCCACTGTATTGCCCATCCAAACACCTCGATGACCAAAACCACCTTCACACGCTATACCCGACTCCAACCAACCACCACACACCCTAATCCGCCACGGAATCACCACCATTACATTCGCTGTCCCTTGGCGAAGCTCCTTCGATATTCTAATGTGGTCGTGAGGCCCTATTTCATGTTTTAGGTCATCGCCATCCTCCACCCATCGCAGCCTCCATCTCCGACTCCATCCAAGCTCCTCCGGCCGTGTTCTTCACCAATACCAGGCGCAGGCAGTGCGGCTTACTCCCAGGGTGCATTCCAGGTTGCTAATAGAAAGATATCACAGCTCGTTCATCCGCAATAGAAGGTGCCATCACAGCTCCAAGGAAGGGTGGGACTTTAGTCCCACCTCAGAAGCGAGCAACCAGACATAGCAGCATATATTGATTTTACGCTAAAGGCTCATCGCTTCAGCATGCATAGGGGGTGAGGTACTCACACGCCCCTCACATGCCCCTCGCCCGTGACACTACTCACGTTGGTCTGGTGCAGATTCGACTCGCCTAAGCCCTGTTCACACCTCATTCACCACCCACTATCAGTGAGCCTAGTCCTGGGTGCACTCTACCTAAATACCCGATTACCCGAGACCTTGGGAGGGAGGATCCTAGAGAGAGAAAGAAAGAGAGAGTAGGGGAAGAGGGTGTTTTGCCCTATGCGACACTTAGTTGCTGGAGGGCTGGCCTCCCTCTGTGCGTAAAGAAGAGAGAAGAAGAGGAAAGGAAGAAGGCCTACAGCAGGAGGAAGAAGAGAAGAGGAAGAAGAAGAATAGTGCTTCTCTAGCACTGTAGCACTTGTTGGTTAAGTCATCTGGTCATCAGACCTAACGTCTGATTTGTGGCTTTATCTGGTTATTTAAGTACCTAACTTGAATGGTTGATGGCACTATTGCATTATTTGAACTCAATGCATATATGCTTAAATTGAATAATTGGTGATCTAAATCACCATTGTTTTTGCTTTGAGATCCTTTTTGCCATATGTTAAACTCATGCTTTATATTGATTATCATTTCTGAGTAATTTATTAGTTCATTTCTTGTGCTCAGTTACATATTATTTGAGATTAGTGTGTGAATTGCTAATTGCCCCCTATGTTCGATCTCGGACTTCCATTCGAGTAATATATTTTATTTATTTTCAAGCGATTTCAACTTATACTACTACGCAACATTTGAAACATCGATTTCGCCCATCAACATTTTGGCACCGTTGCCAGGGAGCAATGCGCAATTCACCGTTATTCTCTGCATTATTTGATTATATTTGAGCACTGACTTCCCTATTTGCTTTCTTATGATTTTGCAAGGTACTTCACGAGGAGATCTTCCGTGCAAATTAAACACTCCAGGGCTGGTAACTTCTTTTTTCTTCCCTAATCAGCCTCCTAATCTTGGGAAGACAAAAAGGAAACAATCAATTAGGAATCAACTGCCTCATTTTTCATAGTAATTATCATTTAAAAGGCAAGTTTCCTGATTTGCGATTTTTTTTTTCAAATCTCATTGAAGTTGAAGTGATTTTATTTAGAGATCCTACCCCAAATTTCCTGTGCCTATTAGGGACTATGCTTAATTTCTAACCTTCTTGGACTATGCACTTCTTATTTGAAGTCCAAGGAGAACATTTTAAGATCAAATTGGATGTAGAATAGAGCCAATTAGGTTTTCAATTTTAGGGTTTTGTAGTGCTAGTTCACACTTGCCTGCATAAAAGGAAATAAACCCAACCACATTTGTGTGCTACCCAATCCCTTGGTTGAAAAGATCTAATTATAAAAACACTAAAATACAGGTTCTAAATTCACTTGAATCCTAAAACCCTTGGACCTAATAACCTGGGAGTCAAATCAGGGTGATTTCTAGGTCTTGACCTAGCTCTCATTTTTCCATCTTTGGGGCAGGTTAGGTGAAGTTGGTCTACATTGTAGGCCAACCAACCTCTAAATTAGGTCACAAGTTGAATTAACTTCTGATCAAGTGAAACTCAAGGCACAAATTAGGACATAAAATTGGTAGACTTAAAGTCTTAAGTTCATACATTTCGGTCTACCTAGACCCTCAGTAACAAGGAAGGTCGGGTGGTGGAAACCTTGTAACCCATGGGGACGCTCTATCATGTAGGGGTCTTTGTGGGCCTCTCCCTTCCTGGCTACCCAGGTACTTCTCGGGTGTGTGAATTTTTTATTTGGAGGTATCATCTGCCTCGAAATTGTCTTAGTCATCCCAAAATCTTTGGGTGCCTTGATTGGGTCAAAAATCCACATCCAGTCCCGCATCCCTTCTATTTAGAGCACATACACAAATTATCTTAGGGATTTCTTTCAAATTTGATCAACTCCAATCCGAACCTAAGTTTTGATTCTACAACTTGATTCCACCATTTTGATTCAAAAATGCAGCTAGACTATATAGGAAGACTATTTAGAAAACCTAAGTCCCAAATGAGGTTGAAAGAAAAGATACTTGAGAATGCCAATAGAAACCATGAAGAATATTATAAAAGGGACATTTAGGAAAAATTTGCAAAAGTAATGAACCACATTTTGGATCCTATAACGATGATATGGACACAAATGAAACATGGTTCAACCCAGGATCACCTATTAGTAGAACATAGTGAATTGATGAAATTACACAATAATGAGTGTCTGCAATGTTGGTCAAACCCTTCACTTCCAGAAAAATTTCAAGAATTTTTAGAAGAACGGGGAGAATTGCTGAATAAGCTATATAGAACAATTGATCAAAAATACCCGTTAGAAACTAACAAAACATCTTGGAATGAGACTATTGATCAACACAATTTCCCAAATCTTGGATTTGATGATCATAGTGGTTATGGACCCCCAACCCAAATGAATTCAGATTCAAATTATATATAGATTGATATACCTGATCTTGAGACGGGTTGGGAGGATCCAATTATAGGTGATCATGATTACGAGCCAACCCTACCATGCCCTAATATTCCAGACACCTATGATACCAAGAGTGAATCAGAATCTCTCGAGAGTGTAAATTCCATCCCTTATTCTGATAAGGAGACTCTCGAGAGCAATCCTGACATCTCTGTAAAACCCAACCTAGATTCTAGTGATCCAACCCACACCCTTAACTTAGAATTTGGATCTGAGCCTTCTTGGGATGATTACAAGGCCCCATGTAATGAAAATCAGATTTTGAATCGGGAATATGATTCTGGGCCTTTATTTGATAAGTGCACTTATCCAACATTGTCAGAGATGCAAATTGATTTTTTTGAAGTCATGCTAATCTACGATACAGAAACTGAGGAGTTGGAAGAGTTGGGTTTTGACTGGGTCTTCCCTACAAGCCAAGAAACCGTGCCTATGCCTAATAGGGACACCTATTTTAGCTTGGAATTTGAAACTAGGTTAGACCCAAGTCAAGTTGCTGCTTCTCCACATCTTGATTTACTCAGTGGTGGAACCTCTGATCCCAAATCAAATTCAGAACATAATTCTCGCAAGTTCTCCGACGATTTCGAATCTTACCTTGATTTCGAAGAACCCTTGTTTCCTAACGACTATGAGCCAATCTACGACCTCAGCATACATGATCCATTCTTCAACTTTGACTCTAAGGTCCCTGATCCTAAGATCATTAATTCAAAATCAGGTTCGATTGAGATGGAATCATTTCTTTTTGATACTCAAGAATTAGAAATAGAAGTTGGTAAGAGTGTCTACAACCCAAAGTTTGAATCTTTTCATGACTTAGATTTACTTGATCCTATAAACAGTCTTCAGGCATTTACCTTTGAGTTTGATGGCTACTATGAGGACTCTCTAAATGAACCCATCTTTGAAACCTTCCTAGAGGAGCCCTCACATACAATTATTCTTGAAGCCACCTCTTCTACACATGCAGAACCTTCCCAAATCGATTTTCAACCCCAACCCACAACCGGACTCAATTTCTACTCTGACTCCCCTCTTGATGATCCGATGGCACACGATTCTCCTCCACATCTTCATCGGGTTTTGGACATCGATCAGACTACAAATCACACCCCATCATTCTCTAATCACTCTCGTAGGGTTCCTACATCCTCCACCGACCAGTTTTCATTTGATGATCCCTACTCTGACTAGGCTGATTCTACTCAGCCAAACCCTAGCTATACACTTCCACATCCTTTTGAGCTTCACAACATATGGTGGGTTCTGCATCTACTGATTCATATCTATCAACCCACTAGATTGATTGGGTTTGGGCTGCATCATCAGCCTGCTGATCTGAACAAGCACCTGGTTGGACCAACTAGGCTATTGATCAAGGTGCTTGTTTACAAAACTCATCTTATTTGACCACTCCTTCTCCATACCATTTTCCGCTTGGCTGAAGGCATTAAATTTAGCACTTAAAAGGAGGCAACCCGTCAATCCAAGAAACCTGAGTTCCTTCTGAATATCCTTCTGTACTTCATGTCTATTGCACTCTGAGTTCGATTTTATAGCATTTGTTCCCACCTCTGGTACTCGTACCAGAGCTTGAAATCGTCCGCAACAGTCATCCTGACCCATTCGCCCACCCGTTTATCCTGTTCTAATTCCTGAACCCAAAACTGCTTCATACCCTCCATTTATAATGAGGACATTGCAAAACTTAGGCATGGGGGGATGTTAAAGTGCAAACATACAAAAATTCACAATTCTGAAGGGTTCTCAAAAAAAATACATATTCTAAAAAAATAAAAAAAGAAAAAATTGAAAAAGAAAAAAATGGAGAAGGAAATTTTGAAAAATTGAATGCATATCATTCTTGAGGAGGAGAAGAGGAGGTGAGTTTGAAATGTCAAAAAGGAGCAACAATTTGAAAGAAAAGAGATAGTCATTAGTAAAAGATTAAGGAATCTACTTAGTTCTAGACCAAATCAAAAGAAAGAAACAAAAGACAAAAAGTTCTAAGAGACAAAAGAGATTAGTATGAATGCTGATCTTAGGCCTCTTGGGCTGTGTTTTAGGCTTAAAAATTCAAGTATTCGTTAAGATTTGGATAACTCTCAAGAGGTTGTGGAAAATGTGAAGCTTAAGTATTAGGTCTAAGGCTTAGGGATTATTCAGCCTCGTTAACTGACCTCTGGTTTGTAGGACTCGATAACCTAAGCACCCTAATCCACACATAGTCTGGTTCAGTGCGCTTAATTATCAAAATCATGCAAAAGCGTTAATTCTGTTCTGAAAAAGCTACCTAGATTAGGAGCAGCTTATCAACACAAGTTGATTTGGAAGAGTTCTTGATGCGAAGAGGTGGGAAATTTCCCTCGAAGATGCGCAATAACATACCATCTCCTCGGTGCTTGTCTCATAGGATATCTAAATATCCTACCGGGGGCACGTAAGCATCTTGTGCTGATTCAGGTGCCATGGGCGGGATTATCCCGAAATGTCAATTGCCAGGGCCTGACTTTAGCTACAAAATGCCATGGGTGGCACTATATCGAAATGTTGAAAGCTAGGGTTCTCGGGGTTGCCATGGGTGGTGCTATCTCGAAGCATCGATTACCAGGGACCCTGCGAGGATTGATGGTGGGAGCTGGGAATCCGATACAGATCATGTTGTAAAGACAATCCGAAGCTAGAAATAAAGAAAGAAAAAAGAGAGAAAACTCTCCAAAAATAAAAAAATCTTCTATCTCTCTTACAAAAATGCATTGCAAACTGAACCGGGACTAAACATGTTTTAAGCATAGGTGCTTTAACCACGGAGATCAATGAACCTTAGGTTAGTTCCTGTGGACCTTAGAAACCTTTGCGGCGGTGAGGCTAGAGATGGTCAAGTCCGGATCTTGGTTGCTACTTGAGTACCTCTAGGTCTACTATTGGCATTCTGACCTAATCTACAAAAGAAAGCACACAGTAGAAATCTGAGCATAAAAAGGCATGGTCAAGAATTTGAGTTAATTCCATGAGATTTTGCTAAGGGACTAGCAAAAGCTAGGCATGGGGGTATGATGGGAACACCATCATGAGCCATAACTAGCTCAATTTGATCTGATAAAGTCATTAAAGGCTCCTACATATCAACCAGAGGACTGTAATTCATTGAAAATCCATTCTAAGAGAAATATAGTAAACTAGGGTTAAAACTGTAATTTTACCATCATATCATGAATGTAGAACAACCGCAGGTTTTTCTCAAGGGTTAATCAAGGGTCAAATGGTCCTAAAAGTCTAATAAGTGGGTTAGAACAGACAGAAAAGGTTTTTGCACGTTTCAGGAATTAAATGACATCCGAAACCCTAAAAATAGACCCGCTTAAATAAATGAGGTTTCGATCAAGATAAAATTCACCTAAACCCTCTAAAATTCATAGAAAAATATTCTCTAGGGTTTGGTACCTTCAATTTGACCATTGAAACCCGTCTTGACCTAAAACAGAGTTTCAGATAGACATTTGCCCTAATTTGGGAAATTATGCAAATTGCCCAGTCAAACTAGGTCCAAACCAAGATCCCACTTCACCATTGGATTACTCAGGTCCAAATTAGGTTTGCACCAAAATTTGGGCCCAATCTAAAATTATTTCAACCTAGTTTTCACTTTGGTCCAAGTCTAATTCCTTTATTCCACATAGGCCCTTAGCTTTTGAATTTCTAACACAAAGGTCCCTATCTTTAACATCATTTCCTTCAAAAATGTCCCTACCACCATGAATCCTATTCCTACAAACTCCAGTAACCTTAATATGGCATGTTCTCCTTGATTCCTTGATGAATCCCTATCAGATTTGAAACAGAAGTTCGTTAAGGAATTCCCTTCCTTTTGAGCCAAATCCTAAGCCCTAAAACCTTATCAATATCTCATGCAAATGCATAAGAGATTCGGGTATATTTCAATTCCTATCTTTAGCAAGATTTCCTAGCTTGGGAAGCTTGCTTCCCAATCCCAAAACACCCTCCAGAGATCTGCAAAAGACTCCCCAAATCAGATCGAAGATCCCAAGCTCAATTTTGGTTGGAAACTCCCCAATTTCCTCTTTCCTCATCCGACCGAATAGCTCCTCGAGCTCCGGCGACTCCCTCCAACTCCTCTCATCTTCTGACCACAACACCAGTGGCAGATTCGTCTTCCCTACCTTCCTACGCGTCGCACCATACCAGCGGGTGCCCCTCTGTCCCCATCGTCGTCGCCGTCCCCCTCACCGAAGCATCTTCTTCCCCAACATCGGCCTACCAACGCCAGTGTCGTTCTCCCTCTTTCGTCCATTAAACTAGGGTCAGATTAGCTTCTTTAGGTCGTTAGGTTAGTTTCCTTCTCTAAAAAGCCAAAAATAACCCTCGACTCGACACGCTCACCTCCGTCCTCCCCATCTCTGACCACTCCTCTAGCAAGTCCATCTCACCTCCACAAACCACCAATCAACTCACCGACCGCCTCACGACCTTCGCAGCATCATGCCCTACAAAACCCCTATCCTATTCCACCCTATTGCCCATCCAAACGCACCGATGACCAAACCCACCTTCACATGCTGTACCCGACTCCAACCGACCACCACACACCCTAATCTACAACAGAATCACTGCCATTACATTCGGCGTACCTTGGTGAAGCTCCTGAGGTATTCTAATGTGGCCATGAGGCCCTATTTTATGTTTCAGGTCGCCGCCGTCCTCTACCCATCACCGCCTCCATCTCTGATGCCATCCAAGCTCCTTCAGCCATGTTCTTCGCCAATACCATGCCCAGGCAGCGCGGCTTACTCCCAGGTTGCATTCTAGGTTGCCAATAGAAGGATATCACGACTCGTTCATCCGCAATTGAAGGCGCCATCACCAGCTATGCATGCAAGGATGGGTGGGACTTTAGTCCCACCTCGGAAGCAAGCAACCAGATGTAGCGACATATATTGATTTTATGCTAAAGCTTATCACCTCAACATGCACAAGGGGTGAGGTCTCCGCACGCCCTTCACATGTGCCTTGCCCGTGACACTACTCACGCGGGTCTGACCTGCCTAAGCCTTGTTCACACCTCGCTCACCACCCACTACTAGTGAGCCTAGTCCTAGGTGCGCTCTACCCGAATACCTGATTACCCGAGGCCCTGGAGGGTGTATCCCAGAGAGAGAAAGAAAGAGAGAGCGGGAGCAGGGGGTTTTGCCCTATGAGACACTTAGTCACTAGAGGGATGGCCTCCCTCTATGTGTGAAGAAGAGAGAAGTGGAGGAAAGGAAGAAGGCTTGCAGCAGGAGGAAGAAGAGAAGAGGAAGAAGAAGAACAGTGCTTCCCTAGCACTGTAGCACTTATTGGTTAAGTCATCTAGTCATCAGACCCGACGTCTGATTTGAGACTTTATCTGGTTATTTAAGCACCTAAGTTGAATGGTTGATGGCACTGTTGCATTATTTGAACTCAATGCATATATGCTTAAATTGAATAATTGGTGATCTAAATCACCATTGTTTTATCTTTGAGATCCTCTTTTCCATTTGTTAAACTCATGCTTTATATTGATTATCATTTCTGAGTAATTTATTGGCTTATTTCTTGTGCTAAGTTACATATTATTTGAGATTAGTATGTGAATTGCTAATTGCTCTTTGTGTTCGACCTCAGACTTCCATTCAAGTAATAAATTTTATTTGTTTTCAAGCGATTTCGACCTATACTATGACGCAACATTTGAAACATCGATTTTTCTCATCAACACCTACACAGTAGAGCATCCCCATGGGTTATAGGGTTTCCCCCACCCGACCTTCCTTGTTGTTGAGATTCCAAGTAGACCGGAATGTGTGAGCTTGACTCCTAGGTCTACCAATTTTAATCTTGTGTGCATGCCTTAAATTTCACTTGAACTTTAAAGTTGATTTGATTTGTGACCTAATTTTGAGGTTGGTTGACCCACAAAGTAGACCAACCTCACCTGACCTGCCCTAAAGTTGAGGATGAGTTGGGTCAAGAACCCAAATCAACCTAAATTGGTTTGCAAATAGGTTATTAGGTCCCAAATTTTAATGATTCAAGTGATTGTTAGAACCTTCATTTTAGGGTCCACATGGTTAGATCAATTCAACCATGGCTTGGCTAACACACGATGTGGGAAATATATTTTCTTTAATTCAAGCAAGTGTGTACTCCTGGAGCCCTAATGTGGAAACCCTAGATTGGCTATATTTCCAAGTCTAAGTTTTTCCAAAAGTTGGTACCTTGGGCTCAATCAAGAAGGTGAATTGTCCAAGGCACCTTAAGTCCCTAATAGATGCAAGTATCTGGTTAGGGATCTCTAATCAAACCAAATCAAAAAAGGCAACTCGAATAATGATTACTATGAAATAAAGCAAGTTGGTCCTAATTGATTTCCTTTCCAATCTTTCAAGAGATGAGGGGCTTAAAGAAGGGAACGAGATTACCTTCCCCTGATGTGGTTGCTTGTGTGGTTGATCTTCATATTCACCTGCAACAACACAACAAATCAGATAAAGCAAGTCAAAATCAGATCTGAAATTGTGGTTAGTGAATGAAATGCACGTTGCTCCCCAGCAACGATGCCAAAATGTTGCATCGAAAATCATCATAAAAAAATTGCATTGTGGTATAGCAACGAGAATCAATGGGACATTTAAATTTATATGCTCGAAAAATTATGAGTTTCGAGGTCGTTCGTAAGGAACCATTGTAATAAATCAATCCATTAATCACAATAATAAAAAAATAATAATGCAGGTGACTTAAATAATCAAAATGATATTCAATATAGAGCAAAAATGAATTTCAATTATTAGGTATAAAAATATAAAAAGAAAGGACTAAAAATTATGGTTGAAACCACCAATTTAATCGTAGAATTAAGCACTAATCCCAATAGTATTTAGAGCCAAATATTTCAACAGTGTCTTTCAACCACTAATCCACATCAGATCGATGCTTAATAAATCCACAGTGATTAGAACCCAGCCACAATCAAACATCAGATATGAGGCTCAAACACTTTAAAGTTTCCAAGCACAGCAGCTCACGCTTAAGTGTTGAGTGAGAGGGGGCAGAAATCTTGAAGAGAAAAACCTCCCCCCTCCCTCCTCATATTTCTTCCATTCTCTTTCTTCTAGACCTGGGTGAATAGTACTAGGTAATCGAGTATTCGAGTAAGCAAACCAAGGGCCAGACCTATCAACGTGTATAGCGGGTGAGGTGTGCAGGTCATGTGAGGTGTGTAGGGACATCACCCCAATGTTAAGGCGAACAACGTATGTGGCTATTTCCTTTTATGTGCCCCTCCGAATTTGTCACACATGATGTGACACTATCTAGGCCACTTTCCTTCTCAATTGTTGCATGTAAGATCTTCATCCAATCAACACTTCTGCTGCCTACTTCCTCTGCAATCATGAGTCTAGAAGCCCTTGCGAGCTCAAACCACACAACCTGTAAGTGGACTTGAGTTTAGTGGTGGCCGTAGCATGGCGGACAATGCTGGGAACGACGGTGGCTTTGCCGAAGCTCCGGTGAAGTCCTGCAATTCACAATACGGCCTCATAGCCCAATCAGAATAGTTCAGATGTTTCTCCGAAGTGTGGTGAGTGTATAGGTGGTGGAGATTTGGTGTTTGGCAGAGTTGGTCAGTTGCTCAATGTCGGAGGTGTCGAAGGGCGTGTGTGTTTGGTGGAGGTGTAGAGTGTGTGCTTCACTCAATGGGTTTAAGGGTTTTGATGGGGGAGGTGAAGCGAAGCTAGTGGAGGTGGTGGTGAGTGGATTGGTGGTTGGATGTGGTTACTAGACCTCTCTAGAGGCGTGGCCGGCACTAGGGAAGATGGAGGGGAAGTATGATGGTCAGCGATCAAAACTGAGTGCTAAGGGTGCAGAAGTGACCTAGAGAGGGAAAGAAAGAGGGAGAAGTGAATTAGAGAGTGAGAGAGGGATGGATGAGTCCAATGTTGGCCGGCTAGACGTAGACAAGATGAAGTCGATGGCAAAGAAGTACGGTGACGACGAAGGTGAGGAGGGCCTCTGCTTTGGCCGATGAGAGGCGGAAGAGGGAGAGAAAAATAAAGGGTCGGTCAATTTGACCGTTGGTCGACTGGAGGAGGAGTTCATAGTAGGTCACGGAGCCGAAGTCATGGTGGCCAAAGGAGGAAGAGAGCTAGTTTCCGGTCGAAAGTTTGCTGAGGAGAAAGCTAGGATCACGGGGCCTTTATATAGAGCTCAAATCCGAGCTTTGAGTGAGAAAACAAGCTTGATTGGGCCTCAATTTTAGAGGAAAAAGTCCCTCAAATTCCTCGAGCTCGCTTGAGCTACAGGATCTGATTTGGGATGCTTGGTAGTGGTAAGAGGATTGTGGATCTTCCAATCAACAATCCCTATAATTTTGGAGGGATTTGGCCAACAAATCAAGGAGAAATCCTCGATTGAAGTCGTCGCTTTCTTCATGTGGAGTTTTGCTCAGATGATCATGGTGGCAAGGGCCTTTTTGCAATACCGATGAAAAATACAGGGGGCTCCTTGCAATATACTTGAAACTTGGGGGTACGAATGTAAGAAATAGAGTTTTTAGGGGTTAAAATACAACTGGTCAAGATGGACTCTAATTGGGCTCAAATTTTGGTCTTAACCTAATTCAGATCCAAGGAATCTAATGGTGAACTTGGATTTGAGTTTTGATCATGTTTGACTAAGCAAATTGCACAGAAGCCCAAATTAGGGTAAATTCCCATCTGAAACACTGTTCTAGGTCAAAATGGGTTTAGATGGTTAAACCAATGGTTTCAAACCTCTTATAATATTTTCTATGAATTTGAGGTGATTTAGATTAATTTTATCCTAACCATAACCTCTTCATTTTAAGTGAGGTTGATAATTAAGATTTTTAGCACTATTTTCACCATTGAAATGCGTGAAACCGTGATTCAGCCTGTGTGGACCCACATTTTAGACTTTTAGGCTCATTTGACCTTTAATTAATCCCTAAGTAACCTCATGGTTAATCTGCATTTGTGATATACTGTTAAAACAACAGAATTAACCCAGTTTCCTTATTTTCTTCTCAGATCAGAACAGTACAGAGTTGTGACCCTCAGATGATTAAGTAGGAGCATTTACCAGTTGAACTTGACTAATTGTGGCTAGTTAGGGCCCATGATGGTGTTACCATCACCACACCAGCACGACCCCCGTCACCACAGCCACAAATTCCTCTAAGGAAGAAGGCATGTAGGGTTGTTGCTGCTGGGCACAAGGGGGTTGGTTCAAGGGAACATCGAGGGAGTGAGCTAGCTATCTTGTGTGTAGCTATTTAAACAATTATTATATAGCAAAACATCTTTTCTATGCAAATACTACATCTGACCTATCCGTATTTACCCCCTTGAAAACAATATAAGTAGTGCCCTTCAAGGTTAATTACAAAATAGAAAAATAAAGTAAAAAAAGTGTAAATGTTTAAGTCTGAAAATAAGTCTAAAATAGGGACAATAGCAACAACTACTTGTACTCCAATTAACACATTATACTGAAAATATAATTAGCAGCCACCATCCAAAATCATTCCTTAATAACAAACAATATCTAACCAAATGCTGCCTCATATCATAAAGCAATATCCTATAATCATTTCACCAATAAAATAGAAGTCATTGCATATAACCTATAATCATTCTTTAGAGTTCAAGGCTAAACAACTAGCATAAAAATCAAGAAAAATACAAAAAGTATATTCAAATTTCAAAGCTAGGGCACCTAAACTAGACTCTAGACCACATCTAAACTAGATAATGTGGGCAACATGTTTTTTTATCAATTCTTCATCTTTGAGTTACCACGTTTATTAAAAGTTCTCAAAAAAAGATTAAGAAATAGTGTAAATTAGCAATCTATATAACAAGGATAAAAAGTTATAATGGTTGGTAAACTTATCCATTACCTTGGAATAGTAAGTCATTTAGGCCATGCAATGATTGAACCAGTAGCATCTCTTATTGTTTGAATAGCCTAATCAAAGGCTCATCTTCCACAATTGCATCCTCAATAACAACCCCTATATATTTTGATCCAATTTGGATGCCTCCACTACAATGACTTGGATCAATTATATGTACACAAGCAAGTACAACTTCTACTTCTGCAGAATCTATACCAAGTAAGGAAACCTCCTACGGTAATAACAACATAGATTATATACTAGGTTATGATCACTTAGAAAGCATAAAAACTTAAATTGTACCTGTTCTCTAGAAAAAAATAGATGCAACACTTGCATGTTGCCTTTTTGAAGTTCTTATCTCATTCCTTAAGGGGTTATCTTGTCTTTCCTACAAATGAGTACATGGGTTATATGCACTAGATACATGAACAAATAGGGTTATTGCTAAAAGTAAAGGAACCATACACGAAGTACCACAATCGAATTCCTAATTTGCAAGTTTGGTCAAGCCAAAGATTGTAGCATTTCTTTTAAATTGTTTATTTCTTGACGTTGTGATGCCAACATTTCCTCCATCTTTTTGTCTTGAGCATCCAACCTTGCTTCAAGATTTTGTTGCCTTAAATGTTCTTCCTTGCTTTGTGCTCCACCCGTAATAGATGCTTCTAGCCCATATCCATGCTGTATTTTGCTTTTCCTGTTCCCACTGTGGTTGTGTAAACCTCATTGATGTGGGAGGGATCCTCTAACTCCTCTCCTTTCTCCATGGCATTAGTTAATTGTTCCTAAGCATTGTCAATAAAAATAAGTAGAAAGAAAAGTATTATATTTTAATAAGAGCAAAAATAAAGGTAAAATTCCATTTCACAAAAGCAAGCCCTACAATCTTGTCTGCAACTTTAGCATTAATAGCTGTACCATCCTTTTTCTTATGTGTAGTTATAAATACTTCTACACGAGTCACCTTTCTTCCCTTCTCTTTTTCCATCTAACACAATCCAAGGTGCAATCTTTATCATTATATATAAGAGAGAATGTTAACCAAAAGAAATTTGTGAAATACTTCTTATTTCAGACATGCATAACTTTTGGTTCTTGTTGTGTAGTTCATTTTTAAATTCAACCTATTTGATTTATTAGTAGTAGAATGCTCCTACAATACATGCATATAACTTAAAAATATACCAATAAAATCAACTTGGCTATAAAGTACCAAATTTAACTCAATTTACCTTGAATTTTTCAATATCCCAATACTAATTGAGATACTTTCATTGTTCTTCTGAAACACAGGGATCAGGCTTGTAATAGCTTTCCTTTTGCTTACCTTTAAAATCCCCCCATTTTTTTCTATTGAATTTATGATCCATTTCTTCATCTGTGTGTTAAATTCAAATTTATTCCGCATGAATAATTAAAGGAAAAAGTCAACCTAATTTTCTTTCCTAAGGTAAATATATAAATTGAATCAAATATCATTAATAATTACCTAAACAAGTTCAAACATTGCTATCTTCTTTTCATTTGGAATCAACATCCAATCCGTGCAATCCAAAGGTGAGAGTTCTGAATTTCTAGTTATGGTTCCCAGAAAACTTTTCAATTCATTTTGAGTAAACGCAATAGGTTGGCTCAATTCATTCATATCCACAAAAATCTTGTTTGTACACTTATTTCCCTACAACTTCAAGCATGTTGTGAGACCTCTCTTTTCCTTTTGATTACAAGTTACCACTACCAATATAAAAATACATCATTTAGATAAAAAAACACTATGTTAATGAAAATAAATATATCAATAATATGTGGTGAGTAAAGAGAAATTAAGGACCATGACAATATATTTGAAAGGAGGAAAAGATGGTTGACAAAGATTTGCTCATAGTCTATAATCATTTTCATCAATTTATCCATGTTATCTTCAACTAAGGTTCATAATATTATAGAGTATTATGCACATTTCCACATTATATATTATCTTACCATTTTCACTGACTTCGGATTCTATGCTTTCCTAAGATCTTGAGAGAGACTCATAACATAGTTGTTGTGGTTCTAAGCCATGTGAAGATGGCAATTTTCCCTTTTCCTTTTGTTGACCTTCCTTTCTTTGTTCTTGTTACTCATAGCCTCTCGAACCTTGAGACTTATCCACATGTGATTGATAAACTCTTTGTGTTTCTTTATATCTTCTTGGCTCATCACGCAATTGATTGATTGTAGCTAAAATTTTTTTTGATTGAGGTCCAACAGGTGGAGGAGCTTTTCTAGAAAGGACATCCTACCTTTTCTCATTTATGTCAAATCCACCTCTAACTCGCTTTCGGTTGAACATCCTGTAGTTAAATGAAGAGAAAAATGAATAATTTAAACAAAAAAGAATGAATAGTAAAAGATTAAATAAAATTTAGTAAACAATTAAAATAATTTTCAAATAGCAACTCACATTCATTCAAGTTGTATTCCTATGACTCAATGTCAAGAATGGTATCCATATTAATAGCATTTAAGTGGTGATACCAAATTTCTTTTGTGAAAGTGACACCATGCATATCAATCATTGCTAATTAGAGTAACATTATCATCATCCTCCATTGAATCTTCCATATGTGCATATGTAGAACTACTATCTAAATGTCCATCGATATGTGCATCTACGACTTTATCTTGGATGTCATATGTGTCTCTAAGTATTGTTTGAATCACAATGTGCCAACCTTTGCAATTAGGATGACGAACATAAAAAACTTGATGAACTTGAGATGCTAGGACAAATGTATCGTCTGAATAGCCAGTTTGCTCTAAATTCACTGATGTAAGACCATCATTCTTTTTTGCTTTAGATCGTACTCATTGACACTTGAATAACTCAATTTTTATTTTCTCATAATAATTAATCTGGATAATATCTATCAACACCCCATAGTAAGAAACAAGTCCTATTGAAGGGTTTGGATCATTTGCTTTTGAGAAGCACTCTGTATCGGCTACTATAATTACTCCACTATTTTGTATTTTTCTATTTTCCTGTTTATGCTTTGTATGGAATCTGAAACCATTTATTATGTAGCCATCATAATAAACTCCTATGTTGTGCAGTCCTCGAGCAAGCACCTTAAGCTCTTCTGGTACATACACTATTTTTGCCTTTTCCTCAATCTACATACAAAAGTGAAAATGTCAATTACAATGTTGGCAATTAAGAAGGAACATATCAAACTCAATAGTGGGTAGCATACATGTTTCTTGAATTAATAAAGAAATGTATTGCTATGGAGATTACATATTTCCTTTTTCAATAGGCGTCAATTTAATTTCAAATCGTCTTTATGCAATTTGCAGTTACCAACTTAATGAAAAATCAAACTACATATTATAAATTTCAGTAAAATCAACCTACACAAGTTCTTACTTTTGAAACGACAATATCACATCACAATTTGATAATATATAGCCATGTGCAAGATTCACAAAGTAGGATTGAGAACTATCAGAGTTCCTTTTCCTATTACATGGCCTGATTGTGAGAGCACTGAAAATCCTGTGGGTTCTAATAGAGGGGGGGTGAGATTTGCATGATATAAAATAAAAATGCAAAAATAAATAAACAATCTCACAAAAGAGCAATCACACAAATACACAAGTATTTTTAGGTGGAAACCCAAACCCGGGTAAAAACCACCACCTAAACCTCTCGATTTAGGCTGAGTTGATCAAATCCACTAACAAATCACTTAAACAAGGGTGACTTAACCTCTTACAACCACACTACTTAGACGAGGTTAGCATACCTCAAATCCCTCTTCTTGACAAGGAGTATTTTGACCTATGAAGGAGACGGAAATTTGCAAAGCGAATACCCAACCAACAACAAATGAAAATAACAATAGACCTATAGAGCCACAAAGTATTTATCTTAAACTTAGCTTCTATAGGAAAAATAGGCTTCCCTTAGATAGAAGTACGTAGGTGTGATATCGGCAGAGTAACGATGCTCTCGGATTTATTGAATGGGGCTTGGAGAGCAAGATCACTTCTCTTCTTAATAATTGCTTCTCTATGACACAAAAGAGTGTAGAAGTAGTGTTACTTAGTGTCTCTTAGCTTAGGAAGGGTGTTTCTCTATTTATAGAGGCCTTAAGAAAGGTTTAGAAGCCTCTTCTAGCCATTAGAAGGCTTCTCTAGCCATTGGGAATTATCCCAAGGCAAATCAGACTGAAATCAAGGCTATTTATGATTCTGACAAAGTTCTCAGATGTCTGAATCTATTATCAAACGTCTGAGTCATCGTTTGATTTTATGGTTGGACATTTGAGGTAGAAGGGTGGATCAACTGGATGATGTTAAATCAGAACAGACGTCTAAAGGTTACTTTTAAGATGTCTGGACTTAAGGTCAGACGTCTAATTCTAGACGAGTTTCCTTCCTATTTTTGTCCAGACCTAAACAGGGTTCTAGGTCTTGTTGGCCAGACGACAGGTCGAGCGTTTAGCACAAAGTCTTCACGTCTGGAAGCACAAATCACTGCGAGAATGGATTTCCCGAGGCTTAAACAGCTATAATCACTGACAAAAGTGATTTGGGGATAAATTGAGCCTAACGTCTATTTATCAGACATCTAGGGATCTCTACGGATGTCTGAAAGTGTATGTAGGTCAGATTAAAGGTTAATCCTAAATGATTAGTTTGATAATTCCAACAATCCTCTAGTTGGACGTCTGACAAGTCCATTAGACGTCTTCTAAGATGTCTGGACTAAGGGCTGGACGTCCGAAACTGGAGGACGGAGAGTGGTTCTCCAGCCTAAGTATTTTGGACGCTTGATCAAATAATCAGGCATCTTAAAGTCAAAGATCAGACGTCTGATTTCTAGATTGGATATCAGATTAGGCTGTCTGATGCCTATTTTAGCTTTTCAAGTTCTCTACGAAAAAGCCTAAGTATCCTAAGGTAGAGTAAGTGTTCTTAGGACTACTGTTTAGTTACTTTTGGCTCTTTAACATATTATCTAGATAAAAATGAAAGAGCAAGGAACAAAAATAATAAATACAGAGTAAAAGACAAAAGAACATCTATCCTATTCTTCTTATCTTTTCTTCAACCTCTCGCTTCACGTGAAGCTTCTTTTCCATCAAGCTCCTCCAATCCACCATAGATGTGAGCTTGAGCTTCTTCACACTTGTATCCATTTGCAATTTCCTGAAACTCATAAACTCAATACAGATGTTAAATTACAAGTATTTTGTTATCATCAAAATTAACAATTGTGATGCCCTTACACCAACAATCTCCCCCTTTTTGATGATGACAAAATCATAAATATTAATCCATAAAGTTCTCCCCCCTTTTGACATTATCAAAAAAGGTTTAATCAATTTTAGTTATCTTATACTTCCCCTTAAAACATGCTCTTCTAATTTACTCTTTTTGACACAACAAGATAGCTATGTATTTATCCATTAACTCCCCCTTTCTAGTGAACTATAGCTATATTAATTAAAAACCTCTCCCTTAATGATGGACAAATAGCTTCATCAATTTCTAACTCCCCCTATCTATATTCCATAGATGAAAAGATAGGATAAAGATTTTACCATGGCCAATAGCATGGCCCAAATGGAGGTTGCCAAAATGGATGGGGCTCCCATCAAAAGCTTGGAGGTCTAGGCATCGGCATCGGTCTCCAATTGAACAGTCGACACACGGTGCTTCGATCACCCGTTGGTCTTCTCGTCGATCTCCTTATCTTCCTCTTTGGTCTACCATTTTGTTCGCCCAATTCGAGTAGTCCATTCTTGAGCTTGTAGGTCCAATCCTTGATATTGAAATCTTCTTTGCAACCTACAAAATAAGACTCTAATTCTTTCTTCGGTATCGAAGTTAATTTGGATCTGGTTATGTTAGTTGGTGTCCTTGATGAAGATCCTTTCTCAACCTTATGACTAATGTTAATTCCATTTAACAACTTATCTGATTTTTCTTTAAGGCAAGTAAGATCATTTTCAAAAACATGCATCTTGGTTCTTAAATCAGAAAATTTCATTTTTAAACTAGTATTCTCTTCAATCAATTTCTTATTTTCATTTGTTAGGTTATTATTTTCCAACAATAAATTATCTTTTCCAAAATTGGTACAACCAGAACTACTTTCTAAATCTTAACTTTAATTTCTAACCTTTCATTTTCAGATTTAAAAAAACTAAGTTTCTTTTTCATGTTTTTGTTTTCTACTTTTAATGACTCATTAAGTTCATATAATTCATCAAAAGCATCTTGTAAATCAAAATTTGCCTTCTTGTTGTCATCTTCACTTTCACTATCGCTTGCGATGGCCATGAAGCCCATGCAAGCGATTTCTTCTTCGGGGTTTTCTTCTTCCTCTAAGGTCGAGTCATCCCAAGTAGCTTGGAATGCTTTCTTCTTGTATTTCTCCTTCTCCTTCTTCTTCTCCTTCTTGAGAAGAGGACATTCAGGTCGGAGATATCCTTTTTCGTTGCAATGATAGCAATGTCTTAGACTTTCCTTCTCCATGTTCTCCTTTTCTTTCTTTGAATCCCTATAAAACTTAAAAAAAAATTTAAATAAAAATTTAAGTTCCCCATTATCGGAACTTACCTCTCTATCTAATGCAACTTTGAATGCCAAGCTCTTTCTTGGCTTTGGCTCAGGAGTGTCCTTCTTCTTCTTGTTCATCTTTGTCTCATAGGCCATGAGATTGCCTAAGAGATCCTCTATATTGAACTCTTCGACTTCATTTGCTTCCTCGATGGCTATGACCTTTTGTTCCCATTCCGGTTCGAGGGAACGAAGAAGCTTTCCTTGAAGCTCCCCCTTTACGAAGGTCTTTCCTAAAGACTTTAGGTTGTTTACTATAAGAGTGAACCTAGTGTTCATCTCACTCAGAGTTTCATTAGTCTTCATTGAAAATTATTCAAATTCTTGACTAAGTTAATTTTAGAGGACTTTACCTTGGAGGTACCTTCATGAGTTACCTCTAGAGTGTGCCAAAACTCGTATGCAGTGGCGCATTGTGAGATCTAGTTGAATTCCTCCAGGCTCAACGCGTAATACAACGCGTTCATTGTCTTCGCATTGAGAGAGAGCTCCCAAACCTACTGCTACGAATAGCCTCCCATGGGTCTCTTTGGGATGTTGAACGGGGTCTCGCAATTAGCCCATATGGTGAAGTAATTGGCTTGGAGCCACATCTTCATCCTCGCTTCCAATACCCGTAGTTGCTCCCGTCAAAATAGGGAGGATGGGTAGTGGACTGCCCCTCAACGTGTCTCGTCATAGTGATTCTTCCCTCCATGATCTCTTGCCGATGTGTGATGCTGAAAAAATGCAAGACCTGCTTTAATACCAATTGTGGGTTCTGATGGAGGAGGGTGAGACTTGCGTGATATAAAATAAAAATCTAGAAATAAATAAACAATCTCACAAAAGATCAATCGCACAAATACATAGGTATTTTTAGGTGGAAACCCAAACCTGGGTAAAATCCACCACCTAAACCTCTCGGTTTAGGATTTCTCGATCGATTGAGTCGATCAAATCTACTAACAAGTCACTTAAACGAGGGTCATTTAACCTCTTACAACCACTCTACTTAGACGAGGGTAGCATACCTCAAATCCCTCCTCTTCACGAGGAGTATTTCGTCCTACGAAGGAGATGGAAATTTGCAAAGCAAATACCCAACCAACAACAAATGAAAATAACAATAGACCTATAGAGCCACAAAGTATCTATCTTAAACTTAGCTTCTATAGACAAAAGAGTCTTCCCTTAGATGGAAGTCCGTAGGTGTGATCTCGATAGAGTAATGATGCTCTCGGATTTGTTGAATGGGGCTTGGAGAGAAAGATACTTCTCTTCTTGATAGTTGCTTCTCTATGACACAAAAGAGTGTGGAAGTAGTGTTACTTGGTGTCTCTTAGCTTAGGAAAGGTGTTCCTCTATTTATAGAGGCCTTAAGAAGGGTTTAGAAGTCTCTTCTAGCCATTGAAAGGCTTCTCTAGCCATTAGGAATTATTCCAAGGCAAATCAGACCAAAATCAGGGCTATTTATGATTCTGACAGGGTTATCAGACGTCTGAATCTATTATCAGACGTCTGGGTCATCGTCAGATTTTATGGTCGGACATCTGACCTAGAAGGGTGGATCAACTGGACGATGTTAAATCAGAACAAATGTTTAAGGTTACTTTTAAGATGTCTAATTCTAGATGAGTTTCCTTCCTATTTCTGTCTAGACCTAAACAGGGTTCTAGGTCTTGTTGGTCAGACGACAGGTCGGATGTCTGGCACAAAATCTGGATGTCTGGAAACACAAATCATTGTGCGAATGGATTTCTCGAGGCTCAAATGGCTATAATCACTAACAAAAGTGATTTGGGGATAGCTTGAACCTAACATCTATTTATCAGATATCTAGGGATCTATATGGACGTCTGAAAGTGTATGTAGGTCAGATTAAAGGTTAATCCTCAACGATTAGTCTGATAAAGCCAACAGTCCTCTAGTTGGATGTCTGGCAAGTTCATCAGACGTCTAGACTAAGGGCTAAACATCTGAAACTAGCAGACAAAGAGTGGTTCTCCAGCCTAAGTGTTTTGGATGTCTGATCAAATAGTCAGACGTCTTAAAGTCAAAGATCAGACATCTGATTAGGCTGTCTGATGTATTTTTTGGCTTTCTAAGTTCTCTACGAAAAAGCCTAAGTATCCTAGGGTAGAGTAAGTGCCCCTAGGATACGATTTAGTTACTTTGGACTCTTTAACATATAATCTAAACAAAAATGAAAGAGTAAGGAACAAAAATAATAAATATAGAGTACAAGAGAAAAGAACATCTATCCTATTCTTGTCTTTTCTTCAACCTCTCATTCCATGCGAAGCTTCTTCTCCATCAAGCTCCTCCAATCCACCATGGATGTGAGCTTGAACTCCTTCACACTTGTATCCATTTTCAATTTCCTGAAACTCATAAACTCAATGCAAATGTTAAATTACAAGTGTTTTGTTATCAAAAAAATTAACGATCATGGTGCCCTTGCACCAACAAATCCTTCATCTAGGGTATCAAAGTCATCCTCAGTATTTCTTGATAACTTATTGACCCTCATCTCAACACCTTGCAAGTATCTAGAACAAAACATAAGGCATTCGTCTGCTAGATACCCTTCTGCAATGGAACCTTCTAGATGACTTTTATTGCGAACGTACCTTTTTAATGTGAAAAGGTACCTAGTAAAATAAAACTACATAAATTAGTATGTCAAGCAATTGATTAAGTAAATTACTTGAAAGAAAGGTTAATGACCTCTCAATGGGCTGGGGTACATCCATCGATATTGAACAGGTCAAGCTAACTTTACCTCTATAGCTAAGTGTATAGGAAAATGCATCATTATATCGAAGAATGAAGGCAGAAATATTTGTCCATTCAGCATATCGTAATCACAATTCTTCGTTCCAATTGCTTAATATGTCTTGGATCGATCTCCTTTGAGCATAGGTCTCTAAAGAAATTGCAAAATTCTATCAACACTAACCTCACATTCTCATTCTTTACAGCAATTGCTAATGCCAATGGAAGTAGTTGTTGCATTAGAATATGGTAGTCAATACTTTTCAAACTAATTATATTCTGTGTGGATATACTTATGCATCTAGATATGTTTGATGCATACCCATCTGGGGCCTTTATTCCTTTAAGAAGTCTAAACATGTAAATTTTTTCTTTCTTCTTTAATGAAAAACATGCAGAGGGTAGGTTCATCCTGTTTCCCATAACTATTGGATGCAAAGCATGTTTGATATTCATTTGTTGCAAACCAAGTCGACTTTTTACATTATCCTCGTTCTTTTTGTCTAATGTTAATAACGTTCCCAATATACTTTCACAATATGCATTACATCAAGATTGTGGCATACAAGATTTCCTTTCCACTAAAGACAAATTGAACATAATACTTTTCTTTATCCAATTAGCCATGTACTTGCTTTTGTTGTTAGGATGAATGCCAAGATACTAGGAATTCCTTCCAATTGTGCCGAAAGTTCATTAGTAGACAATTTTTTAGGTGGCTCCCCAAACTCTTGCTTACCATTAAAGGATGTCAATTGTCTTCGATACTTATGATTCATAGGAAGAAATCATCTTTGGCCCATGTAGACATTTTTTCGACTATAATGAAGATATATTATGTCAGTGTCCTTATTGCATGAAGGGCATGCCATGTATCCTTTTGTTACCCATCTAGAGATATTACCATAAGCAGGAAAATCATTAATGGTCCATAAAAGTGCAGCATGTAACTGGAATAACTCTTTTTTAGACACATCAAATGTTGAAACCCTAAGCCATAACTCCTGTAGCTCCTTAATTAAAGGTTGCAAAAAGACATCTATATGAGCTTTTGGAATAGATTTTCCAAGAATCAATGTTGAGAATATGAAATTGGGTTGTTTCATGCATAACCATGGAGGCAAATTGTATGGTATCAAAATAATAGGCCATATGCTGTATTAAGATGACATAATTCCAAAAGGATTAAAACCATCGGTCGCCAGACCAAGTCGAACATTTTGAGGATCTGATGAGAAATCTAGATGTTTGTTATCAAAGGTTTTCCATACTGGAGAACCTGCTAGATGTCTCACAATACCATTCTTTGAGCGATCTTCAGCATGCCATCTCATCAGAGAAGTTTTCAATGACATAAACAACTTGTACAATTTAGGCTTCAATGGAAAATACCACATAACCTAGGCAGGATTTTCTTACCTCATTTGCGATTTGCATCATCCTCCAGTTTATTACCACTTTCCCTCCATCTAGAAGCATCGCATACTTTGCAGGTGACATCATTTGCATTCTCTTTCTAATATAACATGCATTTGTTAGGACAAATGTCAATTTTCTTGTAGCTAAGCCCAAGTGCAGATATTATCTTCTTAGCTTCATAAAGGGATGCTGGAAGTGTTTCTCCTTTTGGAAATGCTTGTTTTAGCAGTTCTAATAACATGGTGAAAGATTTATTTGTCCAAACTCCAAGGCATTTTTTGTGAAAAAAGTGGACAATAAATGACAATTTGCTGAACTTTTTACATCAAGGGTACAATTCTTCTTCTGCATTCCTAGGGAAGTTAAAGAATTCATTTGTTTTCTCATCAACACCACTTGAAGACCCGTATTCTATGTGATTTGTGTCATTATGTAAATTTTGGAACCCAAAAGTATCATACATCAAGTCATTTATTTGATCATGGTCTTCATCTTCACTACTTTCACCATTACTTTCATTGGTATCTATGGGTACTTCCACATGAAAAATCCATTGAACATATCCTTGTGAAAAGCCATTGAAAATTAAATGCTCTAATATCACTTTCCTATTTGCATGACATAGGTTAGCACATGCTCTACAAGGGCAAAGAATGGTGGCATCTTTCGATGCTTTCTTAAAAGCAAATTCAATGAATTGGATAACACTTGTCAAATATTTACTACATTTTTTGTCTTCTTCAAGGATCCAACTTCTATCCATTGTTTAACTCTCAACCAAGTAATGAATACCTGAGGAAGTATTTTCCAAAGAGATTTTAAATAAGCTTCATCAATAATTATAATGAAATCAATCTTTTAACGTAACCTAAATTTTACAGTAAACCACTCATAAGTTGGAAAGAAATATAGGGATGATATGTGCATTTTGATGGAGATTTTTAATTGATAGCCCATCCTTGAAGATTTGATCACAACATTATTTTTTACATGCAACTAGTGCCTGAAGAAATTTCAATAGCATCTCCCTGCACTTCTCCAGTATATCCCTCAAGACTAACCTTAACTATATTCCTAATAGCACCTAATTAAGGCCGCTTTAAGAACGTAGCTAAAATTAGTTGATATACAAGAGAAGAGTAGGAAGATGATACCAAATTTCACCAAAAACTGTTTATATGTAATAAATAACACCTAACTTGTGATCAAATCTTCAAGAACCCCCCTTAATTCGAAACTTCTCCAAATTAAGGATGATAAAGACTTATAGTATGTTATAAAGACAACTCATTGTGCATGTATGTGAAGTATACATACACTAACACATTGTCCATATAACATAATTATAAGTCTCGAATGGGTGAGTATTTTGAGACATTTATATCCCACTCACAATCTGTACTCTAGGGGTTAGAGCTCTTATTATTTGTCATTAATTGCATCTTAATTTGTGCAAGTGTGTGTAACTAAATGATATAATATAAAAAACTAGTAATAAACAATTTCATATTTAAATCAAATTTTTGTAACTAAATTTCATCTACAAAATCCCTAAACCCTAACCAAAAAGTACTAAACCCTGAACTTAAAACCTAAACTCAAAACCCATAAACCTAAACTCTGAACTTACAACCCTAAATCCAAAACCCAAAACCCTAAACATGAAACCCTAATTCCAAAACCCTAAACTCAAAACCCTGAAACCTAAACCCAAAACCCAAGACCTTAAACTCAAATCCTAAAACATAAACCCGAAACCAAAAATCATAAACTCTATATGCAGGACCCTAAAACCCAATACCCTAAAGTCTAAACTGAAACCCCAAAAACCCAATATCCTAAACTCTAAACTCTAAACCTAAAACTCATAAATTGAAAATGTAACACCTGAAGCAAAAAGCCAAAATGCTATACTTCAAATCCTAAACGCTAAATCATGATATATGTGAGCACACCCCAAATTTAACTTAAATAAGAAAAATAATTAAACTTGTAAGATTTGACATCATAATCACATTAGAAATTTAATCAAATGAAATTTAATTCAAATTGCGTAATATTCACTTATATTGGCATTTCCATGCAAACTAATTTACATTCAATTAACTTAATTTCATGAAATTAATTCAATAACTATTTACATGCAAATTTATATTACAAATAAACATGTAAATTTAATCTAACATGCAACTTTAATTTAATCTAACATGGAAATTTATATTACATGTGCATTTAATTTAACATGTAAATTGAATCTAATAAATAAAAGCCAAGTATATTAGCACTAAAATACACATTTAATTTTGTAAAAAAATAGGGAGGGGGGTTCTGTGAGGGGAGGGTAGGGAGGGGGCAGGGGGAAAAAGGGAGGATGGGTCAAGGGGAGGAGGGGGGTGGTAGGGGCATAGCATAAGGAGGGAGGAGGAGGCAGGGGCAGGAAGGGAAGATGGGTCAGGGAGTGGAGGGGGACGATAGGGGCAGAGGGTAGGGAAGGGGGAGGGAGCAAGGATAGGAGAAGAGGATGTGGCAGTAGGAGGAGGTAGGGCAATAGGGGAGAGTGCAGGGGGAGGAGGCGATGAGGTGGTTAGGAATCGCAGTTGGAAACGACATCAACAGGGAGACGACTAGATTGAGTGAGGTCGCTAGGAAGGAGGTGAGATCAAGAGGGCAAGAAAGCGAGAGAGATAGGGAAAGATCAAGCAAGATTGAGAGATTAATGCCATAGCTTGGGAAGATGGTGGAGTAGAGGATGCGAACGGAGACGATGGTCGAGCAGAGGACGCGATCGGAGATGATGGTGGAGCAGAGGACGCGATCGGAGATGATGGTGGAGTAGAGGACGCGATCAGAGACGATGGTAGAGAAGAGGACGCGATCGGAGACGATGGCAATGATTGGAACAAGAGAACAAACTGAAGGCCAGTTAGAGGCAAGGGTTGAATAGGAGGAAGAGGCAAGGGTTGAACAGGAGAGGCGCGGGGGTTCGCATGCTATGTTTTGAGTAAAAAAATGAGTTTTTAATTTTTTTCCCCTCAAATAAAGCTAATTGTTTTTTTGCCACTTTTACTTGAAATTTTATAAAAGAAATATTTTTGATGGTTTACTGAACACATATATTTACTTTCAATAAATTCATTTTTTACCCTTAAATTATGTTTGGAAATAATAATAATAATAATATGTTATACACATACATGAGACATATAAAATTGTGGGATTTGTAATATTAGACTCACGAGATGCATCTGGGAGAGAGGATATTATTAGATGTTTCAAAATAATAGATGTCCAAATATATTCTTTAATCTTTTTCACAAAAAATGAATACTTTTGTGAAAGCACATTTTAAATTATATCTTGATGTATTAATTAATATTTTTTTTTAATATTGTTGTCACATTACTCTGATTCTTGCCTACATGTATTTTAAATAAATGAAATCAAAAGCTTTTTTTCTATTTGAAGGGATAAGTTTCAATTTACCTTTTCCCTATTTACATTATTAAAAAAATGTTAAAGATAAAATAGTGGCCTCATTTCATCTACACCAATTTGTCGTTCGAAAAGAGTATTATAGTGGCATAAGTAAAAATTATTTCTAAATCAAAAACTATAGTAGCAAATCTATTTACCACTAATGCTAATTGTCATTTTACAAAAATATTATAGTGGCATAAGTAACAATTGCCATTAAATCAAATACTATAATGATAAATATATTTACCACTATTGATAATTGTAATTTGACAAGAATATTATAGTGGCATAAAAAATAATTGTCATTAAATCAAAGTCAATAGTGTAAATATAATTGCTACTAATACTAATTGTTGCTTGACAAAATGTTATAGTGGCAAATACAAAAAAATTACCACTAAATCTAAGGAATTAATGGTAAATGCATTATATGCCACTATCTAAATCGCCACTAAATTATGTGGGTTCCTCGATTTATAATTGCGTTTAACATTATAAATATTACATAACATGCATAATCATGCATTTAGATTAATTTGTATAAATTGCATATTAATTTCTCATTTTCATGGCCGGGGAGTAGGGTGACACATGTCTGGACCTCGGATTAAAGATCCAATCGTATAGATTTAATTACGGCAACAATCGGAGTTCAACACCTCCAAAGTCGCTCTGATTGGACCTTCATAGCACATATGCAGTCTAAAGAAGTTCAACGACCATGAGATAAGGTGATGCAATTTGGACCCTCGAACAACAAATCCAACCACACGGATAGATTTGGGTTGACGATCGGAGCCTAACAACGTGAAAATCACCTAGATCCGGCAACAGTAGCGGCCCCTACGAGCAAAAGAAGATAGATGGCTAGGATGGTGCCACGTAGTGCCATCCTAGCCACCCAAAGCCATCCAGGCTCCCTCCGCTCATCTCCAAGGCATCTTAATCTCATAGCCGCCACTGTTGGATCTCGAGATCAACAGCTGAGGTTGATCCACCACCACGCCTCACATTTTATAAGGCATGGTTAAAGCGAGATCTCAGCTATTGGATCGAGATCCAATGGCTAAGATCTCGCTTCTAGTACCTCAGTGCAGTGGCATGGGTTAGCCACTCTCAATGAAGCGATTGTGGGATCAAAACATGCCACAGCCCTCTCTCAAGCGTGCTAGAGATCAAAATTCAATCTCTCGATAATGATCGAGCGACCCTCATTGAGCCACATCCGTGCCTAGCAGATCCAAAGCGTGGTCTTTATGCACAAGTAGTGACACGATATGTGATGTACGACGTTGATGAAGTTGTGTGGCGCCAGCAAATGAGAATCGGGTGATACTTGTGGATGTACACGCATTGGGCGTGATTTGAGAAGAGCGGGTTGATGCATTCTGATCCCGATGATCATGATCCAACGATGGAAAGTCGCTTCTCACCCGTGATGCATGCACAAGGAGTATCTTGAGCATGTGATCAATGCGAATGTGTTCGTCGTGAAACACGTAAAATATTATTTTCGTCATTTAGTGCGAATCACGTCAGAACAAATAAATTTATAAATCAAAATCGATGAATCCTGAGTCGTTCGTAGGGAGGCAAAACACAATTTGCAAAACTTTTCGTACAAACTAATCTATCCTAATGCAACATAGAAATAGACACCAGATATTCAGAAAATCAGATTTTTATTGCTAATGGCAAACAATTCTCAAACTAGGAATTAAAACAACTATGCTAAAGAATAGAGAGAGAAAATAGATGAAGGACGACGCTACTTGTGGGATGCTTGTGTGAAGTGTGGCAGCACTTCAGATCCAGAGCATCAGGAGGAAGATCAGAGAGATGTTGCAGAAAGAGAGAGCCTGGAGATGTGTCTGGTGAAAGTTGCCTCTCAATTAGGGGCCCTGAGGCTCTTTTTATAGCTAAAATAAGGGGTAAAGTGGGCATTTAGGCCCCTCAACTCATGTAATAGCCATCAGATCCATTGATTGAGAGATCAATAGACCAAATCATGCCTCAAAATATCCTCCCATGCGCCTTAAACATGTGCACCGCACCAGATGTTGACACATGGTGACCTTTAAGCCACTGGATTTGATCCATGTGCCCTTCCTCGCACACATGCTCGCACTTCAATCTCAGTCATCCAATCTTACAATAGAATGGCTTAAAACGCGTGTCGAACTGCCTCTCTGATCTGCATACAACAGCGCGTCCACACGCACGTGCATCCGCACGTTCGCCACACCGCCTCATCCAAGGCACCTTCGCATGCCATGCGACCACCCTCGCACCACTTGATCTAATCCATCGACCCAATCGTGCCTGCACTCCGCCGCCTCTCCAATTTCAGCCCCAGTGTGATTTGAACGCGCGCCTCACGCTTGCGTACGAGGGCGCTCTCTGCTGCACTCCACCGCCTCTTGTGCCACGATTTGGAACTCGTGCGTAAGCATTCTCAGCTGTTGGATGAAGATCCAACGGCTGAGATGGATGCTTCTTCCAATGATGCGCAGAGAAAGGTGACATTTTTCCCTTTAGTGGTTGGGGCGCGGTGGTTGATCGTTGGGATGGTGACACGTGGCACCATCCTGACCGTTCATCTTCTCGCCTTTGTAGTTGATGCTACAGGGCTCCGATTAAACTAATTTTTGCGTCATTGGATTGCGATCGTTGATCCCAATCCATCCGTGCAGTCGAATTTGACATCTAAGGTTTGGATCTCTGCTATCTTGCTCCTTGGCCTTTGATCTTCTATAGGTTGCATGTGATGCTATGGATGTCTGATCAAGACGATTCTGAAAGCATTGAACTCCTGTCGTCATCCTGATCAGGTCCATCCTGTCTAATCTATCATCTATAGCCTGGATCATTTGCAATTAATATTGTCTCTCTTTTAGAGCATAAAACAACATTATTATTTATAAAGCTAACCAATCATGTACGATGCAAATTATGATACTTATGCATGCATTGTTCCTAAGTTAAGCTAAGATCTAACTTAATTCAGGTAGATTAGGTCCTATGATTGCAGTGCAATCAGCGTGCTCTGCCCTTCGATGTGGAATTCTACGGTTAGGAGCCCTCCTCGCTACGCCTACTTTGAGTGCGCGGTCTCCAGCCTTACGCAGACCCTACACAAGTGCTCCGTGCATCTTTTGGTCGAATTTCACCTCCCCTTTCACCTATAAAAGGTCTAAAACTCCTTCCCTTCTTCCTCATCCCTTCCTTGCTCTTCCTACCCTCTACAAGGCTCTCTAGAGCATGTCCTAATCCCGGAATGCTCCACTAGAGCTAGAAAATAATTTTTACTCCTGCTTTTGACCCCCATTCCGGAAGTGGATCACTGTTGCAACATCGCCCTGCCCCATCCTCCTTCATCTGACTCCATCCTCCTTCCTCCATCTCCCCACCACCTTCATGCAGGGTCTCGTCCAAGCTGCTCGTCCTCTAAGTAGCTGACGAGGAAGATTTCTCTCACCTCTCTCTTTTACTACTTTCATAGCGTAGTTTTATTTTCCTCATAATTCTGTAATGAACATTTGTTGAGATTTAATATAGAGTTATTTTCTCTCTCTACCTCTCTCTCTCTCTCTTCTAACTTTAATTATTTGCATAGTAGATTGTTAGCTTAGCTTAGAGAATATTCTACCTATTTCTTGTCTTGTCAAAAATACCAAAAAAATACAAAAGCCAAAAATACAAAATATAAGTAAAAGCAAATGCAGATTTTCCTAAAATCAAATGTTCGCCTTCTCATTGACCAGTGACTCACCTGAGCTTTGGTTATAAATTTTATTTGATAAGCAAATTTTTGCAACTGCAACGACTGGGTTTCCGAACCTCGATTTTTCTTGCTCAAAATCTTGCCCATGAGATCACAAAAGACACATTTGTCCCCAAATTTTCATTTTTATCCTAAATGGTGACCATTGGTGTAGCAATCAAGGCACCCAAAAATTTTGGATGACTCTGGCTGTGGAGGCAAATGGCCCTCTTTGAGCAAAAATCCACACACTCAAGAATTACTTGGGTAGCCAAGAAGGGAGAGTCCCACAAAGACCCTTGCACGGTAGAACGTCCCCACATGTTATAGGGTTTCACTCACCTGGCCTTCCTTGTCACTGAGATTTCAAGTAGACCGGAATGTATAAATTGAGACCTAAGTTTACCAATTTTAGCCCTAATTGTGCCTTGAATATCACGTGATTTGGAAGTTATTTCAATTTGTGACCTAATTTGTAGGTTGGTTGACATGCCCTAAGGTTAAAAATGAAATTTGGGTCAAGAACTAAATACCCTGAATTGATTCTCAAGTTATTAGGTTCCAAAATTTTAAGATTCAAGTGAATTTAGAGCCTTGATTTTAGGGTTCACTTAGATAGATCAGTTCAAACAAGGGCTTGGGTAGCACATAGATGCAGGGAAATCAATTACCTTAATTGCAGGCAAGTGTGTACTAACACTTCAAAACCCTAATGTGGAAACCCTAATTAGCTCTATTTCAAGTCCAATTTGATTCTAAATCCAACACCTTGGACCCAAACAAGAAAGTGAGTGGTCCAAGATGTTGAGAAATTTAGCACAAATCCCTAATAGGTACAGGAAATCAGGATGAAGAATTTCTGATCAAATCATCTCAACTTCAATCAGAATTCAATTTCTCAAATTAGGAAACTCTTTGCCTTTAAATGATGATTACTAGAAAAATAAGGCAAATGGATCCTAACTGATTTTGTTTCCTTTTTCTCTTCCCAAGATTAAGGATGATTAGGGAGAAAGAGAAATTTTTACCTGCCCCTAGAGTAGTTGGTTGCGCGGAAGATCTTCTTGTGATGTACCTCGCGAAACACAGCAAAGATGATAGGGAAAGTTAGAAATCACATAAATCAATAAGGAATGATATGACTAGTGGTGAATTGCACGTTGCTCCCCGACAATAGTGCCAAATTGTTGAGGAATCGAGTTTAAAATACGCATTGTAGTGTAGCGACGAAAAATCGATACAACATTTAAATTTTATAAGCTCGAAAAGAGAAGTAAGCCCGAGGTCGTTCGCAGGGAGCAAATATGGAATTCACAACACTAATCACAATATCAATGAGTACAATGATAAATCACAATAAAGATATTCAAAGAACAAAGTCTATCAAAAATGATAATCAATAATAGCAATTGTATCTCAGGAAACAATGGGATAAAAAGAATAATTAAAATCCTAAAAATGATGATTTAAATCACCAATTAATTTTCTCAATCAAGCACATATCCTAAAGTCTCAAATCAAATCAATTTTTCAACAGTATTTCTCAACCACTTACCCTTAAATATCCACGTCAACCAAATGTCAGATATGTCCACAGTATCAAAACCAAGGGCAAGCATAAGGGCATCACAGCACAAACACAAAGCCTCAGAAACACCTAAGTATTGGGCGTATTGGCATGCATCTCTAGGCCAACAGTGCAAAACCACCCCCACCCTCAGATTTTCCTCTTCCTTTCTTAACCGGGTTAACAAGTATGAACAATGTCGGGTAATCGGATCCACGTAGAAGGATCAGGTTCACCGGCAGTGGGTAGTGAGCAAGGTGTAAAAGAAGGCGTGAGAGGGGACCTCACCCCCTGTGTGAGAGGCGAGGAGCCATTGGCATGAATTGCATTTATGCGGCATTTCTGGTTTGGAAACCCACGATGTGGGACTAAATCAAGTTACTTCGTCTGCTATAGCTGCGTGAGGCTTGATCGCCCAATTGGGTGATCGCTGTAACAACCCGAAGATTTTTGGGTAAATTTTAACCCACTTAAGTAGGGTGTTTAATGGGTTAAAAGGCCCTTAAAAGCCATGTTTTTCCCTCTTGATTGATAAGACTTTACATTTTGTGTTGGTGAGGGGCTTTTTGCAAGAAAAGATAGTTGAGGGACTTGCTTGCCCCTCAAGTAAGAAATTGAGGGGGGTATGGGCCAAATAACACTTTTGATATTTAGGCTTTGGCTTTCTTAGAAAGCCAATGATCATTATCTTGTCTTTATCATTTTTGGCAAGATGAGAGGAGAGAACCCCCCATCATTCTCCCTTGGTGGTTGTTCCAACTACTGCCAACGCCTTGTTGCTGGTGCTGTTGGCGTGAGGAGAAGGCAAAGTGCAAGAGCAGCTACTGCACTTGTTCTTGCAGTGTGGTGGTTGCTGTTGCATTTTAAGCAGATCGAGGAAGAGTAGAAGATAGGAGCTGCAGCCCAAAAGCTTGAGGTAGGGATGCTAACTCTTTGTCCTATGAGTACCTCTTTATATTTTAGGTTAATGGTAGCCAGGTATGTAATGGAGTACATACTTAGTGTTGGTAAATAAAAAGGGGTTGGAGGCATGCTAAGAGAATTAGCCACCTTATCGTGTTGTTTGCGAGGGTTCACTGGGTACTAAGCAACCTTCGACTTTAATCGCTTCACCGCTAGGACTTTCTCCACCCTCACCCTCGGAAACCCATTGAATGGATTTTCGGGGTGTGACAATCGCTGCTAGTGCCTTGGCTAATTGAAGGTCAAGGAAGCTTCGTCAAATGGTTCCACAGCCGCTTGAGGTAGTAGCGAGGTCGATTGATGACCAAATGATGGTAGTCGGTACTGGAGAAGATGATGGTAGCAGCGAAGAAGCCTGCACCAAAAACACGGCCGTAGGGCCTAGTCAGTAGGTTCAGTAGCTTCGCCGTGACATAGCGAATGTGGTGGTGGGTTCAATTTGGTGAAAGCATGCGTGCAGTGGTTGGCCAAAGTCAGAGTTGATGATGGCGAGGTGTGGTCTTCGGTGGAGTTGTTGAACAGGTATAGCTCCAAATAGATAGAGGGCTTTTGAAGGTGAAGGTGTGGCAGAGCTTTTGGAAGTGGTCATTGTCGGTTTGGTGATCTGTGGTGGCATGGCAAGCTCGTCAGAGCTGTGCCAAAGGTGTAGAAGACGGAGGGGGAGAGTGTGACATGGTGGTCTAAACTAGGTCCTAGGAGCATATTCCTAATCTAGGGTGAGAGAGGGAGAGGGAGACCTAGCTAAGGGATGAAAAGGGATAGGAATCCATGCTAGCATAGTTCGCCAGACGCAGAGAAGATGAATTCTCCAATGATGCAAATGGCAAGGATGAAAGGGGTGGAGAGCCTCTGCTTTGGCTGGCTAGAGGCAGATGAAGGTGAGGAGGATGGGGGACTAGCCAATTTGTTTGTTGGTCAGCTTGAGGAAGATGTTGAGGAGGCTCATCAGAGCCACGATCGGAGACGACTGGAGGGAGAAGGAGAAGACTTTTCTTGGCCTAAATCGGGCTAGGGAAGTCGTGGGAAGGTGTTAGGACTTACATAAAGCTCGGCATTATCCCTAATTTTGAGGAATCAACATGATTTCCTTGCAAATTTGGCAGCTTATATCTATAATTTTCGACCTCCTCACTGTCATGGCTGGAAGCAGGCTCATCCTTGTGGCCTTGTGCATTTGGTAGGGGACCTCTTTTAGATTAATCCCTCCAAGTTTGGTGGGAATTGATCTTGAGATGCATGGGCAATCATTGCGCAAAGTTTGCGTGAGTTGGGATTAAGTTTTGTTCAAGCGTCAATGGCAGTAGGGGAAAATTTGTAAGAATGATAAGAAGTTAGGGGCCTATTGGTAAGACAACATGAAAGTTAGGGGTCTAGATGTGAAAAATTAGAGTTCTTAAGGGCTAAAATGTAAACTAGGTCAAGATAGACCTTGATTGGGACCAAATTTTGGTGTTAGCCTAATTTGAACCCAAGGAATCTAATGGTGAACTTGGATTTGAGTTTTGACCATGCTTGAATGGGTAAATTGCATAGACACCCAAACTAGGGAAAATTATCGTCTGAAACTTTGTTCCAGGTCAAAATGGATTTAGATGGTTAAAACAAAGGCACCAACCTCTTGAAATATTTTTATATGAATTTTAAGAGGTTTATATTGATTTTATTTTGACCAAACCTCTTCAATTCAAGTGGGGTTGATAATTAAGGTTTTGTGCACTGTTTTGGTTCTCGAAATGCGTGAAGTCCTGTTTCTCTCAATGCGGATCCACTTTTTGGTGTTTAATGCTTAATTGACCTTTAGTTAACCCTTAGGTGATCCCATGGTTACTCTGCACTTGTGATGTGATGTTAAAACTTCATAATTAACCTAATTCTTTTTTCTTATTCCCAAAACAAATCAGAGTAGAATTATGATCCTCAGGCAATCATTTAGGAGCAATTATCTCTTGATTCTGATTAATTCAAGTTAGTTATGATGAATGATGGCGTTACCATTAGGATGGTGTCAGGTTTCATATCCTTCCACCATTCATTTCAGAGGTCGTGGAGTTTCTTTGATTCTTTTTCAATGAACCTTTTAACCTAGTCCAACTCCTATGCCAACTACCTTGCTCGAGTCTTAGCATTATTAAAAGTGGAGCACATGTGTGCTAGATCTACCACCACTAACTCCATGTGGCTCTTTGATGAAGCATCACCTCATAATCTTCACAAGTGGAGATCTTCTACCTTAAATACATCCAATTACTCTCGTGTGGCATCCACGTAGAGAGAAGCTCTGGAGCTACTCCTCTAGATTGCCCAGTCTCTCAAGATGACTCTCATAAGTGGTATGAGTCTGCAGCATTTCTCAATTGTGCACCTTAGCTAATTCTCAGAGGGATGGTAGGGTAATATGGGTGACTTCCTCCCCCTTTTTGGTGATTGTAAGTCGTGTAGCCAATTTGTTGGCTTGTTTTAACTAGCAGATAGACTTCCCCTGCCCTCATTCTAGCAGTGTCTCCCTCCTCTACATACTGGACCATTATTCGAAGGGCCCCTACAGCACTCTCCCCCCATGGATATGACTCTTTCGCTGATAGTCGATCCTTGGTAGGTGGAACTACAAGAGTCTTAGGAATAAGGTGTTTCCCGAGAATGAAGCTACTTCTGATGGTCTCCACCTACAGATACCATCTCAATATAAATCAAGTTGCATAAAAATAAAAGCTATAAGACTCGGAAATTTAGTGTAACTTACCACAAGGAGGCAGTATCAAAAGATGTTCTTCAGTGTGGTGGGATCTGAAGGAGATGGACACCACTCCATGGCACGATTCAACAGGGACCACACCTTTGCCTCGGTTCTAGAATAGTGCTGGTGAATACCTTGGCTAGAAATTTCAAAGGCGGTAGTGCTACCTCCTCAGCCTCTTCCTCCATCGGTTGCCTCTTCGTCAAGTCCTCCTCCTCCTCTATAGTTGGGGGTCAAGTTCCTTTCATCTAGAGTTGCCTTCTCCTATCAGGCGAAGGCACCACCTCCTTCCCCGATTGGCTACCTCTCACCTCCAGTAGCATAGCTAGTACCACGAAGAACCCTGCAATGTCTTCAAGTTGACAACAGGGCCTTCTTAAATGTACCTCCTCTTCTTCTTCGTTGATGCTTTTCGGGATGATTTCCAGGGTGGGACCAATAGTTTGGCCAATCATCCTGAACCATTCACGGTGGGCGAGATCGACCAGGATTCGAGTCCCGATCGAGAATTGCCAGCAAACACCACTAGTAGGTGAGACCCCTTTAGTAGGCACCTCGTTAGAGAGAAAGGGTTGAGCAAAGATACTTGCCCTGGAGGTTGTCCTACCTGGTGAGGTGAAAACTGATAGCACCTCAACATCAGGACTGTTGGAAGATTGAGGAGAAGGGTGTCAAAGCAGCCTATCACCCTCACCCACCGTTTGGCACTTTGACAGGTCAGATGGGGGTGGGGAGGAGCCTGGAGTAGGCGATTGCGCAAATCCTAATATGATAAAAACATGTCATCTTAGTTGAAAAATATGCGAAAGTTTTAAATTTATAAATCGAACTCAAAGAATTTCAAAATAGAAATATGGAAGTCCAAGTCATTTGCAGAGAGACATAACAGAGTTAACTAATGTGAACAAAATTCTCAAGAGAAATTTCTTTTTTTTGTATTTTTGAGTTTTGTAAATTTTTTTTGTCTTTTTGATATAAATACAAATACAAGACGAAGTGAATGACTGCAACTACAAGAACGAACTACTAACGATGAAGTGAAGTACAAAAGTGACTAGAGTAAAAGCAATAAATATAAGCAAATAAAAATGCAGGAGATGAAATGAAAATGAACTTTTATTGCTAATAAAATTCTGATTACAACTAATGCAAAGAAAGATCAAGAAGAAGAATAACAAGTAGAAATAAAATAACTAGAGCAACTAGAACAAATGTTCATCTATAAAAAAAATGCAACTAGAATAAAATATAAGGGAGATATAGGGAGAGAGTATGCAGGTAGAGAGGCGTTTGGTGAGATGGTGGAGGTTTTCACCCAATCCTCTTGCCCTGTAGAAGTTGGATGTCACCGGAGTGCAGGGACGGAGGCGATGACAAAGTTTTGGAATCTGTGGACTTAGAGAGAGATTGGATGGATGGAGGGCCGCATGATGTTGACAAATATGGAGCCAGAATTCGTTGTTGGAGTGTGAATGAAGGAGGGAATGGGAAAGAGGGATGAGGGGCCGCAGATGGGAATTCGGATGGTGAAGAGAAGGGGTGATGAGGGCCGAATGTGGAGTGCAGGATAAATGGTTGAGGGAGAGGCTGAAAATTAATGGGAGATGGGACGGTTGGTGTGTGTGTGGGGGGGGTGTGTGTGGGCGCGCGGGTGGGGTGGGTGTGTGTGTTGTGTTACGTGAGGGATAGGGAATGCTTTATTTACGTGGCGGGTTGTGGTGCATGGGATTACGCAGGAGTTTAGTCGAGGTTGGGTTGTAACGTATGGGTAAGGAAGAGTTGGACGTGGCAATGTTTGGTGCATGGGGTTTCCGTGAAGGGAAGATGTTTTGCACATCTCAAAATCTATCACCTTTCTTATCCAAAAAAAGCGGTACAAAATCTCATGAATGACACCCACCTCCATATTTTGTTTCATTCCCCTTTGTGGGGGGTGACGTTGAGTTGGGGCGTTGTACGTGAAGTTGCGTGGGGAAAAGGTGGGATTAAGCTACATGAGTTCTGTTGGGTTTCATGGGTGGTTAGTTGTGGATTTTTTAAGTAGGAATTGATTTGGTGGGGGTGTGCGTTGAACGCCATTACATGGCAGTAAGTCGGGTGTTGACGCGGAGGGATGTGTTGTGTGAAGTCGGGGTAGATGGTGAAAAATCAAGGGTCTTGTCTGACCACTTTAGGTAGAAATTTTAAGTGCTTTGGCTGGCCAAATAAAATTTAATTGGGTTAGGTTAGGTGAGGATAGGGTGTAAGAAATTGAGTTCTTAAATAGGCTAAGGTACTTTCAATTGGGCTATGATCAGGAAATAGGTTGAGCCCAATTGGCATAAATGAGCTCGATTTGATTCTGCATTATTACAGAGGTCTAATTAGTTCCGGGCCTGGTACTTGCAAACATGTAAACAAATCTCATTAAAGCACCAAATAGAAGTAACAGTTAAATTGTAATTTAACCTATGAAAATGCAATATTTACAAAATGCTACAATATGACTAATCTAACAAAATGCAATGCAATATGACCTAAATCACCCTAAAACTAGCAATAATTTGGCAGGAATTAAGTAATTAAATGGAAATATATCAGCAGGCGACCTCTTTTCACCCTCCTTAAGATCTATCCGGATCCTAATTGGTGGTGCTGTGGGGCGTGATCTAGTCATGGCATCTCTCGCCTTGCCCTTTAAGTCTCCCTCTAATGAGTCGCTACTTAGCCTTCCCCACCTTCTTGATGGTTCTGGCTGTATGAAGCTCCTGAAAGCTGAGTAAATAAAAACACAATATTTCCACATTCTCCTAAAAGTACAAGTTATAAAAAATGACAACATATTGCCCCACAACTTACTCAGTTTAATGACCTGAACTAGCAATCTGATTATTTAAATGGATACTAGACCTCAAAATGAATTCAATGTTTCCAACTATGTGGAAGTCTGAGCCGGCATGAATTAAAAATGCTCAAGCAAAGCGAAAACCCACATAGTCTTCATTTTTGTGGTTTGAACCCTAGATCAATGATATGAAAGTACCGTTAGCTTCTCGTTGTCACGAGGATTCCAATGGTATGTTTCATGTGGTGATCGGATCTTGGATACACAAAATGAGTATAAAACGCATGCAAACTCGCATATGACTCACATTGGGAATCATACAATGCAAATGACCTTCGTCTTGGAATCTGCGTGTAACAATTCCGACGATGCATGTTTCGTAGGAATCGGAGTTCGTTTGACGTAGTTTCAAGAATAGGCATGGTTATAGAAAGTTGGCAAAAAAATTCCTATTCTAATCAATCTTAATCTACCTCCTATCCATCCTACCCCTTCCCCACGACTTCTCTCTCCAACCCATTATAAAAAGAAACCATGTAACTCCTTCCCAAACCTATGCAAACACAGCCAACAAAACTCATACAAACAAACTCACGTCATCACCACAACCACATTCTCATTCTTCCCTTTCCTCACGTGCAAGAGAGAGAGAGGAACAAAGGAGAGGCCGGGAGTGGAGAGTAGTGGTAGTGAAAGACAATAGTGCATTGAGGTAAATCCTCTTCCCTCTCTCTTTCCTTCTCGAGTGTGCATGGCTTTCTTGAAGAAGACCAAGTGAGAGAGAGAGAGGTAATGAGCAAGACTGGAGGGGGAGAGAGAGAGGTGGAGAGCGAAAGAAGGAAGAAAAGGAGGGACTACCAGCGATGGACTAGGCTGCAACAAGTCAGTGGAGGCATTGGTGGTGGTTTCACTACTACATGCATGAGTGCATGCAGCAGGGGAAGAAGAGAAAGAAGGGAAAGGAAATTGAGGGGAGAAGCTCAAGTTATCAGAGCGCATGGTGGCATGTGGCAGAGCTCCGACAGACAATGGTCGAACCTTTGCATCGTAAGTGCAAGGAGAACCAATGTTGAGGTCACGTATGGGTGTATGATTGTGACGAAGAATGGAGGCAAGGAAGAAGCACGAAGGAGAGGGAGGAGATAGTTGAGGGGTTATAAAAATTAGGACGTGAGTTGGGAAACATAAAAGTTGATGCAAAAAGTGACGTAGAGGGTTGTAAAAGTGATCCTCACTTGATGTGTCTCCTTTTTATGCAAAAAAGTTACTTGTTGTGGGGTTCACCACTGTTAAAACCAACTACAAACCAGTTTTGTACTGGTGCAAATCACTTAAATTATCTTCGGAACCACTTTGCACCGGTGCAAAATCACTTTGTACCTTCGAAATAATTTTGCACCAGTGCAAAATTAAATTCCAAGTATTTCTTCACCTATGACAAGTGATTTTACACTTAAAAAGTTATTTTTCACCTTAAGGTTTAGGGTTTAGTCTTTAGTGTTTAGGGTTTTGGTTCCCTAAACCCGAAATCCTAAATCCTAAACCCTAAGGTGAAAAATCACTTCTCATAGGTGAAACTACTTTCCATAAACCTAAACCCTAAACCTTAAATCCTAAATCCTAAATCCATAGGTCAAAATCACTTTGCACAGGTGCAAAACTACTTTGCATTTGTACAAAACCACTAAATCACCTTTGGAATAATTTTGCATTGATGCAAAATGAGATTGCACCAGTGCAAAAATACCTTAGAACTATTTATCATCGACGCAAAATTATTTTTCACTAGTGCAAAATCACCAAAACAATTGATCATCAGTGCAAAGTTATTTATCACCTGTAAGTTTTAGTTCAAAGTGATGGGGCGATTTTTATCAATGTGGTGGGGCACACCACATAACCAACCTTACATTCTTTTGTTTCTTTACATTTAATATCAATTATCAAGTGGAGCCCATGTTCACACCACTTTGCATCATATTTTGTATCATCTTTTGCATTTTTCTACATTTTGGCTAAAAATTACATGTTAAAAATTTAAGTTTCTGATTATTTCATTTAGGTCTCTATGAAGGAGACTAGGAGTACTTAAGATCTAATCGTCAAATTTGTTTTTCACAGATCGAGGTCATCTAGGGTAGAATTTTGGTGATCTAGGACTCGATCTCAAGGTTTTCGATCATGAGGGACACACCATATGGTCGGATCAAACAATTTCTGCTCTAATTTTTGGGTGCAAATTAGAGGGTGTGTTCGTGCATGATCATGCGAAAGGGGTTTCGAGTGCATGTGCTCACATGTATGTGAAGTAAAACCCTACCTTTTGATACATTTAAATTCCTTTTTCTTGTTCAAACATTTTTTCTTAAAATCCATATACCCATAATAAGAGATTTACTTAATTGATTGTCATTATTTCATTTTTAATTACCGTTTCGATATCATCATACCTATGCTTGTTAACCCTCCACTACAAGAATATTCACTATTATCGACCGTTAAAAATGGTTAGCAATGTGAAATAAACGATCGAGAGAAAGGGTCGAGAAATGTAGTGTCGCTATTGTATTTTCTAAACCATTCTAAAACGTTACCGATGGGAAAAAGGAGAACCCTCATTCGATGTGTGGGTGTTTCTGTCTTCTGTTTCCAACGGTCGAGGAAGGTTTTCCTCAACTGTTCAAAATACACTATCGGCATAAATATCTACGTTGACCGCTATTTAAATGGTCAAGCAAGGTCGTATTGTCGATCGTTAAGTGAAAATGGACGACAACACTACTATTCTCCACCGTTATATATCGGTCGACTATCGTAGTATTGTCGACCATTCGCTTATAACAGACGAGAATGCCACTATTCTCGTCTGTTTTCGAACAGTCGACAATGTGTTGCAATTTCGGTCGCAAACTATTTTCGTCGGTTGTAAAACAGTCAAAAATAGTTGGTTTTTTTTTTTACTAAAGATTTTAGCTATATGGAAGACTTGTAAAAAACTAGAAATCCTATAGAAATATAATCACACAACCTAAAACATTTGTATTCATTCAAAACATTAGAAATGTGAATCAAAATTTCATATATGTAATTTTCAAAAAAATAAATTCATATATGTAATAATGTCTACAAATTATATGTACAAATGTAATGCACATGAAAATACAAAAATCAAGCTGGGGCACTAACGCCTCCAGGATCACCATCCAAATCATCGTCGTCGTGATGATCTTTATTCTGATGAAAAGATGGGTGATCGATACCTCCATGCTGAAGTACCTTCAAGACCTCCTTAAAGTCTGAGTCGATTATTGCAATTGCTCTGTCGACTCCTTGAACAGCATTGCGATGCCGCTGACCAACATGGTCAGCTACACGATCTGCTTCTCCTCCTCATCTCAATAACATAATGCCACAATCTCCTTCCTCATCTCCTGTACCTCAGCTGAAGAGGACGATGCCCACTTTCTCCCATACCAGGTGGAGACGGTCTCGCTTCTCCTTGCGCCACGGACATACCTGCCATACTCCAGTGGCATGACGGTCTGAAATGCTCCCCTATTGTCAGTGGCTACTGAATTGTACCAGAGTTGGCATCTTCAGGAGGATGCATTAAGTTGACCATATTATCATGAAAGAAATTGAATTACATTAAGTAATTTCATTTAATTGTAATTAAGAAATGAGACAAAAATATTACGTAATTAAACTTACGTGTCTCTGCCAGTATGTACCATGAAGCCACTCTCTATTTCCCTCATTCTCATCTTGCTATAAGTGACCTCATATACTCTCACCTGATCAAGCTGGGCACCTTCATGCATGGCGGACATCAATATTTTGAAAGAGTTAATTGAAACAAATTAGAAGTATTGTAATTTTTAGAAGAAAATAATGATTAAAAGTACTTATGCATAGGGATTTCATCCCGCCTATGCTCCTTCTACCTAAGACATGGGTCTTCGGTGGAGCTTTAGCCCTATTTTCTTATTTTTCTAGGCCTACTCCTGAAATAAAGTTAAAATTTGTTAACTTGAAAATTAGTTAAATGATAATATATGCAATACTTTTACTTGCGTCACTGAATCATGTCAATACTCTCATGCTTCCTTCCAAATGTGTAGCTGTATCAGAAGAGGCCCATTATGCAATACCTCATCATGATTCATGTTCTTATAAAACTAAAAAGTATATTTTTAATGTTAGAAATAATATTACAATTTTGGTAAAAGAAAGAAACATATATAGTTAAAATTTATCTTTTACCTTACTCTTCATCTCCAATCTCCAATCCTTGTGAATCTTGGCCACGTTCTTGAGGATATATTTGGCGATGTTCGTATTGTCACCCCAATCGAAGGTCGCCTACATTAGTAGGAGAATAGCAATTGTTATGTAATTTAAAGTTATATAAAATAATATAAATAAGTTATATAATTTTACCAATTACCTTTAACTCTTGAATGAGTTGCCTCTTCAGCTCTTTTGATAGCTTCCTCCAATCGAAGTAGGAGAGTGGGATAATCGCCATCGTCAGCATACCCATCCTACTGACAAATGGAGGATAGTCCACTACTTCCCCTGCTGGTGTGATCCTAACATGAATACTGATCCCATGTGGAATACACTTTAGGTCCCTATTCTACATCAGACCTCTTTCGCTACATGCACCTGAAAGATAGAATTATAACATAAAATTAAATGACAAAGAAATAAATAAATCGTAATATTTATTAGACTTTCATACTAGTATGACGAGGCGTGGTGCAAAACTTCCCTGTTGAAAAGGATCTGGGTCAGCCAGCTGCTTTGGCTGATCATCTAACCTAAGGTCCTTCTCATCAAATGAAGCACTATCCTCCCCCTCCTCATCGGTAGGTGCATCCTCTTCCTCGTAGTCAAGATCCTTCGCCTCGAAGTCCATCGAAGGAGGCATCAGACTCTTCCCCTTCCCCTTACCCCCCCTCCCCTTACTCTGGAGATATCGAGCCACATCTCCAAGCCTCAGAAACTGCTGGCAGGGTGCTTGGGTCTCCTAACGGGGGGGCTGAGCTTGGTTTTGCCGGTAGGGAGCTTGAGGTTGAGGTTGCTGGCGAGGGGCCTAAGACTGCTGGGAGGTGGCATCATCCCCATGACCCCTATTAGCCTTCTTCTTGAATATAACCTACATAGAAACAAAATAAATAATTAGATATATAGAAAAAATTTTGGCCGCATTTCCCCTATATATTGTAATTTTTCAAAAATCTTGTATGAAACAAATATAGAAATAATAGAAATAAAAGAAGCATAGAAAAAAAAACACATTCCCCAAGCATTTCCCTTTCCCCTCCCTCTCCTTCACATTCCCCTTCCTCCATCCATTTCCTTTTCCCATTCCCCCATCCATTCCCCTTCTCCCCTATCTTCTTATTTTCATCTTCACATTCCCTTTCCCCTCCCTCTTCTTCACATTCCCCTTCCTCTCTCAATTTCTTTTCCCTTTCCCCCATCCATCCCCCTTCTCCTCCCTCTTCTTGTTTTCATCTTCACATTCCCTTTCCCCTCCCTCTTCTTCACATTCCCCTTCTCCACATTCAACATTGTATAAAACATGAAACATACAATCAACAAAATTGGGCACACCCCACATAATAATAAAAAAATTTTTGTAGCACATAATTTAAGTGGTCACACCCCACACATAAAAAGATCTCAGGAGTTCTGACACCCTATTCATCTCATCTCAGCTAAATAGCAGCTCAAGAGAGCTCATCTTAGCTCACCCTATCTCAAGTCAGCTTAGATCCAGCTCAACTTAACTGAATCTAGATCATCTCAGCTCCCATTAGTTCATAGGGAGCTCTAGCTAGCTCAGCTGAGTTGACTGGAGTTCACCTCAACTCAAGACCATCTACATCCAGCTCCACTCAACTCCAGCCAGCTGAAGATGACTTCATCTTAGCTCAGGAAGCTCAAGTCCAGCTCCCGGGGACTCAACTTAGTTGACTTAAGCTACCTTAGCTATCTCAACTAGCTAGGTCCTCCCCGGGAGCATTAGACCTAGCTCACCTCAGCTCCTTTTAGCAGAAGCTAGCTTGCTTTAGCTTAGCTTAGTAGCTAGCAAAGAACTAGCAAGCTAAGCCAGCTAAGGTAGCTCCTTGCAGCTCTCTTCAGCAGCCACCAGCTCCAGTGCAGCTTAAGATGAGTACCTCCAGCTCTTCTCCCTGAAAACCCTAGCTTCAAATGCCTTCAACCCTACTCCCTACTAGCTAAGCTAGCTAAGCTGCTTAACTTAGCTAGTCCACCTCCATGGCACCAAAACCTACTACCCTACTACCTAAGCTCCAGCAAAAAGACCGCCTACTCTTACTTTATTTTGGTGCTAACTATCCCTTCCATCACCACCCTACATTCACCATCAAAACCCATCTCCACCCTCCATTTTTTCCCTCCAAAATCAATACCTTCTAGAAGGTATTTTTGGAGGGAAAACTAAGGCACCTCTTCATTTCCCTCCCATTTTTCCCTCTAAAAATATCCAAGCACCCCTTCATTTCCCTCCAAAAAAACACCATAACCACCCCCTTCCCATCCTATAAATACCCTACCATACCACCACATAATTCCCATCCTCCCATTAGTTTAATCCCACATTACACCCACCACAATTCAAGGCCAAGGAAGAAGAAGAGAAGAAGATTAAGGGGGCATCCTACTCACCCTTTTGGTGCCTTCTTCTCCTTCTTTCTTCTCCCTTGTGCCACGCCAAGGAGGAGGAGCACTCCCCCACTAGGAGGATGGCCAGGCAAGGAGGGGCAAGGGTGGTACACGCCTACCCTTAGAGGAGACCATTGGAGGTGGTAGCTTCCACCTTGGAGGGCACCACTTTCAAGGAAGGAGGAGGAGCCCTTTTCAAGCCTAGGAGCCACTAAGCTTGGAGCAAGGAGCTTCCCCTCTTCACCAACAATTTAGGAAAATTTGTGTTTTATTTTCTTTGTTACAATTATCTAGTAGTAGAAGCATTAATCTACTAGGGTTTTTTGTAAAGCACTCTCTCTTTTAATCAAAGTTGCCTTCTTTAATCTTTTTGTTGCATAGTCTTGTAGAATTCTTGTTTAAACTTTTTCACTCCCACTCCATAATTACTCTAGGCCTCCACGTGCCTAGAGTGAGCTTAGGGAGAGGTTCTACTTGTCACTATAATAGTAGTGCAGTGGATTAGTATAGAGAATTTTCTTGCTATCAACAAACCTGCCTTATTCTTGTTATTTCAAAACCAAAAAAATCATTTATATAAAACACCAAAAAGAAAGTTGAGATTGATTTTCTAAGCAAGGGATTTGATTTGCAAATAATTTGGCCTCCTTGGATGACCCTAGATACTCCCCTATCTAGGTTATAAATTTTAAAAGCGAATCCGTTTTTGTGCATTGCAACACTTAAAATCCTAAATTAACAAACCACGCAAAAACTCAATCAGTCATTGTCCGCATTAGGGGAACACTATCTTCTTATATTTGTAGTATCCTTTTTCCTTTGTATTGAATGTGCAAAACGTTATCCAATGATAAAACTTTGCCTCATTTCCCTCATTTCGGTATTTCCCAATAGATGGAACCTTGACAACGGTCTGTTGATAGTATTGAATTGGGGAATTCAATTGTGGAAGTCATGTTTGCCTATGAAATCCAATGAGCCACTCGTGTTCTATGCGTACCGAAGCACACTGAAGATTTAAAGGGATTGATATGGGTAAATAGAGTGTTGGAAGGATATTACGAGTGGTCAATGGATATGTTTCGAATAGATAGTTCCTAATTCATCAAGTTACGGGATATGTTGGTCTAGAGGGAATATCTAAAACTCACAAAGGAGATGCATCCAAATGAGGCCCTTACAATCTTTTTATATGACATTAGCCAAGGTGCTACAAATCGTAGCATGCAAGGTCGATTTGAGAGATTAGCATGAACCATAAGTAATTAATACAAGGATGTTTCCCGAGCAATAAAGAAGCCTCAATTTGAGTTTATTATCTTTCAGAAGGATTCAACACTAGTTCCCAACAAGATAAGGAGGAACAAGGACCTATATCCATACTTCAAGGTAAGGTGCTTTACATAAACTTCAACAGGGTTTTTGATTTTGAACAAACTTCATTTCTCGCCACCAATCTTTGCAGGATGTTATTGGGGCTATAGATGGAACACACATTGAGTTGTGCGTAAACCCTACCGAATCCAGGAGGTATCAAAATAGACACGGCTAGTGTTCATTAAACGTAATGTGTATTGCATCGATGGATCTGTCAATTCAATATGTTGCTAGTTGCTAGGAAGGATCCGCCGTAGATATGACAGTACTTTGGTGGGCAGTACAAGATGACAACATTCCAATGCCACCAAGTTGAGTTTATCTTGTGGATTGTGGGTATGCTAATATCCATCAATTTCTCACCCCTTACTGAAATGTAAGTTATCATATAACGGAGTACAACTCTAGGGCAACACGCAACAAGTATCGCAATAAGAAGGAGCTTTTCAACCACCATCACACAAAGATTCAAAATTACGTTGAAAGGTGTTTTGGTGTTTTAAAGAAGAGGTTCCTTTCCTTAAACTACCCTTCCTACTCTATTGAAGTCCATCGAGATGTAGTTGTTGCTTGTTGCGTGATTCACAACTTCCTATTGAGAGATGGGGGACGTAATGAATTTTACAACAAACACTTTCAAGCTTCCCAAGGTGACCACTTTGGAGAGTAGCGACCACCTCTTAGGATCGATAACCTTGGTGACACAATGCCAAATGCATCTATGACATTAAGTCAGGTAGATATTCGAAGGGGAGGCTATATTAAGGAGTCCATAGCTGATGTAATGTGGGGGGACCTCTAAATGAGAAATGCATGAGGATAATGTAATTTGAGGTATCTCGCATTTTTCCAGTCCTTCTATTGTGTTGTAGTGCTTTAATTGCTAATGTAATAGGTTGTCTATTGTATGCAAAGCTGCATACTTTTTTGAACTTGCATGCAATGTGTCAACTTCCAATATTGGATGTGTTAGGACACAATTTTAGGCATGGAGGCTACTCCTTACTAGGCTGGAGGAGACTGGTACCACAGACATCAGTGCTTATATTATGAATCATGCAAGCTAGTTTTGGAATTTGAAAACATTCAAAGTCAAGATCCCCTGGACCATTTATTTTATATGTGTCCTCAGGGGGATGGAGTAAGTGAATCGAATAATTCCTTCATCCTTATAATATGGGTTGAATTAAGCTTATGGATTGTTATTTATTTCAATCTAGGGTTGCAACTACAGACAACCTGTGCGAACAAACTTTCTCAACTTCCACACACTGAAGGCCAAGTGTAACTTCTTGGCTCTCTTGTATGCGAAGCTGAAGGAAAGAAATAGCTTAAGGTAGCGTGCAGAACTACATAGGGCACACGCGGAGGTGGAACATTTGAAGTCCAAGTTTCGGGAATTGAGAGCGAAGACAGACACCGTGCTCGATTGTCTCATGTCTTCCATAGAGTGCATTAACTGCGATTTGTTAATCCATCCTCCAATTCCATAATGTATTATTGTATCAAACTTATTAAGCATTTCGGATGTCTTACTTTTCTACATGACCAATATCTTCTTAAGGACTTCTTCTAATGATCTATTAAGGAAAACACCTCTCTTCAATTATGTTTCTTTCCCAATATTCAAATTAGTTATCTTAACTTCTTAGCTCACAGGAATGTCTACGTCATGAGGATTAAGAACAGTTGAAAGGAGATGCAATTGTGGACACTTTGCAAAACTTATCTTTGAGGAAGAAAATAGTATAAATAATTTCTTAGATGGACTAAATTACAAATGTCCTTACGGGAATAGCGTAAGATGCAGCTTATAAATTAGTATCATTCGATTGAAATTCGTAAAATCCCACGTTGACTTTTTGTTTTAAGGATGCAGATTTCGAAAATCCCCTCTCAACTTCCAGCTAACGTTGAAATCCCAAAAGGTCAAGTTAACATTCATGGCCTGCATGTATTATGAACTTTGCTGCGAGCATTGAAAGGAGAAAATGAAAAGGCTTGAATTGGAGTAGCAATTACATATCTTAAGAAAAAAATTAGAAAGCATTAATTATGAAGGTTAATTGTAGCATCAAATAATTATTTCTTACTTCCTTATAAATTAGCATATGCATCTCTCAAAATACCTGATAATGTCATGTACTATATGATGAAGATATTTCTGTAAATGACCCACTTGCAGTTTCGGATGACGGTTATTTTTTATAAATATTTCCTTCATGAGTATTTCTCGACTATTATCTAAGTTGCATGCCATTTTGAAAACTTTTCGCTAAAGGAATGGCATCTTTCCGTGGTTGGAACATTCAAAAGGACACATGCCTCATCACTGCATTACGAAATTTGAAAGAAGATGGAAAGTATGTTAACAGTACTTTCACAAGAAGTGTCTGGCACATTTTGAGGGATCACATGGAATATCATTTCAATGAGAAGATCCCACTAATTAAAATTATGAACCACTAGAAGTTCCTGAAGAAGAGCTATTAGTTGGTAACGGAATTGTTAGTTGAGGAGACATGGATATAAGATATCGAACATGTCATTGTCCCAGATGATCCGACCCAATGGGAAAATGTAAGAATCCTTCCGTTAAGCATTCTTCTCTTTATTTTCCTTCTTGCAAAGATATGTTTTCATTTTTTTTTACTTTGTAGGTTAATGTCAAGTACAGAAGGTGACGAAGTCTTCAATTTCATTTTCTGGAAATCATGGATGAGCTAGTCTATTAGTTTCCATGTTCGTCCGTTCATTGGTGGGATCTATTCATCTGTCTACAGTTCAATGATAGAAATCTATCTTCATTTACTGGTTATTATCTAATAAGCATGGTGAACGATAATTTCTTATCACCAACTTTGGATATTATTTTCTTTTATGTTTATTTTGCTTATTGAATGGTTCTGAATCTTATGTTCTTTCTTTCGATACTGTTTTCTTTGGATTTTGTTTTCTTCTCGCAAGTTACGTGATTTTCTTTATATATTTCTTTTAATTTATGTTCTCATATGGATTAATAATATATTACTTTCCAAAGATTTCTAATACGCTTGTAGGATGCCTTGCAAAAAACTTTATGAGGGTTATAAAGGCAATGATGAAAGCTTCCAACGCTTGAGGGAAAACCTATTAACCGATTGGACGTTGTTGGTTTGGCTGGTTGGTGAAAATTAAACCAGGCAACCCCATTGAATGTATTTGCATACATTGGATGGCTGCAATGCAGTAACCCTATGCAACATTGAAGGTGACAGTTAATTATGTTTGCATGGCATGGATTGCTGCAATGTAGCAACCCCATGCAACACAAATTTCAAAGGATAAATTCTTTAGACCATCCATACTTATTAGAATTTGCCTAATAACTAGCATTAAAAAATTCTAAAATGAAGCAATCTAAGCCTACTGCAAATTTAACAAACCATTTTTATTGACTACCTAGATATGCCATTAGAGGTTAGTAACTTCACACCTACAATTACTCTTATATATCCTTGAATTAAGCTCTCTGTTGATTTATACATAATGCACTTAAATTATTTGTACAGGTTTGTCTTTCTTATTAATTACAAGCAATCATCACTTCTTTAAAGCGATACCAAAACTTCTCATGGTTTCCTAGATAAGTTAACAAAAATATCCACTACAATTACTCTGTCTTCCATTTATTCAAATATTTCTCATTATATATTTATTCTTGTTTAAGGTCTTGGATTACAACACTTGCCGAATTAAAAGAATTTGCCATATCTGATACACCAAAGATGAAGATCTCAAATGTAGATCAAAGCATCTCATAACTTACATTTTCTAAGGGAAATCCAAATCAAACTAATAATATCTTTTTATTATCAGATTTTCACATATATACCCCTGTAAACTTTCGATAAGACGTATATATCCCCATGTTCTTAATATTTTCGTATATACCCCTATAAACTTACTCCGTTAAGGTCATATGCCCCTGCTCCATTAAACCCAATGGAAATGTCAAAAAAAATATAAAAAATAGGAAAATTTATATTTCCATCCTCATGTTTTTGTGTTCATTTCCCTTTGCTCCTTCCGCACTGGCTTCTCCCCGGCCTTCTCCTTCACCGACTTGTGTTGCGCCTCGAGCCCCTTGTTGACGACCTCGAACTTGGGGAACTCAATGTCCTCCACCTTCGACGCGAGCTCAACCTTACGTGGGAGCGGCAGTGGGGGAGGTGCGGTCGTAGGCTCATCAAGCTTGAAGTCATCGATCTCGTCATAGTCCAGCTGCTATCTTGTAGATGATCATCGAGAGCCGCAAGCCGTTCATGGACGTTGGGAGGCCCTGCACAATGATGACCTTGACGGAGAGCAGGCAGCTTAGCCGGTTCATCATGATGTGGGAGAAGGCACACATGGGCTTTCAGCTCCATATGCCCTTTTTCTCCCTGACCAACATGTCCTCCGCAGCGGAATCTGACCGCGACTTGGTTGGGGGCTGGAACCTGCTGACGCCAACATCGTCGTCAGGGTCCTGCTGCTTGGGGCAGAAGTGGAGGGAGCCGATGTGGTTCAAAGCAGAGGGAGGAAAGGAAGGAGGAGGGGGAGGAGGAGGAGGAGGTGTGAGGGTTTTGGGGGAAAACTTGGGGAGAGATATATTTTGAGATGAAAATATAAATTATCCTATTTTTTAATATTTTTTTGATGTTTTCGGTTAGGTTTAACAGAGCAGGGACATACGGCCTTAACGGAGTAAGTTTATAGGAGTATATATGTAAATATTAAAAATATGGGGGTATATACATCTTATCGAAAGTTTACAATGGTACATATGTAAAAAGTCCTTTTATCATTTATGTTACGACCCGGTTCCCGAATCCCTACAGGATACAAGATTGGACCGACTCAACTGATCCCAAGACCTAGTCGTCCAATGAGAGAGTAACCAAAAAGCAAGAAAGTAAACCACATTCACTATGCTAAGCAACTAACAGTAAAAAGGTACAGTAGTAAGGAAGTAAAAACTGCTACAGTACATATCACCACCACAACAGCAGAAAGTAACAAGTACAGGAATATAAAGTACAGAACACAAGAGTGCAAAACGTAAAGGTACAAGAGTCTACTCACTACTACAAACGAGTACAACAAAAGAGCTACAACTACTGGGCTCTACTGGGCCCAGCACCCTCTGCAGCTGTGGGCTCTGGCTGCTCAACACCTGGACCTGAAAAGGGTTATGAGTACACAAAGTCAGCGAACGCTGAGTAGAGTGGCAACCAACTAACTAAAGTAGTAAAAGTGGATAGGTAGCTGTTGTTTTCCAATTACATTATTTCAAAAGTTATTCCCTTTTTACCCATTGGTTTATTTATCAAATCTCTTTCTTGATCTCGAATGTTCCTCGTGGGAATGATCTTGATTGCAGTATTTTCCGAAGAGTAGAAGGCACACGTGGTGCTCTCCTGGTCGGGAGAGTCCCCCGTGGTGATCCTACACCCAGTCAACCACCCCAAGGTCACGGACAGGCGTAACGGTGATTACGGTACGTGCGATAAGTGCAAGGGTAGCTACCCCACATTGGCACGCGATCAGTCGTTTCCGTTAGCAGGTGCGCCCAAAGCATAGCACGAAACCAGTATAGGGCCTAGCCCTCTCAGTAACAGGGGCCTAGCCCCTCTCAGTAACCAAATAGGGGTCTCGCCCCTCCACAGTCCACGCACCCTCGCCTAACTACCCTGGTTTGCCCAATGGGCCTAACAAGTCGATGTAGGGTGGCTAGCTGAACCCCGAGCACCGTGGGGTGGCTAGCTCTCTCCCTACACTAGTTGCTCTCCCCGGTACTGTGTACGCGAGGGCCAAGAAGTCAATACAGAGTGGCCAATCCTAACCCCAGGTCCCTGATTGCGCAGCAATCATAGGTCTTAACTGGCCTAGATTAAGCTAGGACTTAGCATAAATTAGGGTTATTCATGCATGCATACGCATTATCTGCATCTTTGCTGCTTTCCTTTAGCTATGCATAAAATAATGTTATAATGTGCTGATTAAGTGCATTATGTCGATTGCAGGGAATAAGCTGATCAGGAGCTGGATCTGAAGCTGAATCAGGAATAATAGGAGTTGTAGCAGAGTTGGAGCAGAAGGCCTAGTTTAGATGTAGGAATAATAATGTAAGGGGGTTAAAAGTATGCTATTATATTAAGTAGGAACAAAGCAGTAAAATGTGAAGAGCTTAGGTTCATCCTAGCCCTAGGATAGCCTAGAGACTTCCCCAAGCCTTAGCCACCCTTAGATTAGGTCACAACACACTAAGAAGCCCTAAAACCCTAGTTCCAACCCTTCTCTGGACGTCCAGATAAGTTTTAAGACATCCAGGACCCTTAGCCAACTCCCGCACACTTCAAACCCACTTCTGCAGTGTTATTGGACGTCCAGACACTTTGTCAGACGTCTAATTTCTGCAGAATACCCAAAACAGAACCCGAACTCCTTCCTGACTCTGATTGGACGTCCAGACAACAAGTCTGGACTTCTGATTTTTGAGTATAAGACATCTGATTCTATAATTAGACGTCTGATACTGCTCTCCAATTCCTGTTTTGGGATTTAAGCCTTGATCTTGGATCTCTAGGTCCCTAAACCCAATTCCAACCCCATAGGAACCTAAATTAAGGTGCCCTAACCCTAGTACACCACCTCTAGACCTCCCTAAGGACTTAATTAGGTCCTCACTAAACCTAATTGACTTGGATCTTAGTCAATTCCATCAGCCTATTCAATTGAACTCATTGAGTCTAATTGAGCCCTAATCTCAGCACACACTGTCCAATTGGACTCTGTGAGAGTCCAATTGACCTAGACCTGACTTAATTGAGTTGTTTTACTCTCAATTAAGTTTCCAAACACCCAATTAAACTTGTATTAAGTTTAATTGCACTTTACCTTAGTGAATTAGGGTTTATAACCCTAATTTGAGACCTACCTTGACCTAAACCCACTAGAACCCAACCTAATCAACCTAGCCACCTAAGTTTTGACCCACACACACCCACACACACCATCCACACGAAAATATCTAGCCTAGAGTTCTCTAGAACTCTCTACCATGTGTGGTTGCCTTGGTTTCCAAAAATAGCAACCAAGAGCCATTCAATTTTTAGATCCACATTTGGTGGATCTAAAAACCACCATCCACCCTCTCTCTCTCACTCTCCCACGAGCTCCCACCATAGGCCTCTCTAGAGAATTCCATAATTCTCTAGAGAGCTTCCATTGGGTCTATAAAAAGATCCCATGGGTAGGCATTGGCACTGATGAGAACCTCATCATGAGCCATAACTAGCTCATTTTGACCTAATATAGAGAATAAAAGCTCCTACATAACCTTAGAAAGGCTTGGCTCAGAGAGATTCTGAGTTTGCAAAGAAAACATAAACTGAGGGGTAAAAATGCAATTTCACCAATCCGATCTGAAAATAGGGTAACTCAGGGCCCAAACATAGGTCAAAACAACCTAATAAGAAGAAAAGTGGGATGAGATGACTCAATAAGGGCTACAGCAACCCCAAAGAATTAAATGACAGCTTGTAACCCTAAAAACAAACCCACTTCAATTCACGTGGTTTGAGGCAAGGTAAAAATCAACTAAACCCTCTAAAATTCATATAAAAATAATCTATAGGGTTTAGGACTTTCAATTTGGCCTTAGGAACCCATTTTGACCTACATTGAGAACCATGCCCAATTAACAACTTAATTTGGGTTTTTACGTAAATTTACCGATCAAACAAGGTTTAAGCTAGAAATAAAATTCACCATCAGAATCCTTAGGTCCTAATTAGTCATGCATAAAAACTTGGAACTAAGAAGAAACCTTCTTGACCAACTTTACACTTTGGTCCTCATATATTTACTTTTTGGCCCTCAACTTTTGAACCCTCGCATTTTGGCCCCTAACTCTCCTTCATTCTTTGTGTTTAGGTCCCTCCTGCAAAACCTGCGTAGCACCATGCTCCGGCGACCTTGCGCGGAGCATGGCGCCGCGCAGGGTGAGGGAGGGGCCCTGGCAAGTCAATGGGGGGTACCCTGCGTCGTCAGCCACCGCAGGGACACCCCCCTAGGTACTGGGACCGCCCATACCGCCCGTGTGAACGCACGGACGGCATGGGTCTCCTTCCTCCAGCGTCCTCCGGCGAGGGAGACACGTCGTCTCCCTCTGCCCTCCTCTCTGATTCCGCCCCTATAAATAACCCCGTCGCTCCGCCGTTCTTCGGAGCTCGGATCTGATGGAGACACCCCCCTAAATTCCTCCCTTCCCACTCTGACAGACGCCCCCTTGCTCCGGCGGCCATCTCCTCCTCCTCCTCGTCGCCCTGCCGCACTACCAGCATCTGGGTTACCTTCCCTCGATCCTTCCGCGTCACGCCGCACCCAGCTGGCGCCTCTCCGGTCCCTTCCTCGCCGCCGCCCCTTCCTCTAGGAAATTTCTTCTCCGGCGACAGTCGATACGACTGTCTCCTGCGCCAACCCCTCCTCGTCCAGCTTAGCAGGTAGAACTTCTCCTCTTCCTCCCCTCTTTCTTTTCCATACTGAAACCCTTACTGTCGGCCCTGATTTCCCACCGATCACCCTCACCTTCTCCACCTCCGGCCAAACTCCGGTGAACCGCTCCCATCGCTCCAGCACCCCACACGGCTCTCCGACCTGTGCATAACCTCCACCTAGTCACCCTGATCCTCTTCCACCCCTCCTCTTCCCACCAAACGCCCTCTGCAGATCCACCAAACACACCCACTACTCTACCCGCAGTTTGACCTAGGGTGATCCGTTGGCTCCACCACGCCCACTGCAAACCATCCGACCACCTTCGCCGTGCCACGGCGAAGGTCCCCCACCTGTCTGATTAGGCCGAGAGGCCGTTCTTCTGTGACCAGGTGACTCGCCCGCCGTCGCCATTACTGAGCAGGCAGAGCTCCTTCGCCTGCAGGTGCAGGCACGCCTTCGCCCAGGTTCGACTCCCAGGTTGCGCGGGGCGTCTCCGCGAAACGTCCCAGGCTCGCAGTTAGGGCGAAGGCCGCGCGTGAGGCCACGATCGCCCACTGCTCCCTCCGCGACGGGCGCTCAATTGGGGTGGGACATTTAGTCCCACCTCGGAACTTCTCAGAGGCGCGCGGACGCATAAAGGCAAAAAGTGCCTTATGCTGTCTGCCTCCTGACCACAGGGTGAGGTCCCTCTCACCCGACCCGGCCTCGTCCGTGACCACGCTCCGCGGACCTGGCCTGACCCGATTAAACCGACCTGCACTCCTCGCCCACCACCGCACGCCGGTGGGCCTGGACCCGGGCGCGACTCGTACCCGATTACCCGGTTGCTCTGAGAGAGCTGTCCTAAGAGCAAACTTTGAGAGAAAGAGACGCGCGGGGGAGAGGGGTAGAGTAGGTTTTGCCCTGACTCTGAACTCTTGAGCGTGCAGGCACAGGTGAAGAAGAAGGAAGCTTAGGGAGACACTGTAGCAACAAGAGGTTTAAGTTGTCTGATTTTCAAATCAGACGACGTCCTGAAGACAGGTGAAGGCAAAGAAGAAGGAAGGCGAGGTAGAGGAAAGAGAGGAACACAGAGCAGCCAAGTGAAGACTCTGCAGACATCAGAAGACAAAGAAGAAGAAGAAAAGAAGAGAGAAGGAGCAGCCAAGTGAAGAAACAGAAAGCAGAAGAAGAGCACGGGAGGCAGATCTGAAGCAAGAAAAGAAGAAACAAAGAAAATAAAAAGAAGAAAAAGATAGGATCGTCCAACCAAGAAATAGAGGAAGCAAGAAAAGAAGAAGAAGAAGAATAGGAAGAACAAAAGCCAAAGATAGAGAAAGAAAGAAGAGAAGAAGAAGAAGCCAAACTTTCATCTCTCTCTCTCTCTCTTTATTTTTGTAATAAAACATGTATATCTCTAGAATACGACTTGCTCCCTGAGTTCGACCTCGGGAGAACTGTATTTTCCGAGTAACAAATATTAGCAAATGATGGCAATAACTATCTGTACTACAACGACTTAAGAAAAGCTAGTTGCTGCCACCATTTCGCCAGTTGGCACCGTTGCCGGGGAGCAACGGCTATTCTAGAGGTAAACATTTCTGTTTCTTTTTAGTTCTAATAATCTCCTCTCTTTTGTGCAGCTACAGGAAATCAAGAAGACAAGCAACCGCACGACAACCACTCCGAGGACAGGTAATTTTTTTTCCTCTCGCCATTAACCCCTAAACTCTAAAGAGGAAGAAAAGAAAAGAACAAGCAATATAAGGCTAACCTGTCTTCTATACTTAGTAAACCATAAAAAGTTGCATGTTTTCAACCCATTATTCCTGCACACTATTAAGGGTATTTAAGGGCTAACACATTCTTGCTTGAGCCCTAATTACCCAACAAAGAACTAACTGGACCAAATAGAGCCAACATAAGATTCAACATTAGGGTTTTAGAAACACACTACTTAAATCAAGAATGGAGAAAATCCAAAAGAAGTGTGCCTAAACCATTGATTGAAAATACCTATCCAAAGAAACCCTAAAATAAGTTTGGCTCTTTAAACACTTTAACCCTAAAAGGACAAAGACCTAATAAGCAAAACTAGCAGGTAAAGTTGACCATTTGGGTCAACTAACCTTCAAATTAGGTCACTCTTTGCACTTAAAAGACTAAAGTTCAAGTGGAACCCTAAGCACCTTGCTCTTGAACTAAAATTGGTAGACTTAAGAGGTCAAGATCCCCATTCTGGTCTACCTGGAACCGCAGTGACAAGAGAGGTCGGGTGGGGGAAACCCTGTAACTCGTGGGGACGCTCTACCGTGTAGGGGTCTTTACGAGACTCACTCTCTCTGGCTGCCTAGGTAATTCTCAGGTGGTCGATCTTTCTGATCAAGGGGTCCATCTGCCCCGCACCTCTATAGTCACCCAACACATTTTTGGGTGTCTTGATTAGGTCCAGCACCTTCTAAACTCATCTCTTCCAACAGTGCATGTACGGTAGGAGGTCCTTAAGACCACCCTTAAGACCTCCTTTAGAAATTCACTCTCGTCAAGGCCAAGCCTCGACGCCCGTGTTTGTGCAGCAACCCCCTCACATTATTCTCTCTTCTGATTCAGAACCAAGTTCTTCTTCTTCCCCCATCATGGCTCAGCCAGTTGAGGAAGAAAACAATCTGGAGCACCAGCTCCAGCGACTCAACGACCTCTTCCAAAACTTTGTACACCCACCGCAGCGTCCCATGATGCGGGACCATTATAATCCTGCTGCGGTGGCCATCGAGCCTCGAGTCAGAATCCCGATTGGAGGACCTGATTCTGAATTAAAGCCCAATATGATTCATGCTATACCTAAATTCCATGGGCTTAATTCTGAAGATCCCTTCCAGCACATCAAACAGCTAAAGCATCTGGCCCAAACTTTTGGGTCAGACGCACAAAATCGGGATATTCTTCTCATGAAGATGTTCTCCTTTTCTCTTATGGACAAGGCCGCCCATTGGTACCAAACTCAGACCCGGCCGATCAACAATTGGGAAGAACTTCAGTCCGAGTTCCTGAAAAAGTTCTTCCCTGTTGGACGGACCAACGCCTTGCGCCATCAGATTACACACTTCACCCAACAAACAGGGGAACCTCTCCATGAGGCATGAGATCGTTTTCAGGATCTCATGAGAAAGTGCCCCCATCACGGAGTTCCTAAATGGGAACAAGTCCAACCGTTTTACCAGGGACTCCGTGAGGACATCCGTCTTTTCGTCAATGCAACCTGCAAAGGAAATATCATGGGTCAACATGAAGACACCGTGTGGGAGATTCTCGAAAACATGTGCGAGAACTCCATCAACAATGACTCCATGTGATTATTCGACAGGATGAATACCCGCGTAGCGACGAATCTCAGGGGAGCACACGAGACGCAGGGCCTGTCCGCATCAGTCGACTTGGACTTAATGGCCAGTCGATTGGACAAGGTCTCGATTATCGAAAAGAAGGTGGATGAGTTGACTCAGCATCTGCAGCGAGCCACCTCTGCGCATAACCCTTTCGCACAGCCTCCTTCCACAAGGGAAACGGTGTAAAACATTCTCCATCAATCTTCTCCTAGGATGGACCCATCATCCGAATCTTTGCCCGAAGGTCCCTCCGATTCCTTCTTCACCTGGCAGGGAAATTCCATTCCCTCTTTCTCTAACTCTCTGGAGGTTCCTCAGACCTACGATGACCTCAACGCCATCCAGAACGACCCGTTCTCCAACACCTATAATCCTGGATGGCGTAACCATCCTAACTTTCAGTGGACGGGAAATTCCCAAACCCAAAGACCATCCCTCCAACCCCACCCACAACCTCCTCATCCTTACCAGCTGCCTCAGCCTCGGCCCAACCCTACTTATCCATCTGGGCCAAATCAAGATCAAATGTCCCTTATCCTTCAGATCCTGGCTGACATTCAAAGAACGAATGCGGCTATTCAGAAACAACACAAGGACGAACTTACAGAGGTCCGAAACCAATTGACCCAGTTGGCAAACTCTCGCCAGCCAGGTACTCTTCCTTCCCAACCTCTGCCTAATCCTAATAACGTGACAACCCAGCGGCGCGTTATGAACCCAAACCCGGGCCATGCCCATATGATTTATCAGGCCCCCTCTGTTCCTTCACCTGACGGGATAGAGGCCTCCACTTCTTTTGCAGGTTACCAGCAGCAAGCTATCTTACCCAATCCCAACCAAAACCAGGCAGGACTTAATTCCGTAACGACCCGTAGTGGTAAGGAAACCCAAGACCCACCTCATCCGAACCACTCCAAGCTGCGTATTGATCCCAAGCCTAGGACAGTAATCCAGGACGTCCCCACCCCTGTCCCAGATCCACAACCTGGACCTATCCTAGAAGAACCAACCAAGATCCCATTTCCCGAGGCCTTGACCAAGGGAAAGAAGACCACCAAGCCCGTGGCACCTGAGGAGGACCTGGTCAAGCTCTTTGAGCAGGTCCACATAAACATCCCCTTGATGGATGCAATCCGCCACGTACCAGCTTACGCACGATTTTTAAAGAATGTGTGTACACCCCAGTGTAAGCCGCGAACCAAGGGTGGGAGCCTAATTGTTCTGTCAGAGCAAGCCAGCTCTGTAATCCTCAGTAAACTCCCACCCAAGGCAAAAGATCCTGGTACTCCCCTGATCTCCTGCAAGATAGGTGCTACCCAATTTGATAGAGCTTTGCTAGACTTAGGTGCATCCATAAACCTGATACCCACATCCTTACTTGACCATCTAGAAGAATCTGAGCTAAAACCAACCGAGGTGACATTACAATTAGCAGATCGATCTATAAAGTCACCAAAAGGGATTCTCGAGGATGTTATCGTAAGAGTGCGGGATTTCTATTTCCCAGTGGACTTTATAGTCTTAGATATGGACGCGCCTAAAAACCCTAGGGATACACCAATCATTCTAGGGAGACCTTTCTTGGCTACTGCTAGAGCCAACATCAGCTGTGAGGAGGGCCAAATAGAGCTTAAATTTGGAGATCAAACCTTAAAAATTGATATATTTAAGGCCCAACAAGGAATTAATTGCGGTCTCATCGAACAGATTTGTGACGTCAGGACTTTGGTTGATGAATCACACTTCCAGAATGACTCGATTATGCCTCATCAATCACAGAAAGATCTTGACCAGCAAACAGAGGAGTCAAATCCAGACATACACAACCCAGTAACTCCTACCCTTAAACCTCACATCTACACTGAACCACCCGCTGCTACTGATAACCCTATCCTCCAGTTAAAGCCTCTTCCTGCTCACTTGAAATACATCTTTTTGGGTTCCAATCAGACCCTTCCTGTGATTATCAATTCCAACCTCAATCCCGAACAGGAATCCTGTCTGATTGCTGTCCTCCAGCAACATCGCAGAGCCATCGGGTGGACTCTCGATGATTTGACTGGAATAAGCCCCTCTTATTGTACTCATCATATATATTCAGAAGAGGGCGCGTGACCTTATCGTGAAATGCAGAGACGTTTAAACCCTAATCTGCAGGAGGTCGTGAAAAAGGAGATCATTAAGTGGTTAGATGCCGGGATCATCTACCCGATCTCCGATAGTCGTTGGGTGAGCCCAATTTAGGTTGTGCCTAAGAAGGCAGGACTCACCATCATGACGACTGAAATCGGAGAAATCATTCCTACCCGAGTAGCCAATGCGTGGAGAGTCTGTATAGATTACCGTCGACTCAATTCCTCCACCAAGAAGGATCATTTCCCACTACCCTTCATTGATCAAATTCTCGAGAAACTAGCGGGAAATAGGTTCTCCTGCTTTCTTGACGGGTACTCCGGTTATAACCAGGTGGCAATCCATCCTGAGGACCAAGAAAAGACCACATTCACCTGCCCCTTCGGAACGTATGCTTTTCGAAGGATGCCTTTCGGTCTTTGCAATGCACCCGCTACTTTTCAGCGATGCATGCTTGCCATATTCTCAGATATGGTAGGTGATTTCCTGGAAGTCTTCATGGATGACTTTTCAGTCTTTGGAGAATCTTTTGATGATTGCCTCCAACACTTGGTCCAGATACTCAGGCGATGCATTGAGGTGAACTTGGTTCTTTCCTGGGAAAAGAGCCATTTCATGGTGCCTGAGGGAATTGTCCTGGGACACTCAATTTCGGAAAAGGCATCCAGGTGGATCGAGCTGAGGTTGATCTGATTTCTCGCCTTCCTGTACCTAGCTCGATCAGGGACATCCGTTCCTTTTTAGGGCACGTCGGTTTTTACCGTCGTTTCATTCCAGATTTCTCGAAAATCGCGTGCCCCTTGACTTCTCTTCTCTCTAAGGATGTACCTTTTGAAATCTCCAAGGAATGCACGCTAGCCTTTGAAAACCTACGTGACCGAGTCACCCAGGCACCTATCCTACAATCCCCTGACTGGTCTCAACCCTTTGAGATCATGTGCGATGCGTCTGACTTAGCTGTAGGAGCGGTCCTGGGGCAGAAAGCTGACGGGAAACCCGTGGTCATCTACTACGCTAGCAAGACACTTGACGAGGCTCAGCGTAACTATACGGTTACGGAGAAAGAGCTGCTAGCCGTAGTATTTGCCCTTGAAAAATTTCGATCGTATCTTCTGGGTTCCCATGTCATCATCTACTCGGATCACATGGCTGTAAGGCATCTCCTTACCAAGAAGGATGCGAATCCCCGACTAATCCGTTGGATCTTGCTGTTGCAAGAATTCGATCTTGAGATTCGCGACAAGGCGGGAAGGCAGAATGTGGTAGCCGACCATCTGTCCCGTCTTCCTTCTGAGATCATAACCCTTCCGGACCCATCACGGAACATTTTCCTGATGAGCACCTGCTTTCTGTTGGTACTAAACTTCCATGGTTTGCTGATATAGTAAACTACTTGGCATCTCATCAGACACCATCTGGTTGGCCAAAGGCCAAGAAAGGCAAATTGCGTTCTGATTCCAAGTATTACATTTGGGAAGACCCGTACCTTTTCCGCATAGGTGCTGATCAAATTATTCGGAGATGCGTCCCGGAAGAGGAAATCAGCAATATCATATCTTTCTGCCATGACCAGGCATGCGGTGGCCATTTCTCAGGCCATAAAACCGCATCCAAAGTCCTCCAGTGTGGCTTCTACTGGCCTACACTTTTCAAAGACGCATACAGTCACTGCAAGGCATGCAGTCGTTGCCAAACTTTGGGCAACATGAACCATCGTGACATGATGCCTTTGCAGCCGATTCTCGTATGCGAAATCTTCGATGTATGGGGGATTGATTTTATGGGCCCCTTTCCTGTTTCGGATGGTTTCGAGTACATTCTGCTTGCAGTGGACTACGTGTCCAAATGGATCGAAGCCATACCGACCCGAACCTGCAATCACAAGATTGTTCTTAAGTTCATACATCGAAACATTTTCTCAAGGTTCGGGATTCCTCGTGCTATTATCTCTGATGGGGGGACCCATTTTACAAATGCTCAGTTTAGATCACTGATGGCCAAATTTGGGGTGTCTCATCGAATCTCTACTCCTTACCACCCCCAAACAAATGGTCTAGCTGAGCTATCAAATCGGGAGATCAAGAAAATCCTGCAAGTCACTGTTCGGCCTGACAGGAAGGACTGGTCGTCCCGACTTCCGGAAGCATTGTGGGCCTATAGGACCGCCCACAAGACCCAATTGGGCATGTCTCCCTTTAGACTGGTGTACGGAAAGGCATGCCACCTTCCCGTAGAACTGGAGCATAAAGCCTATTGGGCAGTACGGAACTGTAATCTAGATCTTTCCAAGGCTGGAACCCACAGAAAACACCAAATCAGCGAGATCGATGAATTACGCCTAGACGCGTACGAGAACTCGCGAATATACAAGGAGCGGGTTAAAGCCTTCCACGACAAACACATCTCGAGAAAGATCTTTCATCCTGGTCAAAAGGTCCTACTCTTTGATGCCCGACTCAAACTTTTCCCAGGAAAACTGAGGTCCAAGTCGGTCGGACCGTATTTAGTCCGACAGGTTTTTGGAAATGGAGCTATTGAAATCAGTCCACTCAGCCATGATTCCGAACCTTTCATCGTGAACGGTCAGAGACTCAAACCGTTCATTGATGTGACTTCTACTAATTCGGCTGAATCATCCCTCATCCTCCATTCCCCTTGAACTTACTACGCCCAGCCGATGGCGTAAAACTCAGCGCTTAACGGGAGGCAGCCCGTCATTTCTTGAAAATCTAAAACCTTTTTTTTCTGACACCATTGTGCACTTAAGGTTCACCCTTTAAGACAGCCGACTCCACCTCAGATGCTTGCATCTGAGATTAGAAATCGTCCGCAGAATTCATCCCGACCCATTCACTCACAAAAATATCTGTCTTAAGGAATAAATTAAGTAAATAAAAATCCCTAAATCAAAATGAGGACATTGCAAGTTTTAGGCATGGGGGGGTATAAGTGCAAAACTTGTAGAAAAAAAGGTTTTAAACAAAAAATTCATATATGCCAAAAACACCATAAAAATTAAAAATTTTTCAAAATAAAAAGAATAAGAGGAGAAAGGAAATTTTGAGGAGAAGGAAAAGAAACAAAATGAAAAGGAGCACAAAAAGATGAAAGAAAAGAGTAATAGTCATTAGTAAGAAGCTAAGGAATTAACCTTAGTCTAGACCATTTTTTTCAAGAAAAGAAATGAAAAGTGCTTGGTAAGATTAGTAAGAACGCAAACCTTAGGCATTCTTGATAGACTCTTAGTGCCCATTAAGATCTAGACAATCCTCAAGAGGTTGAGGAAAATGAAAAGCTTAAGTACTAGGTCCAAGGCTTAGGAAGTATTTGACCTCGCTAACTAACTTCTGATTTACGGGACTCAGTAACCTAAGCACCCTAACCTCACACATAGCCTGGTTCAGCAAGCGTAAAAATCAAAATCACGCAGAAGTGTCGAAAAAATTCTGAAAAGTACACCTAGAGTAGGAGCGGCCGATCAACACAAGTTGATTTGGACGAGTTCCCAACGCAGAGAGGCGGGAAATCCCCTCAAAGATGCGTAACAAAATATCATCTCCACGGTGCTTGTCTCTTAGGATATTCACATATCCTACTGGGGGCATGTAAACACCCTGCTGGTTCAGATTCCATGGATGGCATTATCACGAAGTGTCAACTGCCAGGGTCTGGACGCAGCCACGGAACACCATGGATGGGAATATCTCGAAATCTCAATAGCCAGGGTTCTGGGGGTTGCCATGGGCGGTGTTATCTCGAAGCATCGATCGCCAGGAACCCTTGAGGATTGATGATGGGGACAAGGAATCTGATACAGACCGTGTTGAAAAGCCAATCCTAAGCTAGAATTAAAAAGAAAAAGAGAGAGAAAACTCTCCAAAAATAGAAAAATTTTCTACCTCTCTCTCTTACAAAATGCACTGCGAATTGAACCAGGGCTAAAATCGTTTCAAGCACGGGGTGCTTTAACTACAAAGTCCAATAAACCTTAGGTTAGTTCTTGTGGGTCGTAAAAACCTTTGCTAAGGACTGAGGCTGAGGCTAGACAGATTTGGATCTTGATTGGTACTAGAGTACCTTTTAAGCCTATGGTCAGCATTCTAACCTAATCTAAGTTTAAATGAAAAAGCACTTATTTGAAGCTATTAAAGAACTTCATGGTCTAGAATAAGGGTTGAAACCTTAAGTTTTTGCTAAGGGACTAGCAAAAGCTAGGCATGGGGGTATGATGAGAACCTCATCATGAGCCATAACTAGCTCATTTTGACCTAATATAGAGAATAAAAGCTCCTACATAACCTTAGAAAGGCTTGGCTCAGAGAGATTCTGAGTTTGCAAAGAAAACATAAACTGAGGGGTAAAAATGTAATTTCACCAATCCGATCTGAAAATAGGGTAACTCAGGGCCCAAACATAGGTCAAAACAACCTAATAAGAAGAAAAGTGGGATGAGATGACTCAATAAGGGCTACAGCAACCCTAAAGAATTAAATGACAGCTTGTAACCCTAAAAATAAACCCACTTCAATTCACGTGGTTCGAGGTAAGGTAAAAATCAACTAAACCCTCTAAAATTCATATAAAAATAATCTATAGGGTTTAGGACTTTCAATTTGGCCTTAGGAACCCATTTTGACCTACATTGAGAACCATGCCCAATTAACAACTCAATTTGGGTTTTTGCGTAAATTGACCGATCAAACAAGGTTTAAGCAAGAAATAAAATTCACCATCAGAATCCTTAGGTCCTAATTAGTCATGCATAAAAACTTGGGCCTAAGAAGAAACCTTCTTGACCAACTTTACACTTTGGTCCTCATATATTTACTTTTTGGCCCTCAACTTTTGAACCCTCGCATTTTGGCCCCGAACTCTCCTTCGTTCTTTGCGTTTAGGTCCCTCCTGCAAAACCTGCGCAGCACCATGCTCCGGCGACCTTGCGCGGAGCATGGCGCCGCGCAGGGTGAGGGAGGGGCCCTGGCAAGTCAATGGGGTGTACCCTACGTCGTCAGCAACCGTAGGGACACCCCCCTGGGTACTGCGACCGCCCATACCGCCCGTGCGAACGCACGGACGGTATGGGTCTCCTTCCTCCGGCGTCCTCCGGTGAGGGAGACACGTCGTCTCCCTCCGCCCTCCTCTCTGATTCCGCCCCTATAAATACCCCCGTCGCTCCGCCGTTCTTCGGAGCTCGGATCTGACGGAGACACCCCCCTAAATTCCTCCCTTCCTACTCCGACAGACGCCCCCTTGCTCCGGCGGCCATCTCCTCCTCCTCCTCGTCGCCCTGCCGCACAACCAGCAGCAGGGTTACCTTCCCTCGATCCTTCCGCGTCACGCTGCACCCAGCTGGCGCCTCTCCGGTCCCTTCCTTGCCGTCGCCCCTTCCTCTGGGCAATTTCTTCTCCGGCGACAGTCGATACGACTGTCGCCTGCGCCAACCCCTCCTCGTCCAGCTTAGCAGGTAGAACTTCTCCTCTTCCTCCCCTCTTTCTTTTCCATACTGAAACCCTTACTGTCGGCCCCGATTTCCCACCGATCACCCTCACCTTCTCCACCTCCGGCCAAACTCCGACGAACCGCTCCCATCGCTCCAGCACCCCACACGGCTCGTCGACCTATGCATAACCTCCACCTCGTCACCCTGATCCTCTTCCACCCCTCCTCTTCCCACCAAACGCCCTCTGCAGATCCACCAAACACACCCACTTCTCCGCCCGCAGTTTGACCTAGGGCGATCCGTTGGCTCCACCATGCCCACTGCAAACCATCCGACCACCTTCGCCGTGCCACGGCGAAGGTCCCCCGCCTGTCTGATTAGGCCGAGAGGCCGTTCTTCTGTGACCAGGTGACTCGCCCGCCGTCTTCATTACTGAGCAGGCAGAGCTCCTTCGCCTGCAGGTGCAGGCACGCCTTCGCCCAGGTTCGACTCCCAGGTTGCGCGGGGCGTCTCCGCGAAACGTCCCAGGCTCGCAGTTGGGGCGAGGGCCGCGCGTGAAGCCACGATCGCCCACTGCTCCCTCCGCGACGGGCGCTCAATTGGGGTGGGACATTTAGTCCCACCTCGGAACTTCTCAGAGGCGCGCGGACGCATAAAGGCAAAAAGTGCCTTATGCTGTCTGCCTCCTGACCACGGGGTGAGGTCCCTCTCACCCGACCCGGCCTCGTCCGTGACCACGCTCCGCGAACCTGGCCCGACCCGATTAAACCGACCTGCACTCCTCGCCCACCACCGCACACCGGTGGGCCTGGACCCGGGCGCGACTCGTACCCGATTACCCGGTTGCTTTGAGAGAGCTGTCCTAAGAGCGAACTCTGAGAGAAAGAGACGTGCGAGGGAGAGGGGTAGAGTAGGTTTTGCCCTGACTCTGAACTCTTGAGCGTGCAGGCACAGGTGAAGAAGAAGGAAGCTCAGGGAGACACTGTAGCAACAAGAGGTTTAAGTCGTCTGGTTTTCAAATCAGACGGCGTCCTGAAGACAGGTGAAGGCAAAGAAGAAGGAAGGCGAGGCAGAGGAAAGAGAGGAACACAGAGCAGCCAAGTGAAGACTCTGCATACATCAGAAGACAAAGAAGAAGAAAAGAAGAGAGAAGGAGCAGCCAAGTGAAGAAACAGAAAGCAGAAGAAGAGCACGGGAGGCAGATCTGAAGCAAGAAAAGAAGAAACAAAGAAAATAAAAAGAAGAAAAAGACAGGATCGTCCAACCAAGAAATAGAGGAAGCAAGAAAAGAAGAAGAAGAATAGGAAGAACAAAAGCCAAAGACAGAGAAAGAAAGAAGAGAAGAAGAAGAAGCCAAACTTTCATCTCTCTCTCTCTCTTTATTTTTGTAATAAAACATTTATATCTCTAGAATACGACTTGCTCCCTGAGTTCGACCTCGGGAGAACTGTATTTTCCGAGTAACAAATATTAGCAAATGATGGCAATAACTATCTGTACTACAACGACTTAAGAAAAGCTAGTTGCTGCCACCGTTTCGCCAGGCACCCATTCACTTCTTTGGCAATTGCACTCCATTGGTGCCATTCACGCCACCTCCATAGTCACTCCACCTCCACGAGCTCACTACCACCACCATGGAGGACACCATGCCGGGATGCTGGATCAACCCTACCTCTCTCCAAGGGTCGGCCTAAGCTACATTGGCCGCCCCTCATTCTCCTCTCGACCACTCCAAGGCCATCGGGGACCACCCCTGAATGCCCTCTATTCCTCTAGCTCGAGATCATGCTCTTCATAACTTTTATTGCTTTCATTTACTGCTTAGTAGTGTAGTCTTACTTCTCCCCCAATGATGCATGCGAAATCCTCCCATTGATTCTTGTATGCAATCGTTTTCTGGTAGTTAGGTTTAATTTTCAAGCATTCATGTATAAGCTTTCCTCTAGATTTCCTTGTACAACAACTCTCCAATGATGAATGAAATTGCATTTTATATATATATATATATATATATATATATATATCTTATGTGTTTGAAATCACCTTGAGCTAAATGATTATCATATTTGCGTGATTTAAGTGCCTGTTCTTTAATTGTCTATATATTACGCACCAGCATGTCGTTTAAATAAAGTAGAGCGACTTTAAGATCGATTTCAAAAACAAAAACAACGCCTCCCAGAGACGAACGACCGGGACTCAAGTCTCGTTATCTTTAAAAATCAAATCTTTGACGAACGTTTTTGCGCGACCATACTACGACTTTCGACGACTTTCAAATGCACGAAAACAGCTTTCTATCAAATGGCTCCGTTGCCGGGGAGGCAACATCATTTTTCTTGATTTCGATCTTTTACTTCTCATTGACAAATCTGCCTCTACTTCATTTTTTTTGATGTGCAGGACAATAGGGAAGAAAAACGGGATCTGTGCACACGAGCGCAGAAAAAAAATCAGGTGCACATCACATTCTTTTATATTAGGTTTATTTTCTGAACCCTAGGACTAGATCTACTTCCTACAATTTCTTTTGAAAAAAAAAACAAAAAAAAAAAGATTTTTCTCATTTTCGTGAAAAAGAAAAAAAAATCAAGAAGAAAAATTTTGAAAAAAAATCTAGATTAGGTTTTCTTTCGAATCTAGGTTGTTTTGAAAAAAAAAAGAGAAAAAAAAGAGATATTTTCGTTGAATCTTTTGAAAAAAATTCTTTTTGAAAAAAAAAAGTGCAAAAGATTAAAAAGAAAAAAAAAGGCATTTTTGGTGGAAGGCTTGAATTTCAAATTCAAACCTCTTTAAAAGCTTTTCCACCACCTTCTGATTTTCGGCCAGATTTCAAATCTCACTTAAAAATTCGATTGCCGAAAAATCCGTTAGCGAAAAATTCTGAAATTCGGGTAAAACCTTCATTTTCAAACCATCTTTCAAATTCCACCATTACTTTGGAAAAACTCCAAGCATAAAATTTTTAAAAATTCACGAAGTGTACGGGAGTCAGATAGACCCAGATTAAAAAATTTTCAAAGTTCCAAAAGTGATTCCGAGCAATCCACGAATCTGTCTTGACTAGAAATGATGGGGTTTGAAAGATGATCTAATTGACTTTATTTTCCATATTTTTACCAAATTTTTGAAGATCATTTGGTATTGTTTCAAAGCAAAAAACCGTTCTGGGGTCAAAGTTCCAAATCTGACCCCCTGATATTTAAAATTCCCTAAAAATTCGGTTGAAACAGTAAAAATTCCAAAAAAATATTCTCTAAAAAACTAATTGAAAAAGGAATCTACTTGAAAAATTTCAAATTAATTGGATTCCAATTACTATTGGAGAATCAATATTATTTTGGTGGTCTGTTGAAATAAAGAAAAACCCTAGAAGTGCATGCAACTTAGGTTGAACCTTTAGGGTCACAAATAGAGACCACACCTTTGGCTAACTTAGACTTAATCAAGTCTAGTTAGCTGGTGAGCTTGGTCACCTTGTGGGCCACTCACCACAAACCCAACTGAAGAAAACGGGTTAAAAACTAATTTTAAAACACGAAATCAACCCGAGTTCGTTGTCGTACTACTGAATGAGTTTAATCTCTCTTGCCAAACCTAGTGACTAAGTCTGCGGGGTAGTGTCAAACGACCGCGGCTCGAGGGTCAACGGAACCGAAGGCGTAAGCCAAAGGAAGAACCTTCCCCGTAGTCCCCTCGTAACCAGATTGGCTGGGTTAGCTTGAGAGGCGGGATTCACGTTCAGTCGGTTGTACGACGAACTTATCTTCAGGAATTCAAATCCCTAACGAAAAATCTGGTCACCTGATCTATAAGGACCATTTGATTGACAGGGCCTTAGCCTTGTTCTGCGTGGCTACACCAACCCAAGGGTTGGGCGGTGCATGCACGGAAGGAGGTCACTTCGACCTCACTTGGTTAGACCTTGGGAGCCACTCCCAAGGAGGCGAGTCACCTCGCTCGGACCATCTTCTCGCCCCATTTCTTCTATCTGCTGAGCCGCAATGGCTAACATTGGATCTGGACCTAATCAGGATCCAGAAGAGCTGGACCCACGAGCTTATCTGAGAGCTCGGGTCACTGAATCAACTCAACCTTGGGATCAGAACCCAAGGTGGCGAAGATGACTTTTCGCTTCGCTTGATCCTTCTCCTCGGGTTACCGAAATGGTTAACCCATATCCTAACCCTGGATATTATGACCCATACCAGTCGGTCCCTCAAAGGATCGCATCTTATAACCCAGGATATGGATTGCATACTCCTGCTTCTCACCCATGGAACATGGGTAGACCTGATTCACCCCCTGGAACCCCTGAAGAGCTATCGATGCATATGCGGCCGCATTATAGAATACAGAGAGCTATAGCAAGCGCTAAGGAAAAGGCTGCATCCTATCTACACAAAATCCAGGCTATCATTGAGCCGAACCAAAGACAAAGTCGGATTCCGCATCAACAAGCTGTGATGGAGCTCCTTCAGGAAACAGCAGAGATAACAAGGCGAATGGGACAAAATCGGGAAACTCAAGAACTATTGCTTTTGAGATATCAAGTGGAAAATAGCACTGAAGACCTCGAAGAATCTGAAACAACTATGCCGGAAGAACACACAGAAGACTCTCGGGAGCAGATACCCGAAGATCACTCAGGGGAAAAAGAATCTAGCATGGATATGAGACAGGAGCAGGAAGTATGCCAAATGGGTTCATCTGAAATTAAGGAGGAAAGGACTGATATCTCAAGGACTGAGCCGCAATCAGATTATCCTGAATCCTGGGAGACACCTTTTTGGTCAGATGACCCAATCGAGACAAGGGAAGTAGATCCAATTGAGAATATGGATCCTAAGGCAGACATTACATGCGACACTACTGATCAATCTAGACCACTTCCCATTGTAGGTGAACCTGTACTTGAGCCAACATCTTTTGATCTGCACTCTTCTTTCACCTACATCCCTAATTCGAATATTAGAGATTCTAAGATGACACTTTCTATCCTTGATCCTAACATCCGAAAACCAGAAGTAGCTATGGATAACTCGAACAAAGAAATAAATATGCTACCTGAGGTAGGAATTACTGAGGAGCCCAATGCATATGAGGGTGAAGCTTCGAGCAGAATGAGCTGGGGACGCACCTACCATCCTAGTCAATGGCTCGACCTCGAGCCTGAAGAGACAGCCTCTGATGAATCAGAGATGAGTACTGATGAGGACGGAGTAATTTCTGATGAGAATTTCAGTGACCTCCCCACAGATCTTCTACTTTCATGGATACCACCATATGACCTAGAGCCTGGAGAGGGCATGATCTTTGATGTCAATTATCATTATGAGGACCCCTATGACTCTGATTCTGGCTCTGAGATACATTTTGATCTACTCCCTCAGCAACTTCCTGCTGAATTGTGGGACATGATAAAGCAGCTAAATCAACATCATGATCCCCCCTCTGTTTATCCTCTATTTTCCACCACCACTCCACACTTTCTTATAGCTAGACTTTTTGGAGTAGGGGTGCATAATCAGCTGGTCTGCATCTCTAGACCACTGATTCCAGGAGCATACGAGCACATCTTTCTCTTAATTTTGACCGGCTCCTATGCAAGAATTGATACATCTGATTGACTGCTCGCCCAGCTGGAGGCATTAAACTCAGCACATATAAATACCATTCCACCATCATCAATACATAACCATTTTTATACATAGCATATTTTTCCTTTAGCATATTTCCTTTGTATATTGCATGTTAACAGGTTGGCCAGTGCTGAATATAATTTCAGGAGCAATTCCAGGTGACTTCTACCCACTCATCCTCTGTCGAATTTATTTTCTTTTATATTCATGCAAGAGGACATGCAAGAACTTAGGCATGGGGGGGGTAGATACAGAAAAACTGAAAAAAAAATTTGTGCCAACACTTAGGAAAACCTCGGAGCTGCATGCAAAATGTACTTTAGGACCTTAAATAAAAGAACAATCGACTCCACCTCCAATGCTCGCATTGGAGGTAGAAATCGTTCGCAACAACCAATTCCGACTCACCCGCTCACCTTTTGTTCTAAATTTAGGGTCAAGCTGACTGTAACCCGATACGGAAAATTCACGAAGTACAAATTATATGAGGTTACATGTCTATAACATATATACATATTGCATTCATGAATAAGATTATTTTATTAAGAGAATGCATTAGGGATTTTTATCCTTTAGTTGATTCCTGTAATCTGGAATCCAGTACAACTTTTCACACACACGTAGAATTTGCAATGGATTCACGGTGAAGGCTGATAAACGTCTTCAGTTTGTCGAGAAGAAGCAGTGCTTCTTTTCCTGAACCCCTGGACAGTGTTTTGGGAGTCAGGCTGATTTTCTTCCAAAAATCCACCAAATAGTGTGAGAGAGTAGAGTGTATTGGTGCTCTAAGATTAGTGCAAGGAATCTGGAATCCTAGATAATTAGGTAATGATGCTCTGAGATTAGACATAGTTTTCACTCTCGGTTCCTACGTATGCATTTTGTGCGAAATTGTGAGAGCCACCAAATAAGGCAAATACGCGGAGAGCGAGTTTTCATAAAACTAGGGCTAAGGTGGATGGTTACGACCATTCTTTACGGAATCCTCAGCTGAAGGAGGGTATTGATGTCAAGGTCAGAAATACACCGTCCTATCCTTCTCTCCCGGTGCCGTAAGTAGGCACTTCCACCAAATAAATCACCCAATGTCTTTTGAGTACCACCAATCCCTAATAATGCCTCTTCAATAAAGTTCATGGATGTATGCCAGTTGTGTTATGCTGAAAAAAAATAAAAAATAAAAAATAAATGAGAAAAAGAAAAAGAAAAAGAATGATGAAAAGAAAGAAAAACTGAAAAAAAAAATTAGAAAAAGAAGAAAAAGCAAAGAATGAATATTTAGTGTTTATTTCATTGAGGCAATACCACCAAATAAAATTGAGCTCCACCAAATATGGCCTTAACCTATTTTTCTTGTGTTTCTGATTGCCCAAATACTGGCTGAGGAATCCTGACTTAGTGTTAGGGTTATGAGAACTCAATTAAAGTGTTAATGCCTAGTGAGACTACCAAATACAGAACATATGTGTGAATCTGGTGAGGTTGTGAGCTCTAAGAAAAAGAAAGAAAAAGAGCAAGAGAGAATGAATACAAAGGAATCAAAAGGGAGCATAGTTTTTCTCGTCTTTCTCTGAGTTGAGTTACTTAGTAATTCGGGAATCTGGATTCTGTAGTACTAGTCTCTATGTAGCACCAAGTGAGAATGAGCCACCAAATATACAATCCTTTCCCTCAAAAATTCTCTACCTAAGCCTAAAGCCAGGGTGGAATTCATAAAATATCTTGAATACCCTGAGGGAAGAAATCCGCCTATCCTGCTAGAATTTTTACTAGGGGTCAACTACAGGCTTTAGAGGTGTATTAGTTTTCACTCGAATCCGTTGCAAAAGCTACATAGCTGCACCTTCACGATTGTCTCGATTTCTAGAGCATAGGATGAAAACAAAAGGGAGAAAAATCTCTATGCAAACACTTGATAAAATAACCAGTCCCTTAGGGACCCTTGCTGTAAATAATTTAGTCTTGCATTTGCTAGGGACTAGCAAGATTTAGGCATGGGGGTATGATTGCGTAGCAATCATAGGTCTTAATTGGCCTAGATTAAGCTAGGACTTAGCATAAATTAGGGTTATTCATGCATGCATACGCATTATCTGCATCTTTACTGATTTCCTTTAGCTATGCATAAAATAATGTTATAATGTGCTGATTAAGTGCATTATGTCGATTGCAGGGAATAAGCTGATCAGGAGCTGGATTTGAAGCTGGATCAGGAATAACAGGAGTTGTAGCAGAGCTGGAGCAGAAGGCCTAGTTTAGATGTAGGAATAATAATGTAAGGGGGTTAAAAGTTTGCTATTCTATTAAATAGGAATAAAGCAGTAAAATATGAAGAGCTTAGGTCCATCCTAGCCCTAGGATAGCCTAGAGACTTCCCCAAGCCTTAGCCACCCTTAGATTAGGTCACAACACACTAGGAAGCCCTAAAACCCTAGTTCCAACCCTTCTCTAGACGTCCAGATAAGTTTTAAGATGTCCAGGACCCTTAGCCAACTCCCGCACACTTCAAACCCACTTCTGTAGTGTTATTGGACGTCCAGACACTTTGTCAGACGTCTAATTTCTGCAGAATACCCAAAACAGAACCCGAACTCCTTCCTGACTCTGATTGGACGTCCAGACAACAAGTCTGGACTTCTGATTTTTGAGTATAAGACATCTGATTCTATAATTAGACGTCTGATACTGCTCTCCAATTCCTGTTTTGGGATTTAAGCCTTGATCTTGGATCTCTAGGTCCCTAAACCCAATTCCAACCCCATAGGAACCTAAATTAAGGTGCCCTAACCCTAGTACACCACCTCTAGACCTCCCTAAGGACTTAATTAGGTCTTCACTAAACCTAATTGACTTGGATCTTAGTCAATTCCATCAGCCTATTCAATTGGACTCATTGAGTCTAATTGAGCCCTGATCTCAGCACACACTGTCCAATTGGACTCTGTGAGAGTCCAATTGACCTAGACCTGACTTAATTGAGTTGTTTTACTCTCAATTAAGTTTCCACACACCCAATTAAACTTGTATTAAGTTTAATTACACTTTACCTTAGTGAATTAGGGTTTATAACCCTAATTTGAGACCTACCTTGACCTAAACCCACTAGAACCCAACCTAATCAACCTAGCCACCTAAGTTTCGACCCACACACACCCACACACACCATCCACACGAAAATATCTAGCCTAGAGTTCTCTAGAACTCTCTACCATGTGTGGTTGCCTTGGTTGCCAAAAATAGCAACCAAGAGCCATTCAATTTTTAGATTTACATTTGGTGGATCTAAAAACCACCATCCACCCTCTCTCTCTCACTCTCCCACGAGCTCCCACCATAGGCCTCTCTAGAGAATTCCATAATTCTCTAGAGAGCTTCCATTGGGTCTATAAAAAGATCCCATGGGTGGCCATTGGCACCCATTCACTTCTTTGGCAATTGCACTCCATTGGTGCCATTCACGCCACCTCCATAGTCACTCCACCTCCACGAGCTCACTACCACCACCATGGAGGACACCATGCCGGGATGCTGGATCAACCCTACCTCTCTCCAAGGGTCGGCCTAAGCTACATTGGCCGCCCCTCATTCTCCTCTCGACCACTCCAAGGCCATCGGGGACCACCCCTGAATGCCCTCTATTCCTCTAGCTCGAGATCATGCTCTTCATAACTTTTATTGCTTTCATTTACTGCTTAGTAGTGTAGTCTTACTTCTCCCCCAATGATGCATGCGAAATCCTCCCATTGATTCTTGTATGCAATCGTTTTCTGGTAGTTAGGTTTAATTTTCAAGCATTCATGTATAAGCTTTCCTCTAGATTTCCTTGTACAACAACTCTCCAATGATGAATGAAATTGCATTTTATATATATATATATATATATATATATATATATATATATCTTATGTGTTTGAAATCACATTGAGCTAAATGATTATCATATTTGCGTGATTTAAGTGCCTGTTCTTTAATTGCCTATATATTACGCACCAGCATGTCGTTTAAATAAAGTAGAGTAGCTTTAAGATCGATTTCAAAAACAAAAACAATGCCTCCCAGAGACGAACGACCGAGACTCAAGTCTCATTATCTTTAAAAATCAAATCTTTGACGAACGTTTTTGCGCGACCATACTACGACTTTCGACGACTTTCAAATGCGCGAAAACGGCTTTCCGTCAGTCCCAACCCAAGGGCGGCTAGCTCCGCTCTACACTAAATAGGGGGATAGTCGCTCTCCTTGGTACTCCGTACTCAAGGGCTAGCTCACTTCCCTACGCACATTTCCCGATCCATTCCATTTATTTCTAGGAGCTCTACTCCTAATTCCCCGTAGGGTTCATGCTCATATTCCTCATGCCAATTCATACCAGGTTTCATCATTTCTATTTTCATTCTCAGGTTATACATATGCAGCTCGTATTGCTATCGTTCACATTTCCATACACAGGTTATGCACAGGTAGCTCGTATTTCCATCATTCACATTACCATTCTCAATTATATACATGCAGCTCATATTATGTCATTTAACATATATAACAGGAATTTTACAAGCAACAGTTAGCTAGTACAAGTATTTTCCATTTCACAGGCAGCTGTTATTCGTTTGCAGGCAGTTATTATCATTTCTATCTACTCATTCAAGACTGCATTTCATTCATTCAATGCAGAAATTTTCAGTATTTCTCGTCCTAAGATTCATGCCATATCCTAGATTCTATTCATTCATTCCACCCATGCATTTAGATTTGTAATTAGATTAAGGGAAGCCACTCTACCAATAAACCTAGAAGTAGTGGGGGCTTGAACGGTAGGCTCATGTGCCTCAGCAAGCCCCGAACCTGCAACGGAACGAAGTCCTATCACAAGGATCAATCACAAGAGAATATTCAGAACAGTATAGAAAGTCTTCTAACAAGTAGAGGAATTCATACGGGAAACATTGGTATTTTGTTTGCAGAAAACGTACCTCAAACGGACCCTAAAGGGGTCAAAATTAGCGTTTCTGACTCAAATTAGATGTCTGGAACAACTTCCAGACGTCTTAAAAGTGTCCAGTGTCATACCTCAAGCCCTACGCCAATCCTCAGATGTCCAGGAACTCTTCTGGATCGTCTGGACCCAGCTCCAGACGTCCGACCACCTCTCCAGACGTCTGGAAGTGCCTACAGTCGTCTGGTAAGCTCCCCAGACGTCTGAAAAGCGTGGGAGGGCATGTCATGCGCCTTCCCAAAGCAAATCCTACACGCAGACACCCGATTTTCTCAAAATAAGCATGCAAAGTGGTGGCAGTAGAGCGGCATGCATAGCCGTATCCGCAAAGAGAACATACCTTCGCGAAACTCTCACCCCAGACATCTGGAACCTCCTCTAGACGTCAGCTCCGTTGTCTGGATGTCGCTCCAGATGTTTGATTCTGGGAGAAAACCTAGAACCAGAACCTGCTTCCGCCCTCTCGCGGAGCGCGTGGCCGCACCATGCCCTCTCGCCTGTAGTTCCGACTGCAGCAGTGTCAGGGAGGACCTCCTCGACGCACTCCTCCTCACGCACGTGCCACTCCGGCCGTGCGCTCACCGGTGAGCTCCCACGTGAGCTCGCAAGTTTTCTCTCCTCCTCCTCTCCTCACATCGCTCCTCCTCAACACCGCCCGCGCACTCTTTCGCTCGCACTGCCTCTCTCGCTGGAGGGAAGAAGAAGGAAGGTGGCTGGTAGATGAGAAGTGAGGGGAACGAGAGGGGAGGAGGGGGTTATATAAGGTTGGGGTTAGGGTTTGCTTGGAGGCGAGGGAAGAGAGAGAAGGAGGAAAAATGAGGGGTACTGTCTGCGTGCAGCACGCACACAGACACGAGCTCATACTCAAAATTTTTGATTTCCAGACTCTTGGGAAGGTGTCCAGACATCTGACCAGATGTTTGACCCACAGTCCAGACATCTTAAAAGGCTCAAATAGCATGTGTCTTAACAATTTATGTCTTTTTATTTCTCAATGTATAACAAACTTTATGATTTACATGAAAATTGAACGAAAATTATTTCTAATACAAGTTCATTCTCTTTTCTATTTATCATTATTAAGCTATTTTTATTTAAACATAACAATCCCAACTAACTTACCTACCATCCCAAGGGTAAACTATCTTTTGTCACTTTAACCCGTATTCTAACCCCATTTTCAAGTAAACACCCTCTTGTCACATCATAGGATAACCCACATTCCTAACCCCCATTTAATAAACACATATAGGGGTTAACTCCTGTTTGCAAGTAAACACAAACAGGGGTTAACCTCTATTGCAACTTTGCTAACCGAGTTAGCTAACTTACGTCATAAACTAGTTCATCAATGAGAGTTATCCCCATGTTATAAATAGAGAGGGAGCCCTCCGAGAGAAGGGGACTCCTCCCCATGAGAGGGAGCGAGATCATGTAATATGTATCCCTAAAATTCTAGTGCATGGTTATTACGACCCGGTTCCCGAATCCCTACAGGATCCGAGACCGGCTCGACTCGACTAATCCCAAGACCCAGTCGTCCAACAAGAAAGTAACGAAAAAGTAGGAAAGTAAACCACATTCACTATGCTAAGCAACTAACAGTAAAAAGGTACAATAGTAAAGAAGCAAAAACTGCTACAATACATATCACCACCACAACAGTAGAAAGGTAACAAGGTACAGGAACATAAGTACAGAATGTAAAGGTACAAGGGTCTAACTCACTACTACAAAAGGAGTACAAGAAAAGAAGCTACTGCTATTGGACTCTACTAGGCCCAGCACCCTCTGCAATTGTAGACTCGGGCTGCTCAACACCTGGACTAGAAAAGGGTTATGAGTACACAAAGTCAGCGAACGCTGAGTAGAGTGGCAACCAACTAAAGCAGTAAAGCTAACAACTAACAGGAAAACTAGCTATTCCAATTTCTTTAGTTTACAATTCATTTCTTTTCACCCATTGGTTTATATGTTTCCAAATCTCTTTCTTGATCTCGAATGTTCCTTGTAGGAACGATCCTGATTGCAGTCTTTTCCAAAGAGTAGAAGGCACACATGGTGCTCTCCTGGCCGGGAGAGTCTCCCGTGGTGATCCTACACCCAGTCAACCACCCCAAGGTCACGGACAGACATAACGGTGACTACGGCACGCGCGATAAGCGCACGGGTAGCTACCCCGCACTGGCACGCGGTCAATCGTTTCCACTAATGGGTGCTGTTACAAATGCACTCAAGACGTTTTTTTAAGATGTCTGGGAGGTGTCCCAGACGTCTAGGATCTATTTTCGATGGCACGCAGGACTGCGTCTGCGCGCAGGCGCGCACAGACCCGCAACCATCTTCCTCTCTCTTTTTCCCTCTCTCCTCCTGCGACCGTAGGCACAGCGCTGTCAACTCTCTCTCTCTCTCCTCCTCGCGCGGCCTTAAAAGGGCCACACCTCTCCCTCACTCCCGTCACCTCCGCCTCCTTCCTCTTCTCCTTCAGCCAGTGCGCGAGAGCGAGCGCGAGGGTGCAGCGGCGGCAGCGACAGCCGCGGTAGGTGCGGGAGGAGGTGCTGTGCGGGGGAGGAAGCGCTCGGCTGTGAGGGCGAGCTCGCTGGGGCTGCTAGGGCCGGCCGGTGGGGGGCGCAGCGGGCGCGGAGCGATGCGGGAGGACTGCTGCAGCTCGAGCAGCAGGCGGAGTACTCGCGGCGCGGTCGGGCGTTGTAAGCGGAGGGAGAGTGGCGCCCTGGTTCTAGAAACTTTTCCAGAATCAGACGTCTGGTCTGATAGCCAGACGACGGGCACGATGTCTGGAAGACTGTCCAGACGTCTGAACTGTGAGTTATTTCTGTCTTCTTCCTTTTCTTCGACTGACCGTACTGAGAGAGAGAGATGGGTATGCACAGGTTCGGTGATTCACCATCCAACGCGAATCAGACGTCTGGCTCCAGTTCCAGACTACGGGAACGACTTCCAGACGTCTTGGGTGACCATCGGATGTCTGGGAACTAGGCCAGACGCCTCCGCAGGCTTATGGACGTCTGAGAGCACACGCAGAGCGAGGTAATTCCCTGATCCACTTTTTAAGACGTCTGGAAGAAGTTCCAGACGTCTGATTTTACACCATTTCATCATTTTCGACCCATTTCGGGCCCGTACGGGCTCCGTTTTCCGCATTTCGAGTTGCGTTCTTTTCAGAATTACATCCTCTAGTTGTCTACAATAGCTATATACTGTTTTGAGAAGTTCCTTGTGTTTGATCCTTGTGATAGGACCCCGTTCCGTTGCAGTCTCGGGGGTCGCGGAGGCACGCGGGATTCCTGACCATGCCCCCATTACTCTCGTTGTACCTGGTAGAGTGGCTTTAAGTATAATCTATTAAATTATGAAACCATAAATAGAACCTAGGACATTACATGAATCCTAGGAATGAGAAATAGATTGAATGGTAGATCCTAGGGTGTTGCATGAATCTTAGGGCTGGAAAACTAGATTGTATGATAGATCCTAGGATATGGCATGAATCCTAGGACGGGAAAACTAATGGAATGTATGAATACTGTAGTCTTGGAAAATGTGGAAAGGAAATAATAGTTGCCTGTAAATTCGTTTAAACAGCTACCTGTTATGAATAAATGAACATGAGTAAGAATATGGGATGTATGAACGTGAAACTGGAAAGGTGAAGCCGGAATGCGCTAAGTTAAAGAGCTGGAACCCTACGGGGAATTAGGAGTAGAACTCCTGGAAAGTGAATGGAATAGAATTGGGGAAGTGAGCTGGCCCTTGAGTACGGAGTACCAAGGAGAGCGACTGTCCCCATGTTTAGTGCAGAGCGGAGCTAGCCGCCCCAGGGACCCGGGGTTAGGACTGGCCACTCTGTACCGACTTGCTGGCCCTCGTGTACGTAGTACCGAGGAGAGCTACTAGTGTAGGGAGGTACTAGCTACCCCACGGGCCCCGGGGTTCTGCTAGCCTCCCACACCAACTTGTTAGGCCCGCTGGGGCAAACCAGGGTAGTCAGGCGAGGGTGCGCGGACTGTGGAGGGGCAAGGCCCCTGTTTGGTTACTGTGGAGGGGTTGGACCCCTGTTACTGAGAGGGCTCTGCCCTGTACTGGTTCCGTGCTGTGCTTTGGGTGCACCCGTTAACGGAAACGACTGACCGCGTGCCAGTGCGGGTTAGCTACCCGTGCGTTTACCGCGCGTGCCGTAGTCACCGTTACGTCTGTCAGTAACCTTGGGGTGGTTGACTGAGAGTAGGATCACCACGGGGGACTCTCCCAACCAGGAGAGCACCACGTGCTACTTCTACTGTTCGGAAAAGACTGCAATCAAGATCGTTCCCACGAGGAACATTCGAGATCAAGTGAAGGAACTGAGAAATAGATAAATTGTGAAACAATAGAAAGACGTAAATAAAGGAAGAAAGAAAATTAAACAGCTACTGTACACTTTACTGTTTCTTTAGTTTAGCTGCCACTCTACTCAGCGTTTTGCTGACGTGTTACACTCGTTACCTTTCAGGACCAGGTGTTGAGCATCCAGGGTCAGCGGCTGCAGAGGACGTTGGGTCGAGTAGGGTCCAGTAGAGTTACCACTGTTCTCTTGTACCTCTTTTTGTTCCGTTATAGTGAGTAGTTCTTGTTTCCGCTGTACTTTTCTTTACCTGCAGTTCATATTATATTATGAATGTTGTTCTACTGTTGTGGTGGTATATACTGTAGTGGTTTCTTTCCTTACTACTGTATTTCCTTACTGTTAGTTATATTTATGTTGAATGTGGTTTATTTTACTGCTCTTTTGGTTACTTCCTCGTTGGACGACTAGGTCTTGGGATTAGTCAAGTCGGTCCGGTTCTCGTGTCTCGTAGGGACTTGGGAATTGGGTCGTTACAGGTGCACCCAAGTACAGCACGGAACAGTATAGGGCCTAGCCCTCTTAGTAACAGGGGTCTAGCCCCTAAGAACCAAATAGGGGTCTCACCCCTCCACAGTCCGCACACCCTCGCCTGACTACCCTGGTTTGCCCAATGGGCCTAACAAGTCGGTGTAGGACGGCTAGCTGAACCCCGGGCCTCGTGGGCTGGCTAGCTCTCTCCCTACACTGGTAGCTCTCCCCGGTACAGTGTACATGAGGGCCACGGAGTCGGTGCAAAGTGGCCAAACCCACCCTGGGTCTCAACCTGAAGGGCAGCAAGCTCCCCTCTACACTAAGAGGTAACATGCGCTCCCCTTGGTACCACGTACACAAGGGCCAGCACACTTCCCAACACATTTCCTGATCCATTCCATTTATTTACTGCAGCTCTACTCCTATTCCCTCGTAGGGTTCATGCTCATATTCCTCAAGCCATTCCATACCAGGTTTCATCATGTCCATTTCCATATACATGCAACTTGTATTTCTGTCATTCACATTTCCATACTCAGGTTATACATAGGCAGCTCGTATTTCTATCATTCACATCACCATTCTCAAATTATACACATGCAGCTCGTATTATGTCATTTAACGTATACAACAGGAGAGTCACATGCAATAGTTAACTAGCATAAGTAGTTCATATTTCACAGCCAGTTGTTAACATTCTATTTACTCATTCAAGACTTTAATTCAACCACACAATGCAGACAATTCAAGTATTTCTCGTCCTAGGATTCATGACACATCCTAGGTTCTAATCATGCATTCCACACATGCATTTAGGTTGTAATTAAATTAGGAGAAGCCACTCTACCAGTTAATCCAGGAGTATTGGGGGCTTGAACGGCAAGCTCACGTGCCTTAGCAAGTCCCGAACCTACAACGGAATGAAGTCCTATAACAAGGGACAAACATAATGGAACATTCAGAATAGTATAGAAAGCCTTCTAACAAGTAGAGGAACTCGCAAGGAAAACACCGGTATCTTGTTTGCGTAAAACGGACCTCAAACGGATCCTAAACGGGTCAAAAATAGGTTTCTCGTTTGCGTAAAACACCGGTATCTCGCGCACACGCCACTCCAGCCGTGCGCACTCCAGTGAGCTCCCACGCTAGCTCACGAGCTCACTCTCCTCCTCCTCTCCTCATGCTGCTCCTCCTCATCGCCACTCTTGTGCTCTCTCGCTCGTGCTGGGGTGAAGGGGAAAGGCAGAAGCGGCTGGAGTGGTGTGAACAAGAGAGGAGGAAGGGGGCCTTTATAAGGATGGGGTGTTAAGGTTTTGCTGGAGGAGGGGAGAGAGAAGAAGGGGAGAAAATGAGATAATACTGTCTATGCGCAGCCCACGTGCAGAAACGAGCTCGTACTTAAAATTTTTTATTTCTAGACGTCTGGGAAGGTGTCCATACGTCTGACCAGATGTCTGGCCGACAATCCAGACGTCATAAAAGGCTCAAACAGCACGGGTCTTAACATCATAACAAACTTAAAGTAAGTTTCATCCCCGAAACTTAAGCTTGCTAAGGTGCGGAAAAGAAACAATAAACGCATAACAAACTTAAAGAGGACCGAAGCCGGTCCGAAAAGACGTACCCTCAAAAAGCTCCAGGTACCGCTCTCGCATTGTCGCCTCAGGCTCCCAGGTAGCCTCCTCATACCTCTGGCTCCTCCACAAGACCTTCACCAGGGGTACCTGCTTCCGTCTCAAACTCCAGATGGCTCTATTTAGTATCTGTATAGGTCGCTCGGGGTAGGTCAGGTCATCACCCACCTCGATACTCTCGTGGCTCAGAACGTGGCTAGGATCGGCGACGTACTTCCTGAGGTTGGACACGTGGAACATGTCGTGCACACCAAAAAGTTGGGGAGGAAGGGCAAGTCTGTAAGCAATGGATCCTACTCGCTCCAGGACCTCAAAAGGCCCCACAAACCTCGACATGAGCTTCCCTTTCACCCCAAAATGTTGCAAGCCCTTCATGGGCAAAACGCGAAGGAAGACGTGATCCCTAACCTCGAACTGCACCTCTCTACGCTTCCAATCGGCATAACTCTTCTGTCTGCTCCTGACAGTATGAAGATCTATGAATCTGCTCTACCACCTCCTGACTCTACCGGATCAGCCAGGGGCCAACCTCCCACTTGGTCCCCACCTCAACCCAACTCAAGGGTGCAATACTCCTCCGTCCATACAGAGCCTCGTATGGTGCCATGCCGATACTCGAGTGATATCTATTATTATATGCAAACTCTGCCAAGGGTAAGTGCTCCTCCCAAGAACCCCTCCAGTCCAATACACAGGCGCGGAAAAGGTCCTCAAGTGTCTGTATCGTGCGCTCTGACTGTCTGTCCGTCTAGGGGTGGTACGCCTTGCTGAACCTCAACTGTGTCCCCAAAGCCTGCTAAAACTCAGCCCAAAACTGGGACATAAAATGGGTATCCCGGTCGGATACAATCTCGTGCGGAACTCCATGTAGACGTACCACGTCACAAATATACCTCTCTGCCAACTACGCTGGTCCCAAGGTGACTCGGATCGGCAAGAAACGTGTTGTCTTCATCAATCTGTCTACAATCACCTAGACTGCGTCATGTCCTCGCTGGGTAACGGGCAAGCCCACCACCAAGTCCATGGTGATGCTCTCCCACTTCCACTCTGGCACTGGAAGTGGCTGCAACGGCCCTGCAGGCCTTTGATACTCGGCCTTCACCTGCTGGCACACTAAACACTGCTGCACGAACTCACCTACATCTCGCTTCATCCCCCTCCACCAAAAGTCGCATCTCAGATTATGATACATCTTCATGTTCCCGGGATGTATGGTGAACCTGGAACCGTGTGCCTCAGATTGTGACAGGAGCTCTCTCAACAACTCCTCGTCCCTGGGAACGCACAAACATCCCCTCATACGTAGCACCTCGTCGGTAAAGGAGAAGTCTCCTTGATCCCCTGATAGTACCCTGTCTCCCAACGACTGTAGGTATGGATCTATCATCTATCTTGTAATGATGCGGTCTATCAGCTCTGGTCTCACTTGTCGTGTCACTGTCACTGACCTGCAATGCCTTTGTAACTCTAGGAGTCGCCAACTTCCCAACTCCTCCATGAGTCTCCAACTCTGTGCCTATAAACTGGCCAAGTGGGCGAGCACCTTCTGGCTCAAGGCATCAGCCACCATGTTGGCCTTCCACGGGTGGTAAGAGATGCTGCAGTCATAGTCCTTTAGGAGCTTTAACCAACGTCTCTATCTCATGTTAAGCTCCTTCTGATCAAACAAATACCTGAGGCTCTTATGATCCGTGAATATCTCAAATGTCTCACCGTACAGGTAGTGCCTCCATGTATTCACCGCAAAGACGACAACTGCCAGCTCTAAGTCGTGGGTAGGGTAGCTATGCTCGTGGGGCTTCAGCTGCCATGAAGCGTAAGCGACAACGTGACCCCGCTGCATGAGCACATCGCCTAACCCCTGCAACGAAGCGTCTGTGTAAATAATAAAACTGCCACTGCTGTCTGGGATGATAAGCACTGGAGCCGAAGTCAACCTCTCCTTCAACTCCTGAAAACACGCCTCACAAGCGTCTATCCAAGCGAAGGGCACGTCCTTCCGGGTCAACTGAGTCATAGGACGTGCAATCTGCGAGAAATCCCTGATGAACCGTCGGTAGTAGCTTGCCAGTCCCAGGAAACTGCGGATCTTTGTCACTGTATGTGGTCTCTCCCACCTGAGCACTGTCTCTACCTTGGCTGGATCCACAGCCAAGCCATCCCCTGAAATCACATGACCTAAGGTCACCTGCCTCAACTAGAACTCGCACGTGCTGTATTTGGCATACAGCCTACGTCGTCTCAAAGTATCCAGAACCATCCGCAAGTGTTGTCCGTGTTGTGCCTGATCCCGCGAGTAGATGAGCACATCATCGATAAATACCACCACAAACTGATCCAGATACGGTCTGAACACCCGGTTTATCAAATCCATGAAAGCAGCGGGGGCGTTGGTCGGCCCAAATGGCATGACCAAAGACTCATAGTGTCCATACCGGGTGAGAAAAGCTGTCTTGGAGACGTCGGTCTCCCTGATCCTCAACTAGTTGTAGCTAGATCTCAAATCTATCTTGGAGAAAACCGTGGCACCTCGCAACTGGTCAAACAAATCATCAATTCTCGGCAGCGGATACCTGTTCTTGATGGTGACCCTATTCAACTATTTGTAGTCCACACAAAGGTGTAGGGTACCATCCTTCTTTACAAATAACACCGGGGCTCCCCAGGGAGACGCATTGGGCCTCACAAAGCCCTTCTCCAAAAGGTCCTGCAACTGGGACTTGAGCTCTCGCAGCTTAAGTGGTGCCTTCCTGTAAGGTGTTGTAGAAATGGGGCTGGTCCCCGATACCAGTGAGATCTCAAACTCGATCTCACGCTCAAGCGATAATCCTGGCAGCTCCTTTGGAAACACGTCGGGGTACTCTCTGACCACCGGGATGCTCTGAAAGTCTACCACGGGGCTGGGCTCCGCCACTACACAAGCTAAAAAGCCCTCACAGCCCTAGCCCAAAAGTCTCGCCGCCCGAAGTGCAGAAATGCACCTGAAGCCTCCGTCCACCGGTTGTCCGTGAAACTCAAAAGAAGGCACCACCGGTATGGAGAAAACGATCTTTCTCTCAAAATAGTCCACAAAAGCATAGTAAGCGGACAGCCAGTCCATCCCCAGAATCACACTAAAGTCCTCCATCGGTATCACAATCAGGTCAGCAGGGAGGCTGTGTCCCCAAACACTGACCTCATTATCTGTGTAAACCTCCTCAGCTACGAACAACTAACCACCCGGGCCTCTGATCACAAAAGGATCCTTTAACAACACACAGTCCTATCCCAAACTAATAGCAAAACTAGCAGCAACAAACGAGTGCGTGGTGCCTGAATCAAAAAGTGTGTAAACTAATATGCTGGAAACTGTAACCATACCTGCCACCACTGAACCAGAAGCTCTGACATATCTGTGTGTCAGGGCGTTGATACGGCCCTCAGCTCTCGGTGCAGAAGAAGCAGCCACACTCTGCGTCTGACGGGTAGCTGCTGGCCGGTACCCACCCCGCGACTGCTGTCCTCCCCCAAGCGCCTGGGAACCACGGCCTCCTACTCGACCTCCAGTGCTCGGTGCGAGGAGCATCTGCTGCGCTCCAACCCTAGACAGGCAGTCCCTCCTAATGTGGCCTAGCTGGCCACATTGGTAGCAAAGGGGAACTCGACTCCCGCCCTCGGTAGGTCCCTGCTGACGGCTAGGCGGGGGTACAATGCTGGCAGCTGGCCCCTGTCGGGGGCCCCCAAAGGCCACTGATGGCCCCGCAAAGCGTGACATCTCTCCTGCGGGCACTTCATGCCTCCTCTCTCGCCACCCTTGTGAGTACTCTGGCTGGTAGGGCCTCTTTCGTCCGCTGTCAGTGTCACGTGCAGCCGGGTTGGTCTCCTCATATGTCATAGCTGCCTCCACCACTCTCGAGAACGTGGGCAGCTTCAGGGGTTTGACATACCCCCGAATGGCAGGCCGGAGCCCCTCAGTGAACTTCCATAGGCGCTCCTCCTGAGTAGCCACAACTGTCGTTGCGAAACGTGAAAGCTCCAGCTAACGTGTACGATACGCACTCACAGTCATCGTCCCCTGGTGGAGAGTGTGGAACTCCTGCCTCTTCTGATCCTACCACATCTGCGGGAAGTACTGTTCGTAGAAGAGGGTCACAAACTGGTCCACGTCGGCTCTGCCCTCTCCTGACCTCTGACCGCCCTCCACCACCTATGTGCTGTGGTCTCTAGCTGGTACGTGGCAAAGGCCATGTGGCACTCCATAGGGGGGCAAAGGGTGTCAAACACCTTCTCAATCTGCTCTAACCAGTCCTCCACCTCAGTCGGGTCCTCATCCCCCTTGAAGGAGGGGGGCTTCAGCTTCCGGAACTGTCTGAAAAGCTCGTAATGTCGCTGTAGTGGGGAAACGGGCATGCCTCCAAGCAGGGAGGGCTCGTGCTCTGAAGTGTCAGAGTGCAGTGGGGGCGATGGAGGACCACCCACTCGCCCACGTCCAGCGCTGCGTCGGTCTCGTGGTCCCACAGAGGACTCCCCCTCCATATCCCTAGGGAGAGGCGCCCGTGGAGGCGGGTGGAGCTCCTCTCGTACAATCTCCCGTATCAACTGGGCGAGGTCCTGGGCCTACACGCCTGGAAGAAGTGGCTGGTCCACTGATACGTCGGGCTCAGCACGTCCACCCCCTTCGACCTCGTCCACAGCCGTGTCCACGGCCTGCCTCAATGATGCCACGTCGAGGCATCTCCTGTAACAAGATGAGAACAACACAATAAGAAGATGTCAACTCTAACAGACATTCAGTGAAAGAACCATCAGAACAGATTTCAAAAGGTACGTTGTGGTGGTTACTCTAGTTACAAGCACGTGAATTGGTTATTCTCAAGTTAGTTGGTTTATTTCTCGGGACGACCTCACTCTGATACCATCTTGTTACGACCCGGTTCCCGAATCCTTACAGGACCTAAGACCGGCTCAACTCGACTAATCCCAAGACCCAGTCGTCCAATAAAAAAGTAACCAAAAAGCAGGAAAGTAAACCATATTCACTATGCTAAGCAACTAACAGTAAAAAGGTACAGCAGTAAAGAAGTAAAAACTGCTACAGTACATATCACCACCAAACAGTAGAAAGGTAACAAGGTACAGGAACATAAGTACAAAATGTAAAGGCATAAGGGTCTAACTCACTACTACAAAAGGAGTATAAGAAAAGAAGCTACTGCTACTAGGCTCTACTGGACCCAGCACCCTTTTCAGTCGTAAACTCAGGCTGCTCAACACCTAGACCTGAAAAGGGTTATGAGTACACAAAGTCAGCGAACACTAAGTAGAGTGGCAACCAACTAAAGGAGTAAAGCTAACAGCTAACAGGAAAACTAGCTATTCCAATTTCTTTAGTTTACAATTCATTTCTTTTCACCCATTGGTTTATATGTTTCCAAATCTCTTTCTTGATCTCGAATGTTCCTTGTAAGAACGATCCTGATTGCAGTCTTTTCCGAAGAGTAGAAGGCACACATGGTGCTCTCCTGGCCGGGAGAGTCTCCCGTGGTGATCCTACCCCAGTCAACCACCCCAAGGTCACGGATAGACGTAACGGTGACTACGGCACGCGCGATAAGCGCACGGGTAACTACCCTTCACTGGCATGCAGTCAGTCATTTCCGCTAACAGGTGCACCCAAGTACAACACGGAACAGTATAGGGCCTAGCCCTCTCAGTAACAGGGGTCTAGCCCCTTGAAACCAAACAAGGGTCTCGCCCCTCCACAGTCTGCGCACCCTCGCTTGACTACCTGGTTTGCCTAGTGGGCCTAACAAGTCAGTGTAGGATGGCTAGCTGAACCTCGGGCCCCGTAGGGTGGCTAGCTCTCTCCCTACACTAGTAGCTCTCCCTGGTACAATGTACACGAGGGCCACGGAGTCGGTGCAAAGTGGCCAAACCCACCCCGGGTCTCAACCCGAAGGGAGGCAAGCTCCCCTCTACACTAAGAGGTAACATGCGTTCCCCTTAGTACCACATACTCAAGGGCTAGCACACTTCCCAACACATTTCCAGATCCATTCCGTTTATTTCCAAGAGCTCTACTCCTATTCCCCCGTAGGGTTCATGCTCATATTCTTCATGCCATTCCATACCAGGTTTCATCATTTCCATTTCCATATACATGCAACTTGTATTTCTATCGTTCACATTTTCATACTCAGGTTATACACAGGGAACTCGTATTTCTATCATTCACATCACTATTCTCAAATTATACACATGCATCTCATATTATGTCATTTAACGTATACAACAGGAGAGTTACATGCAACAGTTAACTAGCAAAAGTATTTCATATTTCACAGGCAGCTCTTATTCAATTACAGGCAGTTGTTAACATTCTATTTACTCATTCAAGACTGCAATTCAACTACACAATACAGACAATTCAAGTATTTCTCGTCCTAGGATTCATGACGCATCCTAGGTTCTAATCATTCATTCCACACATGCATTTAGGTTGTAATTTAATTAGGAGAAGCACTCTACCAATCAAACCAGGAGTATTGGGGGCTTGAATGGTAGGCTCACGTGCTCAGCAAGCCCCGAACCCGGAACAGAATGAAGTCCTATAATAAGGGACAAACACCATGGAACATTCAGAATAGTATAGAAAGCCTTCTAACAAGTAGAGTAACTCGCAAGGAAAATACCGGTATCTCGTTTGCGTAAAACGGACCTTAAACGGACCCTAAATGGGTCAAAAATAGGTTTACTTTCTCAAATCAGACATCTAGAACAACTTCCAGATGTCTTAAAAGTGTCCAAAAAAGCGCCTCAAGTTCTACGTATTACTCAGACGTCTAGGGACTCTTCTGGACTGTCTGGACCTAGCTCTAGACATCCGACCACCTCTTCGGACGTCTGGAAGTGCTTCCAATCATCTAGTAAGCTTCCCAGACGTCTGAATGCGTGGGCGGGCATGTCCCGCACCTTCCGAAAGCAAATCTTGCAACGCCCCCACGCAATCTTCTCAAAATAGGTACGCAAAAGGGCACTTGCGGAGCAGCCTGCATGGCCGTATCCGCAAAGAGAATGTACCTTCGTGAGCTGTCTCCTCAGACGTTTGGAACTGCCTCCAGACGTCCGCTCCGTCGTCTGGACATCACTCCAGACGTCTAATTCAAGGAAAAACCCAGAACCAGAACCTGCTCTCGCTCACTCACGCCGCGCGTGGCCGTGCCTTACCCCCTCGCCTGCAGCTCCGACTACAACAGTGTCGGGGAGGACTCCCCCAACGCACTCCTCTTCGCGCACGCGCCGCTCCGACCGTGCATTCTCTGGTGAGCTCCCACTCGAGCTCGCGAGCTCACTCTCCTCCTCTCCTCACGTCGCTCCTCCTTGTTGCCACTCTCGCGCTCTCTCGCTCGCGCTGGGGTGAAGGGGAAAGGTAGAAGCGGCTAGAGTGGTATGAACGAGAGTGGAGGAAGGGGAGGGGGCTTTATAAGGATGGGGCATTAGGGTTTCGCTGGAGGAGGGGAGAGAGAAGAAGGGGAGAAAACGAGATAGTACTGTCTGCGCATAGCCCGCATGCAGACGCGAGCTCGTACTCAAAATTTTTGATTTCCAGACATCTGGAAAAGTGTTCAGACGTCTGACCAGACGTCTTAAAAGACTCAAACAGCACGGGTCTTAACAATAGCTAGGAGTATCATTCTCTCCCCATACGTACATCCCTTACGGTGAAATTAGGTCATCAAACTCCTATTTTCCCTTATGTTTGCTTGATGATGTTCAATTTCTTCTCATAAGCAACGGATGCCAATAAGTAAATAACACCTTCTACATTAATAAATTTTTTGGCAAATCTTCTTGGGCCCATCTCCTACTTGAGTTGGCTGCGAAACCAACCGCTTAATAATTTCCTCCATCCAAATCACATAGCCCATCAAATTTTTAGTCAACTACTAAAGCATTTCCTCCATGCAAAAATAGCAACTGCTTCAGTGGATCGTTAACCACTGACATGAAGAGCCATTAAAACGAAAAAAAAAGATCGACACGTCATGCAAATGAAGGTCATCAACCATGGATGCTTATCCCCCGACTGAGGCTCGCGAGAACTTAGCAACTTGAATGGCTTGGCTTCCTCGCCAACCCACCCCTTGTGAACGGCCGACTACAGGAGCCTACGGGGGTTGAGCGATGGCCAAGCCCTCCAATGGCCGGATAGCCCCTTCACGTGAGAAAGAGCCCCGTGAGCAAGGCCAATCTACTTCATACCTCCTGCTAGAATCTCGGGTGGAGAGATCCCCCCGGCGAAGTCCCCCGCCAGGTCAAGGGCGGCAAGGATCTTCCTGACAGTCCTCTATCGGCAGCAATGTTGCTCTTGGTGGACCCCCCGAGGAGTCCCTCCAAGGAGTGGTGCATCAAGGAAGGCAACGCCGTGGTCGTATATGGGCAACACGACCACACGAAGGCTGTGCGGAGCTCCAAAATCGGTTGGGCATCTTCAAGCAATCAGACCGGATAAAGAGGCCCTTCGGGTGCCACGCCCTCAACTCCAAGGGCAGCAGGGGTGGATTTCAACCTCCTCTTCCCTACCCCGAAGTTCTGGTTCCTTGTCCTCATCCATCGTAGCCAGATCTTGTTCCTCGTCAACAACAACCTCGTTCTCCTCTATCTCGAGGTCTACCACCACACCATCTCGAGGCTCGAATCTAAGCCTGTGGAGGTCAAGTGGTAAAATCTTGGTTACATGATGGCGCCCTCTACTGGGGATGAGGAGAAGAGGGAGATGTCCTCAACGACCAGTCCCAGAGCACCCACTCCAGAGGCCTACCCGCCCGATTGCGCCCCCCAACACCCCCCCTCCCACCGGCAACTCTCGACAGCGAGGACCATCCTCCCCCTCGATACCTCCAGGCGGCTCTCCTCGGTGGTAAGGCACCTCCTCCTACCGGAGCGTCGACTCCGTCTAGCTAAAGTCCCACCCACCTAAGGGCGTCGGCTGGGCCATCAAGGCAACCGGCTGCAAAATGATCCATTACCCTTGCTAGGAGTTGCCAAATGATCTGAATGGAAGGAAATTTCCAAGAGTAATGGCCGTTTATTGTCGGATGCTTGGCGAAAAGTTGGATGGTGGCTTTTTTAGGTAGTTGACTGTATAATCTTCGTGCCGACGAGGACGGTCAAGATGGAGAACGGTTATTATTAATCGGGAGGCCATTTGCGTGTCACATTAATCCCAAGAGTGGTAAAAGAAAAAAATTGACGTGAAAAATAATGAAGATCAAATAAAATGTAAATCAATTATACAAGCATTCATCATACGAGATGAGATTTTTAGGTAGAAATTTAACTTGGATAAAAATTATCATCTAAATCACCTAACTTAAGATTTTCTAATCTACCGAGAAAATCAAATCCACTAATACACTACTTGAACAATGATAGTGTAACATCAATAACAACTACATTACTTTAGATCAAGAGTAATGTACTTCAATAATCACTCTTCTTTACGAAAAATATTTCATCTTCGAAAGAGATAAGAATTTGTAACGTGAATACTCAACAAAAATTATAACTACAAAAGCTTTATAGAGCCCAAAATCTAAATTAAATTAAACTCTTATAGGTTTAAGAGTCTTTCCTAAGATGAAAGTGTAATGGCATGGAAGCACAGCATGTCAATTCTCTCGGATGTGGAGTATAAAGCTTTGGAGAGTAAGGATTGCTTTTCTTTCATTGATCTTCTCATAATGAGTATTAGGTGGAAAGAATTATTTCTAAAGTGCAAGTTGACAAAGGAGAGCATCTAGCATATTTATTAGGTGGAAAGAATTATTTCTAAGGTGCATGTTGACAAAGGAGAGCCTCTAACATATTTATAGATGTGTTGGAAAGACTCTAGAATGCTTGAGAGAGATCTTTTAGCTGTTGGGAAAAAATCTAAGGTGATATGGGTGAAATCCAATGTCTACAGAATAATCAATGTCTAATAGAGAGCCTCTAACATATTTATAGATGTGTTGGAAAGACTTTAGAATGCTTGAGAGAGATCTTTTAGCTGTTGGGAAAAAATCTAAGGTGATATGGGTGAAATCCAATGTCTACAGAATAATCAATGTCTAATAGTACAGTATCACACGTTTGGTAAATTGATCAGATGTTTGATCAGGGCATATTGGATGTCTGACAGAATGATTGGATGTCAGATTTTGAAAGGTTGAGTCCCTGGATTTGGATTGGATGTTGTGCAGGGTACATGAACCTAAGCATTGGATGTTTAGACATAGTATTGAATGTCTGATGATCATTATGTGTTTGAGAATCAGATTTCTCAAAAGTTGGGAAATGAGAATAAGTCTAACAATGCAAGATTTGGGCTAAATTAAATCATAACAATCTAGTATTGGATGTCTAGGAAGGTCTACAGATGTTTGGAAGCAACTTTAGACTTCTGATATAAGGTGTGGATGTCTAAAAGCAAATACCACAGATTGAGGTTTAGGGGATGTGGTCATTGGATGTCTGATCAAATGTTTGGATGACTTTAAATTGGTTATTGTACATTTGATGAGATGTCTGGATGTCTGGACATCTGATAAGGTAGACTACTGTTTGCTATTTTGGCTTTCTAACTTTGATTTTAAGATTTGCCTAAGTATCCTAATTAGGTTAAGTGAGTGTATCTACGACTTAGATTATTACATTTTGGGTTCTTTATTAAGTATCTAAGGAAATAAAAAAGAGCAAATACATGTAATACAAACAAATTATAATCTATCCAATTCTTCTTTCTTCATGGACTTTTAGCTCCATTTCTCCAACTCTATGCTCCTTGATGTTTTTGTCCATCATTAAGATCCTCCATCTCCATGGATTGAGGGCTTCAACACCTTCCAAGTCTTGTAAATTAATTGTATTAACTTGAGAACTCACAACTCAAATGAAATGATTAAATACAAATATTTTGTTATCATCAAAATCAAAGATTAAGGTAAATTTGCACCAACAAAAATTACGAGGCCAGCTAAAGCCAATCCACACACTTGCTAATGAGCTTTTTTAAAAAAGATGAAATCTAGTTGAATCCCCCTCACACCTGTTGCATTGGACACCATTAGGAAGATTGAGCAAAGTAGCTCCCATGAAGCAAATAGGGGTTGGGCACCAACTAAAGAAAATAACAAAAGGAAATTTTACGAGCCTAAGGCAACAATAGCCAAGGGCTACTCCAACTATCTTCCTTCCCATGCAAAGATAAATTAAAATTTTCTATTTCATAAAATAGATGCTCATGTTTACAAATTTTATATTATCTCTATTACCACTCACCTCCCCACCTACATGCCAACTAGTACACACCAGGATTGGAAAACCCTTTCGTGTTCCCAAAAATCACACACTATTTGCTTGAGATAGGCTGCAGCAGGTACTCCAACCAGAGCAAAACCCAGGACCCATGCAAGCATCGATTCTGTGCAAGGAACCTTGGCCTCCTACTTTGGGCTACCTCTTAAGGACTCACGGAGTACCTAGGTATTGCATTACCGCCAATGCGAATAATGGGTTGAGATCAAGTTTCAAGTCAAGAAACAAACTCTTGCACATCCACTGTAGCTTATACTTTTTACTAATCACTTGTTTTCTTAGGAGGTACTTCGTAAACCCCCTCCCCCAAAGAGGCGAGTGGGGGTGATAGAGCACATACCTTACGAGAGCTACTACAGGCAATGGCAAAAAACAGAAAAAGAAGGCAATTCTACTATCGATGCCTACACAATCAAACTACGAGAGTGGGAATATATGATAGAAGAAATTGCCCTAATAAAATAAACCCAAGTAGCTCATAACCAAACCAACGAAACCCACTTGGACCCGATCGTCATGGGAGTGCAAAGAGGCGTGAACCCACTGTCATGTAGTCAACTCCTTTATTTCCCATTACACTCTCCATAACTCCCCCATTATTCTCTATTAGTATGGCGGTTAAATTTCTCCAAATGTGTGATCGCCCATCATTTGTACTCCATAAATTGGTCTCACACCTACATGAGAAGGGACACACCCAATGGAGGCAACCCAAAGGGCCTACTGTCCACTATTTCTTGTATCATACCATCTATACTAGATATTGAGGGTTAAATTCTCTCCTCAGACGTACACCCATATCAGGTGAAACTAGGTCAACAATCCCTTGTGTTTTATGGTTGCTTGCCTATGTTTTTATTTTCTTAGCTATGTTCCATTTTTTGCGATATACAATTTTTTATTGACCATCGGTAGCCTCGATGATGACCTTCGAGTCTCATCAATGACCTATTCCTAACATCCTTATTTCTACCATATATATAGCTTAGTCCTCCATTCACTATGCTTTTCCCATTGAATCCTCTCTACCAATCAGTGAGTACCCTTTTCATTGTCTTGTCTAAAGTCCCTTTCAAGCTCTTAAGTGCACTTGCTCATTCAAATTAATAGAGCAAGAAGATCTAGTGTTATTGGAAGGTATTAAAGGCCTCTTAAAGAAGCAACACAAAGGCAATAGATCGAATTAATCTCTAATTATGCAAAGGAACCAAATTCTTGGTGAATCTTCACTTCAAAATGTATGTAGATTGCATGGTTAGGATGCTAGGACCAACCTGGCATCAGCAATTCAATAAGGAATAGAGGACATTAGGGTTGTGAAACTAGAAAGAAGGCTTTTGCTATCTTAAAGAAAGCTTCGTGGCACCTTGATAGGTATCTACTTTTGCTTGCAAGGGGGTAGTGTTTACTGCATGAAATCGATGTTTTAAAATTGTTGCATTGCAGTATAATCGAAATCGCTCGAAAATAAATAAAATTTATAACTCGAATTCAAAAGAGTATCCAAGGTCGAACACAGGAAACAAGTAGGAATTCACATGCTAATCTTAATCAAAATAAAAATAAGCATAATAATTAAACCAAGAATTATGGTATTCAATGAATAACCTCTACTCAAAATTGATGTTTAATGCATAATAGGAGTATATTATCTGTTTTAAGAGGATAAAAAGATATCTAAGACAAAATAATGGTGACTTGAATCACCAATTATTAGTTTAGACACATATATATCAATTACTCAAATAATGCTATAGTATTTTCAACCACACGACTTAGGTACTTAAATGTTCCAATAGTACCAGCATCAAACCCAAATCAGACGTCTGGCAGGTGTATCAAATGACTTGATTGTTGCCTGCTACAGTGTTTTCTTTGAAACTTACTTCTGCTTTTCTTTCTTTAGCTCTTCTTCCTTTTCTGCCTTTCCTCTTTTCTTCTTCATAGCAACCTTCTCTTCTTTCCTTCTTTCTCAGCCCTTTCTCTTCTCTTCACACACAAGGGCTTCACACCCTTCCTTATGGCTAAGTGTTGAGACATTGTTCACTGAAGCAAAACCCCCCCTCCCCCGCTCTCTCTCTCTCTCTCTCTCTCTCTTTCTTTCCTTTCTCCTCTTTCTCTCAGATGGCCAAGTAATCGGGTATATGGATTGTGTACCTGTGTCCAAGGCTGCAGGCGTGGGTCGCAGCCGATGTAATGACCCGTTATATTTTTAGCCATTTAAAATGTCTGGAGTTTCAGTCAGACGTCTGTCTAGACGTCTGGACACGTGCCCGAACATCTGAAAGTGAGTCTTTCGTACAGCACGGTGTGCTTTGCGTGTGGGCAGCGCGTAGAGACCCTCTCTCTCTCTCTCCTTCACCCCTCACCTGAACCCTAACCCCTCTACTATATATACCCCCTCCCTTCTCCTCTCCTCTCCTCCTCACACCATAGCCACCGCCACCTCCACCTTCTCTTATGATAGCCACCTTCCCATCCTTGCTGTTGCAGCTGTGGCGAGGAAGAGAGAAGCCGGCGAGGGAGAGCAGGGAGGAGCAAGAGTGAGTGCGAGGGAGTGAGAGTGGGGGAGGAGGAAGACGATCGGGGCAGCTCGGTGGAGCTCGAGGAGGAGCTTGTACGAGAGAGGAGGACGTCAGTGAGGAGCTGCTCAAGCTCTTGTAGCTGCTGAAGCTACCGCTGCTGGCAGAGGGCGAGCGGTGTGAAGTTCTGTTACTGGAAGTTTCCAGTATCAGACGTCTAGAGTGAAGACCAGATGACTGGCGAGGCACTTGGACGTCCGAAGCTGAGGTCAAACGTCTGAAAGTACGTATCGCTCGAGGTACGTACGTTCCTACGTTGATTTTCGTCATGCAGAAGTTCTCAGTGCAGGAGTTGTTGGGCTAAAAATCGTGCTTACGTTTTCGTACACAGGGCAGGCTTTGAGAAGGTGTGCAATGCGCTTTCCCAAGTACTTTTGGATGTCTAATCATGTCGTCAGAAGTCCGGAGGTGCTTCCAGACGATCAGAGACCTTGTCTGACGTTTGGAACTGCCCTCAGACGGTTGCAGAGGGAGTCTGGACGTCTGAATCAGCTGCAGGGAATAGAAGGTGAGTTTTGACGTCTTTTAAGACGTCTGAGATTAGTCCCAGATGTCTGATTTTGATCAGTAACAACATTTTTGGTTTGTTTAAGGCTCAAATGGAATTAGATTTCCGCAAACGAAGTACCATTATTTTTCACTCGAGTTCCTCTACGTATTCGTGTTGAGTATCTACTGTTTTGAGCTAGTCTAATGTACATTGGTCACTGGCGAAACGGTGGCAGCAACTAGCTTTTCTTAAGTCGTTGTAGTATAGATAGTTATTGCCATCATTTGCTAATATTTGTTACTCGGAAAATACAGTTCTCCCAAGGTCGAACTCAGGGAGCAAGTCGTATTCTAGAGGTATACAGTTTCTATTACAAAAAATAAAGGTAAAGAGAGAGAGAAATAGAGAGAGGAGGAAATCTGGCTTCTTCTTCTTCTCTTCCTGTTCTTCTTGTCTTCTCTCTTCTTCTGTTCTTCGGATCTTCCTCTCGTGCTCTTGTTCTGCTTTTGCTGTCAGGACGTTGTCTCTCCTTCTTTCTTCCTTTTCTTTCTGTCTTCTTTTCTTCTTTTTCTTCTTCGTTGCGGTCCTGCTCGTCTTTTCTTCTCCTTCTTCGTCCTTAGAGCGTCGTCTGATTGTTCAATTAGACGACTTAAGTAACCCACTGCTACAGTGCGTCCTTGGTGCTCCTCCTTCTTCCTTCAATCTTTCTTCGTCGGTCTTCTTCTTCTCTGCCTCGGCTTGTTCTTGCGCACACCACAGCCAACGCAAAACCTACTCTACCCCCCCCCCCCCCCCCCCCGCGTCACTCTCTCTCAGAATTCGCTCTTAGGAAGGCTCTCCCAGAGCAACCGGGTAATCGGGTACACGGGTCGCGCCCGGGTCCAGGCCCACCGGCGTGCGGTGGTGGGCGAGGAGTGCAGGTCGGGCTAATCGGGTCGGAGCCAAGTCCGCGGGGCGTGAGCGCAGACGAGGCCGGGTAATCGGGCGGGTAAAGGGGACCTCACCCCGTGTGCTGAGGCGATAAGGCTTATTCACAAAAATAATTTAAATGGTGAAAGCGTTGCGAGGCTTACCGATGTGGGACTAAACTGAGGACTCTCCTCGCGTGCGCCTGCTGGAAGACCGCGGCCTTGCTTCTGCAGCTGCAGCTTTGATTTTCGTCGGTTGCTGGCTGGCTGCCTTCGCAGGAGTCTCCGTAATCCGCAGCAGCTGGAAACCTGGAGTCCTCAAGCCTGGAGCGCGGGAGAAGCTGCTTCAATGTGGCGTCAATGGCGGTCGAGCCTCAGAACCTATCGGACACAAATATGGCCTCTCAGCCTGATCAAACTACCGGGGAACCTTCGCCGTGGCACGGCGAAGGTGTTGAGCTGTGCGGCAAGCCGCAAGGCGGTGTCTGGCGGCAGCCCTAGGTCGGACTGCAACCGGAGAAATGGGTTTGTTTGGGGGAGCGTTACGGAGGTGTGGAGTGGCAGTGGAGTGATGGGGGGTGTTCAGTGTGATGAGGAGGAGGTTCGGTGAGGGTCGGCGAGGCGTGTGAGGCTGTGGAGCGATGGGGGCGTCTCGCCGGAGGGTGGCCAGAGACGAAGGGGGTGACGGTGGTCAGGGTCGGTCGAGGGCTTAATTGAACAAATTGAAACAGGGAAAAGAAAGAGGAGAGGAAGGGAAGTAGTTCTAACTTACTTGCAGGGACGAAGGGGGAGCAGCAGGGTGACAGTCGTATCGACTGTCGCCGGAGAAGAAGATGCCCAGGGGAAGGGGCGACGGCGAGGAGAGGGTCGGAGAAGCGCGCGCTGGGTGCGGCGCGGTGCGGGAAGAGCAGCGGAAGGCAACCCTGCAGCTGGTAGTGCAGCAGAGCGACGAGGAGGAAGAGGAGAGGCCGCCGGAGCTGGAGGGCTTCCTGTCGGAGTGGGAAGAGGGGAAGTGGGGGTCTTTCTCCGTCAGGACCGAGCTGCCCAGAACGGCGGAGCGACGGGGGTATTTATAGAGGCGGAATCAGAGAGGAGGGCGGAGGGAGACGACGTGTCTCCCTCGCCGGAGGATGCCGGAGATGGAGACCCATACCGTCCGTGCGTTCGCACGGACGGTATGGTGGGTTGCAGCGACCAGGGGGGTGTTCCTGTGACAGCTGACGACGCAGGGCACCCCCGGTTGTCTTGCCAGACCCTCCCCTTTACCCTGCGCGGCGTCATGCTCCGCGCAAGGTCGCCGGAGCATGGTGCTGGTCAGGTTTTGGCAGGAGGGACCTGAATGCAAAGAACGAAGGAGAGTTAGGGGCAGAAATGTGAGGGTTTGAAGGTTGAGGGCCAAAAAGTAAATAAATGAGGACCAAAGTGTAAAGTTAGTCAAGAAGGTTTCCTCCTAGGCTCAAGTTTTTATACATGACTAATTTGGACCTAAGGATTATGATGGTGAATTTTATTTCCAGATTAAACCTTGTTTGACCGGTCAATTTACGCAAAAACCTAAAATAATGTTGTTAATTGGGCATGGTTCTCAATGTAGGTCAAAATGGGTTCCTAAGGCCAAATTGAAGGTTCTAAACCCTAGAGATTATTTTTCTATGAATTTTATAGGATTTAGTTGATTTTTTTCTCTACCTCGAACCTCGTGTTTTTAAGTGGGTTTATTTTTAGGGTTACAGGATGTCATTTAATTCCTTAGAGTTGCTGTAGCTCTTATTGAATCATCTCATCCCACTTTTATTCTTATTAGGTTGCTTTGACCTATGTTTGGACCCTGAGTTACCCTGTTTTTAGATTGGATTGGTGAAATTGCATTTTTACCCCTTAGTTTCTGTTTTCTTTGCAAACTCAGAATCTCTCTGAGTTAAGCCTTTCCTTGAGTTATGTAGGAGCTTTTATCCTTTGTATTAGGTCAAAATGAGCTAGTTATGGCTCATGATGAGGTTCTCATCATACCCCCATGCCTAGCTTTTGCTAGTCCCTTAGCAAAAACTTAAGGTTTCAACCCTTGTTCTAGACCATGAAGTTCTTAATAGCTTCAGATAAGTGCTTTTTCATTTGAGCTTAGATTAGGTTAGAATGCTGACCATAGGCCTAAAAGGTACTCTAGTACCAATCAAGATCCAAATCTAAATAGCCTCAGCCTTAGTCCTTAGCAAAGGTTTTTAAGGCCCACAAGAACTAACCTAAGGTTTATTGGACTTTGTGGTTAAAGCACCCATGCTTGAAATGATTTTAGCCCTGGCTCAGTTCGCAGTGCATTTTGTAAGAGAGAGAGATAGAAAATTTTTCTATTTGGAGAGTTTTCTCTCTTTTTCTTTTTAATTCTAGCTTAGGATTGGCTTTTCAACACGGTCTGTATCAGATTCCTTGCTCCCATCATCAATCCTCAAGGGTTCCTGGCAGTCGATGCTTCGAGATAGCACCGCCCATGGCAACCCCCAGAACCCTGGCTATTGAGATTTCGAGATAATCCCATCCATGGTGTTCCGTGGCCGAATCCAGACCCTGGCAATTGACACTTCGAGATAATGCCATCCATGGAATCTGAACCAGTAGAGTGCTTACATGCCCCCAGTAGGATATGTGAATATCCTAAGAGACAAGCACCGAGGAGATGATATTTTGTTACGCATCTTTGAGGGGATTTCCCGCCTCTCCGCGCTGGGAACTCGTCCAAATCAACTTGTGTTGATCGGCCGCTCCTACTCTAGGTGTTCTTTTCAGAATTTTGCGACGCTTCTGCGTGATTTTGATTTTTACGCTTACTGAACCAGGCTGTGTGTGAGGTTAGGGTGCTTAGGTTACTGAGTCCCGTAAACCAAAAATTAGTTAATGAGGCCAAATACTCCCTAAGCCTTAGACCTAATACTTCAGCTTTTCATTTTCCTCAACCTCTTGAGGAGTGTCCAGATCTTAATGGGTACTAAGAGTCTATTCAAGAATGCCTAAGGTTTGCGTTCTTACTAATCTCATTATGCACTTTTCAGTTATTTTCTTGAATGAGGTCTAGAACTTAGGTTAATTCCTTAGTTCCTTACTAATGACTATCACCTTTTCTCATAATTTTGTGCTCCTTTTTCATTTTGTTTCTTTTCTCCTTCTCTTTCACAAAATTTCCTTCTCCTCTTTTCCTCTTATTCTTTTTCGAAAATTTTTAATTTTTATGGTGTTTTTGGCATATGTGAATTTTTTGTTTGAAACCTTTTCTTACAAGTTTTGCACTTTTATACCCCCCCATGCCTAAGATTTGCAATGTCCTCATTGTAACCTAGGGGGTTTTTATTTAACTTAGTTCATTCCTTAAGACAGAAATTTGGATGAGTGAATGGGTCGGGTTGAATTTTGCGGACGATTTCTAATCCTAGATGCAAGCATCTGAGGTGGGGTCGGCTGTCTACAAGGGTGAACCTTAAGTGCAAAAAGGTGTCAGAAAAAAAAGTTTTGGATTTTTAGGAAAATGACGGGTTGCCTCCCGTTAAGCGCTGAGTTTTACGTCATCGGCTGGGAGCAATAAGCTCAAGGGGAATGGAGGATATAAGATGCTTCAGCCAAATCAGTAGAAGTCACATCAATGAACCGCTTGAGTCTCTGACCGTTCACGATGAAAGGTTCGGAATTGTGGCTGAGCAGACTGATTTCGATAGCTCCATTTCCAAAAACCTGTCTGACTAAATACGGTCCGACCCACTTGGACCTCAGCTTTCCTGGGAAAAGTTTGAGTCGGGCATCAAAGAGTAGGACCTTTTGACCAGGATGAAAGATCTTTCTCGAGATGTGTTTGTCGTGGAAGGCTTTAACCCGCTCCTTGTAGATTCGCGAGTTCTCGTACGCGTCTAGGCGTAATTCATCGATCTCGCTGATTTGGAGTTTTCTGTGGGTCCCAGCCTTGGAAAGATCTAGATTACAGTTCCGTACTGCCTAATAGGCTTTATGCTCCAGTTCTACGGGAAGGTGGCATGCCTTTCCATACACCAGTCTAAAGGGAGACATGCCCAATTGGGTCTTGTGGGCGGTCCTATAGGCCCACAATGCTTCCGGAAGTGGGGACGACCAGTCCTTCCTGTCAGGTCGAACAGTGACTTGCAGGATTTTCTTGATCTCCCGATTTGATAGCTCAGCTAGACCATTTGTTTGGGGGTGGTAAGGAGTAGAGATTCGATGAGACACCCCAAATTTGGCCATCAGTGACCTAAATTGAGCATTTGTAAAATGGGTCCCCCCATCAGAGATAATAGCACGGGGAATCCCGAACCTTGAGAAAATGTTTTGATGTATGAACTTAAGAACAATCTTGTGATCACAGGTTCGGGTCGGTATGGCTTCGATCCATTTGGACACGTAGTCCACCGCAAGCAGGATGTACTCGAAACCATCCGAAACAGGAAAGGGGCCCATAAAATCAATCCCCCAGACATCGAAGATTTCGCATACGAGAATCGGCTGTAAAGGCATCATGTCGCGACGGTTCATGTTGCCCAAAGTCTGGCAATGACTGCATGCCTTACAGTGGCTGTATGCGTCCTTGAATAGTGTAGGCCAGTAGAAGCCACACTGGAGGACTTTGGATGCGATTTTATGCCCTGAGAAATGGCCACCGCATGCCTGGTCATGGCAGAAGGATAGGATATTACTGATTTCCTCTTCCGGGACACATCTCCGGATGATCTGATCAGCACCTATGTGGAAGAGGTACGGGTCTTCCCAAATGTAATACTTGGCATCGAAGCCTAATTTGTCCTTCTTGGCTTTCGGCCAATCAGACGGGATCTGATGAGATGCCAAGTAATTTACTACATTAGCAAACCATGGAAGGCTAGTACCGATAGTCAGGAGGTGCTCATCGGGAAAATGCTCAGTGATGGGTTCGGAAGGGTTAATGATCTCAGAAGGAAGACGGGACAGATGGTCGGCTACCACATTCTACCTTCCCACCCTTTCGCGAATCTCAAGATCGAATTCTTGCAATAGCAAGATCCAACGAATTAGTCGGGGCTTCGCGTCCTTCTTGGCAAGGAGGTGCCTCACAGCTATGTGATCCGAGTAGATGGTGACATGGGAACCCAGAAGATACGATCGGAATTTTTCAAGGGCAAATGCTACGGCTAGCAGCTCTTTCTCTGTAACCGTATAGTTACGCTGAGCCTCGTCAAGTGTCTTGCTAGCGTAGTAGATGACCACGGGTTTCCCGTCAGCTTTCTACCCCAAAACCGCTCCTACAGCGAAGTCGGATGCATCACACATGATCTCAAAGGGTTGAGACCAATCAGGGGACTGTAGGATCGGGGCTTGGGTGACTCGGTCACGCAGGATTTCAAATGCTTGAGTGCATTCCTTGGAAATTTTGAAAGGTACATCCTTGGAGAGAAGAGAAGTCAAGGGGCGCACGATTTTCGAGAAATCTAGAATGAAACGGCGGTAAAAACCGACGTGCCCTAAAAAGGAACGGATGTCCCTGATCGAGCTAGGCATAGGAAGGTGAGAAATCAGATCAACCTTAGCTCGGTCCACTTGGATGCCTTTTTCCGAAATTGAGTGTCCCAGGACAATTCCCTCAGGCACCATGAAATGGCTCTTTTCCTAGGAAAGAACCAAATTCACATCGATGCACCGCCTGAGTATCTAGACCAAGTGTTGGAGGCAATCGTCGAATGATGCTCCGAAAACTGAAAAGTCATCCATGAAGACTTCCAGATAATCACCTACCATATCTGAGAATATGGCAAGCATGCATCGCTGAAAAGTAGCGGGTGCATTGCAAAGACCGAAAGGCATCCTTCGGAAAGCGTATGTTTCGAAGGGGCAGGTGAACGTGGTCTTTTCTTGGTCCTCAGGATGGATTGCCACCTGGTTATAACCGGAGTACCCGTCAAGAAAGCAGAAGAACCTATTTCCCGCAAGTTTCTCGAGAATTTGATCAATGAAGGGTAGTGGGAAATGATCCTTCTTCGTGGAGGAATTGAGTCGGCGGTAATCTATACAGACTCTCCACGAGTTGGCTAGTCGGGTAGGAATGATTTCTCCGATCTCAGTCGTTATAGTGGTGAGTCCTGCCTTCTTGGGCATGACCTGAATTGGGCTCACCCAACGACTATCGGAGATCGGGTAGATAATTCCGGCATCTAACCACTTGATGATCTCCTTTTTCACGACCTCCTGCAGATTGGGGTTTAAGCGTCTCTGCATTTCATGAGAAGGTCGTGTGCCCTCTTCTGAATAGATATGATGAGTACAATAGGAGGGACTTATTCCAGTCAAATCATCAAGAGTCCACCCGATGGCTCTGCGATGTTGCTGGAGGACAACAATCAGACTGGATTCCTGTTCAGGACTGAGGTTGGAATTATAATCACAGGAAGGGTCTGATTAGAACCCAAAAAGATGTATTTCAAGTGAGCAGGAAGGGGTTTCAGTTCGAGGATGGGGTTATCAGCAGCAGCGGGTGGTTCAGTATAGATGTGAGATTCAAGGGTGGGAGTTACTGGGTTGTTCATATCTGGATTTGACTCCTCAGTTTGTGGATCAAGATCTTTCTGCGGTTGATGAGGTCTAATTAGATCATTCTGGAAGTGTGTTTCATCAACCAAAGTCCTAATGTCACAAATCTGTTCGATGACACCACAATTGATTCCTTGTTGGGCCTTAAATATATCGATTTTCAGTGTTTGATTCCCAAATTTGAGCTCTATTTGGCCCTCCTCACAGCTAATGTTGGCTCTAGCAGTAGCCAAGAAAGGTCTCCCTAAAATGATTGGTGTATCCCTAGGGTTCTCAGGTGCGTCCATAGCTAAGACTATGAAGTCCACTGGGAAATAGAAATCCCGCACTCTTACGATAACATCCTCGAGAATCCCTTTTGGTGACTTTATAGATCGATCTGCTAATTGTAATGTCACCTCGGTTGGTTTTAGCTCAGATTCTTCTAGATGGTCAAGTAAGGATGTGGGTATCAAGTTTATGGATGCACCTAAGTCTAGCAAAGCTCTATCAAATTGGGTAGCACCTATCTTGCAGGAGATCAGGGGAGTACCAGGATCTTCTGCCTTGGGTGGGAGTTTACTGAGGATTACAGAGCTGGCTTGCTCTGACAGAACAATCGGGCTCCCACTCTTGGTTCGCGGCTTACGCTGGGGTGTACACACATTCTTTAAAAATCGTGCATAAGCCGGTACGTGGTGGATTGCATCCATCAAGGGGATGTTTATGTGGACCTGCTCAAAGAGCTTGACTAGGTCCTCCTCAGGTGCCACAGGCTTGGTTCGTCTCTTCCCTTTGGTTAAGGCTTCAGGGAATGGGACCTTGGTTGGTTCTTCTAGGATAGGTCCGGGTTCTTGATCTAGGACAGTGGTATCTTGGATAACTATCCTAGGGTCATGGTTATCAGGCTTGGAGTGGTTCGGATAATGCGGGTCTTGAGTTGTTTTACCACTACGTGTTGTTACAGAATTTAATCCGGCCTGATTTTGGTTTGGGTTTGGTAAGAGGGGTGGCTGCTGCTGAAATCCCGCATAAGAAGTTGAAGCATCCATCTCATCTGGAGATGGAGTAGTAGGGGCCTGATAAATCCAATGTGCATGGCCTAAATTTGGATTTATAACGCGCTTCTAGGTCGGCACGTTATTCGGGTTAGGAAGAGGTTGGGAAGGGAGTGTGCCTGGCTGGCGAGAATTTGCCAACTGGGCCAATTGAGTCCTAACCTCTGTAAGTTCATCCTTGTGTTGTTTTTGAATAGCCGCATTCGTTCTTTGAATGTCAGCCAGAGTCTGAAGGATTAGGGACATTTGATCCTGATTTGGCCCTGATGGATAAGTAGGGTTGGGCCGAGGCTGAGGCGGCTGGTAATGACGAGAGGGCTGTGGGCGGGACTGAAAAGGTGGTCTTTGGATTTGGGAATTTCCTGCCCATAGAAAATTGGGATGGTTTCGCCATCCAGGGTTGTAGGTGTTGGAGAATGGGTCGTTCTGGATGGCGTTGAGGTCCTCGCAGGTCTGAGGAACCTCTAGAGAATCAGGGAAAGGGGGAATGGAATTCCCCGGGCTGGTATAGATAGGATCGGATAATCCTCCGATCCGAGAATCAGATGGGGATGGATATGGATCCATCCTAGGGGAAGATTGGTGGAGAATGTTTTGCACAGTCTCCTGTGTGGAAGGAGGTTGTGCAAAGGAGTTACGCGCAGAGGTGGCTCGCTACAAGTGCTGAGTCAGCTCATCCACCTTCTTCTCAATGATTGAAACCTTGTCCAATCGACTGGCCATTAATTCCAGGTCGACTGATGCGGACAGGCCCTGCGTCTCATGTGCTCCCCTAAGATTCGTCGCTGCGCGGGTATTCGTCCTGTCGAATAATCCCATGGAGTCATTGTTGATGGAGTTCTCGCACATGTTTTCGAGAATCTCCCACACGGTGTCTTCATGTTGACCCATGATATTTCCTCCGCAAGTTGCATTGACGAAAAGGCAGATGTCCTCACGGAGTCCCTGATAAAAAGATTGGACTTGTTCCCATCTAGGAACTCCGTGATGGGGGCACTTTCTCATGAGATCCTGAAAACGATCCCATGCCTCATGGAGAGGTTCTCCTGATTGTTGAGTGAAGTGCGTAATCTGATGGCGCAAGGCGTTGGTCCGACCAACGGGAAAAAACTTCTTCAAAAACTCGGATTGAAGTTCTTCCCAAGTGTTGATCGGCCGGGTCTGAGTTTGATACCAATGGGCGGCCTTGTCCATAAGAGAAAAGGAGAACATCTTCATGAGAAGAATATCCCGATTTTGCGCATCTGACCCAAAAGTTTGGGCCAGATGCTTTAGCGGTTTGATGTGCTGGAAGGGATCTTCGGAATTAAGCCCATGGAATTTAGGTATAGCATGAATCATGTTGGGCTTCAATTCGGAATCAGGTCCTCCAGTCGGGATTCTGACTCGAGGCTCAATAGCCACCGCAGCAGGATTGTAGTGGTCTTGCATCATAGGACGCTGTGGTGGGTGCACGAAGTTTTGGAAGAGGTCATTGAGTCGCTGGAGCTGGTGCTCCAGATTGTTTTCTTCCTCAACTGGCTGAGCCATGATGGGGGAAGAAGAAGAACTTGGTTCTGAATCAGAAGAGAGAATAATGTGAGGGGGTTGCTGCACAAACACGGGCGTCGAGGCTTGGCCTTGACGTGAGTGAATTTCTAAAGGAGGTCTTAAGGGTGGTCTTAAGGACCTCCTACCGTACATGCACTTTTGGAAGAGATGAGTTTAGAAGGTGCTGGACCCAATCAAGATGCCCAAAAATGTGTTGGGTGACTATAGAGGTGCGGGGCAGATGGACCCCTTGATCAGAAAGATCGTCCACCTGAGAATTACCTGAGCAGCCAGAGAGGGAGAGTCCCGCAAAGACCCCTACACGGTAGAGCGTCCCCACGGGTTACAGGGTTTCCCCCACCCGACCTCTCTTGTCACTGCGGTTCCAGGTAGACCAGAATGGGGATCTTGACCTCTTAAGTCTACCAATTTTAGGTTAAGATTAGGGTGCTTAAAGTTACACTTGAACTTTAGTTCTTTAAGTGCAAAGAGTGACCTAATTTAAGGTTGGTTGACCCAAGGGGGCAACTTTACCTCTTGTTTCCTTTGAGATTTTTTTGGGTCTTGTCTTTTAGGGTTCAAGTGTTTTAGAGAGCCAATTGTTTTAGGTTTTCTTTGAATAGGTATTTTCAGACAAGGGCTTGGGCACACTTCATTTGGTTTTCTCAATTCTTGCTTAAGGAGTGTGTCTCTAAATCCCTAGTGTTGGATCCTAGGTTGGCTCTACTTGGTCCAGTTAGCTCTTTGTTGGGTAATTAGGGCTCAAGCAAGAATGTGTTAGCCCTTAAATACCCTTAATAGTGTGCAGTAATAATGGGTTGAAAACATGCAACTTTTTATGGTTACTAAGTATGGAAGATAGGTTAGCCCTATATTGCTTATTCTTTTCTTTTCCTCCTCTTTAGAGTTTAGGGGTTAATAGCGAGAGGAAAGAAAAAAAAAATTACCTGTCCTCGGAGTGGTTGTCGTGCAGTTGCTTGTCTTCTTGATTTCTTGTAGCTGCACAAAAGAGAGGAGATTATCAGAAACTAAAAGAAACAGGAATGTTTACCTCTAGAATAGCCGTTGCTCCCCAGCAACGGCGCCAACTAGCGAAACGGTGGCAGCAACTAGCTTTTCTTAAGTCGTTGTAGTACAGATAGTTATTGCCATCATTTGCTAATATTTGTTACTCGGAAAATACAGTTCTCCCGAGGTCGAACTTAGGGAGCAAGTCGTATTCTAGAGGTATACAGTTTCTATTACAAAAAATAAAGGTAAAGAGAGAGAGAAATAGAGAGAGGAGGAAATCTGGCTTCTTCTTCTTCTCTTCCTGTTCTTCTTGTCTTCTCTCTTCTTCTATTCTTCGGATCTTCCTCTCGTGCTCTTATTCTGCTTTTGCTGTCAGGACGTTGTCTCTCCTTTCTTCTTTTTCTTTCTGTCTTCTTTTCTTCTTTTTCTTCTTCGTTGCGATCCTGCTCGTCTTTTCTTCTCCTTCTTCTTCGTCCTCAGAGCATCGTCTGATTGTTCAATCAGACGACTTAAGTAACCCACTGCTACAGTGCGTCCTTGGTGCTCCTCCTTCCTTCAATCTTTCTTCGTCGGTCTTCTTCTTCTCTGCCTCGGCTTGTTCCTGCACACACCATAGCCAACGCAAAACCTACTCTACCCCCCCCCCCCCCACGTCACTCTCTCTCAGAATTCGCTCTTAGGAAGGCTCTCCCAGAGCAACCGGGTAATCGGGTACTCGGGTCGCACCCGGGTCCAGGCCCACCGGCGTGCGGTGGTGGGCGAGGAGTGCAAGTCGGGCTAATCGGGTCGGAGCCAGGTCCGCGGGGCGTGAGCGCGGACGAGGCCGGGTAATCGGGCGGGTGAAGGGGACCTCACCCCTTGTGCTGAGGCGATAAGGCTTATTCACAAAAATAATTTAAACGGTGAAAGCGTTGTGAGGCTTACCAATGTGGGACTAAACTGAGGCCTCTCCTCGCGTGCGCCTGCTGGAAGACCGCGGCCTTGCTTCTGCAGCTGCAGCTTCGATTTTCGTCGGTTGCTGGCTGGCTGCCTTCGCAGGAGTCTCCGTAATCTGCAGCAGCTGGAAACCTGGAGTCCTCAAGCCTGGAGCGCGGGAGAAGCTGCTTCAATGTGCCGTCAATGGCGGTCGAGCCTCAGAACCTGTCGGACACGAATATGGCCTCTCGGCCTGATCAAACTACTGGGGAACCTTCGCCGTGGCACGGCGAAGGTGTTGAGCTGTGCGGCAAGCCGCAAGGCGATGTCTGGCGGCAGCCCTAGGTCGGACTGCAACCGGAGAAATGGGTTTGGGGGAGCGTTACGGAGGTGTGGAGTGGCAGTGGAGTGATGGGGGGTGTTCAGTGTGATGAGGCGGAGGTTCGGTGAGGGTCGGTGAGGCGTGTGAGGCTGTGGAGCGATGGGGGCGTCTCGCCGGAGGGTGGCCGGAGACGAAGGGGGTGACGGTGGTCAGGGTCGGTCGAGGGCTTAATTGAACAAATTGAAACAGGGAAAAGAAAGAGGAGAGGAAGGGAAGTAGTTCTAACTTACTTGCAGGGACGAAGGGGGAGCAGCAGGGCGACAGTCGTATCGACTGTCGCCGGAGAAGAAGATGCCCAGGGGAAGGGGCGACGGCGAGGAGAGGGCCGGAGAAGCGCGTGCTGGGTGCGGCGCAGCGCGGGAAGAGCAGGGGAAGGCAACCCTGCAGCTGGTAGTGCAGCAGAGCGACGAGGAGGAAGAGGAGAGGCCGCCGGAGCTGGAGGGCTTCCTGTCGGAGTGGGAAGAGGGGAAGTGGGGGTCTTTCTCCGTCAGGACTGAGCTGCCCAGGACGGCGGAGCGACGGGGGTATTTATAGAGGCGGAATCAGAGAGGAGGGCGGAGGGAGACGACGTGTCTCCCTCGCCGGAGGATGCCGGAGATGGAGACCCATACGCACGGACGGTATGGTGGGTTGCAGCGACCAGGGGGTGTTCCTGTGACGGCTGACGACGCAGGGCACCCCCGGTTGTCTTGCCAGACCCTCCCCCTTACCCTACGCGGCGTCATGCTCCGCGCAAGGTCGCCGGAGCATGGTGCTGGTCAGGTTTTGGCAGGAGGGACCTGAATGCAAAGAACGAAGGAGAGTTAGGGGCAGAAATGTGAGGGTTCAAAAGTTGAGGGCCAAAAAGTAAATAAATGAGGACCAAAGTGTAAAGTTGGTCAAGAAGGTTTCCTCTTAGGCTCAAGTTTTTATACATGACTAATTTGGACCTAAGGATTATGATGGTGAATTTTATTTTCAGATTAAACCTTGTTTGACTGATCAATTTACGCAAAAACCCAAAATAATGTTGTTAATTGGGCATGGTTCTCAATGTAGGTCAAAATGGGTTCCTAAGGCCAAATTGAAGGTTCTAAACCCTAGAGATTATTTTTCTATGAATTTTAGAGGGTTTAGTTGATTTTTTTCTTTGCCTCGAACCTCATGTTTTTAAGTGGGTTTATTTTTAGGGTTACAGGATGTCATTTAATTCCTTGGAGTTGCTGTAGCCCTTATTGAATCATCTCATCCCACTTTTATTCTTATTAGGTTGCTTTGACCTATGTTTGGACCCTGAGTTACCCTGTTTTAAGATTGGATTGGTGAAATTGCATTTTTATCCCTTAGTTTCTGTTTTCTTTGCGAACTTAGAATCTCTCTGAGTTAAGCCTTTCCTTGAGTTATGTAGGAGCTTTTATCCTTTGTATTAGGTCAAAATGAGCTAGTTATGGCTCATGATGAGGTTCTCATCAGTCACTAGTACCGGTTACCAGCTAGTGGCATGTTCGGGGCCCACGGAGACGACGAGATCTGCGGCACAAGCCCCCATTCCTCTCATGATACCTGGTAGAGTGGTTTAACTCAGTTGTTAATATTTAAATAAGAATGTACTTGGCTAGAATAGTCAGATTGAACTCTAGGATATGGAATGAACCCTAGGGTAGAGATAAATGAGCCTTTTTTAGCAGTACTGTTTACTTGAATGCATGGTTAAGATAAATTGCCAGCAAATGACTTTAATATAATTACGAGATGTATGATAAAATACGAGCTGCCTGTATGTAATTGAAAAATTACCTGTGAAACCACAAGTTGCATATTTTTGAGAATTGAATTATGAAAACACGAGCTACCTGTACATGGATGAGAAACGAATTTTGAAACATGAGATCTGGACCTGGATAAATGAGATGAATGTGATCATGAACCCTACAGGGGATTAGGAGTATAACTCTTGTGGATGAAAGGAAATCAGGAATGTAGATGGGAAGTGAGTTAGCCTTTGTGTATGCGATACCAAGGAGAGCAACTGTCCCTTTTAGTGTAGAGCGGAGCTAGCCTCCCTTGGGTTGAGACCCGGGTTAGGACTGGCTACTCTACACCAACTCCTATTAGCTCTCGCGTACGCGGTACCGAGGTGTGCTACTAGTGTAGGGAGAGAGCTATCCACCCCACGGGGCCCGAGGTTCAGCTAGCCACGTTACACCAACTTTGTTAGGCCCTTTGGGCAAACTGGGGTAGTCAGACGAGGGTGCGTGGACTGTGGAGGGGCGAGACCCTGTTTGGTTCTGAGGGGCGAGACCTTTGTTCTGAGAGGGCAAGGCCTATACTGTTCCATGCTGTACCTTGGGCGTACCCGCTAGCGGAAACGACTGACCACGTGTCAGTGTGGGGTAGGTACCTAATATCAATAGAAATAGATGATTGCAATGATGACTTTATGAATGATTATTATGATCATGTCGTTGTAGTATAGTGTGTATAATATAACATTTAGAATGTTGTATAGTGGTGAGTATGAGTGAGTACCAGTCATTACAACCATTATTATCATTTGCTTATTTATCTAAGTTTTACTGGTTTTGTTCCAGGTCGTTCACTGGGAGGCAATTTATTGAATTACATCGGTCACTCTTTGATCTCAAAATTATCCTCTAATTCCAAAAAGTAACTTTACATCTTATTAAAGAATGAATATAAAAATGGTTTGCCTACTTACTAAAAGTTAATTGTAATGCTTGTAAAAACTAACTAAAAACAAGCACCAAATAATTTATTACTATACTAAAAACTATGTATTTACAAGTTATAGTATTAATACTAATATGATAGTACCTAATACACTAGGATGCCATAGTGTAAAAACTTATATTACTAGTCTGTTATCTACAGTAACATATACAGCAGTTTTAATGACAGACATAAGCATCGCTAAATCTCAGAAAACACTATATACAACCTGAGGAAAACTGAGGTCTTTAGCGACGTTTATAGTGTCATTTTATTCTGTTAGTAATTATATAGGTTTACTTATACAAATAATAGGATATACTACATGTACATATGTATATCTTTTTCTGTTATATACACTTAAGTCTTCATTAGCTTTTATTAAGCAAATTCAAAACGTGTTTAATTTAGGGGCGCGCCATTCGAGGGATACACAGCCCCCAGAGGGTGGGATCAAACCTCTACTAAGTGCGCCCTAACCTTAATTAGGCGGCTTAATTACGCTTTCAGACTTGACCCAGGATCATAGCCATACGCCACAGACAATCGTGCTCGGGCCCCCGGCCCTACAGAATAATTCATTCTCAGATTACATGTTCGGAAAGAATGCTCAATCGGTAACCAAAGAAGATTTTTTGGGCGCCCTGCGCCATGACGACTGGAAAGCCTTATGCACAAATTCTTATTATAGCGCTGCACTCGATTTGCAGCGCACGATGTGGTGCTATTCCAGCGCCACATCTGCGCTGGAAATCGAGTGCAGCTGTGCCTGGAAGCACATTTGGCCCTCTATTTGAGGGCCATAAATTATTAAAAAAAATAAAATAAAATATGGACGTTAAAGTATTTACAGAATACTACATAATTGGTTAATTAATTTCAAATTTTAATTAGGTTTACTATACAAATAAATTCATTAAAGTAGGCTGTTTGTACAGGCTGATTTAGATGCTTAATTAGTTAATTACTTATAAATTAGTTAGTAAATGGTCTAATTGACCTTATATAGATTTAAATTATATGCCTAAGTATTTTATACATATTTTTATTATATTTTTACGAATTTATTTATGTTTTATTTAAGTTAAAATAGCAGTTCTGGCTGTTTAAATTAAAACTAAGTTAACAGTAAACTATAATAGGTATAATTATACTTTAACTAACTTAAATTACTTACTATATATATTAACCTAAGTCTATAGATTTATTTACTTAATTATAGCTCTAAATTATTAATTTAGCTAATTTATTCTATAGTATAGCTACTAACTAAGTAAATATAAATCTGTACATATATAAACATAATTAAGTAAATATATACATAATAATTCAGTACTTATACATATATTTACATAGATTATATATGTATATAGATATATATATAAGTTTATACAGTATTTACAGTATATCTTTGTATCTATATTTACATAATTAGGCTATATATTATAGTTATAGTAGTATGGATATATACATACAGTAATAGATTTAAGAATGTACAATTAGGCTTTAGTAGGAAGTTAGGAAGAAAGATTGATTAAATTTTAATTTTCATTTTGTTTTAAACAGCAGCTCCAGCCACTGTCAGAGAAGGTGAGAAGATGAGAGTGTGTTGCTGTTAATTGCTATTTTGTAGTGGCTTAAGCCACTGTCAAATGGGCTAACTGCTGCTGCAGTTAGTCCATTTGAAGAGGAGAATGTGTTCTACAGATGAGAGGGGAATTTAGAGAAGAGGGGAAATGTAGAGAAGAAGGGAAATGTAGCTGCAAGATGCAGCATTTCACTGTACAACTGGGAGTAAAAGACAATCAAAACCACTGAAAAACTGATGAGTAAATTCCAAATCTGACAAGGGTTTAATTCTCACGAAAATCACTAAATGTCTTAATTCAAATGCCCAAAAAGAAGCCCTCATCAAAAACATCATTTCAGATTAAAACCACAAATAACACTGAACTAGCTCTTCCTAATGCTATAGACAGCACGAAGGAAGACTTAATTCAGTCACTTAAAACCATTAAATCCAATCCCAGTTTCTTGCAACCTTAAGGAGTATGGAGAACTCCTTAGGTTAGGAAATCACCATACAAAGATAATTATCAAAACATATGGTGTATGGCAATTCTGAAGTAGCAAATCAGAACTAAGAATGCATTAAGGGAATTCATAATAGCTTGCAAATGCATTCAAATCAAAGCAAAAACAAATTCATGAATGGCTCTTCTGAGTTATTTTCTGTCACCAGAGAACTTCTCAGAGTCCTTGCCAACAAGAAAACCCAATTCTCTTCAATCTGTCAGATCTGGCAAGGCATTTCAGAAAGCAAAAATTCTTCAAAATCCATGTTAAAAATGAATCTGACAAACTGAAGCATTCAATCTAAAATCAAGGGGCTTTTGTGAACAAATATGGGGTGAGTGAGAAGCCCCAAAGGTGCTTGTGACGCCAATTTCAGATCTGAGGTTGTAAACCACTAGATCCGAAATTGGATCAGGGTGTGTGAGTGAAGGATGAGAAAAACTTGTCGTTAAAAAGAAATCAGAACTGGATTATGAAAAAACATGGAGAGGGAGATAATTTGAAAAATGATTTGATGAATTCTTCCCCTCTGATCTGGACTGATCAGAGGAGGTGAGGGAGGGGAATTAAAGCTAATTCTACTCCTACAGCTACTTTAACCTACGGCGAAAATTAAACACTAACAATTAAAGCTAATTCTATTCTAAGCTACTGTAAACTACAGCTAACACTAATTGTGCAGAATTAAAAACCTAAACTAAAAGGAAGAATGGGACCTATGGGTCCTTAGCCGGCAGCTAAGGAGGAAGAAAGGAGGAAGATGACTCCAGTGGAGGGAAGAGTCTGCTAGTGAGGCTCCAGGGTTGTCCTCAGGTGCTACGAAGTCCTTAGCGATGAGGAGTGTCGAGAGCAGGCAATGATTTCACAGCCGGGGATGTGAAATCAGAGGCTGGATGGGGAGGAGAGACTGGAGTGGACGAATTGATCGCTAAGAGGTGTAGGAGAGAGTGATCCCTTGCGTGCGACACCATTGAGGTGCTTAAGTAGCAGCTCAGTGGCTGAGATCACCGCGCAGGTGAGAATAAACAAGATGCAACCGGCGGCGAGGATGTGAGGGGCGGAGCGCACGGTGAGCAGAGAGTGAGATCTGACCGTCAGATGAGATCTGGGGAGAGAGGTGAACGCACGCACCGAATTGCACAAAAGTTCCAAAAGAATCCAACCACAGATCAAGATCTAAAGAGCGATGGATGGCTGAGATTGGCCGTGTTCTTCATGCGCTACAGTGCGTGTGAAGAGCAGCAGGCTTCTCTTTGAAATGAGGAAAAATTGCAGGAAGACCCTTGAACGAAGGGGTAGAAGAATAGCGTGCAGGCCCATAAGTGAAAAGAACTATAATTGGAAGGGCCCTGCAGGTTTTCAAAAGGGTCCCTGCGGCTTACAAGCAGGTCCAAAAATGAGTTTTTAAGGGTCAAAGTGTAATGCATGAAGGACCTAAGTGTAAACTATCTATTTCAAAACCTAAATGATGTCCAATTGCCTTCAAATTTTTATATGTGCTTAATTGAACATTTAAGACATTGATTATACATCTGATTTGGCTTTTCATACTAATTTATGTGTTCAATTGACGCATGGATCATCATTTGTATTTTAATTTTAGAAAATCTCATTTTGTGACCTAATTAGGAGGTTTTAACACAAAGTAAAAGTTTTAGGTCTTTTTCTTTAATTCCCGCACTTAACCCTTTTTATCTGTTAATTTGATATTGTTTTGCTTAGTGTCTAGCTTAATTTCGGCTCTTTAGCCATGATTAGTAGCCACTCATCAGTACCCGTGCGCTCATCACACGTGCTATAGTGGTAAGGTGGCAAACCGCGGTGCTGCTTTTGTGTCTTTATTATAGTATAGTCGTTATAGTATAACATAAGATAGCTCCGGTTGTCATTACCATAGAAAATTTTTTTACTCGGAAATAGTTTTCCCGAGGTCGAACTCAGGGAGCTACTAGAATTCTAGAAGTACAATGCTTTTATTACAAAAATAAGAGAGAGAGAGAGAGAGAGGTAGATTTGTTTCTTGGCTTTTTCTTCTTCTCTTCTTTCTCTCTTGTCTTGTTGTCTTTTTCTCTTCTTTCTTCTCTTTGCTTGATCTACTTTAGTTCTTCTTCTTCTTTCTTTATCTTCTCTTCTTCTTTATTCTTCTTCTCTTTTCTTCCTTCTTTTCTTTGCTTTCAGTTGCGGCACCTTCTCTTCTCTTCTTCTTCTTTACTTTGTCTGCAGAGCTTCATTCGTCGTCTGATTTCTCAATCAGACGGCTTAAGTGGTGTCTGCTACAGTGCTTCCTTTGCGCTTCTTCTTCTTCTTGCTCCTACGGTCTTCTTCTTCTTCCTTCTTCTTGCGGTCTTCTTCTTCTTTCTCCTGCGGTCTTCTTCTTCTTCCTCTTTCTTTGAGCGGCCAAGGCTTCAGCCACCTTCTTCCTTCTTCTCTGCCTGCACACTCACACAACTGGTCAGAGCAAAACCTACCCCTACCCTTTCCCGCGTCTCTCTCTTTCTCAGATTTCTCTCATAGGATCGCTCTCCCAGAGCCAGGTATTCGGGTACAGGTATTGCGCCCGGGACCAGGCCCACCGACGTGCGGTGGTGGGCGAGGTGTGCCCAGTGTCGGGTATTCGGATCTGGCCCAGACCCGCGAGGAGTGAGCGCGAGCGAGGGCAAGCGCATGGGGAGCTCGTGCATAAGGGACCTGACCCCTGTGTTCGAAGGCGAATAGCCTTGAACACTTTTTCAATTTAAGTGCGAGCTCTGAGCCGCGCACTTCTGAGGTGGGACTAAAGTCCCACCTCCTAGACTGGCGCTCGCAGGTGAGGAGCTCACGGCAATTGCAGCAGCTCGCGAGGGGTTTGCCTCAATTGCAGACCTTGGAGTCTTCGCGGAGACACTCCGCGCAACCTGGGACTAGCGCCTGGGCGAGGTCGAAGCTGCAGCTGCAGGTGAAGGAGCTTCACCTGCTCAGCAATGGCGGCGAAGGGGGCGTGACCTGAACACAGAAATACGGCCTCTCGGCCTAGTCAGAAGATGCAGGGAGCTTCGTCGGAGTACGGCGAAGCAAGTGCGGGTGGTAGCAAGGCGTGAGGCGGTGTACGGTGGCAGCCCTAGGTCAGACTGTGGTCGAAAAAATGGGTCTGTTCGAGGGGTCTTTAGGTGGCGTGTGGCAGGGAATGAAAAGGGGGAGGCTGTGGAGTGGAGTGAGGGGAAGCTTCTGAGGTGATCGGCGAGGAGTGAGGAGGTCTGTGGAGGTGGAATGGGCTCGCCGGAGAGGGTGGTCGGAGACGGAGCAGGCGGAGGTGGAAGTTGTGTGTGGGGGCGTGAAAATATAAATTGACAGAGGGGAAATTTAAAGGAGGAGAGGAAGCTTTTACCTAAGTTTTGGACGAAGGGGGGAGGGCCGGGCCACCGGCTCGTGCCTGCCGGAGCTGAGGAAGAAGAGGCCCTGGAAGGGGAGATCGGCGACGAGGAGGCAGGCGGAGGATGTCGGCGGGTGCAGCACGACACAGACAAAAGGGTTAGGGGAACCCTACTGCAGGTAAGGTAGCAGAGCGACGAGGAGGAGGAGGAGTTGGTTGCCGGAAGCTGCAGGCCGTCTGTCGGAGCTGGAGAGGATGAAGTCGGGGGTTATTCTCCGTCAGAGATAGCTTGCCTCCTTCGGCTGGCGACGGCGGTCTTTATAAAGGCAAAGGCGGAGGGGTAGGCACAGGGAGGCGATGTGCCTCCCTCGCCGGAGAATGGTCGGAGCAGAAGCCCATACCTTCCGCGCGTTCACACAGAAGGTGTGGGCGATGGCAGAGATCATGGTGGTGTCCCTGCGACAGCAGATGTCGCAGGGAACACCTGGTTCAATGGGCAGAGGGCCTCCCTCACCCTGCGCGCCGCCATGCTCCGCACAAAGTCGCCGGAGCATGGCACTACTCAGAGTTTTGTAGGGAGGACCTAAGTGCAAAGAACGACGAAGAACTTAGGGGCCAAAATGCGAGGGTTTCGAAAGTTGAGGGTCAAAAAGTAATAGATGAGGACCAAAATGCAAAGTCGGTCAAGAAGGTCTCTTCTTAGGCTCAAGTTTTTATGCATGACTAAATGGGACCTAAGGATTCTAATGGTGAATTTTATTTCTAGATCAGACCTTGTTTGATCGATCAATTTATGTAAAAACCCAAATTAAATCATTAATTGGCCATGGTTCTCAATGTAGGTCAAAATGGGTTCCCAAGGCCAAATTGAAGGTTCTAAACCCTAGAGATTATTTTTCTGTGAATTTTGGAGGGTTTAGTCGATTTTTACTTTACCTCGAACCTCGTGAATTGAAGTGGATTTGTTTTAGGATTACAGAATGTCATTTAATTCCTTGGAGTTACTGTAGCCCTTGTTAGATCAAATCCTCCCACTTTCCTTCTTATTAGGTTAGTTTGACCTATGTTTGGATCCTGAGTTACCCTGTTTACTGATTGTGTTGGTGAAATTGCATTTTTACCCCTTATGACCTGTTTTCTTCACAAACTTAGAATTCTCTGAGTCAAGCCTTTCTATAAGTTATGTAGGAGCTTTTTCTTGCATATCTAGGTTAGATTGTGCTAGTTAGGGTTCATGATGAGGTTCTCATCATACCCCCATGCCTAGCTTTTGCTAGTCCCTTAGCAAAAACTTAAGGTTTTAACCTTTGTTCTAGACCATGATGTTTTTAATAACTTCAGATAAGTGCTTTTTCATTTGAACTTAGATTAGGTTAGAATGCTGACCATAGGCCTAAAAGGTACTCTAGTAGCAATCAAGATCCAGATCTGTCTAGCCTCAGCCTCAGTCTTTGGCAAAGGTTTTTAAGGCCCACAAGAACTAACCTAAGGTCTATTGGACTTTGTGGTTAAAGCACCCGTGCTTGAAATGATTTTAGCCCTAGTTCAGTTCGCAGTGCGTTTTGTAAGAGAGAAAGATAGAAAACTTTTCTGTTTGGAGAGTTTTCTCTCTCTTTTTCTTTTTAGTTCTAGCTTAGGATTGGCTTTTCAACACGGTCTGTATCAGATTCCTTACTCCCATCATCAATCCTCAAGGGTTCCTGGCAATCGATGTTTCGAGATAGCACCGCCCATGGCAACCCCCGGAACCCTAGCTATTGAGATTTCGAGATAATCCCATCCATGGTGTTCCATGGCCGAATCCACACCCTGGCAATTGACACTTCGTGATAATGCCATCCATGGAATCTGAACCAGCAGAGTGCTTACATGCCCCCAGTAGGATATGTAAATATCCTAAGAGACAAGCACCGAGAAGATGATATTTTGTTATGCATCTTCAAGGGGATTTCCCACCTCTCCGTGCTGGGAACTCGTCCAAATCAACTTGTGTTGATCGGCCGCTCCTACTCTAGGTGTACTTTTCAGAATTTCTGACTCTTCTGCGTGATTTTTAATTTTTACGCTTACTGAACCAAGCTATGTGTGAGGTTAGGGTGCTTAGGTTATTGAGTCCCGTAAACCAGAAGTTAGTTAATGAGGTCAAGTACTCCCTAAGCCTTGGACCTAATACTTAAGCTTTTCATTTTCCTTAACCTCTTGAGGAATGTCTAGATCTTAATGGGTACTAAGAGTCTATCCAAGAATGCCTAAAGTTTGCATCCTTACTAATCTTACCATGCACTTTTCATTTCTTTTCTTGAATAAGGTCTAGAACTTAGGTCAATTCCTTAGTTTCTTACTAACGACTATCACTCTTTTCTTTCATTTTTGCGCTCCTTTTTCATTTTGTTTCTTTTCCTTCTCCCACAAAATTTCCTTCTCCTCTTTTCCTCTTATTCTTTTTCGAAAATTTTTAATTTTTATGGTGTTTTTGGCATATGTGAATTTTTTGTTTAAAACCTTTTCTTACAAGTTTTGCACTTTTATACCCCCCCATGCCTAAGGTTTGCAATGTCCTCATTGTGACTTAGGGGGTTTTTATTTACTTAGTTCATTCCTTAAGACAGATGTTTTGATGAGTGAATGAGTCGGGATGATTGTTGCGGACGATTTCTAATCCCAGATGCAAGCATCTGAGGTGGAGTTGGCTGTCTATAAGGGCGAATCATAAGTGCACAAAGGTGTGAAAAAGGTTTTAGATTTTCAGGAAAAATGACGGGCTGCCTCCAGTTAAGCGCTGAGTTTTATGCCATCGGTTGGGCGCAATGAGCTCAAGGGAATGGAGGATATAAGATGATTCAGCCAAATCAGTAGAAGTCACATCAATGAATGGCTTGAGTCTCTGATTGTTCACGATGAAAGGTTCGGAATCGTGGCTGAGCAGACTGATTTCGATGGCTCCATTTCAAAAAACCTGTCAGACTAAATATGGTCCTACCCACTTGGATCGCAACTTTCCTGGGAAAAGTTTGAGTCAGGCATCAAAGAGTAGGACCTTTTGACCAGGATGAAAGATCTTTCTCGAGATATACTTGTCATGGAAGGCTTTAACCCGCTCCTTGTAGATTCGCGAGTTCTCATATGCGTCTAGGCGTAATTCATCGATCTCGCTGATTTGAAGCTTTCTGTGGGTTCCAGCCTTCGAAAGATCTAGATTACAGTTTCGTACTGCCCAATAGGCTTTATGCTCCAATTCTACGGGAAGGTGATACGCCTTTCCGTACACCAGTCTAAAGGGAGACATGCCTAATTGGGTTTTGTGGGCGGTCCTATAGGCCCACAATGCTTCGGAAAGTCGGGACGACCAGTCCTTCCTATCAGGCCGAACAATGACCCGCAGGATTTTCTTGATCTCCCTATTTGACAGCTCAGCTAGACCATTAGTTTGGGGGTGATAAGGAGTAGAGATTCGGTAAGACATCCCGTATTTGGTCATCAGCGACCTAAACTGAGTGTTTGTGAAATGGGTCCCCCCATTAGAGATTATAGCACGAGGAATCCCGAACCTTGAGAAAATGTTTTGATGAATGAATTTGAGAACGATTTTGTGATCACAGGTTCAGGTCGGTATGGCTTCGATCCATTTGGACACGTAGTCCACAGCAAGCAGAATGTATTCGAAACTATCCGAAGCAGGAAAGGGGCCCATAAAATCAATCCCCCAAACATCAAAGATTTCGCATACGAGAATCGGCTGCAAAGGCATCATGTCACGACGGCTCATGTTGCCCAAAGTCTGGCAACGACTGCGTGCCTTGCAGTGACCGTGTGTGTCTTTGAACAGCGTGGGCCAGTAAAAGCCACACTGGAGGACTTTTGATGCGATTTTATGCCCAGAGAAATGGCCACCGCATGCCTGGTCATGGCAGAAAGAAAGGATATTATTGATTTCCTCCTCCGGGACACATCTCCGGATGACTTGATCAGCACCTATGCGGAAAAGGTACGGGTCTTCCCAGATGTAATTCTTGGTATCAGAACGTAATTTGTCTTTCTTGGCCTTCGGCCAATCAGACGGGATCTGATGAGATGCCAAGTAGTTTACTATATTAGCAAACCATGGAAGTCTAGTACCGATAGTTAGCAGGTGCTCATCAGGAAAATGTTCCGTGATGGGTCCGGAAGGGTTGATAATCTCAGAAGGAAGGCGGGACAGATGGTCGGCTACCACATTCTACCTTCCCACCCTTTCGCGAATCTCAAGATCGAATTCTTGCAATAGCAAGATCCAACGAATTAGTCGGGGCTTCGCGTCCTTCTTGGCAAGGAGATGCCTTACAGTCGTGTGATCCGAGTAGATGATGACATGGGAACCCAGGAGATACGATCGGAACTTTTCAAGGGCAAATACTACGGCTAGCAGCTCTTTCTCTGTAACCGTATAGTTACGCTGAGCCTCGTCAAGTGTCTTACTAGCGTAGTAGATGACCACGGGTTTCCCGTCAGCTTTCTGCCCCAGGACCGCTCCTACAACGAAATCAGACCCATCGTACATGATCTCAAAGGGTTGAGACCAATCAGGGGATTGTAGGATAGGTGCCTGGGTGACTCGGTCACGAAGGTTTCCAAAGGCTAGTGTGCATTCCTTGGAGATTTCAAAGGGTACATCCTTAGAGAGAAGAGAAGTCAAGGGGCGTGCGATTTTTGAGAAATTCGGAATGAAACGACGGTAAAAATTGACGTGCCCCAGAAAAGAACGGATGTCCCTGATCGAGCTAGTTATAGGAAGGCGAGAGATTAGATCAACCTTAGCTCGATCCACTTGGATGCCTTTTTCCGCAATTAAGTGTCCCAGGACAATTCCCTCAAGTACCATGAAATGGCTCTTTTCCCAGGAAAGAACCAAATTCACATCGATGCATCGCTTGAGTATCTGGACCAAGTGTTGGAGGCAATCGTCAAATGATGCTCCAAAAACTGAAAATCATCCATGAAGACTTCTAGATAGTCACCTACCATATCTGAGAATATGGCAAGCATGCACCGCTAAAAAGTAGCGGGTGCATTGCAAAGACCGAAAGGCATCCTTCGAAAAGCGTATGTTCCGAAGGGGCAGGTGAACGTGGTCTCTTCTTGGTCCTCAGGATGGATTGCCACCTGGTTGTAACCGGAGTACCCGTTAAGAAAGCAGAAGAACCTATTTCCCGCTAGTTTCTCGAGAATTTGATCAATGAAAGGTAGTGGGAAATGATTCTTCTTCGTGGAGGAATTGAGTCGGCGGTAATCTATATAGACTCTCCACGCGTTGGCTAATCGGGTAGGAATGATTTCTCCAATCTCAGTCGTTATATTGTTGAGTCCTGCCTTCTTAGGCACAACCTGAATTGGGCTCACCCAACGACTATCGGAGATCGGGTAGATGATTCCAGCATCTAACCACTTGATGATCTCCTTTTTCACGACCTCCTGCAGATTAGGGTTCAAACGTCTCTACATTTCACGAGAAGGTCGTGCACCCTCTTCTGAATAGATATGATGAGTACAATAAGAGGGACTTATTCCAGTCGAATCATCGAGAGTCCACCCGATGGCTCTGCGATGTTGCTGGAGGACAGCAATCAGATGGGATTCCTATTCGGGATTGAGGTTGGAATTGATGATCACAGGAAGGGTCTGATTAGAACCCAAAAAGATGTATTTCAAGTGAGTAGGAAGGGGCTTTAGCTCGAGGATGGGGTTATTAGCAGCGGCGGGTGGTTTAGCATAGACGTGAGGTTCAAGGATAGGAGTTACTGGGTTGTTCAAATCTGGATTCGACTCCTCTATTTGCTGGTCAAGATCTTTCTGCGGTTGATGAGGTATAATCAGGTCATTCTGGAAGTGTGTTTCATCAACCAAAGCCCTAATGTCACAAATTTGTTCGATGACACCGCAATTGATTCCTTGTTGGGCCTTAAATATATCAATTTTCATGGTTTGATTCCCAAATTTGAGCTCTATTTGGCCCTCCTCACAGCTAATGTTGGCTCTAGCAGTAGCCAAGAAAGGTCTCCCTAAAATGATTGGTGTATCCCTAGGGTTCTCAGGTACATCCATGTCTAAGACTATGAAGTCTACAGGAAAGTAGAAATCCCGTACCCTCCCAATAACATCCTCGAGAATCCCTTTTGGTGACTTTATAGATCGATTTGCTAATTGTAATGTCACCTCAGTTGGTTTTAGCTCAGATTCTTCTAGATGGTCAAGTAAGGATGTGGGTATCAGATTTATGGAAGCACCCAAGTCTAGCAAGGCTCTATCAAATTGGGTATCACCTATCTTGCAGGAAATCAGGGGAGTACTAGGATCTTTAGCCTTGGGTGGGAGTCTGCTTAGGATTACAGAGCTGGCTTGCTCTAACAAAATAATTGGACTCCCACTCTTGGTTCGCGGATTACGTTGGGGTGTACACACATTCTTTAAGAATCGTGCATAAGCTGATACGTGGCGGATTGCATCCATCAAGGGGATGTTTATGTGGACCTGCTCAAAGAGCTTGACCAGGTCCTCCTCAGGTGCCACGGGCTTGGTGGTCTTCTTTCCCTTGGTCAAGGCCTCGGGAAACAGGATCTTGGTTGGTTCTTCTAGGATAGGTCCAGGTCTTGGATCTAGGACAAGGGTAGGAACATCCTGGATTACTGTCCTAGGCTTGGGATCACTACCAGGCTTGGAGTGGTTTGGATGAGGTGGATCTTGGGTTTCCTTACCACTACGGGTCGTTATGGAATTAAGTCCTGCCTGGTTTTGGTTGGGATTGGGTAAGATGGGTTGCTGCTGGTAGCCTGCAAAAGAAGTGGAGGCCTCTATCCCGTCGGGTGAAGGAACAGAGGGGGCCTGATAAATCATATGGGCTTGGCCCGGGTTTGGGTTCATAATGCGCCACTGGGTTGGCACGTTATTCGGGTTAGGAAGAGGTTGGGAAGGAAGAGTGCCTGGCTGGCGAGAGTTTGCCAACTGGGCTAGTTGATTTCGGACCTCTGTAAGTTCGTCCTTGTGTTGCTTTTGAATAGCCGCATTCGTTCTTTGAATGTCAGCCAAAGTGTGAAGGATAAGGGACATTTGATCCTGATTTGGCCCTGATGGATAAGTAGGGTTGGGCCGAGGCTGAGGCGGTTGGTAAGGATGAGGGGGTTGTGGGCGGGGCTGAAAGGGTGGTCTTTAGGTTTGGGAATTTCCCGCCCATTGAAAGTTGGGATGGTTTCGCCATCCAGGGTTATAGGTGTTGGAGAACGAGTCATTCTGGATGGCGTTGAGGTCCTCGCAGGTCTGAGGAACCTCCAGAGAGTCAGAGAAAGGGGGAATGGAATTCCCCGGGCTGGTGCAGAAAGGATCGGATGGACTTCCGGTCCGAGAATCAAATGATGGATATGGATCCATCCTAGGAGAAGATCGATGGAGAATGTTTTGCACAGTCTCCCGTGTGGAAGGAGGCAGTGCAAAGGAGCTATGCGCAAAGGTGGCTCGCTGCAGGTGCTGAGTCAGCTCATCCACCTTCTTTTCGATGATTGAGACCATGTCCAATCGACTGGCCATTAATTCCAGGTCGACTGATGCAGATAGGCCCTACGTCTCATGTGCTCCCCTAAGATTCGTCGATGAGCGGGTATTCGTCCTGTCGAATAATCCCATGGAGTCATTGTTGATGTTCTCGCACATATTTTCTAGAATCTCCCACACGGTGTCCTCATGTTGACCCATGATATTTCCTCCGCAGGTTGCATTGACGAAATGACGGATGTCCTCACGGAGTCCCTGGTAAAAAGATTGGACCTGTTCCCATTTAGGAACTCCATGATGGGGGCACTTTCTCATGAGATCCTGAAAGTGATCCCATGCCTCATAGAGAGGTTCCCCTATTTGCTGAGTGAAGTGAGTAATCTGATGGCGCAAGGCATTGGTCTGACCAACGGGAAAGAACTTTTTCAAAAATTCGGACTGAAGTTCTTCCCAAGTGTTGATCAGCCGGGTCTGAGTTTGATACCAATGAGCGGCCTTGTCAATAAGAGAGAAGGAGAACATCTTCATGAGAAGAATATCCTGATTTTGCGCATCTGACCCAAAAGTTTGGGCCAGATGCTTTAGCTGTTTGATGTGCTGGAAGGGACTTCGGAATTAAGCCCATGGAATTTAGGTATAGCATGAATCATATTGGACTTTAATTCGGAATCAGGTCCTCCAGTCGGGATTCTGACTCGAGGCTCAATGGCCACTGCAGTAGGATTATAATGATCCCGCATCATAGAACGCTGCGGTGGGTGCACAAAGTTTTGGAAGAGGTCATTTAGTCACTGGAGCTAGTGCTCCAGATTGTTTTCTTCCTCAACTGGCTGAGCCATGATGGGGGAAGAAGAAGAGCTTGGTTCAGAATCAGATGAGAGAATGATGGGGGTAGGGTTGCTGTGTAAACACGGGTGTCGAGGCTTGGCCTTGAGAGAGTGAATTCCTAAAGGAGATCTTAAGGGTGGTCTTAAGGATCTCCTACCATTCATGCACTGTTGGAATAGATGAGTTTAGAAGGTGCTGGACCCAATCAAGACACCCAAAAATGTGTTGGGTGACTACAGAGGTGCGGGACAGATGGACCCCTTGATCAGAAAGATCGTCCACCTGAGAATTACCTGGGCAGCCAGAGAGGGTGAGTCCCACAAAGACCCCTACACAGTAGAGCGTCCCCACGGGTTACAAGGTTTCCCCCACCTGACCTCTCTTGTCACTGCGGTTCCAGGTAGACCAGAATGGGGATCTTGACCTCTTAAGTCTACCTCTTTTATTTTAAGATCAAGGTGCTTAAGGTTTCACTTGAACTCTTAGGTATTGTTGTGAACAAGGTGGCCTAATTTGAAGGTTGGTTGACCCTACGGGTCAACTTCACCTAGTGATTCCTTTGAGAATTTAGGCCTTGTTTTTTTTTAGGGTTCAAGTGTTTAGAGAGCCAATTGTTTAGGGTTTCTTTGAATAGGTATTTTCAATCAATGGCTTAGGCACACTTCTTTTGGATTTTCTCAATTCTTGATTAAGGGGTGTGTCTCTGAAACCCTAATGTTTGATCTTATGTTGGCTCTACTTGGTCCAGTTAACTCCTTGTTGGGTAATTAGGGCTCAGGAAAGAAGGTGTTAGCCCTTAATTACCTTTAATATTGTGTGCAGGAATAGTGGTTTTGAAAACATGCAGCTATTACTACGTATGAAAGACAGGTTATACCTATTTTTTCTTTTTTTTTTCTTCCTCTTTAAAATTTTAGGGTTTAATAGTGAGAGGATAGAAGTTACCTGTCCTTGGAGTGGCTGTGGTGCGGCTGCGTCCTAATCTTTTTCCCTGTACCTGCGCAAAAGAGAGAAGAGATTATTAGAAACTCACAAATAGAAATTTTATAACTTCTAGAATAGCCATTGTTCCCCAGCAACAGTGCCAAAAAATGGTAAGGTGGCAAACCGCGGCGCTGCTTTTGTGTCTTTATTATAGTATAGTCGTTATAGTATAAGATAAGACAGCTCCGGTTGTAATTACCATAGAAAATTTTTTTACTCGAAAATAGTTTTCCCGAGGTCAAACTCAGGGAGCTACTAGAATTCTAAAAGTGCAGTGTTTTTATTACAAAAATAAGAGAGAGAGAGAGGTAGATTTGTTTCTTGGCTTTTTCTTCTTCTCTTCTTTCTCTCTTGTCTTGTCTTCTTTTTCTCTTCTTTCTTCTCTTTTCTTGATCTTCTTCAGTTCTTCCTCTTCTTTCTTTGTCTTCTCTTCTTCTTTATTCTTCTTCTCTTTTCTTCCTTCTTTTCTTTGCTTTCAGCTGCGGCACCTTCTCTTCTCTTCTTCTTCTTTACTTTGTCTGCAGAGCTTCATCCGTCGTCTGATTTCTCAATCAGACGGCTTAAGTGGTGTCTGCTATAGTGCTTCCTTTGTGCTTCTTCTTCTTGCTCCTGCAGTCTTCTTCTTCTTCCTTTTTCTTTGAGCGGCCAAGGCTTCGGCCACCTTCTTCCTTCTTCTCTGCCTGCACACTCACACAACTGGTCAGAGAAAAACCTACCCCTACCCTTTCTCGCGTCTCTCTCTTTCTCAGATTTCTCTCATAGGATTGCTCTCCCAGAGCCGGGTATTCGGGTACGGGTATCGCGCCCGGGACCAGGCCCACCGGCGTGCGGTGGTGGGTGAGGTGTGCCCAATGTCGGGTATCTGGATCCGACCCAGACCCGCCGGGCATGAGCGCGAGCGAGGGCAAGCGCGTGGGGCGCTCATGCGTAAGGGACCTGACCCCTGTGTTCGAAGGCGAATAGCCTCGAACACTTTTTCAATTTAAGTGCGGGCTCTGAGCCGCGCACTTCCGAGGTGGGACTAAAGTCCCACCTCCCAGACTGGCGCCCGCAGGTGAGGAGCTCGCGGCAATTGCAGCAGCTCGCGAGGGGTTTGCCTCAACTGCAGACCTTGGAGTCTTCGCAGAGACACTCCGCGCAACCTGGGACCAGCGCCTGGGCGAGGTCGAAGCTACAGCTGCAGATGAAGGAGCTTCACCTGCTCAGCAATGGCGGCGAAGGGGGCGTGACCTAAACACAGAAATACGGCCTCTCGACCTAGTCAGAAGATGCAGGGAGCTTCGTCGGAGTACGGCGAAGCCAGTGCGGGTGGTGGCGAGGAGTGAGGCGGTGTACGGTGGCAGCCCTAGGTTGGACTGTGGTCGAAAAAATGGGTCTGTTCGGGGGGTCTTTAGGTGGCGTGTGGCAGGGAATGAAAAGGGGGAGATTGTGGAGTGGAGTGAGGGGAAGCTTCTGAGGTGATCGGTGAGGAGTGAGGAGGTCTATGGAGGTGGAATGGGCTCGCCGGAGAGGGTGGTCGGAGACGGAGCAGGTGGAGGTGGAAGTTGTGTGTGGGGGCGCGAAAATATAAATTGACAGAGGGGAAATTTAAATGAGGAGAGGAAGCTTTTACCTAAGTTTTGGTCGAAGGGGGGAGGGCGGAGCCACCGGCTCGTGCCTGCCGGAGCTGAGGAAGAAGAGGCCCTAGAAGGGGAGATCGGCGACGAGGAGGCAGGCGGAGGGTGTCGACGAGTGCAGCACGACACAGGCGAAAGGGTTAGGGGAACCTTGCTGCAGGTAAGGCAGCAGAGCGACAAGGAGGAGGAGGAGTTGGTCGCCGGAAGCTGCAGGCTGTCTGTCGGAGCTGGAGAGGATGAAGTGGGGGGTTATTCTCCGTCAGAGGCAGCTTGCCTCCTTCGGCTGGCGACGACGGTCTTTATAAAGGCGAAGGCGGAGGGGTGGGCACAGGGAGGCGATGTGCCTCCCTCGCCGGAGAATGGTCGGAGCAGAATCCCATACCTTCCGCGGGTTCACACGGAAGGTGTGGGCGATGGCAGAGATCATGGTGGTGTCCCTGCGACAGCAGACGTCGCAGGGAACACCCGGTTCAACGGGCAGAGGACCTCCCTCACCCTGCGCGACCCCATGCTCCACGCAAAGTCGCCGGAGCTTGGCGCTGCTCAGAGTTTTGCAGGGAGACCCTAAGTGTAAAGAACGACGAAGAACCTAGGGGCCAAAATGCGAGGGTTTCGAAAGTTGAGGGTCAACAAGTAATAGATGAGGACCAAAATGCAAAGTCGGTCAAGAAGGTCTCTTCTTAGGCTCAAGTTTTTATGCATGACTAAATGGGACCTAAGGATTCTAATGGTGAATTTTATTTCTAGATCATACCTTGTTTGACTAGTCAATTTATGTAAAAACCCAAATTAAATCATTAATTGGGCATGGTTCTCAATGTAGGTCAAAATGTGTTCCCAAGGCCAAATTGAAGGTTCTAACCCTAGAGATTATTTTTCTATGAATTTTAGAGGGTTTAGTCGATTTTTACTTTGCCTCGAACCTCGTGAATTGAAGTGGGTTTGTTTTAGGATTACAAAATGTCATTTAATTCCTTGGAGTTGCTGTAGCCCTTGTTGGATCAAATCATCGCACTTTCCTTCTTATTAGGTTAGTTTGACCTATGTTTGGATCCTGAGTTACCCTGTTTACTGATTATGTTGGTGAAATTGCATTTTTACCCCTTATGACCTGTTTTCTTCACAAACTCAGAATTCTATGAGTCAAGCCTTTCTATAAGTTATGTAGGAGCTTTTTCTTACATATCTAGGTTAGATTGTGCTAGTTAGGGTTCATGATGAGGTTCTCATCACATAGTCACTACTACGTCTCGACAGTGACCTCGGGGTGGTTGACTGGGTGCAGAACTATCACGGGGGCATCTCCCGACTAGGAGAGTACCACGTGTACCTTCTACTCTACAGAAAAGGCTACAATCAAGATTATTCTCACGAGGAGCATGCGAGATCAAGAAATACCTGGATACTTTGAGAAATAGATGAATCAGAGACACATAAATGAGATAAATAGAAATGAGAAATAAACCTATTGTTTTTACTCTGCTTACACTTAAATAATGTAAACACCACTCTACTCAGCATTCACTGACTCTGTCTTTTCATAACACTGTTTAGGACTAGGAGTTGAGTAGCACGAGTTCTCGACTGTAGAGGGTGCTGGGCCTAGCCAAGCTTTGCCATAGTCATTCTTTCAGCACTTTCTTTTTCTCTACTATTTTAGTAAGTAATGGACACATAGTTTACTATTCCGGTTACTTTTGTTTCCTTTACATTTTCTATTGTTGTTGTGGTGGCATGTACTACGTGTTGAGACTGTTGTTCTACCTTCTTTACTGCTTCGTACTTTTCTTCTGCTTAGTTATATTGCATGTGTGAATGTGGTTTATTTTTCCTACTTTTGGGTATTTCTTGTTGGACGACTAGGTCTTGGGATTAGTCGAGGTGAGCCAGTCTCGAGTCCTGTAGGGATTCGAGAACCGGGTCATAACAGCCGAGGAGTGATAGGTTAGGCCGGGTCAGGTGTGTCAGGTGAGTGGGGACCTCACCCCCAAGTGTCTGAAGAAACAAGGCCTCAGCACAAATTCAATTTATGCATAGGTGTGCGGCCTTCCACGAACGATGTAGGACTAATCCCATAGGCTCTTCTTTGCATACACTTGCAAGTGAAGATGCCTTCAATTGTTGCTGCAGAAGTGGGTGATGCCTTCGAGTGAGGACCTGGAGAGGGTCCTAGGAGATTCCCGCGTCATCTGGAGGTGCGACCTGGGGCATGCGAAGCCTTGAACATGAACATAGTTGAAGATGACGGCAGCGATGGCGGAGAATGGCGAGACCTGAGAATCATGAATAAAGCCTTATGGCCACATTAGAATAGTTCATAAGCATCGCCAAGTGCTTGCAAGTGTTGTGACGGTGGTTTCATGGTGGATGGAGGTGCGTGGTGGTCAGACGGACTTGGAGATGAAGGTCGGTGATGGGCATGTTTGGGGGGTCGCATGAGTGGATGGAATGGGAAATAAATATGGGGGTTTTGATAGGTTTGAGTTGGCAGAGGTTGTGGGGTAGGTGGCGAGGTGGTTGGAGGTGTGAGGTGACGTGAATGCCTCGCCAGAGATGTGATTGGAGCAAAGGAAGATGACACCGTGTGTGTGGTCGAGGGAGTATTTTTGAGGTTTTGGATATGGGAAATGACCTAGAGACTAGAAGGCACCTAACTAACCCTAAACTAATGGATGAAAGGAGGGATTTGCCCACGTCGGTGGTACACCAGACGTGAGGAAGAAGAAACCTCCAATGAGGAAGAATGGTGAGGAAGAGAAGGGTAGAGGGCCCTCGCTGGTATTGCGAGTGGTGGAGGAGCTTGAGGAAGGTAGATCGGCCAGCTATGGTCTATGACGACTGGCAAAGAAGGTAGGACAAGAAGCTCGCCAGAGCTTGCGAAGATTTTGGTCGGAGAGAGGGGAAGAAGGGATGAATCCGGTCCAAAACAAGCTAAGGAGGTAAAGTTTGTCATAGGCAAGCTTTTATAGGCCATCAGGTAGCCTTCAAGCTTGGAAACCAAGCTTTGAAAGCTCGAAAATCATGGAATAGGACTCGTGAGTTCAAGGAATTTGCATGAGCTTTTGGGCAGATTTGGAAGGTCATGATTAAGCTCAAATGGAAGAGGAAGGTCTCAAGATCCTCCCTTCTAATTTTGGAAGTGATTGGCCATGAAATCAGGGAGTTTTTCCTGATTGAAGGTCACTGGTTGATCGATTTAGGAGTTGAAGGTGGTGGGGACCTATTGGTGAACAAGATGATGAAGTTAGGGGTATTTTTGCAAAGGTTTCAAAAGTTAGGGGTATGTATGTAAGAGAAAAGACTCGGATTAGACCAAAATGCAAACTAGGTCAAGATGATCTCTGATTGGGCCCAAATTTTGGTACAAACCTAATTTGGATCCAAAGAATCTGATGGTGAAGTCAAATTTAGGTTTTGATCAATTTTGATTGGGTAACTTGTGTAAAAACCTAAATTAAGGCAACTGTCTATCTGAGACTCTGTTTTAGGTCAAATTGGGCTCCAATGGTCAAATCAAGCATACCAAACCGTAGATAATATTTTTCTATGATTTTTAGAAGGTTTAAGTGAATTTTATCCTGATCAGAACCTCAGTGAATTAAGCGGGTCTGTGTTTAGGGTTTTAGATGTCATTTAATTCTCAAAACATGTGAAAACCCGTTTCGTTCTATATGAACCCACTTATTAGATATTTATGACCACTTTACCTTCAATAAACCCCTGAGAAACCCCGTGATTGTTCTGCAATTAGGATATTCTGTTGAAACTGCACTTTTACCCCTATTTTCATGTATATCTCTCAGAATGGATATGCAATGAATTATATTCTTTTGGCTGTTATGTAGGAGTATTTATCTATTGATTATGACCAATTAAAGCTAGATATGGCTGATGATAACGTTATCATTAGGTAGCCGAGTAAAAGCCTTTATATTACATGTTCAAAACGACATCCTTTTGGATTCACAAATACGATCCCCTAATAGAATATTGAAATAGGCTTATAATGATGTGGATTGGAAACTACCATGGTGTAGTTACAAACTTGGATTTGGATGCCAATAGAAGTGGACATTTTGTGTGAATAAAAATAGAAGTAAACATTAATTATGAGCTTCAAAAGGAGGTGATTGTCAAAGGGCTCAATAGTGTCTTCTTCGATTGTTTAATTCAGTGAAAGAATTCCGTAATTTTGCTATTTTTTATGGTTTGATTCACCATGAAAGAAATAAAAGTTGTCCAGTATGTACTGGTGGTCATGGCAAGATCTAAAGAACCAAGAGTGAGAATGATTGAGTCCTCTTATAGTAGAGTGCTCAAATCATATGCAATCACACAAGAGACACAGGCAATTGATAACTCAGTTCTACATTGGATGGTGTACGTCAACAAGAGCGTCAAACTCTCAAAATTCATTATCAAGTTAGGTGAGCACCGGATACAAAATAACTCTCTAAATAGCTAATTAGTTTATTGATACTTGAGTAAAAATCCACCTTCGGGTAGCCAAATCTAGCCAGGTTACTGAGCAAGTAGGTAAATACCTACTGTCAATATCTGGATGCAAAAGTATCACTAGGTAGGTGGACTTGGTTCATGAGCTTATTTCCTTTGCGGGACCTTGATGGCTAGGCCCAATCGAAAGGATTTTTCTTCCCTCATTAACGAAGATTGAAGAAGAGAAAGGCCTTATTAAATTACGATATGATCCCTCCTTTAGAGCAGCCAAGAAAGATTATGAATGCATGTTTAAATTGGTAACAACCAAACAAATTACTCTTCTTCTTAAAGGCCCTTAGTCTCTTCAATGGTAACTAGAGGAGATAAGTCAAAGCAAATCCATGATGTGGTGAATCTCTAAGCGTATAGCTATGCTCAAGAAAAGTAGTTAGAGCATTGGGTAATAGATTAGACAGAAGCTTTGTGCAGAAAGAGCTCTATAGCAAGGATTGCATAAATAAGACAATAGTTATTAGTCAACTAACTAGAGTAATCTCTACCACTCCCTCCTTCCATTTTTGTATAATTCAGACATAGTCCCTCTATCTATAACACAAAAGACCCTCTTGCACCCTCCTTTCTATTATTCTATACACCAAATCAAATCTCCCTCCAAATGTGATCTTAGATTCGAGAACCACACTACTCAAATGGGTCCAACTTACCTAGCACAAGTTAGTAAATCCCTAAATGCTTATGGCCCAACTCTAGTCGATAATCTTTTGGTTCCTGTAGAAGTCAATCACCATTCTTATCCAACCATCCTAATTTTCAATCTACATGTGACATTTTTTTTAAGAAAACCAAAGAAATTTGCCAACAAAAAATTATGAGAAAAATCCTATGCCTTAAGATCTAAGAGGGGGCATAATCTCTTTCCTAAAGAGGCTGGACAATTGTTGAAAAAGAAAAAAATGGTAGATGGAAAAATTTATAGATTTGATATAGAAAAGCATGTGACAGCTAGCCCAGTGTAGTTACCGAAGGAGAAATAATTGCCTTGCATAGAATTGTAGGGGTACAATTCTTAATCTCTAAATTCTCTTCAAGGCCACCCCACTTTCCTTCTATTTTATTTTTATGACCCCTGTAAACCATAAAAGAATGTAAGAGATAATGAGAAAATCCTAAGATTCAATTGGTTCCATAAATGATATGGGAATTCAGGAGGTCTTTGTCTTTTATGTGAAAATGAACGTAGACATTATTTCTGCTAAACTGAATTACATTTTTTCCAATTCATTAGGGTGGTAGCTAGTTTTTATTTTCTCTATCGTATTCAGGTGTTCAAGTCTCAGTGAGTCATAGGGATAAGGCTTTCTCTGTTGCATTTGGAGGAATCAAGAAAGTGCATCAGGTCAAGTGGAAATTCTCATCATGGAAAAGGATGAGAACTCGATGAGTTGGAGATTCACAGTAGACAACCCTTTGATCTTCTAAAGTGGTGCGACTGAGCCTGCATCTCACCTTAAAAGTAATGCTGCCCCATCATCCACAAATTTAGCACTGGGTCGACTAGTCTAGCTTCAACAATGGAGCCCCATCACTCTACCCGTAGATCTCTTTCAGAATCTAAAGTTGCTATCCAAATTGGAGCAATGGAGGTGTTTCACTCAGAAAGCAATTTCACCATGATGAAGATCACAATTCTGCCATTAAGTTTCAAAAAGCTCTTGACGATGATAAATTTAAAGAGTAAGAAGATTACTCACAAATTTTAGAGCAGAGAAATAACGTATAAGAAATTGTTGTTAAGATATTGTTAGTAGCTGATCAGAAGCCTATGTAAATGGGCCCTATTTAGGTTCGAAATAGGAGTAGGGCTATCCAATCAAATAATCACACTAGGTAGACAAAAAGTTTGGATATCCGATTCTATCTGGAATGGTATACGTCCGGGAAGCTATGGGTACTCTTAAATATCACTAAGCATATAGTTAAGTATAAGGTACAAAGCAATTTCTTACAAAGCTCATGTGTCCCTCCTTTCCGGGGGGACACTTGCTATTTATTAGCTAAAATTGTCATAACACCCATGATCCCACATCCACTGATCTTACAGAAGGTGGTAATTGCAGCCAACGGACATAACTGCCCAATCGTGTTCTCGATGGTGAGATTGTAGGCTCCATGAATAGTAATTGTCATCTATGAGGTGATGTAGTAGGAGATCATTCCCCTCGACCTTGTGTTAGATGGAGGGGACCATCCACCTAACTTACTAGCTGGTTTGTTAGCATAAGCTGCTGATCAGTTAGACAAGGTTTACTTAGCCCAAGTGGCTTACAAGGCAAGGGCACACCACTTGATCACTTCTGATGAACGAAGGGTGTATACGATAGTTGTTGATTAACGAGGACTCAATTGTAATCTACTAGGACCTCTTAGGAGAATTAATCGATTACCCACTTGAGGGGGTTTTCTTAGGCCTTTACAAACTCATGTTTGGACTATTTTTGGGCCTCTAGCTTCACAAAGGCCTTTTTGGAGTTGGGCTTGAATCATGATTTTCCTTTCCTCATCAATTTCCCCCACTCTCTTAGTTAGTGCACTAATTAAGGGAGTTAAGTTTTTGTTGTTATCTCTTTGTCGTCATTAGAGTTGCCCCCAACAAGCGGCCCTTTCGTCAATACGAATTGGATAATTGCTTTAAATGGGGAGGAGGATATGAGTATTTTATCATGAATATTGCCACCTGGATATAAAGATTCCATCAGGCATATCACTATCTAGAATCAAGTAGTTTGTTGTTTCTATTGTACCCACGTGTTTTTAGATGACAGTTAAGACCAATTACTTTAAGGCAGGTGATGGCTAGTCATTGCCTGATTAACACTTGGAGTGCAAGAATCGAACATGACATTTTACGATTTAGACACTGTAGAATCAGTAGAAAAGTCCAAGGGTAGTGAATGCCAACTCCGTCGAGTGTAATTTGACACCCAGTAATGTTATCCATTATTATCAATGCATTAAATGCCTGCCGATTTGGGGCGATTCGATATCTCGACTTGGCATGATTATTCATGCACAAACTGCCATGTCTTGGTTATAAATAGGGTGGTCGGGTAGGTGTGAGTAAATACACCTACCCCTATCATAGTAAATATGTGCAAGCATTGTCGGTAACCGCACTAGGCTTATTATCTACGTTCTGTTGTGACGTCATGTCAAGGATCAGAGGAAAAGGTTAGTGTACTTCAATTCCTCTACCAGTGGGCTTTCTATAGATACCTTAGGGTTTTATTTCTATGCTTTTGAAATCTCAAGTAGGTTTGTCTTTAGTTCTTTTTTAGAGACCCATAACCTTGGTTAGGCTTCCTTCAAGTTGGCAGGTTGTAATACCCAGCTTTGTTCCCCATGTTTGAATGACTCTTTTGTCATTCATAAATATACTGTTGAGCATGGCCTTAGGGTTCCCTTGAATCTCTTTATTGTTGCTTTTCTACCTTCTTACCAACTAGCTCGAATGTAGTTGATCTTGAACTGTTGGCTGATTTTGAATTACTTTGTTGTTATTTGTTTTCACTTGGGGATTGTTCCTTGCCTTAGCCTTTTCCATCTTGTTTATGTAGGTTGATAGCCTTGAAGGTGAACAAGGATAGTGTTGGTTCGGAAAATCATCGCAAAAAGGTTCAGTTTTGAAAACCTGTCGTTGTAGTATGATTTTAGAAGAAATCTGTCAACAAATAAATTTTACCAAAACTCGAAAAGAATTCCGGGTCGAACACAGGGAGGCTACATTGATTTGAAATCCACGAATATATTTTTTTGTTGTTTTTGTTTAGAAAGCAAGATAATTACAATGAATTCAATGAGAGAGAGAGAAGAGAGAGAGAGAGAACAAACACTTTATAATATGAATGATGTTTTACAACTAGAAAGTGGGAAATATTACACCTAGAAAGTAGGAAATATTACAACTAGAAAGCAGTAAAATCTACTCTAGAAAGCAGTAAAGAGAAAGGAGGTGAGAAGTTATCCTCCTTGATGGCTGCTTGGAGGATGAGCCAGATGTGGCGACGCCTGGAAGACGGAGGGCAAAGACAGAAGACAGAGAACGAAGCTGGAAGAACTAGGGGCAAGGTAGGGCATCGTCGTCGAGGGATCCACTTCCGGAATGGGGACGAGAAAAACTTTTATTTTAACTCTAAAGGAGCATCTCGGGTTTAGGACAAGCTTCTTTAGAGCCTTAGAGAGGGAGAGAGGTGAAGGAAGGGATGATTGAAATGTGGGGGGCATAGGCCTTTTTATAACTGTAGAGGTTGGGGGCAAAAAGATCATTTTAAGTTAAAAACATTAAATGGGGGGTCTTTAGTGATGGATATAAACCTCACTAAAGACCCCACGTCGTTAAACATGCACGCACGCCAGTGCCTCCTCCTCTCCTCAGGCTTCACACTTCGCTCACGTTCGTGCAATATCAATTGTCTGATTGCGAGATCAGACGGCTTAGAAGCCATCGTGCCTCATTGCGCACCCGCGTCAGATCGGGCATTCAAACGCGTGCTTGCATAATCTACGCACATCCGTGTTGCCACGTTGTGCATCTCTCGCCTGCACGATTGCCATCTGACGGCTGAATTGAGCCACTCCCGTGCCTGTGCCTTGATTTGAGGCACGCGGGGGCTCGAACTCACGACCTGTGGTTCGCCCACAGGCGTGTGACCACTGCGCTATCAGCCGTTCTTTGCCGCACTTTTAATTTAACACTCAAGCGCTCGCAACCGTTGGATCAAGATCCAATGGCCCAGATCAGACGAGCGCATGAGGAGAGAGAGAGGGAGCAGGAACCCTTGGCCGGTGTGGGCAGCTGAGATGGCACCACATGGCGCAATCTTGGACATCCATCTTTTATGTGTTGTAAATGGTGCCGCGGATGTCGGATTGGACCGATTTTCACACTGTTGGGCTGCAATCATCAATCCGAACCCATCTGTGCGGTCAGATTTGTCATCTGAGGTGTGGATTTACACCATCTTATCCCTCGATCTCTGATCTTCCTCGGATTATATCTAATGCTACGAAAGTCTAATCAGGGTGATCTTGGAGTTGTTGAACTCCGATCATCTCTCTGATCAAATTTGTACAGTTGGAACTTCAATCCGAGGCCTCGATTAAATGTCATCCTATCCCTGGCCACCAAGAAGAAATTACTATACAATTTGTCCAATTTGACCTAAATGCATGATGATGCATGTTATGCAATATTTACAATGCATGATGCTTATATGATACTAAGAACATTCATTAATAGAAATTTTTGGCTATTCAAATGTATGCACATCAAATAGTCAGTTGTCCAACACCTATACCTTAAATAGTCATCGAACAAGATCTAGTTTTACCACCTTGCTCGACACTTTGAACGGGTAGGACCACCAATTTCTTATTTTGCATAATCGGGAGGAGTTGAGAATCCCCAATTCCTAGCAAGGGCACTTGGAGAAGGATCAGCCGGCTACTGTGCGAGACCTCCATCAAATGGATGATGTGAACGTGTAGAAAATAGTGGAGTTTGGGCCTATTTCCTGTGAGAATCTCAGGTAGCCAGAGGTGTGGAGGGTTTTATCATGGGTAGGGGACCCATACCCTTCATTGAGTGTTGCGACCTGACACCTGATGATATGGAGTCACGGATTCCAAACCTGAATACCCATTGCCCAACACAAAAGCATAAGAAGCATATGCAAAATCAAATGAATTACTAACCAAACATAAAATGTGAAAATTAAATATAATATGTTAGGTCCATATTCAAATAGAAACTAAAAGCCCACCAAAAAAGAAACTTTGTTAGTCTATTACACCATGAAGAAAACATGAAAAGAAATACTACTACAGCAAGGATGGTAAGTAACTAGTAATCCTACATATCAGTTCTCCGCACCCTGCTCCAAAAAGTCTTTGATCGTCACCCGTGCTCGAGATGATTCGCCTGAGTCTGAAGTTAAGCTAAGGATAAAAACTTTTAGTAGAACATATCTAAAATTAAGCAAATAACTATGAGCAACAAGAATAGGCATCAATATAATTAAAGGAAAAAACTGGAAACATAGAAAATAAAAATAGAAGGTAGAAAACTAACAAGAATGCATTGTAAAATTTAATTAACTATTTTTAGTATAGTAGTATCAATTAGTTTAAGCATTGGTTCAATTATTATGTTGTCAATTAATTTTCATCTTATTATGTAATAAATTTAAGTTATCAAAATGGACTCGTCTCCACCTGTAATAACCCTTGAATTGGACTATAGATAGAGGTCAGCAATCTCTTGCCCTCCTTGAGGATCGACGACATAGGATGCAATTGCCGTACGACCTTAAAAACAAACCCGATGGCAGCTATAACACAAGCGTAAGGTGCCATCTACCTTGAATAGCTCTTCTCCTTGCGACACCAACAGACGGAACACTCCAAGTCTATTGTAAAAGAAATCTTAGGTTGTACCCAACTTGGCTATAGGCCTGAGTCTCAAGGAGGCCTGCATCTCCCTAGCCATAGACGATCACCGAGAATAGTCACCTGGGCACCCCTCTTGTTCATTGTGAATTCTCATCAATCCCATGCACAACTGTTGAGGAGTCATTATAGCACAATCTTTTTGGTGTGCTATTAGCTTTACAAGTCCAAAGCATGAAGAAGGATCAATTCACATTATTTTTCAAATAGGCATTCAACTTCGAAAGTTTAGATTTATGTCAATGGTCGCTTACAAATTATTACTTAAGGAATCCAATGGTATAAATTTCATAATTTTCAAAGGTCATTTGATACATGCAACACGTTACACAAGTGATTAGATTAGGATAATAATATGCAAATTTAGTTTTTATCGATCTTTACCCTAATCATAATGATCTCACATTTAATAATTATATAACTAAATCATGCATTCCTATGAGCACTAGTAGAAAATACGTTGTTCTCTACGGTGAATTTTCGATCATTATATAATGGTTGACAATAATAATATTATCGACCATTATAAGACGTAACGGTTGCCAAAAGTTCGGTCATTAACTTTCTGACCTACCTAGAAGGCAGAATGGTTGAGACCATTTTGGACCGTTTATAACGGTTAAGAATAACAATATACTCGATCGTTATTAGATAAACGATCAACTATAATCTCCTTGGAAATCATTGATGTGAAAAGTTATTTTTTGAAATGCAATCGTCGACCGTTCAATGTAAAACGGTCAAGAAAAGTCCACCTAAAACTGCAGCGTGCACTCGACTCTTTCCCCCTCCTTCTTTCCTTCTTCCTTCCTCCGTTGTTGCAGGGTGAAAGAGGAGATTTTAATATGCGTTTGTTGTAATACAATCCTAAATCTCACAACAAAACATTTAAATTTATAAAACTAAGATTCTAATTGGAGTTCGAGGTCGTTCGCAGGGAGAAAATATGGAATTCACAAATTAATCTTCATTCATAATCAATAAGCATAATAAATTGATCACAATAATAGATATTCAATGAATAAAACTAATCAGGTTGATATTCAATGTAATCTAGTGTATCTCAGAAAATGTAGAGACAAAAGGAATAGAGAAAACCTAAAAAGTGGTGATTTAGATCACCATTTAGATCTCTCTAATTAAGCATGCATCTCATATTCAATTTATTCAAATAACCAAACAGTACCTTCAATCAATTAAGCAATGTTAACTTAGGTACTTGAATAATCCAATAGTATCAACATCAAAGATCAGATGTTGCCTCACAGAACCAGACGACTTAACCTTCACATAGCACAGTGCCTCATAGAAGGCACACACAGGTGCAAGGCTCTCTCAAGAGCCTTTCTTCTTCTTCTTCTTCAAATCTTTCAAGAGCAAGGCCTTCAAGCACAAGAATACGGTTAGGTGTTAGCCGTCCTTCAGCACATGCTTAAACACTTCAGAGCAAAACCCACCCCCCTCCTCTCACAAATTTCTCCTTCTCTTCTCTCCTCTCTCAAACCTAGGTATATAATTGGGTATACGGGTAATCAGATCTGGGCATAGGGACCAGACCTGTGTGGCAGTGGTTGCAAGTGAAGTGTTCAAGGCAGGTGAATGTGAGGGGCCCGACCCCTCGTGTATTGAGCGAGGGGTCTGTGTCACATTTTCCACTTATACGGTGGTGGTCGGGTGTAAAAACCAATGTGGGACTAAATTGATCGTGTGAAAGCTGCAGCTAAGGGGAGACTTTGAAGGATTAGGCATATGATGTTGGTCCTGCTTGATTGAAGCCCCAGGTGAGCTTTTGGAGGAGATTCGTAAGATCGGGGCTCTTCAATTTAGTTGGAGGTGGTCGAAGTACTGCATGTGAAGTCGATGAAGGCAAGAGTGGTGATGGATCTCCAGTAGCAACCTGAAAACATGCATACGGGCTCAAAAGCCCTGGTTAAATGGTCGAGGAGCGACGCCAAGTGATGGCGAAGGTGATGGTGATGGAATTTGGAGGTGAGAAGGTGTGTGGTGAGGTGGCGAAGTTGGAGGAGGTGAACAGAGGATGGGTTTTCCGGTGGAGTGATTCAGTGGGTGTTTTGTGGAATTAAGTGAGGGCTTTTGTGCAAAAAGTGAAGCAGAGCTCGTGGAGGTGGAATTGAGTGATTTGGCAGTCTGTGGAGGGTGTATGGCCATGCTGGAGGTATGTCGGATGTGGGGAAGACTGTGGCAGTGAGGGTGTGTCAGTGGTCAAAATAGGGAGAGGAAGATCTAGGAAGATTCAAGAGGAGAAGAGGGATAGGTTGCGACCTAAACTAAGGGACAAAAGGGCTAGGAGGATGTCGACTGTGATTGGTTGGCATCGAGGAAGGTGAACTCTCCGTTAAGGGAGGACGACGACGATGATAAGGAAAGGAACTCCTACTGTGGCTGGTAAGGAGCGGAGGAAGATGAAGACGGTGGACCACTTTATTTGGTGAGCTAGATCAAGTTGAGTTCCGACTAGTCTGAGCTTCTTCTTCACCAGTTGCCTTCTGAGTGCTAGGGTTTTGGAGTTCTGACAATCTATATATCCCTAACACTCAAAAAAACACATTAAAAAGACAATAAAAAGTGCAATGCATGCCTAACCTAATTGATGCCTAAATGCAGCCCAAAAACCCATTTGGGAAGCAAAATTCTAAGAGCTAGGTTTATTTCAATGCATAAAAATGATGATAAACTAGCGTTTATCAATGACCTACATCACATCAACCATAACAACAAAAATCAAAACTAACATAACGAAGACAACCTAACAGGAGTAGTAGAATGGGAGAATCAATGAAACATAAGATGGAACAATCGAACGATGTCAGATATCATCGTTCATAACCATCTTGACCAACTCACTCATATCATCTGCAGTACCACGAAGAAAAACCCTCATTATATCTCTAAAAGTTGGGTCTAATAGGCAAGCAGTCATCCTTAATCTAAGAGCCACTGACAAATCTGGTAACATCGTGTTCAATCAAAGAATACAATTATCAATCTCTTCCCGCTTGAAGTCCCACAGTCGCTTGCTTTTACTAAATGCAAGGAACTCATCCATCATAGTCGTCACCTTGTCCACGCCTTCTGAAGATGAGCCCCCTCTGCAACGACATTTCCCACTACTCCCCGATCTGTACTCCGATGGTTTTGGTGTTACCCTCGAAGGTGGTGATCTACACCTAACATTTACATCTCCTTCGACATCATGGGGCATCCTAAATTCTGTAGGTGCTCCTTGTGTGGGAATATAATTCCTCAAGATGGGGGATTGTGAGGACATAGTCATGTTCTCGTTCTGAGAGTAATCCATCTATGAGAGGTTCACATCAGGTTGGCTATCGTATTCATCACAATCCTCAACATCGGTATGCCTAAGACTAGACGTTTCATTCACTCCCCTAGCAATCTCCTTACCAGCAATAACTTCCAATTCCTTGTAATAAGGAAACATCTTCCCTCGTAATTACTTCAAATGTTCTAGAAGCTACATGTATTTTTTATATGTTACAAATGGAACAAAGTCACAGTGATATGCTACGAATTTAATGGAAAGTTCACTAACCTCATCCCAAAGGTTGTCATCATAAGGGATGGGACATTTCCTTTGATTATCCCAACCCTAGCCACTTCTGTTCGTTAATGCAACGAAGGCGTTGTGCTCCTTCTTCAGGCTTTTAAATCGATTTTGCAATTGATCTTTGACATAACATAACTTGGTCTCCAAGTTGAACGCTTGAATGATCTTAGTCCACCTAGTTCTAGTGAAAGATCCGTTAACGAAGTCGTTATCATAGTGGTAATTGAGAAGTCTTATCAACAACCTATCCTAATCACCCATCCAGTTTCCAATTCTTGGACCTCCCCAGTTGCGAGGTTGTTGGATACCCTTCCCACAGCTGCAACCTTCTCCAGTCATCCTACATGTCAAACCGAAAATAGGAGAAAGAAGGGAAGATCACTGAAAGGAAGTTGCGGTAAGACTCCAACAACTATTAACTATATACCCTACTTGGGCTAATTTTCTCCCCACATCATTGTTGTGACCATCTTGCATCTCCAATGCAATGGTCATTACAGCAAATGCAACTATTTTCTTAAGGAGGGAATTTTCTTCATTTCCAAAATTCCACTTCCTCTCAGGGTAGACACAGTGGCTAACCCGACTAAAGGCATCATCAATTTTTCATGTCAAAAACTCATGTGGAAAATCCATGTACACACCACTTAGACATAATTTACGATGGTTAAAATCATTGGCCCGTGACTATCATTTTCTTCCAAAGATGATGCTTAATTTCAGAGTCAACAATCCCCCTTCAACAACAATTACAAAAACCCCATAAGAATTATCATGCCAACTCTAAACTAAGCCTAAGGGAAGAACCTAAATTACCATCCAAATCATGAGGGATGAACTCTACGTATTGATTCATTGCAAAATTAATATTCATATAATTTTGCAGGTAAAGAGTTTACATAACTCAGCTATTCAATTCCTCAAGAAGGCTCTACATGGAAGTTGGCATAGTTTTCTCAATGAAATTCAATTCCTATTATACCTCGACAAGACTCCATCTTAAATATTAACAAAACTATAGCAACAAAACATCATTAGTAAAATATTAAGAAAGCTTGAGGTGTCTACTCAAAAGCTTTATTGAAGTATTTGGCATATCTACCATTTGTACTTGTATAAAATCTTCAAATCTAAATACTTAAATTGTAATTTAAAAGGAATAAAAAATTTTATAGCGTAGATGATAATTGAAATTAGTGAACCATGGAAGCAAGCAAAACTCCAGAAAAATTGAAATTTAAAAACTTGATATGTGCATATCCTACATGCACGCAACAAAACATGAATATGGAGAGGCACAAGTTCGAGAAACAATGGTTCCAAGCAGTAATCATCTACGTAGTTATTTCATTCTAGACCCAAATGAAGCAATCATGCATCAAGTAGGAGCAGGAGCAACAAAGGTAGAAATGCAAAAAAAGGATGTAGAAACGAGTAGCAAAGCTTCCCTGTGTAACATAGGAGCAACAATGGTTACATGTAAAAAATGCAATGGTAGTAGTTTATTCCCCAGCAAAGGTTCCCCATGTAAAAATTTGATTGAACATGCAAAAATGCAATAAAGTAGGAGCAACAATGGTTACTATGATTTTTAATCTCTATAGTAGTCTCTATTGAGAAGAACAGTTTGGAAGCCATAAAAAATTATATCGTTAGATAATTACTCCATCCATATCTCTATATCTTGAGAAAAATCAATAAGAAAACCCACCTCCTTGGTAAACAAAACCATTGAAAACAGGAATCTCGATAAACAAGAAGAATTAAACCAAAACCATTGCAATAAGATTGGATCTCGATAAACATGAATTAGGAAAAGAGTCTGAGAAAGGAATATGGTTCTAGATTCTAAATTTCAGACTTGTGGAAACAACATTATGAATGTGAAATTGATATGTTTTGGCTATATCATGAACAAGTGCTTGTTCAATTCTACGGAAAAAATGAATAAGGATGACCTCCAATTAATGGTTGGAATATTAATTGGTTGCTATATTAGGAATGACAAATAACCAATCTGAAGTACATCTTCACTCTAAGGAATTAGTAGGAACAACCACTACAGGAAGGCAGCCAAGGTAGAGAAAGGAAAATGTTCCATATACAGCTCTTCAAAATCATCAAAGCCCCAATCAAACCATTTTAGAGAACTTTATCTTAGTAAAAGCAACAAAATTTTGTTTTCCTACATGTGCATTTACTCCTTCACCTAGTTTCCCGACAAATGCCCTTCCAACAATAAATATATCATTCTTTTGAGGAATAACAATAAATACTTCATAATATCCTTAATGAGATTTTATGCCAATAAGCATATTGGGAAAAAATATTGATTTTCTTTTGCATATGTTTGCCTAAATATGACAACCACACTTGACATAAAATAGGAAGAATTCAGAAAGTCGACATATATGGTTGGTCAAGAAAATATGACTACACAAAGTCCAACTTTATCATGGAATTCGAATTTGAAGTGAATGCACTTCATCAGTAATATGATATGATTTCAGGATAGGAAAAAAAGTTCTTATCTCGATATGGAAGTGGTTACAACTAGATTCAAACCTTATCATAGTCCATTGTTAGTATGTAAGCCAAACAACAACATACTTGAAGGCAATATCTGATTGTATAACTTCACCACTATCGTATCTCTTATCACAAACTTTTTTTGATAGAATCCTATCACAAACTTACGATTTTCAATTACTTACCCAATGTCCATCTTGGATTCTACTTGCTCGCAGTAGACACAATTTCCTCCAATTGTAACATCACCAGACAACAATCAAAATATGCAAGTCAACTGTCGATGAGGCAAATGAACAAGGTTGTGGATAGGAGACACAAATAGCCTTTAGGTGCTAGAGTGTGATCATCAGAGTGGAAACCTAAAAGTTATAAAAGTTCTAAATCCACTTGATAAGCAGATAATTAGGGGCCTCTGACTAGTACCTATGGCTCACTTAATCAATCAATTATCTAACTCAAAAATAAGTTGTTGACTACTCAGCTATATTGTGGTAGCCCCAAAACCAAAGCTTTACCCCCAAAACATCATTCCCAAACAACAAAAGCTTTAGCCTATTTCTTTTTCTCCAATCTGAAACACATACAACTGATGTAAAAAGTAAATCAAACAACAATAAGATCCATTTCTTCTAATAACAGCAACATAAGAAATTGTAGAATCCTAAGTGGAACCACTACTAGAAAGGTCCAAGATCACCTAAGCTTGAATTTGAGGTGGAAAAGCTTAAAGCATATGGTTGTCAGTTATGTTCTTTCAGAACTTCTGCACTTCTCTCAAATAACTTATCATTTTGTAAGTCAGTACATAATTGTTATCTCAGCTTCTCAGCTTTTCAATTCTAAATATTTTAACAAGTCAATTTACCTTAACAAAGTAGCAGCAAACCAAAAGCAAACCATCATAACAAAGTAACCATTAGAAGAGTATGCACTAGAACCAGCAGGAACGAGGTCTAACCACAAAAGAAGGAGGTGGTCATCAAAAGAACGAGTAAAACCACTAGAAGAAGGAGGTATAACCAATAAAACCATTAGAAGAAAAAGTACTAACCAGCAAGAGATCATCAGATCAAAGCATGGACAGAAATAACCATCACAATATAGACTAGAACCATAATATAATCAAAGAAATACGAACCTATTAAAAAGAACAAGAAAAAAATGGAACCATCTTAATATGGACAAAAATCAAGATAAAAATATCAATAAAGCAGCAACAGACCAAAAGCAAGCCATCGTAACAAAGTAACCATCAGAGGAGTATACACTACAACTAGTAGGAACGAGGTATAACCACAGAAGAAGGACGAGGTCATCAGAAGAACAAGTATAACCACCACAAGAAGGAGGTATAACCAATATAACAATATGAAGAAAAACTACTAACTAGCAGGAGATCATCAGATCAAAGCATGGATAGAAATAACCATCACAGTACACACTAGAACCAAAGTATAATCGAAGTAAAAATCACCAACTATTATCACAAGCAAACACACATTTGAAATCAATGAAGAGGTTGGGGATGAAGGTTTCCTTACCTTACAACTGAGCCCCTCTCCAGCAAACCGAACCCAACACTAGCAATGCAACAAAACTTGGGACATAAATTTTAACGGGTAAGAACATCGTCAAACAAAGAATAAAGATCATAAAGGAAAATTACAAACAAGGGAAAGAACACCAGATTAGGGTTCCAAATTTGTGTGGAGAGGTTGAACGATGTTAGGGACCCTTTTATAAAGGTTTCTCTTATCGCCAAACCCCATGAATGCATCGAATGAGGATTGTAGTAAAGATAAGATAATCAATAAAGGTGAAATCAGATTGTGCAGTCACGAGAAAACACAAGACGGATTCGTGGATTGATGGGAACACCATCATAGGCCCTAACTGGCCACTTTTAGTCAGGTTTAAAAGATAAATGCTCCTACATAACCATCTGAGGGTTATAACTCCACTTCAGGCTATTTTAAGAAGAGAACAGGAAACTAGGGTTAATTCTGTAATTTTAACAGCATATCATGAACATAGAATAACCAAGGGATTTTCTAGGGATGAAATAAAGGTCAAATGAGCATTAAAGTCTAATAAGTGGGTCCATGCAGATAGAAATGGGGTTTTGCGCATTTCAAGAACTAATTCAACACCCAAAACCCTAATTTCAGACCCGCTTAAATTACTGATGTTTTGGTCAAAATAAAATCCATATAAACCTTCTAAAATTCATAAAAAAATATTCTATAAGGTTTGGTGCCCTTAATTTGACATTTGGAGTCCATTTTGACTTTAAATAAAGTCACAGACACAATTCTACCCTAAATTGGGATTTTACGTCAATTACCCAGTCAAACTTGGTCAAAACTGAAATTCAACTTCACCATCTGATTCCTTGTATCCAAATTAGGTTTGTAGCAAAATTTAAGCCCAATTAAAGTCCATCTTGACCTAGTTTTCATTTTGGTCCAGTCTGACTCTTTCTCTCTCATTCATGCCCCTAACTTTTGAAATCGTTGCAATCAAGCCCCTAGATTTCTCTTCATTCTTTGCAAATGGGTCCCTACCACCATTGGTGTGAACACATCAAGCTTCGTCGAGATTCAAGCGAGGATTTCTCGCTTGATTCTCAATCAAACTCTCCCAATTTTGAGCGAGAGATTCCCTAAGGAATTCCCTACCAATTGGACCCCACCTTGGATCCTGATTCGCTTACAATCTCCCATCCAAACACTTTGAAATTATGTGTATCCAGTTTGCACGAGGATTTCGAGCTTCGTGAGCTTGTTTCCAAGCTTGGAGCTCATCTTTTAGGCCTATGAAAGGACCCAAGACAAGAATCCTTGCTCCTTAGCAAGTTTTCACAAGAGAAACCTCTCCTCCTTCCCTCTTCGGCCACCTTCACACCTTGCTCCGAAAATATCTCTCTGACCCCCTTGTCTAATAGTCCAACAATCAAATTGGATGGCCCTTTGCCTTCCCCTCTCAATTCCGCTCCTTGCCAACCACAGTAGGGGCCACCTTCCTCCTCGTCGTCGCCGCTTCAACTCGTTGACCTCATCTTTGTCTTTGGCTCTGGTCAGCACAACTGGCACTCTTCATCTACCTCCTTCCCCTCTAAGCTTCTCTATCCCTTCCTCTCTCCCTCCACTTTCTTTTCCCACACTCACAACTCACTCACGACCATCGTACTGCCCTCAACACCACCTTCGTTCCCCGCTCCGAAGATGCTCCGACGAAGCCTCCAGCACGACACACACCTTAAAACACCCCCTCTCCACGTCCACAAGCTCCGCCAAGACTTACCCTTCAAAAGCCCTCAACAAATTTCACTTTCCACCCACTAAAACTCCTCCTCGAACACTGCCTTCTCCACTCGCCATCTCCGTCACCGTTAGCATCCATAGACCACCACACACCACACCACTACCACCAACGCACTCGCTGCACATTGACGAAGCTTTTGAGTGCAATTGACGTGGCCAAAAGGCCATATTCGTGGGTGCAGGTATTAGGCCGGATGACCGCCGACATCGCTATCTTCTCTTCTCCGATCATGTTCGTCTTTGCTTCCATGCCCAGGTGCAGCAACCCAGCTCTAGGTGCATCTCCAGGTCTTCAATTGTAGTTGCAAGCACCTTCTTCAACCTCAATCGCAGCTTCCAACACTTGCTGTTGCGTGAAGAAAAGAGGTGGGCACCTTAATCGCACTTCATGGAATGAAGGGCTCGTGACCACGCATAAAGGCAAGTTGTGCTCCTGCCTGTTCGCCTTCGACATAGGGGTCAGGTCCCTCACACACCCCTCCACACGCACACCTTCACCTGCGATTACACAACGCAAGTTTGGGCTCTGATTTGATTACCCGGGTCCGGTTTGACTGTTTTGAGAGAAGAAGACAAAGAAGAGAGAGGGGGGTTTTTGCCCTTCACGCCTCTACTCTCTACAGTTAGCCGATTCATGGGAGGCCTTTGCCTCTATGTTGTGTGTGCTTGCCTCTCTCTTGAGGCAAGAAGGAAAGAGGAGACCTTTTCCTCTTCTGTTGGAGCTGTGCCTTGAGCAACTTAAGGTGTCTGCTTTATAACTTCGTCTGATCTCTGCTGGTGCCTTAGTTCTACATACTGTTGGGATATTAAACTTGGTTGACGTGGCATATTTGGTTGAGATTTACTATTCAATTATTTGAGATACTTGAGCTTAATTTTAGGGGTTAATTTGGTGATTCAAATCACCATTTTAACCTGTTCTTTTTTACACTCTGCCACTTGATTTTATATACATATCATTTTGAGTTGTTCTAAATGAAGCTTTGGTCATAATTACTTATATTTATGATTAATTATGATTAATGAGATTGAATTGCCATTATTTCCTCCCTGTGATCGTCCGTGGACTCTTTTGCGATTCTAAGTTATAAAGTTAATTATTTTCGAGCAATTGAGGCTTTGGTACGATGATTACTTCTTAAAAACTCCTCGATAGCCCGTTAACATGGATGAACAGAGCAAGAACACCTCGAAACCAACCATATCAAGGGGAAGCACTTCGGTAAAGACAACAGAGTAAAGGGCACCTACTGACCTTTCATTGAAGGAAGAAGACCATAGGGTAGTAGGAATTCAAAGAACAAGAGGGACTACAACAAGCTTCGAAGTGCGCCAGAGCCCTACTTGCTTCCACAGTGCCGACAAAGATAATTGAGAATGAGTTCTAGGTGTGGAGAGGTGGGAAATTCCCCTTGAAGATGCGTAATAACATATCGTCTCCTCAGTGCTTGTCTACTAGGATATCTAAATATCCTACGAGGGGCATGTAAACACCTTGTGCTGGTTCAGGTGCCATGAGCGGCATTATTCTGAAATGTCAATTGCTAGGGCCTGAATTTAGCAATAGAACGCCATGGGAGGCATTATCTCGAAGTATCGAAAGCCAAGGTTTTGGGGGTTGCCATGGGCGGTGCAATCCTGAAGCATCGAAAGCCAGAGACCCTTCGAGGATTGATGGTGGGGACAAGGAATCCAATACAGATCGTGCTTAGGGCCAATTCAAGGTTGGATTTAGGGAAAAATAAAAAGAAAAGTGAGAAAACTTTCCAAATGAAAAATCCTTCTCTATCTCTTTCTTACAAAAATGCACTGACAAACTGAACCTGGACATGTTACGTCTATGCATGGGTGTTTAGAAACCTTCATGGTAGTTTTTGTAGGCCTTAGAAACCGTCGCGGCAGACTCAGGCCGAAGCTGGTCAAGTCTGGATCTTAACTGATGCTTGAGTACCTCTAGCTCCATTGTTGGCATTCTGATCTAATTTCTGGAGATGCAGCATAGTAAGGCACCCTGACGGTTACATCCGACCTAGTGACTTGGTTTGACCCATAAGTTGTTTGCTAGGAGACTAGCAAAAGCTAGGCATGGGGGTATGATGGGAACACCATCATAGGCCCTATCTGGCTAGTTTTAGTCAGGTTTAAAAGATAAATGCTCCTACATAACAATTTGAGGGTTATAACTCCACTTCAGGCTGTTTTGAGAAGAAAATAGGAAACTAAGGTTAATTCTATAAGTTTAACAGGATATCATGAACACAGAATAAATAAGGGGTTTGCTAGGGGTGAAATAAAAGTTAAATGAGCATTAAAGACTAATAAGTGGGTCCATGCAAATAGAAACAGGGTTTCGTGCATTTCGAGAACTAATACAGCACCCAAAATCCTAATTTTAGACTCGCTTAAATTACTAAGGTTTTGGTCAGGATAAAATTCATCTAAATCTCCTAAAATTCATAGAAAAATATACCATGAGATTTGGTATCCTTGATTTGGCCTTTGGAACCTATTTTAACCTTAAAAAGTGTCACAGACACAGTTCTACCCTAATTTAGGTTTTTTACATAAATTTTCCAATCAAACTTGGTAAAAACTGAAATCCAACTTTACCATCAGATTCCTTGGGTCTAAATTAGGTTTGTATCAAAATTTGGGACCAATTAGAGTCTATCTTGACCTAGCTTACATTTTAGTCTTTTTAAACTCTATTTTGCACACTTAAACCCCTAGCTTTCAGAATATTTGCATTTAGCCCCCCTAACATCTCTTCTCTTTCTTCAAAAAGGTCACTGACACCATTAACAATGTGAACTCATCAACCATCGACATTCAATCAAGGATTCCTCCCTGATTTCTTAATCAAATCCTTCCAAAATTGGAAGGAATGATCTTGGAAGAATTCCCGATCACCTAAACCTTGTCTTGGGCTCCAATTCTTCTTGAAAAGCTCGTGTGAGCTCTTTGATTTTAGGGATCTTCTTCCCTACTTTTTCATGCTCTTCAAGCTTGTTTCCAAGCTTAGAAGTCGGCCTGAAGCCTTTAAAAGGATCTCCATCGCATTGCCTAGCTCCTTAGCGAGTTCTAGGTCGAGAAACCCTCCATCTTCCCTACCTCCAATCTGTTCCATAGACCACTTTGGCAACCTTCACCCTCCAGTCTCCTCACCTGCTACCACATAATATAAGCAGCAAGTCTGCCTTCCCCAACCTCATCCACATCTCGCCATACCTACAAGAAGCTCCCTCCCCCTTTAGCCATCGCCGCTCTACCTCCCAAAGCACTTCTTCGTCTCTGGCTCCAGCCCATTATAGTCGAATGCCCTCAATCGATCTCCCTCACCCTAAGTCCTCTAAACCCCTCTCCTACTCCACTTCATTTCTACGCACTTAAATCACAATTTCAACTGCCATTCCACCTATGTAATCGTCGTCTTCCACGTCTCCAGCGTATCATTGGCGACCTTGTGAATCCACCACACCGCACCAAACTCTCCCCACCAGTCTCAAAAGCTCTTCCATGTCCTCACAACCAAAACCCCTCAAGTAATTGAAGGGATTGGCCTCTCAAACCCCCCAGTGAGCACACACACCTCCGCACCACTTTCTCGAGGTCGCCAGACCTCCACACACATTTGCACGCAATACCACAACCACCATCATGTTCGCCACACCAGTATGATCCTCCTGAGCATTTCTGACATGGCTGAGAGGCTTTCTTCTTCTTTTTAGGTCATCACCGGAGCACTGTCGTCACCCCCGACTTCTCCGACCTTGACTGTAGCTCTTCGACTTCAATCGCTCTTAAATCCACCTCCAGGTGCTACGAACGACTCCCAGGTGCTCTTTTAGGACCTCAATTGGATAGTGTAGGCATGCTTTCACCTCCAATTTGAAGCTTCATCCTCTGCTGCTGCTGCACGAGGAAGCCTCGTGGGATTAACCCCACATCGTAGAAGGTAGGAGCCTCAATAACACATAAGTGGAATTTCTACTCCTACCTGTTCGCCTTAGCACACAGGGTGAGGTCCCACTCACCGCATGTGCACTCACTCCTCACCCACTACACCTCACCGGCAGGTCTGGACCTCTGACCGTATACTCGATTACCCAGTACTGTTCACCCAGGTTTGAATTGACAAAGAAGACAGAGAAGAAAGAGAATCAAAGAGTGAGAGAGGGGGGGGAAGGGTTTTGATCTTAAGCCCTCATCTCCTCTTAGGACTTAGCCCTTGAAGGTTTAGTGAGGCCCTTGTGCCTTGCTCTCATGAGCCTTATGCTCCTCTTCTACTGTTGTGTCTTGGCTCCTCTGAGGAGTGAAGGTTTAAGGCGTCTGTACCTTAGCTCTGTTGACTGATTGGCTGCTCCTGTGCTTCATTCTGATAATTGCTGAGATACTTGATTGCTATTACTGTTCAAATATTTAAGTTATGAGCTTGAAACTTAAGGGTTAATTTGGTGATTTAAATCACCATTTTAACCCAATCTTTTTTCACTATTATTCTAATCTTAATGAAATATCATTTTTTAATATCATTGCTTTCAATTGTTTACATTTCTTGTGCTTAGTGAATTTCAATTGCATACTTACTCCCTGTGATCGACCTTGGACTATGTTTCCTAAATTTGAGCATATAAATTTAAATGATTTGAGTGATTTTGTCTTGTATTGTGACACATTTCTTAAACGACAATTTCGCCCAAACATTTTGGCACCGTTGCCGGGGAGCAACGCATAGTTTGATTTCACTGATTATAATTTCTTACCTGATACTAACTTGTTCTATCTATTTTATGGTGATTGTACGAGGTACACAAAGAAGATCAGCCGCATGACAGCCACTCCAGGGGCAGGTAATCTCATTTCCTTCTTCTTAAACCCCTATTTCTGGAAAGAATTAAAAAGAGAAATCAATTAGGATCAACTTGCATTCCTTATTAGACTTAATCACTTGAGTTGCCTGATTTGATTTATTTTAGACATCCCCCTCTAGATTTCTGCACCTACTAAGGATCTAAGGTGCCTAGGGCAATTCACCTTCTTGATTGAGCCCTAGGTGCCACATTTGGAAAGAATTGGATCTAGAAAAAGAACCAAAATTAGGGTTTCTACTTTAGGTCTTGAGAAAAACACACTTGCCTGAATAAAAAGAGAATTGATTTCTTGCATTATGTGTCACCGAAGCCTTGCTTGAATTGACCTAATCAAGAAAACCCTAAAAGAAAGCTCTAACATTCACTTGAAATCATTAAAACTTGGGACTTAATAACTTGCTTGCAAACCACTCAAGGTAATTTTGGGTTCATTACCCAACTCATCCTAAATATTAGAGCTGGTTAGGTGAAGTTGACCCATTGATAAACCCCCGTTTATCATCATTCTTATGCATTAAAACAAGCCTAGCCCTTAGGATTTTGCTCCGTAAATGGGTTTTTGGGTTGCATTTAGGCACAAATTAGGTTAGGCATGCATTTTACTTTTTATTATCTTTTTGATGTGTTTTTTTGAGTGTTAGGGATATACAGATTGATAGATTCCTAAAACCCTAGCACTCAGGAAGGCAACTAATGAAGGAGAAGCCCAAACCAATTGGAACTCAGCTTTATCTAGCTCACCATAGCTAGAATCCAGCTCACTTGAACTAGGGTTAGCTTATCCTAGCTCCATTCAGCTCATCTCAACTGAATGGCAGCTCAAGAGAGCTCATCTTAGCTCACCTTAGCTCAAGTCAGCTCAGATCCAGCTCAACTCAGCTGAGTCTAGCTCATCTTAGCTCCCATTAGTTCACCGAGAGCTCTAGCTAGCTTAGCTGAGTTGACTGGAGTTCACCTCAACTCAGGACCAGCTACATCTAGCTCTACTCAACTCTAGCCAGCTGAAGATGACTTCATCTTAGCTTAGGATGCTCAAGTCCAGCTCTTGGGGACTCAGCTTAGCTCAATTTAGTTGAGCTAAGCTACCTCAGCTACCTCAACTAGCTAGGTCCTCCCTGGGAGCATTAGACCCAGCTCACCGTAGCTCCTTTCAGCAGAAGCCAGCTTGCTTTAGCTTGTCTTAGCAGCTAACAAAGAACTAGCAAGCTAAGCCAACTAAAGTAGCTCCATGCCACCCTCTTTAGCAGCTACCAGCTCCAGTTTAGCTCTAGGCTTCTTCTATTCAGCTCCTCCCCTCAAACCCTAGCTCCAATTGCCTCCTCCTCTACTCTATAACTAGCTAAGCTAGCTTAGCTTAGCTTAGCTAGGCTCCAATTCCCTTGGCCAACCAACAACCCAACCTAACCCTAACTCCACCTACATAAGCTTCCACTTCAAGTCCACCTAGCTACCGACTCACCCATCAACTTCCCCCAAAAGACACTTAAGGTTGGTGCCAAAACCACCCTTCTAGAATCCTTCCTTTTGGCGCCAACCTAAGACCCCATCATGGCCATCCATCCATCCACCAAATACATCCCAACCCTTCCTTACATGGTGCCACCTAACCCCCTTCTAGAAGACCCATTTTGGTGCCAACTCAAGGGGCACCTAGGGTGGTAACCACCACCCTTAAGTTGGCACCAAACCCTAGTAGCCCTAGGATTTATTAACTACCCTAGAATCCTATCCTAGTCGTCCATTCCAAAAGCCACCTATACCCCCCATCCTACTCTATAAAAAGACCCTTAATCACCACCATTTTTCCCATCCCCCACTTTAGTTTAGTCTACCATATACCCACCATAATTCAACACCAAGGAAGAAGAAGAAGAGAAGAAGATTAAGGGGGTATCCTACCCGCTGCCTTGGTGCATTCTTCCCCTTCTCTCTTCTCCTTGTGCCATGCCAAGAGGAGGTGCAAATTCTTATTAAGGAGGACGACCAGGCATTGGAGAAGGGTAGTACACACCCACCCTTGGAGGAGCCATTAAGGTGGAAGCCATCCACCTTGAGGAGCCAAGGCACGCCCCCTACTTTAGGGCTTGCTAAGACAAGACCACTTGAAAGAGTTATTCAAGGAGAAGAAGGGAGCCCTTTCTAACTGCGGGAGTAGCCGCAGTTAGAGCAAGAGCTTCACCAACTTCACCATCATCATCCAAAATTTTTGTTTTATTTTCTTTGTAGTTTTATTTTTGTCATAGAAGCTTTCCTCTAAAAGTTTAGAACAAAAATCCAGTTTTTATAAAAGTTGTTTTCCTAAATTTGTGCATCTTGTTCTCTAATTTTGTTTTGTTTTAGCACTTTCACACCCTCTCCCAATTATCCTAGGCCTTCACTTGCCTAGGGTGAGCTTGGGAAGATGTCATTCTTGCCACTTAGTTACTAAATTAGAATTAGCCTTTTCCCACCAACATTTTGCATTGCCTTATTTATTCAAAAACCCTAAAAATATATATATACAAAAATACAAAAAGAAAGGTGATTTCTATTTTCAAGCGAGAGATTTGATTTTGCAAACAATTTGGCCTCCTTGGACGACCCTAAATACTCTCCCTATCTTGGATTAAAAATTTAAAGGCAATTGTGATTTGGCTTGTTACAATGACTTAAAAAATCCACTTTTACAAATCACGCCAAATTTCGCATCACTTTTTGGCATCGTTGTCGAGGAGGTACAGCTTTGCTTTATCATCTTTCTCTTGCTTGAAGTGGATCTCATCCCCTTGTCACTCTTCTCTCTTGTGTGTGTAGGAACTACAGGAAGAAAGCGGGAATGTGGAAGCAATAGCTCAAAGTTCCTTTTCTTTCAACGATTTCAGGTTGGTTTCTCTTTCCTTGTCACATAAACCTTTAAAAAACTACCAAAAATACATTAAATTTGACTTTCAGGATCTTAAACATTTAATTTAGGTAGAGTGGTGCCATTTAAAATTCATTGTTTGTTTGATTGCCCCATTAAACACCACTTTACCTTAACTGCAGGTGTTCTGATTTTTGGGTCTAGACTTTTGTATGGACTTCTAAAATCAATTCCCAACACCACAGGCCTCTAAAAATCTTGAAACTTCGCCTAGTGATTCCAAATCTAGTGAGGAACATTTGTTCCAAATTTTATAGCAATTGGATTTCTATTAAAATTTTAAAAATTCATGGACTACAGAGGGGTCATCTCCTTCAATCTTCCTATTTTGCTACTATCCGCAAATTTTAGGAATTTTTATGGTCATCTATTTTTTTTTAAATTTATCTCTCTGGAATCCTTGTGAAATTCTACACATCACATAAAATTACAAAATGTTTCTGAGGTCGGTGATGGTACTCAAAGTCCAGAATACCCATAGGTATCATTGCTTGACTTTGACACCAGTACAAAGATTTTTTTTTTAAAAATATCAAACAAATTCCTAAAATCCTAAAAAAAAATTTTCTAGAATCCTTTTTTGATTTGACATAAAGTAGTGGTATTTTTTGATTTGATTGAACCACTACTTAACACAGAAAGCTTAAAATAAATTCGTTGGTGGTTAATTTTCTGTCTTAGGATCAATTGAATTAGGGTTTTCTTTCCATTTCTAGAAACCCAATTTAAAAAGGAAATCTATTTTCACTCATACAACTTGATTTCTTTTTTATTGTGGATTTCAAAACTTGTTTGAAACCTTAAAACACATTAACCTAAATCAAATCCTAAAATATAGAAATACATCAATTTGTGTGACAACTTGAATTGCATTGGAATCACCTTCCAATTCTTGCAGACACTAAGAAAAAATTGAAATAATAGGACAATACCTGAATCAATGCCCTCCACATTCCATGTGCACTATACTTGCCTAGACCTAATTAAAAATTGTAGCAATTTGACCCCTAAGGTTTCATCAACTTAGGCTTACTATCTTGGTCTTAAGTTTTCTCTAGTTAGTACCAATTCTGTCATCTATATCTGGTGTCAAGTTGAGGGGCCATGTCAAACGACCAAGTGCGGGTTTACACAAGCCCCTGGGGATTTTCTTGGGATATGCTTGGACCCAACCCTACCCTTATGCAACTTGGCCAGATTTGTTGATAGAACGGGTATTCATTATTGATTTCTTATTTCCTAAGTAGATCAAGTCTTAGATTAATTTTATAGAGTCACATTTAAGTTACGTTTAGAATTTTGATTGATTGATTGCACACTTTCTCTCATCTCCATCTCTTCTCCTCCCCTACCATTTCTTCCATTTTGTACGAACGATAGTCCAAAACTCCATGCTTGGAAGGACCACTTGATTTTGCCTCCCCAAAAAGACTTTTCCTGCATTTTTTCTCTTCTTTAAAAATGGAAAATCAAAATTGGTCCTCTAACCTACATGCTAATTATTCTTTCCCCAATCTTTCCACCTAGGAGCTTCTTAATCAAGCCCCCCCACCTAATTGCTACTCTATCATGGCTCAGCTACAAGTTAAGCAACAATAGTTGCATTAGGATTTAACAAACCTAGCCAACCAAGGGAGTCCTGCCACACCTACCCAAGCTCCACACATTCCACATTTCACCCCTTCTAACATCCCAAAGAGATGAAATTTGCATACGACCCGTGTTGAGAATAATCATTATTCTGAGGCTTTCTATGGTTCAACGGGGAATTATACTTATCCAAATCATTACCCCACTCAAAATGTCTCAACCTTCCAGGAGCAATTGAAAAATTCCTTTAATTGGAGGAATTATCCAACTCACTCCTAGACCAATTCGGTTCCTCACCAACAACAAAACTCGTTTGGAGGGTATGGTTCAAATCAAACTTATCAATCTAAGCCATCTCGAGAAGACATCATGCCCAGATGATGAAAACCCTACAGGAGATGCAAAGAAAAACTATGGAAATCACCCATGTTATTAACAATCTCAATGATCAGATTGGGGGTATTTTGACTCAAAGACCTGTAGAACATTCACCATCCCAGCCCACACCAAACTTTGTCAATCAAAGGAACCAACACTTAGGTGGACACCAACATCAGAACCACACTAATCAGCTTCCTATTAACTCAATACCTTAGCACCAACTTGGTTTCCATCAACAACAGGCCCCCCCCACCTCCTCCAAGTGATAACCAAACTGCATATGCAAATACATTGAGGAGTGGGAAAACCACCACTGATTTAGGGCCTTCAAATCAAATTGATGAAACCCACTCTCAACCTATGCAAATCAACTCTCCTAACCCCACGTAGAAAGAAGAAAAAGAAACACCAAAAACACCAGATTCAAATCCTATCTCTCACTCTCAAGCACTGCAATCCAATCCTTCTAATCAGAAATTAGAGCCCTCTCACCAAGATCTTTTTGATTTATTTGGGCAAGTCGAGACTAATATCCTCCTTCTAGATGCCACCCCTGCCTATGATAAATTGTTGGAAGAAAGATATACTCCAAAATGGCAGGCCCAGGATCTAGGATGGGTGGTCCTTTCTATGACAGCAAGCTCAGTTTTTCAGAGCAAGCTGTCTTTCGCAAGAAAGGACTAAGGAGAAGAAGGGTGAGCCTAGATCTCCTTCATCTACATCCATGGAAAACCAAGGAGAAGAACCTAAGACACAACACCTCAATGATCTAATCCATGCACACATCAATCCACTGCTGCATCCTCAGATGCGAGATCACTACAATTCCACTGTGATGGAGATTGAACCTAGACTACAAATCCCTACTAGAGGGCCTGAAGTTGAACTCAAGCCAAACATGATCCATGCTATTCCTAAATTCCATGGCTTAAACTCCGAAGATCCCTTCCAGCACATCAAGCAGCTAAAACATCTGGCCCAAACCGTTGGGCCTACCATACAAAATTGAGACATCCTGCTCATGAAGATGTTCTCCTTCTCACTCATGGGTAAAGCTGCCGATTGGTTTCAGACTTTGACCCATCCAATTAACACATGGGGGAACTCCAAAATGAATTCTTACAGAATTCTTCCCCGTTAGTCAGACAAATGCTTTGAGGCATCAAATCACGCACTTCATGCAAAATCTGGGAGAACCACTTCATGAGGCATGGGATCGCTTTTTGGATCTCATGCAGAGATGCCCCCATCACAGAGTCCCAAAGTGGGAACAAGTCCAGTCTATCTACCATGGGCTCCGTGACAAAATCAAGCTCTTTGTCAATGTAACTTGAGGTGGAAGCATCATGGGCTAGCATGAAGATATCGTTTGGGAGATTCTCGAGAATATGTACAAGAACTCCATAAACAATGAATCTATGGGTATGTTCGACCAGACGACTACCCATGCATTAACAAGCACGCAAAGGGCACACGAGACTCAAGGCCTGTCCACATCCATCGATATGGAATTGATGATCAGTCGCCTGGACAAGGTCTCTATTATCGAAAAGGTGGATGAATTGACTCGACATCTACAGAGAACCACCTCAATATAGCAGAACACGTATGCGCAATCGCCCCTGGTAGGGAGGCTTTGCATAATATTTCTCACCACTTGCATCAGGGGATGGACTCATATCCACCCCTGTCTGATCTCGATTTTGGAGGAAACTCCAGAACTACCTACTCTAGTTGCAGGAACTCTGAACCCTCATATTCTGACTTCTCTGGAGTTCCTCAGACCTGCGAGGATCTCCATGCCATTCAGAATGATCCATTCTCCAACACCTACAACTTTGGATGGCATAATCACCCCAACTTTGAGTGGTCAAGGAATAATCAAAATCCGAGGTCTCAATTCCAGCCCCGACCACAAGATCCACCCTCATACCAACCTGCTTAGCCTAGGCCCAATCCAAATTATATCAATCCGAGCCATTGAGGGAAGATCAAATGACTCTATCCTACAAACCCTGGTATACATTCAAAAATCCAATGCAGCTATGTAGAAACAACATAAAGACGAGATCACAGAGGTTCGAAATCAGCTCGCACAAATGGCGTGGACTTTCGAGCTTGGTGCGCTTCCTTCCCAACCTCTGTCGAATCCAAACAACATGTTGACTAAAAAACACCTACTGAATCAAATCCAAGGGCAAGCAAACTACACTCAGCCAAGCCCATCCACTCATACATGCATGTTTACCTCATCCACCTTAGCTGATCCGAATCACACCACAACTTATCCTACTATTCAGCAACAAGGTCCAGTTCTCTCTCCTCCACATCCACATCATGACTATTCTATGATCAATATTGTGGGCATGAGAAAAGATTGCAAACCCAAGCCTCGAGGCCCACCTCCCAAATCTCACCCAAGCCACGATCAACATAACAAGGTCAAGGACAAAACCAAGAAGTGTAAATAGAAATCCATTCCCTAAGATAACCAATCTATTCCCCTATCCCAGATCTTATCCTACATCCACACTAGAGTAGTGTCGTAATCTGACGTAATGGAACCATTGAGGAATGCATAAGTCACTATCCTATTACTTGATATCCTCACTCTCAATCCCACCTCACCTAACTTATCCAAAAAAGAGGTGGAAGAACCATCACAAGGGAAGGTAGTACTATCTAAGAGTGTGAGTGCCATAATCCAAAATAGTATACCTCCTAAGAAATCTGATCCAGGCACCCCCGCTGATTCCTTGCAAAATCAGTGGTACAAATTTCAAGCAGGCTGTACTAGATCTTGGCCCTTCAGTCAACCTAATCCCAACTACCCTATTTGAAAAACTATGTATTGGTCAGCTAAAACCCATTGATGTTCTCTGCAATTGGCTGATCGAACTGTAATCACCTCGATCAGGCTGGTAGAGGATGTGGTAGTTAAAGTCGAAGATTTCAGCTACTTAGGTGATTTCCTAGTTCTTAACATGGATGCACCACAACAAATACAGGAAATGCCCTTGATTTTGGGAAGACCTTTCTTGGCTACTGCAGGAGCCATATTTAATTGTGAATCAGGGTACATGATAATTACCTCTGGAGATAAAAGAACTGAGATTAATATTTTCGAGTCATCATCTAAAGGGAAAGGAAAATGCTCGGCAGAACAACTAGGTTGGATTCAGGATCTCATGACTGTTTCGATGGTAGAAAACCTAGAGCCAAAACTGAAAGTTTTTCACATGATGGAGGATCTCGATTTTGCCAAACATGATTCCAGCAAATTGAGAGTATTGGAGGCTTTCACCTTTGATCTTGAGAGAACAGGATAACAATCAATGGGATTCCGATCTGGAGACATTTCATTATTGTTTTGAGGATCTCCAGGAATTGGGCATGGGAGATACCGAGAGTGACCACATTTTAGAGTATAAATCCTTTACAGATTTGGAGTTAGATGATACAAAAGGCACTCTCCAGGCGTTCATTTTTTACTAGGATGATAACTATAGAGAAGAATCATTAAACAACCCAATCTTCGAGTCATATTTTGAGAATTGATCTTGCACCAATTAGAGAAAAATCAAGATGACTCATTAGGAAAGGATCCATTGGGTCACAAAGCACAAAAGGAACCACACATTTGGGATATATTGAATAGATTCACCTCTGTTGGGTCTTGAACCCACAACGATCTTACTATAGAACCCCATGATCACTACATCTTCTGAGTGATTCCTCCATAGAAACTCCATAAGAGCCACCCAGAAATGAATCAACCTGACCAACATCATAGATCTTTTTGAATGACTTCATCATAATTTGATACTCATTTGTGGCCATCTGATTCTCATCCACCACGATCACATATTTTCCCCTATCATTCATTATAATGTGGCAATTAACACATTCTCCTGAACTTCATTGCACCTAGCTGATAGTGTTAAACTTGGTGCTTAATGGGAGGCAACCTGTCATCTTTGAAAAACCCAAAACCTTCTTGACATATCTCTTTTCTGAATTCAAATTGTACTTTAGGGTTCGTCCATTAGAACAACCGACTCCACCTTTGATACTTGTATCAAAGCAAGAAATCGTCTACAACTGTCATTCCGACCCGTTCACCACCCACCATTCTAATGTGCGATCTAAATTGAACTCAAACCCACCTAATTTACAATGAGAACATTGCAAATCGTAGGAATGGGGGGTTATTAAAGTGCAAAGTGTTGTGAAAATCAATGCATGGAAGGGTTTCAATGAAAAAAAAAAGAGGAGAAAAGATGAAAGGAGAGGTCATTTTGAACTGAATGAAAAGAAGAGGAAAAGAAAAGAGAATTGAAAGAAAAGAAAAAGGAGCACACAAAAAGAGAAAAAAGGAATTACTCCCTTAAAATTAAGTATGGAACTTACCAACTTCTGGTTGGGTCGAATGATGAATTATGACCTAGAAAGCAAAAAACTTAGGAGATTAGTGACAAGTACCGACCTTAGGCCTCTTGGATCTATTTCAGGATTCAAACACTCACGTATTTGTTAAGGTCTGAATTAGTCCTCAAGAGGTTGAGGAAAGTGCGAGGTGATGTAGTAGGTCTAAGGCTTAGGGATTATTTGGCCCTGTTGACTGCCCTTTGGTTTGCAGGACTTGATAACCTAAGCACTTAAAATCACACACTTAGTCTGGTTTAGTGCGCTTAATAAAGAAAATCATGCCAAAAGAGTTCTGTTCTGAAAAGCCATCTCGAAGATCTAGCTTAGGAGTAGCTCGGCAACACAAATTGATTGGACGAGCTCCCGGTGCGGAGAGGTGGGAAATTCCCCTCGAAGATGTATAATAACATATCGTCTCCTTGATGGTTCTCTCCTAGGATATCTAAATATCCTACCAAGGGCATGTAAGCACCTTGTGCTGGTTTAGGTGCCATGGGTGGGATTATCTCAAAATGTCGATTGCTAGGGCTTGAATTTAGCTATAGAACACCATGTGCAACACTATCTCAAAGTGTCGAAAGCCAAGGTTTTGGGGGTTGCCATGGGCGGTGCTATCACGAAGCATCGAAAGCCAGAGACCCTTCAAGGATTGATGGTGGGGACAGTGGATCTGATACAGACTGTGTTTAGGGCCAATTAAAGGCTGGATTTAAGGAAAAATAAAAAGAAAAGAGAGAAAAATCTCCAAATGAAAAATCCTTCTCTATCACTTTCTTACAAAAATGCACTACCAAACTGAACTTGGACATGTTACGTCTATGCACAGGTGCTTTAACCACTTGGGTTGGCGAACCTCTGGGTAGTATTTGTGGGCTTTAGAAACCTTCACAACAGACTTAGGCTGAAGCTGGTCAGGTTTGGATTTTGGCTGATACTTGAGTACCTCTAGGCCTATTGTTGGTCTTCTGATCTGATTTCTATAGATGCAGCTTAGTAAGGACCCTGACGGTTACATCCAACCTAGAGACCTGGTTTGACCCATAGGATATTTGCTAATGGACTAGCAAAAGCTAGGCATGGGGGTATGATAGAAACACCATCATAGGCCCTTTCTGGCCAGTTTTTGTCAGGTTTAAAAGATAAATGCTCCTAGATAACCATCTAAGGGTTATAACTCCACTTCAGGCTGTTTTGAGAAGAGAACAGAAAACTAGGGTTAATTATGAAATTTTAATAGCATATCATGAACATAGAATAACCAAGGGATTTGCTAAGGGTGAAATAAAGGTCAATTGAACATTAAAGACTAATAAGTGGGTCCATGCAGGCAGAAACGAAACTTCACGCATTTTAAGAACCAATATAGCACCCAAAATCCTAATTTCAAATCTTCTTAAATTAATGAGGTTTTGGTTAGGATAAAATTCATATAAAAATATTCCATGTGGTTTGGTATCCTTGATTTGACCTTTGGAACCTATTTTGACCTTAAGCAAAGTCATAGGCACAATTTTGCCCTAATTTGGATTTTTGTGTAAATTGCCCAATCAAACTTGGTTAAAACTGAAACCTGACTTTGGTATCAAATTCCTTGGGTTCAAATTAGGTTTGTACCAAAAGTTGGATCCAATCAGAGTCCATCTTGACCTAGTTTGTATTTTAGTCCATTTAAACTCTATTTTGTACACTTAAGCCCCTAGATTTTGAAATATTTGCATTTAGCCCCCTAACTTCTCTTCATTTTATTCAAAAAGGTCCCTACTACTGTTAAAATGTGAACCCATCAAGCACCAACCTTCCTTGATCTCTCGATCAAATCCTTCCAAAATTGAAAGCAATGATCTTGGAAGAATTCCCTATCACCTAAGCCTTATCTTAGGCTCCAATTCTTCTCGAAAAGCTCATGTGAACTCTTTGATTTTAGGGATCTTCTTCCCTACTTTTTTGAGCTCTTTAAGCTTGTTTCCAAGCTTAGAGACTGGCCTGAAGCCTTTAAAAGGACCTCCATCGCATTGCCTAGCTCCTTAGCGAGTTCTAAGCCCAGAAACCCTCCATCTTCCTTATCTCCGGCCTACTCCAAAGACTGCTCCAGTGACCTTCTCCCTCCGATCTCCTCGCCTATTGCCACATAATATAAGTAGCAGGTTCACCTTCCCCATCCTCGTCCATGTCTTGCCATACCTGCAAGAAGCTCCCTCCCCCTTCAACCGTTGCCGCTCTCCCTCCCAGAGCACTTCTTCATCTCCAGCTCTGGCCCATTATAGTCGGATGCCCTCGATTTACCTCCCTCACCCTACGTCCAATAAACTCCTCTCCTACTCCACTTCATTTCTACGTAGTTAAATCTCATTTTCGACTACCGTTCCGCCCATGCCACCATCGTCTTCCATGTCTCCGACGTACCACCAATGACCTCGCGAATCCACCACACTGCACCAAATCGCTCCCCACCGGTCTCAAAAGCTCCGCCGTGTCCTTATGACCAAAACCCCTCAAGTAATTAAGGGGATTGGCCTCTCAAAGCCCCCATCGAACACACACACCTCCGCACCACTTTCTTGAGGTCGCTAGACCTCCACACACATTCGCACGCTATGCCACGACCACCATTACATTCGCCACACCAGCATGATCCTCTTAAGCATTTCTGACGTGGTCGAGAGATCATCTTCTTCTTTTTAGGTCATTGCCAGAGCACCACTGCCGCCTCGGACTTCTCCAACCTTGACTGCAGCTCTTCGACTTCAATCGCTTATGAATCCACCTCCAGGTGCTATGGATGACTCCTAGATGCTCTTCCAGGACCTCAATTGGGCAGCACAGCCATGCCTTCGCCTCCAATTCGAAGCTTCATCCTCTACTGCTACTGCACGAGGAAGCCTTGTGGGATTTATCCCACATCGTAGACGACAGGAGCCTTAGCAACGCATAAGTGGAATTTCTACTCCTACCTGTTCACCTTAGCACACAGGGTGAGGTCCCACTCATCACACGTGCACTCACTCCTCACTCGCTACACCTCACCAGTGGGTTTGGAGCTCGGAATGTATACCCGATTACCCGGTACTGTTCACCCGGGTCTGAATTGACAGAGAAGAAAGAGAATCAGAGAGAGGGGGGAGGGTTTTGCTCTTAAGCCATCATCTCCTCTCGAGATTTAGCCACTGAAGGCTTAGTAAGGCCCTTGTGCCTTTCTCTTGTGAGTCTTATGCTCCTCTTTTGCTATTGTGCCATGGCTCCTCTGAGGCGTGAAGGTTTAAGGAGTCTATGCCTTAGCTCTATTGACTGATTGGCTACTCCTGTGCTTGGTTCTAATAATTGCTAAGATACTTGATTGCTATTACTATTCAAATATTTAAATGGTTGTGAGCTTGAAACTTAAGGGTTAATTTGGTGATTTAAATCACCATTTTAACCTGATCTTTTTGTACTATTATTATGATCTTATTGAAATATCATTTTTTAATTTCATTTCTTTCAGTTGTTTTGCATTTCATGTGATTGGTGAATTTCAATTGTATACTTGCTCCTTGTGATCGACATCGCACTCTATTTCCTGAATCTAAGCATATAAATTTAAATGATTTGAGCGATTTTGTCCTATACTACGACGCATTTCTTAAACAACGATGATTTTTCCTGAATAGGGTGCAAGTGGCCAGGCCCATCATTTCATATCTTCTGCCCTTGCTACGTAGGATCTTCTGGCAGAATAGGCTGGCATTGACAGGGACCCGACTGGTCTCAAGCATGATGGGGTGCAGGTTCCACCTGTATACCCCTAGTTTGGGTAACCGGATCATTTGCTAGGTTGGGTGCAAAGTTTTGGATCCGAGAGCACCTTTTGCCTCACATCATATGCCCCCACTCTTTAGCTAGTGTGAACAATTGAGAGAGTAGTAAGAATGGCCAAAACTTCATGGTAGGTGATGCCTCCAGTTGTTCATCCAGCTATACTGCAGCGAGGGGAACATTTATGCTTGGGCAGTTAAGTGGCCTTCACCCGCTTCCAATTGCTCAAAAGAGGTTCCTTGTTAGGGCGTGTAAGCTTGAGCTTACACCGACTTTGAGGGGGTGGCATGCTTTGAGGCGAAACGTAAGGCATGTAAGCCCAGGTTTGAGCTGACTGTATGAGATAGGTATCAATTTTGGCATGGGGCGGATGAGTTCAAGCTGACACCAGCCTTAGGAGGCTGCAGAAGTTAGGTGGGGGGTGTATGATCTCGAGCCGATGCTAGCCTTACGAGGTGGCGAAAGGTAGGCATGGGGCGTGTTAGCCTGAGACGGTGCCAGCCTTAGAAGGCGGCAGAATGTAGCCGTATGATCTCGAGCCCGTGTCGACCTTGAGAGGCGGCAGAAATTTGGGCATGGGGAGTATGAGCCCGAGCTGGTGCTGGCCTTGAGAGGGGGCAGTATTTTGGGCATGGGGCATATCAGCCTGAGCCAATGTTAGCCTTAAAAGGTAGTAGGATTTTAGGCATGGGGCATATTAGCCCGTGCCGGTGCCGCCCTTGAAAGGCGACAGAAATTTTGGTAATGGAGCATATGAGCCCGCGCCTGTGACAACCTTAGGAAGCAACCTTTCTTCCATTCTAGGTGCTGAGGCAAGCACCATTTGTTGCCTTGAGAGAATGTGGCCCAAAGCATCGTGCCTTTCTAGAGAGGCAAGAGAGGCTTTTCGAATGCTCGGCATGTAATAGCATGTGGGGTTCTGGATCGATGGTTTTATTAGTGCGATTACGCTACCGAGGGATCAGTGCCATGTCTTGGGGCATTTTGTTCCTCGGGAACTGGCGGTCCGTAGGCGATTGACAGGGGGTAGAAAAGATGTTCCCATCCTGGAGGGCCTGCGTGGTGGGGCTATAAATAGAGGATCGATGTAGGCCTTGTTTCACTGCCTTCCACCATTATGGATGTGTTTGAGGGATTTAAGAGTCATGGGGAAGAACGTTTATGACTCATTCTGTGGATAGTGCTCTACCATCGAACTCCCTCGTGTTTGGCAGAGTGGTCGAAGAGTGGTTATATGCAGCTCTTCGAATGGGGGTGAGCCCTTTTCATGGCCCTACTCAATGCAAAGGCTAAGGTAAGGGCTTCCATCTCTTGTGGGTGCCTCCTGCGGGTTGGCCTCCCTCCTACGTAGTTAACTTGCCTTTTTTTTCCTAGCATAGGTTTGTGTGGGTCTTCTTTGCTAGTTGATATCAGGTGTCGCGATAGCTTGCCCTGGCCAGGGGCCCATCCTACATGGGGGAAGCTTGCTTAGTGAGGTACGAAGAAGCAATCGCCTTGCTCGCAATTAGCTCAAGAGGAAGCAGGTGGGGGAATGAGGAGAGGCGGGGCATGCTCTCTCATGGCACCGGCGGGGTGAACCTGGCAGGACACTCATTGGGAGAGAGATGCAGCTGTGCCTTTCTTTTCTAGCTAGTGCGGAGAACCAACCGAGGGCAGGGTCATAGGGGTACCCCCAGGGGCCCAGGGGTAGGTCACCCACTTGCGAGGTTGCGATGCTTCCTACCTTGGTTGGCTCTCGTGGTGTTTCCGCGAGGGTGGAATAGGGGTTGCCTTTGCCGATAGCTCCTCTGGCAAGGGTGTATTTACCTGACCAGAAGCAGGGCCTTAATTAGATGGTACCCGCAGCGTTCATCCAGATGGTTAGGTCCATCTGGGGATTCCTTGTGGGAGGGTTGGCCGAAGGCCTAGCGGCGTTGACTAGGTGGGGTACCTCACTGATAGGTTAGGGGGAACTCCGCACCTCCAAGTGGCCTTGACTATCTCAAGCGGCCATCATTATCCATCAGCACTTGCCAGCTGAGTAAGGGTTAACTTGGATAGGCCAATTTCTATCGAGGGGTCGTTATGGGCGAGCCTGGCAAGAGCTACAGGGTTCGCCCATCCTACCACTATACTATCACCCTGTTCTTCTGAGTGCGAGCAGTCTTGGGGGACTGAGGGTGAAGCCGCTAAGTCTTGCTGCTATTTTCTTTGTAATCTCCCACTCTCTTTTAGCTGTAACTTAGCTGGAGACCATAATCTGGGGAATATAACAGTCGATGTTTGCTGTAAGGAATGTATTGTTTTATTCCATGTATGGATTGCTTGTATGTCGAGTGTGAGAATGCATCCTTTGCATGGGATTCACTCGCACGAGTTTCATGAACCGCATTTTAGGAGGCTTGGCTTGATCCCTTTCTCTTGCTCAAACGACTTGACATAGAGGCTATTGTTACTTCCTTCCAGCTTATCGTTGGCGGGGCCTATTGGGATGCTTACGAGGAGGGCAATCCGTACTAGTGGTCGGGCGCCTATGGTTGGTGCTACAAAGGTGCATGCAGGTTGCCCTTAGAGGCCTTCTTTGCGACCTTTATGGGTCCAGTAATTACCCGGCACCTAGTCCATCCGCTCCCCTTAGTGAGCAGGAGTAGGACATTTGCTTTGACAAGCTACATCAAGGCTACTTGGTGCGTAGCGCTTATCCCGTAGAATAGTTGGGCTAAGGGCATTCACGATGGGTGCCTTGCCTTTGACTGACTCTCTTCGCGAGGCAGTGATAAGAGGGGGTAGAGAGTCCTGGCTTGTCTCATTAACCTTTTAAGTGGGACACCTCGGTCCATTGCGTGTTCCTCCAGGGGTCAGTTGCTTACGAGGGCCTTCCTTGAACGATGGCTGAGAGGGGGGTCGACCTTAGGGGGTGGCTCAAAGGGAAAGGTGGCTTTGAGTCATGAAAAGCCATGCTCATGCCTTCTTGCGGTGTCACGTCACCTAGGGGGATGAGGCGCTATGGTCCCACTCCCTTGTCCCTTCATAATATGGCGATCGTTAGTGGAGATGGGCCGGACACTGTCCCTTCACCTTGACGGCCAAATGTCTTTTGAGGGTAGGGTGACCCAGACTCTTGTCAGTGGGCGGTATGTTGAACCTTAGGGTGCATGGGCCCGGGTCCTTACCAGCTCGAGGGTTGGTCCTTGCTAGCCTTGGTGGCTTTAGGGTTGGCATCAGTCAACACTTGACAGGGTTTGCCTTGGGTGGTGTTAATAGGGCGCTTCGGCTGCACTTGTGCCACCTGGGCCCTTCTTGCTGGTGCCCAATGGCAAGGGGCTATGGCTACCTCGACGGTGCCATCCCTTGCCCTTTTGTTAGGGACCAGGGGGTAGTTGGGGCTCCTCGACGGTGTTACTAAGTCATGCCCTTCTGTTCTGATCGAAAATCACAAAGTTGATTGGAAAACATTGTAGTATAGTCGCAAAATTCAATTAAAACAAAAATTATGTAATGAGATGGTAAGTCCCAATCAATCTCATGGAGGCAAATAAAAGCATAATTGATTTTTATTTCTCTACTTAAAATTGCAGTCCAGTATTTAAAATACGAATATAGGATTTGCCTGTTGCATTGTTAACTCGTAAGATGTGAGCATGAGTCAAAAAATAATATAAACGTGAATGTATGCGTATTGGTGCGCATTATCTTAACTATGAGATGGCGACCCACAAAATATTCGTTAATTGTTAAATCCTCTATATCTTCTGGAACCGACATTTCAATTTCATGAAAGATATGGAAATATGGAGCAAGCAACTGTTGATTTTTATTTCCTCACTAATAATGTCATTACAATGATTCTCGAGGAAAGCTTGTACATGAAAGCTGGAAAACAACAATTCTAGCTAACAGAAAAGTTATGCATGCATTCATCAAGGCAGAGGATTACTACTTATACTAATAGAAAATAATGCAAGAATTAATCTATGAAGAACACTAATCTAGCTAACAGAAAATAGGCATTGGAGGTGGTCTCCAATGGTTGTGTGGCCTGAGGTGGTTGGAGGGGAAAGAGAGGGACAACCAAGGTGGTTGGTCGGCTTGTTGAGAAGGTGGTGGAGTTGCTTGGATCTTGGACTTGAAGGTGGTGGTGCTTGAAGGTGGAGGAGCTCGCCAATGGTGTTGGAGATGGAGGTGACATCCAAGATCTAGATGGGGGTCCATGGCAGTCCAAGAGTGTCTCTAAATAGACCAAGGGATTGGCCCTCTATAGAATTATGGAATTCTCTAGAAGGACCTCCATCTTAGCGTCAAGATGGATGGGAGTGGGTCATCTTAGATCAACAAATTGTGGATCTAAGAATGGACTAGTTGATTTTCTATTTTTGGGTTTCAAGAAGTGGCACCACTTGGTGAAGATTCTAGAGGACTCTAGAGTGGGTAGCCAAGGTGTGTGTGTGTGAGTATGTGGGTGTAGCTAGGTGGTTTAGGTCGAGTCCTATAGGTCTAGGTGATTGGGTTTAGGTAGGTTTCTAGAAATAGGGTTATAAACCCTAATACTAAAGTGATAAGTGCAATTAAACTTATCCTAAATTTAATTGAGTGGATGTGTGTGTAATTGGGAGAGAAAGTTCCTAATTAGGTTAGGCATGAGTCGATTGGACTCTCATTGAGTCCAATTAGACTTGTGCTAGTTGAGGTTGAGCTCAATTGAACTCTATGAGTCTAATTGGCTAGGTGAAGTGTAATTAACTTAGATCCAAGTCAATTAGGTTTAGTGAGAACCTAATTAGATTCTTAGGAGGATCTTAGGGTAGTGTACTAGGCTTATGGCACCTTAATTTACGTTCCCAAGGGTGTAGAATTGGGTTTAGGGGCTTAGGAAATCAAGATCGAGGCTTGATTTCAAAAATAGTAACTGGAGAGGGGTTCCAGACATCTAATTTATTAATCAGATGATGTATACTTCAAAATCAGAAGTCCAACTCTCTGGTCTGGACGTTCAAAGTTGAATTAGGGTGAATTTGAGGTTCTATCTTGGAATTCTGCAAAAATTGGACGTCCAATTTTCTAGCAGAATTGAGTTCTGGCTCTACAGGTGGTGTCTAAGGGCCTTAGATGTCCAGTAACCTACCTGGACGTCCATATATGGGCTGGAATATGGGTTTTGAGGTTCTCTAGGCTAGGGTGGCATAATTTAAGGGTGTCTAGGGTTTAGGAAGGTATCTAGGGATATCCTAAGGCTAGGAAAGGTCCTATGTTCTTCATAATTTAACTCATGCATTAAAATTCTACTAATAAGGTGTTCTACGCGCAATTCGCATTTTAAAAGTTGTTTAGTTATAGTATAGCGCAAAAACACTTCGACAAATAAATTTATAAAACTCCGGTGAGTACCGGGTCATTCGTAGGGAGGCAATCTTGATTTTTGCAGAAGCGTTTCAATAAAAGTAATTCTAACTAGATATATATATGTATATATGTATAAAGCAGATATTCAAAGAATCAAAATTTTATTGCAATTAGATAAAGTTTTTCACAGTAGAAAATGCTAATAGAGATAGATAGATAGATAGAAAGAGAGAGAGAGTGAGAAGAAAGTGGCAGAGAAATGACGCCGCTTGTGAGATGCTTGTGCAAGATGCGGTAGCACCTCAGATCCAGAGTGCTGGGACGGAGAATTACAGAGAAGACGGTAGCAGAGATCTGGAGTTGATGGGAGAGAGAGATTCTAAGTTGATGCCTTCAACTGGGGGGCCCTAGGCCTTCTTTTATAGTTTTGATGGAGGGCAAAAAGGATATTTTAACCCTTAATCTCGTGCAACAACCCTTTGGCTAATCAGATCCGTCGATCGGGAGATCAACGGCTCTGATTTGGCCTCAAAATAGCCTTCAAAAAGCTTTCTACGCTCGGATTTGCTCTGGTGGAGACACGTGGCATGCCGTGCATCGTCGATCCTCCATTGCACATCTCTAGATCCTCCTCGCTTGCACCTTCATCTTGTCCTTCTCACCGCTCAAGCCTTAATCCTGCCTTAACGTCAGCCGTCCAATCGTAACGAGCGTCGCTGCCTTAGCGTCGAAGCAACCGCGTGAGATCACATGTACCCGCTATGTGCTCTGATTGAGCCACGTTGGTGCTCTTATGCCTTACAATGGCACGCAATTGTGCCCGCGTGTGCTTGCTTCAATTTCGCGCAGCGCAGGGCTCGAATCCACACCCCGCGCATGCACGTGCGTGTGCGAGCCAATGTGCTATGCAAACCTTTTGTTATATATGCTTGTTTATTTGTATTTACGCTTATCCAATCTGGGTGGGCGACGTGGCATGCTCGTGGCCGTTGGATGTAGATCCAACGGCCCACATCTTGTGGTGCGGCCTTCCTAAATGGGGCGGTGGTGAGGGAGCAACTGTGATGGTGTCACGTGGTGCCATCATGGCCGTCCATCTTCTTTTCTTTGTATCTGGTGCTGTAGACCTCCAATCAAGTTGATTTTTGTGCTGTTGGACTGCGATCGTCAATCCGGATTCATCCGTGTGGTTGGATTCTTCATCTACGGCTCAAATCTTTGTCCTTTGGCTCCATCATCTCCGTTCTTCTATAGACTGCACACAATGCTCTGGTTGTCTGAGCGGGATGATTTTGAAAGTGTTGGACTTCCGTCATCGTTCTGATTAGATCTGTCTGGTCTGATCTAACATCTGTGGCTTTGAATCATCTGCGATTAAAATCATCTCTCTTTTGGTCATAAAATGATGATATTATCTATATGACTAATAAACTAACTAGTATGTGAATTACAATGCTTATGCATGCATCGACTCGAAGTTATGCTAGAATCTAGCTCAATTCAGGTGTTTTAGATTGCATGATTGCTGTATAATCACACCCCCATGCCTAAATCTTGTTAGTCCCTAGCAAATGCAAGACTAAATGCAAAGTGGTCCTACTTGACAGATTTCTATCAAGAGTTTGACTAGAGATTTATGTCTTTTGTTTTCATCCAATACTTTAGTAATCTAGATAATTGTGAATGTGTTTTGTTGTAGTCTATGCAACGGATCCAAGTGAAAAGTCAATCCACATCTAAAGCTCGTACTTGACTCTTAGTAAAAATCTATTGGGATAGGCAAACTTCTCCCCTCAAGGTTATAAGGTAACCGATATATTCAGTCCCGGCTTTTGGGTTAGGTAGAAGATTTTTTCTTTGAGTCAAGTGGATTTATTTTTGGTGGCTCACACTCATCTGGTGCTACATATAGGCTAGTACTTTAGAACCTAGATTTTCAGATTATTAAATAATTCAACTCAGAGAGAGGCGAGAAACTATGCTCCCTTTAATTTCTTTGTACTCGTTCTCTCTCTTTCTTTCTCTTCCTTTTTCTTTTTCTTTTTATTTTCTTTCTTTTTAAGCGCACAATCTCCCCAGATTTATCAGTATATTTGGTGGTCTCTCCTAGCACTAACACTTTGATTAGGTTCTGATAACTCTATGACTAAGTCAGCATTCCTCAGCTTGTATTTAGGCAGCCAGAAATACAGAAAAGTAGGTCAAGGCTGTATTTGGTGGATCATGAGGGTGATGGGTGTTGTTGCCTCAATACACTTGAAATAAACTCTAGAAAACACTTATGAACTCTTTTTTTTTTTGCTTTTTCTTTCTTTCTTTTCTACTCTCTTTTTTTTTGTATATGTATATTTTTTCCATATGCATAGACATATATACCTTTTTTTTTCATTCAGACATCTACTAACGCAACACAGTAACACATACGATTATTATTCACGAGGCATTATTCGAGATTGTGGGTGTTCAAGAGAATATCAGGTGGCTTATTTGGTGGAAGTGCCTATTCTCGGCACAGGGAAAGGAATGGATAGGACAATGTATTTCTGACCTTGACATTAATACCCTCCTTCAGCTGAGGTTTCCGTAAAGGACAGTTATGACCATCCACCTTAGTCATAGTTTTATCAGAACCCACCCTCTACGTATTTTGCCTTATTTGGTGGCTCTCAAAAGATGTTCGCACTAAGAATTTGTACGTAGAAACTGAGAGCGAAAACTATGCCTAACTCCGAGTATCATTATCTCATTATCTGGAAATTAAAACTCCTCATACTAGCCTTAGAGCACTAATAAACTTTCTATTCTCATCATGCACATGTTTGGTGGATCTGTTAGAGATAGTTTGCCTGACTCCCAATTACTGTCCAAGGGCTTAGGAGAAGAAGCACTACTTCTTCTTCGACAAACTCAAGATATTTATCAGTCTTCACAAAGGATCCATTGCCAATTTTACGTGTAAGTGTGAACTTATACTGGATTCTAAACTCAGGATTTAACTTAAGAATAAATCCCTAATAAAACCTTAATAAAAATTCTTTATGCCTAAATGCATTTTTTTTTTTAGACAAAAAGATAAGACATGTAATGTCCACCCCCCATGCCTATTCATTACAATGTCCTCATTGAAATGTTTGCATGAAAATCAAAATATAATAAGCAAGAGGAGGGGATATCACCTGACTATGCTTGTTAATCCAGGTCAGTATGGATGCAGAGGATGCAGAGCTACCTGTAATGAATACTGGGTTGCCTCCTACCCAGCACTAAGTTTAATGTCATTTGCCAGACTTAGTTCAGCTTCAATAAGATTCCAGAAGGTTGATGTGACCATCTGGAATGGGATCACAATTCTGAGTGACAGAAGGTTTCAACCTCTGACCATTTTCCTGTGTTTCAAGACCAGACTTGGGATCTAGGATAAGCAGAACTCCATGAGGGTAGACTTCTTTTACAATGAAGGGACCTGCCCACTTTGATCTTAATTTTCCCGGAAAGAGCTTCAAGCGTGCATCAAATAACCAAACCTTTTGATTAGGGACAAAGCTTTTTCTGGAGATGTATTTGTCATCTAAAGCCTTTGTCCTATTCTTATAGATTCTTGCACTTTCATAAGCATCATTCCAGATTTCATCCAATTCAGTCAATTGGAGTTTTCTTTGTCGTCCAGATTGACCAAGATCAAGATTAAATGTTCTGATTGCCCAATAAGCTTTATGTTCAAGTTCAATGGGTAGGTGGCAAGAATTTTTGTAGACCAGACAGAATGGGGACATTCCAATCGGAGTTTTATACGCAATCTAGTAGGCCCAGAGAGCGTCATCCAATTTGGTAGATCAATCTTTCTGATCTGGGCTGATAGTCTTTTGAAGGATCTTTTTAATTTCTCGATTGGAGATTTCAGCTTGTCCGTTGGTCTGCGAATGGTATGGAGTAGAGATTCTCTGAGTGACTCCATACTTGGCTAGTAAGGTCTTGAATTGATTGTGAGTGAAATGGGACCCGCCATCACTAATAAGAGCTTTGGGCACACCGAACCGACTAAAGATGTTCTTCTTTACAAAGTCCATGACCACTTTATGGCCATTGGTTCAGGTCAGGATGGCCTCAATCCATTTGGATACGTAGTCGACTGCCACCAGAATGTACAGGTATCCAAATGAATTGGTAAAAGGTCCCATGAAATCAATGCCCCACACATCAAAGATCTTGACTTCAAGGATTGGGTTTAGGGGCAATCCTTCCTGGTCATGTTTCCTAAGGTTTGGCAATTGATACATGACCTACAAAAGTTGTACGAGTCGCGGAATAAAGATGGCCAATACAATCCACTCTGCAATACCTTGGCTGTCATCTTTTTTCCTGAGAAGTGACCTCCACAAGCATAAGTCTGGCAGAATTCTAGTACACTTGTGATCTCCTCGTCTGGAATACAATGGCAGATAACCTGATCCGCACAAACTTTGAATAGCTCTGGGTCTTCCCAAAAAATAGTATTTGGCATCGGAAATCAACTTATCCCGTTTATGCTTAGGCCAATCCATGGGCAGTTTTCTAATGGCCAAGTAGTTGACAATATCTGCAAACCAAGGTAGTTTGCAAATAGTCAAGAGAGTCTCATCACGGAAAGAATCCCAGAGTTGTGGAGTTGTAGAGTCTACTAGGATTCTAGAGAGATGATCTACTACTACATTTTGGGTACCATTTTTGTCTTTGATTTCTAAGCCAAATTCTTGTAACAGAAGGATCCATCTGATTAATCTCAGTTTTGAATCCCTTATTGACATCAGGTGCCTTAATGTAGTGTGATCTATGAAGATTGTGACATGAGATCCCAGTAGGTGAGATCTAAACTTCTCCAAAGCAAACACTACGGCCAACAACTCCTTTTCTGTAGTGGTGTAGTTTCTTTGAGCTTCATCCAAGGTTTTACTAGTATAGTAAATCATGGATGGCTTCTTGTCTACCTTTTGTCCCAAGACTACCCCAACGGCAAAATCAGAGGCGTTGGTCATGATTTCGAAAGGATGATCCCAATTAGGAGGTTGTAAGATGGGAGATTGTGTAATAGCCTCCTTTAGCTGTTTGAAAGCCCTTAAGCAATTGGAGTCAAAATCAAAGGGTTGATCTCTTGCTAGCAAGTTGCTTAAGGGCCTTGCCACCTTAGAAAAGTCTTTAATAAATCAACAGTAAAATCCCACGTGTCCAAGGAATGATCTCACTTGCTTAACCGTTGAAGGTGGCGGGAGTTTAGTTATAGTGTCCACCTTGGCTTTATCCACTTCGATCCCCTTTTCAGACACAATATGTCCAAGAACTATGCCATCCTTAACCATGAAGTGACTCTTTTCCCAAGATAGAACAAGATTCACCTCAATGCATTTCTGTAGAGTCTTCTCTAGATTGATCAGACATGAGTCAAAAGAGTCCCCGAACACAGAAAAATCATCCATGAAGATTTCCATGCAATCACCCACCATGTCTGAAAAGATTGCAAGCATGCACCTTTGAAAGGTCGCTGGTGCATTGCATAATCCAAAAGGCATTCTACGGAAAGCAAATGTTCCGTAGGGAGATGTGAAGGTGGTTTTTTCTTGATCATCAGGGTGGATGGCTACTTGATTGTAGCTAGAATAGCCATCCAAGAAACAAAAGAATTTTTGGCCGGCTAGTTTTTCTAAGATTTGATCAATGAAGGGTAGTGGAAAGTGGTCTTTCTTCGTTGTACTATTCAGCTTCCTGTAGTCAATGCAGACTCTCCACGAGGAAGCTGTGCGGGTTGGAATAAATTCCCCATTGCTATTAGTAATCACAGTTAGCTTAGATTTCTTAGGAACCACTTGTACGGGATTGATCCATGGGCTATCAGAGATTGGGTAGATTATTCCTGCATCTAACCAATTAATTATTTCCTTTTTCACTACCTCCCACATGTTGGGATTCAATCGTCTCTGCAGTTCTCGGGAGGGTCTTGATCCATCCTCAGTGTAGATTTTATGGGTGCAGTAAGTAGGACTGATTCCCTTTAGATCATCCAATGTCCAGCCAATTGATCTACTATTTCTTCCCAAAACTTGAATTAATTGATTTTCCTGAGTCTGGGTAAAGTAAGAGCTAATGATTACTGGATAAGTCTGATCAGTTCCTAAGAAAACATACTTTAGATGATCAAGAAGAGGTTTAAGTTCAGGTTTGGGTCCTTGGGATAAAGGGTCCAATGGTGGATCATAGTTACCCTCAAGAGGTCTAAGAATCAAGTCAGTGATTGGTGGGCTGACCTCTTGCTTGGTTTGGGTGTCAAGGCCTGTAGGATCGTATTGGGATATTCCTAATTCCATACAATATTCAATAGTATGATCCTCATAATCTTCTATCATTCCACAATCGTCAAATTGTTTAATGGCCTTAAAGATGTTAATCTTGGTTTTCTTATCGCTGAATTTGATTTCCATATTGCCAGATTCACAATCAATGTTTGCCTTGGCAGTGGTTAAAAAGGGTCTTCCTAGGATTATTGGGGTATTCTTCAAGTTTTCTGGTATCTCCATGTCAAGGACCAAGAAATCTACTGGGAAATAAAAATCATGAACCTTGACAATTATATCCTCAATAATCCCCCTTAGCGTGGTCACAGATCGATCAGCTAATTGTAATGTGACCTCAGTAGGTTTTAGCTCTCCAAAGTTGCATTTTTCATATAACATAGTGGGGATTAGATTTATGGAGGAACCTAAATCTAATAAAGCCCTTTCAAAAGTGGTATCTCCAATAACGCACAAGATTAGAGGGGCTCCTAGGTCTTTTTGTTTTCAGGGTAGGCTTCTAAGGATAACAGCACTACCTTGTTCGATTATCACTACCCTTTTTGCTGTTTTAGCCTATTGTTTAGGTGTGCACATTTCCTTTAAAAATTTCGCATAGGCCGGGATATTCTCAATGGCTTCGAGAAGTGGTATGTTCACCTGGAGTTGCTTAAAAATATCAAGCCACTCCTCAGATGGATTGGGTTTCTTTTTCCTAGGTTTGTTCAAGGCTTCAGGAAAAGGTGCTTGAGAGAAATCATGAGTGTTTGAGTCCTAATCATTGTCTTCTTGATCTCCTAGGTCAGATTCGAGCTCCTCAAGATCTTGTCTAGGTCTAGATTTAGAAGGGTAAGGATCTTGGGTTTGTCTCCCACTTCTCAAGGTTACTACACCAGCAAAGGCATTATGGTTGAAAGGTTGAGGTGGGTTCTGCAAAATAGGTGGAGCCTGACTAGGGTTGGCAAAACCAGGTGGGTGCTGGGGAGCAGGTTGAACTACATGTGCCAGTCGCTCCCGTGTGTTGCTTTGGTTAACCCTATTAAAATTTCTTGGGTTGGGGATGGGTTGGGATGCTAGCATCCTATGTTGTCTAGCATCAACTAGCTGGTCTAATCGTCCCGTTAGTTCTGTCCTCAATTGATTCATCTCTTCCTTATGTCTCAGATTCATCTCTCGCATTTCTTTGAGGATCAAACTCAAATCAGAGGGCTGGTTTTCCTGAGTAGGTTGCGGTTGACATGTGCATGGTTGTGTATACCTACTAGGTTGCCCATAAGTGTTTGGCTTAGTCAAGTTAGGACCCTCGGTGGGTTTCTGACTTGACCAAGTAAAGTTAGGATGGTTGCGCCATCCAGGGTTGTAAGTGTTTGAATAAGGCTCATTTCTAGTGTAACCCTGGAGTGCATTCACATCCTCAGGATAACTAGGTATCGAGTTGCCTAGTTCAGAATTCGAGGGCATCAAGGTCCCTCCTTGACATCCAAAAAGAGATGGGTCCAAGTACAATTGGCTCATAGGTGGAGTCATTGTTAGGTCATTGATGTTGTGCATTGATTCTTGACCTAGTGGGTTGGGGAGTTGGTTGTGGGTTAACATATTCATTCATTGGGTTGGCATAGGGTTTAATCTAGATTGTATACCTAAGGAACTCCTACCTTTTAGAAGATTATCCAGTTTCTTATCCAATTCTCCACATTCTTTCCCACGAGTTCCAGCTTGTCTAAATGTTGTGCAATTAGCTCTAAATCAACCAAGTTTGAATTGTTGTTAACTTCATAAACTCTACTTCTTGGTTGATTAGCTCTGTTAAAGGCAGACATTAAGGCATTGTTGAGGGAACTTTCACTCATATTCTCAAACAATTGAAAGGCTCCCTCAGCATCTCGACTCAGGAAATTGCCCCCACATGCCACATCAACAAAATTCTTTAGATTATCACTCAATCCATAATAGAAAATATGGGCCAAGTGCCACTTCGGAATCCCATGATGAGGGTATTTCCAAGCTAAATCATTGAACCTCTCCCAAGCCTCATGTAGTTGTTCCCCAGGATTCTGCTTAAAGGTTGTTATGGCACATCTAAGGACATTAGTTTTTCCTATGGGGAATAATTTCTTTAGGAATGTGCTTCTCAGGTCTTTCCAAGTTAGGATTGGCCTACCAATTATCCTCAACCAATGTGCAGCTCTATCTTTCAAGGAGAATGGGAACATTTTCATCATTAGGGTGCCTTCATTCATGTTCCTAGGGCCAAAAGTTCTTCCTATGTGTAGGAGCTCTTCAAGGTGGTGGAAGGGGTCATCTGATTCACGGCCATGGAAGTGGGGAATCAAGTTAATGATCTGAGGTTTGAGTTTAAAATCTTCCCCATCCTGAGGTACCCTAATAAAGGGTTCAGGTTTGGCATTATGAGGGTTATAAAAATTATGGAGGGGCCGGTCTGCCCTTCCATTTTAGAGTCGAGTGATGGCCTGCACTATGATTTTCATCTGTCGGTCATGATGCTAGCCTTGCTTAGTGATCTACTTTTTAAGAGAGTCATAGGATCCAGATTTTGTTCATCGATCTCTTCTTCCCTTGTGATGACTAGCCATTGTAGAGGGTTTAGATTCAGATCCTGGATAAATGTCTTCTCCTAGTATTTCTTTCTAATGGTGGTAGCAAATCAGGATTTTGAGATCTTCTACCTTGCATGCACCAGAAGAATGTCTGTAGATGAGAGAGAAGACAGATGAGAGAAACCCCACCCGCTCAATGCAAGTAATCAAACTGGTCCTTAGAGCGTCAACCCTAATTAGAGCTGATCCTGGCTCCCCAAAACACGACTGGGTTAGATCAACCCTTGAATTACTTGGTTGGCTAGAAGGGTGGGACCCCTTAGGACACCCCTGCACGGTGGGACACCACTAAAGGTTAATGCGGTTACCGCATTGACCTTTCTTGTCACCAGTGGGTCCAAGTAGACAAGGCCTTGACCTTAGCCCAATCTAGTTTCAAGTCCTTAAGTCAATTAGTCCTGTGTAAGGCACATCTACTCAATTTTAGGCTTAGGTTTGATGTGCTTTTAGAATATTATGGACGTTAGGGGGGGTTTACCCTTAAAGTTGATTTTAGAGATCTGAAGTGTGCAGGCAAAGGATTCACAAGCAAATTTTTATGATGAAGTATCTTTTAAGATTCAAATGCTTGTGTTAGCATGTTTTAGGGTTCAATTGATTAAATATTTTTAACCAAGGTTCTGATGAGGCACACAAAAGTTTTGTAAATCCCAATTTGTTTGATAGATTTCCTTTAACTATGGAAATGCAAGTGTGCTCTATCCTTAGCGTGAAACCCTAAGCACGGATTGTTCTAAATGATTCTTTTAGGTCCAAAATGATGAGTGGTGCGATCCAAGCAATAAAATCAATTGGTCCTTATTGCACCACTAATTAGGCACTCATAAAATATTTTTTCAAAAATTTTAATGCCATTTTCTATTTTTTTCAGATTTAAACTGTACTGGGGTTTTTGTAGTCTATTTTGACCCCCAGTTCGTGATCAGATAATTTGTGCAATCAAATGAGAAAAAAATATTCTTCTCAAATTTTTCTAAAATTTTTTACTTTCTTAGAAATTCAGCATTGCAAATTTCACTTCAATCAGAGTTATATAAAAATTCCTATGATATTTTAAACTCTAAAAAATCAGGAACAAAATCTGTATTGATAATAGTTCAGTGCATGAATTTTTAAAATTTTTCTATATCTCTGATTGCCGCAAATTTTGGATATGTTGTTCCTAACTTTGAAATCTACGTCTAGTAAAACTTTGAGAATTGTTGGACATGCGGATCTTTAGGAATTGAATTTTTAAGATAAAGTTTTATTTCATCCTGAAATCAAGAGAAATATTTTTTTTCTTTTTTTTATTTTTAATAAGCAAACAAATTCTAACTAATCCTATGGTTCAAGAAAATCCTAAATTTGACTAATCTAGACTACAGGTACTTACCAAAGGTTCGAATCCGCACTTTCTCCGTTGTCATGTTTGGTTCAGATTTCTTCGTTTTCTGCACATAAAAAATCAACGAAAAATATAGCAAGTTAGAAATCTCAAATACGCATCGAAAAGCTTCAAAAATTTCCATTGCCTCCCTGGCAATGGCACCAACTTGTTCGGCATGTAATTCACATTTTAAAAGTTGTTTAGTTATAGTATAGCGCGAAAACATGTCGACAAATAAATTTATAAAACTCCGGTGAGTACGGGGTCGTTAGCAGGGAGGCAATCTCGATTTTGGCAAGAAGCATTTCAATAAAACTAATTCTAACTTGATATATATATATATATGTATACATGTACAAAGCAGATATTTAGAGAATCAGAATTTTATTACAATTAGATAAAGTTTTTCATAGTAGAAAATGCTAATAGAGATAGATAAATAGATAGATAGAAAGAGAGAGAGAGAAGAAAGTTGTAGAGAAAAGACGTCACTTGTGAGTTGCTTGTGCGAGATGTGGTAGCACCTCAGATCCACAATGCCAGGATGAGAATTGCAGAGAAGATGGTAGAAGAGATCTGGAGTTGATGGGAGAGAGAGATTCTAAGTTGATGCCTTCAACTGGGGGGCCCTAGGCCTTCTTTTATAGTTTTGATGGAGGGCAAAAAGGATATTTTAACCCTTAATCTCATGCAACAACCCTTTGGCTAATCACTTTGTCGATCAGGAGATCAACGGCTCTGATTTGGCCTCAAAATAGCCTTCAAAAAGCCTTCTACGCTCAGATTTGCTCTGGTGGTGACACGTGGCATGTCGTGCATTGTCGATCCTCCATCGCACGTCACTGGATCCTCCTCGCCCGTGCCTTCATCTTTTTCTTCTCGCCACTCAAGCCTTAATCCCGCCTTAACGTCAACTGTCCGATTGTAACGAGCATCGCTTCCTTAACGTCAAAGCAACCATGTGAGATCACATGTACCTGCTATGTGCTCTGATCACGCCACATTGGTGCGCCTACGCCTTAGAATTGTGCACAATTGCTCCCGCACACGCTCGCTTCAATTTCGCGCAGCGTAGGGCTCGAACTCGCACCCCGCGCATGCACGTGCGCGTGGGAGCCAATGCATTATGCAAATCTTTGTTATATATGCATGTTTATTTGTATTTATGCTTATCCAGTCTGGGCAGGCGACGTGGCACGCTCGTGGTCGTTAGATGCAGATCCAATGGTCTATAATGTGCGGTGCGGCCTTCCTAGATGGGGTGGTGGTGAGGAAGCGGCTGTGATGGCACCACATGGCACCATCATGGCTGTCCATCTTCTTTTCTTTGTATTTGGTGCTGTAGACCTCCGATTGAGTTGATTTTTGCACCGTTGGACTACGATCGTTGATCTGGATTCATCCGTGTGATTGGATTCTTCATCTGAGGCTCAGATCTTTATCCTTTGGCTCCATCATCTTCGTTCTTCTATGGACTGCACACAATGCTCTGGTTGTCTGATCGGGACGATTTTGGAAGCGTTGGACTTATGTCGTTGTTCTGATCAGATTTGTTTGGTCTAATATGACATCTATGGCTTCAAATCATCTGCGATTAAAATCATCTCTCTTTTAGGTCATAAAATGATAATATTATCTATATGACTAATAAACTAACTAGTATGCGAATTACGATGCTTATACATGCATTGACTCAAAGTTATGCTAGAATCTAGTTCAATTCAGGTGTTTTAGGTTGCATGATTGCTATGCAATCATAAGGTAGTATACCTCTTCCCTACATTATGTCTTCATCATTATTCTAGGGCTTTTACTCTAGCTCTATTGCAGCTCTGGCTTCTTCCCTTCTTTAAATCCAGCTTCAGGCCATCTCCTGAGTATTTTATTACCTATAATCCCAAATAGTGCACTAATCAGTACATTATTTCATGATTATTTTAGTAAAGCAGAAGAGATACAATGTATGCTATTTATGCATGAATTACAATACAGTTATGCTAAGTTCTAACTTAATTTAGGTCATTTAAGTCCTATGATTGTTGCGCAATCACCTTCCCTTTGGGGGATGCGTAGTTGGGTCCCCTAGGAGCCCCCATTAGCTAGGGAGACTTGAGGTCAGAATTGCCGGTGGGGCTTGTGCGCGTGCGCTGCTTGAGACCACTGTTTCCCTCAAGAGGTCATTTTCCTGGACGAGCTGGTTAGCATCATCAGGACGGAATCGAGTAGCCAAGGCAAAAGAGCCTGGCATAATTCCTGTGAGGGTTGACTCGAACCCAGGTATTAGACTGTGGTCCGTCCCCTCAGCCTCTCTTCAGAGGCGAGACCTGGTAGTTGGCCACTGGGTGGCCTATCGATTCTGTGAAGGCAGTTGGTGGCTTGGCGACTTTCTGGACATGACCCTTCTACTGCTGGGCTCATCCTTATCATCATCATGGCCACGAGGTGTGGTACCGTCGGGCACCTGCTCGCCCGACTATGTCTCTGTTGGAGCGAATTTGTCATTGTTTAAGATATGCATTGTAGTATAGGACAAATGCACTTAAACAAATAAATTTATTACTTGAATATCTAGAAATGAAGTCTGAGGTCAAACACAGGGAGCAAGTATTGCATTGACACGCTAATCTCAATCAAAATATAAATGAGCACAAGAAATTAAACCAATAATGATATTCAATGAATAATGATATCTACTCAAAACTGATATTCAATAAGAACATAAGTATTGCAAGAGTTTAATGAGACAAAAAGATGTCTAAGACAAAATAATGGTGATTTGAATTACCAATTATTAGTTTAGACACATGTATATCAACTACTCAAATATATGAAATAAATGAACAGTGGCCTGAACCACTTTGAACTTTAATTCCACATGCTCAGAAGCTCATCAGACATCGGGCTCTCAAGTCAAACGACTTAACCATTGCCTGCTACAGTGCTCTATCGAGAGCCTTCTTCTTCTTTCTTTCTGCTCTGCTTCCTTTCTTCTTTCTTCCTTCATATCTTCTTCTTTCAGAGACTTCTCCTTTTCTTTCTTCTTCTTTCCTTCTTTGTTTTAGCCCTTCTCTTCTAAGTCCTCTTCTTCACAATACACAAGGGAACAATTCGCTCGTAACTAACTGTTGAGTGCCTGCCCAGAGGAGCAAAACCCTCCCCCCCTCTCTCTCTCTTTCCTTTTCTCCTTTTCCTCTTCTCAAATAATCTGATCTCTTATCAGGTAATCGGATCCAGGTGACCAAGGCTACCGACAGTGGGTGGTAGCTGAGGTGTGCGAATGGGTGAAGGGGATCTCACCCCTGTGGTCTCGAGGCGAATAGCTCTATGTAGGAAAACCACTTATATCACTGCGTTGCTTCCCATTCCCATGTTGTGGGACTAAATCCCTCAGCCCCTTCGCATGTCAACTACAGATGAAACCTTGTTCAATTGAGGTAGCTACTGAAGTTAACGCCTTCAATCGAGGACCTGGGAAGATGCCTGGAACGAAGCCACGTCTTTTGCGCTCGTTGTCTGGAAGTTACATGGCCGGAGGACTGAAGATGAGGCTGGAGATGATGGCAGTGGCGACGGCAGACGGCGAGACTTGAAATCAATCATACGGGCTCAAAAGCCCTAATTAGAAGGTCCAGGAGCTTCGTCGGAGGACAGCGAATGTGGTCATGTGCTGCACGTGGTGTGGGAGTGCATGTAGGGGTGTGTCGGAGTTGGAGATGGAGTGCGGAGGTGGGTTTTCTCGACAGGGAGTTTGGGTGGATGGAATGGCAAAATAGGAGAGGGGTTTTGGTCATGGTGGAATGGTGGAGGTGTAGGAAGTGTTGGCGAGGCGTTTGCAGGTGTGTAGCGTGCGGAGGACCACGTCGAAGGTGTGGCTGGAGCGGCGGAAGATGGCAGTGAACGGTGTGTCAAGGGGTTGTTTTTGGGTTTTGAAGATGGGAAAGGACCTAGAGAACTAAAAGGGACTTATCAACCTACTCTAATTGGACGAAAGGGACAGAGAGGCACCGACTTTGATTGGCCAGCGCCATGTAAGGTGAATACTCCGAAGAGGTAGATGGCGGTAAGGAAGTTGGGGAAGATTGTTGTGCTTCCAATTTGGCTGTTGGAGGTGCAGATGAGAGAGATCGAGAGGGCCACTAGAGCATAGGTCGGAGCCGGTTGTGGGAGAGAAAGAAGAGGGATTTGTAGCCTTAAACCTTGCTAAGTGATGTAAACACATTTATATCACATAAACCATCTATTTTTGCATGTTCTTAGACATTAAGATTGCATTATATATTATAAATATTGCATAACATACATCATCATACATTTAGATTATGTTGTATAAATTTTCGGTTAATTTTCTCTTTTTGTGATCAGGAAATAGGGCAATATCTTATCGAGGCCTTGGATTGAAGATCCAACTGTACGGATCTGATCAAGGCGACGATTGGAGTTTAACAACTCCAAGATCACCCCGATCAGACTTCCGTAGCATCAAATGCAATCTAAGAAAGATCAGAGGTCAAGGGGCCAAGATGGTGTAAATCTATACATCAGATGAAAAATTCAACTGCATGAATGAGTTTGGACTAACGATCGCAGCCCAATGGCATGAAAATTGGTCCAATCTGACATCTGTGGCACCATCTACAAGACATAGAAGATGGATGGCTAAGATGGCACCATCCTAGCCGCCCAACTGGCCCAAGGACCTACCGCTGCTCTTTCTCTCCTCAACTGGCCATCAGATCTGGGTCGTTAGATCACCATCCAATGGCCATGGTTGAGTGTGCACAAAAACATCTGCGCGCCTCAAACGCGGACGTAGTGCAGTGGACGAACGTCCTCACGTGAACACGGAGGCGTAGGTTCGAGCCCCGCCTTACCTCAAATCAAGCGCAAGTGCAGGCGCGGTGAAATTCACTTGTACGATGGTGATCGAGCGTCTCCGAAGGGTGCTACGTGGAGCTATCTGATGTGCGAGCAGACGCACACGCAATCACACATCAAGATTTATGCGCGATCGTACGTGCATGCATTGAGGCATTGAAATGGAAGTAGGTGCATGCATCTTTCGGCCATCTGATCATGAATTTCTTGGACGTGGGTGCATGTTGAGAGTGCTGGTAGAGGAGACAGTGATGCGTGCGCGGATCTAATCCCATGTTTGGGGTCTTTAGTGACACTTAATCCGTCACTAAAGACCCTCATTTAATGTTTTAAGATGAAATGATCATTTTGCCCCCTCCAATCTTCACTTATAAAAAGCCCTATGACCCCAACACTTTCTTCATCCCTTCCTCTCTTCTCTCACCCCCTCCAAAGGTTTAAGAGCTTGTCCCAAACCCAAGATGCTCTTCTATAGTTAAAAATATAATTTTTCCACCTTCTCGTCCCATTCATGGAGCATTCCGTGGTGGTCCTCTCACTGTCATTTGGGAAGCGGATCTTGCTGCGACGTCACTCTGCTTCGTTCTCTGTCGTCCGTCATCATTCTCCTTCATCCTACATCTCACCATTTTCGTCTGGGCACTCCGTCAACGTGGCTCATCCTCTAAGTAGCCGTCGAGGAGGATAACTTCTCTCCACCTTCTCTATATCGCTTTTTAGAGTAGATTTATTGCTTTCTAGTGTATATTTCTTGCTTTGTAGTGTAATGACTAGTTGTTAGTTGTAATGAACATCACTTGATGATTATGAAATCCATGTGTATTCTACTTCTATTTTGTCTTTATTTGTAATCTTCTCTCTCTCTTCTATTCATTATTCTTTAAGTAGATAGCTAGTTTAAATTCAATTCAACCAGTTAATCTGCTTCATGACAATAAAATAAATGTGATTTTTAATCAAATGTCTGCCTCCCTGTGTTTGACCTGGAATTCCTTTTGAGTTTCAGTAAAATTTATTTGTTGACAGATTTTTTCGCAAATTATATTACAACGGGTTTTCAAAACTCAAACCTTTTTGCGTAGATTTTTCGATTCAACATTTTGGAATTGTTGTCGGGGATTATCCATCCAACACTAAGGAGGTAAGGCAGTGCACGAGGGCTTTTTATAGGCCATTGGGTCAAGCTTCAAGCTTGGAAACCAAGCTTGAGAGCTTCATAAATCAGGAAATAGGTTGAGGATTTCCAAGAGTTTGCATGAACTCTTGGATGAATTAGGAAGGTCGTGGAAGATCTCAGATGGAAGGGGATCTCCTCAGCAGTCTTCCTTCCAATTTTGGAAGGGTTTCTCTATGAAATTAGGGAGATCTTCCTAATTGAAGATCAGCTCTAGGTGGGTTCATAAGGCCATGGTGGAAGGGACCTTTTCACGAAGAAGATGAAGTTGGGGGGGTCCTTGCAAAGAATTCAAAAGTTAGGGGCATGTGTGTGAGAGAAAAGAGTTAAACTTGACCAAAATGCAAACTAGGTCAAGATAATTTCTTATTGGGCCCAAATTTTGGTACAAACCTAATTTGGATGCAAGGAATCTGATGGTGGAGTCGAATTTAGGTTTTGACCAAGTTTGACTAGGTAAATTGTATAGAAATCTAAATTATGGCAACTATCTATCTGAGACTCTATTTTAGGTCAAATTGGGTTCCAATGGTCAAATCAAGCATACCAAACCTTAGAAAATATTTTTCTATGAATTTCAGAAGATTTAGGTAAATTTTATTTTGACCAGAACCTCAGCGAAATAAGTGGGTTTGTTTTTAGTGTTTTAGATGTCATTTAATTCTCAAAATGCGTGAAAATCCGTTTCGTTCTGCATGAACCCACTTATTAGGCATTTATGATCATTTGACCTTTAATTAACCCTTGGGAAACCTTGTCATTATTTTGCAATTAGGATATTCTATTAAAACTACAGTTTTACCTCTGTTTTACTATTTATCTCTCAGAAAGGGTGTAGTGAATTATGGCTCTTTAGCGATTACGTAGGAGCATTTATCTGTTGATTATGACTAATTAAAGTTAGTTATGGCTGATGATGATGTTATCATTAGCCTCCAAATAGGGCGAGCACCAGGGGACTTTTGCGTAGGTTGGCTCATGAAGGTGGCCATTGCCTAGGGCTTCTCGTAGACGGTGGCCGCGAAGTAGGGTCGACCTTGGAAGGTGGTGATGAGAGCCAGGAGTGGGTGCTTGGACTCTTGCTGGCAAAGGTCCAAAGGCGCGCCGAGCAGGACTTGGAGAGCGAGGGTCCAAGCCCTTGTTACGGGCACTGCATGATATTGTGCCACCTGGGGTACGAGACACTAAGGTCCCGATTCAACCTCCGGTGACTGGCATGGCAGCCATTGGGTGAGGCACCCCAAACCCTCACTATTTGCTCCAGTGGTGACATGCTCGCGAAGCGGCAAACACTTTGTTACTAGGCGGTGTGTGGAACTTTCAGGCGCAAAGGCCTGAGTCCCTACTGGCCAGGAGAGTTGATTCCCTAGTCACTATAAGTAGGGCGTAAGAGCCTTGATTGTGCCATTCTTATGGAATGATGTTCTGGTGACCAATAAGCAGGGCATGAGTGCCTCTGCTTGAGTTCGTGTCAGCTATCAGGAGTAGCTTTTCCAGCCTTGGGAGGCGGCAATTGTCAGAACTGCAAGGGTGGGTCTGTCTGCGCCTTAGCTGACTCGAAAAGGTGGCCTGTTAGCCTAGATAGGCGATGGTATAAGGGAGAGTTTCCTGGGCCCGTCTGTGCCAACCTTAAGAGGTGGCTGAACATGTCTTGAGGGGAGCCATGCGCCCCTCGAGTTCGGGTCATCTTTCAGAAATGGCCTGCCATCCTTGAGAGTTGGCAGGCGAGGAACGTCAGGCACGTTTGCCCGAGTTCTCGCCCCAATGTTCCTCTCTGATCATAAGAGGTGGTTAAAGTTGGCCCTTCGGATGTATTTGTCTAGGTCATAGCCAACCCGATGAGGTAGGCTTCGAGATGACAAAAATTAAGGGGTCAGACGCATCCGCCCAAGTTCGTGCCGACCTTAAGAAGTGGCTTGCCACCCTGAAGAGGTGGCAACATATGGACCCGTCGGTCTGAGTTTCTATCCACCTTGAAAGGTGGCCTGTCGTCCTAAAGAGGCAGTAATAAGCGGGACGTCAGACGTGTCTATCCAAGTCCAGGCCCACCTTAAGAGGTGGCTTGTTGGCCTGAAGAGGCGACAATGCGTCGGATGCGCCTGTCCAACTTCTCGTCCACCTTAGGAGGTAGCTTGTCAGCCTAAAGTGGCGGCAATATATTGAACATCAAACGCATCCATCTGAGTTCTTGTTCGCCTTAAAAGGTGGCCAGTTGGCCTAAAGGGGTGACAATATATGGAACGTCAGACACATCCATCTAAGTTCTCGTCGACCTTAAGAGGTGGCCTGTCAGCTTTGTTATGACCCATGACATCAAACATTTTTTAAGACATCTGGGAGTTGGTCCAGACGTCTGGTCAGATGTCCCAGAGGTGTAGAATTTAATTTTTGCGGCGTACGATTTCGAGTCTGCATGCGTGTTCGTGCAGACTACGGCCACCGACCTGCAGGCGTCCCTCTTTCCTTTTCTCTCTCCCTCGATGCTTTCAAATACCCTCTCTCTCACCCACCACTCCTCTGTCTCCTCCTTTTTCTTCCAGTGTTAGCGTGAGAGTGAGAGAGCGAGGGCAGCAGCTGCTGCCGGGTGTACGCGGGGAGGAGGAGGTGCAGCGAGAGGGAGAAGAGGCGGAGAGTGTGAGGAAGAGAGAGCGAACTCGCCGGAGCTGCCCAGGGCCGGCCGACGAGTGCGCATAGTGGGAGCGTGGTGCTTGGGGGTTGCCTCGGTGCTGCTGTAGTAGGCGGGCGCTACCATGCGCAGCAGGCGGAAGGTGTGGAGGTCCTAATTCTGGGAAACTTTCCGAGAATCAGACGTCTGGACCTACGCCCAGATGACGTGGGAGACGTCTGTAGTGAGATCCAGATGTCTGAAAGGTACGATATTTCTTATCTTCCTCCTTTTTGCGGATGCGGCCATGCAGGCCGATCCGCCGAAGTTCTAAGACGTGTTGTGTTGAGGGGTGTTATGTACGCATGCAGGTTTTATTTTGGGAAGGCTCAAGGACACGCCCTCCCACACAGATCAGACGTCTGGGCAAGTCACCAGACGACGAAGAGCATCTCCAGACGTCCGGAGTAATAGACGGACATCTGGAACTAGGTCCAGACGGTTCAGCGGGATCCTGGACGTCTGAAGAGCAGCACAGAAGTAAGGTATGATCTGAACCATCTTTTAAGACGTCTGGAAGGTGTTCCAGACGTCTGATTTGGGGTAGAGTTGTCATTTTTGACCCATTTAGGGTCCGTTTGAAGTCCGATTTCCGCGTTTGAGATTCCATTCTTCTCAGAATTTGTTCCTCTACTTGTTTAAAATAGTTTTATCATGTTCTGAGTGGTTCCTTGTGATTGATCCTTGTATTAGGACCTCATCCCGTTTCAGCTCTGGGTGCTGTGGAGGCATGCAAACCTGCCGATTACGCCCCCACTACTTCCGATCTTGCAGGTAGAGTGGCTCCCCTTGGATATTTACCACCATTAATGCATCTTTGAGATAAATAATAGATTCTATGGTATGGCATGAATCATAGGGTCTGAAAACTAGATTGAACGATAGATCCTAGGATATGGCATGAATCTTAGGACTTGAAAACTAGATTGAATGATAGATCCTAGGACATGGCATGAATCCTAGGACCGGAAAACTAGATTGAATGATAGATCCTAGGGTGTGGCATGAATCCTAGGAATAGAAACACTGAAACAAATGTCGTGAATACATGAATTGCAGTCTTAGAAAAGTAGATAGAACAATGATAATTGCCTGTAATTGGATAACAGCTGCTTGTATATGAATGGATATTAACTGTTGGGAACATAGGCTATATGAGAATAAAATTGAAATGATGAAACCTAAAATGGCTTGGCTAGAGAAATATGAGCATGAACCCTACGGGGAATTAGGAGTAGAGCTCCTGAAAGGTATATAGAATGGAATTGGGGAAGTGAGCTGGCCCTTGAGTACGGAGTACCAAGGAGAGCGACTGTTTCCCCCCTTTTTTTGTTTAGTGCAGAGTCGAGCTAGCCGCCCCAGGGACCCGAGGTTAGGTCTAGCCACTTTGTACCGACTTTTGGCCCTCGTGTACATAGTACCGGATAGAGCTACTAGTGTAGGGAGAGCACTAGCCACTCCATGGGCCCTAGGGTTCTACTAGCTTTCTTACACCGACTTGTTAGGCCCACTGGACAAACCAGGGTAGTCAGGCGAGGGTGCGCAGACTGTGGAGGGGCAAGACCCCTGTTTAGTTACTGTGGAGGGGCTAGACCCCTGTTACTGAGAGGGCTCTACCCTATACTGGTTCCGTACTGTACTTAGGTGCACCCGTTAATGGAAACGACTGACCACGTGCCAGTGCGGGGTAGCTACCCGTGTGTTTATCGCGTGTGCCGTAGTCACCGTTACGTCTATCAGCGACCTTGGGGTGGTTGACTGAGGGCAGGACCACCACGGGGGACTCTCCCGGCCAGGAGAGCACCACATGCTACTTCTACTTTTTGGAAAAGGCTACAATCAAGATCATTCCCACGAGGAACATTCGAGATTAAGAGAAAGACTTGAGCAATAAACCAAGAAAGAGTAAAATAAAGAAAGAAATTACAACAACAGCTACTTGTTTACCTTTACTATTTTCTTAGCTAGCTGGTTGCCACTCTACTCAGCATTTTGCTGACGTGTCACCTTTGTCACCTTTTCAGGACAGGTGTTGAGCAGCCAGAGCCTGCGGCTGTGGAGGGTGCTGGGCCTAGTAGAGCCCAGTAGTTCTACTTGTGTTGTACTTGCTGTACCATTTTTCTATTGTATTGAGTATATTCTGTTACACTTGTACTCCTTTATTGTAAGCATCATATTTCTGTACCTATTTAAATTCTCTACTGTTGTGATGGTGTGTACTGTAGTAGTTCTTTTCTTTACTGCTGTACTTTTGTTACTGTTAGTTACATGCATGATGAATGTGGTTTATTTTACTGTTCTTTTGGTTACTTTCTCATTGGACGACTAGATCTTGGGATCAGTCGAGTCGGTCTGATTCTCCTATCTCGTAGGGATTAAGGAATCGGGTCGTAACAGGCTTGAAGAGACGGCTATATATTGAACATCGGACTTATCCGTCCAAGTCCTCATCCACCTTAAAAGGTGGCTTGCCGGCCTAAAGAGGTGGCAATACATGGAACGTCAGATGCGTTCGTTAGAGTTTCGACCCATCTTCGGAGGTAGTTGGTGGGTCAATGTTTGACCCCAGCGCTGCATGTCGCAAGCGACAGCTGATCATTCGCAGGAGATACGCCCATGGTAGGATGGGTCGGGCCTCTTATCATCGTTGTGGTAAGGTGGGGTCCTCAAAAGTCAAGTCCGACGGCTCTCAAGGTCTTTCCTTGCACGACGAATACTGTGTGAGCCGATGGTATCTAGTGTTAGCCACCCTTATGGGGTGAACTTGCCTTTACAGGGACTCCAGAGGGTGCCACGATCCGTAACAGCCTCATGGGGCTTCTTTTTTTTTTGGTGCGTTAGCTCCTCCGAAGGTTACCGCCCTTAGACCCTTGAAGGGAGTGGGGTTTCCCTTGTCCTCGACAAGCCTAGTTGGCATCGTGAAGGATGAAGAGGAGGTAGGGGAAGCTGCGCCTGATGACCTCGACAGATTAGCCGAGTTAGCCCCTTGCTGGCTAACCAAGCTATGATTGAAGTCACTTGGCATATTAGCCTAGTTAGCCCCTTGCTGGATTGCACGGACTTGGTTCCCCTTCTCCTCCTTCAAGAGTGCTTCTTCGGTTGCCTCGCCTCGACTCTGGGGAACTACACTGGGTCACGGCTCTTCCGCATTAGGAGCTCCTTCTTCTAAGGGAGTTGAGTATACAACAGGAGATCCCTGGCAGTAGGCATGTACTGGTGGGTAGTTGGCCAAACCGCCTGATTCTACCATCAGCCTGGCCACTTTAGGCACGACAACTCAGTTAGGGTGTCCGTCCCCATCCAAGTTGGAACGTCAGAGGGTCAGGCCCTTCCTCTCTCTCCAATGGCCAACAGGAGGATTGGAAGGCACACCCACCGGAGTGGGGGATGCGCCAAGTGTGCACCGACCCAGAAGGGGTGACTTGGAAGGCAACTTAACCTACACATCCAAGAGAGCTGCAAGCGTTGCCATTAGAGGTTGCGTAGGTTGTTGATCGGTCTCAGATGGCGTCGCTCCCAGAGGTCGCCTTCGACTTTCGTGTTGACGCGTCCAAGGGACCGAAGGCGAGGTACTCGGTTACCCATGGGCATCGTGGTAAAGACTCCCACCTAGTTAATAGCCAGGGAAGTGTACCTTCCGAAGGGCTAGGAGTCACCCTGTCGGGGGAGGCTTTTATCGAAGCAAGCCTAAAATGCTCTGCCAAAACATGTGGGGAGTTTTTCTCGTATCTTCCTCGCTATTGACGATGAAAAACTACGTGTTTGCAGTTGGATTCGAAAACCCATCGTCGTAATTCGAGTCGCAAAGAAATCCATTCAACAGATAAAATTTATACCAAAAATCCGAAAAGAAGTTCCGGGTCGAACATAGGGAGGCGGACGTTTGATTAAAAATACACGTTTTATTTGTTTGCCACGAAACAAATTAGCTGGTCGAAAACTAGCTATCTATTTAACAAATAATAAATAGAAGAGAAAGAGAGAATATTACAAATAAAACCAAAAGAGGGGTAGAATAAACAGAGATTTCATTATCAGAAGATGTTCATTACACTACTCATTACAACTAGAAAGTGGGAAATCTACACTAGAAAGCAATAAAGCTACTCTAAAAAGAAGTAAAGAGAATGGAGAGAGAAATATCCTCCTTGACGATTGCTTGGAAAACGAGTTAGACGGGATGACGTCTGGAAGACGGGGAATGGAGCGGGAAGGAGGATGAAGTGGGAGGAACGGGAATGAAGTAGCATGTCGTCATCGTCACGAGATCCGCTTCCCGAATGTAGAGAAAGGACAACCGTAAGATGCTTCACGAAGGGGGACGAAGGTGGAAAATTATGATTTCTACTCTAGAGGAGCATCCTGGGTGTGGGACAAGCTTTTAGAGCTTTGGAAGGGGTCAGAGAAGAGAAGAAGAGATGAGAAATATGTAGGGGTCATAGGGCCTTTTATAGGTGAAGATTGAAGGGGGTACAAAGGTCATTTCATTTAAAAATATTAATTTAAGACCTTTAGTGATATATTTATTCGTCACTAAAGGCCTGAACGTGGCTGAAGAACTGCACGCACGCCTGCCTCCTCGCCTTCGGTTGCCTCAACGCCCGCGCACAATCTTGCCTTATCAGTCGTCTGATCGTGAGATCGAACGGCTCAAATCGCTTCTCGCCAGCACTCCCTCGCCTGCCTAACACTTGATCACGCATTCGATCGTGCGTGAACGTTGTGTGTCGACTCGTGCATTCATTCGATTGGACAATCTGGACCATAGATTTTCAATTGAGCGGTTGTGATGGTGCGCCCATGCGCGAGAAGGGGATGCCGCTCTACGATTCGAACCCTCACCTCCTGCCTACGCAGCGCCTTAACCGCTGCACTACGCGTGCGGTTGAGGCGTGTTGGTGATTTTGTGCATGGCCGATCTCGGCCGTTGGATCTTCATTCGACGGTCGAGATCAGGCGTTGATTATGCTTTTAGATGAGGAGAGGCGCTGGATGAGCGACGACGTGGCACATTCTCGACCGTTGGATGGGCATCCAACTGTAGAGATTCATCGAGTAGGTGAAGAAGAAGAGCTGCGGCTAGTGCTGGGCGGCTGTGATGGCACCATCATGGCCGTCCATTTTCGTTAAATTGTAGATGGTGCTACGGATGTTGGATTGGACCGATTTTCACGTCGTTAGGCTGCGATCGTCGATTCGAACCCATTCGTGTGGTCAGATTTGTCATCTGAGGTGCGGATTGACACCATCTTGGCCCTTGATCTCTGACCTTCCTTGAATTATATCTAATGCTATGGAAGTCCGATCAGGGAGATCTTAGAGTCGTTGAACTCCAATCGTCACCCTGATCAGACCCGTATGGTTGGATCTTTAATCCGAGGCCTCGATTAAAAGTCACCCTGTTACCTAACCACGAAAAGAGAAAATTAACCTAACTTTTACACAACCTAACCTAAACGTAAGATGATGCATGTTATGACATATTTATAATATGTGATGCAATTCTATACCTAAGAACACACATAAATAGACAATTTATGTGATATAAACATGTTTACATCACACCCCCATGCCTATCTTTTGCTAGTCCCTAGCAAAACTATGTGCTATTTATAAGAGAATTAAGTCAGATTTCTTGGGCAATAGTTATTTTCAACAGTTAGGGATTTCAACTAGGACCTGAACTATAGAGACACAGCAGCACCCAGGTATCTGTCAAAATGCAGATCGCCTCAAGTTCTCACCTTATTCAAAGAGGGATCTCTTTTTCTTCTTTTCTAATTTTTTTAGATTTTTGAGTTCAGGGTTACAGAGCGGCTTTCTACAGCCACTCAACCCGGCCAAGACTCGATAAGAACCCTAAGTTCTAAGCATCTTTTTGTGAAAGTGATAGACTCGTTGATCGGCAATCAGAATGGACTTCAGGTTTCTATGCCCCTAGGTGACCTTAGAAAGAAATCTACCGAAGGTGTATCTATACGACCGGTAGCTTTCTCCTTACTTTTATTTTTATGGAGCCAACACAAGAGTGAATCCAATGTATATCTCCCTGGCTTATTCTACTTCTTAGCTTCTTCCTAAGTGTTTTGGAATTTTTAGTGCATTTCTTGAGCTGGGTTCTAGACAATCGATCGATGAGCTGTTACCACCGACAACTTGCCAGCCATACTTGTGCGGTGAAGTGTGGCTTATTTCTTTTGTTTCTTTTTCTTTATTTTCTCCTTTTTCTTTTTTTTTTCCTTTTCTTTTCTTTTTGAACTTTTTTTTTCTTTTTCTTTAAGTAGGTGGCTTCCCTGGTCTAAGATTTATCTTGAGGCAACAAGAAGAGAGTGGTCCTGTGACTAGGCTCCGGACAACCTACCTATGCACTGCTACCCACGATAACTTGTCAGCTATATCACCCTAAAAGGTTCATTAGCTACCCAATTTCCGTTATGACTGTCGAACAACCAGTCAGTGCGAATAGTGTGTAGATGCTTAGACTTAAAGTTCCCTCAAATCAAAGGGCGGGTTGATAAGTCGTGTACTTATCACCCAAACTTATTTAATCAAATTAAAATAGAATCAGGATGGTGAAGACTCAAGCAACAAATCCACATTTTAGTGGATACCCGAGCTGATTAAGTCCAAAGACCTGAAGGGTCTTAGTGTTCAGATCCTAGTGTAATATTTTTTAAGATTGAAAATTTTCTAAAGCCCAAGTTCTCTTTCCTAATTCCATAATTTTTTTTAAATATAAATAAAAGGAAAACAAAATGAATTTACGGAGCTAACGAAATAATTCAGAGATGAATATCCACCTCCCAATGCCTATCTAATGCAATGTCCTCATTGTATTAAAAAGATAAAACAGAGTGGAGTAGAATAGAAATCACCTGAATTGCGTGAATAACGTGTCTACTCCGAGATGAACAGAAACTGCATACGTGTTGAATTTAGTCCCTTCAGTTGGCACACTATACAAATAAGAAGAAATCAAGAATTCACAGGTGCAGGTCAGAATCAGAATAAAAAGATTCACCTTAGGACCTACTAGCAGATGTCCATAGATATGGACCAGAATATGGTGCAGACCCATACCACACGGTTGAGAATATCTAAGGTTCTGGATAAAAATTACCCAGAAGCAGAAATCAGTATGCAAGCGGGGTCGGGCCTGTAATTTATGAGGATGCAACCCAAGACCAAAAGGTTGACTTACAGAGAATTCAAGATCAAAAGGGTAATCAATGAATGTGTGCTTGGGTTGGACATCCTCAGAACAAATGTCGTAAGGGTCCTGGTTTGATGGTTTCAGATTAATTGGAACCCTTAGACTCAATCTTCTACTTCCTCCAGAGTTTGCTTCCCAAATCAAAATTTCCCAGCTCCTATCCTCATTCAGAATGTCAAATTCCAGGACCTCCTGCATATTAATCACCCCATCTGAAATTTCCAAGTCTAAAAGATGTGACTGAATCAGAATTGACTTGGGTCTAGTTATCTCGAAAACAAAATCGTCAGTAAGCTCAATGGGGTGAAACTGAGAATCAGGGCGTTGAATTGAATCCTTAATACAAGGATCTGGATCTGCCATGGAAGCCCCAATGAGATTAGTTTCCTCAGTTATTGGGCCATCATATGATCTATCGAATTCCTCAGGCCCAGTTGTCTCATAATAATTGAGTTCTGTAAACCCACGTGAGACTTCGCAAATTGATTCTTCACCCTTAGAATCAAAGTAATCTAAATCCGTATTAATGTGTGTCTCAAAATCATCCATCACTTTCTGATCCATGGAGACATATACTTCCTCGTTCCTCGGCTCAGGGATTTCAGGAGAAGAAATCAGATCATCCTTAATTGGTTGCTTTAGGTCAATCTGGTCAACCTCGTAACACGTGTCCCCCCCAATAGGTGCTTAAGTAGGTTCTAACATTAGCTCTCCTGAAGGGGGTTCATCTTGGGAATCATCCCAAGATTGAACTAAAGCAGCCACAAGTCTCATTCTCAGTTTCGATAACTTCCCAAGTAAAAACTCACTCGGGTCCTTATCCTTAACATCTTGGAGCCAATCCAACAAATATTTGTTCAGATCATCAATCATATTAATCAGGGGCTCCAATTCTTCAGTGCAAGGTATTGGCTGAGCTTCTAAAGATTGTATAGTATTCCTCAAGTTAGCCAAAACCTTATCTTGGACTTGGTTAACCTGAACCAAATAGTTGGGTTCAGGATTGGGTGGGTTTGGTATCAGTGTAGAGGAGTTAACGTATTGAGATTCATGATACCCTTTCTGATAATAGGTCATTTTAGATTGTTCATAAGGTGGTGATGACTTAAAGGTAGTGTATTCAGAGGATGGGTAAGGATCAGTGTATCCTTCTTGATTGTAGATCATATTAGGTTGTCCATGAAGGGCTGACGATCTATAATCGATGTGGATCTGAGAAGGATAAAGATCTTGATGATGGTGTCCAAGGTCAAATCCTGAACACGGAAGTCCTGTATCCCCAATCGGAGTTATCCCAACTAACAGATGGTTGATTACAGTACGAGTCAGGATAATCATCATGTTGAGGATAAGTCATAACAGGAGGGAAAGAGCAGGAATGTGTATAAAATGTGGAAGGATTCATGATAGACGAGAGGAAGAAAGGCACCTTGCAATACAAACAATCAAACCTGTCCTTAAGTGGGCTAGCCTAAAGACCTACAGACTTCCAGAACCCATCTTGAGATAAAGAAACGATTTGATCTACTTCTTTCCGTTCAATCCAACCAGTTAGAGGGAGGGACTGGGGAGAAGGTTCTTCCTTTGGCTTGCGCCTCCGGTTCCTAATGTATCCCCCAACCGCGTTCATTTGATTCTGCTCCCCTAGCTAGACATCAGATTGAATGGTAGAAATAGACTAATCGAAAATAATCTCATTCTGGACTCCGAAGAGCGAGTCGAATCCTTAAGGCCAACGTCTACTCTATTTTAATTAGGGTTAGGTTTGAATGTGCTTTGGAATGTGATGGGCCCTTTATCTGGGTTGTGCCCTTAATGATTGATTTATGTGTGTGTGCGTGCACAACCAGTAGTTTTCAAGCAAGATTATTTTTGATGCGGTGAATTTTAAGGTTCAAATCTTGCTTAGTAGCTTTTAGGATTCAACTTTAGGTATTTTCAATCAAGTTTTGTTGGCACACCAGGTTTTGAAAGCACAGGTGAAGATGTTTTCCTTTGAAACTTAAAAGAGTGTGGAGTGCCTGATAAATCCCTAAGAGTTGAACTTATGTGGCAGCTACTTAATGAGTTAATTTTAGTTGAAGTAGAGCAGCCCAATCAATTCAAACAATTGGCCTGTTGCATCACTTAATTAGGCACACAAGTGACTACCTAATCTGATTTCTACTCGATTATGTGTTTGGGTGTGTGTACCAGTTCCAAAGATCGATTTACCGATTGAGTTTGAATCAGATGAGGTTGTGTACCTCTGTGAGATTTTTTATTTTTTCTTTTTAAATGTGGAGGGTAAGGCGGGTGTAGGTGTCAAACAAAAAATCAAAACGAACCTTAGGGTTTATGAAAACACCTGGGTTGATTTATGTTTGTATTATTATGTGGTGGAATGAAAACTATTGGATGAGAGGTGGGGGTAAACTTACAGAACCTTTAACAGCAGTTTGCTCCAATCTACCACTTTTGCTCGTCTCAAAAGAGTACCTACAATCATAATATGAAAGGAAAGAAGTGAGGTAAATGATTCGTAAGTTATAAAATGCGAAAAATCAAAGAGTATCGCCACCCCGGCAACGGTGCCAAAATGTTGAGGATGGAAAACTATGCGTTCGCAGTTGGATTCGAAAACACGTCGTCGTAGTTCGAGTCACGAAGAAATCTGTTCAATAGATAAATTTATACCAAAAATCTGTAAAGAAGTTTCGGGTCGAGCACAGGGAGGCAGACATTTGATTAAAAATACGCATTTTATTTGTTTATCACGAAATAGATTAGCTGGTCGAAAATTAGCTATCTATTTAACAAATAATAAATAGAAGAGAAAGAGAGAGAATATTACAAATAAAACCAAAAGAAGGGTAGAATAAACAAAGATTTTATTATCAGAAGTTGTTCATTACACTACTCATTACCACTAGAAAGCGGGAAATCTACACTAGAAAGTAGTAAAGCTACTCTAGAAAGTAGTAAAGAGAATGGAGAGATAAATATCCTCCTCGACGATTGCTTGGAGGACAAGCTGACGGGACGACGCTTGGAAGACGGGGAATGGAGCAGGAAGGAGGAGGAAGCGGGAGGAACAGGAACGAAGCAGCACGTCGTCGTCACGGGATATGCTTCCCGAATGCAGAGAGAGGAAAACCGTAGGATGCTCCATGAAGGGGGACAAAGGTGGAAAAAATGAAGGGGGACGAAGGTGGAAAAATTATGATTTCTACTCTAGAGAAACATCTCAGGTGTAGGACAAGCTCTTAGAGCTTTGGAAGGGGTGAGAGAAGAGAAGGGATGAGAAATATGTAGGGGTCGTAGGGCCTTTTATGGGTAAAGATTGAAGGGGGTACAAAGGTCATTTCACTTAAAAACATTAATTCAAGGCCTTTAGTGATGGATTTATTCGTGGCTGAAGAACTGCACGCACGCCTGCCTCCTCGCCTTCGGCTGTCTCAACGCCCGCACACGATCTTGCCTTATCAACTGTTTGATCGTGAGATCGGATGACTCAGATCGCTTCTCGCCAGCGCTTCCTCGCCTGCCTAATGCTTGATCGCACGTTCGATCGCGCGTGAACGTTGCATGTCAACTCGCGCGTTCATCCGATTGGATGATCTGGACCGTAGATTTCCGATTGAGCGATTGTGATGGCACGCTCGCACGCGAGAGGGGGACGTCGCTCTAAGATTCGAACCCTCATCTCCTGCCTACGTAGTGCCTTAACCACTATGCTACGCGTGCGATCGAGGTGCATTGGTGATTTTGTACACGATCAACCTCAGTCGTTAGATCTTCATCCGACGATCAAGATCAAGCATTGATTATGCTATCAGATGAGGAGAGGCGCTGGATGAGCAATGACGTGGCACATTCTCAACCGTTGGATGGGCATCCAACGGTAGAGATTTGTCGAGTGGGTGAAGAAGAAGAGTTGCGGTCGGTGTTAGGCGGCTGTGATGGCACCATCATGACTGTCCATTTTCGTTGAATTGTAGATGGTGCTACAGATGTTGGATTGGATAGATTTTCGCGCTGTTAGGCTGCGATCGTCGATCCGAACCCATCTTTGTGGTTGGATTTATCATATGAGGTGCGGATTGACACTATCTTGGCCCTTAATCTCTGACCTTCCTTAAATTATATCTGATGCTATGGAAGTCTGATCAGGGAGATCTTGGAGTCGTTGAACTCCAATCGTCGCCCTGATCATACCTGTATGGTTGGATCTTTGATCAGAGGCCCCGATTAAAAGTCGCCCTATTACCTGACCACAAAAAGAGAAAATTAACCTAACTTTTACACAACCTAACCTAAATGTAAGATGATACATGTTATGCAATATTTATAATTTGTGATGCAATTCTATGCCTAAGAACATGCGTAAATAGATAGTTTATGTGATATAAACATGTTTACATCACTCTCCCCGATGGAGATCGAAGGAAGGTACCTGGGGAGAGCCGACCCGAAAGGGAGAGCTCAACTTTATGGCGTGACGTCTACTCAAGGCCTGACGTGCCTTCGTGCGTGTGTGTTAAGAGGTATCGTTATAGTTGCACTTGATACGTCGATTTTAAAAGAAGTAAACGGAGGTGAGTCCAAGTGTCGATCTCAGGGAGGCGTGGAAATCGAATTTTGTTTACCACTTGTTGTCACGAAAAAGGCGGAGTTTTGCTTGCGAAAGGGATGGTTTTGAAAAGCGAGAGATAGAGAGAGTTTAGGGTTAGAAAGCTCTTGATTTTGATCATGCACTTTAAACAGAAATTAAAATGGCAACTAAATGGAAAATAATTTCATTAAACATGCATTCATAGTTCATGGTTTACAACATTAAATACATGCTTCAACAAAAGTAAATGAAAGCTTAAAAGAGAGAGAGAGAGAGGTAGAGAGAGAGTGGAGAGCGACGAGGCAGCCACGGCGGTGGAGGAGGCTCCGTCGGCGGCTCGTCGTCTCCGGCGATTACAAGAGTGCCTAAAGCTAGCTAGGAGAGGAGTGGAGTAGTTGCAAGTGGGAGAGGATGCCTTGAATGGTGGTAGAAGGGGGTTTAAATAGAGTTAAGGGCTTCCTAAAAGAAGAATGTGCTTTAGCGACATCCAGAACGTCGCTAAAATCGCTTCCAGATACGTCGGTGAAGCCCTCCTACCGCCGGTCAGCTGCCCGCCCCTCTCTCTCTCCAAGCGTGATCCGTGGACGTTGAACGAGAACCGTCCGATCGAAGATCGAACGGCTGAGATCCTCCCGCGCCCGCGCTGAGATCGCGCCTCGGGCGTGCGTGCGTGCGCGCGTTTCCACCCGGCGTGCACGCGTGCGTGGGCGCTCGGGAGCTGTCATCGCACCGCATGGCGCGATCCTGGCCGCCCACTGCTGATCGGGCGGCCCAATTTTGCCGCGTCCTTCGCTCGCGCTTGATTTCTTCTCCGTGCGATTCGAACGCGCGTCGCTGCGATGCGGGCGTACGCACTAGCCGTTGCACCACGCCCGCGCTTTGTCACGGCGAGCGTGCGGATTTCAGCCGTTCGATCGAAGATCAACGACCGAGATTCGTCCTTGGATGGCTTGAGGACGTCCGAGCGGTGGGGCTGGGGCGACGTGGTGCTTTCTGGGCCGTTGATCTCCAGATCAACGGTCAAAATTTCTTGGGCCCATTGTGGGAGCTCCAGATGTCGGATTTGGCCGATCTTGAGTCCGTTGGACTCCATTCGTCGTTCTGAATCCATCCGTGCGGTCCGATTGCTCATCTGAGGCCTGCTTTGACACATGCTTTACACAAATGGCCATTAATGCAATTTATAAGCAATCTTGGTACTTGATGCATGCAATGCTCTTATTCTACTTTATGTTGTGCCTTTTATTCTAAAGATGGGCCATATTCAACCTAATTACTACCCTTTTGCGTGGTGTTATCATACCCCCATGCTTACTCCTTGATAGTCCCTAGCAAGGTTTATTCTGGCCTTTATTTCTTTGGAAAATTCAAGAAGTAATTACTTAGGCACTTCGTTACTCGTCAATAAGAGGAAATATACGAAGATCTTAATCTACAAAGACTAAGCAGCGCCCGGGTGTCTTCCAAAATACGAATCGCCCGAATCCTTGCTTTGTATATATAACTATACATATGTATACGTATATATCTATATATGTCTTTTTAGAATTTTCGGAATTCAGTGTGGGTTGGTAACTTTTTACAGCTACCCAACCCACCCAAAACTCGGTCAAAACCCTAAGTGCTAAGCATCTTGGTGTGAATGTTGTGATAGACTCACTTAACGGTAATTGAGACAGACTTCGAGTTTCTACGCCTCTAGGTGACCGGAAAAGAAAATAAATTTTTGCCTGAAGGTGTATTTGTTCGATTGGTAGCTTTCTCCCAACGTTCATTTTACTTGGGGTCAACACAAGGATTTTCCAGTGTATATCTCCCCAGCTTGTACTACTTCCCCGCTTCGTCCTTAGGTGTTTTGGTCTTTTTTTGTGCAATTATTGAGCTGGACTCTGGACAACCAACCAATGGGCTGTTACCCACGATCACTTGCCAGCCATACTTGTGCGATGAAGTGTGGTTTATTTTCTTTTCTTTTCTTTTTCTTTTTTCTTTTTTTCTTTTTTCTTAGGTAGCTTCCCTAATCTCAAATGTACCTAGAGGCAGCGAAAAAGAAATTGCCTGTGGCTGGGTTCTGGACAACCTGCCAATGGGCTGTTACCCACGACAACTTGCCAGCCATACCACCCTAGAGAGTTCATTAGCTACCCAATTTCTGTCAAAATCTCCGAGAAGTGAGCCTGTGCAAAAATGTGTGTAGATGCTTAGACTCAAAGTTTTCCTGAGTTAGAGGGTGAGTTGATAAGTCGTATACTTATTACCTTATTTATTAGGTGGATTAGAATAGCTTAAAGTTGCAAGGATTCACCGCTAAATCCATATTTTAATGGACACCAGGGCTGATTAAGCCTGAAGGCCTGAAAAGTCTAAGTGTTTAAGTTCTTTTTGTATTATTTTCCACTATTGACAAGTTTCTAATGCCTAAGTTTTTCTTCCTAAATTCAAATTTTTTTTTTTAATCAATTAATTTATTCATTCATACTGATTAATTAAGCTCAGGATTATAAAATTTACCATCCCCCCCATGCTTAAGTTGGACAATGTCCTTATTGGCAGATGCATGGATGCAGAAGCGTTCAAAAAGATAGTACCTGAGTGACGTAAACTACCAAATCAGTCTGAATCCGTTGGGTTGCCTCCCAGGAAGCGCTGAGTTTAACGCCTCCAGCTGGGCGATGCACAAACAGGAATGGCTTGGGTCAAGAAGATATGTTCAAAATTAACTAGACCCAAAATCAGAAGTCCACAGATGCGAATAAGGTTGTGATGGAGTCCCGTTCCTAAGGGGCGGGAATTCTGTAACAGATATATCATGCATGCCCATGTCAGATCCTCTCTTAGTTTGTGGGCATGCAAACAAGTTGCTATGGACGAACGCACCCCAACTATGACATGCCAAACACTAAAGATGTAGGTCTTATATTCAGCTTGTGTCCCCATAAAACTGTAATCCATCGAAAGTGTATCAATTCCAGTGCATTCGGGTTGCGGGATTCTTATTCTGGTAGGGCAGGTAACAAAGTCCAGAGTTTCATACTGAGCCCTACAACCAAGCATGAGGCCTCTCTCCAAAGATGAATCCATCTCTTCCGCAACTATGGTTTCATCGCTCATTCCTTCCAAGCCCTTGATCTCAAGAGTATTTTCTGCCACCTTCTCTGTATCAGATTCACTGTTTGGGGTTACATTAGAGGTAGGGTCAATTTCATCCTCTAGATCATATTCTTTCTCTCGGCCCTCCTCCAAATTTGTGATGGGGATTCCAACCGATTCATAATCAATTTCTTTGAGATTGTAACTCCATTCTCCATCTATGATGGTGGCTGTTGCTCCCACCGGATTGCTTCTCTTGGGCCGATTGGATTCAGATTCCAAGGCCTCTCCCCTCACATTCTCAGTTTCCTCCTGATGTTTGTTCTCAATGCTCCCCAAATTGTGTTCCAAGGAATCCTTATTGTCCTTATCCAGTGAGCTGTCCAACTCCTGAGGGGTATCAATGGTGGACTGAACCAAATCAGGACGACTGGGTGTAGTCCAATTGATCATGGTAGGTCCTTGCTTTATGAGTGGCGTTGTGTGCAACATCTTTCTCTGGCCTTCTTTCCCCAATTGTTGGAACAAATCCATCATGGCCTGTTGCCCTTTAACCAATTCTTGATTTTGTCTATGTAGTTCTAATTTGAGGTTATCAAGAATTGACATGGTGTCATTTGGTGTCCTTTGGATTTCCTCCTTGAGATCCTGCTTAAGAGAGTATGGTTGAGGTTGTGGATCAGAACCCACACTGGTGTTTAGGTTCTTGGGTGGGTCCTCTATTCTATCATGTTCAGGGTCCAGTTCTTCAAGAGGAACCATTCTCTGTTTGGTCCTACTCCAGAATAGTTGAGGTTCTAAGTCCTCCTCCCAGTCAGATTCTTCATCAGGGGACCAAATCAAAGGTTGATGATCCTAGGCTTGCCTAGATTTCTGATCATTTTCTGATTTCCATTTGTCTAGAACTCCTTTTAATCCAAAGGTCAAGTAGGCAAGGTTGTTGAATTCAGATGACCTTTCTTGGTTATTATCCTGAGATGGGTAGGGTTCTTGGTGTTCTTCTAAAGTATAGGTCCTATCACAGTAGAGCGGGTTGGACCTAAATGAGGAGGCATTGTGAGGACAATCGAGATATGGAGCCCCATGATTTGAATCGTACCCTTGGGTGGCTATGTTGGTTGTATTCCAACAAGAGGTTGGTGCGGTTTGGTCATAGTTGGGCCAAGAGGGATTTTCAAGGTTGTATCCTCAACTTGGTGGTTGGTTAGCCCAAGTAGGCTGTGGGTATGGTTTACTTGGGTTAGCATACAAATCCTGTTGGGGGTAGTTTGGGTAAGATGGATAGGTATTGAAATCCATGGTTTGGAATAAATGGAGGGATGTGGGAAGAACAGATGCGAGATAGTTGTGTCCTTAACCAAGCAAACAAGCCTAGTCCTTATGATGTATTCCTTAGAAGACCTAGAAATCTCACAACGGTTGATTAAGTCCGTAAGCACTGGACTCCCCATCCCGAGGTTAATCTGGCCAGGTTGATTACGAGGGGATTACAGGGAAGGTTCTTCCTTTGGCTTGCGCCTTCGGTTCCATAGACCCCACAACCGCGGTCGTTTGACACTGCCCCGCAGCCTAGTCACCAGATTCTACCAAGGGAATGAAAGCCAAGTGCCTAGCGAACAAAACCTCACCTTTTGAGACTTAACTCAGTCCTTCCTAGGGCACGTCTACTCATTTTTAAAGGGCTAGGATAGTGCTTGTGCTTAGGGTGATGTGATGAGGCATTGATTGGGGTGGTGCCTCTTAATTTTCCACTTTCAAAGTGTGTGCTTCTAGCAAAACATGATTTTCAAGCAAGGATTTGTTAAGATATAGTGTCTTTTAGTGTTTCATCCTTACTTGAGTACTTTTTAGGGTTGACGTGTCTTAATGTTTTCAAACAAGTTTCAGTGGGCACGTCAAGTTCTGCACACAACTTGGTGAAAGTAGATTTCCTTTTATTTTGTAGAGGCTCTAAAATCCTAGTGTACTCATCCTAATGATCATGCAAATTCTATTAGATGAGTCAGTTTTTAGGGTTGAGTGGTGCGGCCCAGGTCAACTCACGGTGGCTTCGCAAACACCACTCAAGAGAAAAAGAAAAGAACACTCCAAGAATTCGTTCAGAATGTTAGAGTGTACATTTTTTTGTGGGGTGATGTGTTATGGATGTGGGTCAAGCAATCATACACCACGCCAATTTTTTTCAGTTTTTATAATTTTTTTAGCTTTTTCATGCAAGCAAACAATGAGAGAGAGATTGCTCACTATCGGTCCTCGAGGCACCTACTCCCTTGCTACCGTCGTGGAATGCGTCGCTTCGCCGTCCATACGCCGAATTCCTGCGACCGTCAAGTAAAAAGGAAAATAGGGCATTAGACGATGTGAGAATGAGTGTGGAATGGAGGTGATAAAACAAATCCATTGCCTCCCCGGCAACGGCGCCAAAAACTGATGTGCCTTCGTGCGTGTGTGTTAAGAGGTGTCGTTATAGTTGCACTTGATACGTCGGTTTTAAAAGAAGTAAACGGAGGTGAGTCCGAGTGTCGATCTCAGGGAGGTGTGGAAATCGGATTTTGTTTACCACTTGTTGTCACGAAAAAGGCGGAGTTTTGCTTGCGAAAGAGACAGTTTTGAAAAGCGAGAGATAGAGAAAGTTTAGGGTTAGAAAGCTCTTGGTTTTGATCATGCACTTTAAACAGAAATTAAAATGGCAACTAAATGGAAAATAATTTCATTAAACATGCATTCATAGTTCATGGTTTACAACATTAAATACATGCTTCAACAAAAGTAAATGAAAGCTTAAAAGAGAGAGAGAGAGAGGTAGAGAGTGGAGAGCGACGAGGCAGCCACGGCGGTGGAGGAGGCTCCGTCGGCGGCTCGTCGTCTCCGGTGATTACAAGAGTGCCTAAAGCTAGCTAGGAGAGGAGTGGAGTAGTTGCAAGTGGGAGAGGATGCCTTGAATGGTGGTAGAAGGGGGTTTAAATAGAGTTAAGGGCTTCCTAAAAGAAGAATGTGCTTTAGCGAGATCTAGAACGTCGCTAAAACCGCTTCCAGATACGTCGGTGAAGCCCTCCAGCTGCTGGTCAGCTGCCCACCCCTCTCTCTCTCCAAGCGTGATCCGTGGACGTTGAACGAGAGCCGTCCGATCGAAGATCGGACGACTGAGATCCTCCCGCGCCCGCGCTGAGATCGCGCCTCGGGCGCGCGTGCGCACGCGCGTTTCCACCCGGCGTGCGCGCGCGTGGGCGCTCGGGAGCTGTCATCGCGCCGCGTGGCGCGATCTTGGCCGCCCGCTGCTGATCGGGTGGCCCAATTTTGCCGCGCCCTTCGCTCGCGCTTGATTTCCGCTCCGCGCGATTCGAACGCGCGTCGCTGCGATGCGGGCGTGCGCGCTAGCCGTTGCGCCACGCCCGCGCTTTGTCACGGCGACCGCGGGCGAGCGCACGGATTTCGGCCGTTCGATCGAAGATCAACGGCCGAGATTCGTCCTTGGATGGCTTGAGGACGTCCGAGCGGTGGGGCCGGGGCGACGTGGCACTTTCTGGGCCGTTGATCTCCAGATCAACGGTCAGAATTTCTTGGGCCCATTGTGGGAGTTCCGGATGTCGGATTTGGCCGATCTTGAGTCCGTTGGACTCCGTTCGTCGTTCTAAATCCATCCGTGCGGTCCGATTGCTCATCTGAGGCCTACTTTGACACATGCTTTACACAAATGGCCATTAATGCAATTTATAAGCAATCTTGGTACTTGATGCATGCAATGCTCCTATTCTACTTTATGTTGTGCCTTTTATTCTAAAGATGGGCCATATTCAACCTAATTACTACCCCCTTGCGTGGTGTTATCAAGGCCGCTTTAATCTTTGCACTGACAGGCTTAGGTGATAGGAGGAGAGGACCTCAAGTGGCACAAGCACTATTGCCAGGATTTCGGTGGCGATGTCCACCCCATAGGGAATCTGGGCTGCACTGCCTGCCTCTTTGAACAGGGTATTGACCCACCTGGCTCTCAACCTACAATGGAGGCGGCATTGGCTACCAGTAGCTGCCGAGGCCCCTCTTCGGGGTGACGCCCTAAGTGCCCTACGAGCCTTCCGTTCCTTGGCCTCGTGGGGCCTGGGGGCAATGAACCTTAGTTTAAGGTTTGTCCCCTTTCCAGCACGCCCGCTTAACTTATGGTCAGGGGGGTGCATTCATCGAGGAGTTTTATTAGGCCGCGTAGGAGCGATCCTCCGGGGACTGATCCGTCTCAGGCACGTCCGCTTGGCGCTAGGCCAAAGGGGTGCATTCTTCTTTAAATGTGGGACTTCATTGCTCGATACATTCTGCTCTTTGCTGGTGGATGAAGCCTTTCCCATAGGTAGGCATCAAGGCCCACCTATCTGGGGGCATATCTGCCTTTAGCAGCAGCCATCATCGACACCGCATCCTTCGGGTGATCCACAAGGGGAGTCACCTCGCTCCATGGCTCCTTGTTGGGTACTTGGGCGCGTAGCTGGGGGCATTGTACCCATGCTTGTGGCGCAGACGGACTGCCTCAGGGTGTCGTGGGTCTACTGCCTCACAGGGTCTGATTTGTCGTAGTGCTAAGCCTTGAGCTAAATCAGGCAAGACCAGGTGGGCTCGGTCCTCTGTTGCTCAACTCCTGATAGCCTCTTAGGGTTGCCCCTGGTCCTTGAGTGCTTGACGAAGCACTCTCAAGACCTACTCTTCACACCCTCAGAGGGGTTGTCCGACTGGCTGGGGAACGATCCGTGCGCAGGCCCTCGTGGAGCGGGCGTTGCTGGAGGAGCCAGTGGGATGTTCCCTTAAGATGGCCGAGCGTTGGCTTACCCCGAGGATTGATCCTTAGGGAGCAATGCATGGGGTAGGGATCGCCGTTCTCTCACTAGGCCCTAGTTGGTGTTCCAGGTGCCTCCAATGAGGGACCTCTGTTCCCCTTTCTTGCATGGGCAGGCAGCACGCTCAAGGGCATGTATATGAACTATCGAACTTGGCTCCTTGTTCCTCTTGACTGGCCTGCGCCTTTGGGAAGGAGGGTCTACCTTGGGGACTTCACACGATGAACCACGATCGCTAGGGTGTGTAGACATCGCGTCTCGACCGAGACCCTCCGAAGGGAGGAAGGCCTTGAGTGGGGCCGCAGGTGGTTACGACCACCACAAAAGCTCACGCTCAGGGGGGCCGTAGTAGGGCACTGGAGAGGCCCTTTCCCCCAACAATCGGATGCTCTACAGAGCGATGGCTCCTTTGTAGATGCTTCCCACAAATTGCGCCATTTGATGGGCCTCAGAAGGCCTACCAAAATATTTATTAGCATAGGAGGCGCTACTTAGCCCTTAGGGGGATAGATCGACCATCACCAAGCAAACACAAGGGAAAATAGGGGTTTGGTGACCGAGTTCTACTGCAAGGGGCATACGTCTAGGGGAAAGATGATCCCCACTGTACATTAAAATTTTGGGGATATATATTACATGATCTCGCTCCCTCTCTCGGGGAGGAGCCCCCCTCTATCGGAGGGCTCCCTCTCTATTTATAACATGGGGATAACTCTCATTAACGAGCTCTGGTACCCCTATTTGTCAGGCTACGTGGTAGCTGTTAGGGTGCAGCTGGTCGAGCCCATCATTTTGTATCTTCTGCCCTTGCTGCGTAGGATCTTCTGGCAGATCGGGCTAGCATTGACGAGGACCCGACTAGTCTCAGGCAGGATGGGGTGCCGGTTCCACCTGTATACCCCTAGTTCGGGTAGCTAGATCCTTTGTCGGGTCAGATGCGGAGTTTTGGATCTGACACTTTTCGCCTCACATCAAACCCACACATACTGATGGTGGGTGAGTGTAGCTTTGGTGGTGCTCATGGCGAGTGAGAAGTGGGATGAGCCAATCGTTTCCATCATCAGTTAGTACCCTCAGGTTGAGTAGAGGCTGGTCGGATAAGGCTCCTTGTGAGAGGAGTTCTAGCTAGGTGGAGGATGATGAAGAGGATGAGGGAGGTAGTTGCTACATTGCTTTTCCCATAGACTTGTTATGTTGTATGGAGAGGGGCTTAATTTGGGTTGTCAGGGGATTAGGTGGCCATTCTCATCATCAATCGGTAGGATCACAATTCTAGTGAACCCAAAGTGGAGGAGAGAGGTCCTGTGTTTGTGTGTAGTGCTGGATATTGGGATATGAGGTCACCTCGACACCACCAAAGGAGGAAAAGGCCCCAAACATTAGAGGCAGAAAGACTCCATCTGACGCTATTTTTCGAGGAAAATAAACTAATTTGATTTTATGTTGTTGAATGTGTGAATGATGTTGTGCAAGGAGGTAAGTTTTTACATCCGTTGATGCTTTAACGGTTGATTCGACCCACGACCCATCTGTTATGGCTTCTCCAAAGAGAGTGGTTCATATAAGATAAAAAGATAAAAAGATAAAAATGATGAAATAATTGAAGCATTTATTTTTTCGTCGGTAGAATTGTTGTCATGATTGCCTCCTTAGGAATCAGTTGATCTTTGAGTTTGAGAGCAACCACGAAGTTAAGACTTTAGCCGATGTATGGAGTTTGGCTTTGTTTTTTTTGTTGACATTTTCCACAAATAATATCATTTAATGAGTCTCAAAAGCCGCTGTCGAGGCCACCGATGGCCATCAAAAATTTGCATATCGCAGAAAATGGAACATAGCCAAGAAACTAGAAACATATGCAAAGCAACCACAAAACACAGAGGACTGTTAACCTAATTCCACTGAGTATAAGTGTACAACTGGACAATGGGTCTAATCCTCAATATCCACTACAAGTGGTATGATATAAAAAATAGTAGGCTATAGGCTCTTTGAGTTGCCCTTATTGGGTGTGTCCCCTCCCATGCAGGTAGAGGACTAATTTATAGAGTACAAATGATGAGCCATACTTATACATTCGAAGAAATGTAACCACCAAAATAATGGAGAATAATGGGAAAGTTATGGAGAGAGTCTCTTTGCACTCCTACGTGGACTGGTCCAAGCAAATTTTATTGATTTGATCACGAGTTACTTGGATTTATTTTGTCAAAGTAATTTCTTCCCTCATCGGTCATGTGACGAGTGCTCATGAGAAAGAGTTCTACCCCACTCTATCTCCTTCTTGATGAACAACCTTGGCTTCTCAGAACAAAAATACCCTCTCAATGAGGGGAACAAGCATTTTCGATTCCTCTCAACCAAAGAGCTAGACGTGTTTATACTAGATTTGCATTTAGATACAATTCTCAAATAGATAAATAAGCAAATCATAACGTAGAATTGCACAAGAGTTGTGTACAATTCAGAGCTCATCCTTATATACTTACCCATATAAATGTGAGACACACTTACACAAAGGGTGCCACACATTTGGAGGGGACTAGGTGCCGTAATTGGAAATACTTACCGATGCATTAAAATGGGAGACACACCTGCATAAGAATGCCACACACGTGGAGGGGACTACATGCCATAATAGGGAATCTCTCATGCATCTTCCAATATATGCTTCTGCTGTGATTTACAATTCCATGTCTGCATCACGTGACTGGCTGAGCCACGATCAGGGGGTCTACCACCAAAGCATATGTGCGTGGCATTAATTGTTGTCTGTCTGGGATGGACATGGTGTGCGTGCATCCTAATGCAACGCATCCTCTGTTGCAACCAGAATATATATCATTGTAGTGGCCATTCGTAGAAGGAGGGGAACGTTACCTGTACCTGGCCAGTTGTTGCAATCCTTTTGTGTCCTTTGTGTGTGCGTAGAAGCTCAAATGATTATTACGGGATTAGAATATGATTATGTTCTGTCGGCCAAAAATTCCATCAAGCGATACCACTACCATATGGTCGCGAGAATATCTTGCTGTGATGAATTTGTCGATGTGTTAATTAATTTCAGATAGAATCCTATCGATCATTCAAACATGTAAACCAAAATGAATGGACAAAAACGTTGACGGAGGGTTGAATTCGACCAAGTTTCCTACGCGCGTAAATTTTCAGTGAAGGTAGCATGTCGCCCGATGGCGAGTTCTTAGGGGAGGCTTTTTTGGGTGACAGGCATCGATTTACGTAGCACCCAGGAGGCACTATAATACGAAGTTTTCCGGGTAACGTAATGTTTAGTTCATGCGTACGTGATAGTAGATGGTGGATATAATATCAAAAAATTATTACAAAATAAGTTACCTAGAACGGAGGATTTGTAATGATAATTCATAAATGTCATTGTAATTAGTTTCAAAATGTCGGTAATATAACCTTTTTTTATTTAAGCTTTTTTCTTATTTTCTGCAAACACAATCCTAAAAAACAAAATATAAAAAGAACCAACCGGCCTCCACAATCCTAATCCCCCACCACCACCACCCCGATAAGGCAACCCTTTCACCCCACCTCCTCTCCCCCCACGCCCTCGGGTGCTATCCTCACCGCAACCATTATAAACCCCAAACCCATCTTCCTTCTCCCCATCTTCCCCACCCGTTCCTCTCATGCTATCGCACTTGCCCACTCGCCTTGCTCAAATCTTGACGATGGTTACCTTAATTGAAGCCCATCGACACTCACCTCAATTGGAGCCCATGATGTTCAACTCGATCGAACCTAGATCTATAAAGTCGATGTCTCACCACCGACTCCCAGATGCCTGAATCGTCGATCAGGTCTGACCTCTCCTTACTCCTATCACTCTCTCTATCGTTGCTATCTGGCCATTTATCACTATATATTGCACTTGAGGTATGTTTATCACGAAGCCCTAACAACCATCGATCCAGATCAGGTTCACCACCCCCTCTTGATCTCTAGCATTCCTCCTTCCCTTCCATCATCCATTATCCAGCATGGAGCCAATCTCAAAATTTGGTTTTCTCAATCAAAGTTCTAATCCTAGTGAGGATAGTTCTCATATTAGGGTTTTGTTAGAAATTCTCTCTTGCTCGATCTTCCAATGCCATTGAGGATGTCCAATTGGAACCTCTCCTTAGAGGGATTGGCACTGCGGTAGGACCTCCAGCACTGGGCATAAAAGAGCTCATCAGTGTCATTAGGGAGATGGAGATCGAGGAGGTTGGATAGCTCATAGGTGAGGTTGTGGAAGCGATAGGAGGCGGAGTTGAAATAGAGGGTGACCACGTGGAATGCGGCCTTCATTGTGTTGGTCTGGTTGGTGACAGGAAGTTGCCCTCAAGGTGTTCGACAAAATGTCAGAGAGGAATATGGTGTTGTGAAACATAGTGTCAACCTCCTCCCAAGGCCCCTATCCATTGCCCTTGAAACATCAGGTTGCAGAATATTGATGTTTTAAAGGGTTGTATGGTCTTTGTAAAAAGCATTTGTAGGTGTGAGAAAAATTTCAGAGATCTAAGATCTTTTGACTCTTGTTCATAACTTTGCCACGATGTGTGCTTAATAGTTTTCAAATTTAGTAATTTTAATACACACCAATCTTGTGTAAGAGAGAGATGTGGAAATTTTGTATTCATGGGGCATATTATGGATAAAGATTATGAGAAGATTTACATGTTACTATTTTCTTGATTTGAAAGAGGGAAAATTCAAGGAATCTAATGGTTTAGTGCAGGCACATCATCTTTATTTTTGTTAGTGGCAAAAGAAGGGGGGTTAAATTGTGTAATAAAATTAAAGTGAACAATCGCAACAAAATAACACAGGAATTTAGAGAGGAAACCTTTTGCGAGAAAAACCTCTACCTAGATCTTCCAATCTAGGATTTTATCCCTACCCAAGTAGGAATTACTAACAACAAATAATTTACAATTTCCCTCTTCCTAGACAAACCCCAAGAAGAGTTTTGCTCATCTACTAAGAGGAAACGGGAAACCCATAGATCGGGTACCCAAATAAACTATCAAATACAATAAAAGATATTCCTATAAGCCTTGAATGAAATATGGAATAGAAAGATTAGAATACTTCCATTTCAAACCTATGAACAGTAGGAAGAAGAATAAAGATTTGCTCTCAAAAACTTAACAAGAAAGTAATAGCACAAATGGAGCACAAGAGAACACAAATGAGAGCACAAGCCTTTTCTTAAGTGAGTAGAATGTATCTTAATTTTTTGTGTGTATGTTTAAGGCTACCTATGGGGGTATATATAGGTGTATAGGGTCTGATTTAGGTCTAGGTAGTCATTGGAATTTGAATTAGAATGGAATAAATTAAGGTAGAATGGCTACATTGCATTTATTCAAAGTCTAACTATATCAACGTCTGAAAAACCACAATTGACGTCTAAATAGACTATTTCAGACGTTTGAGAGTAAACTAGGATGCCTAAAAAAGCTCTAGAGGAAAAGTAGTCATTATTGGATTTCGCAAGATTAAGTATAGGGACGTCTGAACAAAAAGATAGACATCTAAACAGATAGTTTCAGAGGTCTGAGAATAAAAAAGAATGTTTGAAAAGACTTCAGTGTCAACCGCTTTGTTACTAGAATTAAATTGGATTTAGACAGGGATTTAAAGACAAATGGTCAGACGTCTTACTCAACATCTGGTCAAAAGTGTAGACGTCTCAAAAAAAAAAATTAGGCATCTGAAAAAATACAAAAATGTTTGACGGCCTACAACATTCCAAATTCAAAGAGTAACAGTCATAATCAATTGTGGTCAAATTAAATGTTGGATACGAAGTGAACGTTGGTCATTCTCAAATATCTCAAGAAGACAATAGACATCTAAAAGACAATGAAAATCATGACTATTGTTCTTATGAAGTTAAAGAGATATCACAAGTTAAGGACGTGTCTTAAAGACATTATTAGACGTCTGAAGTATAGCACTGACGTCTGAAAACCTAAGTGATAAGGGTTGAGGATTTTGGGCATGATCTTAGATGTCTTAAAAAGTATATTAGACGTCTGAAAAATCATAATCAGAAGTCCGAATAAATTATGAGACATCTGAAAAAATGGCAGAAATATAATCACATAATTTTAAGAAAAAGGTTATGGATAAGAAGGTTATAAGGGTATTCTAAGGATAATTCAAGGTTTATTTACATTCTAAACAAATAAGATAAACTATGAAAGAATTTCTTTTGCCCATCCTTTTGCTCAACCCATATCCTTTCCAAGAAAATAGTTCATTTGTCATTATCAAAAATATACTTCCAAACAATTGAACAATAATCTCCCCCTTTTTTGTGTTGACAACATATTCATATGCTCCAAAAAGATATGCTTCCCCTAAAAAAAACTTATATGCTCTTATTAATCATGTCTCCCCTTTTTGGCATTAGCAAAAATAAATATCTCAAATAGAAATCAAATTGCATTAAAGATATAGAGAGTTAGTACAAACATACTGCATGAAGGTTAATAATGTCACAATATAACAAAGCATAAAGAGATCATGATAAACATAACACGTTTTTTAAAAAAACAGTGAAAGTAGATTCCTAATTGGCGCAAAGCAGCCATCTAAAAAAAAATCAAGCTTTCTTCTTTCCTTTGGAGTATCTGGACTCCAAATTTTTCATGCGATTTTCAAGATGAGAAAGATGCAAAGCATATTGGTTTGTGAAGCTCCTTAGATAATCATGATCTTCATGTTGTCTCTTCAATTGAAGATCCATTTCATAAAACATGGGTTTTTGAAAAGCCTCTTGATTTCCATGCACAGTTTCCCAAGAGTATTCCCAAGAAGTGGAATAGAAGGAATGAGTAGAAGATTTCGAAGCATGAGAGGGACTTGTGAGGAAATAGTAGAAGATTGAGAAGGTGGAGATTGAGGAACTTCTTCCTCTACTTGTTCTCCTTCAATTCCTTTCTTAAGACCCATAAGAAGTAAAGTAGTGTGGTCAAACTTCTTAACGGATTCATCTACAAATTGACATTTCAAATCAAGGTTGAACTGAAGAAGCATGTTGGAAATAAAGGCACCTAAAGAAAAGTTCTAACGGTGTGTACTACATAATGTGTCCATGATTAGATCACACCAATTCATCTTCGTGCGGTTCAATAAAGCATATAGGATATAGGCAATCTCCCTAGAAATGTGATCAAAGGATCCTAATTTCCCATGTAAGTTCCATGAGACAAGTCTAGCTAAAAGGTGAGGCACAACCTTAAGATGACAAGATTCTAGTTTCATCCCTTCAAAATAAACGTCATCCTTAACTAACATTTTTGTAACCATGGAGAAGGTTACTTCTTTTGCAATATCCCGCCAATGAACTCCTGAGTCAGTGGTGCAAGCAATAGAAGAAATTACTTCATTGGTCACGGTAAAAGATACGTTTAATACAGTAGAGTTTAGGATAGAGGTAATAGGTGTGGAGTCCTTCACTAGATTGGCATAAAACAATTTCACAAGCTCGGGAAAGATACTAGGAATTTTACCTCCAGGTAAAAAATTTTCAGCGAAGAAATGTTGGATTCCTTGGACTTGAAATAGAGCTAGGAGACCATAATCCTTAAAGTCATCCCATACAATTGGTCTTCTACACCTAATCTTAAACTTCTCAAAATTATTAAGTTTTTGAGAGGTTTTTTGTTTAGGAAAAATTATTCCATTACATTAGGTAATTCTTCCTCATTAGGAGGTGGGTTACTAGGTCCAGCACTCTTTTGCTTCCTACAAGACATAACGAGGAAAAGAGAGAAGAACAAGCCTTAAAAATCAAAAATAACCTCAACTAGACGTTTGAGATGAAAGTAATCAGCCGATTGAAAAATGAAATCAGATGTCCGAGATTTTGAAAGATAGAAGTATAAAAACAACAACGATGATGTCCAAAAGAGTAATAAGATGTCCTACAAAAAATCTACCAGAAAGAAAGAACAAATGGATGCCTAAAACAAAACAAAACAAAACATAAAAGAGAGTCAATCACGAGCACAAATATATCATCCTCTTATGCAAAAGTGATAAAATTCATTCTCACATGTGGAAACAGTCACATAACTTAGGCACCATTTTTACTGTACCCGAGAAGTAACAAAGAAAAAGGAAAATAACCACAAGATCTGTTTGCCATCAAACAAGACATTGCAACAAGAAACATTAGGAAAATGATATAAGATCAAATAGTAGCCCGGTACTCAAGATACAGTGGATCAATTTATCAAGCAACACCACCACTTCTATATATCTAAAATAAGTTAAAGAACATGCAAGAGTTACAAGCATATCCAACAATCAACTCCCTCCATGTCATTAACTATGATCATAATTATGATAAAACTTAACGAGCATGGTACGTGCTCAGTACTCTTTGCCATGAAAAAAGTTAAAATCATAAGGAAAAAAAAAAAAACTGATAATGACACTGGCAAATAAATAAAAAATAATTACAAACAATATTATAGAACGTATCTTAGGTTTTCATTTATTTCGTGATTCCCATTCTAGAAACAAATCTCTATATTCATTCCAATGGTTTGCATTAACTTGGATTATATATCCCTACTCCCCACTGCTAGCACAAATGACCTTCGATCAAAATATGCCTCACCTTCACTCATAGTCCTTATAGAAAAATTTTTGTCTAATTAAGTAACTAATTTATTTAATTAATTTAAGTTATGTGAAATTAAGAAACATATATGGGCAGGTATAATTAGAAAGGACATTAGTTGAATCTTGTGACCTTTCTACTAGATTTCTTAGAATCTTGTGACATTTCTTTTAGATTAATCTCAATACACCTTGAGATGGTATTGCCCTTTAAGCTAGTTGAACAATTCTTTCAAATTGAAATGGATGATCCTTGTAGCTTAGGCACCAAGGACCCTTAGGGAAAACAAACGGCCCTTGCGATCAAAAAATTGAGGATAGGAAAATGAAATTCCCTTGTGGATGATCCTTTCTACTTATAATTCCACATATCAAATTTTTGTCACACTTTTTAGTCAATGTTTATATAACACTCAATGTCACATGTTTGAAAAAGCTAAGTATTGTAAAAGTGTTCTTAGTAAATACTTGTTGCTAGTACCATTTATTTTATTGATTATCTATACCATCTAACTAGAGTTATTTACATCAACAAAATACAAAAGGTCTAAGACTCTGTTTGGAAGGGTCTTAAAGCTCAAAATTTAGTTTAGGAAATTGTAAGGTTTAGCAGTGGCAGGATGAGTGGTGGGTTAGTGGGAGTATATGTGATGGTTGAGTTGATTTGTTATTACTAATTCTTGTTTTTATATGTATTAGAAGTGGGTTGATGGGAGTACACGTGATGGGTGAGTAAATATGTTATAAATAATTTTTATTTATATTGGAAGAGAGTTAATGGATATAGATATGATGAGTGAATTGATATGTTGTAAATAGTAGTGGAGGATTACTTGATGGCCACTAATATCTATTACTATTCATTTATTGTAATAGTTAGCCTTGCCACATAAGATAAACTTCGATTTAAAACTCTTCCGATAATGACCCAACATCTAGCAATATCAGGTTGAGAATTCAAACTCAACTTGCACATTGTCCAACAGATGAACACAAGACACATAACCATTATCAAGTTAAATAAAAGTAATCAATATTAAATTTGCAGAAACAAATATAATAATTAGGTTCAAATCTCAATTGAAAAAAGAGCTAATTATAAATCAAAGAAGATAGGTAAAGTCTAAATGTTGTTAGGGTGCTTATAGCATTTATAAGTTTTTTAGAGAGTTTTTTTTTTTAAATACTGGAGACAATTTTATTCATCCCCCACTTCTTGGAGGCATTTAAAGAGGCAGGGGACTTGACCAAAGCCTACCTTTTATATCAAAAAAAGGAAACCACAACTCGTGACTCAGTACAAAACTACATAAACCCTATTAAACCTAAAAAACAACCATCAAAAGAGAAAAGTAACAATAGAATTCAAATGATATATGGAATCTAAATTTTGTCCATCCTGAAGATCCCAGTGATCTTTTGAGGAAGCCGAGACTTCGAGTCAAAAAGGCACTAGTCTGGCAGACGAAGCCCAACCAGGCGACAAGTAGAGCATTAGTAGTGGGGTGAATGTAGTCAAACGTCTCAATCCTTGCTTTACTAGCCTTTATTGAGAGGAAGTTGGATTTTCCTATCCATGGAACTGGAAGTTTTCCCTTCCACCAATAATAAAGCATCATGGAGTCCATTTCTACTTGCAATGAAGAAGTAGAGACAGTAGGACAAGATAGAAAATGGATAGCAGTCTTAAACATTCAAATATCATAATTTGTTTCCTAAAACATTGTAGCTACCCCAAATAGGAAGTCCCCTCTATTGTCTCTCATAACCTAGGCACCAAAGGTAGAGTTAGATTCAAAATGGACCACAAAATTAACCTTTAACACCTTGCTGAGGAACGCAGGTTAGCACAATCTACAATAGCTTATATGAGTGAATCCAATTTTTGATTTGAATTCAAATTATGTTCAAGAGTTTTAGAAATTTTAGAGAATGGAATTCCTTAGTTGATTATATGGTTCCTAACCCACCACACCTAGTTCCAGATAAAATAGATTAAACCTTTGATTATTTTTCTTTTATAGGATCTGGAAGAGAAATCCATAATATTAAAGAAGGAAGCAATGTTGATTAATGTTCAATTACATTTTAAGAAAACTCATCTAGGGATGCAATGGACTAGCTCACTATCAGCAAACAAATGCTAAAAAGTTTTGACTTGAGGAGATGATGGACAACAAGAACATTTTGAAGGAAAGGGGATTCCAAGTTTTGATACAAGGTCATCAATGGGGAGCTTCCTCATCAAAATGCGCTAGGAAGCAAGAGTGATGCACAAGGAAAGCTTAAGGTTCCACAACTTCTTAAAGTGAGGATGGGTAGAATAGCCACTAAGCTGGAAATCATACGTAGAGGCAACCGAGAAATTCCCTGAAAGAGCAGATGACCAAAGAGGGAAATCTTTCTGGCTATCAAGATGCAGATTATCAATCTTTTGGTGAATATGTGGGGGGATTAAGACTGATAAGACCCATGCCATCAAAACCATTTAAGACGTCTGGGAGTTAGTCCAGATATCTGGCCAGACACCTAGACATCTTCCCAGACGTTTGGAAATCAATTTTTGTGTGCGTACGGCATCAAGTTTGCCCCCATGCCGCGCGCAGACTGAGCTCTGCCGTTTTCTTTCTCTTTCTCTTCCCCTCGTTGAACTACAGAACTTTTCCCCCCCCCTCATGCCTACATATACCCCCTCCTCTCCCTCACACCACCCCACTCCCATCCACTTTCTCCTTCCTCCAGCGAGAGAGAGAGAGGGAGAGGCGAGTGCAGCCGAGGTAGCAGCGGAGAGATGGAGCAGCGAGGGAGGAGAGAGAGGAGAGCATGAGAGCTGTGAGAGAGAGCTCGCCGGAGGTGCTCACGGCCTGTCGGGCATCCGCACGGCGGAGGGGTGTGCTAGGGAGATTTGCCCCGACGTTGCTGTAGCTAGAGCAGCGGACGAACGAGCGTGACGTGGCCGCGTGCAACAGGAAGAATACGAAGGAGCTTCTGATTTTGGGATTTTTCCCAGAATCAGACGTCTGGACCTACATCCAGACGACACGGACGACGTCTGGAGGAAGCTCCAGACGACTGAAAGATACGTCCTGTGCCCTATAACTCCCTTTGCGGGAACGACCATGCAGGCCGTTCCGCTAAGGCTCTGATACGTGCCGTGTTAAGGAGATTATGTTGCGTGTGTAGCATTCGTTTCAGGAAGGCGCGGGGACACGCCCTCCCACGCTGTTCAGACGTCTGGGCAAGGCACTAGACGGCGGGGAACGTCTCCAGATATTCGGAGAGGTGGTCAGACGTCTGGAACTAGGTCCAAACGGTTCAGCAGGATCCCTGGACGTCTGAAGAGCAGCGCAGAGTGAGCTATGGTTCTGGGCTCCTTTTAAGACGTCTGGAAGGTGTTCCAGATGTCTGATTTGAGTCATAATTGTCATTTTTGACATGTTTAGGGTTCGTTTGAGGTCCGATTTCCGTAATTAAGATTCCGTTCTTCTTCGTATAAGTTCCTCTACTTGTTAGAATGATTTTTATCTTATTCTGAGTAGTTTCTTTTGGTTGATCCTTGTGTTAGGACCTCGTTTCGTTGTGGGTTTGGGGATTGTGGAGGCACGTGGCCATCCGATCAAGCTCCCATTACTCCTAGTTTTGCAGGTAGCCCCCATTACAGCTACCTGTCCACCTTTACTATTTTTAGTTAGCTGGTTGCCACTCTACTCAGCGTTCGCTGATTTCTTGCATTCATAATCTTTTTCAGGTCCAGGTGTTGAGCAGCCAGAGCCTACGGCTGCAGAGGGTGCTGGGCCTAGTAGATCCCAATAGTTGTACTTTTCTTTGTTGTACCCATTTCATTGTTGTGAGTAACTTGTTACACTTTTGTACTCTTTATTGTAAACTTTATTTTCCTGTACCTATTTAAATTTTCTACTGTTATGGTGGTATGTACTATTATAGTTTTCTTCTTTACTGTTGTACTTTTGTTACTGTTAGTTGCTTGCATGTTGAATGTGGTTTATTTTACTGCTTGTTGGTTACTTGCTCGTTGGACGACTGGGTCTTGGGATCAATCGAGTCGGTCTGGTCTCATGTCATGTAGGGATCCAGGAACCGGGTCGTAACAAGATGGTATCAGAGCAAGGTCGTCCCGAGAAGTGAACCAACTAGCTGGAAAATAACCAATTCACATGCTTGTAACTAAAGTAGCCACCACAACGTACCTTTTGACATCTGTTCTGAGGTTCTCTCGTTGAATGTCAGTTAGAATTGACGTCTTTTCTATTCTGTGTTCGTATCTCCTTGCAGGAGATGCCTCGACGAGGGGGTAGCGAGGCGAGCCACGGACGCAGCCGAGGACGAGGACGGAGGGGCGGGTGCGTTGAGCCCGATGCCTTAGTGCACCAGCCATTACTTCCCAGCATTCAGGCCCAGGACCTCGCCTACCTGATATGGGAGATCGTACGAGAGGAGCTTCACCCGCCCCCACGAGTGCCTCTTCTTGGGGCTGCGGAGGGGGAGTCCTCTGTGGGACCACGAGATGGACACGGCACTAGACATGGGGGAGGGGTTGGCCCTCCACCGTCCCCACCTTACTCCGGCACTTCCGAGCACAAGCCCTCCTTACCCGGAGGCATACCAGTTTCTCCACTCCAGCGCCATTACGAGCTTTTCGGACAGTTCCGGAAGCTGAAGCCCCCCTCCTTCAAGGGGGATGAGGACCCGACCGAGGCGGAGGACTGGCTCGAGCAGATCGAGAAGGTATTTGACACCCTTCGCCCCCTGTGGAGTGTCGCGTGGCCTTTGCCACGTACTAGCTAGAGAGCGCAGCACACATGTGGTGGAGGGTAGTTAGAGGTCAGGAGAGGGCCGAGCTGACTTGGGACCAGTTTGTCACCCTCTTCTGCGAGCAATACTTCCCCCAGACGTGGCAGGATCAGAGGAGGCGGGAGTTCCACACTCTCTGCCAGGGGACGATGATCGTGAGTGCGTATCGCATGCATTTTCTGGAGCTGTCTCACTTCACCGCGACAGCTGTGGCTACCGAGGAGGAGTGCCTTTGGAGGTTCACCGAGGGGCTCCGGCCTACTATTCAGGGGTATGTCAAACCCGTGAAGCTGCCTACGTTCTCGAGGGTGGTGGAGGCAGCCATGACATATGAGGAGACCAACTCGTCCGCACGTGACACTGATAGTGGACGGAAGAGGCCCTATCAGCCAGACTACTTAGAGGGCCGACGAGAGAGGAGGCACGTGGCACCTGTAGGAGAGCCGTCACGCTTTGCGGGGCCGTCAGCGGCCTTTGGGGGCCCCCGACACGGGCCAGCTACCAGCACCGGACCCCCGCCCAGCCGTCAGTAGGGACCCACTAAGGGCAGGAGTCGAGTTCCTCTTTGCTACCAGTGTGGCCAGCCAAGCCACATCAGGAGGGACTGCCCATTTAGAGTTGGAGGCCAGCAGATGCTCCCTGCCCCGAGTACTGGAGGATGAGCAGGAGGCCACGGTTTCTAGGCGCAAGGGGGAGGATAGTAGTTGCAAGGAGGGTACCGGCCAGCGGCTACTCATCCGACGCAGAGTGTGGCTGCTTCGTCCGCACCTAGGACTAAGGGGTGTATCAATGCCTTGATACACAGAGATGCCAGAGCTTCAGGTTCAGTGGTGGCAGGTATGGTTACAGTTTCTGGCAGACTAGTTTACACACTTTTTGATTCCGGCCCACGCACTCGTTTGTTGCTGCCAGTTTTGCTGTTAGTTTGGGGTAGGACTGTGTGTTGTTAGAGGATCCGCTTGTGATCAGAGGTCCGGGTGGTCAGCTGTTTGTAGCTGAGGATGTTTACACAGATTGTGAGGTCAGTGTTGGGGGACACAGCCTCCCGGCTGATCTGATTGTGATACAGATGGAGGACTTTGGCATGATTCTGAGAATGGACTGGCTGTCCGCTTACCATGACTTGGTGGACTGTTTTGAGTGGAAGATCGTCTTCTCCATACCGGAGATGCCTTCTTTCGAGTTTCACGGGCAGCCAGTGGACGGAGGCTTCAGATGCATTTCTGCATTTCGGGCGGCGAGACTTTTAGGCCAGGGGTGTGAGGGCTTCCTAGCTTGTGCAGTGGCGGAACCCGGCCTTGTGGCAGACTTTTAGAGTATTCCGATGGTCCGAGAGTACCCCGACGTGTTCCCAGATGAGTTGCCAGGACTACCGCCTGAACGTGAGATCAAGTTTGAGATCTCACTGGTACCGGGGACTAGCCCTATTTCTACAGCACCTTAGAGGATGTCACCACTTGAGTTGAGAGAGCTCAAGTCCCAGTTGCAGGACCTTCTGGAGAAGGGCTTTGTGAGGCCCAGTGCGTCTCTGTTGGGAGCCTCGATATTGTTTGTGAAGAAGAATGATGGTACCCTACGCCTTTGTGTGGACTACAGACAGCTGAATAGGGTTACCATCAAGAACAGATATCCGCTGCTGAGGATTGACGACTTGTTTGACCAGTTGAGAGGTGCCACGTTATTCTCCAAGATAGACTTGAGGTCTAGGTACCACCAGTTGAGGATCAAGGAGATAGATGTCTCCAAGACAGCTTTCCGCACCCGGTACGGACACTACGAGTTTTTGGTCATGCCGTTTGGGCTGACCAACGCCCCCGCTGCCTTCATGGATTTGATGAACCAGGTGTTTAGACCGTATCTGGATCAGTTCGTGGTGGTATGTATTGATGACATGCTCATCTACTCTCACGATCAGGCGCAGCACAGACAGCACTTGCGGATGGTTTTGGACACACTGAGACGACGTAGGCTGTACGCCAAATACAACAAGTGCGAGTTCTAGTTGAGGGAGGTGACCTTCTTAGGTCATGTGATCTCTGGGGATGGCTTGGCTGTGGACCCAGCCAAGGTTGAGGTAGTGCTCAGGTGGGAGAGACCGCGTACAATTACAGAGATCTGCAGTTTCCTGGGACTGGCAGGCTACTACAAGCGGTTTATCAGGGGTTTCTCTCAGCTTGCATGTCCTATGACACAGTTGACCCGGAAAGACGTGCCCTTTTCTTGGACAGATGCTTCTGAGGCGTGTTTTCAGGAGCTGAAGGAGAGGCTGACTTCGGCTCCCGTACTCACCATTCCAGACAACAGTGGCGGATTCGTTGTATACACGAACGCCTCCTTACAGGGGTTAGGGGGTGTGCTCATGCAGAGGGGTCACGTAGTCGCTTACGCTTCATGGCAACTGAAGCCCCATGAGCACAGCTACCCTACCCACGACCTGGAGCTGGCAGCTGTCATCTTCACATTGAAGACTTGGAGGCACTAACTGTACGGTGAGACCTTTGAGATTTTCACAGATCGCAAGAGCCTCAGATACTTGTATGATCAGAAGGAGCTCAACATGAGACAAAGACGTTGGTTAGAGCTCCTAAAGGACTATGACTGCAGCATTTGCTACCAATCCGGGAAGGCCAACGTGGTGGCTGACGCCTTGAGCCGAAAGGCGCCCGCCCACTTGGCCAGTTTATAGGCGCAGAGTTGGAGCCTCACGGAGGAGATGGGCAGTTGGCGACCCCTACAGTTACTGGGGCACTGTGGGGCAGTGACTGTGACACGACAGACGAGGCCAGAGCTGATAGGCTGTATCATCACGGGATAGATGGCCAACCCGTACTTGCAATCGTTGCATGACAGAGTACTGTCTGGGGACCCTGGGGACTTCTCCTTTACAAATGAGGTGCTGCGCATGAGGGGACGCTTGTGCATTCCCAGGGACGAGGAGTTGCTGAGAGAGCTCCTGACTAAGGCACACGGTTCCAGGTTCACCATACATCTTGAAAACACAAAGATGTATCATGATTTGAGATGCAACTTTTGGTGGAGAGGAATGAAGCGGGATGTAGGTGAATTCGTGTAGCAGTGTTTAGTGTGCCAGCAGGTGAAGGTTGAGCACCAGAGCCCTGCAGGTGCCTGTTGGAGTGGAAGTGTGAGAGCATCACCATGGACTTGGCGGTGGGCTTGCCTGTTACCCAGCGAGGACACGACGTAGTCTGGGTGATCGTAGACAGATTAACGAAGACGGCGCGTTTCTTGCCGATCTGAGTTACTTTGGGACTAGCACAGTTGGCACAGAGGTATATCCGCTACGTGGTATGACTGCATGGAGTTCCGCGGGAGATTGTATCTGATCGGGATACCCGCTTTACGTCCCAGTTTTGGGCTGAGTTTCAGCAGGCCTTGGGGACAAGGTTGAGGTTCAGTATAGCATACCACCCCCAGACGATCGGACAGTCAGAGCGCACGATACAGACACTTGAGGATCTTTTGCATGCTTGTGTACTGGACTGGAGGGGCTCTTGGAGGTGCACTTGCCCCAAGCGGAGTTTGCATATAATAACAACTATCACTCGAGCATCGGCATGGCACCTTACGAGGCTCTGTACGAACGGAGGTGTATGGCATCCTTGAGTTGGGTTGAGGTGGGGACCAAGTGGGAGGTTGGCCCCAGACTGATCTGGCAGAGTCAGGAGGTGATCGAGCAGATTCACAGGCGACTCCGCACTGTCAGGAGTAGACAGAAAGCTATGCCGATCAGAAATGCCAAGAGGTGCAGTTTGAGGTTGGGGATCACATCTTCCTTCTTGTTTCGCCCATGAAGGACTTGCAGCGGTTTGGGGTGAGAGGGAAGCTCGCACCGAGGTTTGTGGGACCCTTTGAGATCCTGGAGCGGGTTGGACCCGTTGCTTACAGGCTCGCCCTTCCTCCCCAGCTTTCTAGTGTGCATGATGTGTTCCACGTGTCCAACCTCAGGAAGTACATCGCCGATCCCAATCACGTTTTAAGCCATGAGAGCGTCGAGGTGGGTGATGACCTGACCTACCTCGAGTGGCCAGTGCAGATTCTCGTTAGAGCCGTCCAGAGTCTGAGACGGAAGCAGGTACCTCTGGTGAAAGTCGTGTGGAGGAGCCAGCGGTACGAGGAGGCTACCTGGGAGCCTGAGGCGGCAATGTGAGAGCGGTACCCGGAGCTCTTTGAGGGTACATCTTTTCGAACCGGCTTCGGTCTTCTTTGAGTTTGTTATGCGCATGTGTTCCTATACGCACCCTAACTAGTGCAAGTTTCGGGGATGAAACTTCCTTTGAGTTTATTATGTTGATAAGACCCGTGCCATCAAAACCCTTTAAGACGTTTGGGAGTTGGTCCAGACGTCTGGACATCTTCCTAGACGTCTGGAAATCAATTTTTGTGTGCGTACGGCCTCGAGTCTGCGCGCGTGCCGCGCACAGACTAAGCTCCGCCGTTTTCTTTCTCTTTCTTCCCCTCGTCGAACTGCAAAACTTCCCCCCCCCTCATGCCAACATATACCCCCTCCTCTCCCTCACGCCACCCCACTCCCATCCACCTTCTCCTTCCTCCAGCGAGAGTGAGAGCGAGAGAGGCGAGTGCAGCCGAGGTAGCGGCGGAGAGACAGAGTAGCGAGGGAGGAGAGAGAGGAGAGCGTGCGAGCCGTGAGAGAGAGCTCGCCGAAGGTGCTCACGACTGGTCGGGTGTGCACATGGCAGAGGGGTGTGCCGGGGAGATTTGCCCCTTCGCTGCTGCAGCTAGAGCAGCGGACGAGCGAGCGCGGTGTGGTCGTGCGCTGTAGGAAGAAGATGAAGGAGCTTTTCATTTTGGGATTTTTCCCAGAATCAGACGTCTGGACCTACATCTAGACGATTGAGAGGTACGTCCTGCGTCTTATAACTCCCTTTATGGGAACGACCATGCAGGCCGTTCCGTTGATGCTTTGATACGTGCCATGTTAAGGAGATTACGTTGCGCATGCAGGATTCATTTCGGGAAGGCACGGGGACACGCCCTCCCACGCTGTTCAGATGTCTGGGCAAGGCACCAGACGGTTGGGAACGTCTCCAGATGTTCGGAGAGGTGGTCGGACGTCTGCAACTAGGTCCAGACGGTTCAGTAGGATCCCTACACATCTGAGAAGCAGCGTAGAGTGAGCTATGGTTCTGAGTTCCTTTTAAGACGTCTGGAAGGTGTTCCAGATGTCTGATTTGAGTCAAGATTGTCATTTTTTACCCGTTTAGGGTTCATTTGAGGTCTGGTTTCCGCAATTAAGATTCTGTTCTTCTTCGTATAAGTTCCTCTACTTGTTGGAATGATTTTTATCTTGTTTTGAGTAGTTTCTTGTGGTTGATCCTTGTGTTAGGACCTCGTTCCGTTGCGGGTTTGGGGATTGCGGAGGCATGTGGGCCTGCAGATCAAGCCCCCATTACTCTTGGTTTCGTAGGTAGAGTGGCTTCCCTTAGTTGATTACAAACATAAATGCATATCTGGAATGAAAATTAGATCCTAGGGTATGGCATGAATCCTAAGACTAGAAACACTAGATTGAATGTTAGATCCTAGGGTATGGCATGAATCCTAGGACTAGAAACACTTGATTGAATGTTAGATCCTAGGGTATGGCATGAATCCTAGGACTAAAAACACTGGAATAACTGTATTGAATGCATGACTTGTAGTCTTGGATGATTAAATAAAATGATAACAATTGCCTGTAATTGGATAACAGCTACCTATGGAATGTAAAGTACTGTTAGCAACTGTTGCATGTATGTTCCTGTTATTGAAATTAAATACGAGCTGCCTGTATATGAAATGGAAATAGAAATGATGAAACTTAGTATGGCTTGGCCTGAGAAACATGAGCATGAATCCTACGGGGAATTAGGAGTCTAGTAGTGGCGGTATGACTAGGTTTTGTTGTTTTGTTATAGAAATGGCGTTGTAGTACAGATAGTCATTGCCACTATTACAATTTTTACTCGGAAATAAAAGATCTCCCGAGGTCGAACTCAAGGAGCAAACTATATTCTAGAGATACAAAGTTTCTATTACAAAAATAAAGAGAGAGAGAGAAAAATTTGTCTTGTTGCTTCTTCTTCTTTTCTCCTCTTTGGTTCTTCAGTTTTCTTCCTTCTTCTTGTTCTTCCTCTGTTCTTCTTTTTCTTGCTTTCTTCTTTCTTTTTCTTCAGAGCTTCTTCTTTTCTTCTCGTGTTCTGCTTCTCTTCTTTTGTCTTCTTCCTTTGTTCTTCTCTTGGGTTCTTCAGAGCTTCTTCTTCTTTTTCTTTTTCCTTGCGGTCCTGTCCTTCTTTTCTTCTCCTTCTTCTTCGTCCTCGGAGCGTTGTCCGATTTTTCAATCAGACGACTTAAGTAGCCCGCTGCTACAGTGCGTCCTCCTTCCTTCTTTCTTCTCCTTCCTCTGCAGTCTGCCTTCTCTTCTTCTTCTTTTCTCTTGTGCCTACACACTCACAGTTTTGTCAAGGGCAAAATCCTACTCTACCCTCCCCCGCGTCTCTCTCTCTCAGAATTCACTCGTAGGATAGCTCTCCTAGAGCTGCCGGGTAGTCGGGTACGGGTCACTCCCGGGTCCAGGCCCACCGGTGTGCGATGGTGGGCGAGGAGTGCAGGTCGGGTAAACGGGTCGGGCCAGGTCCACGTGGGGTGGTCGTGGACGAGGCCGAGTCGAGTGGGTGAGAGGGACCTCACCCCGTGGTCAGGAGGCAAAGAGGCTAAGGCACCTTTTTCCTTTATGTGGGTGCGCGACTTCGAAATCCCACGATGTGGGACTAACTTCTGCTGCCTTCGCGCGTGCCCGCAGGACGACTCCACCTCGCCCTCTGATCAGCTGCAGTCGATGTCTGGGCCAACTGAAGAGGTAGAAGCCTTCGCGGACTTCGCCCCAACCTGCAGCACCTGGGAATCTGGGGCTGCAGGGCCTGGAGCTCGCCTCGAAGCTGCTTCAGTCGTCGCTAATGGCGGCTGAAGCAGTGAACCTGTTAGACAGGAATACGGCCCTTCGGCCTAATCAAACATGTGGGGGACCTTAGCCATGGCAAGGCGAAGGTGGTGCGGGGTGTGGCAGGTCGTGGGATGGCGTCTGGTGGCGGGGCTAGGTCGGACTGTGGCCGCGAGAATGGATTTGTTTGGTGGAGTATGGTGGGGGTGTGGAGTGGTAATGGGTGAGCAGAGGTTGATCAGGGTGAGGAGGCGGAGGTTCTGTGAGGGTCGGTGAGGCGTATGGGGCTGCGGAGTGATGGGAACGTCTCGCTGGAGGGTGGCCGGAGATGGAGAAGGTGAGGGTGATTAAGCGCGGTCGAAGGGCGGTTGAGCAAATTAAAGTAGGGAAAAGAAAGAGAGGAGGAAAGGGAAGAACTGTACCTACTTGGAGGGACGAGGGGGGCCGGAGCAGGGCGACAGTCGTATCGACTATCGCTGGAGAAGAAGGTGCCCAGAGAGAGAGGGCAGCAGCGAGGAGAGAGCGGGAGAGCGCGCGCTGGGTACGGCGCGACGCGGGAAGAGCAGGTGAAGGCAGCTCTGCTGCTGGTAGTGCGGCAGAGCGACGAGGAGGAGGAGGAAGAACCGCCGGAGCAGGGGGGCTTCTGTCGGAGTGGGAAGAGAGGAAAAGGGGGGGGTTTCTCCGTCAGATCCGCGCTGGAGAGTGCAGCAGAGCGTCGAGGGCTTTTATAGAGTCGAAATCAGAGAGGAGGGCGAAGGGAGACGACGTGCCTCCCTCGCCGGAGGACGTCGGAGATGGAGACCCATACCTTCTGCGTGTTCGCACAGAAGGTATGGGTGGTTGCAGAGACCATGGAGGTGTCCCTGTGACGGCAGAGGTCGCAGGGAACCCCCGGTTGACTTGGCAGAGGGTCCCCCTTACCCTACGCGGCGCCATGCTCCGCGCAAAGTCGCCAGAGCATGGCGCTGCTCAGGGTTTTGCAGGGAGGACCCAAATGCAAAGAATGAAGAAGAGTTAGGGGCCAAAATGTTAGGGTTTCAAAAGTTGAGGGTCAAAAAGTAATGAATGAGGACCAAAATGCAAAGTCGGTCAAGAAGGTCTCTTCTTAGGCTCAAGTTTTTATGCATGACTAAATGGGGCCTAAGGATTCTAATGGTGAATTTTATTTCTAGGTCAGACCTTGTTTGACCAGTCAATTTACGTAAAAACTCAAATTAAGTCATTAATTGGGCATGGTTCTCAATGTAGGTCAAAATAGGTTCCTAAGGCCAAATTGAAGGTTCTAAACCCTAGAGATTATTTTTCTATGAATTGTAGAGGATTTATTTGATTTTTTCTTTGCCTCGAACCTCGTTAATTGAAGTGGGTTTGCTTTAGGGTTACAGATTGTCATTTAATTCCTTGGAGTTGCTGTAGCCCTTATCAGATCAGATCATCCCACTTCCCTTCTTATTAGGTTTGTTTGACCTGTGTTTGGACCCTGAATTACCCTGCTTGCAGATTGTGCTGGTAAAATTGCTTTTTTACCCCTTATGACTTGTTTTCTCCTTAAACTCAGAATTCTCTGAGTTAAGCCTTTCCTTGAGTTATGTAGGAGCTTTTATCCTTTGTATTAGGTCAAAATGAGATGTAGCTCATTTTGACCTAATACAAAGGATAAAAGCTCCTATATAACTCAAGGAAAGGCTTAACTCAGAGAATTCTGAGTTTAAGGAGAAAACAAGTCATAATGGGTAAAAAAGCAATTTTACCAGCACAATCTGTAAGTAGGGTAATTCAGGGTCCAAACACAGGTCAAACAAACCGAATAAGAAGGAAAGTGGGATGATCTGATAAGGGCTACAGCAATTCCAAGGAACTAAATGATAATCTGTAACCTTAAAAAAAACCTACTTCAATTCACGAGGTTCGAGGCAAAGTAAAAATAGAATAAACCCTCTAAAATTCATAGAAAAATAATCTCTAGGGTTTAGAACCTTCAATTTAGCCTTCAGAACCCATTTTGACCTACATTGAGAACCATACCCAAATTAATAACTTAATTTGGGTTTTTGCATAAATTGACCGGTCAAACAAGGTTTAATCTAGAAATAAAATTCACCATCAGATTCCTTAGGTCCTAATTAGTCATGTATAAAAACTTGAGCCTAAGAAGAAACCTTCTTGACCAACTTTACACTTTGGTCCTCATATATTTACTTTTTGGCCCTCAACTTTTGAACCCTCGCATTTCTACCCCTAACTCTCCTTGGTTCTTTGCATTCAGGTCCCTCCTGCCAAAACCTATCCAGCACCATGCTCCGGCGACCTTGCGCGGAGCATGGCGCCGCGCAGGGTAAGGGGGAGGGTCTGGCAAGACAACCGGGGGTGCCCTGCGTCGTCAGCCGTCGCAAGAACACCCCCATGGTCGCTGCAACCCACCATACCGGCCGTGCGAACGCACGGACGGTATGGGTTTCCATCTCCGGCGTCCTCCGGCGAGGGAGACACGTCGTCTCCCTCCGCCCTCCTCTCTGATTCCGCCTCTATAAATGCCCCCGTCGCTCCGCCGTTTTGAGCAGCTCGGATCTGACGGAGAAAACCCCCAACTTTCCTCTCTTCTCACTCCGGCAGACGCCCACCAGCTCCGGCAGTTCTTCCTCCTCCTCCTCTTCGCTCTGCCGCAATACCAGCAACAGAGACTTCTTCCCCTGCTCTTCCCGCGTCGCGCAATACCGGCGCGCGCTGCCTCTGCCCCGTCGTCACCGCCGTCCTCCCCCACTGGGCACCTTCTTCTCCGGCGACAGCAGGTACAGCCGTCCGCCTCCTCGCCCCCTTCGTCACTTTAGTTAGGTTAGAACTACTTCCCTCTATTCTCTCTCTCTTTTCCCCTTGCTATTTTTATCTAATTACCCCTCGACCGCGCCTAATCACCCTCACCTTCTCCGCCTCCGGCCATCCTCCGGCGAGCCGCTCCCATCACTGCAGCAACCCACACGGCTCGTCGACCACCGCAGAACCTCCGCCTCCTCACCCTGATCAACCTCCGCCCTTCCATTTCCCCCAAATCACCCTCTGCAACTCCACCGAACAAACCCATCTCCCGACCCACAGTCCGACCTAGGGCAGCCCTTAGGCTCCGCCCCGCCGCCTGCACACCCCTCGACCACCTTCGCCGTGCCACGGCGAAGGTCCTCCGCGTTTCTGATTGGGCCGAGAGGCCGTTTTGCTGTGAATAGGTCACCCGTCCTCCGCCGCCATTGCCGTGCAGAAGGAGCTACTTCGACCTGCTGTTCTAGGTGCGCCGTGCCCAGGTCACGCTCCCAGGCTGTGCAGGGGCATTTTGGCAAAGCGTTAGGCTGCAGTTGAGGCGAATCCCTCGCGTGAAGGCCTCGCGTAAAGCTGCGATTACCAGCTGCTTCCTCCGCGCAGGCGCCAAATTGGGGTGGGACATTTACTCCCACCTCGGAAGGCTCTGAAGGAGCGCAGCGGTATAAAGTGAAAAAGTGCTGGAGGCTTATTGCCTCAGCACACGGGGTGAGGTCCCCTTCACCTGCCCGGTTACCCGGTCTCGTCCACGCTCACGCCCCGCGGACCTGGCCCGACCCGACTTAGACTGACCTGCACTCCTCGCCCACCACGCACGCCGGTGGGCCTGGACCTGGGCGCGACCCGTACCCGCCAACCCGGCAGCTTTGGGAGAGCTTTCCTAAGAGCGGCTTCTGTGAGAGAGAGACGCGGGGGAGGGTAGAGTTAGGTTTTGCCCCTCCTGATCAAGCTGTGTAAGTGTGCAGGCACAGGTGAAGAAGAACCGTGGAAGAAGACGAAGGCTGAAGGAAGGAGGAGCACCGAGCGGCACTATAGCAGCGGCGGTTTAAGTCGTCTGATTGGAAAATCAGACGACGTCCTGAAGGCAAAGAAGGAGAAGGAAGGCGAGGCAGAGGAGGAACACAGAGAGGCCAAGTGAAGACTCTGCAGAAGAAGAAGAGCACGAGAAGAAGATCTGAAGAAAGGAAAAGAAGAAAGAAAGAAGAAGAAGAAGAACAGGATCGCTCTGCAGAAGAAAAAGGAAGAGACGAGCAGAAACAACTGAAAGAAGAAGAAGAACATCACCACTGCAGATAAAGAAGAAGAACAAAGGAAGAGAGCAGAAGATCTGAGAAGGAAGAAGAGGCGAAGCAAAGAGAAAAGAAGAAAAGCCAACAAATTCTCTCTCTCTCTTTCTTTATTTTTGTAAAAGAAACTTGTACCCCTAGAATACAACTTGCTCCCTGAGTTCGACCTCGGGAACTCTTTATTTCCGAGTAACAAATTGTATTAAACTGGTAATCACCTCTCTATACTATACTACGACGAAATAATAAAACTATAGAGGAAGGTCGCCACCAGTTTTTGGCGCCGTTGCCGGGGAGCAACGGCTATTCTAGAGGTAAACATTCCTGTTTCTTTTTAGTTTCTGATAATCTCCTCTCTTTTGTGCAGCTACAGGAAATCAAGAAGACAAGCAACCGCACGACAACCACTCCAAGGACAGGTAAAATTTTTCCTCTCGCTATTAACCCCTAAACTCTAAAGAGGAAGAAAAGAAAAGAACAAGCAATATAGGGCTAACCTGTCTTCCATACTTAGTAACCATAAAAAGTTGCATGTTTTCAACTCATTACTCCTGCACACTATTAAGGGTATTTAAGGGCTAACACATTCTTGCTTGAGCCCTAATTACCCAACAAAGAATTAACTGGACCAAGTAGAGCCAACCTAGAATCCAACACTAGGGATTTAGAGACACACTCCTTAAGCAAGAATTGAAAAAACCAAATGAAGTGTGCCCAAACCCTTGTCTGAAAATACCTATTCAAAGAAAACCTAAAACAATTGGCTCTCTAAACACTTGAACCCTAAAAGACAAGACCCAAAAGCTCTCAAAGGAAACAAGAGGTAAAGTTGACCCCTTGGGTCAACCAACCTTAAAATTAGGTCACTTTCTCACTCAAAATACCTAAGAGTTCAAGTGTAACTTTAAGCACCCTGATCTTAAATAAAAATTGGTAGACTTAAGAGGTCAAGATCCCCATCCTGGTCTACCTGGAATCTCAGTGACAAGAGAGGTCGGGTGGGGGAAACCCTGTAATCCATGGGGACTCTCTACCGTGTAGGGGTCTTCGCGGGACTCTCCCTCTCTGGCTGCCCAGGTAATTCTCAGGTGGACGATCTTTCTGATCAAGGGGTCCATCTGCCCCGAACCTCTATAGTCACCCAACATTTTTGGGTGTCTTGATTGGGTCCAGCACCTGCTTATCTCATCCAGTCCTTCAGTATTTTGCAGGAGGTCCTTGAAACCTCCTATAGAAATTCACTCTCCCTGAGGCTAAGCCTCGGCTTCCTTGCTTTTGCAGAAATCATTCACATAGCCCCTCTTTCCTCTGATTCTGAACAAAGTCCCCTTCTTCCATTAATTCAAACTTCTGATTCTATCTTGATTCCACCACCTGATTCGAAGATGCAGCCTAATTACCTAGCAAGACTACCATGTAAAAAACCTGAATATCTGAGATCCATGAAAGATAAGATGATTGAGGATACCCTTGAATTCTATGAAATCAAATATAAACCCTCAACACCAATAGAAAACATTCAGGTTGATGTCCCAACAACCACAGCTTTCATCATAAACTGTGCCCAGATTCTATTGACAGAAGTTACAAAAGGATCAACCCGAGATATGCTCATGACAGGATACATTGAGATAGAAAAATTACACCAATCTGAATACCTTCAATGCTTGACAAATCCTGTACTTTGGGAACAACACCAAGATGCCCTTATGAAACGGGTAGAAATGATGAAATCAGTAGAACAAATTATCAACCAAAAATACCCGTATATACCAGAAACAGAGGATGAACCATCTTGGAACAGTATTAAGGAATAATCCAGTTTCCCAGATCTCGGGATTGAGGCACAAAGTGGTTGTAAAATCCCAACCCAGATAGAAGACAATGTTGAAATAGGTTGGGATATTGCAGGAGAACACAATGATGAGCCAAACTTAGACCATGAATTGCCAAGCCTAGAATTCCAAAACTCCTGCAATAATGAGATCAGAAATGAACCTTTTGAGGGTATAAATTCCGCCCCTTATTCTGATAAGGTAGCCCTTAAAGGTTATTCAGACTTAGGTTCTAATAATTCTACCCACATCCTAAGCCTAGAACCTAGATCTGAAACTTATTGGGAAGATTATGAGGCCCCTTTTGAGAAAGATCAAATTTTTGCAGAATATGATTCTGGGCCTCTATTTGATGAATATCCCTCTCCAACATCTTCAGAAAATCTGATCGATTTTTCGAAAGTTATGCCAATTTATGATACAGAGACTGAGGAGTTGGACGAGTTGGATTTTAATTGGGTCTATCCTACCAGCTTGGAGCTTGAGCCTAGACAGAATACCTTTTCGAGCCCAGAATTGACATATAGGCTAGACCCCAATCAGGCTGCTGATTCCACATCTGAGGATTTTTGCTGTGGTGGAATTCATGATCATGAATCTCATTTTCGCCTACTCTCCGACAATTTCAAATCTGACTATAATTGCGGAGAGATCCCCTTCCTGAACACGCCAGGCCTATCTACGACCTCAGTTCTCATGACTCTAACTCCGACTCTGAGGTCCTGATTCCCGAGATCACTGATAACACAGAATCATTCCTTTTCGATCCTCAGGAACCAAAAACAGAAAATGCCAAGAGTGATTACAACCAAGAATCCAAATTTTTTCTCGAATCCGATTCCTTTCATCCTACAGACACTCTTCCGGCATTTGATAGTTACCCAGAGGACTCTCTACAGAAAACCACCTATCATCCATTTCTAGAAGAGCCCTCGTACACAATGGCCACCTCATCTGCACACACAGAACGGATCAAAACCTCTTCCAAACCCCGACCCGCAACCGGACTCAATTTCTATTCAGATTCACCTCTCACCGAGCCGATTGCATTTCCACATCGGGTTTGGAACACTGATCAGACTACATACCATGCTCTATCATTCTCTGATCACCCCTGTAGGGTTCCTGCATCAATCACTGATTATTCTACGGGTCCCTACTCTGACCAGGCTGATTCGACTCAGCCAAACCCTACGTTTACACTTCCACATCTATCTGAGCTTCACAGTATATGGTGGGTTCCACACTTTTTTATCCACATCTATCAACCCACCAGATTGATTGGGTTTGGGCTACATCATCAGCCTGTTGATCTGAATAAGCACCTGGTTGGACCAACCAGGCTCTTAATCAAGGTGCTTGTCTTACAAAACTCCGCTGATTTGACCATCCCCTCTCCATCGCATTTCCCGCTTGGCTGAAGGCATCAAATTTAGCGCTCAACGGGAGGCAGCCCGTCATTCTCTTTGAAAACCTGAAACTTGTTCTGACACCTTTTTGCACTTTAGTTCACACTTTAGGACAGCCGACTCCACCTCAGGTGCTTGCATCTGAGATTAGAAATCGTTCACAACAGCCACCGCGACCCATTCACTCATCAAAACATCTGTCCTAATGTATGAACTAAGTTGAATAAAAACCCCTAGGTTACAATGAGGACATTGCAAATCTTAGGCATGGGGGGGTATGAAAGTGCAAAACTTGTAAGAAAAGGTTTCAAAAAAAAAAATTCACATATGCCAAAAACACCATAAAAATTAAAAAATTTTTCGAAAAAGAATAAGAGGAAAAGAGGAGAAGGAAATTTTGTGAAGGAGGAGAAAAGAAACAAAATGAAAAAGGAGCGCAAAATTATGAGAAAAAAGTGATAGTCATTAGTAAGGAACTAAGGAATTAACCTAAGTTCTAGACCTCATTCAAGAAAATAACTGAAAAGTGCATAATGAGATTAGTAAGAACGCAAACGTTAGGCATTCTTGAATAGACTCTTAGTACCCATTAAGATCTAGACATTCCTCAAGAGGTTGAGGAAAATGAAAAGCTGAAGTATTAGGTCTAAGGCTTAGGGAGTATTTGGCCTCATTAACTAATTTTTGGTTTACGGGACTCAGTAACCTAAGCACCCTAACCTCACACACAGCCTGGTTCAGTAAGCGTAAAAATCAAAATCACGCAGAAGCGTCGCAAAATTCTGAAAAGAACACCTAGAATAGGAGCGGCCGATCAACACAAGTTGATTTGGACGAGTTCCCAGTGCAGAGAGGCGGGAAATCCCCTCGAAGATGCGTAACAAAATATCATCTCCTCGGTGCTTGTCTCTTAGGATATTCACATATCCTACTGGGGGCATGTAAGCACCCCGCTGGTTCAGACACCATGGATGGGATTATCTCGAAATCTCAATTGCCAGGGTCTGGATTAGGCCACGGAACACCATGGATGGGATTATCTCGAAATCTCAATAGCCAGGGTTCCGGGGGTTGCCATGGGTGGTGCTATCACGAAGCATCGATTGCCAGGAACCCTTGAGGATTGATGATGGGAGCAAGGAATCTGATACAGACCGTGTTGAAAAGCCAATCCTAGGCTAGAACTAAAAAGAAAAAGAGAGAGAAAATTCTCCAAACAGAAAAACTTTCTATCTCTCTCTTATAAAACGTACTGCGAACTGAGCCAGGGCTAAAATCATTTCAAGCACGGGTGCTTTAACCACAAAGTCCAATAAACCTTAGGTTAGTTCTTGTGGGCCTTAAAAACCTTTGCTAAAGACTGAGGCTAAGGCTAGACAGATTTGGATCTTGATTGGTACTAGAGTACCTTTTAGGCCTATGGTCAGCATTCTAACCTAATCTAAGCTCAAATGAAAAAGCACTTATCTGAAGCTATTAAGAATTTCATGGTCTAGAACAAGGGTTGAAACCTTAAGTTTTGCTAAGGGACTAGCAAAAGCTAGGCATGGGGGTATGATGAGAACCTCATCATGAGCCATAACTAGCTCATTTTGACCTAATACAAAGGATAAAAGCTCCTACATAACTCAAGGAAAGGCTTAACTCAGAGAATTCTGAGTTTAAGGAGAAAACAAGTCATAATGGGTAAAAAAGCAATTTTACCAGCACAATCTGCAAGCAGGGTAATTCAGGGTCCAAACACAGGTCAAACAAACCGAATAAGAAGGAAAGTGGGATGATCTGATAAGGGCTACAGCAATTCCAAGGAACTAAATGATAATCTGTAACCTTAAAAAAAACCCACTTCAATTCACGAGGTTCGAGGCAAAGTAAAAATAGAATAAACCCTCTAAAATTCATAGAAAAATAATCTCTAGGGTTTAGAACCTTCAATTTAGCCTTCAGAACCCATTTTGACCTACATTGAGAACCATACCCAAATTAATAACTTAATTTGGGTTTTTGCATAAATTGACCGGTCAAACAAGGTTTAATCTAGAAATAAAATTCACCATCATATTCCTTAGGTCCTAATTAGTCATGTATAAAAACTTGAGCCTAAGAAGAAACCTTCTTGACCAACTTTACACTTTGGTCCTCATATATTTACTTTTTGGCCCTCAACTTTTGAACCCTCGCATTTCTACCCCTAACTCTCCTTGGTTCTTTGCATTCAGGTCCCTCCTGCCAAAACCTATCCAGCACCATGCTCCGGCGACCTTGCGCGGAGCATGGCGCCGCGCAGGGTAAGGGGGAGGGTCTGGCAAGACAACCGGGGGTGCCCTGCGTCGTCAGCCGTCGCAAGAACACCCCCATGGTCGCTGCAACCCACCATACCGGCCGTGCGAACGCACGGACGGTATGGGTTTCCATCTCCGGCGTCCTCCGGCGAGGGAGACACGTCGTCTCCCTCCGCCCTCCTCTCTGATTCCGCCTCTATAAATGCCCCTGTCGCTCCGCCGTTTTGAGCAGCTCGGATCTGACGGAGAAAACCCCCAACTTTCCTCTCTTCTCACTCCGGCAGACGCCCACCAGCTCCGGCAGTTCTTCCTCCTCCTCCTCTTCGCTCTGCCGCAATACCAGCAACAGAGACTTCTTCCCCTGCTCTTCCCGCGTCGCGCAATACCGGCGCGCGCTGCCTCTGCCCCGTCGTCACCGCCGTCCTCCCCCACTGGGCACCTTCTTCTCCGGCGACAGCAGGTACAGCCGTCCGCCTCCTCGCCCCCTTCGTCACTTTAGTTAGGTTAGAACTACTTCCCTCTATTCTCTCTCTCTTTTCCCCCTGCTATTTTTATCTAATTACCCCTCGACCGCGCCTAATCACCCTCACCTTCTCCGCCTCCGGCCATCCTCCGGCGAGCCGCTCCCATCACTGCAGCAACCCACACGGCTCGCCGACCACCGCAGAACCTCCGCCTCCTCACCCTGATCAACCTCCGCCCTTCCATTTCCCCCAAATCACCCTCTGCAACTCCACCGAACAAACCCATCTCCCGACCCACAGTCCGACCTAGGGCAGCCCTTAGGCTCCGCCCCGCCGCCTGCACACCCCTCGACCACCTTCGCCGTGCCACGGCGAAGGTCCTCCGCGTTTCTGATTGGGCCGAGAGGCCGTTTTGCTGTGAATAGGTCACCCGTCCTCCGCCGCCATTGCCGTGCAGAAGGAGCTGCTTCGACCTGCTGTTCTAGGTGCGCCGTGCCCAGGTCACGCTCCCAGGCTGTGCAGGGGCATTTTGGCAAAGCGTTAGGCTGCAGTTGAGGCGAATCCCTCGCGTGAAGGCCTCGCGTAAAGCTGCGATTACCAGCTGCTTCCTCCGCGCAGGCGCCAAATTGGGGTGGGACATTTACTCCCACCTCGGAAGGCTCTGAAGGAGCGCAGCGGTATAAAGTGAAAAAGTGCTGGAGGCTTATTGCCTCAGCACACGGGGTGAGGTCCCCTTCACCTGCCCGGTTACCCGGTCTCGTCCACGCTCACGCCCCGCGGACCTGGCCCGACCCGACTTAGACTGACCTGCACTCCTCGCCCACCACGCACGCCGGTGGGCCTGGACCTGGGCGCGACCCGTACCCGCCAACCCGGCAGCTTTGGGAGAGCTTTCCTAAGAGCGGCTTCTGTGAGAGAGAGACGCGGGGGAGGGTAGAGTTAGGTTTTGCCCCTCCTGATCAAGCTGTGTAAGTGTGCAGGCACAGGTGAAGAAGAACCGTGGAAGAAGACGAAGGCTGAAGGAAGGAGGAGCACCGAGCGGCACTATAGCAGCGGCGGTTTAAGTCGTCTGATTGGAAAATCAGACGACGTCCTGAAGGCAAAGAAGGAGAAGGAAGGCGAGGCAGAGGAGGAACACAGAGAGGCCAAGTGAAGACTCTGCAGAAGAAGAAGAGCACGAGAAGAAGATCTGAAGAAAGGAAAAGAAGAAAGAAAGAAGAAGAAGAAGAACAGGATCGCTCTGCAGAAGAAAAAGGAAGAGACGAGCAGAAACAACTGAAAGAAGAAGAAGAACATCACCACTGCAGATAAAGAAGAAGAACAAAGGAAGAGAGCAGAAGATCTGAGAAGGAAGAAGAGGCGAAGCAAAGAGAAAAGAAGAAAAGCCAACAAATTCTCTCTCTCTCTTTCTTTATTTTTGTAAAAGAAACTTGTACCCCTAGAATACAACTTGCTCCCTGAGTTCGACCTCGGGAACTCTTTATTTCCGAGTAACAAATTGTATTAAACTGGTAATCACCTCTCTATACTATACTACGACGAAATAATAAAACTATAGAGGAAGGTCGCCACCAGTTTTTGGCGCCGTTGCCGGGGAGCAACGGCTATTCTAGAGGTAAACATTCCTGTTTCTTTTTAGTTTCTGATAATCTCCTCTCTTTTGTGCAGCTACAGGAAATCAAGAAGACAAGCAACCGCACGACAACCACTCCAAGGACAGGTAAAATTTTTCCTCTCGCTATTAACCCCTAAACTCTAAAGAGGAAGAAAAGAAAAGAACAAGCAATATAGGGCTAACCTGTCTTCCATACTTAGTAACCATAAAAAGTTGCATGTTTTCAACTCATTACTCCTGCACACTATTAAGGGTATTTAAGGGCTAACACATTCTTGCTTGAGCCCTAATTACCCAACAAAGAATTAACTGGACCAAGTAGAGCCAACCTAGAATCCAACACTAGGGATTTAGAGACACACTCCTTAAGCAAGAATTGAAAAAACCAAATGAAGTGTGCCCAAACCCTTGTCTGAAAATACCTATTCAAAGAAAACCTAAAACAATTGGCTCTCTAAACACTTGAACCCTAAAAGACAAGACCCAAAAGCTCTCAAAGGAAACAAGAGGTAAAGTTGACCCCTTGGGTCAACCAACCTTAAAATTAGGTCACTTTCTCACTCAAAATACCTAAGAGTTCAAGTGTAACTTTAAGCACCCTGATCTTAAATAAAAATTGGTAGACTTAAGAGGTCAAGATCCCCATCCTGGTCTACCTGGAATCTCAGTGACAAGAGAGGTCGGGTGGGGGAAACCCTGTAATCCATGGGGACTCTCTACCGTGTAGGGGTCTTCGCGGGACTCTCCCTCTCTGGCTGCCCAGGTAATTCTCAGGTGGACGATCTTTCTGATCAAGGGGTCCATCTGCCCCGAACCTCTATAGTCACCCAACATTTTTGGGTGTCTTGATTGGGTCCAGCACCTGCTTATCTCATCCAGTCCTTCAGTATTTTGCAGGAGGTCCTTGAAACCTCCTATAGAAATTCACTCTCCCTGAGGCTAAGCCTCGGCTTCCTTGCTTTTGCAGAAATCATTCACATAGCCCCTCTTTCCTCTGATTCTGAACAAAGTCCCCTTCTTCCATTAATTCAAACTTCTGATTCTATCTTGATTCCACCACCTGATTCGAAGATGCAGCCTAATTACCTAGCAAGACTACCATGTAAAAAACCTGAATATCTGAGATCCATGAAAGATAAGATGATTGAGGATACCCTTGAATTCTATGAAATCAAATATAAACCCTCAACACCAATAGAAAACATTCAGGTTGATGTCCCAACAACCACAGCTTTCATCATAAACTGTGCCCAGATTCTATTGACAGAAGTTACAAAAGGATCAACCCGAGATATGCTCATGACAGGATACATTGAGATAGAAAAATTACACCAATCTGAATACCTTCAATGCTTGACAAATCCTGTACTTTGGGAACAACACCAAGATGCCCTTATGAAACGGGTAGAAATGATGAAATCAGTAGAACAAATTATCAACCAAAAATACCCGTATATACCAGAAACAGAGGATGAACCATCTTGGAACAGTATTAAGGAATAATCCAGTTTCCCAGATCTCGGGATTGAGGCACAAAGTGGTTGTAAAATCCCAACCCAGATAGAAGACAATGTTGAAATAGGTTGGGATATTGCAGGAGAACACAATGATGAGCCAAACTTAGACCATGAATTGCCAAGCCTAGAATTCCAAAACTCCTGCAATAATGAGATCAGAAATGAACCTTTTGAGGGTATAAATTCCGCCCCTTATTCTGATAAGGTAGCCCTTAAAGGTTATTCAGACTTAGGTTCTAATAATTCTACCCACATCCTAAGCCTAGAACCTAGATCTGAAACTTATTGGGAAGATTATGAGGCCCCTTTTGAGAAAGATCAAATTTTTGCAGAATATGATTCTGGGCCTCTATTTGATGAATATCCCTCTCCAACATCTTCAGAAAATCTGATCGATTTTTCGAAAGTTATGCCAATTTATGATACAGAGACTGAGGAGTTGGACGAGTTGGATTTTAATTGGGTCTATCCTACCAGCTTGGAGCTTGAGCCTAGACAGAATACCTTTTCGAGCCCAGAATTGACATATAGGCTAGACCCCAATCAGGCTGCTGATTCCACATCTGAGGATTTTTGCTGTGGTGGAATTCATGATCATGAATCTCATTTTCGCCTACTCTCCGACAATTTCAAATCTGACTATAATTGCGGAGAGATCCCCTTCCTGAACACGCCAGGCCTATCTACGACCTCAGTTCTCATGACTCTAACTCCGACTCTGAGGTCCTGATTCCCGAGATCACTGATAACACAGAATCATTCCTTTTCGATCCTCAGGAACCAAAAACAGAAAATGCCAAGAGTGATTACAACCAAGAATCCAAATTTTTTCTCGAATCCGATTCCTTTCATCCTACAGACACTCTTCCGGCATTTGATAGTTACCCAGAGGACTCTCTACAGAAAACCACCTATCATCCATTTCTAGAAGAGCCCTCGTACACAATGGCCACCTCATCTGCACACACAGAACGGATCAAAACCTCTTCCAAACCCCGACCCGCAACCGGACTCAATTTCTATTCAGATTCACCTCTCACCGAGCCGATTGCATTTCCACATCGGGTTTGGAACACTGATCAGACTACATACCATGCTCTATCATTCTCTGATCACCCCTGTAGGGTTCCTGCATCAATCACTGATTATTCTACGGGTCCCTACTCTGACCAGGCTGATTCGACTCAGCCAAACCCTACGTTTACACTTCCACATCTATCTGAGCTTCACAGTATATGGTGGGTTCCACACTTTTTTATCCACATCTATCAACCCACCAGATTGATTGGGTTTGGGCTACATCATCAGCCTGTTGATCTGAATAAGCACCTGGTTGGACCAACCAGGCTCTTAATCAAGGTGCTTGTCTTACAAAACTCCGCTGATTTGACCATCCCCTCTCCATCGCATTTCCCGCTTGGCTGAAGGCATCAAATTTAGCGCTCAACGGGAGGCAGCCCGTCATTCTCTTTGAAAACCTGAAACTTGTTCTGACACCTTTTTGCACTTTAGTTCACACTTTAGGACAGCCGACTCCACCTCAGGTGCTTGCATCTGAGATTAGAAATCGTTCACAACAGCCACCGCGACCCATTCACTCATCAAAACATCTGTCCTAATGTATGAACTAAGTTGAATAAAAACCCCTAGGTTACAATGAGGACATTGCAAATCTTAGGCATGGGGGGGTATGAAAGTGCAAAACTTGTAAGAAAAGGTTTCAAAAAAAAAAATTCACATATGCCAAAAACACCATAAAAATTAAAAAATTTTTCGAAAAAGAATAAGAGGAAAAGAGGAGAAGGAAATTTTGTGAAGGAGGAGAAAAGAAACAAAATGAAAAAGGAGCGCAAAATTATGAGAAAAAAGTGATAGTCATTAGTAAGGAACTAAGGAATTAACCTAAGTTCTAGACCTCATTCAAGAAAATAACTGAAAAGTGCATAATGAGATTAGTAAGAACGCAAACGTTAGGCATTCTTGAATAGACTCTTAGTACCCATTAAGATCTAGACATTCCTCAAGAGGTTGAGGAAAATGAAAAGCTGAAGTATTAGGTCTAAGGCTTAGGGAGTATTTGGCCTCATTAACTAATTTTTGGTTTACGGGACTCAGTAACCTAAGCACCCTAACCTCACACACAGCCTGGTTCAGTAAGCGTAAAAATCAAAATCACGCAGAAGCGTCGCAAAATTCTGAAAAGAACACCTAGAATAGGAGCGGCCGATCAACACAAGTTGATTTGGACGAGTTCCCAGTGCAGAGAGGCGGGAAATCCCCTCGAAGATGCGTAACAAAATATCATCTCCTCGGTGCTTGTCTCTTAGGATATTCACATATCCTACTGGGGGCATGTAAGCACCCCGCTGGTTCAGACACCATGGATGGGATTATCTCGAAATCTCAATTGCCAGGGTCTGGATTAGGCCACGGAACACCATGGATGGGATTATCTCGAAATCTCAATAGCCAGGGTTCCGGGGGTTGCCATGGGTGGTGCTATCACGAAGCATCGATTGCCAGGAACCCTTGAGGATTGATGATGGGAGCAAGGAATCTGATACAGACCGTGTTGAAAAGCCAATCCTAGGCTAGAACTAAAAAGAAAAAGAGAGAGAAAATTCTCCAAACAGAAAAACTTTCTATCTCTCTCTTATAAAACGTACTGCGAACTGAGCCAGGGCTAAAATCATTTCAAGCACGGGTGCTTTAACCACAAAGTCCAATAAACCTTAGGTTAGTTCTTGTGGGCCTTAAAAACCTTTGCTAAAGACTGAGGCTAAGGCTAGACAGATTTGGATCTTGATTGGTACTAGAGTACCTTTTAGGCCTATGGTCAGCATTCTAACCTAATCTAAGCTCAAATGAAAAAGCACTTATCTGAAGCTATTAAGAATTTCATGGTCTAGAACAAGGGTTGAAACCTTAAGTTTTGCTAAGGGACTAGCAAAAGCTAGGCATGGGGGTATGATGAGAACCTCATCATGAGCCATAACTAGCTCATTTTGACCTAATACAAAGGATAAAAGCTCCTACATAACTCAAGGAAAGGCTTAACTCAGAGAATTCTGAGTTTAAGGAGAAAACAAGTCATAATGGGTAAAAAAGCAATTTTACCAGCACAATCTGCAAGCAGGGTAATTCAGGGTCCAAACACAGGTCAAACAAACCGAATAAGAAGGAAAGTGGGATGATCTGATAAGGGCTACAGCAATTCCAAGGAACTAAATGATAATCTGTAACCTTAAAAAAAACCCACTTCAATTCACGAGGTTCGAGGCAAAGTAAAAATAGAATAAACCCTCTAAAATTCATAGAAAAATAATCTCTAGGGTTTAGAACCTTCAATTTAGCCTTCAGAACCCATTTTGACCTACATTGAGAACCATACCCAAATTAATAACTTAATTTGGGTTTTTGCATAAATTGACCGGTCAAACAAGGTTTAATCTAGAAATAAAATTCACCATCATATTCCTTAGGTCCTAATTAGTCATGTATAAAAACTTGAGCCTAAGAAGAAACCTTCTTGACCAACTTTACACTTTGGTCCTCATATATTTACTTTTTGGCCCTCAACTTTTGAACCCTCGCATTTCTACCCCTAACTCTCCTTGGTTCTTTGCATTCAGGTCCCTCCTGCCAAAACCTATCCAGCACCATGCTCCGGCGACCTTGCGCGGAGCATGGCGCCGCGCAGGGTAAGGGGGAGGGTCTGGCAAGACAACCGGGGGTGCCCTGCGTCGTCAGCCGTCGCAAGAACACCCCCATGGTCGCTGCAACCCACCATACCGGCCGTGCGAACGCACGGACGGTATGGGTTTCCATCTCCGGCGTCCTCCGGCGAGGGAGACACGTCGTCTCCCTCCGCCCTCCTCTCTGATTCCGCCTCTATAAATGCCCCTGTCGCTCCGCCGTTTTGAGCAGCTCGGATCTGACGGAGAAAACCCCCAACTTTCCTCTCTTCTCACTCCGGCAGACGCCCACCAGCTCCGGCAGTTCTTCCTCCTCCTCCTCTTCGCTCTGCCGCAATACCAGCAACAGAGACTTCTTCCCCTGCTCTTCCCGCGTCGCGCAATACCGGCGCGCGCTGCCTCTGCCCCGTCGTCACCGCCGTCCTCCCCCACTGGGCACCTTCTTCTCCGGCGACAGCAGGTACAGCCGTCCGCCTCCTCGCCCCCTTCGTCACTTTAGTTAGGTTAGAACTACTTCCCTCTATTCTCTCTCTCTTTTCCCCCTGCTATTTTTATCTAATTACCCCTCGACCGCGCCTAATCACCCTCACCTTCTCCGCCTCCGGCCATCCTCCGGCGAGCCGCTCCCATCACTGCAGCAACCCACACGGCTCGCCGACCACCGCAGAACCTCCGCCTCCTCACCCTGATCAACCTCCGCCCTTCCATTTCCCCCAAATCACCCTCTGCAACTCCACCGAACAAACCCATCTCCCGACCCACAGTCCGACCTAGGGCAGCCCTTAGGCTCCGCCCCGCCGCCTGCACACCCCTCGACCACCTTCGCCGTGCCACGGCGAAGGTCCTCCGCGTTTCTGATTGGGCCGAGAGGCCGTTTTGCTGTGAATAGGTCACCCGTCCTCCGCCGCCATTGCCGTGCAGAAGGAGCTACTTCGACCTGCTGTTCTAGGTGCGCCGTGCCCAGGTCACGCTCCCAGGCTGTGCAGGGGCATTTCGGCAAAGCGTTAGGCTGCAGTTGAGGCGAATCCCTCGCGCGAAGGCCTCGCGTAAAGCTGCGATTACCAGCTGCTCCCTCCGCGCATGCGCCAAATTGGGGTGGGACATTTAGTCCCACCTCGGAAGGCTCTGAAGGAGCGCAGCGGTATAAAGTGAAAAAGTGCTGGAGGATTATTGCCTCAGCACACGGGGTGAGGTCCCCTTCACCCGCTCGGTTACCCGGTCTCGTCCGCGCTCACGCCCCGCGGACCTGGCCCGACCCGACTTAGACTGACCTGCACTCCTCACCCACCACGCACGCCGGTGGGCCTGGACCCGGGCGCGACCCGTACCCGCCAACCCGGCAGCTCTGGGAGAGCTTTCCTAAGAGCGGCTTCTGTGAGAGAGAGATGCGGGGGAGGGTAGAGTTAGGTTTTGCCCCTCCTGATCAAGCTGTGTAAGTGTGCAGGCACAGGTGAAGAAGAACCGTGGAAGAAGACGAAGGCTGAAGGAAGGAGGAGCACCGAGCGGCACTGTAGCAGCGGCGGTTTAAGTCGTCTGATTGGAAAATCAGACGACGTCCTGAAGGCAAAGAAGGAGAAGGAAGGCGAGGCAGAGGAGGAACACAGAGAGGCCAAGTGAAGACTCTGCAGAAGAAGAAGAGCACGAGAAGAAGATCTGAAGAAAGGAAAAGAAGAAAGAAAGAAGAAGAAGAACAGGACCGCTCTGCAGAAGAAAAAGGAAGAGACGAGCAGAAACAGCTGAAAGAAGAAGAAGAACATCACCACTACAGATAAAGAAGAAGAACAAAGGAAGAGAGCAGAAGATCTGAGAAGGAAGAAGAGGAGAAGCAAAGAGAAAAGAAGAAAAGCCAACAAATTCTCTCTCTCTTTCTTTATTTTTGTAAAAGAAACTTGTACCCCTAGAATACAACTTGCTCCCTGAGTTCGACCTCGGGAACTCTTTATTTCCGAGTAACAAATTGTATTAAACTGGTAATCACCTCTCTATACTATACTAAGATGAAATAATAAAACTATAGAGGAAGGTCGCCACCACTCATCATATAGCTCCTGAAAATAAATGAAATAGAACTGGAGATGTAAATGAGGAAGTGAGCTGGCCCTTAAGTACGGAGTACCAAGGAGAGTGACTGTCCCCCATGTTAGTGCAGAGCGAAGCTAGCTGCCCTAGGGTTGGGACCTGGGGTTAGGATTGGCCACTTTGTGCCGACTCTTTGGCCCTCGCGTACACAATACCAGGGAGAGCTACTAGTGTAGGGAGAGAGCTAGCCACCCCACGGGGCCTGGGGTTCAGCTAGCCGTCCTACATCGACTTCTTAGGCCCACTGGGCAAACTAGGGTAGTCAGGCGAGGGTGCGCGGACTGTGGAGGGGCGAGACCCCTGTTTGGTTCTTAGGGGCTGGACCCCTGTTATTGAGAGGGCTATGCCCTATACTGGTTCCGTGCTGTGCTTGGAGTGCATCTGTTAACAGAAACGATTGACCGCGTGCTAGTGCGGGGTAGCTACCTGTGCATTTATCGCGCATGCCGTAGTCACCGTTACGTCTGTCGGCAACCTTGGGGTGGTTGACTGAGTGTAGGACCACCACGGGGGACTCTCCCGGCCAGGAGAGCACCACGTGCTACTTCTACTCTTCGGACAAGACTGTAATCAAGATCGTTCCCACGAGGAATACTCGAGATCAAGAAAAAGACCTGATAAATAAACCAAGTGATAAAAGAAAGAATAATTAGTTAAATAAAGAAAGAAATTGAAAATAACAGCTACCTGTCCACCTTTACTATTTTTGATTAGCCGGTTGCCACTCTACTCGGCATTCGCTAATTTCTTGCATTAATAACCTTTTTCAGGTCTAGATATTGAGCAGCTAGAGCCTACCGCTGCAGAGGGTGCTGGGCTCAGTAGAGCCCAGTAGTTGTACTTTTCTTTGTTGTACCCGTTTCGTTGTTGTGAGTAACTTGTTACACTTTTGTACTCTTTATTGTAAATTTTATTTTCCTGTACCTGTTTAAATTTTCTACTGTTGTGGTGGTATGTACTGTAGTAGTTTTCTTCTTTACTACTGTACTTTTGTTACTGTTAGTTACTTGCATGTTGAATGTGGTTTATTTTACTACTTGTTGGTTACTTGCTCGTTGGACGACTGGGTCTTGGGATCAGTCGAGTTGGTCCAATCTCGTGTCCTGTAGGGATTTGGGAATCGGGTCATAACAAAGTCCATTAAAGCATTGCATGTTGGGCTGGACAGAGCATCCTTAATTTTCATGGGAACCGGATGAACCTCTTGAGGGAGGAAATCCTTAAGGAGAGAATTACCACTACAAGTTCCACTTTTGTCGTCAGTTGAAAATCGACGGTAAAAAGTGACGGCATAAGTAGTGTCGTAGTTTCTTTTTCTCGTCTGTTACAAGAAACATCCGACGTCGAAATATTGTTCGTCTAATGGATGGATTGGATCTTTTGCCGTCGGTTGGTAACTGACGGTAATTGGGTTTCCTGTCGCTTATCAAAAAAAGCAACGGTGTTGTTACATTACTTTTTCCCTCGTTAACGTGTCGTTTTTTGAGTTTTGCCATCGTTTAAAAGAAAATGTCATCGCTTATACAAGCTACGACAAAAATATTGTTGCCATCCCTTTCTGTGATAAGTGACGACAAAAACTTTTCATTCACAAAAAATATGACCATTTTTTGCTGTCGCTTTCTATAAATAAGCGATGGTAAAAACCTTTCATTTGTAAAAAAATTTACCTTTTTTTGCCATCGGTTATTATAGAAACCGACGAGGAAAATAGTTTTGTCATCACTTTCTGTAATAACCAACAGTAAATAGTCACCATTGTTAAAAAAAAATTACTTTCTACTGCCATCGGTTATTGCAAGAACCGATGACAAAGGTAAAGGTTTTTTTTTTAATTCTTAAAATTAGGATCCTTATGAAATCTTAAGAAAATATGATTTTATGAAAATTCTATACATAAAAGAATTACATACAAAAGCAAGGAGCTCAAAAGAAGTAACAAATGAAGGGAGATCTTCCTAAATGTTTATCAACATTAACTCTTACCTGGATCAAACAAGTTCCAGTTGTTTTAAAAAATTCATACCATTATTTCTGATCAAATGAATGGAACTAGAAACCAAACAAGTACAACACAAGTGCGAGGTTGTTGACAAGCACCTTCTCGCTCTGCACCCCCTCCTTTTGGTTCCCATAGCTGTCAATGTTGGTAATCTGCCTGTAGGGGCTTTCCTGTGAACCAATAGAGTGCAAGTGCTTTGTTATCTTATACTGTTTTCTAGAAATTTAGCTATTTTAGTGAAAAACAACATTAAACTTTCTCCCTGCAAAAGGTAATTGCTCTATATAGGAGCATCTGATTCATAAATATGTAGTTGATCACTTGAGAAATATTAATTCACCAGTTCTGAGTGGCAAAAGAAAAAAAAGATCATAAAAAGGAAAAGTTTAATGCATACTATAAATGTTAAAATTCTTGTTGAGGATTTGGCTAGAAGTTGGTATGATACCTGTTTTTCTTTGTTTCTTTGGGATAAATTTCTTCCTTTTTTCCTCTCTTGTTTTTGGGGGTGTTGAGTAATCCAAACTGATGTAGTTTAAGGTGGGTCATTAGGTCTTGACTCTCGATTCAATATCAACTAGCTTTAATAATGTGTCCTACTTATGAGCAAATATAAAAGACCATAAGGAGTGTAGGCATATTATTCAAAAAGGACAAACAATGGTAGCAACAAGTAACTTACTATTTTGGTGAAAGTCCATGCGAATAAGGCATGTGAGGTTTCCTACATTAAATGGTATGCTTCCAAGCTTTGTTTTTGCTAGTGAAAGAGGCATTAGAAACCAATTAAAAGGAAATCTCAAAAGAAAGGTCACTTACATTGTTGCAAAATGGTAGCTGCATTTAGTTAAGTAAGAATGCTGCAATAAATGATCAAATCTAGTTCGGTAAGCATGCTGCAAGAAATGATCAAATCTTCAGGTACTTCAGTCTGCTTGTTTCCCTACAGTAAAAGAGATATATAGGAAGAATAAACAAAGAATAATCCATCAACCACTTCTAGTACTTATGCTATCAAATCGTAGGCCTCCTTCCCTCCAACCATTTCCACATCAACTTCATTCATAGGCTCCTCAAAACTTGAGCTTTCAGCCATCAAGTACAACTCCATAGCTTCTATCACAACCAAAGTTCCAACCTTGGTCAGGCTCATTGATTTCGTTCCCTCAGGGCCAACCATCTCTTCCAATCAACCCCCACCTTAACATCTATACTAGGGAAGTTCTCAAGGGGAATGGATTATAGTAGTTAAAATGTGAAGCCTATGCAAGTGGATGTCATGGGTACATAAAACATTACCATGAAGGGGACATTTTGCTAGCATGTTGCTGGCACATCATGGGTACATAAAATACTGGCCAAGTGGGATTGGCTAACAAGTAAATAAATAAATTAGCTTCAAATGTAAACTCACAAAAAGCCTATCAGGCAGTTTACAAGAGCCATCATTCTATTCCTAACTGAGTTGGACCAGAAACAACAAAATATACATAAATCACAGAATTGAAATTCACTGGTATTAGTGCTTCGCTAGTGTATGTATTTACATGCGAGATATCAACCTGAACTTCTTCTTTGAAGTCACCACCTAGCCTCTTGGGATTTAATGTGCAAGAACAAAGGTTAGAATAAGGAATTTAATTTGCTTCTGAACTGGTGTAGTAATGTTGAATATCTACTTATGAACCTAGTACATACAAATGTCCAAGCATAAGCACAAAGAAATATGGTATTGATAAATTAGATTGATGCCTTATCGAATGGTTTTCCTTAACTATAGGGCAAAATAAAATTGATTTGGTAGTTGTTGTTCTTAACATAATGCATAAGTTATGGGGAAAAATGAAGTTTATACTAAAATGCTTTAAGCAAATACCTTGATGGAACCAGCATGGTAGGAGATATGCAATCTATATCTCACAAGATCATTCCACAAATGCATATTAGGGTCATGTGGGGTAAGCAACCAAGTACATAATTACCTTCAATGACCTGGTCATAGTATGAAAAGGCTTTAGCCAAAGATTTCTCTATTGTATGAAATGATAGTCCTACAAAAAATTGCACAAAATATGCGTATAACTTGTCCATATAACATTCATAGCATCAATGAAGAATTCATATCACCATTACAAAAGAACTCACAGGTGATCCTTGTTTTGAAAAGGAAAGGAGATCTCGCAAATAATCTTATGAAAAAATATTAAAGGATTAAGTCCTTTCCCCATCACCAATGCTCATATAGATACTATCAATTCTTGTCAAAATCTAAATGATTAAGTCCTTTCCCTATCACCAATGCTCATGTTGATCCTATCAATCCCTGTCAAAATCATTTTCTTCATGGCTATCACTGGAAGAGTAGAAATAAGAATTACCAAGGTACCTGAGCAAGTCTTAGATTCGCCATGCCCGATAATAACCTTATCTTAGTTGGTTTTTGCATGATTCCAAACTCATCAAGTGTCAATGTCAAGCTGGGTATCCTTCTAAATTTGTAACAGAAACTCTGTGATAGCCATTTCTGTACATTCCATGTACTCTACGGATAGAGGAATACATAGAGTAGAACATAGTACAATAAGAAATGGAAAGATTTCGTTGAAATTGTTCGTTTGGAAATTTCCCGAAAAGCTAATCATAGGTTCTTCTCTCCATCGAAACAATAGGGCCGATCGAACACTCCTTGAAGATCAAACCCTCCTTGAAGATCGAATCCTCCTTGAAATCTATCGAACACTCCTTGAAGATCGAACCCTTCTTGAAAACGATCGAACACTCCTTGAAGATCGAACCCTTCTTGAAAACGATCGAACACTCCTTGAAGATCAAACCCTTCTTGAAAACGATCGAACACTCCTTGAAGATCGAACCCTTCTTGAAAACGATCGAACACTCCTTGAAGATCGAACCCTTCTTGACAAAGCACTTCAAATATCTTCATATATCAAAAAACTTTCTTTTTGAAAAGTTATAGAAAAACAAACTAAAAATATACCATACTTATTTTCACATTACTTGTTCAAATGTGGCTTACATGTATACATTCATATCAAATGATCCACCTTTTAACATCATTAACATAAATTAAACAACTGTACATTTACTCCACATGGAAATCGAAAAATATATGCATGGTCACATCTTGGAAACTGATGATCTCCCTTTGCATTTCAGAGAGCTTTCCATCTGCTCTTTACATCAGTCTCATCTTTTACATGCCATATACATTAATTTGAATTAAACAAGAATATGCACCACAATTATGAAAATTAAAGAACTCTTGAAATTCCAATTACATAGGTAAATCTACACCAGTAATATCTCAGCACGCATAGAAGTAAAAACTCTTACGCATATCATTAATGGGAAAACCACATTTAAGTTGAAGACCTTGGACTAAGTTACAAACATACACCATTTTGTCGATTGTTGATACTTTCATGCACCCTATTTTCCATTAAACCTTGTAAATTTTACTCTCCAGGTAATAGAGGCTAACTAAAAGGAAAACAATAGCTAACACCATTTCTACTCTGAGGGTCCAAGAACTTATTACTACAAACCTTCAAATAAAAAAGGATTAACATAGTCTATTGGAGGCATCATAAAAGGATATGCACCCATATTTGAAGGTTGTCAAGGTTGCATATTTGCATTTAGGGAAGGCTCCATCAAATTAGTTCTAACGAGGCCACGGCAAACTTGTACGTCAGCAATATGATAAACATCTAACTTTAGTCTACCAATGCATGCTATATTTATTCATTAAAAATAACTAAGTTGACAATTTTATGATCTACATACCAGACACCAGATCAGCCCATACATACTGACATCAGCCACCACTTACATGCATTTTTCAAGCTGAGTTTCAAGCAGCAGAGTCAAGCAAAAACTAGTGATACATATACATATTTTTTTCAGACATGTATCTTATTATTGTTAATTTCTTATGATTTGTTTTATTTTGTTTTCTTAAATTAAGGTGCAAAAGCAAAATGTAGGGTTGGAGGGTGGAGGGTGGGGAGCCAGTGGATTGTGGTGGCAGTTGACTGGGTAGGATGAAGAACGGGTGGGTGGTGGTGGTCGGCAGTTGGGGAATGGTGGAGGAGGGGGAGGTTGAGGAGGGGTGGTGGTGGTTGGAGGTCAGGTGGGAGGAGGAGACGGAAATCAACAAGGAGTAGAGGGAGGGTGGGGGACTTGCCTAATGATGAGGAGGAGGGGTGGCGACGATGAGTTCCACTGTCGAGGAGGAGAAGCTCTGCAAGGGAGTTGTGTACGGTGGCGGGGAGGGTGGGCAAGAAGCCAATGTCGATGGAGGTGGAGGTAGTGGAGGGGCGGGTCCAGGCGGACTTCTTTTAGGCAACGGCGGCGACCAAGGGTCCCAGGAGGAGGGTTGTGCAGAGGAGGAAGATGAGGAGGAGGGTTGGAGGAAGATGAAGAGGAGGAGGGTTGCATAGAGGCGAAAGAGGATGAGGAAGACGACGAGGAGGAGGGCTAAGGGGAGGACGAAAAGGATGGGGGCGTCGATGGGGAGGAGGAGAATCGGCATGGAGGATGGAGGCGAGGAGGCATGTGAGGAGGGGCAGCCATGAGACGCGAGGGTTTTTGCAAAAATGAAATGGTGATAGGGGAGGAGAGGACCAGTGGCTGTGAATAGATCATGAACTTTTCTCATGCTTTAATTAGAAACCGACTGCAAAAGTCGAATCAAATTTTGACACACATGCCTAAATTATTCCTATTAGTGGTGATGTGGAGGGGGGGAAATTAAATTTCCTCGATTTCCCGTCGCTTAAATAATAAAGCGACAGTAAAAGTCAAAGCAAATTTTCAGTGCGTGCCCAAATTATTTCCATTGGCGATGATGCCAAGGCAGAATTAAGTTTCCTCAATTTGCCATTGCTTATTAGAATAAATGACGACTATTCTCGATATCTAATTTGGCTGCGAGTGACAACTGCTGTTCTCCTCTTCAAGCATTGCGGTCGAATTTTGAAGATGGATTTACCGTCGATTTTCCGAACAAACGACGGCAAAAACCTCATCGCCGTCGCTTTATTAACCGACGGCAACAAACCGATGGCAAATGTCATATTTCTAGTAGTGTACCAATCTAGAGGTCCACCCAGAAGTCAATATTTCCTTCACGAACTTTCCATCAAACAAGAGGTCACATCTCAAGGAAGGCCTCACGAAGAAAACGAAGTCTACTTGGGAGAGTAATTTGCATAGAGGTGCCGTAGAGATTCTTGAACAGGTTACTAAATAATGAATCCCCGATATTCCATTCTCTTTTCATTCTTAGGGCTTTAATAAAAAGGGTGCAATCATGATACCAAGGCCCCCGCAGTTAACAAGTTTAGATATAGTTTTCTAAGCAATCCAATGTTTATGATGAACATCATCATAGGATCACCAAAAGAAGTTAGCAAACATGGACTCAAGTTTTCAATATATTGCCTTTGGAACCTTAAGAACTGAAAGAATTTGTATAGGCACAGAAGTTAGAACATGCTTTATAAGGAGCATTCTAGCAGACGCTGAAAACAAATTAGCTTTCCAAGCCGATAACTTAGACTGGACTTTATCAATGAGCGTATTAAAGTAATTTATCTTCAATCGATCGAGGAATATAGGTCATCCCAAGTAAGTGAAAGGGAAGGTACCCAACAAGTAACCCATAATCTGAAGAAGCCTTGTAAGCTGACTAGAAGGGAAATTTTTTCCCACAAAATAGAAGCTTTTAGTGATACTAACCTTTTGGTTCAATGGAGTTTCAAAATTCTTTATAAAGTGGGACAAGTTCGTAATTGAGTTCAAGTTCCCATTAAGGAAAATAATGATATCATCAGCATAGGGTAATGCCACAGGAGTGAGGGTGCCTCATTTGACAACAAAAGGAGTTATTTTATTAGAGTATGCCAATTTTTTAAGGCCTCACAGAAAAGGTTCCATGAATATATCGAAGAGAAAAGGAGAAAGAGGATCACCCTGGCGAAGGCCACGAGATGCCCAAAAGAAGGGGGAAGAGACCCATTAGCAAGGATTAAGGAATCCTCATGTTCAACACAAGCTCTAATAAGGTTTATAACCTCCAAAGAATCCAAAGTGTCAGAGGATGCTAGAGAAAGCTGGCCATTCAACATGCAGTCGTAAGCCTTTTCAAGGTCAAGTTGCAATATGACATTGCATTCATGAACTTTTCACTTAATCCTTTGGGTGAGTTCAAAAGTTGATGAAATATGATCAAAGATGGATCTCCCATTAATGAAACCCATATGTTTAGGAGAGATAATCTTGAGAAGAGTTATAAATAGATGACTAGCCAAAATACTAGAGGCAATCTTATAGCACACATTGCATAAGCTGATAGGCCTGAAGTCAGATGAATCAATAACAATGTGTTTCTTCACGATGAGGGATATGAAGGTGTTATTGAATGCACAAGGAGATTTATGATTTAGGAAGAAACATGAGATTGCATTAGTAAGATCGACTTTAACAATGATCTAGAAGTTGATGAAAAATTCTACACTGAAGCCATCGGGTCCCGATGTGTGATTTGGTGGCATCTGGGAAAGGATCTCAAAGACTTTAGATTCTAATGGCGGAAGGGACAAAGTGGTAGATTCACCCGAGGTAACAATTGGAGGAATTACATCTAAAAAGTGGTCAACTGCACTTGGACCACCTGAGGAAAGGAGGTTATGAAAATAAGTAATGGATTTATTAGTCACCTTACTCAAAGAGCCATTCCCAATAGTGGAAGATAAGGCATTGCAGACCTTCTTAACAAACTGCTTCTTGATTGCCACAAAGAAGAAATTATTGTTTCCCCCTTGCTTAATCCATTTGACTTTTGCTTTTTGTTGAAAGAAGTCACATAATTTAAGCATAGCCTCATCTAAATCATCTTGAACATTAAAGAGCTAGCCGCTAAGGTTTCGTCCCAATGAGAGGACAAGCTTTTATCTAGATCATCATATTTGGCCTACAAATTTGAAACTAGCACATGGATGTCACCAAAAGCCAATCAATTCCACAATTTAAGAGCCCTTTTAAGAATATAAATCTTAGAGCAAAGGATGGGTAGAGGATCAAGTGACTGGTCAGCAAGAGGTTGAACCCACACAAAAACAACAAGGTTCCGAAGAGATGAATTCTGAAGCTACATATTCTAGAAGCGGAATGGACGGGCATGGGATTCTAAAGTTGATGCCATGGATCGAAGAATAGGAGCATATTTAGAATTGAACCTAGGAAGATAACAACACATGGGAATGAAGGATAAATTCTTGACGTTAACTAGAATCCTATCAAGCCTTTAATAGATTCTAGCACTACCTTTCGCCCGTTGCACCAGGACAATTGATTTCCTTCCATAGGAAGATCAATCAAGGAACAACGATTTATAAATGACTGGAAATGGGTAGCATGGGATTTCTTGAATGGAGCACCACCAATTTTTTCAAATTCACTGAGAATACAATTAAAGTCACCCCCAATGATCCAAGGCAAAGACCATCCACATTGTAGATTAGTTAGATGATACCAAAGATTTCTATGAATATTAGAATGACACGAAGCAAAGATTGCAAAAATCAAAAAGGTTTTATTATCGAAAAGGCACTACACTGAAAGGGCCTAAACCATCGACTCAACAAGAGAGATTTCGATTGGATCATTCCAAAAACACTAGATGTTCAAAGATGAGGGATCAGTCAAAATTGCGTCACAATGGATAGCATCTTGATGAGAATGGCATCAGACGAATCAGCAAAAGGTTCAATAATGAAAATGAGATGAAGATGATGTTTGTTGATCAAAGCATTGAGACTGTTTAAGGTAGGAGCATTCAGAATCCCCCTACAATTCCAAAATAGATTCTTCACAAAGATAGGACAATCAAAAGTGATTTTGATCAACTTCTAGTCATCCTACCTGCATCCCTCGAGGATTGATGCCCATGGGCTCCTCTGGCCCTAATGGAAGAGTGTGCCTCATGTACCAACCTTAAAAGAGGAATCGGTAGCAATAAAATCCGATAACTATGAGGATCCCAAATCAGATCTAGATTCATTAATATTTGCATCATCACTCATTTGGCAGTCTATGCCATCAACGTAAATCTCTATCCATGAATGTAGGTCAAGGTCAGGGGGAAGTGGGGACAGGCAGATAAATCCCCTAGCAAAAGTTGTTAAGAGTGCTTTCAACACCAACCTTTAATTTAGATCTACTTGACATATTGGCGTGAGAATCAAAATTATGAATGTTATGGAATAGCATCATCTTAGGAATCCGAAAACCATCAGCAGTAATAGCATCAAAAAATCGGTGCTAAACGTAACAATGCATTATCATTTATCAAGGATGAGGATAAAACCAACATTAAATCATTAGAAAAGAAGCTATTTGAACTAAAGCCGTCGCAATAAGATTCTGTTCATCCATTTAGAAATAAATGACGCACGATTTTGATTGCATAAACCACCATAGGCAATAATCAATCATGAAAGGTCGATAAAGAAAAATATGATGAACAACATAACCATCATGACCATCAAAAGCGAAAGAGGAATGATTCACCTTGATTGTGCAAGTTAGCTCAGAAGATTCGGTGGCCTCCAAACCCAGATTTTTATTGATAATAGGCCACTGGAATCGAGGTTTCTGATGTCTGAGACAAAGTCAATAGGAAGAACCCCTCTTCAACAACCAATATCACTCATAACCCCCCCAGAAGCATTAGATGAGAGATTATTACAAGCCGAGGATGCATTCATCCCACCCAGGTCCGCTGAAGAGAGGGATGGATCCTCTTGTGAGGAGCAAAACCCACCTGATGGGTGGTTCCCCTCTTTGCCCTCCTCTGAAGGTTTCCAATCCTCCTCCGTTAAAGGAGGAGGGGGAACCCCCCTCAATGTTTCTCAGAGGTTACTTACATCTGAAGTTAAGGTAAAGAGAATAACTCCCAACATAATGTATCAAAAAATTAGGTATACATATGTACGCAAGTAAGGGTAGGCATCAGGAATAGCAGGAATAGTAGAATAATAGGAATGCATTGTTAAAATTGAGGTATTTAGAACTTAGGACATCAATTGATAATAACTTAGATAACTAGTTTATTAATTATTTTATCCATTATCCATTGTCTTATTCATTGAAGATATGAGTTATAGATCTGAACTCGTCTCTATTCGTAGTATCCCTCAAATTGGACACAACCTAAGGCAATAGTATCTTGCTTGCTTCGAGGTCCCATGACATGGGATGTGATAAACGAACGACTTGAAAACAACTTCAGGGGTAGCTCCATCTCAAGGTAAGGTGTCTTCTACCCAATGCCTATATTTTACTAGTCCCTAGCAAAAACTACATGCTATTTATAAAAGAATTAGGTTGGATTACTTGGGCACAAATCATTTTCAACATTAATAAATTTTTACTTAGGACCTGAACTTTCAAAGACACAACAGCACCCGGGTATCTACCAAAATGCAGATCGCCTCAAGCCCTCGCCTTATTCAAAGAAAAATATCTTTTTCTCTTTTTCTTCTCTTCTAATTTTTTTGGATTTTTGAGTTTAGGGTTATAGAGTGACTTTCTACGGCCACTCAACCCACCCAAGATTTGATGAGAACCCTAAGTTCTAATCATCTTATTGTGAATGTGATAGACTTGTTGATCGGCAATCAGAATAGACTTCGGGTTTCTACGCCCCAAGTGACCTTAAAAAGAGAGTTCTGCCTAAAGGTGTATCTTTACGACCGGTAGCTTTCTACCTACTTTTATTTTTTTATGGGGTCAACACAAAGGTGAGTCCAGTGTATATCTCTCCGACTTATTCTACTTCTCCGCTTCTTCCTAAGTGTTTTTGGAATCTTTTAGTGCATTTCTTGAGCTGGGTTCTGGACAACCGGTCGATGAGCTATTACCACCGACAACTTGCCAGCCATACTCATGCGACGAAGTGTGGCTTATTTCTTTTTGTTTCTTTTCTCCTTTTTCTTTTTCTTTTTCCTTTCTTTTTTTCTTTTTATGTAGGTGGCTTCCCTGGTCTAAGATTTACCTAAAGGTAGCAAGAAGAGGGTGGTCCAGTGACTGGGCTTTGGACAACCTACCTATGAGTTGTTACCCATGATAACTTGCCAACCATATCACCCTAGGAGGTTCATTAGCTACCCAATTTCCGTTAAAACCGCCGAACAACGAGTTAGTGACGAATATTGTGTAGATGCTTAGACTTAAAGTTCCCTCAAATCAGAGAGCGGGTTGATAAGTCGTGTACTTATCACCCAAACTTATTTAATCAAATTAAAATATAATTCAGGATGCCGATGACTCGATAACAGATCCACATTTTAGTGGATATCCGAGCTGATTAAACCCAAAGACCTGAAGGGTCTTAGTGTTCAGATCCTACTGTAATATTTCCTAAGATTGAAATGTCCTAATGTCCAAGTATTCCTTCCTAATTCAATTTTTTTTTATGTATATACAAGAAAACAAATAGAATTTACAAAAATTTCACAGAGCTGACAAAATGATTCAAAAATGAATCCACCCCCCCATGCCTAGCTGATGTAATGTCCGCATTGAGAATAAAAGACATGAAAGGATAGGTAGAATGCAGAAGATATCACCTGAATATGAAGCTCGGGTCAGCTCTGAGTCAGATTGTGCAACTGTTGAGTTTAATGCCATCAGCTAGGTGAAGTCCAGCCAAAGAAGTCATAACATGGCTAGAGCAACCGTGTCTGAGACGGGTTCTGGAATAGTACGGTCAATAACGGGTTTCAGACGTTTATCGTTGACTTTGAATGAATTACCCATCTTCGGGTCAGATATCTGAACAACTCCATTTGGAAATAACTGGTCGATAATGAATGGGCCATTCCATTTCGACCTAAGTTTTCCAGGAAAGAGCTTAAGTCGAGAATCGAATAGCCAGACCTTCTAGTTCAGCTTAAAGCTCTTTCGGGAAATCAATTGGTCATGTAGAGCTTTGGTCCAAGTCTTGTAGATCTTGGCATTCTCAAATGCATCATTTCTAAGCTCCTCCAACTCAGATAGTTAGAATTTCCTGATCTTCTTGGCTAAACTCAGATCTAGATTGCACTGCTTGATTGCCCAGAATGCCTTCTGTTCAATTTCTACGGGTAAATGGAACGTCTTTCCATACACTAGACGAAACGGAGACATGCCGATGGGCATTTTATATGTCGTATGGTAGGCCCAAAGAGCGTCCTCAAGCTTTTGAGTCCATTCTTTGCGATTAGGCCTAACCGTTTTCTACAGAATATTCTTGATCTCCCAATTGGAGATCTTGGCCTGTCCATTCATCTGGGAATGGTAAGGTGTGGAGATTCTGTGATTAACTCTACATTTTGCCAGCAAATTACGGAACTAGGAATTAGTGAAATGGGTGCCACCATTGCTGATGATGGCCCTTGGAATCCCGAGCTGATTGAAAATGTTCTTCTTGATGAAATCAATGACCACCTTGTGGTCATTGGTTCGGGTGGGAATACCCTCGATCCACTTGGACATGTAATCAACAGTGACAAGAATGTATTGATGTCTAAATGAAGGGAGGAAGGGTCCCATGAAGTTGATGCCCCAAACATCGAAGATTTCGACAGGAAGAATTGGGTTTAGGGGCATCATATCCCTCGGTTATGCTCCCGAGTGCCTGGCATGAGGAACACAACCTCGAGAATTCCTAGGCATCCTTGAATAAAGACGGCCAATAGAATCCAGATTGCAAAATTTTTGCAGCCATCTTTTTCTCAAAGAAGTATCCACCACATGCAAATGCATGGCAGAACTCGAGTATACTCTTGAATTCATTCTATGGAACGCATCAGCAAATAATCTGATCAGAGCCGATGCGATACAGTTCAGGGTCCTCCCAGAAGTAATATTTGGCCTTAGATTTGAGTCTATCTCGTTGTTGCTTGGTCCAATCCTGGGGAATTTGACCAACGGCCAAATAATTAACAATGTCAGCAAACCATGGGGTTTGAACACCTGAAACTGTAAGGATGGTCTCGATCGGAAAAGTATCAGCAATTGGAATGTCCAAACGAGAAGAATCACTCAGAAGTCTTGATAGATGATCTACTACCACATTCTGTACCCTAGATTTATTCTTGATTTCAAGATCAAATTCTTGAAGCAGAAGAATCCAATGAATAAGTCAGGGTTTGGCATTCTTTTTGGCCAAGAGATGTCTCAAGGTTGAGTGGTTAATATATATGATTACGTGAGACCTTAACAGATAAGCCCTAAATTTCTCCAAAGCAAATACTATGGTTAGTAATTCCTTCTCAGTAACAGCGTAATTCCTCTGGGTCCCGTCCAGAGTTTTACTAGTGTAGTAGATGACAGAAGGCTTCCTATCAACCTTCTAACCCAAAACAGGCCCGGCCGCATAATCAGAAGTGTTGGTCATGATCTCAAAAGGGGATGTCCAAACTGGTGGTTACAACATCGGAGCACAAGTGACTGCCATTTTAAGAAAATCAAATGCCTTACGGCATGATTCTTCAAAATCAAACGGCGTTTCTTTGGCGAGAAGATTGCTCAGAGGACGAGCAACCTTCGAAAAGTCCTTGATGAATGTCCTGTAAAATCCCACATGACCAGGAAATGATCGAATTTGTTTGACAGATGTAGGAGGAGGAAGTTTAGCGATAGCATAAACCTTAGCTTTATCCACTTCGATTCCCCGTTCAGAGATTATATGACCCAAAACGATGCCTTCTTATGTCACGAAATGACTCTTTTCCCAACTAAGGACCAATCTTGTTTTGATGCATCGTTTAAGAATCAGTTTAAGATTAGCTAGACAAGAGTCAAACGATTCTCCAAAAATAAAGAAATTGTCCATGAAGACTTCCATAAACTCTCCCACCATGTCAGAGAATATGGCTAGCATACACCTCTGAAAAGTCGTAGGTGCATTGCATAAGCTGAATGGCATCCTACGGAAAGTAAAGGTTTCGTAAGGACAGGTGAATGTAGTTTTTTCCTGATCCTCGGGATGGATAGGGACTTGATTGTATCCCGAGTAGCCATCAAGAAAACAGAAATACTTCTGCCTGGCTAATCTTTCCAAGATTTGATCAATGAAGGGAAAAGGAAAATGATCCTTTTTCGTAGCTGTGTTCAGCTTCCTGTCATCAATACAAACTCTCTAAGAGGAAGCTGAATGAGTTGTGACAGATTTTCCTTTCTCTTTAGTCACAACGATAATCCCAGCTTTCTTGGGAATAATCTGCATGGGACTTACCCAAGGACTATCAGAGATCGGATAAATGATTCCTGCATCGAGCCACTTAATAATCTCCTTCTTGACCACTTCTCGCATATTTGGATTTAATCTCCTCTGCATTTGGCGAGAAGGGTGGGATCCATCTTCCAAAAATATTCTATGACTGCAATAAGATGGCTCAATCCCCCTAAGGTCATGAATAGTCCAACCAATTGCCTCCTTGTATTCCTTCAGGACCTTAATCAGTTTAATCTCCTGCTCCTTTGTTAATTTAGCACTGATAATCACAGGGAGCATCTTATGTGATCCTAAAAACTGATATTTCAGATTCTTAGGCAATGGTTTCAGTTTAAGATGGGGCGGGTTGATGATTGAAGGTAAGGAAGATGCTGATGAAGACTCATCAAGAGGAAGAGGTTGAGAGTGAACAAAATCAATAACCTCTTTAGAAGATGGCAGGTCTGCTATAGAGGGTTGTGGGTCCAATTCATCATCAGAGGAGGAACTTTCAAATGCAGAAACCATCATACAAGTCTCAATATTCACATCATCATCCTCAAGTTCCTCAATAAATCCACAATCCTCAAATTTATTAATGGCCTTAAAAATATCCAATTCCATTCTTTGATCCCCAAAGGCAATTTCCATGCTACCGCTTTCACAATTAATGTTGGCCTTTGCGGTAGCCAGGAACGGATGCCCCAGAATGATGGGCGTGTTCCTCAGATTTTCAGGTACATCCATGCCAAGGACAAGGAAATCTACAGAAAAATACAAATCCTTAACCTTAACAATAACATCTTCAATAACGCCTCGCGGATTTGTGACTGAACGGTCCTCTAACTGTAGCATTACTGAAGTCGGCCGAAGTTCACCTAATCCGAACTTATCGTAAAGAGAAGTCGGAATTAGGTTGATGGATGCACCCGGATCCAGCAGTGCTCTATCAAAAGTGTAATCTTCGATGACACAAGAAATCAAAGGAGCACCTGGATCTCTCTTTTCTAAGGGAGGTGGTGTAGGATAACAGAACTAGCCTGCTCGGAGAGTACCACCTTCCTCGGAACAGATTCTCTCGACTTACGCTTTTGTGTACATAAATCCTTTAAAAATTTCGTGTAAGTCGATATATGTTTGATAGCGTTGAGGAGCAGGATATTGATCTCGACATTCTTGAAAATATTTAGAAGCTCCTCATTCCTATCAACAGACTTCTTCTTCCTTGATCTGATCAAGGCCTCAGGAAAAGGAACATGAGTTGAATCTTTGGAATCAGGTTCCTGAGCCTTGATTTCTTCTCCAGAGTTCTCCTTTCTCTCCTCAGGTTTGTCAGGATTCAGTAAATCAGAACAGTGTGGTCGTGGATCCTAAGTTTGTTTACGACTCCACAAGGTAACAGAATTAGCGGATGCATACGAGTTTGGGTCTTGGGGAGGGTTAGAAAAGATTGGAGGGGCTTCATTAGCCAAGAACCGTTGATTTGCGAAAGAAGAAGAAGAGGAAGGACCCTGCTCAACCACCTAAGCATGTGTGTGTAGGTCCCTCTGATTCCCGTACCCATGGGCTTGATTACACGAAATCAGGATATTATGCAAGTTGGGTACAAGTTGAGATGGTAGAGATCCAGGTTGACAAGAATTAGCTATGAGCCTGGTTTGCAAGTTGTCTAGTGAGGTTTTCATTTGCTGCATGAGCTGGAGCATAGATCCTTGCATCTTTACCATTTGTCGGTTGAAATCAGCTTGCCCTACGGGTTGTTGGGCATTCCAAGCTGGCTAATTGACCTGATTCGGGGGCAACTGAGTATAAACATGACCCTGACCTATTGGTCGTTGCGGAGCATAGTTGCTGGGTTAGAATTGGGCCTGCTGCCCTGGGTTTTTCCAGGAAAAGTTAGGGTGGTTTCTCTAACCCAGATTATAAGCATTTGAGTAAGGGTTGGGTTTAACATTCTCCTATACAGCACAAACATCCTCATAGGGTGAGGATGGAGAGAAAGAAAGGGAAGGATAAGAGAAACTGGGATCAAAGGCCCCAGTTTGGAACCCGTGGGGTTCCGAATAATGCTGGCTCACAGGTTGAGCCGCATCAAGTTGATTCACAAACTCCCGTCCAGAAGGAGCTCATGATGAATGGAATCTCGAATTCTAGGATTGAGTAGATCGAGAGTTATTAATTGAGTTTCCAGCCATCCACTCCTCCATTCTCTTAGCAACCAAGTCCACCTTATCAAGTTTATTACAAATCAATTCCATATTGAACGAATGAGAGTTGTGGACTTCATTAACATTCGATCTGGGCTGCTGGGACCATGGAGGCATGATTGATCGAATTCTCGCTCATCTCCTCAAACAAATCATGCACGCTATTTGCATCTTTGTTGAGGAAATTGCCTCTGCAAGAAGCATCCACATGATTTCTGAGTTGCTCAGTCAACCCGTGGTAGAAAATATGCACGAGTTGCCATTTCAGCACCTCGTGGTGTGGACACCTCGGAAATAGGTCCTGAAATCACTCCCAGGCAACATGAAACTGCTCCCTCGGCCACTGGGTAAAGGTAGTAATTGCCAGTCTCAAAGCATTGGTACATTTGACAAGGAAGAATTTCTTTAGGGAAGCTAATTTCAACTCATTCCAAGTTGCAATTGGTCTTCCTATAGTCCTGTACCAATGAGCGGCTTTATCCCTAAGAGAGTGGGGGAAGAGCCTTATGATCATTTGCTCCTCATTCACATTTCGTGCCTTGGTGGTCTGGACCAAAGTGGTCAAGTCCTCCAAGTACTGAAACGAATCTTTAGAGCCAAGCCCATGGAAATGTTTAATTAGGCTTAACACCTGGGGCTTGATTTCTACTTCTCCGGGAGGAATCTGGATGCCAGGATGTTCCCTGTAATTTGAAGGATCATAAAAATTCTTCAAGGGCTGAGGGCCCTGCATTCTCTAGAACCATTCTTGCATTCTCTGCATTTGTTCCAGCTGCCTTCGAAATACCTCCTGTGGATCTTGAGGTAGAGGAGGCTGTTGATCGGCCATAGGATCAATTTGGCCAAAATCCAATCTACACCTCTTAGAATACTCTAGTGGTCCTTCCAATCGGGGATTCAATGATCTTCTTCCTAGCATAAACTAGGCAAAGGTCGGAAGGACTGGGGATAAGAACCCTGGACCACAACAAAACAATCTTGTCCTTAAGTGGGGTAGCCTAAGGATCTACAGACTCTCAGAACCCACCTTAAGATTATAAATGATTTACTCTACTTGTGTCTGCTTAATCCAACCAGTTAGAAGGAGGGACTGGGGAGAAGGTTATTCCTTCAGCTTGCGCCTCCGGTTCCTATTGTACCCCCCAGCCACGGTCATTTGACGCTGCTTCCCTAGCTAGACATCAGATTGATCAGTACAAGTAGGTTAATCATAAACAATCTCAGACTAGGCCCCAAAGAACGAATCAGTCCTTAAGGCCAATGTCTACTCGATTTTATTTAGGCCTGGGATTGTAGTACTTATGGAATGTGGTGGGCCCTTAAAATGAGTTGTGCCCTTAATGATCAATTGAGTATGTGTGAGTATGTGCACAACCAGGATTTTCAAGCAAGATTATTTGTGATAAGTAAATTTTAATGCTCAAATATTGCTTAAGTAGCTTTTAGGGTTAGAATTACGTTTAATTCAATCAAGTTTGAGGCAAACCAGGTTTTCAAGCACGGGTGAAGATTGCTTTCCTTTTGAAATCAGAAATAAAGTGGAGTGTCTGGTATGAACCTAGATTGAAAACCCTAAGAGGAAGCTACTTGGTGAGTTGATTTTAGGTTGAGTGGTGCAACCCAAACAACTCAAACAATTGGCCACAATTTCACCACTGAATTAGGCACACAAAAATGATTAACCTAGAATGATTTCTATTCTTTTATGTGTTGATTTATGTGTACCAGTTCCACATATCAGAATCTGGTTGAGTAGAAGAAAATCAATTAGGTTAAGTGCCTTGAATGTGGATGTATGTTGTGTATGTTGAATTACCCCGCAAAAATATCTTTTTATTTTTTTATATGCGAGGGTGAAATGAATGTGGGTGGAAATCCAAACAACCAAACTAATCCTAGGATTTATGCAAACGCCTAGGTTAATTGAAATTTGAATTTAATGTGATGAAATGAAATCTATGGAGGGGGAAGAATGGGGAGCACTTAAAGTCATCTTCAACTTCACTTTACTCCAATCTACCACTTGACGATTCCCTGATAGAGGTATCTACAAAACAATAGACATGAGATAAAGCAAGTTAGAAAACAGTAAAGTGCGCGAAATGCAAAAAGAAGATTGAAAAATCGTTGCCTCCCTGGCAACGGTGCCAAAATGTTAAGTAATGGATGACTACGCTATCGGAATTTGTTTTGAAAACCCATCATTGTAGTTCGAGTAGCTAAGAAATCTGTTCAACAAATAAAATTTATACCGAAAAATCTGTAAAGAAATTCCGAGTCGGACGTAGGGAGGCTACGTCGATCAAAATTTGCAATTATATTTTTGTGTTTTTGTGTAAAGGGCAAAATAATCACAATGGAATCAATATAGACAATAAGAGAGAGAGAGAAAGAACAATCACTTGATATTACATAATGTTTTTACAACTAAGAAAGCAAGAAATTGTTACACTAGAAAGCGAGAAATTATTACAACTAGAAAGTAGGAAAATTCTACTTTAGAAAACAGTAAAAAGAATGGGAGAGAGAAGTTATCCTCCTTGACGATCACTTGGAGGACGAGTCGGACGAGACAACGCTTGGAAGACAAGGAATGGAGCGAGAAGAAGATGGATGAAGCAGGAGGAACGAGAATGAGGTAGCATGTCGTCGTCGTCGTGGGATCCGCTTTTGGAATGGGGGTGAAAACTTGGTTCTAGCTCTTGAAGAGCACCCTGGGTATGGGACAAGCTTCTCTTAAGCTTTGGAGAGGGAGAGAGAAGGAAGGGATGAGAAATTTGTATGGTAGGGGTCTCCTTTTATAGTTGCAAGGAGTGAGGGCATTTTGGACATTACAATATGAAAAACATTAATTCAGGACCTTTAGTAACGAATTTATCCGTCACTAAAGGCTTGAACGTGGCCGATGTGCGCGCGCCACGCGCGCCTGCTCACCTTCACCGCCTGAAACGTATGTGCACATTTGTGCGTGCTCAGCTGTCCGATCAAGAGATTGGACGGCTTAAACTGCCCTCACCCGCGCCGTGTGTCCGCATGCGATCGGGCATTTACGCCACGCATCTAATCGTGCGTGGGCGCTATCGGTTGATCTGCGCCGTTCGATGCGAATCGTACGACTCTAATCACGCGCATGCGTGCTCACTTGTCTTGATTTGGCAGCCAGGCGGGATTCGAACGTGCACCCATCAAACTTCGAAGGGCGCTGGACCAACGCGCTGTGGGGCCGACTTCGTCTCGTTTAGAAATTAGGCGTGGGCGATCTGCAACCGTTGGATGGAGATCCAACAGCCTAGATTGTCCACACCTTTGTCTTCAGATATTGGATGGAGGGGGGCAGCCGGTGATGGGCGGCTATGATGGCGCCACGTGGTGGCATCTAGGCCATCCATCTTCCTAGTGTTGTAGATGGTGCCACGGGTGTCAGATTGGACCGATTTTTGCGCCGTTAGGCTACGATTATCGATTCGAACCCATCCGTGTGGTCAGATTTGTCGTCTGTGGTGCGGATTAACACCATCTTGGCCTTGATCTTCAAGGTTCCTCAGTCTCTATCTAGTGCTACGGATGTCCGATTAGGGTGATCTTGAAGTCGTTGAACTCCAATCGTCGCCTTGATCGAATCCGTATAGTTGGATCTTCAATCTGAGATCCTGATAAAAAGTCACCCTGTCCCTAACCATAAAAAAAAGATAATTGCTATACAATTTATACAACTTGATCTAAATGCATGATTATGCATGTTATGCAATATTTACAATGTATAATGCTAGTGTGACACTAAGAACATATATTAATAGACATTTTAGGTTAATCAGATGTATGCACATCTCATCCTCAACATATGATACTAGTCAAAAAACTTGAGGTCATATCCTATTTGATTACATGCCTAAGATGTAAGGAGGCATGCTACTCCCTAACCATAGACAATCATCAACTAAATATATATTATTTGACAAAGTCAATGACTCGAGCAACCATTTGTTAACAACCTTTTCTAAACAAGTTCATAATCATCTCAAAAAATTATTATCAAATCATTATGACATAAAATTGAAAATATCTTTAATTATTCACAAATTTTGATTCATAGGTGTAAAGAAGACTCAAAACACATCACTTCTCAAAAAAAACTATTAAGCTTCTTATTTTCAAATTTTGTCACTTTACCCAATCAAGTTATTAATTAATTAAGTATTATGGCAGTACCAATTTCAGGAGAAATAGGTTCATTTCACACATGTTATAATAAGTTCTTACTTAATTTATGTAATTACTCATTTAATAGATTGATCAACATAATATAAAAGGAATCATTGATCAATATTTTTAATTGAGTACACAGTCATAAAGATCTCATATTTGGCTTAAAAAAAAGTCATGCATTCCAAGGTGGTTAATAGGCATAGGTATACAAGTTTCAAGTAAATGTCAATAAGGCATTATTTCAAGACGTAAATGTTAATAAGATCAATTAATCTTTTAATCTATGTATATTGATTTCAAGGAAGAGTGTTTGAACATAAAAGAGAAAATAAACATGTGAAACTGAAAATAGATGGCATTCCACCAAAATCAAATCCTAATCTTTCTTATATAGAGAAATGGAAAAGTTATAGACAAGCCCAAACAAAATAGCAAATAAGACACCAGCACATAAACTCTAACACTCACCCTCAAGTTGGAGCATCGATGTTGTTAGGATTTCGTCAAGTGTTAAGAAATATATGCATTGTAGTATAATCGATAAAATCTCACAACAAACATTTAAATTTATAAACTCAAAATCTAAAGGGAGTCTAAGATCGTTTACAGGGAGCAAATATGAAACTCACACATTAATCTTCATTTGGAATAAATGAACACAATTAATTGAGCATCAAAATAGATATTCAATGAATATAATTTGTCAGATTGTAATTCAAATGACGATGAGATAAAAAGAATAGAAAGATAAAATAATGGTGATTTGAATCACCCATTATTTATCTAAATTAAGCATATATCTCATAATCAATTTCATCAGTGTTAACTATAGTAGTTAAATAATTCAACGGTGCTCAGAATCAACTCAGATCAGACGACAGGAATATAGCATCAGATGACTTAAGTGTCAACAGACCACAGTGCCTCACAGAAGGCACAAGGCTTTTCTCGTCTAAGCCTTCTTCTTCTTCTTCTTTGTCAAAGCCTTCCCTTTCTCAAGCCTTCAGAGACTAAGGCTTCTTCTTTAGAGGCTAAGTGTCGCATAGGGGTACAAGGATAGTGTAGCAAAACCCTCCCCCTCTCTCTCATAAATTTCTCCTCCTTCTCTCTCAAAGACTGAAGTTTTATCGGGTAATCGGACTTGTACAGGGACCAGGCTTGCGGGCATGTGTCGCAAGTGGGTAGTGGATGAGTAAGAAGGTGAATGGGGACCCGACCCTTGTGTCCTAGGCGAAGAATGGGTGTCACAAATTCCTTATACGCGCTATTGCAAGCCCTGCTGTTCACGATGTGGCACTAAAGTTCCAGCTCTTTCTCTTATGCAGCAGCTGAAGTTGCCTCTTCAATTGGAGCACCTACTGGGGTTCTTTCATGTAATTGAACCTCCAGATAGCATCACGACATGAGTCCACATCACCTAGGCATGGAATTAGGTCTTAAGTTCGTCAGAGTACTGCAAGCAGGGGCGAAGATGATGGCGGCGACAACGGTGAACGGCGAGTACCTGAAACTTGAAGAACGGCCTTGCAGCCACGTCAAAGCTTCTCAAAAGCTTCGCCTAAGGACGGCAAAGGTGATGGCTGTGTTTGTGTGTCGAGCGAGTGTGTGTGGAGGGCATGCGAAGTCAGAGAAGGTGTTTGAAGGTGGGTGTGTTTGGTGGGGTGATTTAGTGAGTGTGTGGTGAAATTGAGTGAGGGGTTTTGATGGTGGTCTGCCAGCAAAGGTTTTGGAAGTGATTTCTTGGAGTTTGGTAATCTATGGCATCGGGGAAGCTTTACCGGAGCTCGGTCGGAGCGGAAAAAGATGGAAGTGGCACGGGCGTGTCGTGGGATGAACCTGAGATCTAAGAGAAAGATGTGAAGTAGAAAGGGAGAGGAGGAAAGGAAACCTAAATTAGGGATGAAAGGGATAGGGACTACACTGACTTTGATTGGTTGGTCACGAAGAAGATGAAGTTCTCCGGTGAGAGAGACAGCGAGGAAGACGAGGTATAGGAAGCTCCTGCTGGTATTGCGAGAAGCTAACGACAGTAAGGAAGAAGAATCAGCTACCTATGGTACGTGGCAGCAAGCGAGGAGGTCGAAGAGAGAGGATCGCCAGAGCTGTGGTGGAGGTGGCCGAAGAGGGTGGAAGTTGAAGATTTGTGGCCAAAATCAAGCTAAGGAACACGGATTTGCAGTGCTGGAGCTTTTATAGAGCTCCAACCGAGCTCTAGCTCAGGAAACAAGCCTAATTGGCTTGCTTAGGATTCCAGAAAAACTCATGAATCTCATGCATTTGCAAGAGCTTCCTGGGGCAAGTTAGGAGCTACAATCTATCCCAATAGATTCGTCATGGTGTAAACATCAATCCCACCAAATTTAGTGGGATTTGATGAAGATTCGAATGGGTTTAAGAGAGGTCAAAGCTAGCCTGGAGGTTGGTTGACCTCCAATGGCTATAGGGACCGATCTGCGAAGAAGATGAAGAACCTAGGGGGCTATTTACAAGGATTTCAAAAGTTGAGGGGCTAATTGAGGGAGAAAGAGTCTAACTGGACTAAAATGCAAACTAGGTCAAGATGAACTCTTATTGGGCCCAAATTTTACTAAAAACTAAATTTGGACCTAAGAAATTTGATGGTGAAGTTGGATTTCAATTTTGACCAAGTTTGACTGGCCAATTTATGCAAAAGCCCAAATTAGGGTAGAACTATGTCTGTGACTCTATTTAAGGTCAAAATAGATTCCAAAAGTCAAATCAAGGGTACCAAACCTCAAGAAATATTTTTATATGAATTTTAGGAGGTTTAAATGGATTTCATCCTAACTAGAACCTCAATAATTCAAGATGGGTCTGAAATTAGGGTTTTAGGTGTTGTATTGGTTCTTGAAATGCGTGAAGCCCTGTTTCTATCTGTGTGGACCCTCTTATTAGACTTTAATATTTATTAGACCTTAGATTAACTCTTGGAAAACCCCGTGATTACTCTACTTTCATAATATAATTTTAAAACTACATAATTAACACTGTTTTAATGTATTCCTATTAGAATGGATATGTAGAGAATTATGATACTCAGGAAATTTTGTAGGAGCTTTTGTCAATCAATCCTAACTAATTAAAGGTAGTTATGGCTCATGATAATGTTATCATCACACCCCCATTCCTAACTTTTGCTAGTCCCTTAGCAAAAAATCTTATGGAAAGAACTAGATTTTTAGACCATGCATTGATGTTCAGATGCCTGATTTGTTCTACTCCTTTAGAGATTAGGTCACAATAGGCCTAGAGGTACTCAAGTATCAATCAAGGTGTAGACCTGACCAACTTCAGCCTAAGTCTGCAACGAAGGTTTTAAAGGTCCGCAAAGACTGCCTAGAGGTTCGTTGAACCCAGAAGTTAAAGCACCCGTACATAGAATGTAGCATGTCTAGGTTCAGTTTGCCAGTGAATTTTTGTTAAGAGAGAGATAGAAAAGGAATTTTCATTTGGAGAGTTTTCTCTCTTTTTCTTCTTGTTTTGATCTAGCCTTGAATTGGCCTTAAACACAGTCTGTATCGGATTCCTTATCCCCACTATCAATCCTCGAAGGGTCCTTGGCTTTCGAGCCTTTGGGATAGCACCGTCCATGGCAACCCCCAGAACCTTGGCTTTCGACACTTCGAGATAGTGTCGCCCATGGAATTCTATAGATAAATTCAGGCCCTGACAATCGACATTTCGAGATAATCCCGCCCATGGCACCTAAACCAGAACAAGGTGCTTACATGCCCGTGGTAGGATATTTTGATATCCTAGGAGACAAACACTGAGGAGACGATATGTTATTACGCATCTTCAAGGGAAATTTCCCACCTCTCCACGTTGGAAACTTGTCCAATCAACTTGTATTGTCGAGCCACTCCTAAGCTAGATCTTTGAGATGATTTTTCAAAACAGAACACTTTTGACATGATTCTTCTTTATTAAGCGTACTAAACCAGACTTAGTGTGTGATTTTTGGGTGCTTAGGTTACCAAATCCTGCTAACCAAAGGGCAGGCAAGGGGGCTGAATAATCACTAAGCCTTAGACCTACTACATCAGTTTTGCACTTTCCTCAACCTCTTGAGGACTAATCCAGATCTTAACGAATACATGAATGTTTAAGCCCTAAAATAAGCCCAAGAGGCCTAAGATCATCACTCATACTAATCTCCTTGTCTCTTTCATTTCAAGACTTAATTTTTCTTTTGATTAGGTCAAGACTTAAGTAACTTCTATAATTAATTGCTAATGACTATCATTGTTTCTTTCTTTTTGCTCCTTTTTGACATTTGAATTTTCTTTCCTCTTTTCCTCCTCAATAAAGATTTGCATTTGAGTTCACAAAATTTCCTCCCCTTTCTCCAATTCTTTTTTTCTTTTTCAATTTTTTTATTATTTTTATCATTTTTTGAATATATATTTTTTGTGAGAACCCCTCAGAGAATTGAATTTCCATATGTTTTCACTTTATCGCTCCCCCATGCCTAAGTTTTGTAATGTCCTCATTATAAACCAGGAAAGTACAAAATCAGTTTGGTTCAAAGTTTAGAACAAGATCAAAGGGTGGGTGAACGGGTCGGGACGATTGTTACGAACGATATCAAGATTTGATACAAGTATCAAAGATGGAGTCGGTTGTTCTAAAGTTGAACTCAAAAGTGCAGTAAGTTTGTAGCTCAAAAGAATAATCAGAAGGGCCTCAGGTTTTTGGAATAACGCGTTGCCTCCCGTTAAGCGCTGAATTCAATGCCTTCAGCTGAGCAGAAGGTGGTCAAGGAGAAGGGGCGGTCAAATCAGAGGAGTTTTTTAGAATAAGCACCTTAATCAAAAGCCTGGTTAGTCCAACCAGGTGCTTGTTTAAATCGACAGGCTGATGATGCAACCCAAACCTAATCAGTTTGGATGGGCTGATGGATATGAATCAGTAGATGTGAAGCCCACTAGATTCTTTGAGGCTCACATAGATATGGAAATGAAAATTTAGGGTTTGGTTGAGTTGCCTCAGCCAGGTCAGGGTAGGTATCCTCAAAAGAAAACAGAGCTATAAAGGATGTAGGAACCCTACTGGTAAGATCAGAAAAGGATAAGAAGTGATTATCGGTCTGATCAAAGTCCGAAACCCGCTCAAAAGATGGAGGAGAATCATATGCAATTAGATCAGAGAGAGGTGAATCAGAGTAGAAGTTGATTCCGATGGCGGGTCAGGGTTGGATAGGATTTTGGAAGGCTCAGTATGTAGATCAGAAGGTGTAACTTCTTTAAGGTCCAAATCATTGGCCACAACATCAGAATCAAAGAACGGATCATGGATGCTGAGGTTGTAAGTTGGTTCGTAATTTTCTGGAAACAAAGGTTCTCCAGAATTAGAGTATGATTCGAAATCATCGGAGAATTTGTGAAGATCGATTTCTGAACCTGATTCCAGATTGGAATTTCCACCATAGAATGGATCAAGATGTGTAGAATCAACAACCTGACTTGGATCTAACTTAATTTCAAATTATGAGCTTGAAGAGGTGTCCTTGTTAGGCATAGGTTCAGGTTCTTGGCTCCTAGGATAGACTCAATCGAATCCTATCTCTTCCAACTCCTTAATTTCGGTATCATGTATCGGTTTGACTTTCAAGAAATCAATTTGTATTTCTGAGGAGGTTGGAAAGGTATAATCATCAAACATAGGCCCATAATCATAGTCCAGATTTAAAATCTAGTTCTCATCACATTGGGCCTCATAATCATCCCAAGTAGGTTCTAATCTAGATTCTATGTCAAAGGTAGGAGTTGGGTCACTAGAATCTGGACTAGGTTCTATTGGAATGTCAGAATCACTCTTAAGAATTACCTTAATAGGATAAGGTTTGAGAATTACATCCTCGAGAGGTTATAATTCAAGCTTACTATAGGTGTTTGGGAAATCAAGGCATGATGGACCAGCTTCAAGGCTCTCTAAGGCTGGTTCAGAATCGGGAACACCTGCAATTAGATCCTCCCAACCCTCATTAAGATCAGGCATGTCAATTGTTATGAAGTTTGAATCTAATTCCATTTGGGTTAGGAGTTCACAACAACCTCTATTCTTAAGCCTGGGTTTTGGGAGATCATCAATTTCTGGCTATTGATATGGGTAAATTTGAATTATGACTTGTTTCAACATAGTTATCAAGTTTTCCCATTTCTCAAGGTCATCTTGGTGCTTTTCCCAAAGTTGTGGATTTGTCAGACATTGAAGATACTCGAAATTATGTAATCTTTCTATTTCAATGAATCTTGTCATGAGAATATTCTGGGTTGAACCATTTGTCATCTGTGTTAATATCAGTTGGACACGATTTGTAATGAAGGTTCTTGATGATCCATTAACCTGAATCTTGCTAACTATATTTGAGGTTATGTCATAATCCTCATAGTGTTTAAGGGTAGCCTCAATCATTTTCTATGTTATGGTCATTTGGGATTCAAGTTTCCTATAAATTCTTACTAAATTGTCAGGTTGCATTTTTAAATCAGGTGGGAGATCAAGATGTAGAATCAAATTCAAGTTTAGATAGAAGTGATTAAATCATATCAGAAATCCCCAAGAAGATCAATTCTAATGAAGGCCTCTAGGTTAAAATCCTAGGGACCTTTCCTGTGTATGTGCTCTAGAGAATAGATGAGGGACTGGATGTGAATTGGATCCAATCAAGGCACCCAAGGATTTTTGGATGACTAATGCTTGTTTTTGAGGCGGATGATACCTCTAAATCAAAATCCACACACCTGAGAAGTACCTAGGCAACCAGGAAGGGAGAGCCTCGCAAAGACCCCTACACGGTAGGGCATCCCTACAAATTATAGGGTTTCCCCTACCTGATCTTCCTTGTCACTATGGTTCCAAGTAGACCGGAATGTATGAATTGAGACCTTAACTCTACCAATTTTATTCCTAATTTTTGCCTTAGATTTTACTTGATTATAAGTTAATTTAATTTGTGACCTAATTTGGAGGTTGGTTGGCCCACAAAGTAGACCAACTTCACCTGACCTGTCCTAAAAGATGAAGAATGAAATCTGGGTCAAGACCCAAAGATCACCCTAAATTGACTCTCAGGTTATTAGATCTACAATTTTAGGGTTGAAGCGAATTTTTAGCCTGATTTTAAGGTTCTTCTTGATTAGGTCTTTCCAAGCAAGGGTTTGGGTAGCACACAAATGTGGGAGGTCAATTTCCTTTAATTCAAGCAAGTGTGAACTAATACTTCAAAACTCTAGAGCAGAAACCCTAATTGGATCTATTTCAAGTCCAATTTGATCTCAAAATATACACCTTAGACTTCAAACAAGAAGTGTGTAGTCCAAGATGATAAAAAATTAAGCATAAATCCCTAGTAGGTACAGGCAATTTGGGTACGGATTTCTAAACAAAATCATCTCAATCTTCATTTAGATATTGATTTGAATTCACAAATTAGGAAAGTTGCCTTTAAATGATAATTACTAGAAATTAAGGCAGGTGAATCCTAATTAATTTTGTTTCCTTTTCTCTCTTCCAAAAGATTAGGAGATTAATTAGGGAAGAAGGGAGAACTTACCTACCCTTGGAGTGGTTGATTGCGTGAAAGATCTCTTCGTGATGTATCTTACAAAATCACAAAGCAGACAGGGCAAGTTAGTGCTTAGATAAAAATCAAGAAAAATAAGACTAATGTGTGAATTGAGCGTTGCTCCCCAGCAACGGTGCCAAAATGTTGTTAGGGTTTAGTTGAGTGTTAAGAAATATATGCATTGTAGTATAATTGAAAAAATCTCACAACAAATATTTAAATTTATAAACTCGAAATCTCAAGAGAGTCTGAGGTTATTCGTAGGGAGAAAATATAGAACTCACACATTAATCTTCATTTGGAATAAATGAGCACAATTAATTGAGCATCAAAATAGATATTCAATTAATACAATTTGTCATATTGTAATTCAAATGATGATAAGATAAAAAGAATAGAAAGACAAAATAATGGTGATTTGAATCACCCATTATTCATCTAAATTAAGCATATATCTCATACTCATTCAATTTCATCAATGTTAACTATAGTACTTAAATAATTCAATAGTGCTCAGAATCAATTCAGATTAGGAATATAGCATCAAATGGCTTAAGTGTCAATAGACCATAGTGCCTCACAGAAGGCACAAGGCTTTTCTCCTCTAAGCCTTCTTCTTCTTCTTTGTCAAAGCCTTCCCTTTCTCAAGCCTTCAGAGACTAAGGCTTCTTCTTCAGAGGCTAAGTGTCGCATAGGGGTATAGGGGTACAAGGATGGCGCAGGAAAACCTTCCCCCTCTCTCTCAAAAATTTCTCCTTCTCCCTCAAAGACACAGGTTTTATCGGGTATACGGGCATGCACAGTAACCGCGTAATCGGGCCTGTATAGGGACTAGGCCTATGGGTGTGTGTCATAGGCAAGGAGTGGACGGGTAAGCGGGTGAATGGGGACTTGACCCCCATGTCTTGGGCGAAGAACGAGTGTCACAAATTCCTTATATGCACTATCGCAAGCCTTGTTGTTCACGATGTGGCACTAAAGTGCCAGCTCTTTCTCGCATGCAACAGCTAAAGTTGCCTCTTCAATTGGAGTAGCTGCTGGGGTTCTTTCGCACAATTGAAGCTCCAGATAGCATCACAACCTGAGTCTGCATCACCTGGGTGTGGAATTAGGTCTTGAGTTAGTCGGAGTACTGCAAGCAGGGGCAGAGATGATGGCAGCGACGGCGGTGAATGGCAAGTACCTAGTACACAAAGAATAGCCTTGTGGCCATGTCAAAGCTTCTCAAAAGCTTTACCTGAGGACGGTGAAGGTGATGGCAGTGTCTGTGTGTCGAGCGAGTGCGTGTGGAGGGCGTGCGAAGTCGGAGAAGGTGTTTGAAGGTAGGTGTGTTCGGTGGGGTGATTTAGTGAGTGTGTGGTGGAATTAAGTGAGGGGTTTTGATGGTGGTGTGCCGGCGGAGGTTTTGGAAGTGATTTTGTGGAGTTTGGCGATCTGTGGCATTGGGGAGGCTTCGCCAGAGCTCGGTTGGAGAGAAAGAAGACAGAGGTGGCACAGGCACGTCGTGGGCTGAACCTGAGATCTAAAAGAGAGAAGTGATGTAGAGAGGGAGAGGAGGAAAGGAAAACTAAATTAGGGACAAAAGGGATAGGGATTGCACCATCTTTGATTGGCCAGTAGCAGAGAAGATGAAGTCCTCCGGTGAGAGAGACGGCGAGGAAGACGAGGTTTGGGAAGTCCTACTGGTATTGCGAGAAGCGAACGACGGTGAGGAAGAAGAACCTGCTACCTATGGTACGTGGTAGCAGGCGAAGAGGCTGGAGAGAGAGGATCACTGGAGCTACGGTGGAGGTGGCTAGAGAGGGAAGAAGTTGAAGATTTGTTGCCAAAACCAAGCTAAGGAACACGGATTTGCAATGAGGAAGCTTTTATAGAGCTCCAACCGAGCTCTACATCAGGAAACAAGCCTAATTGGATTGATTAGGATTCAAGAAGAACCCATGAAACTTGTGCATTTGCACAAGCTCCCTAGGGCAAGTTAGGAGCTACGATTTGTCCCAATAGATTTGCCATGGTGTGAACATCAATCCCAGCAAATTTGGTGGGATTTTATGAAGATTCAGATGGGCTTAAGTGAGGTCAAAGCTAGCCTGGAGGTCAGTTGACCTCCAATGGTGGCAGGGACATATCTGCAAAGAATATGAATAACTTAGGGGGCTATTTGCAAGGATTTCAAAAGCTGAGGAGCTAATTAAGGGAGAAAGAGTCTGGCTAGACTAAAATGCAAATTAGGTCAAGATGAACTCTAATTGGACCCAAATTTTGGTACAAAACTAATATGGACCCAAGGAATTTGATGGTGAAGTTGGATTTCAGTTTTGACCAAGTTTGACTGGGCAATTTACGTAAAAACCCAAATTAGGGCAGAATTATGTCTGTAACTCTATTTAAGGACAAAATAGGTTCTAAAGGTCAAATCAAGGGTACCAAACCTCAAGAAATATTTTTATATGTATTTTAGGAGGTTTAAATGGATTTTACCTTGACCAAAACCTCAGTAATTCAAACAGGCCTGAAATTAGGGTTTTGGGTGCTGTATTGGTTCTCAAAATACGTGAAACCCTGTTTCTATCTATGTGGACCTTCTTATTAGACTTTGATGCTTATTAGACCTGAGATTAACCCCTGGGAAGCCCTGTGGTTACTCTTCTTTTATAATATAATGTTAAAACTGTAGAATTAACACTATCTTAGTGTATTCCTCTTGGAATGGATATGTAGAGAATTATGACACTCAGACGATTATGTAGGGGCTTTTGTTAATTAATCCTAACTAATTAAGGCTAATTATGGCTCATGATGATGTTATCATCAATAGATATCAACTAGGTCTAACTTGTCACATAAAAATGTCACTTCTTGTTCAATGGCTTGGTGAGTATGTCTGCAACTTGGAGCTCATAAGTGACACTAGGAGTAGTTATTCAACCATCTAGAACCATATTTTTACTGAAGTGGCAATCCACTTCAATATTCTTTGTCCTCTGATGATATACAAGGCTAGATGCAAAGATGGTTCATTAAAAATCTGGCACGAAGAGGGAAACCACGATAAAAGCCAAAAAAGGAGAAGAGGAACAAAAGCACGATCAGAAAGAGCATAAAGTAAACAATGCTGGCAATAACAAAACAAACAAAAACCTAAAAATAGAAAGGAAAAAAGGGCATCGAGCCCCTTCCATCACAGCACCCCAAGCCAGGGGCTGCATAGGTGAAGGCCCACCAATCTCCTCCCCAGGGAGGGGAGGAAAGTAGGGTTTCACCAGACTAGATGGAGGACAGTGCAAAGAGGCGAGAAGAGAAAGAAGGAGGGGAGGGGAAGAAAAATGAGAGAAGGGGGAGAGCACTCCAAAAGGGGGAGGGGGAGAGGGAGAGCGCTAAGTTTAGTGAGCCTCCAATCCTCCTTCCTTCAGCGGTTTGGTGGGTCTTTGGTTCCCCTTGCTCTTCTCTTTGTGGTGCGGCAACTTTTATTTTTTCTTTTGTGGTTCTCCTTTTCATTTTGGCTCTTCCACTTCTTTTTGGTTGTCGTGTGATTGGGGCTATTTGCGATGTCAACTCCTCCAACTTCTGGGCTGACATCTTCTCTTCCAAAGGCATCTAGGCCGAATCCCCCCACAAAGCCATCCTTCTCTTTGGTGGTGTTTGGTCAGGACCCCTTTGGTCCAACACCATTTGTTGAGCTTTTGCTTCTAGTTAGAAAGTCGTCCGATTTGGAGGGGGTTCCTTGTACTTCCTTCTCTGAGGAGGAGGTTTCTGACCTAGACAGCGATCTGTCAACTATGGTGGTGGCTCGTTCTTGGGGCCCCAAACCCTCCTTTTAGGTCAGGAAGAAATACCTCTCTAGAAAGGTTAAGCTTTATTCTAATTTTTCGATCATCTCCCTTGATCTTTGTCATTGGTTGATCCGATGGTCCTCCTACTTAGACTTTTGTAAGGTTTATGCTGTTGAATCTGTGGTTTTGGAGAGTGTACATGTTCAGTTCATTAAGTGGAGCCCCTCTTTTCATACTGATTCTCTAGTGTCTTCTTCATCGATGTGGGTGGGCTTCCCGAGGCTGAATCTTTACCTCCACCTTAATGCTTTACTGTCTATTGCTTATTAGATTGGCAATCCGATCTTTGTGGATCCACGGACTGTTCATGGTTTTCGTCTTGGTTATCCACATGTTTGTGTTGAGCTTGATATGCTATCAGATAAATTGGACATTGTTTACATTATGAATGGTGGTGTTAAGATTAAGTAGTGGGTTGTTTATGAAAGACTCTGTCTATTTTGTTCTAGATGTTGTCTTTTTGGTCATTAATTGTTGCGTTGCTCGGCTTTTGAAACCTTTGGAATCCCCTCTTCTACTAATAAGGATGATTCGGATGATCTTGGTATGCAAAACTCTCCTTTGAAAGAAAAGCCTCCTCCTTTTGGGAAGATTCTTCTTTTCCTCACCAAGGTGATGCTCCTTTAGCTTTTGCTATGGAAGAGGACTCCCCTCCAAATCCTTCCCTTGCTTGTCATCCTTCCTTGGAGGAGCTGGGAAAGGGTGATATTGCATGTAATCCGATTTGTAATAACTTCTCATCTGATGTTCTGGGGAGTTCTCAATCTTCTCATCCCCACTCTACTCCTTCGATGGATAAAATGCCAAGGAAGTTAAAGCTACTTTGGCAATGTCGACGATGAGCTACCAAGCACCTTTCTAGTATGGGGAATCGAACCTTGGAGGTTCACCTCTAAGGTTCCTCAGACCTCGCTCAGGTGAAATCCTCCAATCTCCTTGTGGTTGATAAATGCTCATCTGATGATGTTTCTCGTGAGATTACTTTAACCTCTAATGATATATCTTCTGTTAGTATAAATAACAATGTCGTTGGCTTTCCACTAAATTTTGATCTTGTCAAATAATAAAGGACCTTCGATAACTTTATCGTCAATTAATTTCCGTCGATCTAGTTCGCTAGCAATGGATTTTCTGATTGACAGTATTAAAACCTTGTCGATTCCTATTAACTTTGACGGATCTAAAATGTTTTCCTTGTTGAAAGCGGTTTATAGCCAGGATTTTCAAGATCTGCTTATGTTGCATAGTCCTAATGGTAAAAATTTGTTTGGGAATAATATAAATGGTGATCTTACTTGGGGCATTTATCTACCCCATCCCACCCCTCCTCCTGATCCTGACCCTCCTCAAATATCGAAAAACTTTCAGGAAGGTGGGACGGGGGACCTGAGCAATGATGGGAAAGGCAGATATAATTCATTAAAAGCGAGATCTCTAGACTCTTTGGACATTTCTGTCCCTAAGTCCCTTCACCTTCAAGAATTGGCATACATGGCACACTCACCATCTAGGCTTAGAGGAGTCCGTAGGGGTTAATCTTCGATGGGTTCGACTAGGGTTACCAGAAGTTGATCAAGATCCCCAACCTCTTTCTAATTCCCTATGAAGTGCCTTTTCTGGAATTGCAGGGGAATTATCAATATCCCTACTTTAAATCATTTAAAATCCTTGATTTTTGCTAATCATCTTAAGATTATCTTCCTTTTGGAGACTTTTACCAACCTTGTTGGAGTGACTAGGATTATGAACGAAATCCACTTTGACCACTCTTTGGCTCACCTTGATAGTCCTAATATCTGGTGTTTTTGGAAAGATCCTATTTCAATCACTACTTTGCATTCCTATTCCTAAGCCTTGACAGTTGAATGCAACCATCAAGGTAGATTGTTAAACATTCTGCTGTTAATCTTCATATGATTCTGAAACTAGACTCAACCTTTGGCAAAATCTTTCCACGATCATGACTATGGCTTCTCCCTCGCCATGGATCTTAGGTGGGGACTTCAATTGTATTCTTTCTGCTTCTGAGAAGATTGGTGGATGTCCTTTCTCTGAAGTTCAAGCTTCCCCTTTTCAATTGTTTATCAATGGTATTGCCCTTATTGATCTCCCCATGGGTGGTATTCAACTCTTGTGGTGTAATGGTAGGCAGGGTACTTCTAGGATCTATCAAAAGTTAGATAGAATTCTCCTTAATTTTGAGGTTATGGCCTACGAGCCTCTTGGAAAGTATCTTTCTCAATGTAATTCGGATCATGCTCTTATGTTCTTACATTTTGATAACTCTAAGGTTGGTCATCCCAAACCTTTTCGAGTTGAGAATATGTGGATGAAGGATGGGCATTTTTGGGATTTAGTTCATGAAATTTGGAACTTCTCTCCCAATGATCCTAACTCAGATCCTATCTCTAATCTTTATTCTAAACTTCATATTCAGAAATGGAGTTTAAAGTCTTGGATAGATTGACTTTTGGTAATATTTACAAAATGATCAAAAGTCTAGAGACTCGCTATGATGAGTTGGATGACAAATTATCTTCCCATTGGGATGATATTACTGCTGCTGAGCTCAGTGATTCTACTATCCTTCTTGATGATGCTCTTGCTAAGCTCAATGACTTCTTGGCCCAAAAAGCTAAAATCAATTGGTTGCATAATGGGAAAGTTTGTAATAAAATTTTCTTTACCACCATTAAGCGTCGCTTTGCTAAACGTGCTAGAGCTTCCTTAACTAATACTACTGGTGATGGGTCATGGCATAAAGCTGCTTCTCTTGCTGTGGATTATTTTCAGAATCTTTTATCGTCTCATGGGAGCCCCAATGCTGACAAATTCCTTGAGGTTATCCCTCCTATTATCACTTGAGATGTTTGTCAAGATTTGATCCATCTCCCTACTGAGTCTGAAATCTTTGATACTCTTTTGAAAATGCCTCCAAATAAGGCTCCTGGTCCTGACGATTTTAATATTGAATTTTTACCCAGTTTTTGGGATTTGGTCAAAAAAGATGTTATTGATGCTATTACTCTTTTTTTCTCTACTAAGAAAGCCCCTAGAGCCTTCAACAACACCTTCATTTCCCTTGTACCCAAAAAGCCCTTAGTGATGGACCTTTCTGATTATAGAGCCATTAGTCTCTGCAAGGTTTTTTATAAGATTGCCTCTGGAATCTTTGCTAACCGTCTATGTGCTCTCCTTCCTAAAATCATCTCTCTCGAGTAGATTGGATTTATAAAGGGTAGATCTATCTTCCATCATATTACTATTACCTTTGAATTAGCACAAAGAATCGATCGAAAGATTTTTTAATCTAATGCTATTATCCAACTCGATCTTGAAAATCCTATGATAGAGTGGAGTGGGAGGTTCTCTACAAGATCCTTCATCATTTTAGCCTTCCTGATGAGGTTTTCTGCCTCATGAAAGCTTTTGTTCAACATGAAGGTTCCTCTGTATTGGTTGATGGGAGTTCCTTCCCATTTTTCTGAGTTTCCCATGGCCTATGGCAAGGAATCCCAATCTCTCCTTTTCTACTTGACATTTTCATGGAACCATTCATTCGTGGTATTACGGAGCTTGCCTTTTTGGGTAAGATCATCCCTTTTTCGATTAAAAGTGTTGAAATAAACATATAAAGGAAATAAATAAGAACATATGCATTTCCAACATTTTTGCATAGATCAAAAATATTAAATCAAGCAAATCAAATATGATTTGGCAAGATCTGGAATAAAATAATGAACAAATAACATGCAATAGCACAAATAAACAAAACGAATAAAAGTTAGAGATTACTCTGATTGAAGCACCTATTAAGAACTTCTTTTAGAGAATGTATCGCCTCTCACAATATCAGTGTGTCGTGGTCTGACGAACTCCTCCCAGAATACGACGATCCACCTCCAAGATTCGACCCACTCTAATTTTGGAAGTCCTCAAAAATCACCTTAGGAGAATGAAGTCGAGATAATTTGATTTTCAACTAAATTCCCAATTGATCTGCCAATTTAATGGTTTGATCAACCAAAATCTTATTGTGGATCTGTCAATCTCTTTGTCTAACATTGACAAAAGTGATTGGAGATTTTTCTACCAATCTTACGCCAAACGAACGCACCAAGAAAGAGAGACAAGAATGAGAGAGGGGGGAGAGAGTGGAGAGAGCTTTCATGCTCTTATTGTGTGTCAAATGAGAGCCCCCTCGTGACCCTTCTATAGAGCCCATGACTAGATGCTTATGGAAATTCCCATTTTATGAAAATATGACAATTGATCGACAAATTAAGTTCATTGATCCAAATTGATTCTCACCCAAGCCTGAGCTCGAGCCTAAGCTGAGACGAGGCAGGGTGTACGCTCATGCGTGTGTTGTCCCCAACCCCATCTCTCACTCTTTGTTACATAACTCATGGGAGGCATAAGCTTTTTACACCAACCAAGAGGTTTATCCACTTCCAGTATGGGACTAAAAACCTCACCTAAATCTCACTGATTTCAACATGAATTCCATGTCACCATATAACAATTGTATCCCGATTGATGCAATTAGGATCTTAATTCCAACATTCCCCCACAAATTCATCATTGAAATTCAATGATAAATTCCTCAGCTACCACATTGTGCTTTCAGTAAAGGTACCTTCTGGTTTAAACCCTTACCTGAGTCATCCACCTTCACCACCACAGGAATAAAGTGAAACTAGTCTTGAACTCTTGACTTTTAATGTGGGGTGTATAGTGGTGACAACAGAGTGAAATTCTTGATGATAATCTTCAGGGGTGGTGCTCTTAAGGGTCATGCACCCTCTCCTGTTTCAGGAGTGTAATCGGAAAAGACCCTATTCCCTTACCTGCGGCCCATAGTAACGCTCATATAGTTGCCATTCTCTAAGGATGCACTGCTCAAATCCTGCTACAAAGACTTGAACCCATTCAGAGCCTTTGCTCTTCCTAAATTTGCAGCCTAAGGCACTCAAGCTTCCAGGGATTGTACTCAAATGCAAAAACATCTAACAATGAGAGCCAACTAGTTCCCCATACAAGTTGTTGTTACCATATTGAACCTACTTTATAGGATCTCCACTCAGTTAGGTTGGGTTGCTACTTTAAGTGAAATTCCAATGGGTCTCGGTCTCATCCCAAGCATAAACTTAAGGACCAAAGATCTATCAAGTACTTTAGTAAACGGATCTGCTGTGGTATCCTTGGATCGAATAAATTCCATAGCAATCACTCCTTGAGACACTAAATCCCTTATAGAGTTGAGTTTGATTTGGATATGTCTCCTTGATTTCTGATTAAACATTGAACTCTTAATCCTTGCTATAGCAGTAATGCTATCACAATGCAAAAATATCACAGAAATCAGCTTACCCACCATAGGGATTTCTGTAAGAAGTCCCTTTAGCCATTCAGCCTCAATTTCAGTGGTATCCAAAGCACATAGCTCAGCCTTAAAGGTTGATCGAGCTAATATGGTCTATTTTGCAGACCACCAGGAGGCTACACCACCTCCAAGGGTAAAGACATACCCTGTAACACCATTACTCTCATAATCCTCCATTTGATCAATCCAACTTGCATCACTATATCACTCCAAAACTGAATGATATTTACCATAACACAAATTAAGGGAAACAGTTCCCTTTTTAAGTACCTAAGTACTCGGTCTAAGGCATCCCAATGAGCACGGTTAGGATAACTTGTGTATCTACTCAACTTAGACATGGAAAAAGAAATATCCGGTCTAGTACAGTTAGCCAAATACATCAAGCTTCCCCTATGAATATCTTAGTTGTGAAATAGGCATTCTACGTTTGTTCTTATAGAGAGTTTTTGATGAATCAAAAGTAGTGCTTACAGCGTTGCAATCTTTATAGCCAAATTTCTCAAGAACCTTCTCAACATAATGAGATTGAGAAATAGTTATCCCTTCTACTGACCGAATTAGTTTGAGGCCTAGGATCACATTTGCAACACCCATATCCTTCATCTCAAACTTACTACTTAAGAACAACTTAGTTTCATTCACAATTCTAATATCTGATCTAAACAAAAATATATCATCTACATATATGCATAGGACAATACACATATCACCCTTAATCATAGAGTAGACATACTTGTTAGATTTGTGACCTACAAAGTCAAAAGATTGTATAGTCATATCAAACTTTTCATGTCATTACTTGGGGTCTTGTTTCAATCCATAAAGAGATTTAACAAGCTTGCAAACCTTTTTCTCATTCCCAGGAGCTACAAATCCCTCAGCTCGGTCCATATAGATCTCCTCCTCAAGATCGCCATGAAGAAAGGCGGTCTTCACATCCATTTGGTGGATAGTGAGATCATAAATAGAAGCCAATACAATAAGCATCCGGATAGTAGTTATCCTAGTTACTAGAGAATAGGTATCGAAATAATCGATTCCTTTCATTTGCTTGAACCCCTTAGCAACAAGTCTAGTTTTGTATTTTTCAATAGATCTGTTAGACCTGACTTTTCTCTTAAACACCCACTTGCACCCAATAGTAGAATACCCTGGAGGTAAATCAACTAACTCCCAAGTGCCATTAAAGATGATTGAGTTCATCACATTCTTAATGGCATCTTTCCAGTGCTTAGCTTCAGAAGAAACCATAACATCATGATAAGTAGGGGGATCGCCTTTGATTTGGTATGTAATAAAATTACTTCCCAAATCCTCAGCAATTCTTGGTCATTTACTTCTCCTAGGTTCAGACTCTTCTATTTGATTGGGTTCAGAAGGGGAAGAACTAGCCCCTACATTAGACATCCTTTCCATTTGATCAGCAATAGAACCAGATGTGGTAGTTAGATCATCTGAAGTCATATTTTGAGGTAATTCAGTCTTCATTGGGAAGATATCCTCAAAAAATGTAGCATCGCAAAGCTCAACAATAGTGTTAACATTTATACTTGAAATCTTAGATTTTATAACAAAAAATCTATAGGCATAGCTATTATTAACATAACCCAGAATGATCACGTCAACTGTCTTAGGTCCAAGCTTCTTCCTCTTGTGTTCTGGGACAACCACTTTTGCAAGGCATCCCCACACTTTGAGGTATTTTTGTTTCTCCAAATCTTAAATGGACTACTTTCCTTATGCTTCAGGGAAACTCTATTCAGAATATGGCATGTCATATTCAAAGCTTCCCCCTACATATAAGTCGGTAATCCTGAGTTTTACAAGAGAGTGTTGACCATGTTAGTTAAGGTCATATTCTTATGCTCTACTATCCCATTAGACTGAGGTAAATATGAGACCGTCACTTCATGAACTATACCGAAAGCCTAGCACTGTTCATCAAATAAGTTAGACGTATATTCCCCTCCTCTATCTAACCTCAATCTCTTAAGAGTTTTCTCAATTTGTGTTTCTACTTCGTTCTTAAAGATGAGAAATTTACTTAATGCCTTATCCATAGACTTAAGCAAATACACATAACAGTATCTACTACCATCATCTATAAACATGATAGAATACTTTTTATTATCCCTAATCAACATACCATTAAACTCGCATATATCCGTATGCACCAAATCTAGAGCCTCAGTATCTCTAGTAATAGAGTGAAAAGGCTTCTTAGTTTGTTTAGCCTACACACATATCTCACATTTCTTAGTTTAATCTATGGTGTGTTCAGGAATCATATTTAATTTCATCATTCTTTTTAAAGAATTAAAATTTACATGATCCAGTCTACCATGCCATTTATCACAAGATTCAGTATTACTGCAAATAGATTGAATCAAATGAAAACTAACATTATTTAAAGCATTTGATGATATATCCACATCACATCTCACTCTAAATAATAAATCAAAATCTACTAAATACCCATTTCCATAAAATATTCCATGTCTTAACATAACAACTTAATTACATTTAAAGTTTAACTTAAAACCCTCTCTAACTAATAAGGAATTAGAAAGAACAATCTTTTTGACAATAGAAACATGCAACACCCTGCGTAGTGTCCAGACTTGCCACGAGGAAAACCTCAAGTCCAAACCCCAGTACCTTGGCTACAGAATCATTCCCCATCTTCACAGTCCCACCATTGTAGGCCTGATAAGAAGAAAAGAATGATCTATTAGTACAAATATGTACATATGCTCCAGTATCCACGTGCCATTTAGTAGGATCGTGAATGACATAGAGTTTAGGTTTTATTGAGACATACTCATCGTTGGGCCCAGCCTCTTAGGTGATCACATTCACCTGAGGATTCTCATCCGTGGTCTTCTACTAAGCTTTATTAGAAGGGCAATCCTTCTTCAAATGTCCAACCTGCCCATAGTGCCAACATGGTTTGTTCTTGGATTTTTTCTAGATCTTGGGTTTGACATTCGTTTTATTTTTATTGTTCTTATTTTTATTCTCCTTGCCCTTAGATGTCATAACATTTTCCTTAGACTCCATAGGTACTATAGGTTTCTGTTCCTATGCTCTTCCTCAATAGCAATGGCTATCATCAAGTCATCAAGAGAAATCTTTCCCTTCCTATGCTTGAGAGTCATCTCGAAGTCCTCCCAAGATTTAGGAAATTTCTCAATGATAGACATGACTTGAAACTTCTCAGAAAGCTTCATTTCAACCTCTGCTAAACCATGGAGTAATAACAAAAATTCATGTGCTTGCTCTGATTCTGATTTACCTTTAGCCATTTGGAATTTAAGGAATCTTGCGACAAAGTATTTTTCATTACCAAGATCCTCGATATTATACTTCTTGTCCAACTCCTCCCATAACCCCTTTGCAATGGACGTGGATGTGCTGTACACATCAAATAGCACATTGGACAAAGCTAATAAGATACAACCATGACAATTGCAGTTACACCCATTCCACACATCCACTACCTTTTGGCCTTCAGGAGTAGGTTTTTCCTTATCCAAAATTGGGCATTCGATTTCCAATGCTGAGATTAAACCAATGGTGGTCAACTAAATCCTCCTACATTGTTGCCAATGCTTGAAATTTTACCCACCAAATTTCTCAGGCATATAAGATAAGTCTACACATGATTTAAAAGTCATTTCTGACATCCTAAATATTTTAGATCTAAGCGATACGTTTACTAAGATTGTTAAAATAAATGCATAAAGGAAATAAATAAATAAGAACATATGCATTTTCAACATTTTCACATAAATCAAAAATATTAAATAAAGCAAGTCAAACATGATTTGACAAGATTCATAATAAAATAAAAAACAAATACCATGCAATAGCATAAATAAACAAAATGAAGAAATGTTAGAGATTACTTCGATCGAAGCATCAATTAAAGACTTCCCTTAGAGAAGGTATCGCACCCCACAATACCGGTGCGTCGGGGTCTGATAAACTCCTCCCAAGATACGACGATCCACCTCCATGATTCAACGCACTCCGATCTTGGAAGTCCTTGAAAACCACCTAAAGTGAACGAGGCCAACATAATTTGGTTTCCGACCAAATTCCTGATTGATCTACTAATTTAATGGTTTGATCAATCAAAAATTTCTCGTGGATCTCTCAATCTCCTTATACAAGATTGACAAAAGTGATTGGAGATTTTTCTATCAATCTCATATCAAACGAATGCTCCAAGAAAGAGAGACAAGAACGAAAGAAATGGGGAGAGAATGAAGAGAACTTTTCTGCTCTTATTATGTGTCAAATGAGAGTCTCCTCGTGGCCCTTATATAAAGCCAATGACTGGATGTTTATGGAAATTCCTATTTTTTGGAAATATGACAATTGATCGACCAATTAAGTCCATTGATCCAAATTAATTCTCACCTGAGCCTGTGCCCGAGCCCGAGCCAAGGTGGGGCGGGGCACGCGCTCGTGCGTGTGTGGTCCACAACCCCACCTCTCACTCTTTACTACATAAGCCATGGGAGGCAGAAACCTTTTACACCCACCAAGAGGTTTGTCCACTTCCACTATGGGACTAAAAACCTCTCCCAAATCTCATTGATTTCAACATACATGTCACCATATAATAATTGAATCCCGATTAATGCAATTAGGCTCTCAAATCCAACAAAAAGAGGGGTTGATTTGCCTCTGGCTCTATTATATGCGGATGACAACATTATCTTTATGAATGGCAACCTTAACTCTATTTGGAATTTGGCTACTTTAATAAAAGACTTTGAGCCTTCTTTGGGTCAGAAAGTTAGCCTTTGTAAAAGTTATTGCTTGGTGGGTCGCCACTGCTCTTCCTCTAGGAGGGACCATTTGCTCTTTATTATGGGATATCAACTTGGGTCTTTCTCATTCATTATTTTGGATGTCCAATTTTCTTTGGGTGGGCTAAGATCTCTTATTTCTCTTCTATCATTAACAAAATCAAACCTAAGCTGGCTGGTTGGAAAGCCCATCTCCTCTCCTCAGCTGCTAGATTGCTTCTCATCAAACATGTCTTGACCTCTATTCCTATTCATGTTTTATCTATTATAGAGGTTCCTAAGATCGTCATTCGTAAACTTCCAGCTCTTTTTGCTGATTTCTTTTGGGGAAGTTCTGAAAACAACTCTCATCATCACTGGATTGCTTGGAGCACAATCACGCATCCTTTAGAGTTTGGTGGCTTAAGTATTCAAGGGCTGACCCTTTTCATTAAAGCATTAAGAATGAAAAGAACCTAGAATATGCTCTTTGGAGAATTTGTCTATACTAATCTTATGAGGGTCGTGTTAGTTCATTCTGATATCTCTCTTCCTTCTCAATTTCATCTTCTCTTGCAAGCCTATAGTGATATGAAACTGTTTATTCGCTGGGAGATTTATGAGGGTAAAGTTGATTTCTGGTTTGACTTGTGGATTGGGATTCCCCCCTTAGAAACTTCATCCCTGATGATTCTAATGTTCAACCTATAATGGTCCAGAAGGCTTTAGATGTGCTCCCTAAAATTCCTTTTATTTTGACTAATCCTCCTAATACTTATGCTGAAATCTCCAATATCACCTTGGATGATCAAAAGGACACCCCCATTTGGATCCTTGTCTCTTCTGGAACTTTTTCAATTTCCTCAACATATAAATTGATGCTTAGAGACTCCATGATGATACCTTCTGACAAAAATAGTTGGAATCTAAAGCACCCCCTTAGGATCTCCCTTTGTGCTTGGAAAATTCTCAAACTCAGGTTTCCGATGGATGACAACATCACTAAATTAGGGATCCCTTTGGTATCTAAATGTAATTGTTGCCCCATTTACCCTACATCTAAAACTATTTCTCACCTCTTTTCTTATAGTCAGTTGGTTCATAAAATCACTGATTGGACCTTCTCATCTAATTATCTCAACCGTGTGGATCCTTCCTCTTTTTTTGACATCATGTTAGACACTTCTACGTTGAGGCATGAGACCTCCATTAAGGGGTTGATATGTTGTATTTAGTTTAATGTCTGGTTGGTTAGGAATAAGATCAGAAATGATGCTCTTATGATATCTAATCTTCACCATTTCTTACTCAAAAATTGGAGGGATTTGCAAATGGCTAAGTGGCTTAAGTCTACCCATCCCACTAGTCTTGTTCTTAGTTAGGTCCGTCCTACTATGGGTTTTAAAATTAATGTAACTACTTTTAGGGAAAGGGATTACACTTTTTTGGGTTGGATTATTCGGGATCATCTTATGAACTTTGTTTTGGCTACAGCTGCTAAGTTCAATAGGATGTCTCTGGAAATTTCCGTCATCCATTCTATCATTCATGCTCTTTCTTGCTTTACTTTTGACTCTCTCCAGGTTGAGATGGAATCCACATTGCTCTATTATTGGTGGGCTGGTAAGCTTCAAGTTGCTTGGCAGGCTAAATGGCATTTTGTTATCCTCCGATCCCATTTTTAGAAGATTCAATCCATGACATATGTTCACCCAATGGTGAATAATGCTGCCTTTTATATTGTGGGTTTCGGGGAAGGCTATTGGAGATGCTTTAGTTCGTTGCTTTAGCTTCATCGTCGGATTGTAGGGCTTCTTAATTTGGACAAAATTCAAATGCCTTATATTATGTCTTTGTAGCTCCTGATCTTGTTGGGAGGTTTTGCTATTAGTTGTTTTCCTTTTTGTATTGTAATAAGCCACGAGTCATGGTCCGTTTTCTTGTATAGGTAGGTTTTGGTATGGTCCCCCTGCCTCGTTTTGATAGCCTCCAAGGATTGGAGGATGAATCAAATTTACTCCTAGTTTTTCTATAAAAAAAAAGGTGGCTAACTTATTATCACAATACATGGGAATAGGAGTCTGCACATTAAGTCCTAGGTCACTCAAGAAGGAGATGATCCACATGACTTCACATGTTGTATGAATCATGGTTTTGTACTTAGCCTTAGTGTTGGATCGAGCCACAAATATTTGTTTCTTGATTCTCCAGGAAATAAGATTTCCTTTGAGGAAAATCGCATAACTTGTGGTGGATTTCCTATCTTTGATGGCACTTGCATAATCTACTTCTTAGTAGGACATGATGTCTATGGAGTTGTTTTTATAGTGTAAACCCTTTCCAGGAGTCCCATTTAGATATTTTAGTATTAGGCATACATCATGACAATGACTATAAGATGATTTATCCATAAGCTAGCTAGCCCTGCTCACTACAAAACTTATATCTGGCCAAGTAATTATCAAGTATAGAACTTTCCCTACAACACTCTTGTAATGATGAATATCTTCAAAAGGTGGATCACATTCAAGCAATGTATACCTCTTCTTTTGCTCAATAGGCATGCCAGATGTCTTACTACCTAATATCCCAACTTCCTCTAGAATCTAAAGAGCATACTTTCTTTAAGACGAGGCAACACCACCTTGTTGTCATTCAGCTTCTATCCCTAGAAACTGTCTTAATTGCCCAAGATCCTTAGTGGCAAAAGTCTTGTGCAAGAAATCCTTTGTCTCCTAAATGCCATCAATATCGTCCCCGACCAACATCATATCATCAACATAGACATCCAAGCCAACAATCCCACCTACATAATACTTCATGAAACTAGAATGATCTACAAAAGACCACCTAAAGCAAATTTTCATCACCTCAGAACTTAATCTCTCAAACTATGTTCTAGGACTTTGCTTAAGGCCATAGATAGACTTTCTCAATCTGCGAACATACTCTTCTTGAGTCTCATATCCTGGGGGCTGCTACATATATACTTCTTCTATGAGATTGCCATATAAAAAGGCATTCTTTATTCATTGTAACAAACATGATGACTCAAATAGATTATACACAGGCCAAAGGTGAGAATATCTCAAAATAGTCAACACCATATACTCGAGTACACCAATATCGCCTCGAATCTACCAACGGTGCTATCAACAAGATATTTCGTCATATACACCCACTTGCAGTCCACCAAGGTGGCATTAGGACACAACACAAGATCCCATGTACCACGAGAGATCAACACTCTCATTTCTTCTTCATCCATAGCTTCCTTCCAATGTGGGTCCTGAGAGGCTTTAGCATAGTCACATGGAACAACTATACTAGTAAGAGCACTAGTAAACTACTACAGCTTATGATTCAAATGTGAAGTGGAGGTGTAATGAGACATCAAATGCAAGGTACAAGACCGGATGGACTTTCTGAGAGCAATGGGTTTGTTATTTTGGTTCTTTCTCGCAAATTGAATGTGATGTCCGGGTACTACAATCCTCAAAGGAGGAAACAAGTGTTGTAGGTAAAGGAGTTTGTGAAGATGGTGCCTCTCGTCTATAATAGACCTATGCCTCTCTAGGAGTAAGATCAATGCTATACCCCTCATTCGAGAAGTTGAGAACATTATCAAAGAATGTAGCATCAACAGTTACAATATACTTTCTATTTACTATATCAAAGCACCAATAGCCCTTTTGTGTCTGAGAATATCTTAAGAAAATGCACTTCACTAGTTGTGGGGAGAATTTATTCCGGTCAGCCAAATGCATGGAAGAAACAGGTAGGCTTGATTTGACTTTGGATCTAAAACCTAGTAGAGAATCTTGCTAAGTAACATGGAAGAACGAACTCGATTTATGAGACATGTAGACGTCAGCACTACATCTTGCCAAAATTTCTTGGGCGCCTCCATAAAGACAAGAAGGGCCCTAATAATGTCTAGTATATGCTTGAGCTTCCTCTCTACCACTTTATTCTATTGAGAGATGTGTGCACATGAGGACTGATGTATGATACCCTTCTCTGCAAAGGACTATAAGTCTATCTGCATAAACTTCAGAGCATTGTCACTATAGAATATCTAAATAAGGTGTCTATAACTCAACAAAGAAACATTTCACAATCTGAAGAATTTCTAGCCAATTCTTCATAAGAAAAACCCAGTAGTCTGACTATAGTCATCAACAAGGATAATAAAGTATCTATACCCTCTAGTACTACTAACATGTGCCTGTCCCCAAATGTCACAGTGTATAAGATGAAAGGGGGAAGAACTTAACCCTTCAATGTGACGTGGAAATCTAGTACAATGATGCTTTCCCAATTGTCACGCCTCGCAATCAAATTCGCACCAGTAAATAAATCTGAAAGCACTTTTCGTATCTTTCCAAAAGATGAATGACCCAGATGATGATGCCAAAAGAGTAAATCAGTAGAGATGGAAGCTTCTCCTACATACTGTGATGGGCTAGGTATTGAGACAATATAACCCATTTTCTCAACTTCTTCACCAATGATATCATTTGTGCTTGTCTTGAAAATAGTAGTGGTGCTCATAAAAAATAACTCGGCACTTCATGCCTTTGCAGAGTCTACTGACAGATAAAAGACTCATGGGAAATTCTAAAGCATCATGTATCTTTGGTAACTATAACTGAGATGAAAACTGTACGCCACCAACAATGGTAATTGGAGAGCTAGAACCATTTGTCACTTATATCTATGTTATATGTCTGACCTGTCGTGATGCCTGTAATGGACTAGTATCTTGTAAGATGGATAGACGCTCACGAGTCTATCACCCACTGTCCACGATTAACTATCATTGCTTGACCCTATGCTTCAAACTTGTCAACAACAAAGGCTACACCACTAGATTTCGTGTGTAGACATGTATATGTAGACCATCCATAAACTGACACAATGATGGCCAAAAGATATATTGATAAATACAGGGAAACAATCCCAAGCACCATAGGAGAGACGATATCAAGCACGATAGGGGAGGCACCAACCACTTCCATTGTTAAGAAATCCTTGTCACGAGCACCATGGCAAGTACACGAGTACTAGCAACCACGAGACCTAGCATAAGAACAACAATAGCAACAATAGTTGCACATAGCAGTAGCCAACAACACCTAACAGCAACAAGGCCACTTCACCATCACTCAATTAAGTGTGCACACTCCAATTTAGAGGGGAGTGTTAGAGAAAATTAGAAATTAGGATTATCTTTTTCTTATTTTGTTTCTTTCTAAGTTATAGAGATAAATTTTAGGGTTATTAGAAATTTGATAGCGATATGATTTATTTCCTTTCTAATAGAAATAAAATTAGATCCCTCTCTATATAAAAAAGATCAACTCCATGTTTTATTCTTTGATTGAATAATAAAATTTCTATTCTTCAAATCTTCACAACACTACAGAATTTTGCTTCCTACCTCAACTTGGAATTATGACAAGGATCCTAAGATGCTTCCAATCTAGGCAACTCACCCTTGACTCTGCTGATATAGTGATCACCCTTGACTTCAATGACTTCCTTTCACACTCCATCCATTGGTGTTTACATATGTAACGTAGGTGATAATGGTATTGTATGTTTTCATAAAATAAGGGATGCTCTAATAGAGTTGATGACTTTGAATCAAACGAAACTCCAAAATGGGATGCATGGCAAAAGCCATTGCATGGAGAGTAATGATGTTGATATGAAATACAAGGCTGTGGAGGGAGCGTTGGCATAGTTGGCAACTATATAACCCTAGAAACCATTAAGTAATAATGGATGGCACGAGCTGTTCTTCTCTTTTTCTTTATTTTCTTTCTGACAACGTCGACTGTCGCTATGGAAATTAATTTTTCAACCGCTAAAATATCAATATTACTGTAGAGGTATTATTCCGAGAACTCCCCATCCCGACACACACCGCCCCCACACCCCCCCCCCCCCCCCCCCCCCCTACTCGTCCGTCTCCTCCTACTCTCTGGGTAGAGTAACCCTACCGCACATGGACGGAGTTTACGGTGAGGCAAGAGGATCACGTGCACCATTCCCTTCTCAAGTTTTCCATTCAATTGTTTGAAAAAAATTTTAAGAATATATTTTTTAATTTAAAATTTATATGTAAAAAAAATTAAGATTTATGAATATGAATGTAAATTAAATAATAAAAATTATTTTCACATCTTCCTCGAATTCATGTGGTCCCCTCTAATTGCAAAATACACCTATCAGATATTTTACCTCTAATATTTTAGAATATGACAAAAATTCCTAGTTTCCTAATTAATTAAGCTATTCCTTTCAAAATATCTCCTATTACATTTAATTTTGTTAAAAATACAAGCAATTATTTAACAATATCTTGGTGTAGAGGGAATGACCAATTCCTCCCCCATATTATCCAAATGGGATTCGGATCATAAAAATTATAAATAAATAAATAAAATTTATTTAATAATTCTTGTTCTCAATAATGTTATTTGTGTTGATCCATATTTTGTTAAAATAAATATATATAGGAAATAAATAAATAAAAATATATCTATTTTCAATATTTTCGTATAAATCAAAAATATTAAATCAAGCAAATCAAATATGATTTAGCAAGATTCAAAATAAAGTAAAGAATAAATAACATGTAATAGCATAAATAAACAAAACGAATAAAGGTTAAAGATTATTCCGATCAAAGTGTCCATTAAGAGCTTCCTTTAGAGAATGTATCGGCCCCCACAATATCAGTGTATCGGGATCTGACAAACTCCTCCCAAGATACGACGATCCATCTCAAAGATTCGGCGCACTCCGATCTTAAACATTCTCAAAAATCACCTCAGGAGAATGAAGTTGAGGTAATTTGGATTCCAACCAAATTCTCGATTAATCTATCAATTTAATGGTTTGATCAATTAAAAATTTCTCGTGGATCTCTTAATCTCCTTGTGCAAGATCAACAAAAGTGATTGGAGATTTTTCTACAAATCTCATGTCGAACGAATGCACCAAGAAAGAGAGACAAGAACGAGAGAGAGGGGGAGAGAGTAAAGAGAGCTTTTCTGCTTTTATTGTGTGTCAAATGAGAGCCCCCTCGTAGCCCTTGTATAAAGCCTACGACCAGACGTTTAAAGAAATTTTCATTTTATGGAAACACGTCAATTGATCGACCAATTAAGTTCATTGATCATCCAAAACAACTGGTCCATCAAACTTCACTATTTGGTTGACCAATCCAATTGATTAACCAAACTAAATTCATTTATCGACCAAAACAATTGGTCGACCAATTACACTATTTAATAGACCAATCCAAGTCAAAATCATGAGATTAAAAATCCGTAGCAAAAGTAGTCCAAGTTTTAAATTAATTTCAACATGAATCCTCACGTCACCATATAACAATTACATCCCAATTGATGTAATTAGGCTCTTAAATCCAATAATCCCCCACAAATTCATCGTTGAAATTCAACGATAGATTCCTCGGCTACCACACTCTACTTTCAGTAAAGGTACCTTCCGGTTTGAATCCTTACCTGAGTTATTCACCTTCAGGGCCACAGGAATAAAGTCAAACTAGTCTTGAATTCTAGACCTTTGATGTGGGGTGTATAGTGGTGACAACAGAATGAAGTTCTTAATGATAATCTTTAAGGTTGGTGCTCTTAAGGGCCATGCACCATGTCCTGTTTCATGTGTAATGAAGAAAGACCCTATTCCCTTACCTGCGGCCCACAACAACACTCACATAGGTGGCATTCTCCAAGGATGCACTACTCACATCCTGTCATAAAGGCTTGAACCCATTCAGAGCCTTTGTTTTTCCTAAATTTGCAACGTAAGGCACTCAGGCTTCCAGGGGTTGGACTTAGATGCAAAACCATATAACAATGAGTGCCAACCAGTTCCTCATACAGCTTGTTGTTACCACATTGAACTTACTTTGTGGGATCTCCACTCAGTTAGGTTGGGTTGCTACTGCAGGTAAACTCCTAATGATCTCAATCCCATCCCAAGCCTAAACTTAAGGACCAAAGATCTATCAAGTCCTTTAGTAAACGAATCTACTATGTTATCCTTCGACCCTATAAATTCTACAGGAATTACTCCTTGAAACACAAAATCCCTTACAGACTTGAGGCTAATTTGGATATGTCACCTTGTTTTCAGATTAAACATTGAACTCTTAATCTTTGCTATAGCAGTCATGCTATCACAATGCAAAGATATCACAGGAATTGGCTTACCCGCCATAGGGATTTCCGTAGGAAGTCCCTTTAGCTATTTAGCCTCAATTCCAGTGGTGTGCAAAGCACATAGATCATCCTTAAAGGTAGACCAGGTTAAAATGGTTTGTTTTGCAGACCGTCGGGAGACTGCACCGCCTCCAAGGGTAAAGACATACCCTATAACACCATTATTCCCGGAATCCTCCATTTGACCGATCCAACTTGCATCACTATATCCTTCCAAAACTGAAGGATATTTACCATAATGCAAATTAAGGGAAACAGTTCCCTTTAAGTACCTAAGTACTCGATCTAAGGCATCCCAATGAGTATGATCAGGATAACTTGTGTATCTACTCAACTTAGACACAGAAAAAGAAATATCTGGTCTAGTACAGTTAGCCAAATACATCAATCTTCCTATAATCTATGAATATCTTAGTTGTGAAACATGATTCCACTTTTGTTCTTATAGAGAGTTTTCGATGAATCAAAAGGAGTGCTTACAGCCTTGCAATCTTCATAGTTAAATTTCTCAAAGAACCTTCTCAACATAATGAGATTGAGAAATGGCTATGCCCTCTACTGACCAAATCAGATTGAGGCCTAGGATCATATTTGCAACAACCATATTCTTCATCTCAAACTTACTACTCAAGAACAACATAGTTTTATTCACAATTCTAATGTTTGTTCCAAACAATAATATATCATCTACATATAGGTATAGGATAATACACATATCACCCTTAATCATAGAATAGACACACTTGTCAGATTTGTGACTTACAAAGTCAAAAGAATGTATAATCTTATCAAACTTTTCATGCCATCGCTTGGGTGCTTGTTTCAATCCATAAAAAGATTTAACAAGCTTGCAAACCTTTTTCTCATTCCGAGGAGCTACAAATCCCTTAGGCTGGTCCATATAGATCTCCTCCTCAAGATCGCCATGAAGAAAGACAATCTTCACGTCTATTTGGTGGATAGTGAGATCATAAATAGAAGCCAATGCAATAAGCATCAAGATAGTAGTTATCCTAGTTATTGGAGAATAGGTATCGAAGTAATCAATTCCTTCTATTTGCTTGAACCCCTTAGCAACAAGTCTAGCTTTGTATTTTTTTAATAGATCTGTCAAGCCTGAATTTTCTCTTAAACACCTACTTGCACCCAATAGTAGAACACCCTGGAGGTAAATCAACCAACTCCCAAGTACCATTAAGGATGATTGAGTCCATCTCATTCTTAATGGCATCTTTTCAGTGCTTAGCTTCAGAATAAGCCATAGCATCATGATAAGTGGGGGGATCGCCCTCAATTTGGTAGGTAATAAAATCACTTCTCAAATCCTTGACAAGTCTTGGTCTTTTACTTCTTAGACTTTTCTACTTAATTAGGTTCAGAACAGGAAGAACAAGCCCCCACATTAGACATCATTTCCATTTGATCAGGAATAGAACTAGATGTGGTGGCTAGATCATCTAAAGTCACATTTTGAGGTAATTCAATCTTCATAAGGAAGACATCCTCAAAAAATGTAGCATCGTGAAGCTCAACAATAGTGTTGACATATATGCCTACAATCTCAGATTTTATAACAAAAAATCTATAAGCATAGCTAGTATCAACATAACCCAGAAAAACCATGTCAACTATCTTAGGTCCAAGCTTCTTCCTCTTGTGTTTGGGACAACCACTTTTCCAAGACAACCCCACACTTTGAGGTATTTCAAACTTAGTTTCCTGTTTCTCCAAATCTCAAATGAACTACTTTCCTTATGCTTGAGGGGAAATCTATTCAGAATATGGCATGTCGTATTCAAAGCTTCCCCCCTACATGTAAGTAGGTAATCCTGAGCTTTGCAAGAGAGCATTGGCCATGTCAGTTAGGGTTCCATTCTTTCAGTCTGCTATCTCATTAGATTGAAGCGAATATGGGGTCGTCACTTCATGATTTATACCAAAATCTTGGCACTATTCATCAAATAATTTGGACATATATTCACCTCCTCTATCTGACCTCAGTCTCTTAAGAGTTTTCTCAGTTTATGTTTCTACTTCTTTCTTAAAGATGAGAAATTTACTTAATGTCTCATCCTTAGACTTAAGCAAATACTCATGCAGTATCTACTACTGTCATATATAAAGGTGATAAAATATTTTTTATTGTCTCTAGTCAGCACACCATTAAACTCGCAGATATCCATATACACCAAATCTAAAATCTCAGTATATTTAGTAATAGAGTGAAAAGGGATTTTAGTTTGTTTAGCCTGCACACATATCTCTTATTGCTTAGTTTAATTTATGGTGTGTTCAGGAATCATATTTAATTTCTTCATTTTTTCTAAAGAATTGAAATTTACATGACCCAATCTACCATGCCATATATCACAAGATTTAATATTACTACAAATAGATTGAATCAAATGAAAACTAATATTATTTAGACCATTTTTAGATAATACATCCACATCATATCTCACTCTAAATAATATATCAAATTCTGCCAAATACCCCTTTCTATAAAATATTCCATGTCTAAACATAACAAATTTATTATATTTAAAGTTTAACTCAAAATCCTCTCTAACTAACAAAGAACTAGAAAAAACATTCTTTTTCATGGCAGGAACACGCAACACCCTACGCAATGTCTAGACTCGCCTTGAGGAAAACCTCAAGTCCATGCATCTGAATTCCAGTGCCTTTGCTGCAGAATCATTTCCTATCTTCATAGTCCCACTACTACAGGTCTGATAGGAAGAAAATAATGATCTATCAATATAAATGTGTACATTGGTTCCATGAGCCATTCAGTAGGATCATGAATAACATAGAGTTCTACTTTTATTGAGACATAACCATCATTAAGCCCGGCCTCCTTAGTGATCACATTCACCTAAGAATTCTCATCTGTGATCTTCTGCTGAGATTTATTAGAACAATCCTTCTTCCAATGCCCAACCTGCCCACAATGCCAACATGGTTTGTTCTTAGATTTCTTCTGGATCTTAGATTTGGCCTTCATTTTATTTTTATTTTTCTTATTTTTATTCTTGCCCATAGATGTCATGACATTCACCTTAGATTCCTTGATTTTTATTTCCTATTCTCTTCCTCATTAGTAATGACTATCATCAAATTATCTAGAGAAATCTTTCCCTTCTTATGCTTGAGAGTCATCCTAAAGTCTTCCCAAGATTTAGGAAATTTCTCAATGATAGACATAACTTGAAACTTCTCAGGAAGCTTCATTTCAGCCTCTGCTAAGCCATGGAGCAATAACAAAAATTCATGTGCCTACTCCGATACCAATTTACTCAGCCATTTGGAATTTAAAGAATTTTGCGACAGAGTATTTTTCAATACTAAGGTCCTCGGTATTATACTTCTTGTCCAACTCCTCCCATAGCTCCTTCGCAGTGGATGAGGATGTGTTGTATACATCAAACAACACATTGAATAATGCCAACAAGATGCAACCATGACAAAAGCGGTTGCACTCATTCTATGCATCCACCACCTTTTAGCCTTCAGGAGTGGGTTTTTCCTTATCCAAAATTGGGTAATCAATTTCCAAACGCTGAGATCAAACCAATGGTGGTCAACCAAATTCTCATGCATTATTGCCAACACTTGAAATTTTGCCAACCAAATTTCTTCGACATACCAGATAAGTCTACACATGATTTAAAAGTCATTTTTGACATCCCAAATATTTTAGATCTAAGAGATACCTTCTCTAAGATTGCTAAAATAAATGCATATAAGAAATAAATAAATAAAAACATATGTATTTCCAGAGTTTTTGCATAAATAAAAAATATTAAATCAAGCAAGTCAAACATGATTTGATAAAATCCAGAATAAAGTAAAAAATAAATAATATGCAATAGCATAAATAAACAAAACGAAGAAAAGTTAGAGATTACTCTGATCAATGCGCCCATTAAGGACTTCTCTTAGAGAAGGTATCGCCCCCCATAATACTCGTACATCGGGGTCTGACGAACTCCTCACAAGATACGACGATTCACCTCCAAGATTTAACATACTTCGATCTTGGACATCCTCGAAAATCACCTCAGGAGAACGAAGCCGAAGCAATTTGGTTTCCAACCAAATTCTTGATTAATCTACCAATTTAATGGTTTGATCATCCAAAAACCTCCCATGGATCTCTCAATCTCCTTGTGCAAGATCAACAAAAGTGATTGGAGATTTTTTTACCAATCTGACGTCGAACGAATGCACCAAGAAAGAGAGACAAGAATGAGAGAGAGAGAGGGAGAGAGTAGAGAGAGCTTTTCTGCTCTTATTGTGTGTCAAATGAGATCCTCCTTGTGACCCTTATATAGAACCCACGACCAGACATTTAAGGAAATTCCCGTTTTATAGAAACACGACAATTGATCGACCAAAACAATTGGTCGCTTAAACTTCACTATTTGGTCCACCAATCTAATTGATCAGCCAAAACAATTGGTCTACCAAGTTCACTAATTTATCGACCAATACAGGTCAAAATCGTGAGATTAAAAATACGTAGGAAAAGGAGTCCAAGTTCCAAGTTGATTCACCTGAGCCCAAGTTGGGGCAGGGCAGGGCGTGCACACGTGTGTGCGTAGTACCCAACCCCACCTCTCACTCTTTGCTACATAAGCCATATGAGACAGAAGCCTTTTGCACCCACTAAAAGGTTTGTCCACTTCTAGTATGAGACTAAAAACTTCTCCCAAATCTCATTGATTTTAATATGAATCCTCACGTCACCATATAATAATTACATCCCAATTGATGTAATTAAACTTTCAAATCTAACATATTTTTCCTATTTAAAGAGGTGTTTTCTTATTAAATAAAATTTGATTCCCAAAGTTCAAGAGATAATCCAAGTATTAATGTGATTTATCAATATGATTTATCCTTACTATTGCAATTGTTTTCACCCCTACCCCATGGCCAATCCCCCTACCTCTATCTTCTCACATCATACCTTATTTGCTAATTGTCAAAGGCTGGTTGACGGTCTTGATTTGCATGAGTTCCGTTGTTCACTCCCACCGCTTCTCCTTTCATTATTAAGACTACACTGGATTCCCCACTGTTAAGACCGTTCTATTAAAGCCCTTTAAGACGTCTGGGACTTCTGTCAGACATCTGGTCAGACGTCTAGACACCTTCCCAGACGTCTGGAAATCAATTTTTGTGTGCGTACGCCCTTGAGTCTGCGAGCGTGCTGCTCGCAGACTGGGCACAACCATCTTCTTCTCTCCCCTCTCACTGACAGAACAATCCCCTGCACCTACTTAAACCCTTCTCCTCTCCCTCGTTCACCACCCCACTTCCAGCCACCTTCTCCTTCCTCCAGTGAGAGCGAGAGCGGCGAGTGCAGCGAGCGAAGCGGCGGAGAGGAGGAGAAGCGTGAGAAGGAGAGGAGAGCGTGCTAGCTCGCGAGAGAGCTCGCTGGAGAAGCTCACAGCCGGTCGGGCATGCGCAAGGCGGAGAGGTGCGCCGGGGAGGTTCTTCCCGATGCTGCTGCTGCTAGAGCAGCAGACAAGCGAGCACGGCGTGACTGCGCGCAGCACGAAGAAGACGAAGAAGCTTCTGGTTCTAGGATTTTTCCTAGAATCAAACGTCTGGACCTGCATCCAGACGACGTAGATGACGTCTGGAGGAGGCTCCAGATGGCTGAGAGGTAAATCCTACGCCCTATGCCTCCCTTTGCAGATACAACCATGCAGGCCGTTCTGCCGAGGCACTGATACATGCTGTATTGAGGAGATTTACATTGCGCGTGCAGGATTCATTTTGGGAAGGTGCGGGACACACCCTCCCATGCGGTTCAGACATCTAGGCAAGGCACCAGACGGCGGGGAGCATCTCCAGACGTCCGGAGAAGTGGTCGGACGTCTGGAACTAGGTCCAGACAGTTCAGAAGGATCCTTGGATGTTTAAGGAGCAGCGCAGAGTGAGGTATGATTCTGGACTTCTTTTAAGACGTCTGGAAGGTGTTCCAGACGTCTGATTTGAGTCAGGATTGTCATTTTTGACCTGTTTAGGGTCCGTTTGAGGTCTAATTTCCGCAATTAAGATTTCGTTCTTCTTAGTATAAGTTCCTCTACTTGTTGGAATGCTTTTATCATGTTCTGAGTGATTTCTTGTGGTTGATCCTCGTGTTAGGACCTCGTTCCGTTGCAGGTTTGGGTATCACGAAGGCACGTGGACCTACCGATCAAGCCCCCATTACTCCTGGCTTTGCTGGTAGAGTGACTTCCCCTAGATTAATTACAAACATGAATGCATATCTAGAATGAATGTTAGATCCTAGGGTATGGCATGAATCCTAAGACTAGAAACACTAGATTGAATGTTAGATCCTAGGGTATGGCATGAATCCTAGGATTAGAAACATTGAAATAATTATATTGAATGCATGAATTGCAGTCTTGGATGATTAAATAAAATAATAACAATTGCCTGTAATTGGATAACAGCTACCTGTGGAATGTAAAGTACTGTTGTTAGCAACTGTTGCATGTATGTTCCTGTTGTTGCAATTAAATACGAGCTTCCTGTATATGAAATGGAAATAGAAATGATGAAACCTAGTATGGCTTGGCCAGAGAAACATGAGCATGAACCCTACGGGAATTAGGAGTAGAGCTCCTAGAAATAAATGGAATAGAACTGGAAATGTGAATGGGGAGGTGAGCTGGCCTTTGAGTACGGAGTACCAACGAGAGCGACTGTCCTCCTGTTTAATGCAGAGGGGAGCTAGTCACCCTAGGGTTGGGACCCGGGGTTAGGACTGACCACTTTGTACCGACTTTTTAGCCTTCACGTACACAGTATCGGGGAGAGCTACTAGTGTAGGGAGAGAGCTAGCCACCCCACGGGGCCCGGGGTTCAGCTAGCCATCCTACACCGACTTGTTAGGCCCACTGGGCAAACCAGGGTAGTCAGGTGAGGGTGCGCGGACTGTGGAGGGGTGAGACCCTTGTTTGGTTCTTAGGGGCTAGACCCCTGTTACTGAGAGGGCTATGCCCTATACTGGTTCCGTGCTGTGCTTTGGGTGCACCCGTTAACGAAAATGACTAACTGTGTGCTAGTGTAGGGTAGCTACCTGTGCGCTTATCGCGCGTGCCGTAGTCACTGTTACGTCTGTCAGCGACCTTGGGGAGGTTAACTGAGTGTAGGACCACCACGGGGGTTTCTCCCAGCCAGGAGAGTACCACGTGCTACTTCTACCCTTCAGAAAAGACTGTAATCAAGATCGTTCCCACGAGAAACATTTGAGATTAAGAAAAAGACCTGATAACTAAACCAAGTGATGAAAGAAAGAATAATTAGTTAAATAAAGAAAGAAAGAAATTGAAAACAAAAGCTACCTGTCCACCTTTACTATTTTTAGTTAGCTGGTTGCCACTCTACTCAGCATTCGCTGATTTCGTGTACTCATAACCTTTTTCAGGTCCAGGTGTTGAGCAGCCAAAGCCTACAGCTGCAGAGGGTGCGGGGCCTAGTAGAGCCCAGTAGTTGTACCTTTTGTTTGTACCCCGTTTCCATTGTAGTGAGTATTTTTGTTACACTTTTGTACTCTTTTATTATAAACTTTATATTCCTGTACCTTTTTAAATTCTCTACTGTTGTGGTGGTGTGTACTGTAGTAATTTACTTCTTTACTGCTGTATTTTTGTTACTGTTAGTTGCTTGCATGGTGAATGTGGTTTATTTTTATTGCTTTTTGGTTACTTCCTCGTTGGACAACTGGGTCTTAGGATCAGTCGAGTTGGTCCAGTCTCGTGTCCTGTAGGGATTCGAGAATCGGGTCGTAGCAAGATGGTATCATAGCAATGTCGTCCCGAGAAGTGAACAAACTAGTTGGAAAATAACCAATTCACATGCTTGTAACTAGAGTAACCACCACAACGTACCTTTTGACTTCTGTTCTGAGGTTCTTTCATTGAATGTCGGTTCGAATTAACGTCTTTTCTGTTCTGTGTTCGCGTCTCCTTACAGGAGATGCCTCGACGAGGGGGCAGCGAGGTGGGCCGCGGGTGCAGTCGAGGACGAGGTCGAAGGGGCAGGCGCGTTGAGCTCGATGCCTTAGTGGACCAACCACTACTTTCGAGCATTCAGGCCTAGGACCTCGCCCAGCTGATACGGGAAATCGTATGACAGGAGCTTCACCTGCCTCCACAAGCACCTCTCCCTGGAGCTGCAGAGGGGGAGTCCTCTGTGGGACTACGAGATAGACACAGCACTGGACATGGGGGAGGGGGTGGCCCTCCACCACCCCCACCTTCCTCCGGCACTTCCGAGCACGAGCCCTCCTTACCTGGAGGCATACCCGTTTCTCCCCTTCAGTGCCATTACGAGCTTTTCGGACAATTCTAGAAGCTGAAGCCCCCCTCCTTCAAGGGGGATGAGGACCCGACCAAGGTGGAGGACTGGCTTAAGTAGATCAAGAAGGTGTTTGACACCCTTCACCTCCCTGTGGAGTGCCGTGTGGCCTTTGCCACGTACCAGCTGGAGAGCGTGACACACAGGTGGTGGAGGGTAGTCAGGGGTCAGGAGAGGGCTGAGCCGACTTGGGACCAGTTTGTCACCCTCTTTTGCGAGCAGTACTTCCCCCAGACGTGGCAGGACCAGAGGAGGTGGGATTTCCACACTCTCCGCTAGGGGATGATGACTGTGAGCGCGTATCGCACGCGTTTTCTGGAGCTGTCTCGTTTCGCCGCGACAGCTGTGGCTACCGAGGAGGAGTGCCTTTGGAGGTTCACCGAGGGGCTCCGGCCTACTATTCGGGGGTATGTCAAACCCCTGAAGTTGCCTACGTTCTCGAGGGTGGTCGAGGCAGCCATGACATATGAGGAGACCAACCTGTCCGCACATGACACTGACAGCGGACGGAAGAGGCCCTATCAGCCAGACTACTCACAGGGCCGACAAGAGAGGAGGCACATGGCGCTCGCAGGAGAGCCGTCACATTTTGCGGGGCCGTCAGTGACCTTTGGGGGCCCCCGATAGGGGCCAGTTGCCAGCACCGGACCCCCACTTAGCCGTCAGCAGGGACCCACTGAGGGCGGGAGTCGAGTTCCCCTTTGCTAGCAGTATGGCCAGCCGGGCCACATTAGGTGGGACTGCTCGTCTAGGGCTAGAGGTCAGCAGATGCTCCCCGCACCGAGAATTGGAGGACAAGCAGGAGGCCGCAGTTTCCAGGCTCGAGGGGGAGGACAACAGTCGCGGGGAGGGTACCGGCCAGAGGCTACTCGTCCGACGCAAAGTGTGGCTGCTTCGTCCTCACCTAGGGCTGAGGGGCGTATCAACGCCCTAACACACAGAGACGCCAAAGCTTCATGTTCAATGGTGGCAGGTATAGTTACAGTTTTTGGTAGACTAGTTTACACGCTTTTTTATTCTGGTGCCACACACTCGTTTGTCGCTGCCAGTTTTGCCATTAGTTTGGGGCAAGACTATATATTGTTAGAGGATCCATTTGTGATCAGAGGTCCAGGTGGTCAGCTGTTTGTAGCAGAGGAGGTTTACACAGGTTGTGAGGTCAATGTTAGGGGACACAGCCTTCCCGGTGACCTGATTGTGATACAGATGGAGGACTTTGGCATGATTCTGGGGATGGACTAGCTGTCCGCTTACCACGCCTTGGTGGACTATTTTGAGAGGAAGATCATCTTCTCCATACCGGAGTTGCCTTCTTTCGAGTTTCATGGGCAGCCAGTGGACGGAGGCTTCAAGTGCATTTCTGCACTTCGGGTAGCGAGACTTTTGGGCCAGGGGTGTGAGGGCTTCCTGGCTTGTGTGGTGATGGAGCCCAGCCCTGTGGCAGACCTTCAGAGTATCCCGATAGTCAAAGAGTGCCCCGACGTGTTCTCAGATGAGTTGCCAGGGCTACCGCCCGAGCGTGAGATCGAGTTTGAGATCTCAATGGTACCGGGGACCAGCCCCATTTCTACAGCGCCTTACAGGATGGCACCACTTGAGCTGCGAGAGCTCAAGTCCCAGTTGCAAGACCTTCTGGAGAAGGGCTTTGTGAGGCCCAGTGTGTCTCCATGGGGAGCTCCGGTATTGTTTGTGAAGAAGGATGGTACCCTACGCTTTTGTGTGGACTACAGACAACTAAATAGGGTTACCATCAAGAACAGGTATCCACTGCTGAGGATTGATGACTTGTTTGACCAGTTGCGAGGTGCCATGGTATTCTCCAAGATAGACTTGAGGTCTGGGTACCACCAATTGAGGATTAAGGAGACAGACATCTCCAAGACCACTTTCCGCACCCGGTACGGACACTACGAGTTTTTGGTCATGTCGTTTGGGCTGACCAACGCTCCCGCTGCCTTCATGGATTTAATAAACCGAGTGTTCAGACCCTATCTAGATCAGTTCGTGGTGGTATTTATTGATGATGTGCTCATCTACTCCCAAGATCAGGCGTAGAATGGACAACACTTGCGGATGGTTTTGGACACACTGAGACAACGTAGGCTGTACACCAAATACAGCAAGAGCGAGTTCTGGTTGAGGGAGGTGACCTTCTTGGGCCATGTGATCTCCGAGGATGGCTTGGATGTGGACCCAACCAAGGTTGTGGTAGTGCTCAGGTGGGAGAGACCGCGTACAGTTACAGAGATCCGCAGTTTCTTGGGACTGGCAGGCTACTACAGGCGGTTTATCAGGGGTTTCTCGCAGATTGCATGTCCTATGACAGCTGACCTGGAAGGACGTGCCCTTTTCTTGGACAGATGCTTGTGAGGCATGTTTTTAGGAGCTAAAGGAGAGGCTGACTTCAGCTCCCGTGCTCACCATCCCAGACAACAGTGGTGGGTTCGTTGTGTACACGGACGTCTCCTTGCAGGGGTTAGGGAGTGTGCTCATGCAGAGGGGTCACGTTGTCGCTTACGCTTCACGGCAACTGAAGCCCCATGAGCATAGCTACCCTACCCACGACCTAGAGCTGGCAGCTGTCGTCTTCGCGCTAAAGACTTGAGGCACTACCTGTATGGTGAGACCTTTGAGATTTTCATAGATCATAAGAGCCTCAGATACTTATTTGATCAGAAGGAGCTCAACATGAGACAGAGACGTTGGTTAGATCTCCTGAAGGACTATGACTACAGCATTTCCTACCATCCAGGGAAGGCCAACATGGTGGCTGACGCCTTGAGCCGAAAGGCGCCCGCCCACTTGGCCAGCTTACAGGCGCAGAGTTGGAGCCTCATGGAGGAGATGGGCAGTTGGCAACCCTTAGAGTTTCTGGGGTACTGTGGGGCAGTGACTGTGACACGACAGACGAGGCCAAAGCTGATAGACCGCATCATCACAGGACAGATGGCTGACCCATACTTGCAGTCGTTGCGTGACAGAGTACTGTCTAGGGCCCTAGGGACTTCTCCTTTACAGACGAGGTGCTGCACATGAGGAGACGTTTGTGCATTCCCAGGGATGAGGAGCTATTGAGAGAGCTCCTGACTGAGGCACATGGTTCTAGGTTCACCATACATCCCGAAAATACAAAGATGTATCATGATTTGAGATGCGACTTTTGGTGGAGAGGAATGAAGCGAGATGTAGGTGAATTCGTGCAGTAGTGTTTAGTGTGCCAGCAGGTGAAGGGTGAGCATCATAGGCCTGTAGGGCCGTTGCAGCCACTTCCAGTGCCAGAGTGGAAGTGGGAGAGCATCACCATGGACTTGGTGGTGGGCTTGCCCGTTACCCAGCGAGGACACGATGCAGTTTGGGTGATCGTAGACCGATTGATGAAGATGGCACGTTTCTTGCCGATCAGAGTCACTTTGGGACCAGCACAGTTGGCAGAGAGGTATATCCGCAACGTGGTACGTCTACACGGAGTTCTACGGGAGATTGTATCCGATCGGGATACCCGCTTTACGTCCCAGTTTTGGGCTAAGTTTTAGCAGGCCTTGGGGACACGGTTGAGGTTCACTACAGCAATCCACCCCCAGACGGACGGATAGTCAGAGTGCACGATACAGACACTTGAGGACCTTTTGCGTGCTTGTGTACTAGACTGGAGGGGCTCTTAGGAGGAGCACTTGCCCCTAGCGGAGTTTACATATAATAGCAGTTATCACTCGAACATCGGCATGGAACCTTACGAGGCTCTGTACGGACGGAGGTGTACTGCACCCTTGAGTTGGGTTGAGGTGGGGACTAAGTGGGAGGTTGGCCCTAGGCTGATCTGGCAGAGTCAGGAGGTGATCGAGCAGATTCACAGGCAACTCCGCACTGTCAGGAGCAGACAGAAGAGCTATGCAGATCAGAAATGTAGATAGGTGCAATTTGAGGTTGGGGATCATGTCTTCCTTCGCGTTTCGCCCATGCAGGGCCTGCAGCGATTTGGGGTGAGAGGGAAGCTCTTGCCGAGGTTTGTGGGACCCTTTGAGATCCTGGAGCGGGTTGGACCCGTTGCTTATAGGCTTGCCCTTCCTCCCCACCTTTCTGGTGTGCATGACGTGTTCCACGTGTCCAACCTCAGGAAGTACGTCACCGATCCCAATCACGTTTTGAGCCACGAGAGCGTCGAGGTGGGTGATGACCTGACCTACCCCGAGCGGCCAGTGCAGATACTCGATAGAGCCGTCCAGAGTCTAAGATGGAAGCAGGTACCCCTGGTGAACGTCATGTGGAGGAGCCAGCTGTACGAGGAGGCTACCAGGGAGCCTGAGGCAGCGATGCGAGAGCAGTACCCGGAGCTCTTTGAGGGTACATCTTTTCAGACCAACTTCGGTCCTCTTTGAGTTTGTTATGCGTATGTTGTCTCTTTTCCGCACCTAGCTAGTGCAAGTTTCAGGGACGAAACTTTCTTTGAGTTTGTTATGTTGTTAAGACCATGCTATTAAAGCCCTTTAAGACCTCTGGGACTTGGGTCAGACGTCAGGACACCTTCCCAGACGTCTAGAAATTAATTTTTGTGTGCGTACGTCCTCAAGTCTGCACGCGTGTCGCATGCAGACTGTGCACAGCCATCTTCTTCTCTCCCCTCTCACCGAGAGAACCCTCCCTCGCGCCTACTTAAACCCTTCTCCTCTCCCTCGTTCACCACCCCACTTCCGGCCACCTTCTCCTTCCTCCAGCAAGAGTGAGAGCGGCGAGTGCAGCGAGCGAAGCGACGAAGAGGAGGAGCAGCGTGAGAAGGAGAGGAGAGGAGAGCGCACAAGCTCGCGAGAGAGCTCACCAGAGAAGCTCACGGCCGGTTGGGCATGCGCAAGGCGGAGAGGTGCACTCGGGAGGTTCTTCCCGACGCTACTGCAGCTAGAGCAATGGATGAGCAAGCACAGTGCAGCCACACACAGCACGAAGAAGATGAAGGAGCTTCTGGTTCTAGGCTTTTTCCCAGAATCAGACGTCTAGAGCTACATCCAAACGACATAGACGATGTCTGGAGGAGGCTCTAGATGGCTGAGAGGTAAATCCTGCGCCCTATGCCTCCCTTTGTGGATACGGCCATGCAGGCCATTCCGCCGAGGCACTGATACGTGCCGTATTGAGGAGATTTACATTGCGCATGTAGGATTCATTTCAGGAAGACGTGGGACATGCCCTCCCAAGCGGTTCAGACATTTGGGCAAGGCACCATACGGCAGGGAGCGTCTCCAGACGTCAGGAGAGGTGGTCGAACGTCTAGAACTAGGTCCAGACAGTTCAGAAGGATCCCGGACGTCTGAGGAGCAGCACAGAGTGAGGTATGATTCTAGACTTCTTTTAAGATGTCTGGAAGGTATTCCAGACGTCTGATTTGAGTTAGGATTGTCGTTTTTGACCCGTTTAGGGTCCGTTTGAGGTTCGATTTCCGCAATTAAGATTCTGTTCTTCTTCGTATAAGTTCCTCTACTTGTTGGAATGCTTTTATCATGTTCTGAGTGGTTTCTTATGGTTGATCCTCATGTTAGGACCTCATTCCATTGCGGGTTTGGGGGTTGCGGAGGCACGTGGACCTACCAATCAAGTCCCCATTACTCCTGGTTTTGCTGGTAGAGTGGCTTCCCCTAGATTAATTACAAACATGAATGCATATCTGGAATGAATGTTAGATCCTAGGGTATGGCATGAATCCTATGACTAGAAACACTAAATTGAATGTTAGATCCTAGGGTATGGCATGAATCATAAGACTAGAAACACTAAAGTAATTGTCCTGAATGCATGAATTGCAATCTTGGATGATTAAATAAAATAATAACAATTGCCTGTAATTGGATAACAGCTGCCTGTGGAATGTAAAGTACTGTTGTTAGCAACTGTTGCATGTATGTCCCTGTTGTTGCAATTAAATACGAGCTGCCTGTATGTGAAATGGAAATAGAAATGATGAAACCTAGTATGGCTTGACCTGAGAAACATGAGTGTAACGAGCGCGTGCCCCAAACGCCTTTTAAGACGTCTGGGAGGTGGCCCAGACGTCGGACCAGACGTCTGGGATCACATCCAGACGTCTGACCGGACGTCCGGGATAGTTTACAGACGTCTGGAGAACAGTTATGTTCGCACGGGAGATTCGTCTGCGCGCCTGTGCGCGCAGACCTGCGATTCTCCCCTCTTTCTCTGCGGCTGCAGGCGGCTGCGACCGCCTTCTCTCTCCTCCTCGCGCGGCCTTAAAAGGGCGCGCCTCCCCTTCCGTCTCCACCATCTTCTTCCTTCTTTTCCTGCCTGTGCGAGAGAGCGAGCCGATGCGAGGGCGCAGCGGCAGCGGCAGCCGCAGTGAGCGCAGAGGAGGTGCGGCGTGCGAGGGCGGGGCTCTGCCGTGAGGGCGAGCTCGCCGGAGCGGCTTGGCCGGCCGGCGGAGGGTGAAGGGGGCGCGGAGCGACGCGGAGAGGGACCTGCTGCGAGCTGAGCAGCAGACGCGCGAGGTGCGACGCGGGCGGCGTCGCGAGCGGAGGCCGAGCAGGGTTCTGATTCTGGAAAAATTTCCAGAATCAGACGTCTGGATTGATAGCCAGACGGCAAGGTCGACGTCTGTAAGATCATACAGACGTCTGAAAGGTGAGTTTCCGCTTTCTTCTTCCTTCTTGTCGACTGACCGTACTGAGGGAGGGGAGTTGGCTGTGCGCAGGTTCGCTGATTCGCCATCCCTTGCGAATCAGACGTCTGGAAGTTGTACCAGACGGCGGGAGTGACCTCCAGACGTCCTGAGGGACCATCGGACGTCTGGGATGTAGGGCAGACGTCCCTGCAGACTTCTGGACGTCTGGGGAACCAAGCTGAACAGGTAATTCTCTGATCCACCGTTTAAGATGTCTGGAAGGAGTTCCAGACGTCTGATTTTGCACAGTATCGTCTTTCTCGACCCGTTTAGGGCCCGTTTGGGCTCCGTTTTCCGCGATTCGAGTTGCGTTCGTTTCAGAATTAATTCCTCTACCCGCCTACAGTAGCTATACACTGTTTTGAGACACTCCTTGTGTTTGATCCTTGTGATAGGACCTCGTTCGGTTGCAGTCTTGAGAGTCGCGGAGGCACGCGGGATTCCCGATCACGCCCCCATTACTCCCGTTGTACCTGGTAGAGTGGCTTTAAGTATTAATAAAATCTGTTAAAGTATGGAACCATAACTAGAACCTAGGGCATTGCATGAATCCTAGGAAAGAGAAATATATGGAATGATAGCTCCTAGGTGTTGCATGAATCCTAGGGTCGGAAAACTAGATTGTATGATAGATCCTAGGATATGGCATGAATCCTAGGATGGAAAAACTAGTGGAATGTATATTACTGCAGTCTTGGAAAAATGGAAAGGAATATATAAAGCTGCCTGTAAATTTAATTAACAGCTGCCTGTTATGAATAAAGAAACATGTTTGAGATCATGGAATTTGAGAACGTGAATCTGGAAAGTGAAACATATGATGTTCTGAGGTAAAGAGTTGGAACCCTACGGGGAATTAGGAGTGGAACTCCTGGAAAGAAAAGGAATGGAACTGAGATGTAGTTTGTACTGTCTCTTGGGTACGCAGTACCAAGGGAAGTACCTGTACCTGTTTTAGTGCAGAGTGGGGCCAGCCGCCCCAGGGACCCGGGGTTAGGATTGGCCGCTCTGTACCGACTTTTTGGCCCTCGTGTACATAGTACCGAGGAGAGCTACTAGTGTTACGAGAGTACTAGCTACCCCACGAGCCCCGGGGTTCTGCTAGCCTCCTTCACCGACTTGTTAGGCCCACTAGGGCAAACCAGGGTAGTCAGGCGAGGGTGCGCGGACTGTGGAGGGGAAAGGCCCCGGTTTGGTTACTGTGGAGGGGTTGGACCCCTGTTACTGAGAGGGCTCTGCCCTGGTTCCGTGCTGTGCTTTGAGCGCACCCGTTAACGGAAACGACTGACCGCGTGCCAGTGCGGGCTAGCTACCTGTGCGTTTATCGCGCATGCCGTAGTCACCGTTACGTCTGTCAGTGACCTTGGGGTGGTTGACTGAGGGTAGGATCACCACAGAGGACTCTCCCAGCCAGGAGAGCACCACGTGCTACTTCTACTTTTGGAAAAGACTGCAATCAAGATCGTTCCCACGGGGACATTCGAGATCAAGTAAAGGATCTGAGAAATAAATGAAATAGTGAGAAAATTGAAAGATGTGAATAAAGGAAGTAATAGAGCATAACAGCTACTGTACACTCTACTGTTGTCTTTAGTTAGTTTGCCACTCTACTCAGCGTTTTGCTGACGTGTTACACTCGTTACCTTTTTCAGGACCAGGTGTTGAGCAGCCAGGGTCAGCGGCTGCAGAGGACGCTGGGCCGAGTAGGGTCCAGTAGAGTTTACCACAGCCTTTTGTACCTCTTTTGTTTCTGTTCTAGTGAGTAGTTTTGTTTCCGCTGTACTTTCTTTACCTACAGTTCGTGTTATATGATAAATGTTGTTCTACTGTTGTGGTGGTACCTACTGTAGTAGTTTCTTTCCTTACTACTGTACTTTCTTACTGTTAGTTATATTCATGCTGAATGTGGTTTATTTTACTGTCTTTTGGTTACTTCCTCGTTGGACGACTAGGTCTTGGGATTAGTCAAGTCGGTCCGGTTCTCGTGCCTCGTAGGGACTCGGGAACCGGGTCGTTACAAGATGGTTTCAGAGCAAGGTCGTCCCGAGAAGTGAATCAACTGACTGGAAAATAACCAATTCACATGTTTATAGCTAGAGTAGCCACCACAACATATCTCTTGACATGAGCTCTTAGAAGTGTTGTTAGGTACCGTCTGTTTTGACGTTTCCGTTTTGTTTCGTGTCTCCTTGCAGGAGATGCCTCGTCGTGGGACTGGCGAGACTGGCCGCGGGCGCGGCCGAGGGCAAGGTCGGCGAGGTGGACGTGCTGTCGTTGACGTCTCGGTGGACCAGCCACCACTCCCTGGCATACAGGCCCAGGACCTCGCCAGACTGATACGGGATATTGTACGAGAGGAGCTCCACCCACTGCCCCGAGCACCTCCTCCTGGGGTTGCAGAGGGGGAGTCCTCTGTGGGACCACGCGACGGACGCGGCGCTGGACACGAGGGAGGGGATGGGCCCCTGCCGCCCCCACCTTCCTCCGACACTTCTGTACACGAGGCACCTTCGCCTGGAGGTGCACCAGCACCTCCCCTACAGCGCCACTTCGAGCTTTTCGGACAGTTCCGGAAGCTGAAGCCCCCCTCCTTCAAGGGGGATGAGGACCCGACCGAGGCAGAGGACTGGCTTGAGCAGCTGGAGAAGATCTTCGACACCCTTCGCCCCCCGGTGGAGTGCCGCGTGGCCTTTGCCACGTACCAGCTGGAGAGTGCGGCACACCGGTGGTGGAGGGCGGTCCGGGGACAGGAGAGGGACGAGCCGACGTGGGACCAGTTCGTCACCCTCTTCTGCGAGCAGTACTTTCCCCAGACGTGGCAGGACCAGAGGAGGCGGGAGTTCCACACTCTCCGCCAAGGGACGATGACCGTGAGCGCGTACCGCACGCGTTTCTTGGAGCTGTCCCGCTTTGCAGCGACAGCGGTAGCCACTTAGGAGGAGCGCCTTTGGAGGTTCACCGAGGGGCTCCGGCCTGCGATCCGGGGGTATGTCAAACCCCTAAAGCTGCCGACGTTTTCGAGGGTGGTAGAGGCAGCTATGACTTACGAGGAGACCAACCCGTCCGCGCGAGAGACCGACGGCGGGCGGAAGAGGCCCTTTCAGCCAGACTTCTCACAGGGTCGGCGAGAACGGAGACACGTGGCGTCCGCAGGAGAGCCGTCACGTTGTGCAGGGCCATCAGTGGCCTTTGGGGGCCTTCGACAGGGGCCAGTCGCCAGCACCGGACCCCCGCCTAGCCGACAGCAGGGACTCACTGAGGGCGGGAGTCGGGTTCCCCTCTGCTACTAGTGTGGCCAGCCGGGCCACGTCAGGAGGGACTGCCCATCTAGGGCAGGAGGTCAGCAGATACTTTCCGCGCAGAGCACTGGAGGGCGCGCAGGAGGCCGCGGTTCCCAGGCGCGAGGAGGAGGACCGCAGTCGCGAGGAGGGTACCGGCCAGCACCTACCCGTCCGACGCAGAGTGTGGCTGCTTCGTCCGCACCTAGAGCTGAGGGGCGTATCAACGCCCTAACACACAGGGACGCCAGAGCATCGGGATCCGTGGTAGCAGGTATGGTTTCAGTTTCTGGCAGACTCGTTTACACGCTTTTCGATTCCGGCGCCACGCACTCGTTTGTCGCAGCCAGTTTCGCAATTAGTTTGGACCAGGATTTTACACTGTTAGAGAATCCGTTCGTAATCAGAGGTCCGAGTGGTCAGCTGTTTGTAGCTGAGGAGGTGTACACGGGTTGCGGGGTCAGCATCGGGGGACATAGCCTGCCAGCTGACCTGATTATGATACAGATGGAGGACTTTGGAGTGATTCTGGGGATGGATTGGCTGTCCGCTTACCACACCTTGGTAGACTATTTTGAGAGGAAGATTGTCTTCTCCATTCCGGAGTTGCCTTCCTTCGAGTTTCACGGGCAGCCAGTGGACGGAGGTTTCAGGTGCATTTCGGCACTTCGGGCGGCGAGACTTTTGAGCCAGCGGTGTGAGGGCTTCCTAGCTTGTGTGGTGGCAGAGCACAGCCCCGTGGCAGACTTCCAGAGCATCCCGGTGGTCAGAGAGTACCCCGACGTGTTTCCAGACGAGTTACCAGGACTACCGCCCGAGCATGAGATCGAGTTTGAGATCTCACTAGTACCAGGGACCAGCCCCATCTCCACACCGCCATACAGGATGGCACCGCTTGAGCTGCGAGAGCAAAAGTCTCAGTTGCAGGACCTTTTGGAGAAAGGTTTCGTGAGGCCCAGTGCGTCTCCCTAGGGAGCCCCGGTACTGTTTGTGAAGAAGAAGGATGGGACCCTACGCCTTTGTGTGGACTACCAACAGCTGAATAGGGTCACCATCAAGAACAGATATCCGCTGCCGAGGATTGACGATTTGTTTGACCAGTTGCGGGGTGCCACGGTGTTTTCCAAGATCGACTTGAGGTCTGGATACTACCAGTTGAGGATCAGGGAGACCGACGTCTCCAAGACAGCTTTCCGCACCCGGTACGGACACTACGAGTTTTTGGTCATGCCTTTTGGGCTGACCAATGCCCCCGCTGCTTTCATGGACCTGATGAACCGGGTGTTCATACCGTACTTGTACCAGTTTGTGGTGGTTTTCATAGATGATGTACTCATCTATTCTAGAGATCGGACGCAGCACGGACAGCACTTGCGGATGGTTCTGGACACTCTAAGACGACGCAGGCTGTACGCCAAATACAGCAAGTGCGAGTTCTGGTTGAGGGAGGTGACCTTTTTGGGTCATGTGATCTCTGGAGACATCCTGGCGGTGGATCCCGCCAAGGTCGAGGCAGTGCTCAGGTGGGAGAGACCGCGTTCAGTCACTGAGATTCGCAGTTTCCTGGGACTGGCAGGTTACTACAAACGGTTCATCAGAGGGTTTTCGCAGATTGCACGTCCTATGACACAGTTGACCCGGAAGGATGTGCCTTTCGCTTGGACAGACGCCTGTGAGGCGTGTTTTCTGGAGCTGAAGGAGAGGTTGACCTCGGCTCCCGTGCTCACCATCCCTGACAGTAGTGGCGGGTTCGTTGTGTACACGGACGCTTCCTTGCAGGGGTTAGGAGGTGTGCTCATGCAGAGGGGTCACGTGGTCGCTTACGCTTCGCGGCAACTGAAGCCCCATGAGCATACCTACCCTACCCAGGATCTAGAGTTGGCAGCTGTTGTCTTCGCGCTGAAGACATGGAGGCACTACTTGTACGGTGAGACCTTCGAGATTTTTACAGATCACAAGAGCCTCAGATATCTTTTTGACCAGAAGGAGCTCAACATGAGACAGAGACGTTGGTTGGAGCTCCTGAAGGACTACGACTGCAGCATCTCCTACCACCCGGGAAAGGCCAATGTGGTGGCTGACGCCTTGAGCCGTAAGGCGCCCGCACGCTTGGCCAGTCTACAGTTACAGAGTTGGAGCCTTTTGGAGGAGGTGGGCAGTTGGCGACCTCTAGAGTTACGAGGGTACTGTGGGGCAGTGACGGTGACACGGCAGACCAGGCCAGAGTTGATAGACCGCATCATCACGGGACAGATGGCCGATCCGTACTTGCAGTCTTTGCGCGACAGAGTACTATCAGGGGACCCAGGGGACTTCTCTTTCACAGACCAGGTGTTACGCTTGAGGGGACGGTTGTGCGTCCCTAGAGACGAGGAGCTGTTGAGAGAACTCCTGACTGAGGCACACGGTTCCAGATTCACCATACATCCCGGAAACACGAAAATGTACCATGACTTGAGACGCGAGTTCTGGTGGAGAGGGATGAAGCGGGATGTGGGTGAGTTCGTGCAGCAGTGCTTAGTGTGCCAGCAGGTGAAAGCCGAGCATCAGAGGCCTGCAGGGCCGCTTCAGCCGCTTCCAGTGCCAGAGTGGAAGTGGGAGAGCATCACCATGGACTTGGTGGTGGGCTTACCTGTTACCCAGCGAGGACACGACGCAGTCTGGGTAATAGTGGATAGATTGACGAAGACGGCACGATTCTTGCCGATCCGAGTCACTTTGGGACCAGCACAGTTGGCAGAGAGGTATATCCGTGATGTGGTGCGACTACACGGAGTTCCGCGGGAGATCGTATCCGACCGGGATACCCGCTTTACGTCCCAGTTTTGGGCTGAGCTTCAGCAGGCTTTGGGGACGAGGTTGAGGTTTAGCACGGCTTACCACCCCCAGACGGACGGACAGTCGGAACACACGATACAGACACTTGAGGACCTTTTGCGTGCCTGTGTACTAGACTGGAGGGGCTCTTGGGAGGAGCACCTGCCCCTGGCGGAGTTTGCATACAACAACAGTTATCACTCGAGCATCGGCATGGCTCCCTACGAGGCTCTGTACGGACGGAAATGCACGGCACCCTTGAGTTGGGTTGAGGTGGGGACCAAGTGGGAGGTTGGCCCCAGGTTGATCCGGCAGAGTCAGGAGGTAGTTGAGCAGATCCACAGACGACTCCGCACTGTCAGGAGTAGACAGAAGAGCTACGCAGATCGCAGACGCAGAGAGGTGCAGTTCGAGGTTGGGGACCACGTCTTCCTTCGTGTTTCGCCCATGAAGGGCTTACAGCGGTTTGGGGTGAGAGGGAAGCTCGCGCCGAGGTTCGTGGGGCCCTTTGAGGTCCTGGAGCAGGTTGGACCCATTGCTTACAGACTTGCCCTTCCCCCGCAGCTTTCTGGTGTGCACGACGTGTTCCACGTGTCCAACCTCAGGAAATACGTAGCCGATCCCAGCCACGTACTGAGTCACGAGAGCGTCGAGGTGAGCGACGACCTGACCTACCCCGAGCGGCCAGTACAGATCCTAGACCGAGCAGTCTGCAGGTTGAGACGAAAGCAAGTACCCCTGGTAAAGGTTTTGTGGAGGAGCCAGCGGTACGAGGAGGCTACCTGGGAGCCTGAGGCGGCAATGCGGGAGCGGTACCCAGAGCTTTTCGCGGGTACGTCTTTTCAGACCGGCTTCGGTCCTCTTTGAGTTTGTTATGGTTATTTGGACATCTTTTTCCCGCACCCTAGTTGGCGCAAGTTTCGGGGACGAAACTTCCTTTGAGTTTGTTATATTGTAACGAGCGCGTGCCCCAGACGCCTTTTAAGACGTCTGGGAGGTGGCCCAGACGTCGGACCAGACGTCTGGGATCACATCCAGACGTCTGACCAGACGTCCGGGATAGTTTACAGACGTCTGGAGAACAGTTATGTTCGCACGGGAGATTCTTCTGCGCGCCTGTGCGCGCAGACCTGCGATTCTCCCCTCTTTCTCTGCTGCTGCAGGCGGCTACGACCGCCTTCTCTCTCCTCCTCGCGCGGCCTTAAAAGGGCGCGCCTCCCCTTCCGTCTCCACCATCTTCTTCCTTCTTTTCCTGCCTGTGCGAGAGAGCGAGCCGATGCGAGGGCGCAGCGGCAGCGGCAGCCGCAGTGAGCGCGGAGGAGGTGCGGCGTGCGAGGGCGGGGCTCTGCCGTGAGGGCGAGCTCGCCGGAGCGGCTTGGCCGGCCGGCGGAGGGTGAAGGGGGCGCGGAGCGACGCGGAGAGGGACCTGCTGCGGGCTGAGCAGCAGACGCGCGAGGTGCGACGCGGGCGGCGTCGCGAGCGGAGGCCGAGCAGGGTTCTGATTCTGGAAAAATTTCCAGAATCAGACGTCTGGATTGATAGCCAGACGGCAAGGTCGACGTCTGTAAGATCATACAGACGTCTGAAAGGTGAGTTTCCGCTTTCTTCTTCCTTCTTGTCGACTGACCGTACTGAGGGAGGGGAGTTGGCTGTGCGCAGGTTCGCTGATTCGCCATCCCTTGCGAATCAGACGTCTGGAAGTTGTACCAGACGGCGGGAGTGACCTCCAGACGTCCTGAGGGACCATCGGACGTCTGGGATGTAGGGCAGACGTCCCTGCAGACTTCTGGACGTCTGGGGAACCAAGCTGAACAGGTAATTCTCTGATCCACCGTTTAAGACGTCTGGAAGGAGTTCCAGACGTCTGATTTTGCACAGTATCGTCTTTCTCGACCCGTTTAGGGCCCGTTTGGGCTCCGTTTTCCGCGATTCGAGTTGCATTCGTTTCAGAATTAATTCCTCTACCCGCCTACAGTAGCTATACACTGTTTTGAGACACTCCTTGTGTTTGATCCTTGTGATAGGACCCCGTTCGGTTGCAGTCTTGAGAGTCGCGGAGGCACGTGGGATTCCCGATCACGCCCCCATTACTCCCGTTGTACCTGGTAGAGTGGCTTTAAGTATTAATAAAATCTGTTGAAGTATGGAACCATAACTAGAACCTAGGGCATTGCATGAATCCTAGGAAAGAGAAATATATGGAATGATAGCTCCTAGGTGTTGCATGAATCCTAGGGTCGGAAAACTAGATTGTATGATAGATCCTAGGATATGGCATGAATCCTAGGATGGAAAAACTAGTGGAATGTATATTACTGCAGTCTTGGAAAAATGGAAAGGAATATATAAAGCTGCCTGTAAATTTAATTAACAGCTGCCTGTTATGAATAAAGAAACATGTTTGAGATCATGGAATTTGAGAACGTGAATCTGGAAAGTGAAACATATGATGTTCTGAGATAAAGAGCTGGAACCCTACGGGGAATTAGGAGTGGAACTCCTGGAAAGAAAAGGAATGGAACTGAGATGTAGTTTGTACTGTCTCTTGGGTACGCAGTACCAAGGGAAGTACCTGTACCTGTTTTAGTGCAGAGTGGGGCCAGCCGCCCCAGGGACCCGGGGTTAGGATTGGCCGCTCTGTACCGACTTGTTGGCCCTCGTGTACGTAGTACCGAGGAGAGCTAGTAGTGTTAGGAGAGTACTAGCTACCCCACGGGCCCCGGGGTTCTGCTAGCCTCCTTCACCGACTTGTTAGGCCCACTAGGGCAAACCAGGGTAGTCAGGCGAGGGTGCGCGGACTGTGGAGGGGCAAGGCCCCGGTTTGGTTACTGTGGAGGGGTTAGACCCCTGTTACTGAGAGGGCTCTGCCCTGGTTCCGTGCTGTGCTTTGGGCGCACCCGTTAACGGAAACGACTGACCGCGTGCCAGTGCGGGCTAGCTACCTGTGCGTTTATCGCGCGTGCCGTAGTCACCGTTACGTCTGTGAGTGACCTTGGGGTGGTTGACTGAGGGTAGGATCACCACGGGGGACTCTCCCGGCCAGGAGAGCACCACGTGCTACTTCTACTTTTGGAAAAGACTGCAATCAAGATCGTTCCCACGAGGACATTCGAGATCAAGTAAAGGATCTGAGAAATAAATGAAATAGTGAGAAAAATTGAAAGATGTGAATAAAGGAAGTAATAGAACATAACAGCTACTGTACACTCTACTGTTGCCTTTAGTTAGTTTGCCACTCTACTCAGCGTTTTGCTGACGTGTTACACTCGTTACCTTCTTCAGGACCAGGTGTTGAGCAGCCAGGGTCGGCGGCTGCAGAGGACGTTGGGCCGAGTAGGGTCCAGTAGAGTTACCACAGCTTTTGTACCCCTTTTGTTTCTGTTCTAGTGAGTAGTTTTTGTTTCCGCTGTACCTTCTTTACCTGCAGTTCTTGTTATATGATACATGCTGTTTTACTGTTGTGGTGGTACCTACTGTAGTAGTTTCTTTCCTTACTGCTGTACTTTCTTACTGTTAGTTATATTCATGCTGAATGTGGTTTATTTTACTGTCTTTTGGTAACTTCCTCGTTGGACGACTAGGTCTTGGGATTAGTCGAGTCGGTCCGGTTCTCGTGTCTCGTAGGGACTCGGGAACCGGGTCGTTACAATGAGCATGAACCCTACAGGGAATTAGGAGTAGAGCTCCTGGAAATAAATGGAATAGAACTGGAAATGTGAATGGGGAGGTGAGCTGGCCCTTGAGTACGGAGTACCAAGGAGAGCGACTGTTCCCCTGTTTAGTGTAGAGCGGAGCTAGCTGCCCTAGGGTTGGGACCTGGGGTTAGGACTGGCCACTTTGTACTGACTTTTTGGCCCTCGCGTACATAGTACTGGGGAGAGCTACTAGTGTAGGGAGAGAGCTAGCCACCCCACGGGGCCCGGGATTCAGCTAGCTGCCCTACACCGACTTGTTAGGCCCACTGGGCAAACCAGGGTAGTCAGGCGAGGGTGCGCGGACTGTGGAGGGGTGAGACCCCTGTTTGGTTCTTAGGGGCTAGACCCCTATTACTGAGAGGGCTATGCCCTATATTGGCTCCATGCTGTGCTTTGGGTGCACTCATTAACGGAAATGACTGACCGTGTGCCAGTGTGGGGTAGCTACCCATGCGCTTATCGCGCGTGCCGTAGCCACCGTTATGTCTGTCAGTGACCTTAGGGTGGTTGACTGAGTATAGGACCACCACGGGGGACTCTCCCAGTCAGGAGAGCACCATGTGCTACTTCTACTCTTCGGAAAAGACTGCAATCAAGATCGTTCCCACGATGAACATTCGAGATCAAGAAAAAGACCTAATAACTAAACCAAGTGATGAAAGAAAGAATAATTAGTTAAATAAAGAAAGAAATAAATTGAAAACAAAAGCTACCTGTCCACCTTTACTATTTTTAGTTAACTGGTTGTCACTCTACTCAGTGTTCGCTAATTTCATGTACTCATAACCTTTTTCAGGTCTAGGTGTTGAGCAGCCAGAGCCTCTGGCTGCAAAGGTTGCTAGGCCCAGTAGAGCCCAGTAGTTGTACCTTTTGTTTGTACCTCATTTCCGTTGTAGTGAGTATTTTTGTTACACTTCTGTATTTTTTTATTGTAAACTTTATGTTCTTATACCCTTTTTAAATTCTCTACTGGTGTGTTGGTGTGTACTGTAGTAGTTTGTTTCTTTACTGGTGTACTTTTGTTACTGTTAGTTGCTTGTATGGTGAATGTGATTTATTTTTACTGCTTTTTGGTTACTTCCTCGTTGGACGACTGGGTCTTGGGATCAGTCGAGTCGGTCCGATCCTGTGTCCTGTAGGGATTCGAGAACTAGGTTGTAACACCCACGCTATTGAGATTTGGCTTTCTTTCTACCATTGATTTTGCCGATTCTCAATAACACATACCAAGTAGATCTCGAGATTTCCTTTGGTGGCATTGTCATCATCTGAAAATATGGAGTAGCTTTACTGTTTGCTACGAGATTGTTTCAAAAATACATTTTTTCCTAGTTTTTAATATTTTTTTCTTTGTTTTGTTTTACTTCTGGAGTTACCCATTTCGAGAGTACTTTCCTCTGTCAAGCGACGTCATTTTCGTCTCTTTTGAGAAAGGGTTTTGGTTGCCTCTCCTTTTCCCACCCAATGGTTGTAATAATTTCATTCTGGTTAATGCAGACTTTTCTTTTAAATGTCAATATTAGTGCCATACAAGTAATTTCTATGTGTGCCCTAGCTACCATAGAGATTGGAATACAAAGGACATTTTCTTAAAAAAAATAAGAACACTAGATGGAATCAAAATTAGTTACTAGATTGATCAAAGTGTTCCCTTCCCACCTAATCTTTTGTACTTATTAATAAGTTTTTGCATATAGAATTCATTGGTGTTACGCTAAACCATGCTTACCAAAATAGACAAAGTGTAAAACCAACCAACACCGACAACAATAGAACATAATTAATTGATAGTGAAAACAAAAGGGATAGCAACTTCTAGCTTTTCAAGGAAGTAGAGAATCAAAAGTGTATGTTGGACAACGCAGCAACCTAAAAAGGAAATCTGTAACTAATAGAAAGGAGACCACAGTCACATGGCAATGTTTAGTAAATAAGGGATAATCTATCCAACTTCAGCAATCTGTGTATGGTTTACACGGAATAGAAAACATCTTCAATTAAGCTCACTAAGCTTACATGTCTAAAATAACAAAGGCATCTTAAATAGGCTTGACAATCAACCCAAGATGACATTTAATCAGGTACAAACCCAACTGTGAAAGTAAATGGGCAAGACCCGCTAGGAAGGTCTTCACCTATTTCATTAAACTAGGCAGGTGAACAAAAGGTCAAGTTGCCTACAGTTAACCACCAAAGGCTCCAAGTTGGGTCAAGTCATAAGATCAGCAACAACAACTGGCATGCATAGGCGACGAGGCCGCCAGTGACAGCCGGCACGCTCAGGCGGTTACTTTAGTTGGCTGAGAATGACTACCCAATTGAGTGACGTATGTTACATGATGTAGCCAACGTGGCTCACATAACACATGATGATCAACGACCAACGATCGAGCTTCGACCCGTAATGCCCACGATCTGAGGATCTCGAGAGCACTAAGTTTCAGACATTACGACTTTGATATTTTAAATAAGCAAAGATCCCCTTCATGTGGGGGACATCTTTTCCAAAGAGTTCTCTTGTAACACACATTAATTATAGTGGAAACTCCAAGAGTCATCGTATTCTCCCCAAACTTACACTCTCTAGGTGGAATTGGGTAACCAACTTCCTATGTTTTGTTGTAGATTGCTTTATTATTTTATGGCCGACCATTTTTCATATCCAACTAAAAGGTCCCAATCAATTGGCACCATTTACGGGAAGAAAACACAACTTTGTGCAAAAAGTTCTTTGCTTATCTTCCATTTTCCCTTACCAGCTAAATGGTACCTTTCACTCTCCACTCTTCCTGGGTGAATGCTAAAAAGCCTAGGCCTGCCGAATCAAGCGTTGGCATATTGAAATACTGCTGACAAGTCAAGGAATCTAGTAAGGCCAAGGTGTGCCTCGCGATCTCTAGTAGACATTCCTTAGCCCTCTCAAGGATGCACAGGTAAAGGAACAAGAGTTCCTCGCTCAATTGACTTCCCTTCAGGCATAACAAGACCTGCTTATGGTCCAACTCAAAGAGGTTCGATAGCAAAAGTAGGAGAAGTCTCCACCTCATCGAGACCTACCACAGGAATCAAGTCATGTGGACTACCATGCATGGTGGAGTTGTTTGGTTGAAGAGGAGAATGCCTACCTACATGAGTAGCTTGAGGAGCTCAACCGTGAGGTTGGTAGTCGTCGGGGTGAAGTCCCTTTGGGGCGTCCTCTTCCTCCTCTGCCTCTGCGTGTTTCTGATGGGTAGTCAGGCGCCAAAGCCTTAGAGCCCAACAGTGGTTGCTCTATCCCAAAGATCGTCTTGCAAGTCACTCGAGCAATAAAGGGCATCTGCCTCTCGGCATACCTCACCACGTACCCATTTACTGAGGAGGTAATGAATGCTCCCCTCTCGAAGAAGTTCAAGCACCCAATACTCCCCAAGTACGATATCACATCTGACCCTAACAACTTCGTAGGAAGCTAGAGGCAGATGATGCTAGTCTACAAATTCCTAGAAGGGGTCCTTTATCTAGTCTTCCCATCTTATCTTGTTGTCATGGCTCATGAGTGGTTCAACGAGCTGCCAGCAGGTCAGATTTCCTAGTTCTAGGAGCTAGCCGTCAAGTTCTACCAGTATTTCTTTAGCAAACAATGGGTTAGAGATAATCCCAAGAGACTATTTGAGGTACGATAACGAAAAGGTGAGTCATTTTGCTTCTACCCAGACAAGATTCAAGACTCAATACTTCAAGCGCAAGAGGCCCCACGGAGCCATTACCATCCAATACTTCAAGTCAGGACTCCTAACTCAAAGGTTTTGATATAACATCAACGATTTTCTACCTAGAGACATGGCGAACTTATGGGACAGAGTCACAAGATTCATGGAGCAAGACGATTCCTTCCACTCTTGTGGCCGACTGGTGGACAGTTTCGTGGAGGACCAACTCAACTCTCTTGACAACCAGAGGGCAGCTGGTGAAGCACCCAATAACTGTGGAGGCAACTGCTTCAATAAGCAGAAGGAAAATTTCTCTGACAATAAGCCTAGGGAGAGGCAGGATGCTTTCACCTGGAGGAAGGGGGTCTACGCCCCGAGTAGCGCCTATGAGCTTCTTTTAGTGCCATAGGGTGGCGATGCTTCTGGGAAAGTTTGTGTGCATTTGTGGAAGTTGAAGATACCACTAAAAGTTCATACCTTCCTATGGTTGGGCAGACATGGAGTCTTGATCACTGGGGGCCTCAGGAGGAGAATTTTTGGGGCAGACATGTTGCTTTGTCCTTTATGCGGGTTTGAGGAGGATGATGCTAGTCACCTCTTCAGTTCATGGCTCGTAACAAATGAAGTATTGCGAAGATTCTGTTCATCCACACTTCCAGATTGGGAGAGGCTTTGGATGCTCTTCATGGAGAAGGACCAACCACGAGAGTCTATGGCTGCTATTATATGGGTGGTTGGGAGGGCAAGAAATGATGTCACCTTTAATGGTGGGAATGTGTGGGTGGAGAACATATGTGGGGATGTAGCGTCGAGTGCCCGTTTGTGGCGTGATAATTTATAATCCCCTATTAATATGAATAAAATTGGACTACTACTATGAACGGTAGTAATCCTCGCTCCTTCTCAAAAAAAAAAAGAAGGGCAACCGCCCAAACTGCGGCCAGGATAATACCGCCTAGCAACCCAAGTGGGACTACTATCAAAAGTATACCCCTTGGTTGTCAACTAGGCCGATGTCTTAATTGAGGTGTGGTCAAGCAATAAAGATCTCCTTCTGTCTCCTCACCCCATTTATTGGTGCAAGTGCACCACGATAATTAATTTTGATGATAACAAAGCACCTATGATTTAACATTTTCATTGAGTTTATAGTTTCAAATTAAATGCAAATGGTAGCAAGTGTGAAGGAGCTCAAGCTTAAGTATATGAAGGAATGGAGGAGCTAGATGATGGAACAAAAGCATCAAGAAACATGATACTCGAGCTTTGCTTGGAGCTAAAGCTCGAAGACAAAGAAAATGAAGAATATGATAGAGTTTTTCTATTCAATGCACTTGTATTTTATTTCTCATTTTTACTTCTTTAGATTCCTTGTAAAGAGGCCAAAATATAAGTACCCAAGTCCTAGGAGCACTTACCCTTCATTAAGACACTTAGGCAAAACCTAAAATCATATTAGAGAGCCAAAATAGTAAACAGTCGATCTTATCAGATGCCCAATAATGATACCAAACGTTTGATAATGACTTTTAAGTCATCTAATGTCTAGATCAAACGTCTAATAATTAAGACCTAGAACACCTAGTTTGCATACTTAGTTTCTAGACATCTTACCTATTTTCAGACGTCCAATCAAATGTCTGACGACCTTGACAGACATCCAATATAAGACCGTTAGCCTTTGTCAGACCAAGAACCTCGAGAACCAACTTAGAGCATTTTAATATTATTTTCAGATGTCCATAGAGTCTTTTAGACATCTAAGAAAGAGACATTGGACATTGTCAGGCCCAAATCTAACTACTAGCTTCTTGAGAATCAATTCCTGTAGAGTTCCTTTTGTTCCAGATGTCCAGAACCCTGATCAGATGTCCAATAAGATGTCTAACATTATGCACTAGATCCCTATTTGGATCTAGTCAAATCCAAGAACAACCGCCCACATAATTAGACGTCCAATATTAGTATCAGACGACTTAAAATTGATGTTCAGATGTCTAATCTATATTGTCTAGATCCCTATTTAGATCCAATCAATTCTAGGAACCACACCTTACAGAATTGGACGTCTGACCAGATATCTGACCTATATTTTAGATGTTTGAATTTGATGTCAAACCCAATTATGACTCTAATCTCATTGGATTTCAAACTGATTTTCTTGGACTTTATTCCAACGGCTATGAGGCCTCTCTAAGGCCTTCTTGAACCTTCCTAAATCCTCTATAAATAGACTAAAGGCCCTTCTTTGTTAAATATACAATGAGATAATACTTTCCACCATATTAGGCTTATTGAGTAAGAAATCAAAGAAGAAAAACTCTATTACTACTCTCTAAGCTTCCAAATACACATTCGAGAGCACCGTTACGTTGCACCACTACGCTTATTCACTTCCATCATAGGGAAGTCTCTTCACCTATAGAAGCTTAGGTTCAACCATATATTTTGGGCTCTATAGGTTGTTGTATCATTTTATATTTTGGTTGGGTGTTTATGCAGTGAATTACTGTTTCCTTCATGAGATAAAATCGTCTTCGTGAAGAAAAGGGGTTTGAGGTACACTGCCCTCCATTACAGTAGTGTGATTATAAATTGAGTTTATATCACCCTTATTTAAGTGATATGGTAGTGAATTTGGTCAAGTCGGTAGATTGAGAAATCCTAAGTCGAGAGACTTAGGTGGTAGTTTTACCCTTGGGTCTCGACTTATAGGTGGTGGTTTTTACCCTTGGGGTTTCCACCTAAAAATCCATTATGCAATTGTGGTGATTGATTTGTGGGATTGAATTTTTATTTACAAATTCTATAGCATTTTATTTCCTACGCTATTCACCACCTCTCTAGTGTGCAATTACACCATGTAGAAGCAAGTGGATTTCGAGCCATATTGTAGATATCATAAGGCCCGAGAACACTCCACTGAGAACTGCCAAAATTTGCGTTACCAAATCGAATACTTGATTTGGCATGGTAATTTGGCTTAGTTTGTGAAGTGCAACGAGGGCCAAGACAAGGGGAAAAGGTCCTTTGAGAGCCCAAAGGAGTATCACAAGGAAAACCTCTGGTATTTGCATGGAGTTAATATGGTGCTCCTCAAAGAACCAGCATAGGTTGATGTCACATGCACTTTGCCAGAATAGGGTCTTTACTCTGACCTTCCACTGTAGGAATATCACCAACGAGATTGCCCCTCTTGGTGGCAAGAGGGGCCTTCTAGCAAGCTAGCAACAAGGCCCCCTCCTTTCAACAGGATGCTTGCCACTCACCACCCCAAGTAGGGAACTAATCTTTGGCATTAATACCATGCCTCATGACCTAATTCCGAGTGATGACACACGAACTATCCACACCACCCTACAGTGACCAAGGCCAACCACCTCATGTGAAGTAGCACGAGTTGCATCTTCCTTACATCAATCCCTACTGAATCCAGGTACTCATTTGAACCCCTTCCTCATAACGTTACTTGTGGCAGAACAAGACCAGTCGTGCCTCTTCGTCAATGAAGGCAACACGGTCGATGTCCTCTTTCTTAAGAGCCTTATGGAGTTGGGGTTTGAAGAAAATGACCTCACTCCCTTAGCATACCCAGCGGTTGGCTTTGGCAACCACATGGTCATGCCTAAAGGGGAGATAGAGTTGCCGATATCTATTTGCGACAAAGACCGACAGCTCAACAGGATGGCTCCTTTCATAATAGCCAATTTGGCAATGACGTTCAATAGCATCATCAGTCACTTATCTACTTATGGCTTCCAAGCTATCCCTTCCTTGTGCTTCTAACTAGTTCTGCACCATTTTCCACATGGGATGGGCAATGTACATGGGGATTAGTCAGCTAGATGTGAACTTCTATGATTTGAGCTAGAATGCTCAATGGAGAGAAGGCCCCCCAAGTGATGACTAAAAATGTGTGGTTTGTTAAAACTAGGGTTTTGAATCGTTGTAACATGCAAATTTACAATTGCTTTTAAATTTATAAACCTAGATAGCGATGGTATCTAGGGTCATCCAAGGAGGCAAGTTTACACTTTTAAACACTCTTGCTTGAAAATGGGAAATCAACTTTATTTTTGTAATTTTTGAATATGATATTTTTTGGAATTTTGAAATAACGGGAAATAACAAGATAGTATGTGAAGAAAGACTGCACCTAATTGCTACAACCTAAGTGACAAGAATAACCTCTCTCTAAGCTCACCCTAGGTACGTGGAGGCCTGGGGTAATTGGAGAGAGGAAGTGAAATGCACTAGAGTAAAAGCAATCAAAAAGATGCAACAAAATTATAGAAGGGCAACTTTTATAAAGGAAGAAAAATCATTTTACAAGAATGGTAGAGGAATGCTTCTACTAAAAAAATTATTTAAAAATGCTAGTAAAACAAAATTTCTCCCAAAGATGATGGATAAGAGAGAAGGGCTCTTGCTCCAAGCTCAGCTGCTCCTGGGCTTAGAAAGAACCTTCCAATTCCTTCCTTAGAGTGCTCCTCCAGTAGATGATGGTTCTCCTTCCTAGCAAACCCTGGATAGGGTGTGCCCTAGCTCCTCCAAAGGTGGAAGAATTCCACCCTAGAATCTCCTCCAAGGGTGGACGTGAACCACCCTAAAGAACTCCTCCTGGATGTCCTTCTTGCCTGGGTGGACCTTTAGCTGGCGGGCACAAGAGAGAAGGGAAGAGGGTAAGGCACCAATGGGATAGAGTGTCCCCTTAATCTTCTTCTTCTCCTTCTTCTCTTGGCCGTGGATATGATGGGATGAAGGCGGAAGTATGTATGGAAGATGAAGCCAAAGGTGACTTTTTTTGGTGGTAGGGTAGGTCTTTTTATAGGAGTGGTAGGGGGGTAGGTATGGTTAAGGGAGGGAACGACTAGGATGGCTGATGGAGGGTGGTTAAGGGATCCTATGGCTAGGGTTGTTGGTGCCAAAGTGAAGAGGCTCCTAAGGGTTGGTGCCAACCTAGATGGGGACTAGGGTTAAGGGATTGTGTGGTGTGTTGTATGGTTAGGATGGAGTCATGTGGTGGTGGTTAGGAGATGGAGAGATAAGGTGGGTTGACGCCAACTTAAGGGGTGTATGGAGGTGGAGTTGAGGATGTGGGTAGCGCCAACTCTAGGTTCTAGAAGGGGGTTATTTTGGCACCTAGGATGGAGGGTTAGGATGGGTCAAGTAGGTAGATGGAAGGTGGATGTATAAGGGGGAGTTGGCGCCAACTTTGGGTGGTGGCTATAGGTGGTTAGGTTGGTGGTTATGGGGGGCGGGAAGGGTGCCATGGTTGGTGCCACTTTTAAGAGGTGCTTTTGGTGTGTTTTTGGTGCCAACCTTGGTGGTTTAGGGTTAAGTCTAGGTAGGCTTAAGGTGAGGTTAAGGAGGAGGGTGGACAGCCATAGAGTGGAGGAGGTGTTGAGCTTAATTAAGCTAGCTAAGCTAGCTTAGCTAGTAGGGAAGTAGTGAGGGTAGTAGTGGACTAGAGTTGAGTGGAGCTGGAAAGAGCTAGACCTGAGCTGAGGAGAACTCCAGTCAACTAAGTTGAGTAGCTTAAGCTCCCAGTGAACTAAATTGAGCTACGATGAGCTAGACTCAACTAAGTTGAGCTGGATCTGGGTTGACTTGATCTAAGTTGAGCTACCCTAAGTTACCATCTAGCTAAGATGACCTGAATGGAGCTTGAGAGAGCTAAACCTAACCCAAGTGAGCTGGTGTCCAGCTATGATAAGCTGGATTTAGCTAAGGTCCAGCTGAATTGAGCTTCCTCTTCACCTGTTGCCTCCCTGAACGTTAGGGTTTCAGTGATCAGGTTATCTGTTCATCCCCAACACTCAAATAAATGTGTCAAAAATACAAAAATCATGCAATGCATGCCTAACCTAATTGATGCCTAAATGAAGCCCCGAAACCCATTTGCAGAGTCAAAATCCTAAGAGCTAGATCTGTTTTAGGGCATAAGAATGATGATAAAGTGGCATTTATCACCAAGCCACAGATATGAGGGAAAAAGGCAGCTCAAGTCAACACCATACAAGGCGATGATCAAATGTCACCTAACGTACAACCTGCCGTCAACCCTAGCTCATCGACACTTCCCATTCAGTTGTTTCCAAATACTGCTGGCAAGCTGGTACAAGTGGGGGCAAGTCTTGCCTCTACAAAGGTTTAGGAGCTACTCCTCCGCGAATGTTTTTTCATGGTCCACCAAGGATCTGTCCAAGATATATCCCTCAATAATTGAGCATCGGCTAAACATTTAGTCAGGTGCTCATCCTGTGAAACAGGCATGAAGGCATACTTCCATTGATCAATGGCAAGCATTCGCAGGCGAGTTGCATTGAAGAAGCTCTCTACCCCACCTGGGTATGTAACATTGTCATGGCGAAGAAGCCTAAGAGCAAGTGGTGCATGTGTGTGGACTTCACCAACCTCAACAATGCCTACTGATGAGAACCTCATCATGAGCCATAACTAGCTCATTTTGACCTAATACAAAGGATAAAAGCTCCTACATAACTCAAGGAAAGGCTTAACTCAGAGAATTCTGAGTTTAAGGAGAAAACAAGTCATAAGGGGTAAAAATGCAATTTTACCAGTATAATCTGCATACAGGGTAATTCAGGGCCCAAACATAGGTCAAAGCAATTTAATAAGAATAAAAGTGGGATGAAATGATCTAGCAAGGGCTACAGCAATTCGAAGAAACTAAACGATAATCTGTAACCCTAAAACAACCCACTTCAATTCACGAGGTTCGAGGTAAAGTAAAAATAGAATAAACCCTCTAAAATTCATAGAAAAATAATCTTTAGGGTTTAGAACCTTCAATTTGGCCTTCAGAACCCATTTTGACCTACATTGAGAACCATGCCCAATTAATAACTTAATTTGGGTTTTCGCATAAATTGACCGGTCAAACAAGGTTTAATATAGAAATGAAATTCACCATTAGATTCCTTAGGTCCTAATTAGTCATGTATAAAAACTTGAGCCTAAGAAGAAACCTCCTTGACCAACTTTACACTTTGGTCCTCATATATTTACTTTTTGGCCCTCAACTTTTGAACCCTCGCATTTTGGCCCCTAACTCTCCTTCGTTCTTTGCGTTCAGGTCCCCCCTGCAAAACCTGCCAGCACCATGCTCCGGCGACCTTGCGCGGAGCATGGCGCCGCGCAGGGTGAGGGGGAGAGCCTGGCAAGTAAACCGGGGGGGGCCCTGCGTCGTCAGCCGTCGCAGGGACACCCACCCTGGTCGCTGTAACCCACCATACCGGCCGTGCGAATGCACGGACAGTATGGGTTTCCATCTCCGGCGTCCTCCGGCGAGGGAGACACGTCGTCTCCCTCCACCTTCCTCCCTGATTCGGTCCCTATAAATACCCCCGTCGCTCCACCGTTCTTCCCAGCCTGGATCTGACGGAGAAAATCCCCAACTTTCTTCTCTTCTTCCTCCGGCAGACGCTCACCAGCTCCGGCGGTTTCATCCCCCTCCACCTCTTCGCTCTGCCGCAATACCAGCAGCAGAGACTTCCTCCCCTGCTCTTCCCGCGCCACGCCGCACCCAGCTGGCGCCTCTCCGGCTCTCTGCTCGCCGCCGCCCCTTTCCCTGAGCATCGTCTTCTCCGGCGACAGTCGATACGACTGTCGCCCTGTTCCTCCCCCTTCGTCCCTGCAAGTAAGCTAGAGCTACTCCCCTTCTTCTCCTCTTTCTTTCCCCGCTTTCAATTTATTCAATTAAGCCCTCGACCGACCCTGGCCACCTTCACCCCCTTCGCCTCCGACCACCCTCCGGCGAGCCGCTCCCATCACCTCAGCAACCCACACGGCTCGCCGACCACCGCAGGACCTCCGCCTCCTCACCCTGATCAACCTCCGCCCTGCCACTCCCCCCACATCACCCTCTGCAACCCCACCGAACAGACCCATCCTCCGACCCACAGTCCGACCTAGGGCAGCCCTCGCACGCCGCCCCGCGCCTCGCCACCACCCACACGAGCTTCGCCGCACCCTGGCGAAGCTCCTGGCACTTTCTGATTAGGCCGAGAGGCCGTTTTCTTGTGAACAGGCCACCCGACCTCCGCCGCCATTGACGCGCAGGAGGAACTGCTTCCACCTGCAGCTACAGGCGCGCCACGCTCAGCGCCAAGCCCAGATTCAACTCCCAGGCCTTGCGAGGAGTTTTGGCAAAACACCAGGTTCGCAGCTAAGGAAGAAAGCTTCGCGTGACGCCGCCATCTCCTGCTGAATTCCCCGCTGCGGGCGCGCAATTGAGGTGGGCCATTTAGTCCCACCTCGGAAATGCCTGAAGAGCCGCAGCGACATAAGATGCAAAAGTGCTGAAGGCTTACTGCCTCAGCACACGGGGTGAGGTCCCCTTCACCCGCCCGGTTACCCGATCTCGTCCGCGCTCACGCCCCGCGGACCTGACCCGAACTGACCCGACCCGACTCAAGACTGACCTGCACTCCTCGCACACCACGCACGCCGGTGGGCATGGACCCGGGCCTGACTCGAACCCGGTTACCCGGTAGCTCTGGGAGAGCTTTCCCAAGAGTGGTTTCAGAGAGAGAGAGAGACGCGGGGGGGGGGTTGGGTAGAGTAGGTTTTGCCTCTGACGAAACACTCTGCAGTGTGCAGGCACAGGCGAAGAAGAAGACCCGCGGAAGAAGAAGGAAGCTAACTGTAGCAACAGGTAGTTAAGTCGTCTGATTTGGAAATCAGAAGACGGCCTGAAGGGAAAAGAAGAAAGGAGGGGTGACGTCCCTGGCTGAAAAAGAAAAGAAGAAGCTGACACTTAGCCGCAGGGAGGAGAAGCAAGAAGAAACCCTAAAGAAGAGGCTGAGAAAGGCAGAAGAAGAGGAAAGGCTGCAGAGAAGAAGTACAACAGAGCCAAGGAAGAAGAAACCTTCACAGAAGAGACTGCAGAAAAAGAAGAGAGGCCAAGGAAGAAGAAGAAGGAGATCTGAAGAAAGAAAGAAAGAAGAACATCACGAGGAGAAAACAAAGAGAACAACAAATTCTTTCCCTCTCTCTTTCTTTATTTTGTAAAAGAAACATGTATATCTCTAGAATACAACTTGCTCCCTGAGTTCGACCTCGGGAACTCTTTTATTTTCCGAGTAAAAAATTTATATACTTGAAATGTTGGTAATAACCAGCTATACTACAACGTTATAACAAACTAAAACCCGGTCGTTAACCAACCGATCTCATTTTGGCGCCGTTGCCGGGGAGCAATGGCTATTCTAGAGGTAAACATTCCTGTTTCTTTTTAATTTCTGATAATCTCCTCTCTTTTGTGCAGCTACAGGAAATCAAGAAGACAAGCAACCGCACGACAACCACTCCGAGGACAGGTAAATTTTTCCTCTCGCTATTAACCCCTAAACTCTAAAGAGGAAGAAAAGAAAAGAACAAGCAATATAGGGCTAACCTGTCTTCCATACTTAGTAACCATAAAGAGTTGCATGTTTTCAACTCATTAGTCCTGCACACTATTAAGAGTATTTAAGGGCTAACACATTCTTGCTTGAGCCCTAATTACCCAACAAAGAACTAACTGGACCAAGTAGAGCCAACATAAGATTCAACATTAGGGTTTTAGAGACACACTACTTAAATCAAGAATGGAGAAAATCCAAAAGAAGTGTGCCTAAACCATTGATTGAAAATACCTATTCAAAGAAAACCTAAAACAATTGGCTCTCTAAACACTTGAACCCTAAAAGACAAGACCTAAAAGCTCTCAAAGAAAACAAGAGGTAAAGTTGACCCCTTGGGTCAACCAACCTTAAATTAGGTCACTCTTTGCACTTAAAAGACTAAAGTTCAAGTGAAACCTTAAGCACCCCGATCTTAAAATTGGTAGACTTAAGAGGTCAAGATCCCCATTCTGGTCTACCTGGAACCGCAGTGACAAGAGAGGTCGGGTGGGGGAAACCCTGTAACCCGTGGGGACGCTCTACCGTGTAGGGGTCTTTGCGGGACTCTCCCTCTTTGGCTGCCCAGGTAATTCTCAGGTGGACGATCTTTCTGATCAAGGGGTCCATCTGCCCCGCACCTCTATAGTCACCCAACAATTTTTGGGTGTCTCGATTGGGTCCAGCACCTGCTTATCTCATCCAGTCCTTCAGTATTTTTCAGGAGGTCCTTGAAACCTCCTATAGAAATTCACTCTCCCCGAGGCTAAGCCTCGGCTCCTTTGTTTTTGCAGAAATCATTCACATAGCCCCTCTTTCCTCTGATTCTGAACAAAATCCCCTTCTTCCATCTTGATTCAAACTGTGATTCTATATCTTGATTCCACCACCTGATCCAATTATGCAGCCTAATTACCTAGCAAGACTACCATTCAAAAAACCTGAATATCTGAGATCCATGAAAGAAAAGATGATTGAGGATGCCCTTGAAATCTATGAAATCAAACCCTCAACACCAGTAGAAAACATTCAGGTTGATGTCCCAACAACCACAACTTTCATCATAAACTGTGCCCAAATTCTATTGACTGAAATTTCAAAAGGATCAACCCGAGATATGCTCATGACAGGATACATTGAGATAGAAAAATTACACCAATCTGAATACCTTCAATGCTTGACAAATCCTGTACTTTGGGAACAACACCAAGATGCCCTTATAAAATGGGTAGAAATGATGAAATCAGTAGAACAAATTATCAACCAGAAATACCCGTATACACCAGAAATAGAGGATGAACCATCTTGGAACAGTATTAAGAAACAATCCAGTTTCCCAGATCTCGGGATTGAGGCACAAAGTGGTTGTGAAATCCCAACCCAGATAGAAGACAATGTTGAATTAGGTTGGGATATTGCAGGAGAACACAATGATAAGCCAAACTTAGACCATGAATTGCCAAGCCTAGAATTCCAAAACTCCTGCAATAATGAGATCACTACTGAACCTTTTGAGGGAATAAATTCCGCCCCTTATTTTGATAAGGTGGCCCTCGAAGGTTATTCGGATTTAGGTTCTAATAATTCTACCCACATCCTAAGCCTAGAACCTAGATCCGAAACTTATTGGGAAGATTATGAGGCCCCTTTTGAGAAAGATCAAATTTTTGCAGAATATGATTCCGGGCCTCTATTTGATGAATATCCCTCTCCAACATCTTCAGAAAATCTGATCGATTTTCCAGAAAACATGCCAATTTATGATACAGAAACTGAGGAGTTGGACGAGTTGGATTTTAATTGGGACTATCCTACCAGCTTGGAGCTTGAGCCTAGACAGAATACCTTTTCGAGCCCAGAATTGACATATAGGCTAGACCCCAATCAGGCTGCTGATTCCACATCTGATGATTTTTGCTGTGGTGGAATTCATGATCATGAATCTCATTTTCGCCAACTCCCCGACAATTTCAGATCTGACTATAATTGCGGAGAGATTCCCCTTCCTGAACACGCCAGGCCTATCTACGACCTCAGTTCACATGACTCTGACTCCGACTCTGAGGTCCTGATTCCTGAGATCACTGATAACACAGAATCATTCCTTTTCGATCCTCAGGAACCAAAAACAGAAAATGCCAAGAGTGATTACAACCAAGAATCCAAATTTTTTCTCGAATCCGATTCCTTTCATCCTACAGACACTCTTCCGGCATTTGATAGTTACCCAGAGGACTCTCTACAGAAAACCACCTATCATCTATTTCTAGAAGAGCCCTCGTACACAATGGCCACCTCGTCCGCACACACAGAATGGATCAAAACCTCTCCCAAACCCCGACCTGCAACCGGACTCAATTTCTATTCAGATTCACCTCTCACCGAGCCGATTGCATTTCCACATCGGGTTTCGAACATTGATCAGACTACATACCATGCTCTATCATTCTCTGATCACCCCTGTAGGGTTCCTGCATCAACCATTGATTATTCTACGAGTCCCTACTTTGACCAGGCTGATTCGACTCAGCTAAACCCTACGTTTACACTTCCACATCTATCTGAGCTTCATAGTATATGGTGGGTTCCACACCTTTTTATCCACATCTATCAACCCACCAGATTGATTGGGTTTGGGCTGCATCATCAGCCTGTTGATCTGAACAAGCACCTGGTTGGACCAACCAGGCTCTTAATCAAGGTGCTTGTCTTACAAAACTTTGTTGATTTGACCATCCCCTCTCCATCGCATTTCCCGCTTGGCTGAAGGCATCAAATTTAGCGCTCAACGGGAGGCAGCCCATCATTCTCTTTGAAAACCTGAAACTTGTTCTGACACCTTTTTGCACTTGAAGTTCACACTTTAGGACAGCCGACTCCACCTCAGGTGCTTGCATCTGAGATTAGAAATCGTCCGCAACAGTCACCCCGACCCATTCACTCATCAAAACATCTGTCCTAATGTATGAACTAAGTTGAATAAAAACCCCTAGGTTACAATGAGGACATTGCAAATCTTAGGCATGGGGGGGGTATGAAAGTGCAAAACTTGTAAGAAAAGGTTTCAAACAAAAAAAAATTCACATATGCCAAAAACACCATAAAAATTAAAAAAATTTTCGAAAAAGAATAAAAGGAGAAGGAAATTTTGTGAAGGAGAAAAGAAACAAAATGAAAAAGGAGCACAAAATTATGAGAAAAGGTGATAGTCATTAGTAAGGAACTAAGGAATTAACCTAAGTTCTAGACCTCATTCAAGAAAATAACTGAAAAGTGCACAATGAGATTAGTAAGAATGCAAACCTTAGGCATTCTTGAATAGACTCTTAGTACCCATTAAGATCTGGACACTCCTCAAGAGGTTGAGGAAAATGAAAAGCTGAAGTATTAGGTCTAAGGCTTAGGGAGTATTTGGCCTCGTTAACTAATTTTTGGTTTACGGGACTCAGTAACCTAAGCACCCTAACCTCACACACAGCCTGGTTCAGTAAGCGTAAAATTCAGAATCACGCAGAAGCGTCGCAAAATTCTGAAAAGAACACCTAGAATAGGAGCGGCCGATCAACACAAGTTGATTTGGATGAGTTCCCAGCGCGGAGAGGCGGGAAATCCCCTCGAAGATGCGTAACAAAATATCATCTCCTCGGTGCTTGTCTCTTAGGATATTTACATATCCTACTGGGGGCATGTAAGCACTCTGCTGGTTCAGATTCCATGGATGGCATTATCTCGAAGTGTCAATTGCCAGGGTCTGGATTCGGCCACGGAACACCATGGATGGGATTATCTCGAAATCTCAATAGCCAGGGTTCCGGGGGTTGCCATGGGCGGTGCTATCTCGAAGCATCGATCGCCAGGAACCCTTGAGGATTGATGATGGGAGCAAGGAATCTGATACAGACCGTGTTGAAAAGCCAATCCTAGGCTAGAACTAAAAAGAAAAAGAGAGAGAAAACTCTCCAAACAGAAAAACTTTCTATCCCTCTCTTACAAAACGCACTGCGAACTGAGCCAGGGCTAAAATCATTTCAAGCACGGGTGCTTTAACCACAAAGTCCAATAAACCTTAGGTTAGTTCTTGTGGACCTTAAAAACCTTTGCTAAAGGCTGAGGCTAAGGCTAGACAGATTTGGATCTTGATTGGTACTAGAGTACCTTTTAGGCCTATGGTCAGCATTCTAACCTAATCTATGCTCAAATAAAAAAGGCACTTATCTAAAACTATTAAAAACTTCATGGTCTAGAACAAGGGTTGAAACCTTAAGTTTTTGCTAAGGGACTAGCAAAAGCTAGGCATGGGGGTATGATGAGAACCTCATCATGAGCCATAACTAGCTCATTTTGACCTAATACAAAGGATAAAAGCTCCTACATAACTCAAGGAAAGGCTTAACTCAGAGAATTCTGAGTTTAAGGAGAAAACAAGTCATAAGGGGTAAAAATGCAATTTTACCAGTATAATCTGCATACAGGGTAATTCAGGGCCCAAACATAGGTCAAAGCAATTTAATAAGAATAAAAGTGGGATGAAATGATCTAGCAAGGCCTACAGCAATTCCAAGAAACTAAATGATAATCTGTAACCCTAAAACAACCCACTTCAATTCACGAGGTTCGAGGCAAAGTAAAAATAGAATAAACCCTCTAAAATTCATAGAAAAATAATCTCTAGGGTTTAGAACCTTCAATTTGGCCTTCAGAACCCATTTTGACCTACATTGAGAACCATGCCCAATTAATAACTTAATTTGGGTTTTCGCATAAATTGACCGGTCAAACAAGGTTTAATATAGAAATGAAATTCACCATCAGATTCCTTAGGTCCTAATTAGTCATGTATAAAAACTTGAGCCTAAGAAGAAACCTCCTTGACCAACTTTACACTTTGGTCCTCATATATTTACTTTTTGGCCCTCAACTTTTGAACCCTCGCATTTTGACCCCTAACTCTCCTTCGTTCTTTGCGTTCAGGTCCCCCCTGCAAAACCTACCAGCACCATGCTCCGGCGACCTTGCGCGGAGCATGGCGCCGCGCAGGGTGAGGGGGAGAGCCTGGCAAGTAAACCGGGGGGGGCCCTGCGTCGTCAGCCGTCGCAGGGACACCCACCCTGGTCGCTGTAACCCACCATACCGGCCGTGCGAACGCACGGACGGTATGGGTTTCCATCTCCAGCGTCCTCCGGCGAGGGAGACACGTCATCTCCCTCCGCCTTCCTCCCTGATTCGGTCCCTATAAATACCCCCGTCGCTCCACCGTTCTTCCCAGCCTGGATCTGACGGAGAAAATCCCCAACTTTCTTCTCTTCTTCCTCCGGCAGACGCTCACCAGCTCCGGCGGTTTCATCCCCCTCCACCTCTTCGCTCTGCCGCAATACCAGCAGCAGAGACTTCCTCCCCTGCTCTTCCCGCGCCACGCCGCACCCAGCTGGCGCCTCTCCGGCTCTCTGCTCGCCGCCGCCCCTTTCCCTGAGCATCGTCTTCTCCGGCGACAGTCGATACGACTGTCGCCCTGTTCCTCCCCCTTCGTCCCTGCAAGTAAGCTAGAGCTACTCCCCTTCTTCTCCTCTTTCTTTCCCCGCTTTCAATTTATTCAATTAAGCCCTCGACCGACCCTGACCACCTTCACCCCCTTCGCCTCCGACCACCCTCCGGCGAGCCGCTCCCATCACCTCAGCGACCCACACGGCTTGCCGACCACTGCAGGACCTCCGCCTCCTCACCCTGATCAACTTCCGCCCTGCCACTCCCCCCACATCACCCTCTGCAACCCCACCGAACAGACCCATCCTCCGACCCACAGTCCGACCTAGGGCAGCCCTCGCACGCCGCCCCGCGCCTCGCCACCACCCACACGAGCTTCGCCGCACCCTGGCGAAGCTCCTGGCACTTTCTGATTAGGCCGAGAGGCCGTTTTCTTGTGAACAGGCCACCCGACCTCCGCCGCCATTGACGCGCAGGAGGAACTGCTTCCACCTGCAGCTACAGGCGCGCCACGCTCAGCGCCAAGCCCAGATTCAACTCCCAGGCCTTGCGAGGAGTTTTGGCAAAACACCAGGTTCGCAGCTAAGGAAGAAAGCTTCGCGTGACGCCGCCATCTCCTGCTGAATTCCCCGCTGCGGGCGCGCAATTGAGGTGGGCCATTTAGTCCCACCTCGGAAACGCCTGAAGAGCCGCAGCGACATAAGATGCAAAAGTGCTGAAGGCTTACTGCCTCAGCACACGGGGTGAGGTCCCCTTCACCCGCCCGGTTACCCGGTCTCGTCCGCGCTCACGCCCCGCGGACCTGACCCGAACCGACCCGACCCGACTCAAGACTGACCTGCACTCCTCGCCCACCACGCACGCCGGTGGGCCTGGACCCGGGCCTGACCCGAACCCGGTTACCCGGTAGCTCTGGGAGAGCTTTCCCAAGAGTGGTTTCAGAGAGAGAGAGAGACGCGGGGGGGGGTTGGGTAGAGTAGGTTTTGCCTCTGACGAAACACTCTGCAGTGTGCAGGCACAGGCGAAGAAGAAGACCCGCGGAAGAAGAAGGAAGCTAACTGTAGCAACAGGTAGTTAAGTCGTCTGATTTGGAAATCAGACGACGGCCTGAAGGGAAAAGAAGAAAGGAGGGGTGACGTCCCTGGCTGAAAAAGAAAAGAAGAAGCTGACACTTAGCCGCAGGGAGGAGAAGCAAGAAGAAACCCTAAAGAAGAGGCTGAGAAAGGCAGAAGAAGAGGAAAGGCTGCAGAGAAGAAGTACAGCAGAGCCAAGGAAGAAGAAACCTTCACAGAAGAGACTGCAGAAAAAGAAGAAGAGAGGCCAAGGAAGAAGAAGAAGGAGATCTGAAGAAAGAAAGAAAGAAGAACATCACGAGGAGAAAACAAAGAGAACAACAAATTCTTTCCCTCTCTCTTTCTTTATTTTGTAAAAGAAACATGTATATCTCTAGAATACAACTTGCTCCCTGAGTTCGACCTCGGGAACTCTTTTATTTTCCGAGTAAAAAATTTATATACTTGAAATGTTGGTAATAACCGGCTATACTACAACGTTATAACAAACTAAAACCCGGTCGTTAACCAACCGATCTCACCTACCCTAAGGATGATTTCCTGCTCCCAGAGATCGACAGCCTTGTCAATTCTTATTCAGGACAATCCCACATGTCCTCTTTGGATGCTTACAGCGACTACCATTAGATCAACTTAGCATCAGTAGGAGGACCTTGCACATCCTTTATAATGGAACAAGGGCATTTTCAATATCATGTAATACCTTTTGGCTTGAAAAATGCTGGTGCCACCTAGCGGTGCCTTGTAAATATGATTTTCTCAAAAATAATTGTGAAGTCTTTTGAAGTGTACATAGACGATATGCTTGTAAAGGGCCTAACCTTCAAGAACCATCTAGTAAATCTAGTTTAAGTATTCCAAATATTACAGAGTACCCAGCTAAAGTTGAATCCTAAGAATTCCACCTTCAGTGTATCCTTAGGAAATTTTTTGGGCTTCCTTATTTCTAACAGAGGAATCGAAGCCAATCCGAATAAGATCTAGGTGGTGATGAACCTATGCCCTTCAGCTAACTTTAAAGTTGTCCAATCCTTAGTCGGCAAGATCACGACTCTTGGCCACTTCCTATTTAGACCTTCCGACAAATCCCTTCCCTTTTTCGAATGTATCAAAAAGGGTAAAGGCTATAACTTATCTCACTGGACTCCACAATGCTAAGAGGTGTTAGAGGCAATCGAGAGAGCCCTTCAACAACCACTTGTCTTGTTTGCTCCAAGTCCAGGTGAATTGATCTATTTACATCTAGCGGCTTCATCATCAACCGTAAGTGCCGCCCTAGTATGTAATCAGGCAGGAACACAAATAGTGGTCTATTTCATCAAGAAACCCTACCAAGGGGCAAAAGCCAAGTATCCACCCATTGAAAACTCTTCCCTTACTTTCAACCCCACACCGTTTATGTACTTCAAATTACCCCCTGAGGAAGATGTTACATAAACCCTCAGGGTCAAGCAGACAAATAAAGTGGGCATTGGAGTTGGCAGACTTTGATATTAAATAGCAATCTTGCCTATCTATTAAAGGACAAGCCTTGACAAATTTTGTTGCTGAGTTCACCCAGGCGGATTCGTCAAATGGCAAAACTTGGCAGTTATTGATTGACAAATCCTCCATGGCTACCGACTCAGGAGCAGGGGTACCAATTGTTGGAACCTTGTTCCACATCTTGTTTTGGTGTTAACAAAATTATTATGGATTAATGTTTGTAATTGAGTGCTTTTTAGATTTAGGTGAAGATCAAGGCAAACAGGAAGTGATGGAGGCATGATGATGAGAAAGAGAAAATGATAACAAGGAAGAGGCAAGATGACAAGGATGAGTCGAAGTGAAGAAGATCATCTTCGACCTTTAGTTTTTTTGTTTAGACTTTTTATTTATAGAATGTATGCCTCTTAACAAAGGAATGTAACTTAGATCATAAAAATAATTAGAGATAAATTAGGATTAATATTGCGATCATTTTCAAAGAACGCAATTAATTAAATCACTTAAAAAAGGTACTTGTTAACCCACAAGTACCGGTACATGTGAGTTACAGGTTTGGGTTTTGTCAAGAAATAAACCTGTACCCTGTAAGTACCGATACTCATGATTAGTACCAGTACTGGAGGTGACGAGTACCGGTACTAATGATCAGTACCGATACAAGTGGGTTACAGATTTGTGTTAAGAGTTTGAAACCCAAATCTAGAAGCAACGAGTACCGGTACCGGTACGTACTAGGTAGCCGTTGGCTCAAAACTAAATGGCTAGAAAATTAATTCTAACAATATGAACGTTGGGAATTAATTTCCAACGTCAAGTAGACGAGTATCCTAGGTCCTAAACTCTATAAAATGACCCTAGGACTCTTTGTTTGCATACAAGAGAAAAAAGAAATAGAGAAGAAAAATTCTAGAGCTATATTACATTTTTCCACTACATATTCAAGAGAAGGAATAGTTGCTACTCTCAATCTCTCTAAGCTTTTGCAAACACTTCAACGACGTATTTTTCTCACGCATCTACGAAGCGATTCACGCTCATTCTAGGCTTTCAAGTTGATCCTTTATCAATTGGTATCAGAGCTTGTATCAATTGGTATCAGAGCTTATCAGTTGGCATCAGAGCGAGGTTGCGAGAAGACGTAACAAATCAACTTGCAATGGCATCTACATCAAGGTGCACCGAAGGATAGTCTTCTACCCGTCCTCCCTATTTTGATGGGATAGACTATGGGTATTGGAAGAGGAGGATGCAAGTCTTCCTCAAAGCATTGGACGAAGAGTCTTGGATTCTCATTCAAGAGAAGTACAAGGATCCGAAGCCACAGGAAGGTGTAGCTTGGACAACGGATCAAAAGAAAAAGATTCTGGGAAACGTGAAGGCGATGAACGCACTCTATTGTGTGTTGTCAATGGAAGAATTCAACCGTATCTCAGCATGCGAGTCAGCATTTGAGATATGGAACACACTTCAAATCACCTACGAAGGTGTAGACAATAGTAAAGAAACAAATGAGCTCAAGAAGAAGAAGAAGAAGAAAGCATTTAAAGCAACATGAGATAATAGCAACTTTGACATGGACACCGACTCTAGCAAATCTGATGATTACGAGATCGCACATCTTTGCTTGGTAGCAACTACGGAAGACACGGATAATGAGGTAAACCTTGATTTCTCTTTTGAAGAATTATTAGAAGCATATGAAGAACTATATCATAAAGCTAGGTCATTTAAAAAGGAAAATAAGGTTTTAAAGAATAATTATCAAACATTAGAGTTAAAAAAATCATGTTTAGAAATAGAATTAGAAATGTCAAAAGAAACCAATAATCAGTTACATGCAAAGATATTAGAACTAGAAGATATTTATGAGTATTTTGAAGGGACTTTGAATAAATCTTAAAATAACAACTAGGCTAAACACTGAATTTTGTGATTCAATAAAGTCAAAATTTCAAAGTAAAAAGAATATACAAAATAAATCACATGCACCTAGGCATGCATGGATGTATTAAAAGGTTAAAAATCCCAAGAATTATAGATCTAACACTAAAAAGTTCTATAAACCTAAGGATTTGAAAGGTACTAACCATCAAGGACCACAAGAAAATGGGTACCTACAAAAGATATTTGTTTTGTAGGAATAGATCAAAGAGATCAGTGGGTGTTCAAGGAATACAACGGAACATTTCAACCTTTCTATAGGTTGAATGAAGACCAAGAACGATGGCCTAACAGAGCTTGGTACCCACATTCATTATTTTACTATTGGTAAACTTTATGGTAAGATATTTCTTCATTTTTTTTTGTGATTGACAAAAAGGGGGAGAAAAATAAAGGGCAAATAGTAATATTTTTAGGGGGGCTTATATTGAGGTGGAGGATTAAAATGAAATTTTTTAATTATCTATTTGCAAGATAGTTTTGTCAATACCAAAAAGGGGGAGATTGTTGGAACCTTGTTCCACATCTTGTTTTGGTGTTAACAAAATTATTATGGATTAATGTTTGCAATTGAGTGCTTTTCAGATTTAAGTGAAGATCAAGGCAAACAGGAAGTGATTGAGGCATGATGATGAGAAAGAGAAAATGATGACAAGGAGGAGGCAAGATGACAAGGATGAGTCGAAGTGAAGAAGATCATCTTCGACCCTTAGTTTTTTAGTTTAGACTTTTTATTTATAGAATGTATGCCTCTTAATAAAGGAATGTAACTTAGATAGCAAAAATAATTAGAGATAAATTAGGATTAATATTGTGATCATTTTCAAAGAACGTAATTGATTAAATCACTTAAAAAGGTACTTGTTAACCCATAAGTACCGGTACTAAAGTTTGGTACTGGTACATGTGAGTTACAGGTTTGGGTTTTGTCAAGAAACAAACCTGTACCCTACAAGTACTGATACTCATAATCAGTACCGGTACTGGAGGTAACGAGTACTGATACTAATGATCAGTACCGATACAAGTGAATTACAGATTTGTGTTAAGGGTTTGAAACCCAAATCTGGAAGCAACGAGTACCGGTACAGGTACTTTAGTACCGATACTAGGTAGCCGTTGGCTCAAAATTGAACGGCTAGAAAACTAATTCCAACAATATGAACGTTGGGAATTAATTCCCAACGTCTAGTAGACGAGTATCCTAAGTCCTAAACTCTATAAAATGATCCTAGGACTCTTTGTTTGCATACAAGAGAAAAAAGAAATAGAGAAGAAAAATTCTAGAGTTATATTACATTTTTCCACTACATATTCAAGAGAAGGAATAGTTTGCTGCTCTCAATCTCTACGCTTTTGCAAACACTTCAACAACGTGTTTTTCTCACACATCTACGAAGCGATTCACGCTCATTCTAGGCTCTCAAATTGATCCTTTATCAATTGGTATCAGAGCTTGTATCAATTGGTATCAGTGCTTATCAACAATAACCTCACCTAATGGTTGTACTCACAAGTATGCCATAAAATTGGGTTTCCCCACTACGAATAACACAGTAGAGTATAAATCCCTTCTAACTGGCATACGAGTCACCAAGTCTTTGGCATCCTACGTCCTTGCAATCTTTATAAACTCTTAATTGGTTTCACGTCGAATTGATGGTGACTTCCAAACCAAGGACTCTAATAGGTCATTATACGCTGATAAGGCTCAAGACATGCTAGCAGAATTCAAATTTACCATGGTCAATTGGATACCTAGATCTGACAACCCCTGGCAGATGCCCTAAAAAGATTAGCATCTGCCATCCCTTCAGGCGAGAGTGATGACATCTTGATGGGAATACCATCATGAGCCCTAACTAGCTCATTTTGACCTAGAAAAGTGAACAAAAGCTCCTACATAACCAAGTAAAGGGCCTAATTCAAGGAATAACTGTTCTGAGAGGAAAATAAGAAACAAAGGGTAAAACTACAATTTTACCAATGCAGTACAACAATAGAATTTCTCAGGGGCTAAACATTAGTCAAATGATCTTAACAAGATAGAAAGTGGCTCGGTTCAATCAGAAAAGGGTTAATGTGAAATCTGGGAATTAAATGACTTCTTGTAACCCTAAAACAGGCCCACTTAATTCAACAAGGTTCTGGTCAAGATAAAATTTACCTAAACCCTCTAAAATTCATGAAAAAATATCCTCTAGGGTTTAGAACCTTCAATTTGTCCTTTGGAACCTATTTTGACCTAAATAGGGGTCCTAGAAATTATTTACCCTAAATTGGGTTTTTGTGTAAAATGACCAGTCAAACGTGGTTAAACCTAAAACCCAACTTCACCATTGGATTCCTCAGGTCCAAATTAGGTTTGTTTCAAAATTTGGACCTAAGGGGAGTTCACCTTGACCTACTTTGCAAAAATGTCCAACCTAATTACTTTTAGACCCCTAGCTTTTGAAAACCTTGCAGATACCCCCCTATCTTCCTCGTCATTCTTTGTAATTAGGTCCCTCCACCATTACAGCCGAGGAGTCCTACTCCGACGAGGATTCAAGAGGGGATTTCTCCTTGATTCCTTGGAGACTCCCTCTCAAAATTGAAAGGGAGATTCTCTGAAGAATTCTCGATTATCTGAATACAATCCCAAGCCCTAATTGTCACCCAATCTCTCATGCAAATGCTTGAGAGATTTGGGTATCTCGCACCTTCCATGTCCGACGAAGATGTCCGTGCTTGGAAGCTTGCCTTCCAGCACAAGGCCCTCTGCCTCTGTCTATAAAAGCTTCCCCTGATCCGGTCGCTCATCCCAGCTTAGTTTGGCAGAAGACAACCCCTCAACTTCGTCTCTTCTCGTCCGGCCAAATATCCAGTGAGCTCCGGTGACATATTCTCCCTCTTCTCGTTGCTCTGCCACAATACCAATGGTAGAGTCATCTCCGCCTCCTTTCACGTCACGCCATACCTGCACATGCGCCAGCTACTTCCTCATCGTCGCCGTCCCCCTCCACTGGAACCTTCGTCTCCAGCGATGGTAGGTACACGTCGACCGCCATCTCGGCCCCCTTCATCCTTAAACTAGGTTAGGTATCTTCCCCTCTCTCTTCTCTTTATCTTCCCCCTCTCTATTTCTGTTTCCACCCGTCGACCACCGCAGACCACCACCATCGTCTCCACCTCCGGCAGACCACCGGCGAGGTGTCTCCATCACTTCCACACACCCATCCACCTCACCAAACCCCTCAGAAGCTCCGCCACCTTCCATTGATCAATTCCCTCTTCACTAACCTCTACAACCTCTGTTCACTCCCCCTGACCAAACCCACCTTCACGACCACAAATTGACCTAGGCATGCATGCCTAGGCCACCCCGCTCCACGCCACCCACCTAAACACATTCGTCGTGTTATGGTGAAGCCCCCTGTGTGATTTAATGAGGCCGTAAGGTCATTTTCCTTGAGAGCAGGTTCTGACCCCAGCCGCCATTGGAGCAGCTGCGAAGCTTTCTCGCATCCTCCACTCTAGGCGCCAAGCATCAGGTTCCCAGTTCCAGGAGGCGTGGAATTGTCACACGAACCCCTCATGCCTAGCACTTGACTTCCCAGACCACTGCAGTCGCTGCGATTGAGGGTGAGCTCCTGCAGGTGCGCATGCGAAGCGGGTGGGACACTTAGTCCCACCTCTGTAACTTTGGAAGAGGCTGTGCGATATAAGATGAATTTGTGTCAGGGGCTTATCACCTCTTGACATGGGGTGAGGTCCCCTCGCCCACTCACACCTCATCCGTGATACACCACTCCGCAGACGTGGCTGACCTGACCTGATTACCCAGCACTCCTAACGCATCACCCATGCTGGTGCGCCTGGACCCGAGCGTGCTAACCTGACCCGTTTACCCAAATGGCTCTAGGAGAGCGAGCCTAAGAGAGAAAAGAGAGAGTTTTCTAGGGAGGGTAGGGGTAGGTTTTGCACTTGTGTGCAGGGAAACGAAGAAGGAAGAGGAAGCTGAAGAAGGAAGCTGTAGAGGATGCTAAGGAAAGAGGCTAAGGAAGGAGAAGGCATTGTTGTAGGGAGAGGAAGAAGGAAGAGGAAGCTAAGGAGGAGGAAGTTGAAGAAGCCAAGAAGAAAAAGCCGCAGAGAAGAAGGCTGAAAGGAAGGCACGGTTGAAGAAGGAGAAAGAAGGAGATCATAAGCCAAGGCAAAGAAGCTAAGGGCAGAGAAAGCTAAGGCAGAAAGGAAGGATGAAGAAGGAAGGAGAAGGCAGGAAGGAATAGAACCTAAAGAAGGAATAGAAGAAAAGAAGGAAGGAGAAGTCAGAGAAGGAAAGAAGACAAAGAAGAAAAAAGCCAAGGACCAAAGCTAAGGAAGAAAGAAGAAAAAGGATAAGAAGAGCTAGAGGAAGAAAGAAGGACCGAAGAAGGAGAAAAGCCAAGAAGAAGACAAAGAAGAAAGAGCCAAAAGAAGAATCAAACATTTTAAAGACGTTTGATTCTATAATTAGACATTCAATTTCTCTTTTATGCTAGATTTTTATTATTCATAAACTCTTGCTTTCCATTCTGAATTAGGTTTTGAGTAATTTTAAGTGTTCAAATTGCATATATTATTGAGATTAGTGTATGAATTCCATTTTCTCCCTGTGTTCGACCTCATACTTAAAATTCGAGTAATAAAATTTATTTATTTTCAAGGCGATTTCAACTATACTACGACGCATCATTTATTTTATAAACCCGATTTCGCCCTGTCCACATTTTGGTGCCGTTGCCGGGGAGCAACGCGCAATTCATCACTAGTCTCTACATTCTTTTGATTATATTTGAGCACTAACTTGCCTTATTTGTTTTATTGTGATTTTTGTGAGGTGTTTCATGAGGAGATCTCCCTGGAAAATCAACCACTCCAGGGCAGGTAAATTCTCTCTTCTTCTCTAATCCATCTCCTAATCCTGGGAAGACAAAATGGAAGCAATCAAATTAGGAATCAACTGCCTTCTTTTTATAGTAATTATCATTTAAAAGGCTAGTTTCCTAATCTGCGAAAATTTTTTCAAATCTTATTGAAGTTGAAGTGAATTTTAGAGATCCTACCCCACAAATTCCTGTGCCTGTTAGGGATCATGCTTAATTTCTAATTCTCCGTAGACTACACACCTCTTGTTTGAAGTCTAAAGAGAACTTCTGAAAATCAAAGAGGATTGGAAATATAACCAAATTAGGGTTTCTACAGTAGGGTTTTTGGAGTGCTAGTTCACAAATGCTTGCATAAAAGGAAATAAACCCACCCGCAGTTGTGTGCTACCCAAGCCCTTGATTGAAAGGATTTAAGCAAGACAAACCCTAAAATCAAGCTCTAAAATCACTTGAACCTTAAAAACTTGGACCTAATAACCTAGGAGTGAAATCAGGATGATTTCTAGGTCTTGACCTAGAATCATTCTACCATCTTTAGAACAGGTCAGGTGAAGTTGACCCCTTGTTGGGTAAACCAACCTTGAAATTAGGTCACAAAACCAAAACATCTAAAGTTCAAGTGGAACCCTAATCACCTTTGATCTGAAATAAAAGTGGTAGACTTAAGAGGTCAAGGTCCCCATTTTGGTCTACCTGGAATCTCAATGACAAGAGAGGTCGGGTGGAGGAAACCCTGTAACCCGTGGGGATGCTCTACCGTGTAGGGGTCTTTACGAGGCTCTCCCTCTCTAGTTTCCTAGGTAATTCTCAGGTGGACGACTTTCTGATCTAGGGGTATCATCCGCCTCGAACCTCCACAATCATCCAAACATCTTTGGGTGCCTCGATTGGGTCAAAAGCACATCCAGTCCCTCATCCATTCTCTTTAGAGCACACACAGATTTTCAGTGGGATTCTTTATTTAGATCTAATCACTTCACAATTTGATTCTATATCTTGATCCGAATTCTGATTCTACATCTTGATTCCACCATCTAATACAAACATGCAACCTGGTTTCTTAGGACTACCATTCAAGAAACCTGAGTCACAAAGATCCATGAGAGATAGGATGATTGAGGATGCCCTTGAATTCTATGAAATTGAATACAAAATCTCAACACCAGTAGAAGGCATTCAGGTTAATGTACCAACAACAACAACCTTCATCATAAACTGTGCCCAAGTGTTACTGACAGAAGCCACAAAAGGATCAACCCGAGACATGCTCATAACAGGATACATTGAGATAGAAAAATTGCACAATTTTGAATACCTTCAATGTATGACAAATCCTGTACTATGGGAACAACACCAAGATCTTGAAAAATGGGAGGAGATGATGAGATTATTGAAACAAATTATCAATTAGAAATACTCGTGTACGCCCCAAATAGATGATGAACCATCTTGGAATAATATTGAGGATCAATCCGATTTCCTAAATCTCGGGTCTAAGGCACAAAGTTGTTGTGGATTCCCAACCCAGATGAAATACAACATGCCTGATCTTGAATTAGGTTGGGAAGTTCCAATTGTGGGAGAACATGATTCAGAGCCAGCCCTAGAAACTGGATCACCAAGCCTAGAATTCCAAGACTCCTGCAATGATAAGAGTAGAACTAAACCTCTCGAGGGTGTAAATCCCGCCCCTTATTCTGATAAGGTGACCCTCGATGGTAACTCTAGCCTAGATTCTAGTAATTCAACCTACATCCTCAGCGTAGAATCTGGATCTGAAACTTATTGGGATGATTACGAGGCCCCGTATGATGAAGATCAAAGTTTCAATAAAGAGTATGATTCCGGGACTCTATTTGATGAATATCCCTCTCCAACATGCTCAGAGATACAGATTGATTTTTCGGAAGTCACGTCAATCTATGATACAAAAACTGAGTTGGACGAGTGGGGTTTTGATTGGGTCTTTCCTACAAGCCTAGAACTTGAGCGTAGACCAAATAAGGACACCTTTTTTAGCTCAGAATCTACATATAGGCTAGACCCAAGTCAGGCTGCTGAGTCTACATCGTATGATTTATTTTGTGGTGGAACCCATGATATCGAATCTCATTCAGAACTTGATTTTCACAACCTCTCCGATGATTTCAAATCTTACCATGATTTTGGAGAACCTCCGTTTCCTGAATACAATGAGTCAATCTACAACCTCAGCTCACATGATTCATTCTCCGACTCTGACTCTGAGGTCCCGGTTCCCGAGATCACTGATTTAAGTTCAGGTTCCAGTGACATGGAATAATTTTTTTTCGATCCTCAGGAATCAAAACCAGAAAATGCCAAGAGTGACTGCAACCCAGAGTTCAAATCTTTTCTCGACTCAGATTTCCCTCATCCTATAGACACTCTTCAGGCATTCACTTTGACTTTGAAAGCTACTATGAAGACTCCCTACATGAAACCACCTGTAATTCTCTAGAAGAGCCCTCATACACAATTCTCATTGAAGCCACCTCTTCCACACATACAAAACCCAGCCAAACCCGTTTTCAACCCTGACCTGCAACTGGACTCAATTTCTATTCTGATTCCCCTCTTACTGAGCCGATTGTAGATGATTCAACTCCACATATATACCGGGTTTCGGACATTGATCAGACTGAAGACCATGCTCCATCATTCTCTGATCACCCCCGTAGGGTTTCTGCATCATTCACTGATTACTTTACGAATCCCTACTCTGACCAGGCTGATTTGACTCAGCCAAAACCCGAATTTACACTTCCACATCCATCAGAGCTCCATAGCATATGGTGGGTTCCACATCTCTGGATCTACATTTATCAACCCACCAGATTGATTGGGTTTGGGCTGCATCATCAGCCTGTTGATCTAAACAAGCACCTAGTTGGACCAACTAGGCTCTTAATCACGGTGCTTGTTCTACAAAACTCTGCTGATTTGACCACTCCCTCTCCATACCATTTCTCGCTCGGCTGAAGGCATTGAATTTAGTGCTTAACGAGAGGCAACCCGTCATTCCAAAACCTGAGATCTGCCTGATTATCCGTCTGTACGTCATGTCTATTGCACCTTGAGTTTAGCCTTAAAACAGTCGATCCCACCTCTGGTACACATGCCAGAGCTTGAAATCGTCTGCAACAGTCATTTCCGACCCAGTCACCCACCCAATAAATCCTGTTCTCAGTCCCTGAATCTAATACTATTTCACACCCTCTATTTACAATGACATTGCAAAACTTAGGCATGGGGGGCTGGTAAAGTGCAAACATACAAAAATCAAGAAAAGTCAGAAGGATTCTCACAAAAAATTCACATATGTCAAAAATACCAAAAAAAATAGAAAATTGTGAAAAAGAATAAAAAAATTGGAGGAAAGAAAATTTTGAAGCCATATAAACATGAGGAAAAGAGCAAAATGCCAAAAAGAGCACAAAATGAAAAAGAAAGAGAGTCATTGGTAAGAGATTAAGGGATTAACTAAAGTTCTAGACCACATCAAGGAAAAGAAAAATAAGGAAACGTGCTAATGAAATACAAAGAGAGATTAGTAGGAATGCTGATCTTAGGCCTTTCGGGCTAAACTCTTAGGCTTAAAAATTCAAGTACCCATAAAGATCTGGATAATCCTCAAGAGGTTGGGGAAAATGCGAAGCTTAAGTATTAGGTCTAAGGCTTAGGGAGTATTCGGCCTCATTAACTGACCTTTGGTTTGCAGGACTCAGTAACCTAAGCACCCCAATCCACACACAGTCTGGTTTAGTGCGCATAACTATCAAAATCATGCAAAAGTGTTTAAATGTTCTGAAGAAAGTTGCCTAGACTAGGAGCGGCTAATCAACACAAGTTGATTTAAACGATTTCCCGGTGTGGAGAGGCGGGAAATTCCCCTTGAAAATATGTAACAATATATCGTCTCCTCGGTGCTTGTCTCCTAGGATATTTACATATCCTATCAGGGGCACGTAAGCACTCTACTGGTTCAGATGCCATGGGCGGTATTATCACGAAATGTCGATTGCTAGGGTCTGGATTTGGCTACAGAATGCAATAGGCGGGATTATCTCGAAATCTCAAAAGCCAGGGCTCTGGGGGTTGCCATGGGCGGTGTTATTACGAAGCATCGATTGCCAGGGACCTTTGAGGATTGATGATGGGGACGAGGAATCCGATATAGACTGTGTTGAGAAGCTAATCCGAAGCTAGAAATAAAAAGAAAAGAGAGAGAAAACTCTCCAAACAAATAAATCCTCTCTTTCTCTCTCTCTTACAAAAAAAATGCACTGCAAACTGAACCAAGGCTAAAATATGTCATAAGCACAGGTGCTTTAACCGTAGAGTCCAATGAACCTCCTATGAGCCTTAAAAACCTTCGCGAAGGACCAAGGCTAAAGCTGGTCAGGTCTGGATCTTGGTCAGTACTTGAGTACCTCTAGGCCTACTGTCAGCATTCTAAACTAATAAAAAAAAAAAAAGAAAAAGCACTCATCATAAAATTGTGAAAGGAACTCATGGTCTAGAACAGAAGTTAAAACCTTAAAATTTTGCTAAAGGACTAGCAAAAGTTAGGCATGGGGGTATAATGGGAACACCATCATGAGCCCTACAGAACCAAGTAAAGGGCCTAATTCAAGGAATAACTGTTCTGAGTGGAAAACAAGAAACAAAGGGTAAAACTATAATTTTACCATTACAGTGCAACAATAGGATTTCTCAGGGGATAAACATAGGTCAAATGATCTTAACAAGATAAAAAGTGGGTTGGTTCAATCAGAAAAGGGTCAATGTGAAATCTGGGAATTAAATGACTTCTTGTAACCCTAAAATAGACCCACTTAATTCAACAAGGTTCTGGTCAGGATAAAATTCACCTAAATCCTCTAAAATTTATGGAAAAATATCCTCTAGGATTTAGAACCTTCAATTTAGCCTTTGGAACCTATTTTGACCTAAATAAGGGTCCTAGTAATTATTTGCCCTAAATTAGGTTTTTGTGTAAAATGCCTAATCAAATGTAGTCAAACCTAAAATCCAACTTTACCATTGGATTCCTTAGGTCCAAATTAGGTTTTTACCAAAATTTGGACTTAAGGGGAGCTCACCTTGACCTACTTTACAAAATAGTCCAACCCAATTACTTTTAGACCCCTTGCTTTTGAAAACCTTACAGAGACCCCCCTATCTTCCTCATCATTCTTTGCAATTAGGTCACTCCACCATTACAGCAGAGGAGTCCTACTCCGACGAGGATTCAAGAGGGGATTTCTCTTTGATTCCTTGGAGACTCCCTCTCAAAATTGAAAGGGAGATTCTCTGAGGAATTCCCGAGCATCTGAACACAATCCCAAGCCCTAATTATCACCCAATCTCTCATGCAAACGCTTGAGAGATTTGGGTATCTCACACCTTCCATGTCCGGTGAGGATGCCTATGCTTGGAAGCTTGCCTTCCAAGCATAAGGCCCTCTGCCTCTGTCTATAAAAGCTTCCCCTGATCCGGCCGCTCATTCCCAGCTTGGTTTAGCCGAAGACAACCCCTCAACTTCATCTCTTCTCCTCCAGCCAAACATCCAACGAGCTCCAGCGACATATTCTCTCTCTTCTTGTCGCTTTGCCACAATACCAGTGGCAGAGTCATCTCCGCCTCCTTCCACGTCGTGACATACCTGCGCACGTGCCAGCTACCTCCTCGTCATCACCGTCCCCCTCCACTGGAACCTTCATCTCCAACGGCGGTAGGTACGCGCTGACCGCCATCTCGCCCCCCTTCATCCTTAAACTAAGTTAGGTATCTTCCCCTCTCTCTTCACTTTATCTTCCCCCTCTCTATTTCTGTTTCCACCCCTCGACCACCGCAAACCACCACCATCATCTCCACCTCCAGCAGACCACCGGCAAGGTGTCTCCATCACTTCCACACACCCATCCACCTCACCAAACCTCTCAGAAGCTTCGCCACCTTCCACTGATCAGTTCCCCCTTCTCCACTAACCGCCACAACCTCCGTTCACTCCCCCCTACCAAACCCACCTTCATGGCCACAGATCGACCTAGGCACGCACGCCTAGGCCGCCCCACGCCACGCCACCCACCTAGACACCTTCGTCGTGTCACGGCGAAGCCCCCTGTGTGATTTAATGAGGCTGCAAGGCCGTTTTCCTTGAGAGAAGGTTCTGACCCCAGCCACCATTGGAGCAGCTGTGAAGCTTGCTTGCATCCTCCACTCCAGGCACCAAGCATCAGGTTCCCAATTCCAGGAGGCGCAGAATTGTCATACGAACCCCTCATGCCTAGCACTTGACTTCCCAGACCATTATAGTCGCTACGATTGAGGGTGAGCTCCTACAGGTGTGCATGCGAAGCGGGTGGGACATTTAGTCCCACCTCGGTAACTTTGGAAGAGGCTGTGCGGTATAAGATGAATTTGTGCTAGGGGCTTATCGCCTCCTGACACGGGGTGAGGTCCCCTCGCCCACTTACGCCTCATCCGTGATACACCACTCCGCGGACCTGGCTGACCTGACTCGATTACTTAGCACTCCTCACGCATCACCCACGCTGGTGCGCCTGGACCCAGGTGTGTTAACCTGACCCGTTTACCCGAATGGCTCTAGGAGAGCGAGCCTAAGAGAGAAAAGAGAGAGTTCACGGGGGAGGGTAGGGTTAGGTTTTGCACTTGTGTGCAAGGAAATGAAGAAGGAAGAGGAAGCTGAAGAAGGAAGCTATAGAGGACGCTGAGGAAAAAGGCTAAGGAAGGAGAAGGCACTATTGCAGGGAGAGGAAGAAGGAAGAGGAAGCTAAGGAGGAGGAAGCTGAAGAAGCCAAGAAGAAAAAGTCACAAAGAAGAAGGCTAAAGAGAAGGCACAGTTGAAGAAGGAGAAAGAAGGAGATTAGAAGCCAAGGCAAAGAAGCTAAGGGCAGAGAAAGTTGAGGCAAAATGGAAGGAAGAAGAAGGAAGGAGAAGGCAGGAAGGAATAGAACCTAAAGAAGGAATAGAAGAAAAGAAGGAAGGAGAAGTCAGAGAAGGAAAGAAGACAAAGAAGAAAGAAGCCAAGGACCAAAGCTAAGGAAGAAAGAAGAAAAAGGAGAAGAAGAGCCAAAGGAAGAAAGAAGGACCGAAGGAGAAAAGCCAAAGAAGAAGACAGAAGAAAGAGCCACAAGAAGAATCAAACATCTTTAAGACGTTTGCTTCTATAATTAAACATCCAATTTCTCTTTTATGCTACATTTTTATTATTCATAAACACCTGCTTTCTATTCTGAATTAGGTTTTGAATAATTTTAAGTGTTCAAATTGCATCTATTATTGAGATTAGTGTATGAATTCCATTTGCTCCATGTGTTCGACCTCGGACTTAAAATTCGAGTAATAAAATTTATTTATTTTCAAGGCTATTTCAACTATACTACGACGCATCATTTATTTTATAAACCCGATTTCGCCCTGTCAACACATATGCCTAGAAAGCCTAGCAAAAATAACGGTGTTTACCCTCCATGCATTGACTCTTCAAGTGTTAAATTCCTGGATGTCTCCTATCATGAGCTATTTAAGCACGGGTGATGTGCCACTTAAGGTGATGCAACCCAAGTTGTTCCGGTTGAAGGGTTCTCGCTATATCCTTGGTGGTAACACCATCATTTGTCATAACTAATTTAAATTAGTCAGAATCAAGTGTTAAATGCTCCTTAATGATCGTCTGGGGATTGTAATTCTATACTGAACTGAATTGAGAAGAAGATAGGAAAAAGGGTTAATTCTGCTGTTTTAACATCCAATCACAAATACAGATTAATCTGGAGGTTATTTCATGGTCAAATGAACTTAAATATCCAAGAAGTGGGCTTACATTAACTAACCAGGGTTTGATGGATTTGGAAAATTAAAATATTACAAAAAAAACCCCTAATTATTAGCCTCACTCAAATTGAAAGGGTTCTGGTAAAAATAAATTCAATTTAAACCTCATAAAAATCATTTAAAAATATTATAGGAGATTTGGTACCTTCACTTTGACCATCTGAACTCATTTTGACTAAAAATAGAGATTCAGACGAGAATTTGCCTTGATTTGTGCTTCTGTGTAATTTACCAGTCAAACATGGTCAAAACCCAAATCCAAATTCACCATTAGATTCATTGGGTCAAAATTAGGTTAACACCAAAATTTAGGCCCAATCAGAGTCCATCTTGACCTAGTTTGCATTTAACCCTTAAAATCTCTATTTCTCACATCTAAATCCCTAGGTGCCATATTTTATTACATACAACCCCTAATTTTCTCATCTTCTTCACAAAGAGGTCTCTGCCACCTGAAAGCTCATTGTTTCCTACACACAGTAGTCCTAACCCATCAAGACCAACTTTGACCATGCATTGCTCCTTCCATATGCAATCAAATCCTTTCAAAATTGGAAGGATCAATCACAAGGAGATCCTCTCTCCATTGGACGAATTCCCAGATCCTGATTTGGAACAAGAAGCTCCAACGAATCTCATGATTTCCATGTTTAGGAGTTTCTTAATTAACGAATACCATTGCGAATTCTTCCCAATTGAAGGCCTGATTGAGCTTTATATAAGCTCCCCTAAATTTTCACAAACTTCTGAGTCGATTTTTGGCCAAAATTCCCTCTCTATCTTCTTCTCTGGCCAACTCCGCCATCGGCTCCAGCAAGCTTCTCCACCCTCCCTCTTTTTGCCACCCAACCACCAAATTAGGTGGCCCAACCTCTTCCTCTCTTCTTCATGCTCCTTGCCGACCAAAGCAAGAGCGCTTTCCACCTCTTCTTCCTTGCTGTCGACTCACCAGACTTCATTGCCTTCCTCGTGTCCAGTCAACCAATGCCGGATGCTCCCCTCCTTCGCTTGTCCCAATAAGCATCTCAATATCTCCCTCTCCTCCTCTAGAGTCTTTATGCATCCTTAGTTTCTAGGTCCAACCAATACACACATCGATCCACCACCGTCTTCCTCATCTTCGACACAAGCCCTGGTGAGCTTGCACCAGTGCCACCAGCCACCAAACAACCCAACACAACCTCTACTACCTTCCCTATGTCTCAGGGAGCAAAAGCCCTCAAACTATTAAGGCTTTTGCCCTCTCAAATCTACCCCCAAACAACCCACCAAAACACCTTCATCTCCGACACTGACACACCCCCAAACACCACATCACCCCCACCATCACCTTCCTTGCTTCACGATGAGGCTTTTTGAGCTTTTTAATTGGGGCTTATAGCCCATTTTCATGATTTTCAGGTCTTGCCAGATCGCCACCATTATGTCACCTCCGTCTACCACAGTCCAACCATCACCTTCACCACCACCAGCTCCAGGCAAAGCGAACAAACACCACGAAGTAATCCAAGGCCTCAATTGAAGAAGAAAGCACAGCAACAGCATCAATTCATCTGAAGCATTCAACTGCTGCACAAGCGAGAAGAGAAGCTGCCACTATAGTCCCACATTGGAAGATTATGATTTGGATTTTGGTATTTAACGAATTATGCTCATAGGCAGCTTGCCTTCGAACACGGGGGTCAAGTCTCCAATTACACGAACTAATGCACACGATCCACTCTTACCCACGCCTTGCAAGCTAGGCCGCCCCCTATGCATCGAATCGGTCTAGTCTGATCTGGGTATGGAGAGAGAAATAAGAGAGGATTTGTGAGAGAGAGAGAGAGGGGAGGGTTTTGCACTTGAAAGAATTGAAGTTGGAAATTTAAGGCATCTGTGGCTTCTTCAAGACATCTAATTGGAGAAGATTTGAAGAGTTTGAGTTAAGTGTTGAGGAAGTGAAGTCACTGATATGCTTAAGTGCTAAGGAGCTGAGTTGAGAATTTGGCTAAGTGTTGAAAGAGGACTGAGATGGCTAAAGTACTACTGGAGACGTCTGATATTGAGTTTGACTTAAGAGTAGAGCCTATGTGTTAAGAGATTCCTTGGTGGTTTCAACCACCATTCTTTTTGCCATTTCTCTATTATTTTTGTTCTCCAACTCTAGACATACAATTTGCAATTTATTGAATATATTTTTCTTGTGACTTGATTATTGTGCTCATTTATATCCTCGATCAGTGGTTGAATTACAACTGTTTTGCTCCCTGCGAACAACCTCGGAACTCATACTTTTTCAAACACTATAAATTTAAGTGTTGACTTATTTTTTGTCACTATACTACGACGCATGTATTTATTCTCTTAATTCGACAGAAATTTGCTCAACAATCCTCTTAGATGGGAAACTTTACAAGAGGGAACATTAAACCCACTTGTTAAAGTTCCTCATGGAGGCTAAGGCTATGAAAGTCCTAGAAGAAGCACATGGTGACATATGCGGCAATCATGAGGGCTATTGAGGCTTAGTTGCCCACCTACTTTAGTATGGCTACTTCTGTCCACAAATGAGGCAACAAGCCAAGAACTTCATCAAGAGATGTGATACGTGCCAGCGTTTCACCAATGTCCCACGCCTTCCATCGAGAGAGGTGGTTCCAATTCTCTATCCTATCCCATTCACAAAATGGGAAATGGACATCATAGGGCCTTTCTCACCTACCCCTATCCAAAAGAAATACATCCTAGTTGCAGTCAACTATTTCTCAAAATGGGTTGAGGCAGAAGTTATGGCTTGCCCAAATACTGACCAGGTAATCAACTTCATGTGCAAAAGCATTATCTCCCGATATGATATGCCACAAGTCATATTCACTTACAATGGAACCCAGTTCGGATCCAAGAAGTTCAAATACTTCTGTGTCAGTTGGGCTATCTAGCTACACCTTACCTCTGTCACCCACCCACAAGCAAATAGGCAAGCGAAAGTTACTAATCGCACAATATAGTTGCTTTAGAAAGGGAGCTAGATTCCACCAAGGGTCAGTCGACAGATGAGTTACCGGATGTCTTATTGGGGTACAGAACTAGCCAAAAGACTCAACCGGCCACACTTCTTTTAGCCTATCTATGGAGCAGAGGCCAAGCTCCCCTTGGAAGTCCTCCTCCCTAATTACCGTACTCAATTATACGATCTTGCCAAGAACGAAGACCAGCTCCAACTAGCCCTAGACCTAGTCGATGAAACAAGGGAGAAGGCTTCAACCTCCACCTTGAAATATAAAGAAGCTGTAGATACCAGTGACAACAAGCAAGTCAAGAAGCGTAAATTTGCTAGAGGATGTTTGGACTTACATCAGGTAAAAGCTTCCAACCAAACTAAGCCAGGAAATAAGCTAGCCCTGATATGGAAGGACCTTACAAGATATCTAAGTTTGGTGATCACAGCTATTATAAGTTACAATCTATGGAAGGTTGTCTCATTCCCTGGACTTGGCATGCAACAAATCTACGATTGTACCATGCATAGTGTACAACGAGAATCAAAACTTAATGTTATTTTTCTGAAAGCTTTTCTTCTCATTAAGTGCTTCTAGGATTACAAAACATGGCTGATATGATGCATTTCACCTACATGCAATCATACAAAAAGAAGAAAATATGTGAACGTTATTATTCTCTGGTAAATCAAAGGAGGCAGGGTCCATTGGAATATTGACCAAGGGGGTCAACGGAAGTTCTACCTCATCCTGCATAGTCTCTCCACCCACCTAAGGCAGCCGAGTGCCTAGATTCCCACCTAAAGGTGCCTATGTTTCATCCTTCTCAGAGGCACCACCTTCAATCCCAGTTCCTTCGCTAAGAGAACCCCCAACGGCTAGTCCTATGTTGGTAGATGTTTGCCAAAAGCTGTTTGCCGTGAAATCAACGATGTATAAGAAATGTGTCATACTATAGTTGACAAGATCGCTCAAAACATTTAAATTTATAAAACTCAAAATCTAATTGGAGTCTGAGGTCATTCGTAGGGAGAAAATATGGAATTCATGCACTAATCTTGATTCATAATTAATGAGCCCAGTAAATTAAGTATAATAAAAGATATGTAATAAATAAAACTCGTCAGATTGATATTCAATAAATCTCAAAAGATCATGGGACAAAAAGAATTAGAAAGATAAAACAATGGTGATTTAAATCACCATTTTAACTCTCTAATTAAGCATGCATCCCATGTATTCAATTTATTCAAATAATCCAACAGTATTTTCAATCAAATAATCTACATCAACTTAGGTACTTAAATGTTTCAATAGCACTAGTAGAATCAAACTCAAAGACTCAGCAGAAGCTATGGCAAGTACCATAGTAAAAGCACAAGGGCTTCACAAGAGCCTCAGATCGTAAGGCACAACATAGTAGAAGAAGCACAAGGGCTTCTCTTCTTCAAGCCTCAGAAGCATAGGGCCAACCTTCTCAGAGGCTAAGTGTAAAGCCTCTTCCTTCAGCACATGTCCACGAATCTCAGAGTAATACCCTCCCCCTTCCTCCTCCAAATCTCTCTTCACTTCTCTGATAATCGGGTTATGGGTAATCGAGTCAGAACGTGGGTAATTGGGTCATGAACAGTGGCCAGACTCACATGCGTGGATCACGAGTGAAGCGTGCTCGGGCATGTGCGTAGGGAACCCGACCCCCCAATGTCTTGGGTGAAAAGGCTATAGAACGAATTCTATTTTTGCACTATCGTGAATTTGTCCCACACGATGTTGGACTATCTGCTGGGGCATCTTCGTGCGTGTGCAGCTACTGGAGTCTCGATCAATTACTATTGCTATTATTGCTGCAATGCCTAGTTCAGGGCATGGGAAGGTTCAAGAACTGCAGCCACATTGATTGCGTGCTGCAATTGGTTAGATGGTGGTCGGAGATGAGTGGACATGGTCGGCGAAGATGGAGGCAAAAGCGGCACTCCGGCAAAGACCTAAAGAGCAAAATACGACCTCACGACCCAATCAAAATTACTTAAGAGCTTCGTCGATGTGTGGCGAGTGAGGTAGTGGCCGTGATGTGGTGGCTAGAGGTGTAGAGTGGCTTGTCGATGTCGGATAAGGCAAGCGGAGGGCATGGAGTTCGATAGGGCAATGGAGAGTATAAAGCCCTAAATTTCTTTAGGGCTTTTACTCAGTGCAATACGGCGGAGGTTGTGGAGGTGGTGGAAGTGTGTTTAGTGGTCTATGTTGGCTAGAAGAGCTCATCAGAGCTTCGTCGGTCATGGAGAAGATGGTGGGGGAGTGAGGTGAGCATCGGTTGAAATAAGAGGGGAAAGGGTTAGGAAAGATCTGGAGAGGGAGAGGAGTAGGTTGGACCTAAATTAGGGATGAAGGGGGGAAGATTTAGCATTGGCTTTAATTGATCGACATCGGAGATGAAGGGAACTCCATTGAGGGGAAGTGGCGACAACGAAGGGGTAGATGGCCTCTGCTTTGGTCAACAAGAGGCGGAGGAAGGAGAGGAGTAGGTTGTGGCTAGGCCTATTTGGCCATTGGCCGGCCTGAGGAAGATGTCGAGGAGGGTCGCTGGAGTCGATCCAGAAGGTGGCTGGAGAAGGGAAGAACTGGAGGTTTTAAGGCCTAAACTCAACTAAGGAACACAATATTGTGCAAGGGATCCTTTTAAAGGCCTCAGGGGGTATTCTAAATACGGTATAAAGCTTGGTGAGCTCAAAAACTTAGGGAAGAATGTTCCTGAGATTGCAAGCATTCGCATGAGCTTTCTGGAGCAAATCAATGTCCAAGACCTGGTCCAATCGGTAGAGGATCTCTTAAGGATTCTCCCTTCCAATTTTGGGGAGGATTTGGCTGAGTATAGAGCAAGAAAATCTCACTTGAATCTCGATGAAGGAGCTCTATTCACACTAATGAAGGTAGGGACCTCTTTGTAAAAATGATGACAAGGTTAGGGACTTGATTGCAAACATTTCAAAAGTTGAGGGGCTAATGAGAGGAACAGAGTTTTAATGGACCAAAATGCAAACTATGTCAAGATGGACTCTGATTGGGCCCAAGTTTTGATACAAACTTAATTTGGACCCAAGAAATCTGATGGTGAAGTCGGATTTTAGTTTTGACTAAGTTTGACTGAGCAATTTGCGTAGAAACCCAAATTAGGGTAGAATTCCATTTGGGATTCTATTCAAGGTCAAAATAGATTCAGATGGTCACACCAAGGGTACCAAATATCAAGGAATATTTTTATAAGAATTTTAGGAGATTTAGATGAATTTTATCCTAATCGAAACCTCTGTAATTTAAGCTGGTATCAAATTAGAGTTTTGGGTGCTGTATTGGTTCTCGAAACGTGTGAACCATGTTTCTGTCTGCATTGACCCACTTATTAGACTTTAATGATAATTTGACCTTAGATTAACCCTTAGGAAACCCCCTGGTTACTCTGCATTCATGATGTGATGTTAAAACTGCAGTTAATCCTGATTTAATGTTTTCTTCTCAGAATGGATATGCATGGAATTATGGCTCTCAGGCGATTATGTAGGAGCATTTGTCATTTGATTATGACTAATTAAAGCTAGTTATGGCTTATAATGGTGTTACCATCATACCCCCATGCCTAACTTTTGCTAGTCCCTTAGTAAAATCTTATGGAAAGAATTAGATCTCTAAACCATGCATTGATGTTCAAATGCCTGATTTATTCCTTTATAGGAATTAGATCAAAATGCCAACAATAGGCGTAGAGGTACTCAAGTATCAATCAAGATCCAGACCTGACCAGCTTCAGCCTGAGTCTGTCGCGAAGGTTTCTAAGGCCTGCAAAAACTGCTAAGAGGTTTGTTGAACCCAACGGTTAAACACCCATGCATAGATGCAATATGTCTAGGTTCAGTTTGCCTGTGCATTTTTGTAAGAGAGATAGAGAAGGATTTTTTTCATTTTTGAGAGTTTTCTCTTTTTTCTTTTTATTTTTCCCTAAATCTAGCCTCAAATTGGCCCTAAACATAGTCTGTATTAGATTCCTTATCCCCAACATCAATCCTCGAAGGGTCCCTGGCTTTCGATGCTTCAAGATAGCACTGCCCATGGCAACCCCCAAAACCCTGGCTTTCAACACTTCGAGATAGTGCTACCTATAATGTTTTGTAGCTAAATTCAGGTCTTGGCAATCGACATTTTGGGATAATCCCACCCAGAGCACCTGAACCAGCACAAGGTGCTTACATACCCCTAGTAGGATACTTAGATATCCTAGTAGACAAATACCATGGAGATGATATGTTATTACACATCTTCGAGGGGAATTTCCCACCTCTTCGCACCAAGAAATCGTCCAATCAACTTGTGTTATCGAGCAGCTCCTAAGCTAGATCTTCGAGATGGTTTTTTAGAATAGAATGCTTTTAGCACGATTTTCTTTGTTAAGCGTACTGAACCAGACTAAGTGTGCGATTTTGGGTACTTAGGTTACCAAGTCACGCAAACCAAAGGGCAAGCAACGGAGCCAAATAATCCCTAAGCCTTAGACCTACTACATCAACTTTGCACTTTCCTCAACCTCTTGAGAACTAATCCAAATCTTAATGAATACATGAATGTTTAAGCCTTAAAACAAGCCCAAGAGGCCTAAGATCAGCACTCATACTAATCTCGTTATCTTTATCATTTCAGGACTTAATCTTTCTTTTCATTAGGTCTAGAACTTAAGTAAATTCCATAATCAATTGTTATGACTATCATTTTTTTTCTGATTTTTGCTCCTTGTTGACATTTGAATTTCCTCTTCTTTTTCTCCTCAAGAAAGATTTGTAATCATTTTACAAAATTTCCTCCCCTTCCTCCATTTTTTTTCATTTTTTTTATCAATTTTGAATATGTATTTTTTTTATGAGAACCCCTCAAATAATTGAATTTCCATATGTTTGCACTTTAACACCCCCTATGCCTAAGTTTTGCAATGTCTTCATTGTAAACTAGGAGGGTATGAAGTCAGCTTGGTTCAAAGTTTAGAACAGGATCAAAGGGCAGGTGAATGGGTTGTGATGATTGTTGCGAACAATTTCAAGCTTTGATACAAATACCAAAGGTGAAGTCGACTATTCTAAAGTTGAACTTGAAAGGGCAATAAAAGTGTAGCTCAAAAAGATGATCAGTAGGGTCTCAGATTTTTGGAATGACGAGTTGCCTCCCATTAAGTACTAAATTCAATGCTTTCAGTCGAATAGAAGATGGTCAGGGAGGAGTGGTCAAATCAAAGGAATTTTGTAGAATAAGTACCTTGATAAGTAGCCTGATTGGTCTAACCAGATGCTTATTCAGATCAACAAGATGATGATGCAGACCAAACCCAATCAGTCTGATGGGTTGATGGATGTGAATCAATAAGTGTGGAGCCCACCAAATATTTTGAGGCTCAAAAAGATGTGGAAATGAAAATCGCGGGTTTGGCTAAATCGGTTCAGCCTGATCAGAGTAAGGGTCCTCCAAAGAAAATGGATCTATGGAGAATGTAGGAACCCTACAGGTGAGATCAGAGAAGGATAAGAAGTGATTCTCGGTCTGATCAATGTCCGAAACCTGATCAAAAGATGGAGGAGAATCATATATAACCGGATCAGAGGAAGGTGAATTAGAGTAGAAGCTAATTCCGATGGCAGGTCAAGATTAGGATCGGATTTTGGAATGCTCTGTATGTGTATTGAAAAGTGTGGCTTTTGTGAAATCTGGGTGTGGAGAGGGCTCTTCTAGAAATGATTCAAAGATAGCTTCATTTAGAGAGTCTTCTTGATGCTCATTCAAATCAAATGTAAATGCCTAGAGAGTATTTATTTATTTTTTTCTTTTTTCTTTTGAAATAGTGAGGATTGCTATCATGATCCGATAGCAATCCGGAGGGTAGTATATTTCTTATCAAAAAAAAGTACTACAAAAGAGATCCCCAACTATGTATGAGGGACCAACATTCATTTACAATGTTCTCACATCTCACCGGTCTCTCCTGAAAAAGCTTATCATTATGTGCCCTCCACACACACCACAAAGCGGCTGCCATAGCCACTAATGGCCGGCCAGGATTAATGAACCTCTGCCACAGCGAATCCTAGGTAGGAAGAGGTTCTAAGCAAATCATCCTCCAAATCTTGTTGGTGACCAGGCAAGAGGAGAAAATGTGTGTCGTACTGTCAGAGTGTAAACCACAAAGAGGGCAAGCATTTAGAGTAGTCTCCATCCTTCTGTGCCTCAGATCACCAGTGATCAAGCCTTCCCATCTGCAAAGCCACAAGAATATCTGAACCTTCAAAGGGACTCTCAAGAGCCAAATCTTTCTGTCAACAAGGTCACACTCCACCTCACTGTTGGACCTAATGACCTTCTCATATGCCTGCTGCACTGAAATTTCGTACTGGCATCTCCCTCCAATCGATTTCTTGTTTAAGGTCTTCATCCAGTATCACACCCTACCAAATTTTCCCCTCATCAAGTTCTTCCTCAGACAAGGGGCCAGCTGCTTCCTTAAAGTCCAGCTCCTAAATTTTATTCAAAGCCTCCCTCCTCCTTTGTTGCCTCATCAAGCTAACAGTAAATCCATACTCTTTTAAGACAGTGTGCAAATTAGCCAGCTTGGTTGCCAATCAGACAGTAGAAGACCCCTCCACCTTTTTAGCTTGTCACCAAGAGCTGACCATCTGATAGAAGCCCGGTTCATTCAGCCATGATCTTTTAAGCTTGAAATAGGAGCCAACATGGGCTTCTTCCCCACTGTCCCACACCAAAGGGGTGTGATCAGAGAAAGGTCAGCTTAATCCACTCATAGTCGACAACTGGAATCTTTCAAGAATATTCACATTCCCAAAGAATCTATCTAGTCTGGATGCCAGCCCATTTCCATTACACCAAGTAAATTCCACACCAGAAGATGGGTACTCACTCAGATGCAGAGATTGAACCATCATCTAGAAGCCAATAGCTGAGCTGTCTGTGCTACCATTAGGTCTGTCTGCCCCTGTTAACACACAATTGAAATCCCCACCCATTAACCACATTCCCCCCTGCACCAACTCAGCCATAGCAGTCCACTCCTCCCATAGCTCCTGCCTGGCAGATGCAACACATGGTCCATATACCCCAGTAATCCAGATATACTCCTGCCCCTGGTGAATTTGAAATTTGCAAGTCAACATATGCCTGGCTTTGTGAACTTACAGACATTGAGCCCACACCTTCCTCCACCAGATAGCAATACCCCCCGACCTCCCCTATGCATCAATCTGCACACATTCGTTCAACCCTAAAGCCAGCAAGTCAGACCAAAGCCTATCAGAACTGCTTTTAATGTGCATCTCTTGAATGATCGCACATTCAATCCCCCATTCTCTCAAATATCTCATCAAAGAAGCCCTCCGGCTTTTGTCGCACAATCCATGCACGTTCCAAGTGAGGATTCTCATCTCTCCTCACGGGACCCCTCCCCCCTGAGGTTTTGGCATTTACATACCTGCATAACATCCGCAATCTCATCTTCATCCATCAGAATGACAACCTTTGACTTTCTCTGTCGAAGGCTATATGGTGATCTGCCCTTACCAGTTTTAGCGCAAGAACCACTTCACATTTAAGGCCCTCCTTCTCATGCGGATCCTATTTATCCTTCAGAGACTCAAGCTGTGTCTCATGACTCCCCTGCTCCTCAATCTCCATATCACTTGGTAGCACATCCCCTGCCACCATGGACGTTGGTCCTACTGTTTCCACCCCACCAGATTCCTCCTTTTCTTTATTCTGAATCTCCCCCTTCTCCCCCACACGGAGGTCCTTACAAATTTCGACAGTTGGGGATTCATCGAAAAGAGCCGTGCACAGTTCCTGCGCAGCTGCCTCCTCACCAACTGCAGGTCCAGACGACTTAACTTGCTTTGCTACAATGTCACCCACCAAGAACCTCAGCCTCAACATCTAGGAACTCCCACCACATCTCATAATCAGTCTATCAGGTACAGAGACAGCTTTAAATACATCGACCATCACATTCAACAAGCGCCCATCGCCCTCAAGCAGTCCAATAACCGCATCCTCTGCCACTGATGCAAATCCATAAATCATTGATGATACGACCTCCTTCGACCTCAGATGCAGAGGCAGACCCTCGATCTCAAGTTTTCCCAATCTGGATCCCACTCTCTGGGGTGGTCTCTCCAGCAAGGCTCCATCAAAGGGAGAAACCAGTCTCCAGATCACCGTAAGGCCATCGTTGCAGGGTGTTTGAAATCGCAGCCTCTCAACATCCACCATACCCAAGCCAAAGAGGACAAAACGTGTATTTGACAAAAAAGAAAACTGCCAGGAGTTGGTCGAAAGGGAGAGAGTTTACCAGGATGTGGACATTCTCTGCCGTCGGTCTTCCAGACAGAACCTCCCCGACCAGAGCTCCACGCAAGGCCATCTTTGCAGCTTTGATGGCTTCTATCATAGGAACCTCCACATCAACCGTAAGCCCCTCGGGTTGCGCAGAGAAGGGGGCAGAGGCAGCACCTACAAAGCCCTAAAATTCAAACTTCCAGAGTGTGGGAAAGGACGTTCTTTCATCTGCCCCCCTAAACCCCTACATGAATCCCTTTGTGACCAAATCCCTCGCAACCTAAACACACCACGGGAGATCGGCAAGTGGCCGCCATATGTCTCCGACATCGGCAGCGGAAACATACGGTCTTGCCATGCACCTTTGCTCCCCTTCGATCAGACCATCTCGCCTCCATCCCCCTTTTACCGTGCACATCAGAATCCCTCCGCTCCTTCCGCCTCCGAACCCTCGACCTCCAAATATGCCAGCCTTCACCATCCCTGCTTCCACCAGCCGTCGCCCCTGCTTCGCCTGCCGTCGCCTGCATCTTCCACCAGCCGCTTGCCTAGAGAGTATTTATAGGATCATGGAATTTTGAGTCAGTGAAAGATTCAAACTCTGGATTTTCGACACTCTCGGCACTTACTGTATCTGATTCCTGTAGATCATAACAGAATGATTCCAACTCAATGGAACATGATTTTGAATCAATGATCTCAGGAACAAGGACCTCAGAGTCAGAATCAAAAAATGGGTCATGGATGCTGAGGTCGTAGATTGGCTCGTAATTATCAAGAAATAAAGGTTCTCCGAAATCTGAGTATGACTCGAAATCATCAGAGAATCTATGAAAATTAGTTTCTGAACCTGATTCCAGATCAGGATTTCCACCATAGAATGTATCATGATGCATAGAATCAATAGCCTAACTTAGATCTAACCTAATCTTAAATTCCAAGCTCAAAGAGGTGTCCTTATTAGGCATAGCCTCGAGTTCTTAGCTCCTAGGATCGAGCCAATCAAATCCCAACTTTTCCAACTCCTCTGTTTCTGTATCGTAAGTCGATATGACTTCTGATAGATCAATTTGTACTTCTGAGGAGTTTAGAGAGGTGTAATCTTCAAATAGAAGCCCAGAATCATAGTCTAGATCCAAAATCTGATTTTCATCACATTGGGCCTCATGATCAACCCAAATAGGCTTAAATCCAAATTCTAGGTTAGGGTTACAAATCAGATCACTAGAATCTGGACATGGTTCTATTGGGATGTCAGAATCACTCTGAGGATTACCTTAACAAGATAAGGTTCTTGAATTACATCCTCGAGAGGTTTTGATTCAAACTTACTACAAGTGTTTGAGAATTCAAGGCATGATGGACCAGCTTCATGGCTCTCTAAGGCTGATTCAAAATCGGGAACATCTGCAATTGGATCCTCCCAACCCACATCAAGATCAGGCATGTTAATCTGCACAAAGTGTGAATCTGATTCCATTTGGGTTGAGGGTCCACAACAACCTCTGTTTTCGAACCCGGACTCTGGGAAATCATATTGGTCCTCAATGTTGTTCCAAGGTGTCTCACCAGTTTCTGAAGGGATATATGGGTATTTTTTATTGATAGCTTTATACACCATATTCATTAATTTTCCATGTTCCTCCATAAGGCCTTGGTGTTTTTCCAAAAGTGGGAGATTTGACCAACATTGTAGATGCTCATTGCTATGTAATTTCCTCAATTCAATATATTCTAATAAGAGATCATCTTGGGTTAACCATGTATCATTTGTGTCAAAACTATTGCAACACGGTTCATAATGTGGATTGTTATTTTCGAAACATTAACTTGAATGTACCTAGATGGATCTGAGGTTTTATAATACTCATCATAATGTCTAAGAGTAGCCTCAATTATCTTTTCTTTCATGCTCATTTGGGATTCAGGTTTCATAAATATTCTTCCTAAATTGTTATATTGCATTTTCGAATCAAGTGGTGGATCAAGATGTAGAATCAAATTCAAGTTCAAATTGAATTGATTAGATCAGATCAAAAATCCCATAGAAGATCAATTCTAATGAAGGTCTCTAGGTCAACAACCTAGGGACCTTTCCTATGTATGTACTCTAAAGAATAGATGAGGGACTGGAGATGAATTGGACCCAATCAAGGCACCCAACGATTTTTAGATGACTAAGGCAGTTTAAAGGTAGATGATACCTCTGAATCAAAAATACACACACTCAAAAAGTACTTGGGTAACCGGGAAGGGAGAGCCCCGCAAAAACCCAACACAGTAGAGCATCCCCAAGAGTTATAAGGTTTCCCCCACCCGACCTCCCTTGTCACAACGGTTCCAAGTAGACCGGAATGTATGAATTGAGACCTTAAGTCTACTAATTTTAGTCCTAATTTGTGCCTTGGATTTCACTTGATTAGAAGTTGATTCAATTTATGACCTAATTTGGAGGTTGATTGGCCTACAAAGAAGACCAACTTCACCTGACCTGCCCTAAAGATGGAGGATGTAATCTAAGCCAAGACCTAAAAAAATTCACCCTGACTTGACTCACAGGCTATTAGATCCAAAATTTTAGGATTCAAGTGAATTTAGAGCCTGATTTTTAGGGTTTTCCTTGAATAGATCTTTTCAACCAAGGGCTTGGGTAGCACATAAATACGAAAAGATCAATTTTCTTTAATCCAAGCAAATGTGTACAAACACTTAAAAACCCTAAAGTAGAAACCCTAATTGGCTCTATTTCAAGTCCAATTTAATCTCAAATGTAACACCTTGGACTCAAACAAGTGAGTAGTCTAAGATGTTTTAAAATTTAAGCGTGAATCCCTAGTAGGTACAAGAAATCAGGATTGGGAATTGTAATCAAATCATCTCACTTCAATCAGATATCAAATTAAGTTCGCAAATCAGGAAATTTTACCTTTAAATGATAATTACTAGAAAAGTAAGGCAAGTGAATCCTAATTGATTTGTTTCCTTTTCTCTTTCCCAAGATTAGGAGCTTAATTAGGGAAGAAGAGAGTTTATCTGCCCCTAGACTGGTTGATTGCATGGAAGATCTCTTCGTGATGTACATCACAAAATCACACCTAAAACAAATAGGGCAAGTTAGTGCTAAAATCAATCAAGAAAGATAAGACTAGTGGTGAATTGCGCATTGCTCCCTGATAACAACGCCAAAATGTTTGCCGCGAAATCGTTAATGTATAGGAAATGTGCCGTAGTATAATTGACAAGATCACTCAAACATTTAAATTTATAAAACTCAGAATCTAATTCGAGTCTGAGGTCATTCGCAGGGATTAAATATGGAATTTACACACTAATCTTGATTCATAATTAATGAGCATAGTAAATTAAGTGTAATAAAAGATATGTAATGAATAAAACTTGTCAGATTTATATTCAATGAATCTCAAAAGATCATGGGACAAAAAGAATTAGAAATATAAAATAACTGTGATTTAAATCACCACTTTAACTCTTTAATTAAGCATGCATCCCATGTATTCAATTTATTCAAATAATCCAACAGTATTCTCAATCAGATAATCCACATCAACATAGATACTTAAATGTTTCAACAGCACTAGCAGAACCAACCTCGAAACCTCAGCAGAAGCTAAGGCAAGTACCACAATAGAAGCACAAGGGCTTCACAAGAGCCTCAGATCGTAAGGCACAGCACAGCAGAAGCACAAGGGCTTCTCTTCTTCAAGCCTCAAAACAGAGCCAACCTTCTTAGAGGCTAAGTGTAAAGCCTCTTCCTTCAGCACATGTCCATGAATCTCAAAGCAAAACCCTCCCCTCTCCTCCTCACAAATCTCTCCTCTTCTCTTCTCTGATAATCGGGTTATGGGTATTTAGGTCAGAACACGGGTAATCGGATCATGAACAGTGGCCAAACCCACGTGCGTGGATCGCGGACGAGGCATGCTTGGGCATGTGAACGGGGGGCCTGACCCCCCAATGTCTTGGGCGAAAGGGCTATAGCACAAATTCCATTTATGCACTGCTGTGAATTTGTCCCACACAATGTGGGACTATCTACTAGGGCATCTTCGTGCATGTGCAGCTGCTAGAGTCTTGATCGATTTCCGCTGCTACTATTGCTACAACGCCTAATTCAGGGCATGGGAAGCTTCAAGAATTGCAGCCGCTTTGATTGCGTCTGCAATCAGTTAGATGGTGGTCGGAGATGAGCGGACGTGGTTGGGGAATACAAAGGTGACGGCGACGCTCTGGAAAAGACCTGAAGAGCAAAATATGGTCTCACGGCCCAATCAAAATAACTCAAGAGCTTCGCTAGTGTGCGGCGAGTGCGGTGGTGGCCGTGATGTGGTGGTTAAAGGTGCAAAGTGTCTTGTCAATGTCAGATAAGGCGAGCGGAGAGCATGGAGTTCGATAGGGCAATGGAGAGTATAAAGCCCTAAATCTCTTTAGGGCATTTACTCAGTGCGATACAGCGAAGGTTATGGAGGTGGTAGAAGTGTGTTTAGTGGTCTATATTGGCTAGACAAGCTCACTAGAGTTTCGTCGGCCGTGGAGAAGATGGTGGGGGAGCGAGGTGAGCGTCAGTTGAAATAAGAGGGGAAAGGGTTAGGAAAGATCTGGAGAGGGAGAGGAGTAGGTTGGACCTAAGTTAGGGATGAAAGGGGGAGGATTTGGCATCGACTTTGATTAACCGGTGCTAAAGATGAAGGGAACTCTATTGAGGGGAAGTGACGACGACGAAGGGGAAGCGGCGATGCCTAAAGTGATTTACAAATCAAGCATAGTCCCTAATAGGTATAGGAAATTTGGGTAGGGAATTCTAAATAGAATCGCTTCAAGCTTCAATCAGCTATGAAAATTTCCGCAAATCAAGAAAACTTGCCTTTTAAATGATGAGTTACTAAGAAAATAAGGCAGGCGAATCCTAATTAGATTGTTTCCTTTTTATCTTCCCAAGATTAGGAGGTTGATTTAGGGAAGAATAGAAAAGTTACCTGCCTTGGAGTGGTTGAATTACGCAGAAGATCACTTTGTGATGTACCTCGCAAAATCATAAGAAACAAATAAGGCAAGTTAGTGCTCAAATATAATAAAAAAAATAAAGACTAGTGGTGAATTGCGCGTTACTCTCCGACAACGGCGCCAAAATGTTGAAGGAGCTTTTCAAGAGTTTAAATGCATCCCGTTGTAGTAAAGTCTCCTAAATAGCTCCCTCAACAAATACAATTTATAACTTGAAAATCTAGAAATGAAGTCCGAGGTCGAACACAGGAAGCAAATAGGAATTCTCGCGCTAATCAAAATATAAATATATAAATGAGCACAAGAAATTGAGTAAAATATAGATTTTTAATGAATAATAAACTATCACATTAAATATTCAATGAAGATTAATTTATGTAGAGATAAAAAGATACCCTGAACAAAATAATGGTGATTTAGATCACCAATTATTAGCCTAAGCACATAAATATCAATTATTTATCAATGTTAAATAAATGAACAGTACTCAGACGTCTGAATATCCAAGTCAGACGACTTAAATGTTGCCTGCCACAGTGGCTTCAAACTTTTATTCTTCTTCTCTTCAAATCTTCAAGTCTTCTCTCTTCTTCTTTCCTTCACAAAGCCTCCTCTTCTTTCTTCAGAGAACACAAGGGTCCTCTCTCATGGCTAAGTGTTGGCCAACGCACAGAGGAGTAAAATCCCCCTACCCCACTTTCTCTTTCTTTCCTTTCTTTCTCTTCTCTCTCAGAAGTCCGAGTAATCGGGTATTCGGGTATGCGTACCCGGGTCCAAGGTTGCGTGCGTGGGTCGCAGTCGAGGAGTGAGAGGACTTAAGTGGCTCGGGTCGAGTGCATGGGTGAGCGGGGATCTCACCCCCGGTGTTTGAGGTAATAAGCCCAAAACACAAAATCACTTTATGCGGCTTCAACCTATCCTTAGCTCACGATGTGGGACTAAAGTCCCCTCCTCGCATGTGCCTACAAGTGAAGACTCCTTCAATTAGCATGGCTGTTGAGGTTGGCATCCCCAATCAAGGACTTGGGAAGGGTCCTGGGGCTATTCCGTGACTCCTGGAGGTCATGTCTGGAGCTTGCTTGGCTTAGAACACGAAGAATGATGTCGGATGGGTGCCGCGGCGGTGGAGCTCCGATGAAGGTGCCTGCAATAGAAATATGGGCTATAAACCCTAGTTAAAATCTCAGGAGAATCACAATGGTGCGGCGAAGGTGTTGGAGGTGGTGGTGTGCTGCGAGAGTGGTCGGAGATGGCTGGCGAAGGCGGAGGTGGTCGCGTGAAGTGGGTTTGTTCGGTAGGTGATTTGGGTGGATGGAATGGTAGAATAAGAGAGGGCTTTTGGTCGTGGTAATATGGCGGAGGTGTAGAAGGTGTTGGCAAGTTGTTTGGTGGGTTGTGGAAGTGGGGCGGACTCGCCAGAGTGGTGGCCGGAGGTGAGAATGAAGGTGGCATGCATGTAGGTCGAGGGAATATTTTTGGGTTTTCAATAGTGGAAACTAACCTAAGGGCCTAAGGGAACTAATCTACCTAATTTAATTAGACAAAGGGGGTATGATTCGGATCGACATTGGCAGGCCGGCGACGGAGAAGATGAAGCCTCCAGTGATGAAGGAGCGGCGAGGAAGGCGTGGCAAATGACGTCTACTGGTATTACAAGACGCGGACGAAGTTGGGAAGAAGGAATTCGCTCACTATGTTCTGTGAGAGTGGACGAGGAAGGTAGACGGAGGGGCTTGCCAGAGTTGGTGGAGATGGAGGTTGAGGAGAAGGGAAGAGGGGGTGTCCGGCCTCCAAACCAAGCTAAGGAGGTAAGGTTGTGCACGGCCTGGCTTTAAAGAGCTTGGGTCGAGCTTTAGATCAGGAAAGAGCTTGCGTGACCTTGCAACTCAAGGAATAGGAGTCTTTGAAATCCTAATGTTCGCATGATTTGTAAGGTTGATTTCAATCCCTAAAAAGAGGTTTAACATATTCTTGATTGCCTAAACATTCATCCTTCCAATTTTGGAAGGATTTGGAGCTAAAACGAGAGAGATCTTCTCTCTTGAAGCTTTGATCTTTGGGTTCACACTTGCCACAGTGGTAGGGACCCAGATGTGAAGGTGATGACAAAATTAGGGGGGTTTTTGCAATATATTTCAAAAGTTAGGGGTGCATATGTGATAAAAAGAGTTAGACTGGATTGAAATGCAAACTAGGTTAAGATGATCTCTGATTGGGTCCAAATTTTGGTACAAACCCAATTTGGACTCAAGGAATTTGATGGTGAAGTCGAATTTAAGTTTTGACCTAGATTGATTGGGTAAATTGCGTAGAAACTCACATTAGGATAACTGTTCAACTGAGACTCTGTTTTAGGTCAAATTGGGTTCCAATGGTCAAAGCAAGCATACCAAACCTTATAGAATATTTTTCTATGATTTTTAGAAGGCTTAGATGAATTTTGTCTTGACTGAAATCTCAGTTAATTAAGTAGATCTATTTTTAGGGTTTCATATGTCATTTAATTCTCAAAACGCATGAAAACCTATATCTACCTGCATGAACCCACTTGTTAGACATTTATGACCATTTGACCTTTAATTAACTCCTGGGAAATCCCATGATTGTTCTGCAATTAGGATATTCTATTAAAACTGCAGTTTTACCCCTATTTTCATGTTTATCTCTCAAAATGGATGTGCAATAAGTTATGGCTCTTTGGCAGTTATGTAGGAGTATTTATCAATGAATTATGACTAATTAAAGCTAGATATGGCTGATGATGATATTATCATCAATGGCCTCTACTTTGGTTGGCGAGAGGCGAAGGAAGGAGAAGAAGGTTGTGGCCAGGCCAATTTGGCCGTTGGTCGGCCTGAGGAAGATGTCGAGGAAGGTCACCGGAGTCGAGCCAGAGGGTAGTCAGAGAAGGGAAGAACTAGAGGTTTTAAGGCCTAAACTCAACTAAGGAACACGGTATCGCACGAGGGATCCTTTTAAAGGCCTTAGGGGGTATTTCAAACAAGGTACAAAGCTTAGAGAGCTCAAAAACTCAGGGAAGAAGATCCTTGAGATTGCAAGTGTTCGCATGAGCTTTCTGGAGAAAATCAAGGTCCAAGACCTGGTCCAATCGGTAGAGGATCTCTTAAGGATTCTCCCTTCCAATTTTGAAAGGATTTAGCTGAGTATCGAGTGAGAAAACCTCGCTCGAATCTCGGCGAAGAAGCTCTATTCACACTAATTGCGGTAGGGACCTCTTTACAAAAATGATGACAAGGTTAGGGACTTGATTGCAAATATTTCAAAAGTTGAGGGGCTAAATGAGAGGAATAGAGTTTTAATGGACCAAAATTCAAACTAGGTCAAGATGGACACTGATTGAGCCTAAATTTTGGTACAAACCTAATTTGGACCTAAGGAATCTGATGGTGAAGTAAGATTTCAGTTTTCACCAAATTTAACTAGGCAATTTGCATAGAAACCTAAATCAAGGTAGAATTCTGTCTAGAACTCTGTTCAAGGTCAAAATAAGTTAGATGGTTACACCAAGGGCACTAAATATAAAGGAATATTTTTCTATGAATTTATGAGTTTTAAATGAATTTTATCCTGATCGGAACCTCTGTAATTTAAGGGGGTCTGAAATTAGAGTTTTTGATGCTATATTGGTTCTCAAAACATGTGAAACCCTATTTCTATCTGCATAGACCCAATTGTTTAACTTTAATGATCATTTGACCTTAGATTAACCCCCAAGAATCCCCGTGGTTACTCTACATTCATGAAGTGATGTTAAAACTGTAGAATTAACCCTAATTTAATGTTCTCTTCTCAGAATGGATATGTATGGAATTATGGCTCTCGGGCAATTATGTAGGAGCATTTGTCATTTGATTATGACTAATTAAAGCTAGTTATGGCTCATGATGGTGTTACCATTAGAAGTCAGAGAAGTGGGTTTCAGAACTTGAATTAGTCCTTCCCAGAGTTATCACTGGTACTTTACATCTGGCATTTCAAATGACTAACAGAGGAACTTGCCCATAGTGGTATGGCCACCATTCAAGATCGCTTGAATATTCATAAGCGTATGTTTCCTGCGCTCAATCGATACCCATTCACGAGACTCAGCCATTGACGAATCCTCCATGAAAAATTTAAGAATGGTATCAAGCTTCATATCCCTCCACCGTTCATTTTGCATGTCGTGGAGTTTCTTTGATTTCTCCTCAACAAACCTCTTGGCCCAATCCAACTCCTGGGTTAACTACCCTGCTCGAGTCTTAGTGTTATTACGAGCGAAGCGCATGTGCACTAAATCTACCTGTATTGAAGCTAGGCAACTTTGGTCTTTGTGAAGCATCGCCTCATAAGCTTTGCAAGCAGAGATCTTCTCTAGCTTAAAAATGTCCTATTGTTTCCACACAACATCCACACAGAGAGAAAGGCTTCGCAATTGCTCCTCTAGATCAACCAGTCTCTCAAGATGACCATCACAAGAGGCATGGATCCACAACATCTTTTGGTCATGTGCCTCAATCGATTTTCAGAGGGACGACAAGGCAGAGCAGGTAACTTCCTCCCTCCTCTTGGCAACCTCAAGCTGAGGCACCAATTATTGGCTTGTCCAGCCTGGTGGATGGAATCTTCTTCTGCCCTTGCTCTAACAGCATTCCCCTCCTTTATATAATAGCCCACCATATAAGGGGCCCCTACAACACTCTCCCCCTATTGGTACACCTCTTGGCCGATAGCTGTCTTTCTTCAGGCACAATGACGAGAATCTCAGGAATGAGGTGTTTCCCAAGAATAAAGTTGCCTCTGATGGTCTCCACCTATAAATTCCATCGCAATACAAATCAAGTGGCATAAAAAATAAAAGTGGTGAGATGTAGGAATTCAATGACACCACTTGGAGGTAGTAGCAATAAATGTTTTATAGTGTCATGGGGCCTGAGGGAGATAGTCCCCACTCCATTACACAGTTCAATAACGACCACACCCTCGCCTCAACTCCAACAACAGTATTGGTAAACACCTTGGCCAAAAATTCTAGAGGCAACGGTGCTATCTCATTGATCTCCTCCTCCTCTGGTTGTCTCTTTGGCAAATCCTCCTCTCCTACTATAGTTGAGGACTGAGTACCCTTCAGCTGGAGTTGCCTCCTCCTACCAAGAGAAGGCACAACCTCCCTCCCTGGCTGGCTACTTCCCGATTCCGGGAGCGTAGCTGGTACTGCGAAGGACCCTGCAACACCTCTGACTTGATGACAAGGCCTCCTACATGGTACCTCCTCCACTTCTTCATCCTCAATGCTCTCGAGGATGCTCCCTAAGATCGAACCAATAATCTAGCCAATCATCTCGGACCCTCCACGAGAGGGTGCATCAACAGCAACCCGAGTCCCAATTGAGCTCCACCGATAAACACCACTAGTAGGTGAAACCTTCGTAGTAGGCTTCTCTCCAAGTAAAATAAGTTGAGAAAAAATACTATATGTTGCCTTGGAGGCAATTCTACCTAGTGAGGTGGAAACCAACAACACCTCAACTTCTAGACCACCGACGGATTGAGAAAAAGGGTGCCACGGTGGCCTACTGACAGGAGGCAATTCTCATGCATGTTTTGAAAATAGAAATCTCATCGTAGTATAGTGCATGAAAATGCTCATCAAAAATAATTTATAAAATAACAAGACTTGAGTCTCAGTCGTTTGTCTCTAGGAGGCATTAAGCAAATGTAGATTTGAATTCGATCTAGCTCGCTCTACTTATTCAGAAATGCATGCCAATTTAAAATAATTCGTATTGATGCACGACATGCTTAGTTGTAAGAGAATACAAATTTCACGCATGCAACTTTAATCACAAGGAAATATGGCAATCAACTAATGGTCATTTTCATACATAGACATAGAGATATATAAAATATGATTTCATTGATTGCATCATGGTGGCTACAAAGTGAAGCTCGCGGAAAGCTTGAAAGCAATAAACTAGCTAGCAAAAAATGACTGCATACATGAATCTATGAGGGGATTATGCATGCATCATTAAGGGAGAATATGGAGCTACACTACAAAGCAATAGTAAAGTGGTAAATCTACGAAGAACTATTCTACTTAGCTAACAGAAATAAGGGCAGAGGTGGCTTCAATGGCCTTTGACTTGGTTGACAGGAGGGGTGGCCCATGGTGCTTAGGCAGGCCCTTTGAGAGAGGTTGAAGGTGATCTAGGCTTGGCATGGAGGTGATGGGGATGCCATGGTGTGATCATGGAGATGGAGGTGGAGTAATGGAGGTGGAATGAAGCTAAAACTAGATGGAAGGATAGATGGGTGCAAATGGCCACCCAAAGGTCCTTTAAGTAGACCCAAGGGAGCCTCTCTAGAGAAGTGTGGAACACTCTAGAGAGGCCTATGGTGGGATCTTGTGGGAGAGTGAGAGAGAGGATGGATGGGTGGTTTTTAGATCCACATTTGGTAGATCTAAAAATTGAATGCATCTTGGTTGCTATTTTTAGCAACCAAGGCAACACATGGTAGAGAGTTCTATAGAACTCTAGGCTAGGCATTTTCATGTATATGGTTTGTGTGGGTGTGTGTGGGTCGAAACCTAGGTGGCTAGGTTGATCAGGTTAGGTTCTAGTGGGTTTAGGTCAATGTAGGTCTCAAATTAGGGTTGCAAACCCTAATTCACTAAGGTAAAATGCAATTAAACTTTATACTAGTTTAATTGTGTGTGTGAAAACCTAATTGAGAGTAAAATAACTCAATTAAGTCAGGTTTAGGTCAATTGGACTCTCACCAAGTCTAATTGGGCTGTGTATGCTGAGATCAGGGTTGAATTGGACTCATTGAGTCCAATTGAATAGGCTGATGGAATTGACTAAGATCCAAGTCAATTAGGTTTAGGGAAGACTTAATTAGGTCCTTAAGGAGGTCTAGAGGTGATGTACTAGGGTTAAGGCATCTTAATTTAGGTTCCTATGGGGTTGGAATTGGGTTTAGGGACCTAGGAATTCAAGATCCAAGCTTGAATTCAAAAACAAGGACTAGAGAGCAGTTCCAGATGTCTGACAAAGTGTCAGACGTCTTAAAATGAAAGGTTAGACATCTAGACTTGTTGCCTAGATGTCCAAACAGAGGTAGGGAAGAGTTAAGGTTCTGTATGTAGAAATTGGACGTCTAGACCAAGTGTGTGGATGTCTTAAAATGCTATAGAAGGGGGTTTTAGGTGTGCGGGTTGTGGCTAAGGGTTCTGGACATCCTGTAACTCATTTGGACGTCCAGATAGAGGCTGGAAATAGGGTTTTAGGGCTTTCTAGGGTACAGTGACCTAATCTAAGGGTGGCTAGGGCTTGGGGAAGCTTCTAGGCTATCCTAGGGCTAGGATGGACCTAAGTTCTTCATAGTTTACTACTTTATTCCTACTTAACAAAATAGCATACCTCAACCCCTTACATTAATGTATACTACATCTTATTCTTGGTCTTCTGCTCCAGCTCTGCTGCAACTCTGGCTTCAGGTCCAGCTTCAGATCCAGTCTCAGATCCAACTCCTGAGCTTCTTATTTCCTGCAATTTATATAATACACCTAATTAGTATAGTATAGCATTATTCTATGTATAGCTATAGGAGGAACAATAAAGATGCAAATAATGCTTATGCATGCATGAACTATCCTAACTTATCTTAAGTCCTATCCTAATTCTTGACAATTAAGACCTATGATTGTTGCACAATCATACCCCCATGCCTAAATCTTGCTAGTCCCTAGCAAATGCAAAACTAAATTATTCATAGAAGAGTCCCTAAGAGATTGATTATTTTATCAAGTGTATGCCTAGAGATTTTTCTCTTTTTGTTTTCATCCTATGCTCTAGAAATCCAGACAAATGTGAAAGTACAGCTACGTAGCTTTTGCAACGGATTTGAGTGAAAGACCTGATTCACCTCTAAAGCCTGTACTTGACCCCTAGTAAAAAAATTCTATCGGGATAGGCGGACTTCTTCCCTCGGGGTATTCAAGATATTCTTTGAATTCCACCCCAACTTTAAGCTTGGGTAGAGAATGTCTGAGGCATGCGAGTGTTTATTTGGTGGCTCACTCTCAGTTGGTGCTACATAGAGATTAATACTTCAGAATCAAAATTTTCGGATTATCGAGTAACTCAACTCAGCGAAAGATGAGAAAAACTATGCTCTTTTCTAGTTCCTTTGTATTCATTCTCTCTTTCTCTTCTTTTTTTTTTTTAGGGCTCACAATCTCACTAAATTCTCACGTATGATCCGTATTTGGTGGTCTTACCTGGCATTAACATTTTAATTGAGTTCTTATAACTTTAACACTAAGTTGAAATTCCTCAGCCAGTATTTAGGTGGTCAGAAACACAGAAAGATTGGTTAAGGTAATATTTGATGGATCTCAAATTTATTTGATGGTATTGCCTCAATGCAACTGAAATAAACACTAAATATTCACACACTCTTTTTTTCTTGCTTGTTCTTCTTTTTCTAAATTTTTTTTCTTTTTCAATTTTTCTTTTTTTCCATTTCTTTTCTTTTTTTTCATTTTGTTTTCTATGTATGACTTTTTTTTTAACACAACATAAGCACACATTCATGAACTTTATTGAGGAGGCATTATTAGGGATTGGTAGTACTCAAGAGACATTGGATAGCTTATTTGGTGGAAGTGCCTGTTCACGGCACCGGGAGAGATGGATAGGACGGTGTATTTCTGACCTTGACATCAATACCCTCCTTCAGCCGAGGATTCTGTGAAGATTGGTTGTAACCATCCATATTAGCCTTAGTTTTCTGAAAACTCGCTCTCCACATAATTGCCTTATTTGGTGGCTCTCAAAATTTCACACAAAAATGTATACGCAGGAAATGAGAGCGAAAACTATGACTAATCTCTCAGTATCATCACCTAATTATCTAGGATTCTAGATTCCTTACACTAATCTTAGAGCACCAGTACTCCCTATTCTCATCTCACACTATCTGGTGGATTTTTGGAAGAAAACCTGCCTAGCTCCTTGTTCGCAAGAAAAATCGAGGTTTTAAAAATTACGTTGTAGTATAGCTGAAATCGCTTTGAAAATAAATAATATATATTACTCGAATTTGAAGTCCGAGGTTGAACACAGGGAGCAATATGGAATTCAATCTCAAAATTACAATTTAAACACAGTATGAGTAATTTATAATGAAACTTCAAGCAATAATAATATATCAATGAAAGCTAATGTCAATATTGTAAAAAGAATGGAGTAAAATGGTGATTTGAATCACCAATTACTCCGCACAATGATAGTTAAGAGATGCACAATATCAATTAACAATCTTAAAGAAATCTTCTTCTTAAACTCTTCCTCTTCTCTTCTTTCTCTACTTCTCTGTTTGTACAGGTCCTCTTCTTTCCTTCTTTCTTCCTTCTTTCTCTCTGGCTCCTCTCTTCTTCTTCTTCCTTCTTTCTTTCTTTCTATGCTTTCTTCTTTCTTCTGAGTCCTTCTTCCTTCTCCTTTCTTTCTTCTATCCTTTGCTTCTCCTACCTTGTCTTCTCTTCTACCTTCTATTCTTCTTCTTCGTTGGCCCTTCTGATGTACAGGAGGGAAAGGCTTCTACAAATTTGGCTAAGTGTGGAGAACACTGAAGAGCAAAACCCCCAACCCTGCACTGTCTTTCCTTTCTCTCTAAGCTCCTCTCTTTCTCGCCTTCCCAAGGCCACACACAGTATCGGGTAATTGGATTCGGGCAAGAGTGTACCCGGGACCAAGGCTACCGGTGTGGGCTTAGGCGGGTCGGGTGCACCAGGTCCGTGGAGGAGATGTCGCGAACGAGGCACATGAGGGGTGTTATGGGACCTCACCTCGTGGTTGGAGGCGATAAGCCCTAATCACTTTTTCAATTTATGCGGGCGCAACCTCTCCTTCGCTTCCGAGGTGGGACTAAAGTCCCACCTTCTTTGCACAGCGCAGCAACAAGGTTCTTCCTTCAATTGCCACAGCTCACGAGGTCAAGGCATCTAATTGACCACCTGGGGCAGTGCCTAAAACGAATCCACACAACCTGGGACTTCCACCTGGGGCTGTCAAGACCTAGAGTGAGCTTGAAGCTTCCTTGAAGCTTTTCGTTAATGGTGGCTAGGAGATATACCTGAAATCCAATAATACAAGCACTAAGCCCCGGCTAAAACACTCTAGAGAATCGTTGGTGGATGAGGAATGCAGTGGTGGTGGTTTTGTAGCATGGGAGTAGGTGTAGTGACCGGGCAAGGTCGAGGACGACGACGGAAAGGTGGGTTGTGCGGGGGTGAGTGTGAGTGAGCGAGAGGATGAAATAGGAGAGGGGTTTTGTGCGGGAAGGTGAGGTAGAGGTTTTGGGCTTGTCAGCGAGGTGGATGGAGGTGCATAGCGGTGGAAACACTTCGCCGGATGAGTGGCCGGAGTGGAGGACGAAGAGGGTGGTCAGTGCGATACGGTGGTCAAAATGAAGTGCGGTTGGTGTGTAAAGGGGGTAGAGGAGATAAGGAACTTACCTAGGTGATTAGCGGACGAAGAGAGTCAAAAGTGACGTCGATTGTGGTATGGCCGACACCGGAGACGAAGATGGAGGGAGAGATGCCCGCTAGCACGGCGTGGCACGGAGGAAGGCAAGGAAAATGAATCCGCCGTTGGTATTGCGAACGGACGACGAGGGAGGTTGGAGGGGATTGCCAGAGCTTGAGGAGCTTTTCAACTGGGTTAGGAGAGAGGAATTTAGGGGAGATCCGGTCGAAATCGAGCTTGAGGAGAACGGTTTGATCTAGAGGTCTTTTTATGGGCCTTTAGAGGAGGTTTTGGGCTTGGGAAGCTTGGAAAGCTTCGCCAAAGTTGAAAATTTTTTGATACCCAAATCTATCATGCATTCGCATGAGAGATTGAGAAGGTTTTGGGGCGTGGGATTTGGCTCAAAAGGAAGGGAATTCCTTAACGAACTTCCCTTTCAAATTTGAAAGGGATTCGTCAAGGAATCAAGGAGTTCTTGCCAATTTTAGGTCGTCGGTGCTTGTAGGAATAGGATTAATGGTGGTAGGGACCTATTTGTGAAAATGATGACAAAGATAGGGGTCTTTTTGTAAATATTTTAAAAGTTAAGGGCATAAATGTAATCAAACAGAACCAACTTGCAAACTAGGTCAAGACAATTTCAGCTTGGATCCAAATTTTGGTACAAACCTAATTTGGACCTAATGAATCCAATGGTGAAGTTGGATTTTGGTTTTGATCGTGTTTGATTAGGTAATTTATGTAAAAACCCAAATTAGGATAAATGTTTGTCTGAGACTCTGTTTTGAGCCAAAACGGATTATGATGGTCAATTTGAAGGTACCAAACATTAGAGAATATTTTTCTACAAATTTTATAGGGTTTAGGTAAATTTTATCCTAACTAGAACCTCAGTTAATTAAGTGGCTCTATTTTTAGGGTTTCAAAAGTCATTTAATTCTGAAAACACATGAAAACATTTTTCTGTCTGTTCTAACCCACTTGTTATCCTTTTAGACCATTTAACCATCAATTAACCCCTAAGAAAACCCGTGGTTGTACTATATTCAAGGTATGATGGTAAAATTATAGTTTTAACCCTAGTTTCTTGTCTTTCTCTCAGAATGCTAATACAATGAATTATGACCTTCTGAAGGTTATGTAGGAGCATTTAAAGACTTAATCAGATCAAATTGAGTTAGTTTATGGCTCATGATGGTGTTCCCATTACTCCTAAAACACTATCCAAGGGTTCAGGAAAAGAAGCACTGCTTCTTCTCGACAGACTAAAGACGTTTATCAGCCTTCACCGTAAATCCATTGCAAATTCTACGTGTGTGTGAAAAGTTATACTGGATTCCAGATTATAGGAATCAACTAGAGGATAAAATCCCTAATGCATTTTCTTAATAAGATAATCTTATTCATCGATGCACTATGTATATATGTTATAAACAAGTAACTTCTTATATTCGTACTTCATGAAATTTCCCTTCGGGTTGCATTCAACTTAACCCTAAATTTAGAACAAAAGGTGAGCTCGGTGAGTCAGAAGTGGCTATTGCAGACAATTTTTAGCTCCAATGTAAGCATTGGAGGTGGAGTCGGTTGTTCTTTTATTTAGGGTCCTAAAGTATGTTCGTCATGCAGCTCCGAGGTTTTCCTAAATGTTGGCATAAAAATTTTCAATTTTGTCTTATCTGCCCCCCCATGCCTAAGTTCTTGCATGTCCTCATGCATGAATATAAAAGAAGATAAATACAACAGGGAGTAAATGGGTAGAAATCACCTGGAATTGCTCTTGAATTTTAACGTTCAGCACCGGCCAACCTGACAGTATGCAATATGCGAAAAGGAAATATGCTAAAAGAAAAATATGCTATGTATAAAAATGGTATGTATAGGTGATGGTAGAATGTGGGGTAGATGCTGAGTTTAACGCCTCCAGCTGGGCGAAAACTCAATCATACGTCCTCAATAAGATAAATGACTTCGTTAGCTGGAGGAGGTTCCTAGGCCAAAAATGGCTTGAGGCACTGGCCATTGACTGTGGAGACATGCCTAGATTTTGGGTCCATGATTTGGATTGCTCCATTGGGATAAGGGTAAATCACAATATAACGGCCAGTCCACTTGAACCTGAGTTTCCTCGCAAAGAGCTTCAGTAGTGAATCAAACAACCAGACCTATTGGTTGGGTGTGAATGCTTTCCTCCGGATGTGGTGGTCATAAAAGGCCTTGATCTTATCCTTATATATCAATGCGTTTTCATAGGCCTCCCGCCGGATCTCTTCTAATTCGCTGAGCTAGAGTTTCCTTTCGTGACCTCCTACATCGAGGTCAAGGTTACACTTTCGCACTGCCCAAAAGGCACGGTGTTCCAGCTCGACAAGAAGGTGACAGGCCTTACCATATACCATACGATATGGTGACATTCCAAGTGGGGCCTTGTAGGCAGTCCGATATGCCTAGAGTGCATCAACTAATTTATTGGACCAGTCCTTCCTGTACGGTCTAATCGTCTTCTGGAGAATCAGCTTGATCTGACGATTAGACACTTCAGTCTGCCCATTGGTCTGTGGGTGATACGGGGTGGCTATACGGTGATGTACCCCATATTTCTTTAATAACGACCTAAAGTGGGCGTGGATGAAGTGGCTTCCCCCATCGCTAATCAGGGCGTGGGGTATTTCGAATCTCGCGAAGATATATTCCCGTACGAAAGAAACAACGGTCTTATGATCAACCCGTCTCACCGAGACGGCCTTGACCCACTTCTAGACATAGTCAACAGCTAGCAATATGTACTCAAAGCCATGCGAGTTCGAAAAAGGGCCAATAAAATTGATGCCCCAGACGTCGAACACTTCTACAACCACGATGGGTTGGAGAGGCATCATGTCTCTCATGGTCATAGAATCGACCGATTGGTATCGTCTACAGCACTGGCCATACTCATTTGTATCTCTGAAAATAGTTGGCCAGAAAAATCCCGACTGCAAAATTTTTGCAGCGGTTTTCCATCCCGAGAAATGACCACCACAAGTATCGTTATGGCAAAAAGATAACACACTAGGGATCTCAGAGTCTGGGACACATCTTCTAATAATTTGATCGACTCTAATGCGGAAGAGCAGTGGGTCATCCTAGAGGTAGAATTTGGCCTCTACAGTGAATTTCAGTTTCTGGTCCTTAGATAGGTTCGTGGGAATCTTGCCTGCGACAAGATAGTTCGTGATATCCGCGTACTCGGGGAACTCAAAAAAGTGAACTGCCAAAAGAAATTCATCCAGAAATTGGTCAGAAATAGGCAGAGAATAAGGAATGTGGGCTGAGTCCAGCCTGGATAGGTGATCTGCCACAACATTCTGCTTTCCGGATTTGTCGCGGATTTCAATATCAAATTCCTGCAACAGAAGGATCCATCTGATAAGACGGGGTTTGGCATCCTTCTTTGCCAACAAATGCCGGAGGGCGGAGTGGCTAGTGAAGATGATAACTTTGGACCCTAATAGATAAGATCTGAATTTGTCCAACCCGAATACTACTGCTAGTAGTTCTTTTTCGGTGATGGTATAATTACGCTGAGCCTCATTCAGTGTCTTGCTAGCATAGTATATGACAAAGGGTTGCTTCTCCTGACGTTGGCCTAAAACAGCACCGACGGCGAAATCCGAGGCATCGCACATCATCTCAAAATCAAGAGACCATTCGGATGGTTGGAGAATCAGGGAATCAGAGACAGCACTTCATAAAGTCTCGAAGGTGCTGAGACACACGGTGTTGAATTTGAAGGGGGTATCGGCTACCAGGAGATTCATCAAAGGTCGCACAATTTTTTAGAAGTCGCGTATAAATCTCCGATAAAATCTGACGTGACCCAAGAATGATCTGATCTGCTTGACCGAGCTAGGTAGGGGTAATCGGGATATGATCTCAGATTTAGCTCGGTCAACCTCGAGTCCATTTATAGAGATCTTGTGCCCTAGTACAATGCCATGCCTCACCATGAAATGGCTCTTTTCCTAGGATAGTACTAGGTTTACCTCAATACACCATTTTAGGATCTTGGTGAGGTTGTCAAGACAAGATTGAAAATCATCTCTGAAAATGGAGAAGTCATCCATAAACACTTCCACGTAATCCCCAATCATGTCAGAGAAGATGGCCATCATACAACGCTGAAATGTCGCTGGTGCGTTGCAGAAGCCGAAGTGCATCTGCTTGAAGGCGAATGTTCCGAAGGGACATGTGAAAGTGGTCTTGTCTTGATCTAATCACTACCTGATTGTACCCGGAGTATCCATCCAAAAAATAAAAGAAACTGCATCCAGCTAACTGTTCTAAGATCTGGTCAATGAATGGTAAAGGAAAGTGATCCTTCTGGGTAGCCGTGTTTAGTTTTTTGTAATCTATACAAACCCGCCATGATGTCATAGTGTAGGTTGGGATGGATTCACTCTTGTCATTTTTCACGACGGTGAGTCCAGATTTCTTGGGCACTATCTGGATTGGACTCACCCATTGGCTGTCAGAGATTGGGTATACAATGCCTGCATCCAGCCATTTGATGATCTCCTTCTTAATAACCTCTAGCATATTCGGGCTTAGCCATCTTTGAGGTTGTCTAGAAGGTTTCACCCCCTCATCCGTGTAAATGTGATGAGTGCAATATGAGGGCGAATACCGTGGAGATCAGTAATGCTCCACCCTATAGCAGCTCTATGATCTTGTAGTGTAGAAATCAGTTAATGCTCCTATTCTTGGGTTAAGTGGGCACTAATAATGATCGGGCATGTCTCACTTTCGCCCAAGAACACATATTTAAGCGAATCAGGTAAGGGCTTCAATTCAATCACGGGTGGGTCGGAGTCAGAAATGGGAATAAGAGGAGCAAAATTGAAGGTGGGAATCTGATGATCCGGATGCGCGTGAATTCCCACTGATTCGCTACTTGTGAGATAGTCGGTTATGACTACGTCAACGGGAAACCCGTTAGTTGTGGTCACGTCTTCCTGCAACAACAGGGGCGATCCAATAGTGTACGGATCAGGATAGCTAGAGTCAGGGGTGCTATGGTCAGATATACACCCTAAACAATCGGATCCTTCGGGAGATATGTGCAGTGCAGTGGTCTTAGTCCCGTATGGATCGAGGTCCAGGAACCCTAATAGTGCAAACGAATGAGACATTGGGTCTTCGCAAAGGAGCCCAATGTTACCATAGTATGCTGAATCTTCATCTTCACCATCCTCCTCGATTCGATCATAGTCAAAGTTCCTTGATGCCCTAAATATATCAAGTCGAAGTCACTCATTACCTAGGTGATCTTCATACACCCAGATGCACAATCAATGTTTTCTTGGGTTGAGGCCAGAAATGGGTGACCTAAAATAATTGGTGCATCACGGAGATTAGGAGGAACCTCCATATCGAGAACGAAAAAGTTTGCGGGAAAGCAGAATCTGCGGACTTTTATGATCACATTCTCAACCACCCCCCTCGGTGTTTTCACTGATCTATCAGACAAGTGAATTGTGACCGAGGTAGGTTTTAACTCCCCGAATCGGAATCGATCATATACTGCAGTGGGAGTCAGGTTGTGATGGACGAACCCAGATCAAGAAGGGCCCAATCTAATGGAGAATCCTACAAGAAGCAAGATATGAGTGGGGTACCAAGGTCCTTTTTCTTCAGTGGTAAGTAGGCTAGAATCACAGCGCTAGCCTCCTTTGACAATACCACCTGTCGTCCAATTCTCGGCTGTCCCTTCAGGGTACAGTAGTCCTTAAAAAACCTAGTGACAGTGGGGATGTGATCAATGGCCTCGAGGAGAGGGACCTGAATATGTACTTCCTTGAACATAGCTCTCAGGTCCTTATAATTCCACGTGTCCTTTTTTCGTACTACATTTCGTGTTAGCGCCTCGGGAAAAGGAATAGGAATCTCAGGGTCAAGTGGCCTCTTGCCCTTATCCACCATAGGTGGCTCCTGAGATGAAGGAGTCGAACCATCGTATGGTGGAGGGCAAGAAAAATCAAGACCCACCTACCAATATGGTGGGTCGAATGTCTTCCTTCTGCTCCTCAACGAGATAGCCTTCGCATCGGCTTGCTATCCATGAGGTGGTGGAGGAGCGGAAGGGGCAGAGTATGCAGGGTTTTGTATCAAAGGCAGCTGGCCTTGGGCATAACCAGGTGGCGTAGGAAGCACCTATAATATGGCGTGTGCCTATCCCTGTGGTGCCTAAAACCTAGGCGAGGCACTCTGGTTCTGCACATATCATGGGTTTGGGACAGGTTGGGAGGGCAAGGCTCCCTAGGTTCTATGCTCTTGTAGCAACTGGTTTTGCATGTTTTGTATGTTTTGTATCTGGTCGGCCATTGCCTTCATGATTTGCAAGCTATCCAATGTAGACTTTCACATCGATTCTTGTAGCTCCTCTTTCAGTGCCTCCAAATCGGCTTGCTTTGGAGGGTGATTGGCAGCTTGATGCAGAAGCTGGTATATAGAACGGGGTTGCTGCTGCTGAGATGGGAATGGCTACTTCCTAGGGTACATGTTCTATGCAATCCCGTACTTCCTAGTCTGGTAGTGTGGATCTTGATGTGATCTCTATGAGTTACCTAACTAGGAGAAGTTTGGATGCTGGTGCCAACCAAGGTTATACGTCTCTAAGTACGGGTTATTATGCCCGTATCCCTGAATAGCACTAACGTCTTCGTAGGCCAACGACGTCTGAGGCGTATATTCATCAAGGGCATACGTGTTATAATCATTGTGTGGTGTGTAACCCTGGTCATACGGTGCCAGATCAGGATTATTCGTAGGATCCTGATACACAAGGTCCCGTGAATACGGAGGAGGTGCATCCCAAGTGAGTAGATTAACTTGAGCAAGAGGGGCTTGGGGTGCATAAGAAGATTTAGGAGCAACAGGGCTTCCAAGCAGCTCTGGTCAAATACGAAGTACTTCATCAATTTTCTTTCCTAGCAGATCCATCTTACCCAGCTCCTTAGCGATGATGCTCATGTCAGCTCGGATAGACTCTGCTTGAGCCTCATGAACACTCACTCTCTGCTGTCCAAGTTGCTGGAACTGGTTCATCGACACGACATTCATTGAATTCTCCGCTAATGACTCGAACAACTCAAATGCGCTGTTCTCGTCTTTGCGAGAAAGTTCCCACCACTGGATGCATGGGCTAGGTACTAATGTGTGTCATCCAGCCCATGGTAGAAAATCTAAGCTAAGTGCCATTTGGGCACACCATGGTGCAGGCATTTCCTCAAGAGAACATGAAATCGGTCCCAGGCATCATGCAACTTTTCCTCAAGTCCTTGGGAGAAAGTCATAATGGAACGCTTAATCACGTTCGTGCGACCGGTTGGGAAGAACTTCTGCAGGAATTCACATCGTAATTATGGCCATGTTCCAATCAGCTTCCCAATGGTTTTGAACAAGTATGAAGCTTTATCCCTGAGAGAAAACGGAAATAGCTTCATCAGAACAATTCCAAGATCTATGTCACTGGGTCGACCCGTTTCCACAATTCGACTCAAGTCCTCTAAATGCTGGAATGGATCCTCATTCGAGTTTCCATAGAAGTAATTCTGAATCAGCCCAATTAGATTAGCCTTGAGCTCAAACGTGTCTCCGCCTGCGAGAATCCGAACTAGAGGTGAGACAATCTGTGCTGCCGAATCGTAGAAATCCCGAAGCTGTTCTCGTCGTGGTGGATGCTACATTCTGTCCAAAGTGTTCAAGATATGATCAACTCTGTTTCTACCGTTCCTCAAATTCAACGACCTGGGCTTCCAAAGGAGCCATCAGGTCCAGATTTGTTGGATCCTGACCAGGTCGGGGTCCAGGGTTAGCCATTGCGGCTAAGCAGATAGAAGAAGAGGGTGGGGGAGAATATGGCCCAGGTGAAGTGACTCGCCTCCTTGGGAATGGCTCCCAAGGTCCAACCAATTGTGGTCTGAGTGACCTCCTTCCTCGCATGCACCAACCAACCCCTAGGTTGGTGCAGCCAGCCAGACAAGGCTAAGGCCCTATCAATCAGATGGTCCTTATGATCATATTACCAGATTTTTCATTTAAAATTCTAATTCTTGAAGAGAAAATTCGTCATTCAACCGACTGAAAGTAATTCCCGCCTCTCAAGCTAACCTAGCCAGTCTGGTTACAAGGGGACTAAGAGGAAGGTTCTTCCTTTGGCTCACGCCTCCGGTTCCGTTACCCTTTAGCTGCAGTGGTTTGACACTACCCTGCAGATTTAGTCACCAGGTTTGGCAACAGCAATTGAAACTACCCAGTAGTACGACAACGAATTCTTGTTTATTTTGTGTTTAAAAATTAATTTTAGTCCTTTTTTCTTCAGTTGGGGTTTCTGGTGAGTGGCCTACAAGGTGACCAAGCTCACCGGCTAAACCTTAGACTTGATTAAGTCTAGTCTAGCCCAAATGTATGGTCTCTAGAGTGTAACCCTAAAGGTATAACCTAGGGTTCATGCAATTCTAGGGTTTTTTTTTCTTCTTCTTTAGCAGATCACGAAAATAAGAACAATTCTCTGATAAAATTGGAATCAGAATAAATTGAAATTTGGCAAGTAGATTCCTTTTTCAATTATCTTTTCAGAGAATGTGTTTTTATAATTTTTACTGTTTCAACCAAATTTATAGAGATTTTTAAATGTCAGGGGGTCAGATTTGGAATTTTGACCCTTGATTAATTTTCTACTTTGAAATAGTATCAAATGATCTTCACAAATTCGAAAAAAATATGGAAATTAAAACCAATGAGATCAGCTTTCAAACTCCACAATTTTTAGTCAAAACAAATTTGCGAATTGCTCGAAATTGATTTTTGAAGTTTGAAAATTTTCAAATCTAGGTCACTCTAACCTCCTTGCACTTCGTGAATTTTTAAAAATTTTCTACTTTGAATTTCTTCAAATGAATGGTGTTGTTTGAAAGATGATTTAAAAATGAAGGTATAAGCTGAATTTCAAAATTTTTCACTCATTAATTTTTCAACAATTGAATTTTTAAGTCAGAATTTGAAATCTGACCAAAAATCAGAGAATGGTGGGAAAGCTTTTAAAAGGTGTTTGAATTCAAAATTCAAACTTTCCACCAAAATGATTTTTTTTCTATTCTTTTCAAATTTTTTTTTTCAAAAACTTTTGAATTTTTTTTTTTTCAAACGAACTAACCTAAGATTCAAATGAAAACCTAATCTAACTACCTAGACTTTTTTCTTTGACTTTTTTTTCACGAAAATAAATAGGCTTTTTTTTTTAAATGAAATTGCTAGAAGGAAATCTAACCTTGGGTTCGAAAAAGGAAAATCCTAATCTAAGAGGAGATGTGCACCTGATGATTTTTTTGCACTCGATGTGTGTGCAGATCCCATTTTTCCTGCTTTCCTGCACATCCAACAAACAAGTAGAGGAATATTTATCACTAAAAGCTCAAAAAATCAAAATCAATTTCGTTGCCTCCCCAGCAACGGTGCCATTTGATAGGAGCGATTCTCGCACGTGTTTTGAAAATAGAGATCTCATCGTAGTATAATGCACGAAAACGCTCGTCAAAAATAATTTATAAAATAACGAGACCTGAGTCCTAGTCGTTCGTCTCTGGGAGGCATTTAGAAAATGCATATTTTAATTCGATCTAGCTCGCTCTACTTATTAAGAAATGCATGCCAGTTTACAATAATTCGTATTGATGTACGACATGCTTAGTTGAAAGAGAATGCAAATTTTGCGCATGCAACTTTAATCACAAGGAAATATGCCAATTAGCTCATGGTGATTTTCACATAGGCATAGAGATATATAAAAGATGATTTCATTGATCGCATCATGGTGGCTACAGAGTGAAGCTCGCGAAAAGCTTGTAGAGGAAAGCTTCAAAGCAATAAACTAGCTAACAGAAAATGACTACATACATGAATCTATGGGGGGATTATGCATGCATCATTAGGAGAGAATATGGAGCTACACTACTAAGCAATAGTAAAGTGGTAAATCTACAAAGAACTATTCTACTTGGCTAACAAAAATAAGGGCATTCAAAGGTGGCTCCGATGGCCTTTGACTTGGTTGAGAGGAGGAGGGGCAGCCAATGGTGCTTAGGCCTGCCCTTTGAGAGAGGTTGGAGGTGATCTAGGCCTGGCATGGAGGTGATGGGGATGCCATGGTGTGCTTGTGAAGATGGAGGTGGAGTAATGGAGGTGGAATGAAGCTAAAACTAGATGGAAGGCTAGATGGGTTTAAATGGTCACCCAAAGGTCCTTTAAGTAGACTCAAGGGAGACTCTCTAAAGAAGTGTGGAACTCTTTAGAGAGGCATATGGTGGGAGCTCGTGGGAGAGTGAGAGAGAGGATGAATGGGTGATTTTTAGATCCACATTTGGTGGATCTAAAAATTGAATGCATCTTGGTTGCTATTTTTAGCAACCAAGGCAACAACACATGGTAGAGAGTTCTAGAGAACTCTAAGCTATGTATTTTCATGTAGATGGTGTGTGTGGGTGTGTGTGGGTCGAAACCTAGGTGGCTAGGTTGATTAAGTTAGGATCTAGTGGGTTTAGGTCAATGTAGGTCTCAAATTAGGGTTGCAAACCCTAATTCACTAAAGCAAAATGCAATTAAACTTTATACTAGTTTAATTAGGTGTGTGAAAACCTAATTGAAAGTAAAACAACTCAATTAAGTCAGGTTTAGGTCAATTGGACTCTCACTAAGTCCAATTGGGCTGTGTGTGCTGAGATCAAGGCTCAATTTGACTCACTGAGTCCAATTGAATAGGCTGATGGAATTGACTAAGATCCAAGTCAATTAGGTTTAGTGAGGACCTAATTATGTCTTTAGGGAGGTCTAGAGGTGATGTACTAGGGTTAAGGCACCTTAATTTAGGTTCCTATGGGGTTGGAATTAGGTTTAGGGACCTAGGAATTCAAGATCCAAGCTTGAATTCAAAAACAGAAACTAGAGAGCAGTTCGAGACATCTGACAATAGTGTTAGACGTCTTAAATGAAAAGTTAAACGTCCAGACTCGTCTAGACATCCAAACAGAGGCAAGAAAGAGTTAAGGTTCCGTCTGCAGAAATTAGATGTCCAGACCAAGTGTTTGGATGTCTTTTTTTTTTAGAAAGAAAGGAATGCTATCGAATCACCGATAGCAAACCAAGAGAGCTATTATTAATAAGAATGAAATAATTACATGATCGAACTCCAATGCTGTATGAGACTCTAGCAAAAATTTACAATATTATCCACATACACTGGGGTCTCCTGAAAAACACACTCATTTATAGCCCTCCATATAGCCCATAACACAGCCACCATATGTAAACATGGATTATTCCCATCTATAAGACAACGCCACAGATTCTCCCATGTGGGTAGAGACTCATTACATACTCTCCTCCATACATAATCAGTGATCGTACAAGAAGAAAAGATATGAATGCTAGAATCATTATGCATCCCACATAGGTGGCAAAACTGGGTAGGGGTACCCATCCTCCTGTGTCTCAGATCTCTAGTAATCAAGCCATCCCTTCTGTAAAGCCATAAAAAAATTTGTATCTTCAATGGTATTTTTAAATTCCATAACTTCTTCCCCATCTCATCAAATTCCGCCGTCTTGGAGGACATTATCAATCTATCATAAGCAGCTGCAGTAGAAAATTAACCCTCCCATTTATATGTGTCATATTCATGAGGTAAGGGTTTGAAGGCAGTAAGTTCTTGCATGAGACGTTCATTCTCTGCTCATGTTCTTATTTCATGATTATTCCACCCAGCATATTGAAAGACCATTACTTAGATTCCGCATCCCAATAATCAGACACCATGGCATTTTTATCTGAAGCCACTGCATAAGCAAGGGGGAACCTGTCTTTAAATACCCCCCCATGTACCCAACTTTCTAGCCAAAACTTGAAGCTTTTCCCATCACCTAATACAGATTTGAAAAAATTCCAATTGTCCCTCAGAGCGTGCACCACTGAAGACCAAAAGGGGGATGGTTTACGGGGGTTTAGACGATTATTCTCATCATTGGCAGTCCCATAGCTATCCTGAATAATTTCTGTCCAGATTTTTTTTTCTCCCTGTAGCAACCGAACAGCCCACTTCAATAGCAAAGCTTCATTGAATTCCTTAAGGGATCTAACACCCATACCTCCCATCTTTTTTGGCTTGCAAATTGAGTCCCACTTCAAAGGTTGAAAAAAAGCCCCTTGATGAGAGGTCCCTTTCCAGAAGAATCTTTTGCGCATCACATCAAGTTTTTTCCAGATTGAGTTCGGAGCTTTAAGGACAGAGAAAAAGAATACTGGAATCGAAGTGTTGACAGAATTCAGTAATATATACCTCCCCCCTTTTGATAGGTATCTACTGCTCCAGCCCTCCAATTTCGTAGCTACCTTTTCATAAAGGATAGACCAATCTGCTTTTCTCATCTTAGAACATTTTAAAGGCAGACCCAGATATTTAATAGGCAATGAAACCACAGGTGTACCTAGAATGGTAGAGATGTCATTCTGTAACACACTATTCATCCCAAAGCAGACCAGGGAGGATTTATTTCCATTCAATCTGAGACTGGAAATCTCTCCAAAAATCTTTACCATATGTATAAGTGCTTGCGCTTCCCTCTTCCCCCTTCCACGAAAAAAACAATATCATCTGCATATTGGAGTATAGGGGCTAGAGCCCTATGATTAGACATTGAATAACCCCTTATAAAATCATCCATTGCCAGTTTGCAGGCGTATCTTGCCAAAGTATCCATAGCAAGGTTGAAGATCAGAGGAGCAATTGGGCAGCCTTGCCTAACTCCACACTGGGGCTGAATCCAAGAGCGGCATGGTTTCCCATTTATCAATGGGGAAAAGGAGGCTATCGTAATGCACCTCTTCACCCATTGTATCAATAAAGGTGGAAACTTCCTTCTTTTAAGAATCTCCCACAAGTATGACCATGAGATTGAATCATAGGCCTTGGAAAAATCTACTTTCCATAAAAAGGCCTTGGTCTTTCTCCTGTGCCAACCCATTACCATCTCTTGTGCAACAATGAAGGACTCTTGTAATGATCTCCTAGGAAGAAAAGCTGACTGAACAGGCATTATCAAGTCCTTTAGCACGTCCCGCAATCTGTTGGCAATAACCTTACTAATAATAAGATAGATGGAATTAGATAGTGCAATGGGTCTGTAATCAGAAAATCTCTCCGCACCTGATTTCTTAGGGATAGGATTTATTCAATCTATCAAAACTAGAGTTGCCCAATTCAAATTCATGAATAACCTTTAAAACATCCACCTTAACAACATTCCACAGTTCTCTAAAAAAGAACACCTGAAATCCATCCAGACCAGGAGCACCTTCATTATTTAAATCTTTAATAGCTTTTAGTACTTCTTATTCAGATATAGGGGTGACAAGCATGTCTCTCTGATCATCACTAACACAAGGGAAATCCACCGATGCCATCCTCCAAGAACCTCTTGGAGAAGCCTTGGATATTTCTTTGAAGTATTTACCTGCTTCAGTTCTGATTTCACTAACAGAGGTAACAGTTTTCTCTTCCACTTTAACAGATGAGATAAGATTGAATCTCCTCCTAGCACTGGCCGCAAGATGGAAGAACTTCGTGTTCGCATCACCCACTTTGAGCCATAGCTGTCTTGATCTTTCATGCCAATCCATTTCTGTGTTCAGATCCTCTTCCCCCATTGCAGCTTGCATCTGCTGCCTCAGCTGCTGTTCCTGATGGTTCAAGGACTGCCTGCACTCTTTCAGATCCAAGTCCCTGATTATTGCCAGAGCCTCCCTCCTCTTCTGTTCTCTGATCAGAACCACGGCCTGCCCATATTCTTTAAGCATAGCACGCAGGCCCGACAATTTTGCAGCCAGCTGCTGGGTTGCTGTACCTTGCACAGCCTTGTTCTGCCACCACTGGGACACCATTTGCATAAAACCTTCTTCCCTAAACCAAGATCTCTTGAGTTTGAAGTATGATCCAATGTCTGAACTCATCCCACTATCCCATACAAGCGGAGTGTGATCAGAGAAAGGCCTATCAAGGCTCATAACTGCTGATAATTGATGCTTCTCCAACAAGCTAGGACTGCCAAAGAACCTATCCAATTTGGAAACCTATCCATTGCCATTTCTCCAAGTAAACTCCATACCGTTGATGGGGTATTCCGTCAGTCCCATGTTCTGCACAGCCATTTGAAAGCCTGCCATGGAGCTGTCCACTCTCCCATCTGGGTTGTCATCACCTGAGAGATAACAGTTGAAATCACCCCCTAGTAGCCATGGGACCTCTTTCACTCTTTGATGCATTGCAGAGAGCTCCTCCCACAAGCCAGCCCTGTCTGCAGCCACACAAAGACCATAAATGCAAGATATAACCCATTCCATATCTCCTTGGGGAGACTGACATCTGCAAGAAAGCATGTATCTGTCACAAATAACTTCAGTTACTGAGAGGCAAGACTTTCTCCACCAAAAGGCCATTCCACCAGGCCTTCCAGAAGCACCCTTAACCACAACATCATTGAGACCATATTGCTTAAAGCAATCCCATTCCTAACCATTCTCCATCTCCAAATGTGTCTCTTGAATGAGAGCACAATCAATCTCCCACTCAGAGATATATCTACACAAGGAAGTCCTTCTCATCTTATTGTGCAACCCACGCACATTCCAAGTCATCACTCTCATTCCTTATTGGAATGGCTCCCTTGGGCCATACAACCCACAAATTCGACCATAATAGAATTAGCAATATTCTGCTCCTCAATAGGAGGCAAGTTCTCCTTCCTTTTCCTTCTCAGCATGTAGGGAGATCTACCTACACCTCTTTTCTGATTGGATCCACTGCCATATTTCAGATCAATAGGAATTAAGAGCTGCATCTGGTTTGCCTCTTTGAGCACACTGCTATCATTTCTGAGCACCAGTTCCCTTCCTATCCTACCCTCCTCTTTACTACTAAGCATCTCTGAATCTGTCACTGAATTCTCAGCAACCTCCAGATAATCATCCTCTTTGACTACCATGGCTTGTCTGCAATCACCAGCTATTTCGACCTCTTCCATCTGGTCCTCCTCATCATAGACCTGGTGGCAATCCTTCCTCTTTTTAGACTCAGGAGCATCAATAGGAGGAATGTGGCCATGGCTTTCATTCTATTTCCTCACCTCAGTACTGGCTCCAGATGTCTTATCCTACCCTTGTTCAACCTGCCCAGGCACCTATCCAAGTACTTCTAACCGAGTAAGCCAAGAGGTGCCCCCACATCTGATTGTAACCAAATCAGGACTTGAGCCAGCACTGAAGACATTAGCCTCAATTCTAAGAGATCTGATGTCTCCCTCTCCAATCAAAATTTTAGACCCATCACAGATGGATGCAAAGCCTGCTAGCATCTTAGAAACGACCCCCTTTGATCTCAGATGTAACGGCAAGCCAGAAATCTCAAGAAGTATCCTCCTAGAGCCCACTCTTTGAAGAGGCCGATCAGGGAGAGCCCCATCAAAGGGAGACACCATTCTCCAAATCACAATAAATTCTTCAAAAGCGCTCGAACGAAATCTCAGTCGTTCAACATCCATCATACCCAAACCATAAACCAGGAATCGAGAATGGGATAGCATGGCTACCTTCCAGCCTACAGACAAGAGATTTAAGGAACATACCAGGTTTTGAAGCCTATCAATCGATTGTTTGCCTACCATGATCTCGCCAATCAAAGCACCCCTCAACATGATCTCTACAGACGAGATCTCTTCAGAAGTCGGGATCTCAACTTCAACTGAATGCCTACCCAAAGCCAGCGGTGGCGGTGGTCGGGCTTCTTTCTTCACCCTCCAGACAGGGTGCGAGAATACCCTCTTTGTCTGAAGAGGATCACTCCTAGGGCATGACTCACGTTTGTGCCCTTCTCCCCTGCACGCCAAGCAGATCAGAGGGTTTCTGCAAATCGCCGCCACATGTCCCCTTTGTCTGCATCTGAAACAAAGAACGTCACCGTTCATCCTCTTCCACGGTCTTCTTGGAGTGTTTTCAGACGTCCTACGAAAACTCTCCTGCCAAACCCACTCCCTTCTCCTCTAAGCCCTCGATCTCCATGTCCTCCACTCGCCTCCTTCTCCAACCCTAGATGGCTCCGCCGCACCACCATCTACCGCCAAACGCCGATCACACTCTCGCCCTCTCTCTCTCATTTTTCCTTTCCAAGTGTCTGGATGTCTTAAAATGCTACAGAAGTAGATTTTAGGTGCTCGGGTTGTGGCTAAGGGTTCTAGACGTCCTGTAACTCATCTGGACGTCCAAATAGAGGTTGGAAATAGGATTTTAGGGCTTTTTAGGATATAGTGACCTAATATAAGGGTGGCTAAGGCTTGGGGAAGCTTCTAGGTTGTCCTAGGGCTAGGATGGACCTAAGTTCTTCGTAGTTTACTACTTTATTCCTACTTAACAGAGTAACATACCTCAACCTCTTATATTATTGTGTACTACATCTTATTCTTGGTATTCTGCTCTAGCTCTGCTGCAACTTTGGCTTCAAGTCCAGCTTCAGATCTAGTCTCAGATCCAGCTCTTGAGCTTCTTATTTCCTGCAATTTATATAATGCACCTAATTAGTATATAATAGCATTATTCTATGCATAGCTATAGAAGGAATAGTAAAGATGTAAATAATGCTTATGCATGCATGAACTACCCTAACTTATGCTAAGTCCTAACCTAATTCTGGACAATTAAGACCTATGATTGTTACGCAATCACCTATCACCCTCACCCACCCTTTGATGCTTGGACAGCTCAGACATGGAGAGGGTAGAACCAAAAGTAGGCAACCTCCTCTTTTTACCATCCCTAAGATTGCTCCTAATCCTAATAGGGGATGTTGCGGGGCATGATTCGGTCATGGCATCTCTCTCCTTGCCCCTTAAGTCTCCCTTTGATAGGCCTCTACCTGGTCGCCCACACCTCCTTGATGGTTCTAGTTGTGTGAAGCTCCGAAAAGCTGAGCAAATGAAAACATAATGTTAACTTCTCATTCCCGAAAGTGCAAGTTACAAAGAATGATAATATTTGGCCCCAAAACATACTCAGAGAATGGTGTGCACCCCCTACAAATGATAAAACCCTCAACACCTCCAGCCACCTGAGATCTACATGGGAAATATGCCCAAACTCCATTATTTCCTACGCATCTGCCTCATCTACTGGATGGAGGTCTTGCGAAGATAGTTTTGGGGCATTAGATGCATTAGATTTAGGACATTATGTATATATTTGCATGCTTGCATTATACGGATAAGATTGCCAACAAAAGCTTAATTAATTCCTAAGTATTAATTTAAGTCTATTGTGTGTAGGAATATCTAAATTAGGCTCAAGGGAAGAAAAGAAGAATTCAAGATCAATTGAGCTCAATTGAAGAGGAGAAGAACAAAGCCTCGACCTGAAACCCTAACCCTAATCCTGCTGCCTACTTGCCTAATTTAGGTATCTTCAAAACCCTAACCTTCCTAATCTAGCTACCCCAACCCTAGTTCTAATCCTAAACCAAAAGCTAAACCCAATCCTAAAATCCTAGCTTAATTTCCAAATATTATTACCTGAAACCCTAACCATAGAACACCACATAGAAGCCTCCAAAAGTACTCCACACAACCTATTTTTTCTACCTTTAAAATCCCATGATAAATCTTGGTAATCACCAAAATACAATATAGTATCCAATCAAACCAATTAGGATCCAATCAATCCCGTAATTGCCTACCCAATTATCCTAGTGTAAACATGCACCTAATGTGAACACGCCACCATTCTAGAAATTCCCCTAACCACCACTGATGAGCGTCAGCTTCGCAAGGAAAGTTAGAATTTTGGAGAACCCGTCGACGTAGTCGCAAAATATCACTACCAGATAAAATTTGTAACTGAAACTCAATGTGAGTCCAAAGTTGAACACGAGGAGGTGAATGTTTGGTTTGAAAACCGTGCTTTCAATTTTATTTGTTTTTGTTGTTTTTATCTTTTGTAATTTTTTTGGTATTTTACACGGAAAGAGATCAGATCAATGAAATATTTATCTACAACTAATCAGAGAGAGAGAACACCAATATATTTATCCAAACAAAGTTTGCTACAGATAGAAAGGCGGAAAACTACACTAGAAAGCAAATAAAAGATAGAGAGAGGTGAGAAGAATCCCTCTCGACGGTCGCTTAGAGGACGACTCGCTCTGACGGCACTTGGACAAAGGTGGTGAGAGGTAGGAGGAAAGAAAACAGCGCTGGAGGAAGGAGGATGGGGCAAGATGGCGTCACGGTGAGGATCTTCTTCCGGAAGGTGGTGAGAGGACGACCACGGGATGCTCCACGAATGAGGGTGAGAAGTGGGAAAATAGTTTAACTTCTACTCTAGAGGGACAACCCAGGCTTGAGACAAGTTCTTTAGAGCCTTGGAGGTGGTGAGGGAGAGAAAGAAAGAGATGAAGAGAAATGAGAGGGGTAGGGGTCCTTTTATAGTGGAGAAGAGTACATTTCGTGCATGGGTTAATAGCGACATTCAAAGCATTGCTAAAGCTCTACTGCAAACATTACTATAGCCCCAGCTCACACTCGCTCACACTGGCGCTCACGTTGCAAGCATGCGATCGATGGCAAACCGTTCGGTTGAAGATGGATGGCTAGGATCGCACGCAAGCGTTGGCTATGGATCGCACCTCAAGCGTGTGTCAGATGACGCATGGGATCGCACATTCGATAGCACAATCCCACATGGGTGTATCTG